>CM062811.1:1125559936-1126850561 GCA_031772625.1 Pinus tabuliformis | reverse complement strand
CTAATATATGAGGTCAGAAGGGGTACATGATGGCCAAAATGTATTAAGTACATGAAAAGGTAACCTATCAAAAAATGAGAAGGACTTCACCATATTTCAGCCTGCCAAGCCACAAAAGGATATCAGAAAGAAACATTGTCTGAGGTGGGCATACCCATTGTTACACAGTAATTTATCACTGCCTTCCTGTCAGTCGCCCTGCTGTGTCCAGAAGTCACAATCACTAAGTGTTTGATCCCTGAACTGGCTTAAAACCCATTTTTCCAAAGTTTTGTGCATCAGCGCGTCTGTTCCTAAAATAACCGCGATGACCAGCGCCTCACAGTGTATTTCGTGCGCTGCCATCGCGGAAGAACATCACTTTTCCGCGATGACGCACAGCGCGGCTTTCGCGTGTTCTTCCGCGCTGACATGACTTGTTCAGTTATTGTTATGTTCTGACAGCGCGGCAGTCTCTATATAATCCGCGCTGATCCAATTTGGGCGAATTTGTTCAAACAACCAGCCTTCCAGATCTCTCCAGGCTTGGTTGTTAGCTTTGTGAATATCGACTCCCTTCTATGGCATGTCTGTTCGACCCTTTGCAACTACTCCCCTTGAAGATAAGCTCATCCTTCCACCTTTTTAGGAGACTCCTTCTCCTATATAAACTTCCACCATTACCATGAGCAGCTAGTTAGAAACTAGTGGGAACTAGCTAGACTTAGCTTGGATTGTACAGAGCTTGTAGTGCTCAGATTGCTGCTATAGGTTTGGTGTGTTAGGAGTGGAAGTGATTGATTGCTTTGGGAAGTTTGTTTGTGACATTTGTGTGAGAGAGAGAGAGTTGTTTGTCTTGGGAGAACCATCCTCAAAGGTGAATGCTTGAGATACATGCTGACTGATCCCTCCTGAGAAGTTTATCGACGTCAGAACATTTGGTTGTACTCTTCTCTATTCTGATTAATAATAGATGACTGCTATTATTGTTCCATTCTCGTTTGTTTATGCAATGGATAAATGTGAATTATGTCTTTTCTGACTGGCATATAGTTACTTTTACTAGATTTCACGCTTGCGTTTGCCTTCTCTTCGTGTGTGCAGGTGTCCATTCGCGGGGATCGCGGAGGACTGTGACCAGCCGAAGCGAAGGAGCGAAGGAGACATCTCTTCGTCCAACGACAGCGCAGGAATCCAAGTAGGTGCTCTTACTTCTTGTTTAATTGTAACTAGGAACATGCGTGGCAGCATTGTGTGATTGTTGCTAGACCCCTATTGGGCTAGTAGGGATCGCCTCTATCCGTAGAGGGGATTTACCTTCCCGACAATTTGGCGACTCCGCTGGGGATCAGCCTTTTTTGTCTCTTGAGTCCACTTTTGTGTTTGGCTTTGATTGATCTCTTTTTGGGTTTTTGGGATTGTCTTTATTGCTTATGAACTTTCTGGGTGTTTCTGGAAAGCGTCTTTATTATTAAAAAAGCTCCTGCCTTTGGTTTGGGAAGTTTTTATTTTGGCTTTCCTTGTTTTTTACTCCCAGCGCGTTTTATTTCGGAACAGTCGCGCTGACATCGCGACTCTGTTCTTTGGTTTTCTCTTCATCGCGCCTGTACGTCTAACAGCCGCGCTGACCTCGTTTTCAAGGGCAGCGCGCTTTATTCGTGTTCTTCCGCGCTGACATCGCGCCCCCTCTTCTTTGCGATTTTGGTCATCGCGTCTGTGTGCCTTATATCCGCGCTGACCTCGTTTGTCCTAGGGCAGCGCGCTTTTTCCCTGACTTTCCGCGCTGACGTCGCAAAGTTGCTGAAGGCCTCCCCCTGTCAGCGCCAAGTTGCTGAAGGCTACCCGCGCTGAGCCTGAAAAACTCATTTTTGTCCAAATTGACCTCCTGAACCTCTTGCTGTGACTTTCCCTTCTTCTCCCCGCTTGTCTGATGACTTGTTTTTCACTCTCTGAACTTTGAACTGTTTGATTACGGAGCTCAACTCCATAGGGTTTCGTTTTGCTTGGTTTTAAGTTTGCAAACAACTTCCCTTCTAGCTGCTTGGTTCGTGTTTTCATCCTTACTTTTGCGATTACTGGATTGTGTTTGGGTCTCTAATTGACTGGTTGCGACTCTGGTCCGTCGGATGTTTGCTTTTCTCTATTGATTTCGCACTCTGAACCCTAGGACATCTAGTGGCCGTGTGTGTGTGTCAAGCCTCCCGTGAGGATCCCTGTTTGCTTGATTGACCAGCTCGTTCTAGACTCGTTTTCGCATTTTTTCAGTGATTGTCAGAGTGTATTGGATTGTGCTTCCAAGTGGTCTTTTTCGCTTCCTCCTTGCTTGCGATCCTTGCTTGTTTTGCAGAGCTTAGATCACATAGCTCGTGCATTGCCTTGTTTCCTTTTGATTTCGAGACTTTGGTTGAGTGTTTTCGGGAACTTCGTGTGCTCTCATTAAGTAGTTTACTTGGTGTTCAAGTTCCTCCAAATTCCTTTAGGTGTTTTATGTCACTAAAAAGAAAACGAATTAGTAGCTTGCTTTAAAATTCGAAAAGGAAAAGAACATTTCATTGATTTGCATTTTCAAAAGAAAAGTTTCCTTTCCTCGCTTTAGTTGCATTTGGCTGCTTGTTTGTTTGTATTCATTTTGTTTAAAAAATTCTTTGCTCTCTCGTAGCTAGAATTCATCGAACGAAACGAAATTCTTTTGCATATAGATTGCATCTAAGTAATTGTGAGCGAACATACGATAGAGCTTGAAATCGAAACTTAATCTCAAGATCAACTATAAAATGAACCAAATGAATCTGAAAACGCATTGGAACTAAACGCAAATATCTAGAGGTCTAGGTTAGAGACGTGTTCCGGCGTCTTTAAACATAGTCACTGTTGTTTCACATTACGGTTGGGTGATTCCTCCTTCTGTGACTCGATAGTGGTCTAACACGGACTGCGCTCCCACGTACCGTCGCGTATATAGGGAGACCCCACTAGGCTTTTATCCTTTATCCATAGGAAGCCGAGTCGGCCGCCCTACGATTCGCAATGCAGTGAACACAGCATTCACGAAGATTGACCACCCGTACCCTAAAAAGTATTCTGTGGTTTTGCGAAGAGTTTGGCACACCCTCTACCTAGAATTCCAGAGCAGTCGCTTTTGATCCTTTTCGGACTCCCTAAACGAAAAGGTGCCTGTGAGCCTCTTGTCACTTCGTGCTCATTAAACATTCGAAGGAGACTGGAGTCATCTTTTCGTCCTTTTCTCGACTCCTGAAACATGAAAAGGTCAAGTCTAATTCCAATGTCTTAAAAATTAATTTGGCCACGATAACATCACCCAGTTAGATCTTGTGTGCGTTAGCTCGAGTAGGTTTCGTTTTCGTTTGCTATGGCAACTTTTCCGGGATTCACCAACCCAGGTTCCCCCTCTGATGGGAATCCAGGACAATTCCCTCCTCTTGGGAATGTTGGTGCCCCGTATATGGCGACGTTGTCCCTACCAGGGTTAACTGTCGGGTTGCCTGTGTGGTTGTTTTCAACCTCTTTGGTCTCTACCGTATCGGCTGTTAGTCCATCAGTCCCTCCACCTGAACAACGTCATGTTGATCCTAAGGTGGATCTCTCCCCTTCGACGCCTACTTCTACGTCGTCCTCTTGTACTTCGCCTGGTGAAATTCTCGATGTGAATAACCAGGTGGCTAAGAAGAAGAAGAGGAAGACCAAGAAGAAGAAGTCCCCTAAGGGAGAGCCTACACACACAGTCCCCCTCTCAAGTCCAGCTATCCACTCCACTATACCTGAAGTCGGGTCACCTTCTGCTCCTCCGCGGAAGGTCAAGTTTCCTTGTCAATTATGCAAGGAGGACCATCTCCTTCGTGATTGCCCTGGCATTCCCAGGGTATTAGAAGTTTGGTCTCACGATTTGGCCCGCCCTCCATCGTCCACTGATGATCATGGCGATGCTACCTCATCAGCTAGGAATGGTAAGGAGAAAGGGAAGTTTCGAATCCCCTGTCGACTTTGTGAAGGCAAACATCCCCTTCACCTTTGTCCACTCATGGATAAAGCCTCTGCTGTGTTGGAAAGTCTTGCTGCTCCTTCGAATCCACTTCCCGCTGGTTATCAGCGTCTTTCTACAGCTGTAGATCGCGCCCTTGTTGACAAAGAGATTGTTTCAGATTCCTCTTTTGTCCAAGCCCCTCTTCCCGAACCTGGCTGTTCCCAGTCTGTTCCAGACCCGTCGTTGGTCGGAAAGGGTGTTGATTCGAGTTCACCTCCTCTCAACCACTCTATTTCGGAAGAGCAAAATTCTCATGTTCTTCTCGTCTCCTCAGATTCTCCTGAGCTTGATAAAGGTTCTCCTGAAACCTCTCCGGAGAATTTAGATTCGGTTCTTTCCGCGCAGGGGGGCAACCATATGGTTCCCCCACCAAGTAGTTCGGTCATCTCCTTTGATTGGAGTCGTTTGACTGCCCCTCCCCTTCCGTCCCATGTGCCTTTCTGGGTCACCGCCTATGCTTGCAGTAAAGCGCTGCCCGGCACTGTGTTAGACGAAGGAGCATCGGTTAGTCTCATGCCCGTTACTACTTGGCGAGCTTTGGGTTCCCCATCGCTCATACCTGTCGCGCCGCATCTCACCGCGTTTGATGGAGGAACGAGTCAGCCATTAGGGATCCTCCCGAAGTTTCCTATTACTTTGGGAGGCAAGACCGTCTATATAGACGTCTCGGTTACCCAAGGTTCTTTAGACTTCAGTCTTCTCCTTGGTCGTGATTATGTGTATGCCATGGGAGCCCTTGTTTCTTCACTTTTCCGTGTGGTTTGTTTTCCACACGATGGAAGAATCGTGACATTCGATCAATTATCGTTCGTTCGTCCACAAGCCCCTCCGGCGCACTCCTCCTTCCCTCCTGGTTTTCATCCACAAGTTGCATCTGCCTCACCGCAAATCAACTACGTGGCCACCCAACCCGTGCCCGTACCCAGTGACGACACCATCGTACATAGTGTCCTGGGGGCATTAGGTCCTGATTTCCAAGATGTTGGACTCCCCTCCGGAGCCACTTTCTTGGGGGCCTCCACTTCCCGTTCATTATGATGAAGTCCATTCTGAGCACAGTTCCTTGTCTTGTGTCAAGCTCGCTAAAAAATGAAACACGGCGTTTGGAGCACAGTTCCTTGTCTTGTGTCAAGCTCGCTAAAAAATGAAACACGGCGGCCCGAGGATAGTTTTGATCTTGTGGCGACCTCGTTAAAAAACGAAACAAGGTGGTGGAGCATAGTTCACTTTCCTATGTCAAGCTCCCTAAAAAATGAAATTAGGTCTAGATGGAGCATAGTTCTTTTCCGGTGTCAAGCTCCTTAAAAAATGAAACTGGGTCTGGTTGGAGCATAGTTCCTTTCCGGTGTCAAGCTCCTTAAAAAATGAAACTGGATCTGGCCGAGGATAGTTTTGATCTTGTGGCGACCTCGTTAAAAAACGAAACAAGGTGGTCGGAGCATAGTTCACTTTCCTATGTCAAGCTCCCTAAAAAATGAAATTGGGCTTGGTCGGAGCATAGTTCGCTTTCCTGTGTCAAGCTCCTTAAAAAATGCAACTAGGTGTCCGAGCATAGTTCCTGATCTTGTGTCAAGCTCGTTAAAAAATGAAACAAGGGTTATGAGGATAGTTCTTTTGCTGTGTCAACCTCATTAAAAAATGAAACACCTCCCTTTCCAAATCGAGTCTTTCCTAGATCTCGAGAGTGAACCTTCATTCCATCCACTTTGTTGAATGCAATGAAGCTTGGGGGGCATGTACCTCGTTTTGCGTCATTATGCTGGGGGCATGCGAACTTATAACAAGCATAATTTTTCGTTTCAAGCTTGTGTAAACATGAAACCGAATCCAAGCAAAGTTCTTCACG
The DNA here is from genome assembly GCA_031772625.1 of Pinus tabuliformis. Classification (NCBI taxonomy): domain Eukaryota; kingdom Viridiplantae; phylum Streptophyta; class Pinopsida; order Pinales; family Pinaceae; genus Pinus; species Pinus tabuliformis. The sequence continues at coordinate 1,126,844,694 of CM062811.1, read as the reverse complement.
GTTCAAGCTTGTGTAAAAATGAACCCATACCCGATTTACATCTCGTGATTGCCATTTTTATCCGCTGAATTCTGCTAGATGAGCCTTGGTTGTTTCATTCCATCGCCACCATCTCTTTGGCCGATCATATCCTCTCACTTGGTTCTTTATCCTTTCCTGAGGAACCGCAGCGATGAGTGGTTTTATTAGCCAGCCTCTTGACCATTACACGTTTTGAGCAGTTCCACCATTGCCGGAACCAGTTGCTACCTTTTATACCACTCGTTCCTCTAGGACGAGTCGCCTTTAAGCTCTTTTCTGACTCGTAAAATATGAAAAGATTGCCGAGTATTTTTCCCTTTTTGACTCGTTAAAGAGAATAAAAATGGAGGTCTTCTTTCAGCTCTTTCCCGACCGTTTAAAGATGAAAAGATTGCCGAGTCCCCCTCTCGACTCGTTAAAAGGAACGAGAGGCGGTCGCTTTTAAAGCTCTTTTGTCGACCGTTTAAACTAAAAAGATTGCCGAGTGTTTGTCGTTTCGCACTCGTTATTGGCTCCAAAACGACGTACTTCCGACTGCTTTTTTACTTTTTCCGGTCGGAGACACTATTCATGAAAAGTACTCCTCGGTTGTAATGACCGGGCGGTTCTTTCGAGCACAGTTTTATACTTTTTCGGGCTCGAGAGACACAACTGTACGAAAAAGGACCCCCCTGGAGTCTTCTTTTCGCTGTCTTTTCAGGCTCTCTAAACAAGAAAAGACGCCGAGTTTTTCCTTTGTCAGGCTCGTTAAACATTTGATGACATCGGGTATTGTCGAAATGACGCTCCTCAAGCATATGCTATCCCCGTCAAGCTTGTCATCCAAAAATAATCGGGGTACCTGCCAGAAATGGTGGGGAAAATGGAACTGTAATCATAGTCGTGTCGGCAGTATGTCGCTCTTGAACATGGCACTCCACTGCTTCGTGTCTGGGTGGGACCATCTCATCTTATCTTTCACTAGTCTCCATGGGTTTGGGATATCCTATTTGACCTCTGTTCATTGCCGTCACCATCTTATCCGCTGCTCATCTGATGTCAAGTACTGCCAAACCCGTTACAGTGCCGCCGATATGTTCAAGAGAAGTTGACCTCTGCAATAATACAACCTCATCTGCTATCTCACACAAATCATTTTTCCTCTGTCTCGTGTCGATGATGTGGGAAACATCATGGCCCACCTTCGATCAAGGCCACTTCTCGTCGACTTCAACTCATTATCCGAGAAAGTGACTTAGAGACTCTTTCCAGGTGCCTTGGAGCCTGCATGCCTCAATGGCAGGTTCCTCGTGTTCGACGCAAGGTTTACATCATTGACCTACGATCGAATGATTCCGTGGGTGTTCGACACCAGCTCATTGATTCACACGCCACGGATTGTACCTATAGTACCTTGAGGGCCATTGTCATTATTGGTGGTACCTCTCGCGTCTGTTAACGGTTCTCATCATTGGCCGGTAATCAGACGATGTTCATGCATGTTCGACTCCAACCCCTGTATTCACATGTGTGGACTTGTACTCTGTTCGGGTCGAGATGGAGCGCAAGACCCTGGATCCTTACTCACTGTGGTCCAGGTTGCGATTTTGTGGATAATCATTACATGACTCATTGATGGATGGCTGCGACCATACCTTGTCATTATTATGGTCTCTTTAGCTGGGTGGCTGCGTCCATACCATAGACCAGTCTCGCATGTCTTTTGGATGGCTGCGCCCATGCCTAGACTGCATGTATATGATTGTCAGAGATTTTTCGGTACTTCCTGGTGGTGTTCCAGTTCGGCATGTGTTGTAAAGCATTTCACCCCTCCCACTCTCTCGGTCTTCATGCTTTAGGGGGCATCTGTTACACAGTAATTTATCACTGCCTTCCTGTCAGTCGCCCTGCTGTGTCCAGAAGTCACAATCACTAAGTGTTTGATCCCTGAACTGGCTTAAAACCCATTTTTCCAAAGTTTTGTGCATCAGCGCGTCTGTTCCTAAAATAACCGCGATGACCAGCGCCTCACAGTGTATTTCGTGCGCTGCCATCGCGAAAGAACATCACTTTTCCGCGATGACGCACAGCGCGGCTTTCGCGTGTTCTTCCGCGCTGACATGACTTGTTCAGTTATTGTTATGTGCTGACAGCGCGGCAGTCTCTATATAATCCGCGCTGATCCAGTTTGGGCGAATTTGTTCAAACAACCAGCCTTCCAGATCTCTCCAGGCTTGGTTGTTAGCTTTGTGAATATCGACTCCCTTCTATGGCATGTCTGTTCGACCCTTTGCAACTACTCCCCTTGAAGATAAGCTCATCCTTCCACCTTTTTAGGAGACTCCTTCTCCTATATAAACTTCCACCATTACCATGAGCAGCTAGTTAGAAACTAGTGGGAACTAGCTAGACTTAGCTTGGATTGTACAGAGCTTGTAGTGCTCAGATTGCTGCTATAGGTTTGGTGTGTTAGGAGTGGAAGTGATTGATTGCTTTGGGAAGTTTGTTTGTGACATTTGTGTGAGAGAGAGAGAGTTGTTTGTCTTGGGAGAACCATCCTCAAAGGTGAATGCTTGAGATACATGCTGACTGATCCCTCCTGAGAAGTTTATCGACGTCAGAACATTTGGTTGTACTCTTCTCTATTCTGATTAATAATAGATGACTGCTATTATTGTTCCATTCTCGTTTGTTTATGCAATGGATAAATGTGAATTATGTCTTTTCTGACTGGCATATAGTTACTTTTACTAGATTTCACGCTTGCGTTTGCCTTCTCTTCGTGTGTGCAGGTGTCCGTTCGCGGGGATCGCGGAGGACTGTGACCAGCCGAAGCGAAGGAGCGAAGGAGACATCTCTTCGTCCAACGACAGCGCAGGAATCCAAGTAGGTGCTCTTACTTCTTGTTTAATTGTAACTAGGAACATGCGTGGCAGCATTGTGTGATTGTTGCTAGACCCCTATTGGGCTAGTAGGGATCGCCTCTATCCGTAGAGGGGATTTACCTTCCCGACACCCATGCTCAGAGAAAGTAAAGCATGTCTACATATCAAGCACAAGTGGATATACTAAGTATACAAGTATAGGAGACTGGAAATACATAATGGATCATCTTATCACGATCGAACAAGTACATGTCTGAATGTCACATATAAGAAGATCAATGAAGCTGAAAGATGAAGTTGATCATTGACGTCGAAAACTGATCCCAATAGTACCAAATAAACATGATGGAATAAGATGATACTACACTGCAAACTCAAGTGCCGACATATAAAATGTCGCCATGAATGACTGCAACATATACGGTGGAAAGTTATCAACTAGCAGCAACAGGAGCAACTGTCAAGTGAACCAATGAATGCTGATGCAACCTAAGGTCTTCACTGACTGCCATGGTACATTTCTACACAATGGGAATGAATGAGCTGAAGTCGACCATGTGAGAAATCGTTTGATTATCGGTCATTGATGTATACCGTTAACAAACGCGAGACTACTCACCGATAATGATAATGAGAGTCAAGGTACCCAGTACAATCTAACAAGTGCGAATAGATGATTTGAAGTCGAACACCTGGAAGAATCTATCGATCAGGAGACAATGATAGTTTCCCACTATCGATAGCGAAGGATCTACCACTGATGACTGCAAACCCCAAGGTACTGCCAAATGGACTCTAGACCTTTGCCCCAAAGCAATGAGTCATAGTCGATAGGGAAAGATCCGCTAGAAGGAAGGCATTAAGGCATCCTTCATCAATCTAGTGCGAGTGTAACCCATAGGCCAATAATGTGGAAGGAATCGGACAAAAAAGATGTAGTAACCCAACCAAAGCATGTTTTCGGCGTACACAAGATGTAGCTAGCGCATGACAGAAACCCTCTAAACCAACCAATAATGAAATCTGACACAAAGGCGAGGTATCCACCAATAGGGTCAAATGGAAACCAAGGTACTACACGAATCCCAATGTGTGATAATGTAAGCTAACATCGAACACAAGGGAAACCACTCAGTCAAATACCCATGATATTGATCGATGTTGAGCACAAGGTGACCTATCAATAATGAAAATAGGACCATGGTGCGGCTCTAGGCCTGTCCTCAGAGCAAGATGTCGTCGTTGATAAGGACAAGACCTGCCAACAAGAATTCAATGGAGACCTTCTCAAACCGGCACGAGTAAAGGACCAATATAACTGATGTGATGATATACAAGACACAGACAACCAAGGATGGCTGACTAGAAAATAGCTCAAGAGACACTGCAGAGAGGCCGACTCAGGCTTACTTCCCTTGAACAAAAGCACAACTCAAATGATGACTATGTGGTAGCATATGATAACTCTGTATAAGCTCGTCATGCAGGAGGCACGAACGAACTCTCCATATGATTGGAAGAGATAACCGATCGGAGAAGAACTGACTCAATAACAAGGTTAAGGCGTACCTAAGTCAAACTAAATCCCGCCCAAATGGAGGAGAGACTTTCTTTTGAGTGCTTTGTTCAAGGGAAACACGACTGACTCTAGCTGCAAACAATAAATGGAAATCTTGTTTCGTTCCCGCTCTTTTTTGGAATATATATATATATATATATATTTTGTCTTTTTCATTAAGCTTGAAAAAGAATAAAAGAATGTTATAATACAGTGGAAAGAATGAGTGTCGATGAAGCAGATGATCTAGTTCTTGGGATTGGAACAATCCTATGCTCAATGCAGGGAGGCGAAAACTGGTCAAAGACACTCAAAGGTATGTTCCTTCCATGGGTCATAGTGTGTCAAGTTGCAGAAGTTAAGGGATTGCAAGTTTGATTTTGCAGATGACTTGGTCAAAAGTTGGCTTAAACACGAGTCCAAGTGAAGCCGGCTAAAGGCCAAAAGGTGCAAATAGTCAATATGCAATGCAATAGTACAACTCAACACGAAGGAGCCTCTAGGGTATAAGGCCAGAACGAAGCGAAGAAGCAAAGAGGAATGAGTCTTCAATGCATAAGTCATGGCGGGACTACAAAGGACTCCCGAGCCTACTCAATGAAGCAGCATGGGCAACCAATGTCAGTGAGGTGCTAATTATGATGCCCATGAAAAGTATGGCTCTACCATCATGTCATGATTTAAAAAATCGGCAAGTGAAGATGGTTTACTAACCATAACACGATGGGATCGACCCTATGGCAAGTATATCAGGAGATGAAGGCTAGTTATGCAAAATGCAACAGAAGAATGGCTTCCCTAACCTATATGCTAGTAATTAAAACGATACCTGCCATGATGGGTCTGTGATCATGGAACCGACTTGAAATCTTCGAAGAAACTTCCAAAACATCCTAAAAAACAACCTATCCTCGACAATTCAAGCTCCCAAGTTAAAAGATACATGAGAGGGAAAAAATCAAAATTTGAAAAAAAATTGACATTTTCAAAGTCTATAAAATAACTTTTTGAGTCACCATTGTTACCGTTTGAGTTGAGAGTACAAGGAGTGGAGAAAAAGAAGCAAGCTTGCCCCTTGCCGAATACGACAGCTCAAATCTTCTCAAGATCATCAAGTAACCCCCAAACTTGGCTTGCATCAATTTGTGATTGTTTTTAAGAATTTTAATTAAGGTTTCACCGTTGAATTTATGTCAAAAAAATTGTCACAGCGTATACGCGGGTTGGCTATATGCAACCTGCGTATACGCAGGCCCTAGACGCGACTGAGTATAAAACAAACCCACGTATACGCCATTATGATTTCAAAACAAAAAACTAATGGCCCAAACTTGTTTTTTTTTTTTTTGAGGATGACAATCACCTGGAGGGAAAGGGAGCATGCCACTATTGATGATGAGGTTATGAATGATCAACAGGCCTTAGATGCACTGAGAGGATGCGGTTTGTTAAAAATTTTCAAAATGCCAAATATGAAGGCAAATACTCGCTTGCTCGAAATGCTCATTCACTACTGGAGTATCGAGGACGATTCATTCATGATTGATCAGATGCCACTGAGGATAGAGATTGAGGATATCTATTTTATCACAGGCCTTTCCCGGAGGGGAGAGGTAGTACATTCTACGGGCCGTTCACGAGGTAGCCTTTCTATAGAGGACTATGTGCATATATACTGCTCGGGCCATCCAGAAAAGATTGGAAGCCAGATTCCAATCAAGCACGTAGAGAGTTTGTCATTGAGGATCATCTTGTTCACTATAGCCAGAGTGAATGGATCAACCTCCTTACACCAGGCTTCACGACTTGCCATGAGCTTGGTTGTAGACTGTCTCACCACAGTATTTGATTGGTGTACACCTCTTCTCACCAACTTGAAGAGCCAGCTATCATCTATCAAAAAGGGCCAAACCAAAAACTTTGGGTATGGGACTATTCTGTGCTCCTTCTTTTTTGAGAAGGTCCCAGCACTACGCCCTAGAGTACCAGTTCCGATCAGCAGCCCACGAGATCCACGGATGGGCAGGTGGGTCGATCTGATGAAACGTCTAGGAGGTGGGGACGTACCGCGGACAGCTTTTGACGACGATTTCTTCTCCTGGTGGGAGCAGAAAATCATCGCAGTGGATGATTACCCCTACGCCGGCTTGGACTTCCAGGGAGATCCTGATCTGGCATTACCACCAGGCACGGCATGGGGAGATATAGGTAACAAATATTTTATTGATTTTATGATTTTTATGATTTTTCAAATATGAAAATGAACTTAAAAATATTTTTGATGGGATTCAAATGACTAATGTAATGATCATATTCCAGATATTGGGCCAGTACGACCAGATGGTTTCCCACGGCATGGACGTCGCGGCCGAGGTGCCGAAGAGGTGGCTGCCGATACAGAGTGGGTCCTATACACAGTTCAGCGGAACTTGGTGAGATTGACTCACCGAGTACCGATGGTGGCAGTAGAGGATCTCCCTGAGGACATGCAGCGTCGCGTGGTTGGAATGCCACGGGACTGGGTTCAGACTCTTAGGCGTGTGGCTAACGCTGTAGTCACATACTTGGCCGCTCATCCTGAGCCGGGTCATAGATAGTCTGGACATGATTATGGGCATTTTAGTCCCAATTTTTGTATATTATTTTGGACACACTTATGTACACACGGGCGATTTTATGATATATATATATATATATAGTTATAGTTATATATATATATATATAACTATAACTATATATATATATATATATATATAGATATAACTATAGCTATATATATATATATATACAGTTCCGACTTTTGATGTTTGATTTTATCTTGATGAATGAATGATATGCCAATCTAAAGCTTGATTAGCGATAGAATCTGCTAATGAATTATTAGATCGTGGAATGTGCAAATAAGTAATAAAAACAAATGATCTTTGCAACACCCTCACTCTCAAATATTGGCGATATAAACATGGATCCCTAACCCGATAAATGTTATTTAATTGAGACACTATCAGCTGTGAATCAAGATACACTACTAACGAATCAATTCCATAAGAAATAGCTTCAGATAGTAGATTAATAACGGCAGTATACTCAGCCATATTATTTGATGCAGGACCAATGCATACTCCCCTTGACACCATCAACTGACCAGTTGGATAGTAGATCACCCAAGCTGCGGAAGCAAGGTTCCGAGTGTGCCGACTAGCACCATCGGCGAATCCAAAATAGACCAAGTCATCCATCAACACCTGCCAAAGCAAATCAAAGAATGTCGATATCATAAAAACTCCTTATAAGATATGTAAAAAAATACAAAATATACAAAGAAGTCATTGCTCGACCGAAACCTAGGCAAAGTACTTCTTGAGATAGAGCCCATTTCAAGGCTCTGCCAACTTGTTACCTTCAAAATCGACTAATTCATAAGCCCATTTTTCTAAAACTCGTTTCACTATAAAGGGACCATACCACATAGACTTGAATTTGCTTGCCCCCAATGCATCTTTATTTTGGTCATAGACCAAGACAAGGTCACCTATAAAAAAGACTCGAGGACAAATAGCTCTATCGTACTGAGTTTTAAACCTTTTCTTATGAGCCTCATTGATTGTGGCGGCATCTCGACGCTGCTCATCGAGATGTTCCAAATGAAGGAGGCGCTCTTCGAGACTAGAGGTCTCTGGAAGGAGCTCAACAGCTAACTTAAGAGATGGAATTTCGCATTCAACAGGAAAGATAGATTCCAGACTGTAAACTAACTGAAAAGGTGTAAAACCAGTAGCAGTCTTTATCGAAGTTCGGTACGCCCAGAGAGCCGGATACAACATGAGATGCCAATTGGAGCGATTTTTGTCAATTGTCCTTTGCAGGATCATCTTGAGGGACTTATTCACGGCTTCTACTTGGCCATTGGCCTGAGGATAATACGGAGATGAATGCTCCTGCTGGAAGCCCAATTTAAGAGCCAATTTGGACATCAGTTGGTTCTGGAAATGACTGCCATGATCAGTGACAATCTCTCTCGGGATACCGAACCGTGAAATAATCTGATTGAAGAGGAACAATGCCGTTGTTTCACTATTGTTTTTATAAGTGGGCATGGCTTCAGCCCACTTTGTAAAGTAGTCTACGGCCACAATAATGTACTTGTGATTCGCTGCTGAAGGTGGATTACAAGTAGTAAAATCAATACCCCACTTTGTAAAAGGACCGATAGTGACAACAGGGAAAAGAGGAGCTGGATGCACGTGCATCTTCCGAGTATAGACTTGACAAGGGTGGCAATGTTTGACCGCTTCAATACAATCTTTGAAAAGCAAAGACCAAAAGTAGCCAGCACGCAAGATTTTCTAGGTTGTAGCAAGCCCTGAAAGATTACCACCACAAGCTCCACTATGGCAATCATTAAGCACAGACTCTAGTTCCTCTAAGGTTAAACAACGCCTAAGGATCGAATCAACCCCTCGGTGATATAATGTATCACCAATGATCACATAGTTCTTAGCCAGGTGATCTAATTTTCGACGTTCATCCTTGGAGGCAGTAGGAGGAAACTTCGAAGTCTGGAGATATATTATGATATCTCCATACCAAGGATCTTGTGAAGAGATGAGGAACAGATTTTCATCGGGAAAACTTTCCTCATAAACAGTATCCTCTCCACAAGGCAGCAGGGAAATTAATTTTGCGAAAACCAATGATTTCTTAGACTTGGCCGATAAGAACTCAAGATCGAATTCTTGTAAAATAACAATCCATCGATTGTATTTGCCCCCAATAACTCGCCTACTGAGGACAAATTGGAAATTATTGACCGTCGCTAAGACAAATGTTTTGCGTAGCAGAATGTAATGGCGAAGATGTTGGACAGCATGGACAACTTCCAAGGCTAATTTCTCAACCAAGGAATAGCGTAATTTAGGGCCTACCAAGCCTCGACTCAAGTAGTAAATGACATGCTCCGTGAGAGCATCATCTTCCTGAACCAGAACCATACCTATGGTTGATTTTGCAACTGCAAGATACAAAAGGAAATCTCTACCATAATCCGGTGGACTCAAAAGCGGGCAGAGATCAATGCCTGCTTCAAGGCATCAAAATATCGTTGTGCGAATTCGTCCCATAGAAATGGAACTCCTTTCCTGAGCAAACACATAAACCCTTTAGTTATCTCAGCATAGTTCGCTATAAACCATCTCAAGAAATTTGCCTTCCCCTAAAGACTTTGAAGTTGTCAGATGGAAGATGGGGGAGGTAACTAAACTATTGCCTCCACCTTGAAGGGATCAACTCGAATCCCTTCAGTTGACACAATGAACCCTAATAACCGACCAGATGTAACCGCGAAAACACATTTATTTGGATTCAACCAGATCTTGTAAAAACGACATCGTTCGAAAACCAACCGAAGGTGACCAGGATGATCAATTCTCTTTCGAGAATGAGCAGCTAAATCATCTAAGTATGCTTCGATGACATGCTTGATGTCATGGAAAGAATATGACATGGCCCGCTAAAAGGTCGCTCCAGCATTTTTAAGACCAAAAGGCATCTTTTTGTATGCAAAGGTACCCCAGGGACATATGAAAGCTGTCTTATGCTGGTCTTCTGGACGGATAGATATTTGATTATAACCGGAGAATCCATCCATGAAGAAAAAAATCTCATTACCCACACATTCATCAACTATCTAATCAATAAACGGTGTGGGGTAATTATCTTTTGGACAAGCTTTGTTCAAATCCCTAAAGTCAATGCATACACGGATCATTCCTTGTTTTTTATCAACCGAGACTAGATTAGAAACCCAATCCATTAGGGGAACGGGGTATATGAAACCCACCTTGAGCAGCTTTTCTACTTCAGCTTTAATAGATGTTACTTTCCTAGGATTGATAGACCGAAGCTTCTGACGAAACGGTTTAGCGTTTTCATATGTCTTGATCTCATGCTGAACAATGGATGGATCAATACCAGGCATTTCTTCATAAGACCAATCAAATACATCCCGAAACTCTTTAAAGAGGTCGGTGTAAATTTGAATCTCTTCAGGGGAACACTCAGCTCTGATGAAGACATTTTCTATCACATTAGGGTTCCTAGAGATGTTTATCGGTACGGTTTTTGAAATGACCGACATGTTACCTTCGGCACGAATGTGTGCTAGAGCCAAAGGGTTTGAAACCGTACAAACATCACTAGTATGCAGATTGGAAAACCTGGACTTGACTTCTCGCAATGGGGGAAGAAAATATGAATGATGGTGTAAGTCTTCCCAAGGTCGATCTACACCCATCATTGCTTCTAAGATTGCTTCCTCAGATGGTAAAACCGTATCTAAGCAATCCATAGCAGAAGTAGAGTCAAGGGTCCAAGCTAGGGCCACATCACCATCTAACTCTTCCTCTGAAAAAGGAGTAGGATGGTCATCTGCAGAGTTAACGATAGACTGATATCTAAGCTCTGTTGTAGACATGGGGGATGCCATTCCACCCACTTGTCCTTCATCTAATGTGGTAGTAGGCGAAGGCAAGGTCCAAGGGTCTGAAAAATAACGAGTCCGCAAGAACTCTTCTCGTGAAGACTCTTTGGAGGATGAAATGACATTGATTCTAGCTATAGGAGCGGGAAAATCAAATGTACCCATCAATGAAGAATACATCCCAACTCCTAGATTCTCGATAGGTTGACAAGGGTTATCCACCAACGAAACAATAGAATCTGAATTTTCTCTAGGGTCAACTGGAGAATAATCCAATTGATCAACCTTAACAATTTTCCCCTCATGAGGAAAACAAAGAACTCAAAATAGAGTCGAAACGATGGCATCCATTTCATAAATCCAATTTCGTCCTAAGAGGAGATTGTAATCTAGGTTGGCATCAACGATTTCTACTTCGATGTTAACGACCTTCCCTCCAACACATATAGGAAAGGTCGGGATAATCCCGTGTGGCCTATGAGAATGACCGTCAAATGCTGTCAAGAGTGTAGGTGAAGGAATAGCTGAAGGCGATCCAATGGCCTTCCAACATGACATCGACATGACGCACGTGGAAGCTCCCTCATCAATAATGGTTCGAAAAATGTTAGTTTTCCGGTAAGTAGACTTTATTTGAAAAGCCATATGATGAGGGAGTCTCTTTTTGACATTGAGCATGTCAAAAGTGAGCACTAAGGAATTGTTTGGATCAACTACCCCTATCGCTGAAAGCAAAGCACTTTGTTGAGCTAGACACGACTGGAGTACCTCTAAAGTAGACATAGTGCATGGACTTTGAGCCAAATCCTCAACAATGGAGTAATTTTGGGCTGCCCTAGCATTAGGGTTGATAGTCGCGCATTTGGCGGAACCTTTCGGTATCCAAGGTATAGACTCAACAGAGGGTCGCTCAATATGAAGTGGATCCGTAGTTTCGGGAACAGATTTATCCTTGGATGTTTCAACTTCACCATAATCATGTGACCGTGTGGCCACATTGACGTGAGAACCCATCATGAAAACATTTGAGGAATGGTCCCCCTCCTAGTTGCCCCCTACAGAGGTACCAGGGTTTGAATTCGCGCCAGCAAGCAACTGCTGCCCTTGGGGGAAAGGGTTAGTTAAGACAGCCTGGGAGCTAGAAGACCCTTGCTGCACTAACAAGCATTGAGCATCTTGAATTTTTGGGCAGAGATGAGTCAAATGGTCCCCACTGCATAGCTTGCATGGAAACTTAACTTTCTTCTTAGACTCTTTTCCACCCTCACCAGCATTATTGCCGGGCTTATTCGCATTACCCTTCCCATCTTGATTCTTCTTTTTACCTCATCCCTTCTTCTTCCCATCAGAATTTTGATTTCCTTTGGGGTTAGAAGCCTGAACGGCGTTTACGGAAGAAGGTTGAGAAGGTGGAGTAGTAGACGGTGTAGCCTGATTGGAAGAAGCAGTTTGTATAGACAACTACTGCAATTGGCTCAGAAGGTTCACCGCATTGGTGTCTATTGATCCAACAATACCATCCGCATGGGGACTTGGCTTCAATTTGGCTATATCAACCTTAGTCCTTGGAGCATCAGGCAAGATTTTTTGAAGAATCCCAGACTGAGAGTAAATCAATTCTAACTGTTGGGCCCGAAAAATAGCTTGCTCTTCATAGTAGACTCTGGACAGAGAGACATCCTTGGAGATCTCAGGTTGTAATGATTTCAAGAACCATTCGAGATGATATTCAAGAGGAATTTTGGCTTTAATGAGCCTCTTTCTTCGTCTCCATTCCTGAATATGATCAGAGATGTGAGTTGCCATATCTTGACGGAAATTGGCCAGAAGTTCAGTTCCGGCATCATAACGGACGAGCAACTAGAAATGGTTTAGAAAAATGTTAGCCAAATCAGCGAAAGATGTAAAGCTGCCCCCTGGAAACTCTATATACCACTTAGCCGCATTGCCAGTTAAGGTGTGTTGAAAAAGTCTCAACCTAATCGAGTCATCGATGAGGGAGTTTGATGAGCACCACAAATGGAATGTGGTTACATGGTCGCCTGGGTCTTCACCACCCTTACCCTTGAATTTTGGAATATCCAATGGGAGTTTGGTTGGGACCGAAGGCCAGGCCAGATTGTATCTGATTGGATCATTTGTCAATTTTGTGAGATCTGGAAAATTCAGGGTTGCCAGAAAAGGAAGCCTAGGAGGACCTTGGGGATTCCACCCAGATTAGGCGGAGTTCCCAAAGTTCTGAAAAGATTGGCCTGGATTTTGAAAGGCACCAAGCTGCTCGAAGTAACTAGTAGAACCCACTGAACCAAAAGGTGATCCTTGTGGTCCAGGAAAATTTGGAGTTTGACCAACTCCAGCCGAAAAACCTCCATAACCAGCGAAGTTCCCTCCTAAAGAATTATAAGGAGTCGATAACCCCTGATAAGGATTCCAAGTGGTAGCTAAGGGAGGAATACTTTGAAACGAACTAACTGTGGAGTACGGCCTATTCCCTTGTTGGCCGAAAAAACAGATTCCTAGTTCCTATGCCACTAACTACAGGGTTAGTCCAACCTTGAAAGGGATTACTGCCTTGACCTGTAGAAGAGAAAGGCATAGATCCTATTGTTGGGTTGGAATGTGGTATATGACCACTTCCAAAAGGAAAACCCTGAAACGAAGCCGATCCACTCATCATGGATGTGGAGGCATTAAACGGAGCTGACAGAATACCCTGAGAATGGGTGCCAAACGGGAAAAATCCAGAACTAGATGCATTGGCTTGGGAATTTCCACTCGTAGACGGAATGGAGGTAGACCCAACTAAGGATGTGCTAGCAATAGACCCAAATAAGGATGCAGAGGGGATGGAAATAGTTCCTCCCCCTTGTATTGATGTTGGAGTCTGCATGGTTGTAGCACTCATGGTAGATGCCATGCTTCCAGCTGTGGTCATCAAAGGTAAGTGCGTGAAATAACCTGGACTTGACGGTCTATGCGTCGGAGTCCCAACGTATAATAATACGTCTAGATGATCAGAAGGTAGAGGAGAATTCAGAGCCGCTAACGACTCTGAGAGTTCTTCTACCTCAATGTTATCTTCCGACTGGAAGAGAACTCAAGAAAGAACTAGGGTGTTCCTCTCTAGCTCTGCGGAAGTACCAGGCCTATCCTGAACACTAATGCCCCCGAGCGGAGGATCAATCTCCAATGCGTCAGCTGCCACGGGGTGAAAACCACTGGCAGTATTGCCCCTACGCCTTCTAGGAGAAGGCTCTAAACTTGGTGGTGAAAGACCACGAAGTCTACGAGACTGTCTAGGCGATCGATCAGCCACTTTGAATTTTTATTAAGATCTAATTAAAGACTCAAGAAAAATGAAAGCTAGGCCAACTAGGAGCATAGAGCACACACTAAAAATGTCCCTAAAAGAAGTCAGCCAATCAAACAACTTTCAAGTATTTCTGCTCCGGGTGATGAGGACCGGACACCAAAATACAAGAAATTGAAGTAGGGGCCTTCCAAAGATAGTCTGGGATAATGACGGCCTAGGCCTACCAGCGAAGGTATCAGAGGAAGTTATGTTGACCTCCAAACAACAGCTTGTGTCGGTGCAAGCCCCCGAGCTTCGCAAGGGTGCCCTCCAGAAGTACTGTTGAGAGTGATACAATATTATTAATTAATTAATAATATTGGATTTTCATAGTGAAATAAATGTTGGATGGTTTTTTTTAAAATTTTAGAATATGTTAATTTTGTATTTTGTGATATTAAAGATGAAAGATAAAAAAGAAAAACACCAGTATTATTAAAATAATTAATAATATTGGATTTTCATAGTGAAATAAATGTTGGATGGTTTTTTTTAAATTTTAGAATATGTTAATTTTGTATTTTGTGATATTAAAGATGAAAGATAAAAAAAAGAAAAACATCAATATTATTAAAATAATTAATAATATTGGATTTTCATAGTGAAATAAATGTTGGATGGGTTTTTTTAATTTTAGAATTTGTTAATTTTGTATTTTGTGATATTAAAGATGAAAGATAAAAAAATATTTTTTTTAATATATTCTCTATACATCTATATTGAACTTCAATTTCAAAATATTGGTAACATTTGAATTTACTAACCTCTAAACTTACATTTTTCATTTGAGTCGCTGCTAGATGTTTTTGATTCATTCTCTGCTTTACAAGTATGTTGTTTTTAATTGTTGCATTTGTGCCTTGGTGACCACTTGTCTCAAAAAATCTACATTTGTTCACCTATTTCTTATATGAGCCCTAGCATTGATTTCCTTAAAGGAGGAGGTACATAATTGTTAGGTTTGTCTGTAGAGTGATTTTTTTTTTACTTTTATTTGAGTATTTGTTTTGTCTTCCTTGACATATAGATGATGGCCTATCAAACTTATTATTTTATTCAATTAGTGGTGTCTTGCATCCTTAATCATGTTAGGGTTCCATAACTTGATTTCACTTTTTTTACGTTTATTTGAGTATTTGTTTTGTCTTTCTTGACCTATAGATGATGGCCTATCAAACTTATTATTTTATTCAATTAGTGGATGGTATCTTGCATCCTTAATCATGTTAGGTTCCATAACTTGATTTCACTTTTTTTACTTTTATTTGAGTATTTGTTTTGTCTGTCTTGACCTATAGATGATAGCCTATCAAATTTATTATTTTATTCAATTAGTGGATGGTGTCTTGCATCCTTAATCATGTTAGGGTTCCATAACTTGATTTCACTGTGAATATAATCCTTTAACCCATAAATATACATTTTTAGGAATTGTTCATATGTGAATCAGATTTGTCTTATTGTTGGAACTTCCAATTCGCTTTCTTTTTGTTTAACGAATTCGTTATTTCAGTCATCATCTTCCCCATCGTGGAATCTTTTTAATAAGGTGGTTGTGAAACTTTGCCAATGGATGGAACAAGCATCACATTTTATGGTCCACCATATAAACCGTCATAAGCTTATCCTTCTAGGTTGTTGGAGGATATCATTATTTTTTTTATTTCACCCAACAGGGTGTTTAATTCAAAATACCCTCCAATTTTGTGACCTAGATGATTGCTCCTCTATGGTCCTTACCATAATCTTTTTGTAATTCCTTTAATTTTTTGATAATTTCTATTTGAAATTTTTATGTGATACTTGTTGCCTAAAAGAAATATTTCTCAAGGTTCTTGATTTCTCTGATCACTTGTATTTTGTGATTCTTTACTTGGTGTTAGTTTTTTAATAGGTTAACGATTTTACAAATAATGCACCTACTTTTTCAATTTGTTGGTCAATTCTTTCATGGGGTAGTTAAGTATCCTTTTCATTTCATCTTTGTCATCATTTTCCATTCTTAATGCATTTTGTTATCAATTCTTGGATTCCACTATCAACTTGTCAATTTTTTGTTCTTTTTTTTTGTTAGTTTATTGATTTTATCCATAACACTTATTTTCCTTCTTTCAATCTTTTTGTCCTTCCCCCAACTCTTTTTGTGCCTTCTCAATGTTATCAAAATGATGGCTTATGCTATTTACCTCCCCTCTATATCACTTAAATTATAAAATTACTTCTTCATTATGATGCCTTATGATATTTACCTCTCCTTTATACCACTTAACTTGTACAAGTACTTCTTCATTCTTTTTCTTACTTGAATCTATTTTTTAATTATTTATTTTATAAAGTGACTTTATAATAAATAATTAATCTTAAAGAGACTTATACTAATCATTAAGGTGACTTATTAAAATTCATTTTGTCACTAAATCAATTTATTTTTCTTGAGGACACAATGTTAGGGATATTCTGTGGACGATGGTGTTATATGATAGTGTGTCAACGAAAGCAGCTCAGCGACATAATAGGAGAGGGACACCAGTTGTTATGTGTCACCCCTACCACGTACGAAAACGACCACCAAATTCACTATACAACATTTTGCCAACACACCCTCCCGCCTATCATGGTAGTTGGGGAATTAACTCTAGCCTTGTTTCTCACGTTTTTGGTATGCACTTAAGGTTTAGGGTATATTGTATCAAGGAGGCATTGTTATTTTTCTTGGGGTCAGTGTGTGGACATTTTATTGCCCTGATTGTTGTTCGGTCGATGCCCTGAGGTTGGTCACCTGACGCCCGGTCATTGCGCTCCACTGGTTTCTTTGTTCAGATAATTGTTCTATGGTTTGTCGGGGGTTTAGGGGTTCGCCTATTGTGGTTTAGGGTTTCTTTTATTTCATACTCGTTGCTCCATGGTCATGGTGCACCAGTGCTTGGTACAGTAGTCTGCTTTTGACCCAGCCCCAGATTGCAGTCGGTTCAACAGTGGAGATGGAGGTTTCATGCTCCAATGGGTTTTTTCAAGGATAAGTTCTCTTCCATGTGATTTTTTCATGCATTTTCGCTTGGGTTTATGGTTTTTTTGCAGTCTTTTTGAAACTTTTGTTATTTATGTTGTAGGTAAGCTTAGTTGGGTTTGCAGGTGAGGTATAATGAGGGGTCGAGGTCATCAACGTTGATGCAGCAGGGTTTGTGTGGCTCGGTGGCTTCGTCGATGGTTGTCTAGTGATATTTCATCTCTACTAGATGCTAACTTTGTGTTTGAAAACACATTCAAACCATGGGAATTTTGTGCTCTTAGGTGTTTGTATACTTACGGTTCACTGTAAATTTTGCTTAGGGTTCACTACAAATTTTGCTTGGGGTTCACTATAAATTTGTGGTCCTTTTATGCTTAGTTTTCACTGTAAATTTTGTGGTGTTTTATGCTTGGAGTTCACTATAAATTTTGCAGTATTTTTATGCTTGTGGTTCATTGTAAATTTTGCAGTGTTTTTATGCTTAAGGTTCATTGTAAATTTTTCTTGGGGTTCACTATAAATTTTCCTTGGGGTTCACTTCCTAAATAAATTGCTTAGCTTAGTCAATACTACTATTTACCCTCTCTTAGAAGTGAATCCCAGGAAAGTGATCGGCATTAAGGTAAAAGTAGAAAATTTGTTGAATGTAGACTTAATATACCCCGTCCCAACATAGCATCTTCATCAAATGGGATTCCATTTTGGAGACCCTCGTCTTTTGAGCCTGATGACTAAAAGGCACGAGTCATTTTCCCTGATGAGTAAACTAAGGAGATGAATGTTTTCTGAGTGTTTCTTACCGATTGATAATGCCACCAGAAAAGTAAGGGGACCCATGTTGTAATAATTTGTGCATTATGGGGATTTTTAGGCTCTAGCAGAGAGGATGGGTAAAACCTCGTTTAGAGTCATAGTAAACCCTCAACCACTCTAACCGAGGTAGAAAAATATGGACTTATGGGGGGATGGTATGCAATGGGGAGTATGATCCCTCTCCAAATTAAGCTATTTGAATGCTCGGTCCTCTAATTCGAAGAAGCCAGATCTTCGAAAACCTTCTCTGTCAACATTTTCATTTAGATACATATTGTTTTGATTCGGTTGGAGGCATAATCATCAATTCTGCTAAGAAAAATCATCGCATTTGTTTGGTAGCTTCATAGTTTCTATCTCTTTCATCAAGACCTATATTTGAAAAAGAAACCTTAGAGAGGGACCTTGATATTAATCCTCCTTACAATTAACTTATGCGTTAAAAGATAAAATGTTATACAGACAAGGTGTAGCTCAAATCAGGTGGGCCTATCTATATTGATAGGGAGAGGTGTATCGGTGGTTTTTCTTTTCAAATGTCGTCTTACACCATATAGCTTGTAGTCTTACATTCTTGTGTTTGTATACTAGATCCATATATTGATAGGGAGGGGTGTACTAGTGATTTTTCTTTTCAAATGTTGTCTTACACCATATAGCTTATAGTGTTGCATTGTTGTGTGTGACTTAGTATACTATATCCCTTCAACTATATAAAATTTGAACCTGTTAAATCACTAAGCAAATGATAAATTGTGCTTTGCAGGTGAAATTTTCTAGTGTAGAATGTGTCTTACTGTGATGTAAAATCCTGCTCATCAATTTAATCTAAACTTGACACGTGGATTTAATCCACTTGTTTGTCTTGATTTTGAATCATGATAAAAAATTTAGATGACTATTAAGTATTGGCATGAGTTGTGGAGTTAGAAACACCTTGGAATAAAAAAAATTGCATAATTTGTAATACTAAGGAAGTTGAGGATGAGTTCCATTTTGAGTTCATGACTTTTCAACATGCCCATATGCTTCTAGGATTCTTTCTTATCATCCATTGCATTTTTCCCACATTTTCTTCTTTGGTCATAACAAGACAATTGTGAATTTGTTTGATTAAAAAGTTTTGAATTTGTTTGATTCAATGGAGTTTTGAAAAATCAATTTTTTAATAGATTGTGTGGTATTCTTCCTTTTCATCCATTGTGTTTTGATCGCATTTTATTATTTGGTCATAAAAAGACAATTGTGAATTTGTTTGATAAACGTTTTTTGAATTTGTTTGATTCAATGGAGTCATGATAGATCAACTTTTTTAATTGATTATGTGGTATTCTTTCTTGTCATCCATTGCATTTTGATCACATTTTCTTCTCTATTCATAACAACACAATTGTGAATTTGTTTGATTAAAAAATTTTGAAATTGTTTGATTCAATGGAGACATGAAATATCAAAAAAAAAAAAGAATTGAATTGTGTGGTATTCTTTCTTATCATCCATTGTGTTTTCCTCACAATTTCTTCTCTCGCCATAACAAGACAATTGTGAGTTTATTTGATTAAAAAAATTTAAACTTTTTTATTCAATGGAGTCATGGTGTTTCTAATTAACCCAATTGCAATGGAAGTAAAGCTCTCCCCTATAAGCATTGTGAAATCGAATTGAATGCATTTTCAATTTGTAATAGTGAAAATGACCATCAAAATAAATGGAGTCATGATGTTTGCATCGACCAAAATTGTTTACTGTTAATGTTCATTGTTCTATGGAGTTTTTAAATTATAAAAAGTGAGTTGTCCAAGATTTCATTATTCCCTCATTTTTCATTTATTTAACAACTTAAATAAAAATGTGATGTTGTGGATCATTTGGTATGTAAAGGCAAAACAAAAATTTCATTTGCATTCTCAGCTAGAATTTCTCCATTCTAATAGACTATGAATGTTGCTTCTAAAATGGATTTTTGATTACAATGTTGCAAACAATATGGAATAAAACGACCTAGGTTATAATCCAAAATCCTCATGTGACAATAAAAAGAGTCAATTCATCCAAAATCTTGATGGGGTGAAACTACACCTAAACACATATCGGAAAATTTTAAATTAATTAAACCCTATTTAATTAATTATTAGACCTCGATTGCTTTAGCGGAACCCAAACAAAGAAAAATCTCGTTCAAACCTTTAATTTAGCTATCCTTCTAAAATAGCCAAACTGTTTACTTTACCCGAAATACAGCAAAAAACCCAAATCTTCCACAGAACTGAAAGAAATAAAACCGCAGCTCATAAACTTCTCGGGTCCGATTCTTGAATTAACCTGCACGCACCTTTACCACGCGATCACCGTTGGATCGCGCCCTTCACAATGAACGGATTCGATTGATCCAGAACCCAACTGGATTAAACCACATTTGATATCTCATCGGGTCCGAAAATGAAATTAACGTACGTGCATTTTTCCGCGCGATATCCGTCGGATCTACCTCCTTTAATCAGATGGCTGCGATTGACTGAGCTATTAACCCAATTTAATAAAAATACCGTGTCTGATTTTGGATTAACCTTTGTTCCTTTTAACCACACGATGACTTTAGATCTGTCGATCTGTTGATCAGACGGTTTCCGCTCTTCTTTTGAATTTAGCGCGAATTTGTCAGGGTTTTGCCAAGATTTAGCCCTTCCACTAAGTTTAGTCCTTCTCTAAACTTTATTCACCGGGATCTCAAATACATCCATGCACAGCATTCATGCGATACAGAGGAATTTAGCCTACATCTTAATTAACCAACGAAATCAATCACATAATAACAGAATACGCATAAACAATATTTAAACACAAAAACTCTTTCATTCACACAGTATTTACATATATGTACAGAACATCTCATGCCCTGTTTTGTTCTCTCTTCTACTTAGCTTTTTCTAACACTCTAACACTCTGTCTCAAAACTATCTCAAAACTTCTCCTCTCACACTCCTCGCAGGCTTACATTTATAAAAATAAGTACATAGTTATGGATTATTCTAAATCCATAATCTTCTCCATAAATCACTCAACTAATTCCTATTTAAGGATATCGTAATCCCTAAGATTTCTACGAGATCTACACACATTAATTATCCCTGATATTCTCACATAGTTGAGAATATTTCACAACTAAAAGCCTCACACATAGATTTCCACTCAATTTATACAAGATTCTTAAAAATAACTAAAAACATCACCCCCCTAATTCAACCAAATGTACAATAATATTCTGAGCAGGATGCTCCTGCATCAAACTCTCGATGTAGAAAAAAAAGTCATAGACTCCTATCTATGAGGTCTGTCACTTTTTTGTAGTAATGTGACAGCTACAAGTTTGAATGACTTGCTACCTCCATGATTCCAAACTCTGTTTTGATAATGGTCCTTTAGTCTTTCTTTTCCATGCTGCTGTGTTTTTGTTCCTGTCATCCTTCTTTCTCCTGGTCTCCAAATTTTGAACAAGTCTCGAATTGGTTCACCATCTTCACCTATAGCTTTTCCAGGTAACTCTGTCATACTGAGATTAGTAAGAACTAAACCTAAAAGTTCATCATTATCATCTTTTTCTACAGGAAAAATCGTAATCTTTCATTTATATTTGAAAAATTACATATAGTAAATGTTGAGCAGCGTATGCAGTGAGTCTTGTATCCTTGTCTATGAAGGTATGTACAGTCATGTCTCAAAAAGATCTGTTGTTGTTCTCGTTACCACGCAGGGTAATCAGATAAGTGCTATATATGAAATAATTACAATGATGTTCGCCACGCAGGACGAGTGCAATAAAAGTTGTGAATCATGCATAGATATATACAAAAGTAAATAAAAAACTGTTCCAAAATCTGTGGCCAAAAAAGTATTCAAAAATTATGTAACTAGGGCCT
Organism: Pinus tabuliformis; assembly: GCA_031772625.1. Taxonomy (NCBI): domain Eukaryota; kingdom Viridiplantae; phylum Streptophyta; class Pinopsida; order Pinales; family Pinaceae; genus Pinus; species Pinus tabuliformis. The sequence continues at coordinate 1,126,822,681 of CM062811.1, read as the reverse complement.
ATCTGCCCTATGATATGCTTGATCTATGTACGGCCGATGGTAATATTGGTACTGCTCAGCTTCAACCTGTTCTTGTATCAGTCACTGTCCTCTGGGTAATATCGCGGCCTCCTTGGAAAGCCAGTCAGTGCCTTGGTTGTATTCCCTGTAAATGTGATGACATGTGACTCTGTTAAATTGTGATTTGAACAATATTACTTCATCCATAATATGTCTAAGTGTGTGTGCATGGCATGCAAAGACATTGTTGAACCAATTTATAATGATTTTTGAGTCACCAAAAATCTGCAGATTGATGCATTCATGTCCCAGTGAAAAATGCAATAGATGACGAAGAGTGATGAGTTCAGCGTAATTATTAGTGCCACCTCCAAGTCCCATTTTTACACTATAATAATGATGTTCATTTATATGCAGAATGAAACCCCCCCCCCCCACAACCCTGCTCTTGTGCAGCCCCATCAAAAAAGGCCCAGGGAGTGGATTTGTCAATCGGGGCAAGTGCAATAGAGTGGCGCAGTGCAGAGGGTTTGTTATCAGGTATTTCGTGGTAGGCCGAGAGAATATTGGCCGCCATTACAGCCCCGTTCACATTCCCTTCATCGAAAATGATTATGTTCCTTGTTAGCCATATGGTCCAACAATAAATCAAAGGAAGGTTTATCAATTTAGATCCTCGATTTGTTGTACTCCAGTCGTGCCATGCATTTATAATGCAGTTTACTTGCCATCTACCAGATTGTAAAGGAGTTGCAATTGTTTCCCAGAGATATTTTGAGAATTCACAACTTAGGAAAAGATGGTCGGTAGATTCGGATTCCTTTTTGCATAATACACACTAGCTAGGGCCATGAAAGGATCGCCGGGCTAATTGATCTCTCGTAGGGACTTTGTAGCTGAGCACGCACCAGAAGAAGAGTCTGGTCCGAGGAGGAGCACCCAACTTCCACATTAAACGCCACCAATCATGAGGATTCTCAGGTTGCCTGTGAGTACTGATTGTGAGGTATCCTGCTTTAGGCATATATAATCCATTATCTGCCATACTCCATCTGAGTTCATCCGGTCCTTCCAAAATTCTGATATGGGATTCGGTCAAAGCATCAATGTAATCATGCCAGTCTCGGTGCCATTGAGGTGGTAGATGAAGTGCATCAGCAGATTTCCATCCTTGGGAGAGAATTGTAGTATTCTCCTGGTCAACAATGTGTGCTATGACAGATATACCCCTATGGTTCAGCAGATGTACAAGCTCTCTCGGAAGACGGTATCTGGCCCCTCCTCCTGCCCAGGGGTCTATACCAATAAAAACTCTTGTGCCGTCAATGATTCTCCAAACCAGATGGTTTCGAATGATAGGAAGGGAATGTATCAAAGCTTTCCATACCATGGAGATGCCTGTCTTATTCCAATCAGGTAAGCGCACCCAATCCATAATTTGCATGGGCCAGATATATTTGTTATATGAGACTTTGGTCCAGAGATTCTGACCTGTTAGGAGAGTCCATCCCATTTTAGCAGCCAGTGCCTGTGCAAAGTCCTTGAGATCTTTTAGTCCCCAACCACCCCACTTTTTAGGTAGTGCAATCTTTTTCCAGCTTACCCAAGCAAAGATTTTTTTGTCTTGATGCCCATTCCAGAGGTATCTGCTGCAAATTTGTTGAAGACGAGCCAGTATGTTCCTTGGGATCCATGCAAGGGACATCCAGAATACTGGTGTGGCCTCCAGGACAGATTTGATGAGGACCAATCTGCCAGCTCTTGATAAGAACCGATGACTCCAGTGAGACAACCGCTTTTCCAACTTAGTGACCAGCCAGATCCAATCACCAATTTTCTGGCTCAAGGGTTTAATCCAGAAACCTAGGTATTTGAACCCTTGGTCGAGAGGAATGATGATATAAGGGAAATGGTTCTGGGCGCACCGAGACTCTTGAACGGTGGTGGAGACAAGGGTGATGGTGGATTTCTCCTGATTAGCAAGCATTCCCGTAGCCTTAGAAAAAAGGGCAAGAGCACTGGCAAAAGATGTAGTATCTCTGATGCTTCCATCGAGGAAGATGAGGACATCATCCACAAATAAAAGATGAGTAAGATAGCACTGCTCTGTAATTTTGAGCCCTAGAAGTCTACCACTCCTCTTGTCCTGGATGAGAATACGACTGAGACCTTCCATAACAATAAGGAAGAGGAGGGGAGAGAGGGGACAGCCTTGTCTAAGTCCCCTCTCGGCATGGAAGAAATGGGATGCAGATCCGTTGATGAGGACACTGAATGTAGTAGTGGTAATGCAAGCCATAATCCAAGTGATGAAACAATGGGGGAAGCCCAGATGTATAAGGAGCATTTTGATATATAGCCAACTGACACGATCAAAAGCTTTAGCCAAATCAATCTTTAATATGATGCCCTTAAGCTTTTTAGACCTGATGGAGTGAATGGCTTCCTGAGCCGTACCAATGGCTTCATGAATCTGCCGATTTTCCAGAAATGCAAATTGTTCCGGGGAAATATACTGAGAGAGGATTGGTCGGATCCTATTAGCAATGATTTTGGCTATGATCTTGTATAGGCAGTTGCACAAGGAAATGGGCCTGAAGTCGTTAAAGGAGGAGGGTGAATCCGACTTAGGGATAAGAGCGATGAAAGTGGAATTTATAGCATTATAGAGCTTCCCAGTGGTTCGGCATTCCTCAATCACTTGTAGCAGATCATTACCCAATAATTCATAAAAAGCAAGGTAAAATTCTACCGACCATCCGTCCGGCCCAGGACTCTTGTCCTTTTTGAACCATTTTAGTGTGCCTTCCAGTTCTGCTGATGTAACAGGAGAGGTGAGATCTACCTCCGATTCTGCATCAACAAAGCGTGTGAATTTGCCCGCCACTTGTATAATATCAGCTAGGTTGGTCCCTGGGGGAGCTTTGTAAAGGTTCTGAAAATGAGTAGTTCCCAACTGTGATAACTTATCAGCCACCCCTCCCTCAGGTAAAGGAAGGTTCCAAATGGTATTTGAAACCATTCTGCCTTTAGCATAATTCTAAAAAAAAAAAAAAAATAATAATAATAATAATAATAAATAAATAAATCAATAAATTGTTTTCATCCCTTGCTTTCAGCCATAGTTCTCTGCTCTTTAGCCTCCATGTTTCCTCCCTATCTTTAAGAATCTTATCCTTGGACTTCTCAAGCTCGATCAAGTGTAGTTTATCTTGCAAGGACCCAAATCCCTTGTTTCTATCATCCATAAGGCTTTGCAGATCAGTTTCAATCTGTGTGAGGGTCTGATCCTCCCTCTGAGTTTTTTCTTTAGCCCAGGTGATCGATAGTCTCTTCAATTGGGATAGATTGTGGCAAAACCCCTCTACAAGGGATCGATAACCTGTAATAGGGTGAGCAGTCTAGTATTCTGTAACTAACTTGATGTAACTCGGGTCCAGAAGCCAGATGTGATTGAACTTGAAAGGAGGATTTGGCTTAGGGTAAGGTCCAAGGATTTCCATGTATATGGGGGAATGGTCAGAAACGCCCCCCACTCCCACCCATTGCCTGTATCTGTGCATATTCTGCATCAAAGGTATCTTGATCAAGAAATGATCAAGTCTTCTGGCCAAGGCTGCCTCCCCAACTCTTCTATTCCTCCAAGTAGGAAGTATTTTGTTCATAGGGATATATGAAAGATTGTGGAGTTCTAATAAGTTCAGCATGTATTCAGTGATTGGATCCACTTGAGCATGTGACTCCCACGATTCTCCAAACCCTAGGGAGAAATTTAGGTCCCCTCCTAGAATGATATTATCACCAGAGACCATAGACAAATGAAGGACCCTGTGCCAAAAATCTCGTCTATGGCAGGGTCCATATATGTTCATGATCTGAAACTCCCTTCCCAACTCAGCTGAAAATATGTCCAGCCCAATGAAACCTGTGCCTCCCCAAGCAGATAGGGCTTTTATAGTTCAAGGGTTATACCCAATAGCAAGGCCTCCAGATCGACCCGAGGCTCCCACAGAATGAAAGAACCATCCAGGTTTGAGAGAGGCCAGAGTATTAGAGATGATGTCTGCCTCCCCCAAGGTCTCTTGCAACAGGATGATGTCAACGGACTCAGACTCGAAGAGTCTCCTTAGGGCTAGTTTTTTGGAGGTACTAGCCATGCCTCTGCAATTAAATGAGAGGCACTTCATGAGGGGGACCGCTCCAGGGTAGTCATCGCTCTAAGTACCCTATCAATGGAGGATTGCCTCCCAGAAGCTATCTCGGCCCCAGCCCATAGTATAGCTTTAGATAAAAAAGATTTGCGACCTCGAGAGGATTTGGTAGAGGGGCCAGGGGTGGAGAGCCCTAACCCTGAATCAAGAGGTGGAGCTTCGGGCAAATGGCTACGAGAACGCAGGTTATATGAATGAGATGGTTCAGACCCTTCCATAGAGGATGTGGGAAGGGATGTGGTGACAGCCGAGAAGGATGGAGCAGTGGTGGAAAAACATGGAGGGGGAGTGGAGAGCGAGCAAGGAATGGAGGGAATAAAATGCAGAGGAGATGAAGAAGTATGAGAGACAAAACTAGTAACAAAAGTAGAAGGAATGGGGATAGAAGAAGTACCCGCATTCCTCGCGGATTCAGCTGCTGCCCTGGATCGCGTCATAGGAGGTGACGGTGTCCTGTGCGACCCTTCAGCGGCTTGTGGGGAGACCGCACCAATAGAGACCTTCTTCGGTGGCATAGATGGACATTCCGAGCGAGGAGAAGGTTGACCTCTAGCTTTAGCTGGTTTGATCGGAGAATCCGAAGCCTTATTCACCAGAGGACACTCCTTGTATACATGTCCGACCTTGTGACACCTCCTACATCGAAAAGGGACTCCCTCGTAGTCTAATATCTGCACCCAGGTGTAATTTTTCCACTGCAGCGTGATTTTCTCTTCCAGCCCCTCTCTGGTATCCAAATAGACAAGTATTCGGGCAAGGGTTCAATTCTTCGTCTGGATATAGGATCTGTCATAATCCAGGTAAGTTCCAAGCGTGTTCCCAATCTGCACAAAAACATCCTCCGACCAGTACTACAGAGGGAGTCCCGGGAGCCGGACCCAGAGAGGGTCGGCCCCAATCTGTTCCCGTTCCAGGTCAAACATTGGGCTCCAGCGTTTGAGGAGGACCGGGGCCATCTGGATATGCCAGTACCGTGCAAGAACAAGATGGGTGTATTCCTCCTTCGAGAAATGTAATGCAAACCAGCCACGGGGTAGAAGTTGCACCTCCGGCAACTCTTGCAGTGTGTTGCCCCAAATCTCTTGAACCCAGAGAGTTAATCGCTCCGCCGAATATGCCCTTCCACAGACGTGTCCAACCAGGACAGTGCTCGACTTGTCTGCAATTTCCCCCATTGATAATCCTTCTCTAAAATTAATAGTAAAGTCCTTGGAGGTGGCTCTAATGCACTTTACCTTTCGTTTGCAGGTTCACGGCGCGGTGGGGTGTTCCTGCAATGGGTCTGGAGGGGTGCCTCCTTCCAGTTTCTGTTGTGCCGCCGATTTGACCTTGATGACAGGGGTCTCAAAATGCCCGGATGGGGATAAAGAGGCTGAGGATGATGTGCCACATCCCTGGGATGCAGGCCTCGCAGAAGGGTTTGCAGCTGTCCCTGTCAATAATTGCTCATGGAGTGTGGGGGAGGGACGTCTCAGATATATGGACTCCGGAGGGTGGGGTTCGAATGCAGGAGAGGATGGATAGGCCGCGAAGAGCAAATGAAGAGTGCCCGGTGAGAGCGGAGGGCAGTCAAGGGTAGGGGATTCAATGGAGAGCGTACCAAAATGTAGGGATGAGGCAGAGAGCCCCGGGAGGGTGACCATAGGAGCAGTGCAGGTCGGTGCAGATACGGAGAGAACCGGCGATGCTACAAAAGACCGGTTAGGGCTAAGTCGACCGAAAATAGACTGACCGGGGAAGGGGTCCGGTGAATAATCCACCGCCTCGAGATCCAATTCCATATCCATCGCGATCAAGAGATAACGGCACCTATGGACTTCCGGCGATAGAGGGCAATAGCGACGAAGACGGGCGTGATCGGGGGGTCAGCCGGTAAGAAAAACTGCAGGGTAGAAGAGAGCTGCGGTAAAAACTGCAAGGTTTACCCTAACCCTAAATGGAACAGAGCATAACGGAGCTCCATCTTCTAAGAAACTTCATCGTTATCATCACTCGAACTTTCAACCAAATTCTGTATATCATTGATCACAGGATGGATCAATGATGATCTATTACAATTTTCTCCACCATACTCTAGGAGTAATTCCTCTTTGCTAATCACATCAACACAGTTGATGTTCTCTATGGTGTCCTTTCCTTCATTTGTTACAGGTTCTCTGGTCTCAACTTCTTTGGCCTTTGGCTCTTCAGCTACTGGTTCTTTCTCTGATTGAGCTGCAAACTCAACTTCATGGAATGAAGAACAATCATCCCAATTTCCTTCAAGTTCACAAAAGACTTCTAGATCATAACCAGGGAAAATTTTAAGAACCCCCCCTAAATTTATAAATATAATAAATGGGCGAATCACCATGGTATATAGGAAAAATGGAAGGCAATTTTATCAATAATATAATATGTATATATAGTTTTTTGGCGAATCTCTCACCAGGCATGGCGAATATTTTACTCAATTATAAAATCTTGTAAGATCTTGGCGAGTCTTTCACTAAATAATAAAACTTTGTAAAGTCCTAGTGAATCTTAGCATAGGCTACATGCTAGTTTAATTCCCCCATTTAAATAGGCTACATTCCAGGTGAATACCATGGGTCAATACCATGTGCCATTTTGGTGAATACCAAGGGTCAATACCATGTGCCATTTTTATTTTTATTAATTCTAATATTAGGGTTAATAATGGTTTTTTGCATGGTATTAATAACAATCTAGTCCATGGTATTTGTCCCATAGTATTTTGGCCATAGGTTTCACCTAAATATAACCCATTTTCTGAGTGTTCGTAAATATAAGGTGACTTATGGAGTAAATATAAAAAAATGTTTTATTTGTTTACCATACCTCTCGTTTATTTATATTTTTATTAATTTACCATACCTCTTTTACAAATATGGTATTTGGCCCATAGGATTCACTTAAATAAAGCCTCTTTCTTGAGCCTTCATAAATAGAACGAGGGTTATGGACTAAATATAAAAAGAGGTTTTATTTATTTACGATACGTCTAGTTTATTTATATTTTTATTCATTTACCATACCTTTTAAGTAAGTATAAAAAGACATTTTATTTATTTACCATACCTCTACTTATATTTTTATTTGTTTACACCCTTACATGTATATAAGGTGACTTATGGAGTAAATATAAAAAATGTTTTATTTATTTACCATACCTCTCATTTATTTATATTTTTATTAATTTACCATACCTCTTTTATAAATATGGTATTTGGCCCATAGGATTCACTTAAATAAAACCTATTCTTGAAAATGGGCGAATGGATTCACTTAAATAAAACATATTCTTGAAAATGGCCGAATGGAAGGTTGTAAGTCCTAATTTCAAGGGCTAAATTTACCTTTCTTACCCTCTCCCTTAAAATAAGGTGGGCTATTTGAGGTGATTTGTAAAAATGTACTATGATACAAAATATTCGCCCACTAAAAATTTAAAACCCCTTAATTTCGCCAAAGGGCGAACATTCGCCCCTAAAATTATCCTTGATCATAACAATGGTCATTATATGTCTCTATAGCATCAAATTCCTTACCTGAATTCACAAATAAACTATTAGTTTTAAAAATACTAGACCTTTTGGTCTCTTTTGATGCTTCAAGCACCAAATTCCCACCATGGAATTTTTGGTTTTCAGCAAATCCTCTTTGTTGTGACTCAATTCTTATGAGTCTCTCCTTCTCCAACAAAGAAATATGTATTTGTTCAAGTTTGTTCATCAACATAGCATTCCATCTATGTTGCAATAGATTCCACTTAACATGTTTCCTTATTCTCCATCCATGTCTTCTGTCTTCATTCACTTTCTCTTGAAACCATTCCTGTAGTATATTCAATTATGCTTTCATCTCTGCAATACTTATCCTACGCTCTTCATCACTCATCTGACATTTATTTGAACCTTTCCTAAGTTTCTCCATTCTAATTCTTCAAACTCAAATCTAATAAAAAATATCTACCTTAATCAAATTCTAAAACTGACTCCTCTGTTTTTCCTTTTCTTCCGTTGCGCCTCTGATTTTCCTTGTCATATGTCTTCTTGATCTCTCTAACAACTTTAACTTGTGAGCTGCAATCAACCTCTGCAGTAACAAGTCTCCTTCTTGCTACACATGCTTCACCAAGCTTTCCTCCTCTGAGCTTAGTCTGTTAGCATTTCTCTGGTTCTCTCCTCTGGAACCATATGAGCACTCCTTGCTCTAGGCTACTGCAAATCTTCTCACCTTCCTCTACTGTTACTCTGCAAAACAATTATAAAGACTAACACTGACAAATATAATCATATTTCACGCAGAATCTTCTTCTGCTCTGATACCAAATGATGGGGTGAAACTACACCTAAACACATATCGGAAATTTTTAAATTAATTAAACCTTGTTTAATTAATTATTAGACCCTAATTGCTTTAGCGGAACCTAAACAAAGAAAAATCACGTTCAAACCTTTAATTTAGCTATCCTTCTAAAATAGTTGAACTATTTACTTTACCCAGAATACGGCAAAAAACCCAAATCTTCCACGGAAACGAAAGAAATAAAACCGCAGCTCATAAACTTCTCGGTTCTGATTCTTGAATTAACCTGCGCACACCTTTACCACGCGATCACTGTTGGATCGCACCCTTCACAATGAACGGATTCGATTGATCCGAAACCCAACTAGATTAAACCACATTTGATATCTCATCAGGTCTGAAAATGAAATTAACGTACGTGCATTTTTCTACGCGATATCCGTCGGATTTGCCTCCTTTAATCGGACGGTTGCGATTCACTGAGCTATTAACCCAGTTTAATAAAAATATCGCATCCAATTTTAGATTAACCTTCGTGCTTTTTGACCTCGCGATGATCGTAGATCTGTCAACCTGTTGATCAGACGATTTCCGCTCTTCTTTTGAATTTAGCGCGAATTTGTCAAGGTTTCCCAAAGATTTAGCCCTTCTGCTAAGTTTAGTCCTTCTCTAAACTTTATTCACTGGGATCTCGAATACATCCATGCACAGCATTCACGCGATACAGATGAATTTAGCCTCCATCTTAATTAAGCAACGAAATCAATCACATAATAACATAATACGCATAAACAAGATTTAAACACAAAAACTCTTTCATTCACACAGTATTTACATATATGTACAGAACATCTCGTGCCCTGTTCTGTTCTCTCTTCTACTTAGCTTTGTCTAACACTCTAACACTCTGTCTCAAAACTATCTCAAAATCTCTCCTCTCACACTCCTCGTAGGCTTACATTTATAGAAATAAGTACATAGTTATGGATTATTCTAAATCCATAATCTTCTCCATAAATCACTCAACTAATTCCTATTTAAGGATCTCGTAATCCCTAAGATTTCTACGAGATCTACACACATCAATTATCCCTGATATTCTCACATAGTTGAGAATATTTCACAACTAAAAGCCTCACAATTATATTTCCACTTAATTTATACAAGATTCTTAAAAATAACTAAAAACATCACCCCCCTAATTCAACCAAATGTACAATAATATTCTAAGCAGGATTCTCCTGCATCAAATCCACATCATAATTTGGTTACAACAAAAACATATGACACCCCTATTCTTGATGGCCTCCAGAATCTTTAGTGCCCAAACTTGTTGAGTTCCCTAGTTGAGCCAAGTAGGTTGGCCTACCTAATAGTGGTTGATCAGGATGTGTTGTATTGTTTCCATATGATTGAGTCAAATTTGTCCCTTGTAGACATGGAGGAATTGAGTACCCATAACTCGCACTTGCACTACTAACACCTGCATTAAGTGGAGGTGTCTGATAAGCATGCATAGGATTGACACCTACACTGGTAGGAATATAGAAAGTGGGTAAACCCCCATTCTGATAGCGAGGGACTTGAATGTTTATGAGGTCTTGGAATAATGGTGTATTATCTGCAATATGGTCTAATGTGGTTGACATCATCATGGTTTCATTAACTATGTTTGCATCATTGTCAACCATATATGTCATCCCTTGTTATTTTTGAAGCATTTGTTGAGTCTTTCTTGCTTCCTTTTCCTTCCTTGCCAAAAAAAAATTATGGTCCTTCTATTGCCTTAATTTCTCTCTTTCAAGCCTTTCCTCTACTCGAAGTTGTGTTGTAACGATCCGTGTTTCCTTATTTTCCTATTTTGAATTGTGAATTTAAAGTTTCCATTGTTCATACTCAACTAATAGGGTTATATAGTCTTATGAGGTGAGTAACTTTGAACTTCGGCCCAAACGAAGACTGCCTGGTTTTCCATGCTTCTTTTTCATTGACACTCTATCTATTGGTAGCTTTAGGAACCGACCAAGTAACCTCTCATTATCTTCCACCTGCATGTCATTGCTTGACACTTGCCTTTCAATACCTGGGAAAACTGATTGAACTATATTGTTCTTTTCATATGATTCCTCATTATGCACACTATATTCTTCCATTGATCTATTGTCCACAAAAAAATGAACAATTTCATTGTTCAATTTTGTTGGTTGTGAAGGCATGTTCATGATTTCTTCATTGGTTCTTGAGACACTATGTTTTTTTATATTCATCATGGCTTCTGCCAGCCATGATGGTGGGGTTACTTGGCTTGGCAATGTCAATTGGTCATTGTTTCTTCCTAGTGCAATATCAGCAATGTCTTTTTCAACCACATTCTCATTGTTAGTTGCATGATCAATAGAGTCATTAAGAATATCAATAGCAAAAGTTCCATGTGCTTCAGTTGGTAGAACAACCTCCATGTTATTTTCAATTGGTTCATGATTATATTATGTTTCACTTACATGTTCGCCATCGTCACCATATGTAGAAAATATGTGTAGGTTAACCCAATAATGCAATATAAATCAAAGTAGAATATTATAACCTACTTCTACTATCAATTTGTGGAAGCTTAAAGATCGAGTTGAACAATATAACCAAAAGAATAAGAATCAATGGCACAATACACATGAAAATACTTTTGGGGAAATCCTCAGATAAAAACCCCACACTACTGTGTTATCATACATGGTGGAAATACATAGGAATTATACAAAGCCTTAGCCCTCACAGCTAGCCAACTCTTAGTACAATCCTCACAGATGCTCATAGGAAATATTGGCTTCTCTCCAGCCTTCCTCTATGCCCTCCAGACTCCTATTTCCTTGCATTGTTCCTTGTGGATGATTAGCCTATTACCAAGTGGAAAACCAACCTTCAAAATTGTGCAATCCTCAAGGATGAATCCTTGATTGCATGCATGAGTTTTTTCCTCCATGAGAAAACACATGCAATTGATAGTACATTGTCCTTGAACATTAATCTCAACTGGGTCTTTCTCCGAATAGACATGCATGAGTTTTTGATGAGGGAATCTTCAGTTAACTGGAGTAGCACTAGTTGAGTGCATTAATGCATCAACTGACTGTTAACTCACTATTAGTTCCTCAAATAGTTTGGAACTAACTGGACTTAACTCAGTAAACTGAGTTAACTAATTACAACTCAAATATAACTCAAGCTTATCTCCTTAATTTAAGGGATAACTCTTTCATGACTTCAAAAAGACTTCTACCTTGAATTTCTCCAACTAATTAATTTAAAATAAATTAATTAATTATTTCCAAGTAGCTGTTAAGACTAAATTCGATTTTAATTCACAATTTAATTCAAGGACAAATTAAATTGGAATATTCTTGTTGTCATGTTTCAACACTCCCTCTCAACAAGAAAGGAATTATCTGCCACCCAGATCCTATCTTTATGGAACTCGAATTTACACTTTGACAATGCCTTTGTCAAAATGTCAGCATCTTGCTCCTCTGTTGAAATATACTGCAACAACATGATCCTCTCGACCTGTGAAAAGCCACGGGCAAAAAATCTTGCCTTATGCTTCTCCACACTACCATCAGCAGCTTGCTTTACTTTGTAAAGCCAACGGTAACTCACAACTGACTTATTCTCCGGTCTCGGAACCACGTCCCAAACACTGTTACAAACTATGGAGTCATACTCCTCCACCATAGCATCAACCCAAATTGGCTACTGCACTTCTTCCTCAAAGGAAGATGGCTCGGTCTCAACACATTCCCCAGCAAGGGCCATGTATCCAGTGTACCTCTTAGGTGACCTCCTCTATCTACGCTGAGAAGATGGTGCTCCCACATTCTCTCTCGCATCCTCCAACAATCTGTCAGCTTCTCTTGTGTGCTTTCGTCCATCTCTGGAAGACTCTACTTGAGTGGATGTCTCCACTCCTGGAACCTCTGCATGCGGCTGCTCCGCATCAATCTGAGGCTCCTCCTCCTTAGGAACCAATAGTTCCTCCATAGCCTGTAGTTGGAGCTCCCTCTCAATGGAAATTCACATGGCCTTCTTCTCATCAAACTTGAGATCTTTGCAAACCACTGTCCTCCGACTGGTAGGCAAGTACACCCGATAGTTGTGAGGTGTATCAGTGTACCCCACAAATATCCCCAACTCTGTTGTTGACTCAAGCTTCTTTCGTGCATCCTTTTTCACATGGAAATATATCAATGAGCCAAAGATCCTGAAGTGACCCACATCTGGTCTCTTACCGGAGAAAGCTTCCTCTGGTGTCTTCATCCCAAGTATGCGATGTGGGCTTCCATTCTGCAAATAGACCGCTGTGTTACATGCCTCAACCCACAAGTGAAGTGGTAGTCCTTGGTCATGCAGCATTGCCTGTGCTGCCCCTATAATAGTTTTTTTTCTTCCTCTCAGCCACCCCATTCTGTTGTGGGTTATGAGGTGCCGTCAACTCTCGTTTAATTCCTTCCGTTGCACAGAAGTATTAAACTCTTGAGAGACATATTCTCCACCATTTTCACTTCTCAAGGCCTTGATCTTCTTCCCTGACTCTTTCTCAACCAAAGCTTTGAACTCACAAAACTTTGTTAAGGTTTGGTCCTTCTTTGGCATGAAATAAATCCATCATTTACGAGAATAGTCATCAATGAAAATCACAAAATACCTTTGCTTCATTGTGGATGTCGTCGCTATGGATGCCGTCAAGAATGGTCCACACAAATCAGTATGAACTCCCTCTAAGATAGCCTCTGCTCAATTGTCTCAATCATGAAAGGAAGACTTGGTGTACTTTCCCAAGGTACAACCTTTGCATGTGTCAACTTGCTCAAGTTTACCTTTGGGAAGTCCTGTAGATATCTATTGCATTATCTTCAAAGCCCCATGATGCAAATGGCCCAACCGCCTGTGCCACAACTCGCCAATGTATTGGCTTTGCACTGATTCTGCTTTCATACTCAATGCTGCACAATCATCTACCTCTAGCTTATAGAGATTCTTCACCCAAATCCCTATCCTCTTGGTCTGACCCATGGCTATGTGTCTTAGGAATGCCTTTCCTTTACTAAAGACAACATCGTAGCCTTTTTCCTCCAACATCGCGACTGATACCAAGTTCTTCTTCATTCCAGGCACATACATCACATCTGTCAAGGTGAGAGGAGCTCCATGCTCCCTCTGGAAAGCAACCGTGCCCACTCTTGAAACACTATACCTTCCGTCGTCACCCATCTCTATGCGCGTCTTGAGTTCTTTCTCCTCCAAGGCACTGAATAAATATTTATCACTGGTCATGTGGAATGAGGCTCCACTGTCAAGATACCAGACACAACCCATCATCAATGACACCATGCATGCAATGAGGGTAAAGTCCATTTTGAACTGAGAGGCTAATGCCTCACCTTCCGATCCTTTCGAGGATCCCTTCTTGGACTTCTTCGATGGGAAATTAGTCGCATAATGTCCCATCTTATGAAAATTAAAGCATATTACTTTATACATGTCACCCTTCTTCCCTCCATGAGAAGAATTCGATTTGAAATGGGATGCCTTCCCCTTCCCTTTCCTTACCTTACTTGCTAAGGCCATATTTTCTTCATCATCATTCTTGGATGAAGAACCATCTCATGTGCTCCTCCTGATCTCCTCCTGCATAAGATCTGACCACAGTCATTCCCAATTTGGAAATTTCTCCCTTCCATTCACAGAGTCCTAGTAGCTATCCAAGCTCTTTGGAAGGCTAAGGAGAAAGAGGCTCACCATATCATCATCAGCATTAGTTATTCCCACCCTACCAAGCTCATCTCTGTAGGTGGTGAGCTTGTTCAGATATGTGGAATTAGTATCGCCCTTCTCCATCTTGATTCTTCGAAGCTTATCCTTGAGCGCCAATTTCCTCTGGTCGCTATTGTTCTGATAGAGGTCCTTCAATGTCTTCCACATTGAAAATGGAGTATCCTTCCCATGGAGACTCAACACACTATGGTCTCGAACTCCCTCAAGGATGATCCTTCTCGCCTTCGCCACACACTTCTTCCACTCAACCACCTCTTGTGCATTAGTTGAAGCTGGCTTTGGGATTTCTTGATCAATGAGTTCCTTCAAGCCATTGTCTTCTAATACAGCCTTCATTCTATCTTTCCATGCTATGTAATTCAAGCTACCTTCCAAGGCATACTCGAGTCTCAAGCCATAGAACGCCATTGGCCAACCTTGAAGTATGATATTAATTCGATTCGCACCTGCAACCCTGAACTTCAAACTTCAAATTCTCTTCTCAGTATACTGTTCACAGCTCCGATACCATGTAGAAAATCTATGTAGGTTAACCCGATAATGCAATATAAATCAAAGCATAATACTATAACCTACTTCTACTATCAATTTGTGGAAGCTTAAAGATCGAGCTAAACAATATAACCAGAAGAAGAAGAATCAATGGCACAATACACATGAAAATACTTTTGGGGAAATCCTCAGATAAAAACCCCACACTATTGTATTATCATACATGGTGGAAATACATAGGAATTATACAAAGCCTTAGCTCTCACAGCTAGCCAACTCTCAGTACAATCCTCACAGATGCTCACAGGCAATCTTGGCTTCTCTCCAGCCTTCCTCTCTGCCCTCCAAGCTCCTATTTCCTTGCGTTGTTCCTTGTGGATGATTAGCCTATTACCAAGTGGAAAACCAACCTTCAAAACTGCACAATCCTCAAGGATGAATCCTTGACTGCATGCATGAGTTTTCTCCATGAGAAAACACATGCAACTGATAATACACTGTCCTTGAACATTAATCTCAACTGGGTCTTTCTCATAATACACATGCATGAGTTTCTGATGAGGGAATCTTTAGTTAACTGGAGTAGCACTAGTTGAGTGCATTAATGCATCAACTGACTGTTAACTCACCATTAGTTCCTCAAATAGTTTGGAACTAATTTAACTGGACTTAACTCAGTAAACTGAGTTAACTAATTACAACTCAAATATAACTCAGTCTTATCTCCTTAATTTAAGGGATAACTCTTTCATGACTTTAGAAAGACTTCTAACTTGAATTTCTCCAGCTAATTAATTTAAAATAAATTAATTAATTATTTCCAAGTAGCTGTTAAGACTAAATTTGATTTTAATTCACAATTTAATTCAAGGACAAATTAAATTGGAATATTCTTGTTGCCATATTTCAACACCATAGAAGTTTCCTTAAGAGATGGAAATCATATCATCAACTGTAGCTACATCTTCTTGTTCATCCACTTCTTCTTGCACTTCAACATCTGCATGGACAAGCCCTTCCTATTGACCATTTACATGAAACACTTGGCTACAACTAGTATCATGCATAAGAGCATCATAATTCAGTGGCCATATTACAGTCCATCTAAATCAAACCTTGATATTTGATGGTGTGAGAGCCCTTTTAAAGACTTTACTTGCAAGCTATGCTAGCTCAAGCATTTTCACCTCAACTCTTGGATTCTTTTCCATCGATGAAGCTCGCTCTAACCTGAAATAGTTCTTTAAAGGGCCAAATACACTAACATCAAGGGGTTGAAATCTATGAGTGGTATGGGTAGACAATGTTAACTGGTTGATGCCCAAATTGTTTGTTTCCTTAATTGTTTGCACAACAATGTGGATTCCATGATCATCTAAAATCAACAGGTGTCTATTCACAGGTGAGACACCATCTGGTATAGATGTAGCAAAGTGAAAAAGCCAATTTAGAAAAGTTCTTTAGTCATCCATGCATGGGGATGTGCAGCCATGCATGCACTTGGTTCACAATTTTGTATATAGTTTTTCATTTAATTATTACCTTTGAATAGATAAAAGCCTGGGATTGAAGCATCAATTTCATTGACACAACATAGAATACTTATCCACTCCCTACGCTTAGGAAAAATCTTTGGCTTATTTCGGCTCCCTCTCTTGGAAATTACCTACATGCCACAATTCCTTGCTGCTTGTAAACATGTTTTGTCACAATGAAATATATGTTCTGCAACATAAGAATACTTATTATATGCACTAAAAAAGTGTCATAGAACTTAGACACAATTTTAAGGCGTAGATTTAAAGTTTTGTCTCAGTCAAGGTCCTCAGTTGTACGCAATACAAGGTATGGATGCCTTTTTTTAACCGAAACAACCATGATTTACCGAGAAACCATATTTGAATGGATTTGGCCTCCCCTAACAGATTTGAGCAACTGTGGATTTTGGTTGTATCAAATCTAACCCATATCCCATTTGGGTCATCTCCTTACACCACTCAACCACCTCACCCTCCTCCACTTCAGTGATAACTGTAAGAGACCCTCTACATTTTGTATGAGTGATCCCATTTATCCAATAATGTATTGATGAGGGAGAAATACCATGCTTTTTTACAGATGCCCGAACTGAATATCCATTAAACTCCATGTTGTCAATTGCAACTAACATGTCTTCTTTTGTCCAGCCTCTTATAGTTTATCTTCTTAGTTGAACTTGCCCCTTGGATTGTGGTTGATGGTGTCTTTGTGGTTGATGATGGGACATCATCTTTTTTCACATGTTTATCCTCAACAACATTATTGGGAGCATTCTTGACATTCACATAATTTTTCTTGTCCTCATCTAATGAAGGGAATTGCAACTAGGCTCCCCTGGTCACTCGTTTGCCACTTCTCCTTGTACAGGAAACATAAATAACTCTTGTCATATATGCAACTACCTCCATATTTCTTGCATAAATTTAGTTAAAAATAATTGAAATTATGCTTTCCTATAGGCAATTAATAACATGTTAGTTTATTCAGAATTTCTAGTAAATTTCAATAAATATTTTGCAATAACATGGATTATAATAGAGACAGAATACACAATAAAAAATAGTAGCAGCTTAACAGTATCCTTGAAACATAAAATCTACAGAAGGAATTTGTTGTATGTCTTCAAATATATCAGTAATTATTTTTTTGATAACTTGTTTTTCCACTTAAAATGCCATGATTGTATTTGCACTTGGAAAATTACTACTAGTGTGTTGAAATTGACCTAGAATTGATTGTATATCCTAAATTATATCAACAAATGTTTTGGATAAAATGTTTTATGTGTTATAATAAAATAATGTAGACATTGGAGGAATTTCAAATAAAAAAGGTGACACCTGGTTCCTTTTTTGGTTAAGCTGTTGATCTAGTCTAATTCTTTTTTATAAATTGTTTTATGACTGAAATTTTTCAGCCTCATGTTTGCCAATATTGTTATTCCTATAGATAATAATCTCCAGGCATGAAGGAAGTTGTAGGCTTTCCTTGCTAAAGGAATTTAGCAGCTCAATAGAAGCTCTAGGCTTGCCTTAGTAATGGTTAGTGATTCTCCTATTGTGGGAATGGTTGATTTTTCCAATATTGTTATTCCTATAGATAACACTCTCCAGGCATGAAGGAAGCTCTAAGCTTGTCTTAGTAAATTTTTTATTGAGCTACTAATTTCCTTTAAAAATGTTGAGCCTCATGTCCATGAACATTGACTTTACAAACATAAAACTCAATCAATTTCTTTCTAATGGTTAGTGATTCTCCTATTATGGGAATGGTTCTTAGTTTGCAAATATTGTTATTCCTATAGATAACACTATTCAGGCATGAAGGAAGCTCTAGGCTTGCCTATGTAAAGTTCTATCGAGGTTCTAGGATAATCAAGTCAATGTGTATATCTATGAGAACATAAATTTAAGATTTGAACCTGAATTTGAGATCTACAAATTTTTTCCAGCCCTAGTCAGTCCAACATTATGAATAATATAAATCAGCCCAAAATATCATTGAAAGCTTCAAAACCAAGTCTCATAGAATTTTCATAGAATAGCTAAGTTGATTCCAAGGAATGATTTACAATATCTACTATAGATAATAACCCAATAAACCCTTATTTATAAAATTAGTCTTCGAAGTAGGTCATGTGAATGCTCAACAATAGCTACAAGTCTCTAAATAGCCACCATTGATCCGACTAAAGTTACCAAGAGGAATGACTAAGTTATGTGTATGCCAAGATTTGCATTAATAATATGGTCAAAATTTGTCACGGTAAATAATCCTAGAATCCAACTCAAATGCCTCAAATATGTCTCAGTTACAGTCAAAATACATCACACAAAAAAATTGCATTAGGTATTCTTGAATAACTAAATTCACTTTTGAATAATAGGATTGGAACCATAACTACTGGAAACCTGCAACCTGCAAGGATAAATGTTTTACAATTCAATGTTGTGTGTGGATTTCATGGTTTCCTGTTGTTGTTTGTGCATGAGGCAACCTACAACCTGCAAGGATAAATGTTTTGTACAGTTCAATGTTTTGAGTGCATTTCATGGTTTCCCATGATAGTTTGTGCATGAGTTCATGGATAATGAGTTTGTGCATTTCAACCATTTCCATTATAAACTCATTTCCAATATTGGTATCCATGAGTTTATATAGATCTTGTCTTGGAAATAAATATATAAAAAACAGTAAGGTTCATTGTCATGATAGTAAGGTGCTTATACAGGTTGTTTATATACACCTATTATTCATGACATGATTTGGTAGTGCTTATGGTGGTGAGACTCAATCTACAGGGACTCGCTTTGGATCTATTTGCTTTCACACTAGATATGGATTTGTGCCTTGGTCTCAATCCAGGAACACCTGGGAAAACATTCTCTGATATGTTTCCCTGATTGAGGGAAGCATGTTAAGGCATATGAGGATATGAAGGATATATGTTGTTTGATTTTATTTCAAAAGATAATTTGTTTCAAAGGGTTGTCCATTTTGATGAGAACTCCAACCCCAAATTGTCTCTTTCTCCTCCAAATTGTCATGTTGATGAAAATGCAGATGGTGATGACAATTTTTCTTGTGTAGAACAATAAGATGATTAAGAAGATGAAAATTAGCCTTCAACACCAACAAAAAATGAACAACCTGAAATCATGAACAACCTTTGAGGAGGATATTTTGTAAGTAAAGAGGCCTCACATGTATGGCTATGACCCAACTGATTTTAACTATTTTTTCTTTGTTCATCACCATATTCAATCACGAACCAGTACTATCTCCCTTTTGAGTCATGTCATTTCACATTTTCTAGAATAGCTCTCTCATACATGAATGGAATCTTTCCATGAAAGAGGAGTATTCTTCCTCGATGAAGAATTACACATGGATTTCATTCCTCTTCTGAATGGATGAAACTTGGTTCATTGTAAATGGGTCTACAAACCCACTAATGTAGCAAATGAGTTTATTGACAAACTTAAGGCATGTCTTGTGGCAAAGAGATTTTCACAAATTGAAGGGGTTGATTATCCTATGAACCTTTGCATCTATTGTAAATATTAATTATATATTCCTTGTTGTTGTATCTTGATGCCTTCCAAAGGTTTGAGGTTATGAACAACTTTCTACATGGAAATATACACGACGAAATCTACATGGAGAAGCCTCATGGTTCAGAGTAGGATTCTTCTTTTATTTTTTGACTTCAAATCTCATTATATGGTCTCAAACAAGCTCCTCAAGCTTGATATGAGAACATGGATAGTTTTTCCGCTTCTATAGGGTCCAATGATTGTCATTATCATCCTCTAGTATACATTTAGAGGAAGAAAACATATGTTTAGACTATGTGATCCTCACAAGGATTTTTTCATCTAGTTATGAAATTATTGATAGTTAGGAAGTTATTTGGCTTGTACAATTAATGATAGAGTTTGACATTCATCACATCATCCCATTGAACTACAATTATTCGGCTTAGAAGTTATTTGCCTTGGTTAATTTTCCTACTAAACTATAAGTTTCTCACATATTCACTAAATCTTCGACGTCAATTTTAAGGTATGTTGAGGTCTGAACAAATGTTAATAGTATGTTGAGGTTTGAAATTTTAAGTGAAATTTCTTATTCAGTTGTTGATAGAAGTCATTTGTTTGTTTATAGTAGTCATAGGAGATTGGTGTTGATTGTTTTCTTTGGATACTTTAGAACACTTGTTGATATTTTTACACCATTTTCTCTGGATATTTAAGAACACTTCTTGATATTTGTACTCTTTTTAAATTCAATGAACAGTAAGAACAATAAGAGAAGTAAGAGTAAATGACTTAGAACAAATATCAATCAATATGTAAATTTGAAATAAATACTAGTAAGCTTCAATCAATTTGGACAAAGATCCACCATTATGAGAAAATGAAAACAAAATTGTAATTAAATTGTGCAAAAATTGAAATAAATAACCTGAATATACTGTGAAATGTTTTGTGATGGTATGTCTCCAGGGTTGGTGAATAGTTTGAATGTTAAAAATGCAACTTCAACAAGGGTTGAACTTCTTTTATATTTTTTTGCACTTGAATTTGATTGGTAACAAGGATTGACATGGATTGCAATATCTCAATTTTGAATGTGTGATCTGGATTGATTTGGATGTGATCCAATGGCTGGGAATTTGTTATGGTTGATCCATGTGATTTGATCTATTTTAATGGGAAATTTAATGGGTTGGGTGTCATTTATTGAACACAATGGGTTGAATTGTTGAATAACACAACAGTTATGGATGACATACATCAACTTTTTATTTGTGCAGGTATGAATGTGCATTTGGGATACATAGCTCCAATTCAATTTAATGGGGTTGAAGTGATGGGTCCCTTATATTGGTGGAATAGATCATTTTGGGAGGATTAATGGTTTTATTTGTTTTCTAATTGGGACAAGATGTTTTGTACTCTTGATATTTAAAAGGCTATTTATGGACAGTTGTGGGGCCAGATAATATTTTGGGAAATTTTGGACATAAATTAAAAGAAATTTGCACTTAATGTTATATATTTTTGTTTAAATATTGGTTGCACATCTCTAAATTTGTGGTGGCTTGGTGGGACCAGTACTATAACAAATACTGGCCCCTGCACAACATTAGACATCTCAACATAAGGTTTGCACAAAGTGTTACAGATAGTTGTATGAATACATGGATGGTCATATGGATGCACCATATAATAGACTATAGGACAAAAAATAATAGTGGTTGTTGTAAGATGAACTACAGCAATGGCTATATGATGGATCGTATCCATGGTGTGGTACAATTGTTGGCATGGATGGAAACAACTAGGTTCAATTAGCTCTGGTATCAATGTTATAGAAGTATTAATATTTTAATTAGATATAACAATACGGGTTTGTATGTCTGTGTGAGACTAAAATGAATGATACATGTTATTTAAACTCAAATGGAAACTTGTAGGAAAAGGTATTATTATATATATTGCTTCTATTGTGGATAATACTATTATTAGTACTAAATGTGTTAACTAATTAGTGATTCATGAGCCAAATATAATTGAAAATATAAGCTCGTGGGACAAAAAAAAAATATGACATAAGAATTTTATAACTGAACATTGGAGATTATACTTTTGTATCGTAATTCACTGTTAGATCCTTATTTTGTGATGATAGTGACACAGATCTAGGGTCGCCATATATGGAAGCACAAAGGAATTTCATCATAAATAGAAGATGAAGTTCTTAACATTTTCCTATAGGAAGAAAAAGATAGAGTTACATGACATTGTGTTAGAGCTAAATTAGATAACACTAGAAGACCTTAAAGATATCAAAGGTAATCCCTTAGGAAAATAAAATTTCATCATCAAAGACGTACAAGGAAAATGACATAATTAGTGTTAATAAAAATGTAGAAATTTCTAGCCTCAAGAATTAAATTCAAAACTTGACCAAACAAATTAGGAAGCTTAAGAGTAATAAGAAGTCATTGGAAGACAAGTTAAGCAACTTATCCAAGAGGAATCATCAAAGTATTCAAGTGAAAGAATCTGATTTGACGAAAAGAACAAATATATATCCAATTAATAGCATGACCCAAGAAGATTACAACCCAAGTATAGTAAATACATACTCAAATGTTGGAGTACAAACATGGAAAATTCAAATGTAATCACTAATAAAAATTTATTGATCAACAATACAGCATCGATACGTGAAGAAGATCATACCCCAAAGGTAAATCAACAAAGCACTACAAGTATAATAAGGGGAAATCATGCTAAAAATACATATTATTCACATCCCAATCATAAGCGGAGATTCCTTAATCAATCAGTGTATCAACATCACTTAAAATGAAAACAATTAAACTATCTTCTGAAGAATACTAATACAAGTATCAGTAAGTCTCATAATAAACCTTGGAAATACTATAAGTGTAATGTTTCCCAAAGGATCGAATTAGAATGGTTAGATCATTTTACAACTTGACAATTATGCTCAACGCTAAATGTTCATATCGTCTCTTATCATCAACCATGAAAACATCAAAATCATGCAAAGACATTGAAGTGAATGTAAAGACTGAAGGATTTCCATCAATATGATTTGAGGACAAAGCCTTTTTAAAGGGGAAGTCAATGTTATAACATATATATATAGATATATATATATATATATATATATATATATATATATATATATATATATATATATATATATATATATATATATATATATATATAGATATATAGATATATATATATATATATATATATATATATATATATATATATCAATTCATAATCAATGAAGAGACACATGAAATGACATGTCTCAATGAAACAATGTGGCTTCTTATTTCTACCTAATATTTATAACATGGACTTCATTTGTAATATCATATCAAATCATTTTCACTCATATGTGTGTGTGTGTGGTTCACATACTCGAATATATATATATATATATATATATATATATATATATATATATATATATATCAATTCATAATCAATGAAGAGACACATGAAATGACATGTCTCAATGAAACAATGTGGCTTCTTATTTCTACCTAATATTTATAACATGGACTTCATTTGTAATATCATATCAAATCATTTTCACTCATATGTGTGTGTGTGTGTGGTTCACATACTCGAAAGATCAGTGACCGCTATGTCCACAAAATATTTGTACCAGGCAAATCCAACTAAAGGGATCACTTCCTGTGAGCTCAACCATGGAGCCTAACCCTGAGAGTGTCGAGAGAATTGAACCCATGACCTCTCAACAGAAAATGTGATTTAATGACAAGGACTTGACCAATTGAGTTAACCCTCGAGGCTTCTCATACATTTATGTATTTTATTCTCAATGGACTTTTTTATTGTATTCCAAATTTTTTGGATATTTAAATCATGAGCTAGGTTTGACCATATCTCTCCCTCTCTCTCTACACACACATATGTTATTTAGACTCAAAGGAACACTTGAAGGAGAATATACTGTTATTTCTATTCTTCCTACTACATATAACAATTATATTAGTACTAAATGTGCTAACCAAATAATGATTCCTGAATCAAATATAATTGAAAATATAATCTCATGGGATCAAAAACAATATGGCATAGACAATTTATAACTAAACATTGGATATTATACTTTCGTATTGCAATTTGTCATTGGATCCTTTTTTTGTGATGATAATGACATAGTTCTAGGATTGCCCTAGATGGAAGCACTAAGGACTTTCATCTTAAACATGAAGAAGAATTTATGAACATTTTCCTACTAGAAGAAAAATATATTATTACGTGACACTACGTCGAACTCAGATTCAGTAACACTAGAAGACCTTAAAGAAATCTCAAAGGTAATCCTTCCAGAAAATCAATGGTCAATATCAACCAATACAAAAGGAAAATGACAAATTTATCATAGATAAAAATGAAGAAATTTCTTGCCTCAAGAATCACAGTGAGAACTTAATCACACAATTAGGAAGCTTAAGAGTGATAAGAAGCTCTTCAAAGACAATTTAAAAGAGTTAGAAGAAAATATAAGCTCGTGTGACATTTTATGAAAGGGCACTTCCACCTAGTATTTATATGGGAGCCTTCCTTTGTAATATCATATCATATCATTTTCAGTCTGTTATGAAACCAGCTCAAGAAAAGATAGAAAAGCTAGATCAACGCCTTAGAATTCAGCCTCTTCGAGGGGGCAACCTCCTTTACATTACATAAATGAACAATTCTTCGATGATACAAATGAAAATACCTCCTTTCTATATATAGGAGTCTAAGGGGTCATAACATAATCAGAGCCGACATAACAATAATAATGTAAGGGCACAATAATAACAATAGTGGGCTTCTATGGGGCACAAGAGTAACAATATGGGCACTACATGGGTACATCAATATAATAAGTGGGTTGTACTAATAACAATAAGGGGTTACACTAGTAGTATAGGGGCCTAACATGCCCCTCTCCTTCAAAAAGTGTTGTCCTCAACGCTTGAGTAGTTCTTGATGCTTCTGTATAAAATTCTTGTCCTCCCATGTGGAATCTTCAACAGGTAAGTTCTTCCACTTGATGAGATACTCTGAAATTGATCAATTTCGTAGCTGTCGAGTTCTTGTTTCTGTGACTACTCCAGGTTCCAACATGATTTTTCTTTCCTCTTCAATTTCTGGTAATATTGTTTGAATTGGGATCTTTTGCAACTTTTGAATAAGTGGCCATACCTCTTTGTCCTTCTTCCATTCATCCCTTGCTTCGTTTATCCAATCTAGTTGGATAATAGAAATAGCACAAAACAATGCTTCCACATCCTCATCCTTGAAGAGTCTTCCCATTCGGTAAGGTCGCCATTTTTTAAGTGCATGTAGTATTGCCAACATTTCCTTTTCATAAATATCTTGCTTTAGATGTAGTAGTAAAAATACCCAATCACCTACATCAAAACATTTTTCACTATGATGTTGATCTACCTGTTGTTTCATTTTATTTTGCACCAAAGTGGCGTTATCCTTTAAAAGTTTGAGAACTTGTTGTTGATTCTCGATGTGATCTTTCACTGCTTGAACCTTTTTCTTCTTGATATGTCCTTCTATCTTTAGAGTTTGAGGAGTGGTAATTTCTTCCAATCCTTTACAAGATATGGTCGGATTCATTTCTTGACGCTCGATGTGATCTTTCACTTCTTGAACATTTTTCTTCTTGATATGTCCTTCTATCTTGATAGTTTGAGGAGTGGTAATTCTGACCAATGAATTACAAGATATGGTTGGATTCATTTCTTCTTTCTTGATGTGATCTTTCACTTCTTGCACCTTTTTCTTCTTGATATCTCCTTCTATCTTGAGAGTTTGAGGAGTGGTCATTCTGGCCAATAGTTTACAAGATATGGTCTGATTCATTTCTTCTTTCTCTGGGGTTGGGTCCTGGCATATATCATCTTCTTTTGATGTTTCTTGATCCTTTTCTTCCTCCTCTTCATATTCTATGTAAAATAATTTCTTCTCAGCACACTTATGATCTTTAGTGCATTTGCTATGACAATTGTAACAAAGCCCTTTTTCTCTTTTTTCTTCCAATTGTTGTGGTGTAACCCTTGTAGGTTGTGGAAGGTTGGGAGAAACAACACTTCCATATTTATAGTTGTGAGGGGTATGCTTCCTGGTTTCCATAATTTTGCTTTCCAGTATGTCACAAAGCCCTTTTACTCTTTCCAGTTGTTGTGGTGCTACTCTAAAGAAGGTGTTTCTCTTTGTATCCTCATAATGTGCTATCATTTCCTCCGTGAAAATTGACCACATAACAAGTTTTTTACGAGAACAAAGCCCTTCATACCATAAAAATTGATCCGGTTCTAAATATGAAGATGCAATACATACCTTTTGTAACAGTGGTACACCATGTAGATCAAAATATTGCTCCATCTGAAGTATCCAATTTACTGGATCCTTGCCATCAAACTTCCTCATCTTGCTTTTTCTTGATTTTAGGAGCTCAACCTTGAAACAACTATAACTCTGTACTTTCAGATCTTTAAGTTCTGAAATTGTGACCTGTAGTAGCCCTCTTTGTCCTCTTTCCAATGCCACCAGTCT
The DNA here is from genome assembly GCA_031772625.1 of Pinus tabuliformis. Taxonomy (NCBI): domain Eukaryota; kingdom Viridiplantae; phylum Streptophyta; class Pinopsida; order Pinales; family Pinaceae; genus Pinus; species Pinus tabuliformis. The sequence continues at coordinate 1,126,796,154 of CM062811.1, read as the reverse complement.
GATCCAAATTGGATTCTCCAAGAAAGAGTTATGCACAATCTCCCAAGATGACCTGATTATAGACCTTTCCAGAAGAGCGAAGTTGTATGAAGTGCCACGTGTACAAATTTCGATATTTGGTTCTGAAAAATATATACAAGAAACTAAAGTCCGTCCTATTTTTGTACCTTCTTACGAAAGTTCAATCTGATTCCCAGAGAGAAATTTATGACAATTTTCCCCAGGTCACCTGTTTTGAATGTAATTTAGGAGTCTGCAAAAATACCAACTTCCTCAGATCATATCTCCGAACATATCGCGCAAAAAGCTCTGAAATTCGGACCCAAGTTTCAGCGCGATTTCTTCTCAAATGGGTTTTTTTTTCGACTTCTGAAACGTCACAGAAAAAAAGTTATAGCGAAAATGCCACGATGACCTGTTTGGAGCAACGAAACCCTAGAATCCAAAGCTCTGATACCAAATGTTATGAAACCGGCTCAAGAAAAGATAGAAAAGCTAGATCAACGCCTTAGAATTCAGCCTCTTCGAGGGGGAAACCTCCTTTACATTACATAAATGAACAATTCTTCGATGATACAAATGAAAATACCTCCTTTCTATATATAGGAGTCTAAGGGGTCATAACATAATCAGAGCCGACATAACAATAATAATGTAAGGGCGCAATAATAACAATAGTGGGCTTCTATGGGGCACAAGAGTAACAATATGGGCACTACATGGGTACATCAATATAATAAGTGGGTTGTACCAATAACAATAAGGGGTTACACTAGTAGTATAGGGGCCTAACACAGTCATATATATTTAATCCTTAATGGGTTTCTTTATTGTATTCCAAATATTCTAGAAATTTAATTTGTGAGACTGATTTGACTATCACACACACGCACATATATATACTCAAAGTGACACTTGTAGGAAAATATATTGTCATTTATATTACTCCTACTGTGGATAATTATTATATTAATACTAAATGTGCTAACCAATAAGTGATCCTTGAGTAAAATATAATTGAAAATGTAAGCTCACGTGATGAAAAACAATATGACATGGGAAATTTACAACTTAACATTGGAGATTATAATTTCATGTCACAATTCACTATTAGATCCATGTTTAGTGATGACAGTTACATAGTTCTAAGATTTCCCTAGATGGAAACATTATGGAGTTTAACCATAAACATTTAAAAAAAAAAAAAAAAAGGAAGAAGAAGAAGAAGAAGATGTACTTAACATTTTTCTATGAGAAGGAAAATATAACATTACATGGCACTACATCAAAGATAGATTTGGTAACACTAGTAGACCTTAAAGATATCTCAAAGGTAATCCTTCAAGAAAATCAAAAGTCAACATCAAAGAAGAAAAAAGGAAAATGACAAAATTATTGTAGATAAAAATGAAAAATTTATCACCTCAAGAATCATAGTTAGAACTTGATCACACGGATTAGGAAGCTTAAGGGTGATAAAAAGTCGTTGAAAGACAAGTTAGAAGAAAACATAAGCTTGTGTATCCTATGGAAGGCATTTCCACCTAGTATTTATAATGGGTTCTTCATTTTTAATAGCATATCATATCATTTTCACGTATACATTTATATATTTTATCCTCAATGGATTTTTTTATTGTATTTTAAATATTTTGGGTATTTAAATCATGATATATATATAAGTGAACAAGTGTCCCTTTGAGTCTAAATAGCATTACGTAAGTATACATGTTATTTAGACTCAAAGGGACACTCGTAGGAAAAAATATTGTTATTTTTATTGCTCCTATTATAGATAATAATTATATTAGCACTAAATGTGTTAACAAATTAGTGATTCCTAAGTTAAATATAATTGAAAATATAAGTTCCTAGGACGAAAAACAATATGATGGGCAATTTACAATTGAACATCGAAGATTATACTTTCATATCACAATTCATTGTTAGATACTTATTTTGTGATTATAGTGACATAGTTCTAGGATTTCTGGATGGAAGCACTAAGGACTTTCATCTTAAACATGAAGAAGTTCTTAACTTTTTTCCTAAAAAAAATAAAAATAAAAATAAAAATAAAATAATAATAATAATAAAATTTAAAATTTAAAATTAGTTCCTAGGACGAAAAACAATATGATGGGCAATTTACAATTGAACATCGAAGATTATACTTTCATATCACACTTCATTGTTAGATACTTATTTTGTGATTATAGTGACATAGTTCTAGGATTTCTCTGGATGGAAGCACTAAGGACTTTCATCTTAAACACGAAGAAAAAATTCTTAACTTTTTTCCTAAAAATAATAATAATAATAATAATCATTACATGACACTATGTCAAAGCTAGATTCAATAACACTAGAAGACCTTAGACATCTCAAAGTTAATCCATCAAGAAGAAGAAAACATAAGCTTCCTAGGACGAAAAACAATATGATGGGCAATTTACAATCAAACATTGAAGATTATACTTTCATATCACAATTCATTGTTAGATACTTCTTTTGTGATTATAGTGACATAGTTCTAGGATTTCTCTGGATGGAAGCACTAAGGACTTTCATCTTAAAAAAAAAAAAAAAAAAATCATTACATGACACTATGTCAAAGCTAGATTCAATAACACTAGAAGACCTTAGACATATCAAAGTTAATCCAACAATAAATTCAAAGGTAAATATCAAAGATGTAGAAGGAAAATGACAAAATTATCGTAGATAAAAATGAATAAATTTCTCTACTCAAGAATCACAGTTTCAACTTGATCATATATATTAGGAAGGTTAAGAGTGATAATAAGCCATTAGAAGACAAGTTAGAACAATTTATCGTGGAGGAAGCATCAAAGTCTTCAAGTGAAAGAATCCAAGTTGAGAAAAGATAATAAAAAAATACAAATCTAGTTAATATTATGACTCAAGAAGATGACAACCTAGTTGCAATAAAGACATACTTAGATGTTGAAATACAAACGATGGAAAATTCAAGTGTAATTACCAGTGAAAATTTAGTGACAAAAAATACAATATCAACACATGAAAAATATCATATACCAAACGTAAGTCAAGAAAGCACTACATGTTTAATAAGGGAAAATCATGTTACAAAGACACATTATTGACATCCCAATCACAAGAGCAGTTTTGTCGCCAATTTGACCCCAATTAGATCTTGGCTCCTTCTATAAGTTTTGCTTTGTTCCTCCTCTCATATTCTCATGATTGGAAATCATTCCCGTAAATTTTCTCATTTACCCTGCATTAAATTGATTGTTAAAGTAATCATTATAAATTGCAGAAATTATTATTGCATTAAATACAAATTTGAAATTTTAATCTCAAATTAATTTTTTACATAAGAGACATTCTAACTATAAGTTACAATCATTATAGTAAATAATCATTATAATTAAAATAACTACAAAAATTAAACAAAGGTTAATTAAAAAATTAAAAAATAAAGTTAAATAACAAATAACAAATTTAATTTAATTAACTAATAATTAAAATACAAAATTATTATTAAAATAATTACAAATTAAACAAATATTAAATAAAAAATTAAATAAACAAAATCAAACATAATAATTAAAATATAATTTAATTAAACTAAACCATATAAAAAGAAAAAATATTAAAATATACTTACCCTAACATATCCTCCTCTCACCTCACATGTATACGTTGGTTGTAGAAATTCCTCGTAGATTCAAACTGCTTACATAATTTTCTAAAAAAAAAGACTTGAATCTACTCTGCTTATCGGCAGAAACAATTAATCGATTGAGAAATCACGAAGCGTACAAGAGAAAGAATTCAATCAACGCATTATACAATGATTTCCTAGGGAAAGCCACAGCTAAAAACCCCTGCTATATGTGTATTGAATTAGTGAGGAAACATGAGAAGATTACAATTCTTTGCTCAAGCCCGAGCAACCTTTGCACTATCTCTTTCTCTCTCACTACTTCCTAGACAAGCCTCGGCCAATACTTAACCAAATTTTGGCTTGCCCAAGTCCCTATTTCTTTGTGTTGTTTCCTTGGGAATTATCCCCCTATTAATTAGGGAAATTCCTCAATATGAATTGCCCAATCCTCATAAGCCTTCCTATGACTGCATGCACCACCTATATAATTCAGATGATTATACAATTAATAGTACACTGCCCTTGAACTCCAATCTCAGCTGGGTGACTCTCATATCTAACATGCATGAGTTATTTACGAGTGAATCATCAGTTAACTAGTTGAATACATGAAACAACACCCTATTGTATGACCTCCTACTAGTTCCTCCATCAGTTGGAACTAGTTTAACTGACTTTAACTCAGTTAAATTGAATTCATTAATTACAACTTAATAAAAACTCAATCAAGGCTCCTATAAGGTAGGAGACACTCTACATGACTCAAGTTAGACCCTCAACTCAAATTAACTAAGCCAACTAAGTCAAATTAACTTAGTTAACTCGTACAAGTTGTCTTTTGATGTGGAATTACAATTTTATTCCTAATTTAATTCAAGGACAAAATTAAATCAAGATTTTCTTGTTGTATTTTCAACACTCCCGCTCAAGAAGAAAGGGATTATCAGATACTCCAATCCTGCCTCTATGCAACTTGAATTTACCTCTTGACAATGCCTTAGTCAAGATAGACGCATCATGTTCCTCTTTAGCAATGTACTCCAGCAACATGATTCTCCTTTGCATACAATCTCATAGATGGTGATACTGAATGGCGATATGCTTGGACCAATCATGAAAAACTGGATTCTCAGAGAGTTTGATACAACTTTGATTGTCACATTAAATCACCGTATGATCCATTTACTGACCAAATAACCCAACAAGTATTTTCCTCATCCAAATAGCCTCACAAATTGCTTGACTAACAGCTATGTACGCTGCTTCTACCGAACTACGTGCAACTGATCTCTGCTTCTTGTTGTACCAAGGAATTGTTGTTGACCCAATACTAGAGATTACCCTTGATGTGTTCTTTCTATTGGATGGACTTCCTGCCCAATCTAAATCTGTGAAGCCTTGCATCTTCACTCCTTTTTTCTGTCTGTACCAAAGACCAAACTGAGTGGTGCCTCTGAGGTATCTCAACACATGTTTAGTTGCCTTCCAATAGATTTTGGTTGGCTTAACCATTGCTTAACTAAGTTGGTTAACTGCAAAACATATGTTCGGTCATGTGTTCACCAAATACATAAGTGAACCCACAAGCTGCTTGTAAATAGTATCCTCCACTACTTCACTTGAAGTAGCATCTCCTCTAATTTCCTACTAGAGGTGTCTCCATGGGTTTGTTTCTCTCCATGTGGAACTTCTTCAGTATCTCGTTGGCATACTTTCCCTAAGAGACAAATAGTTCCTTATCTCTTTGCAATATTTCCATACCAAAGAAATAATGCATGAGCCCAAGGTCCTTCATCTCAAATTCTCTTACAAGATCCTCTTTGCAAGATTTGACCAACTTCTTATCACCTGTTAGAATTAAATCATCGACATATAATACTATAATCAATAGTTTACCTTCAACCATAATATGGTAAAGGTTTTCATCTGCTTCACTTTTGGTGAAGCCCAACCTAGTGAAATAGTTGTCAAACTTGGTGTACTCAATGTATGTGTCTTCCTCAATCACTCCGTTGAGGAATGTTGTCTTCACATCCATCTGATGTATCTTCCATCCCATCTGCGCTAAAAGTGCTAGAATAGATCTGATTGAAGAGTACCTTGCTACTGGAGCAAAGGTATCCTCGTAATCAATTCCCTCCACCTGAGAGAACTCTCTGGCCACAAATATAGCCTTGTGTTTCTTGACACTCCCATCTATTGCTTGCTTTACCTTGTAAATCCATCTAGAACTCACCACTGACTTATCTACTGGTCTTGGGACCACTTCCCAAACATTGTTTCTGATAATGGAGTCATACTCCTCTACCATGGCATCAACCCATACTGGTTGTTGCACTGCTTCCTCGAATGAGGATGGCTCAATCTCTACACTCTCGCTCATTAGAGCCATGTAGCTAGTGTATCGATCTGGTGACCTCCTCTACATGCGTTGTGATGTGGGTGCTCCCACATTCTCTCTAGCATCATGTATCAATATGTCATCTTCTCTGGTGCACTTCCTTCCATCTCTGGAAGTCTCTACATGAGTGGGTGCTTCCATTCTCTGTTCCTCTACATGTGGTTGCTCCACATCATCCTAAGGTTCTTCCTTTGGAGCTAAAAGCTCCCCATCTGCATGCAACTGAATCTCCCTCTTAAGGGAAAATCTCATGGCCTTCTCTTCATCGAACTTCACATCTCTACGAACCACTGTCATCCTGTGAGATGGCAGGTACACCCAATAGTTGTGAGGTGTATCCGTATACTCCACAAATATGAGCAACTCAGCTATCAATTCTAGCTTTTTCCATGCATCCTTGGTAACTTGATAGTAAACTGATGAATCAAAGATCCTGAAGTGTGCCACATCTGGTTTCTTACCTGGAAAAGCTTCTTCTGGTGTACTCATCCCGAGAATTCGATGAGGACTCTTATTCTGCACATATACAATTGTGTTGCATGCTTCAGCCCACAAGTGCAATGATAGGCCCTGATCATGTAACATTGCCCATGCATCTCCCACAATACTTTTGTTCTTCCTTTTAGCCACCCCATTCTATTGTGGGTTATGGGGTGCTATTAACTCCCATCAAATGCCTTCTGATGCACAGAAGTTCTTAAATTCATTCGACACATATTCTCCACCATTATCGCTCCTAAGATCCTTCACTTTCATGCTAATGTCTTTCTCAACAAGTGCTTTAAATTCACAAAATTTAGAGAACGTATGATCTTTCTTTTGCATGAAGAAAATCTAGCACTTACGTGAGAAATCATCTACAAATATTACATAATACATGTGCTTGGTCGTGGAGGCTGTCGAGAATGGTCCACACACATTTGAGTGAACTCTTTCAAGGATTGCTTGTGCTCGACTGTCCTTATCATGAAAGGTGGCTTTGGTGTACTTCCCCAATGTACAACCTTTGCATGTATCTCTCTACTCTAGTGCACCCTTGGGAAGTCCTGTAGAAATTTGTTGCATGATATTCAAAGCTCCATGGTGAATATGGCCCAATCTTCTATGCCATAATTCACCAATGTCTCGGCTTTGCACCTTCTCTGATTTTGTGCTCAATGTTGCACAATATTCTACATCCAATTTGTAGAGGTTCTTCACCCGAACCCTGATTCGCTTCACTTGTCCTGAGGCTATGTGACGAAGGAAAGCCTTTCCTTTGCTAAATATCACATCGTAGCCACAGTCCTCCAACATAGCAACTGAAACTAAATTCTTCTACAAACCCGGAACATACATGACATCTTTTAGTGTGAGAGGAGAACCATACTTCCTCTGAAAAGTAACAGTATCGATGTTGGTCACGTTATACCTTCCATCATATCCCATCTCGATGTGCATCTAGAGGTCCTTCTCCTCCAAGTCACTGAAAAATTATTTGTTTCCGGTCATATGGAATGAGGCTCCACTATCCAGATACTACACACTACCCATCACCGATGTCACAATGCAAGCAATGAGGGTGAAATCCAACTCGAATTGTGAAGCAAGAGCTTCACCTACCACTCCTCTTGAGGGCTTCTTGCCAGCCTTCTTGTGCGGACACTTCGTGGCATAGTGTCCCAGCTCATGACAATGAAAACATTTAATCTTCGACAAGTCCTTCTTCTTTCCGCCCTGACTGGAATCTCCTTTGGATTGGAATTTATTTCCTTTCCCTTTCTTTACCTTTCCATCTAAGGCACAGTTCTCCTCATCATCATGCTTGGATGAGGTTCCATCTCTGGTGCTCCACCTTATCTCTTCTTACACCAAGTCGGACCACAAATGCTCCCACTTTGGTAGATGCTCCCTCCCATTTACCAAATCCTGGTAGCTATGCCAGCTCTTGGGAAGGCCTAGAAGTGCTAGGTTGACCAGATCATCTTCAACAACTATAACACCAACACTCCAAATCTCATCTCAACATTGGGTGAATCTACTCAAGTATTGTGGTATTGTGTCACCCTTCTCCATCTTGATCTTCTGAAGCTTGTCCTTCAGTGCCAGCTTCATGTGGTCATTGTTGTTCTGAAACAAGTTGATCAAGGCTTGCCACATTGCATATGGTGTATCCTTCCCATGGAGGTTCGAGACAATATGATATCGAACTCCTTCTCGTCTTTGCAACACATTTCTTCCACTCTCCCAGACCTTGAGCATCTGTTGTTGAAGGCTTAGGAATATCATTGTCTATGAATTCCTTCAACCTGTTGTCTTCCAACATTGCCTCCATCATGTCCTTCCAAGCAATATATTTTGAACTACCTTCAAGGGCATATTCGAGTCCCAATCCGTAGAATGGCATCTTGTTGGCTCTAAAGAATGATACTACAAATTCAATTTCACCTGCAAAAGACAAACTCGTATTCTCCTCTTCTAGAGTGATTTATGCACTAATACCATGTAGAAATCCCTTGTAGATTCAAACTGCTTATGTAATTTTCTAAAATAAAAGACTTGAATCTACTCTACTCATCAGTTGAAATAATTAATCGATCGAGAAATCACGAAGCATACAAAAGAAAGAATTCAATTAACACATTACATAATGTGTTCCAAGGGAAAGCCGCAACTAAAAACCCCTTATATTTGTATATTGCATTAGTCAGAAAATATGAGAAGATTACAATGTTTTGCTCAAGCCCGAGCAACATCTGCACTATCTCTATCTATCTCACTGCTTCATAGACAAGCCTAGGCCAATACTTAACCACATTTGGCTTACCCAAGTCCCTATTACCTTGTATTGTTTCCTTGGGAATTAGCCCTCTATTAATTAGGGAAATTCCTCAATATGAATTGCCCAATCCTCATAGGCCTTCCTCTGACTGCGTGTACCACCTGTACAATTCGGATGATTATACAACTGGAAGTACATTACCCTTGAACTCCAATCTCAACTGGGTAACTCTCAGATCTGACATGCATGAGTTATTTCTGAGTGAATCATCAGTTAATTGGTTGAACGCATGAAGCAGCACCCCACTGTCTGACCTCCTACTAGTTCCTCCATCAGTTGGAACTAGTTTAATTGACTTTAATTCAGTTAAACTGAATTAATTAATTACAACTCAAAATAAACTCAACCAAAGCTCCTATAAAGTAGGAGACACTCTACATGACTCAAGTTAGACCCTCAACTCGAATTAATTGAGCCAAATCAGTCAAATTAATTTAGTTAACTCGTACAAATTGTCTTGTGATGTGGAATTACATTTTTACTTCTAATTTAATTCAAAAAAAATCAAAATTTTCTTAATTGCATTTTCAACATTAAATTGAACATTAAATAGGGAAAATGGATATATAGGTTGTAACACATAACACTTTTATGAACTATTTTATATGTAACCCTCACGTGGAGACCCAACGGATATGGAAATAGGAACCAAGCTATATTAAATCCTTCGGGTCCAATAAAAAAGTTAACAAACAACATATTCCTCGCCCAATATAAATAATAAATAATAACCCTTTGATTATACATTCCCTTTCGAATTTTATCGGATCTGGACTTTGTTTAATAAGTTATATAAGTTTATTTATATATGAACAATACTATATATATTATATATAAAATATAATATTTATATATATATAAGCTATTATACATATTATTTTCATTTGAAATTATAATATATATTATTTGAAACTGGAATTTATATTTATATCAATTATAATATATATTATTTGAAACTGGAATTTATATTTATATCAATTATACAATATTAAAACTTATATGGTTTATAGTATTTAAAACATTATTTGAAATTTATATCAAGATAAAAACCTAAAATTTTATTTTATATATATAACATTATTAAAATTTAAAAATATATATAAAGATATCATTTTGATTATGTTTTTAATTAAATTCTAAGTTTATACTAAAACATAATGATCATTTAAAATTAATATTAAAATTTTAAACCTAAAGTTTTATCTTTCACGGTTTTATTTAAAATTAAAGTGGAAATAATGGTTGAAAGGATGTTGTGCAGACATAATTCATTGCAGCAAGGGAGGAGTGTTGAAGTTTCACTGCAAATTTAATTGAGAGGCAGAGAAAAGAATTCAATGTTTCAAAAGAGAAAACAAAATTAAATTTAATATACATTTAATATTTTGAATTCTATCTTGCATGCGAAAATTTTATCGGGTCTCACCTAACGTAAAAATTGAATTTCATTAATAATACATGAGGTAATGAGGAGAATATTATGAAAGGGTGAGTTATATTTTAATTTCATTTATTATAATGTTTTATATTAGAGAATTAATTATTATTTTTTCTTTTAATACAGGAATATTATTCAAAGGATTTTTCACATGGAGAATTCGAGCGAGAATTTATTTAAATGATGAATATGTATTATAGTTAATCAAAATAGTAATTATCAATCTAATTTTGTTTGGAAGTTACGAGAACTAAAAATGAAACAAACTTCCAAACATTCAAAAGAAGAGGAAGAAGATTGTTCCAGTGACTTTTTTTTGGCAGATTGAAGGATGATGGTGCATTGGAGATGAAGACTTATTCTTTTTAAAGTCATCATGTACTTGCTACAGTGGTGTTGTTCATTGTGACTGTGAGGATTTTATTTAATAATATCTATCTATTTCTTTCTTCTTTTTTCCTCTGTGTTATTTTTATGTGAGGTTTTATTTACTGGTTCATTATGCAAGTTATTGATATAACATGATTATTCAATAATATTGCATGCAATAACGATTTAAATACTTGAATATTTTTTATTTAAAATTTTTTAAATTATATTTGAATTTATTTGTTGCAGAATGAAACTCTAACAATACATGTTATTTAGGGTTTTATTTGCACATAAATTTAAATACCATAAAATCAGTCCTCCTATTTTATTTTTTATTGTTAATTTATTTTTCATTTTTCATTTCTTCATTGTACTAGTAATATATGGTGATTAGCAATGTTTTGACCTAATCAAATTGGTTAACCTATCACACATGAAAATTGGTTTAGTTTTTCCTCCAATATTTACTATTTAGAAAAATTAAATCAAATAATTTAATGGTTTTGTTACAAGATGAATAATAATAGCACTTGATGTCATATTGTTTCAACTACAACATTTCTATTAAATGCATTTAAACCGGTTTTTCCTAACTTTTGTCTTTTTATTTTATTTTAATTTTATGTTTTACTGACCCTTATGTTTTGTGAGAAATATGATATATTAATTTAAACCTCATTTAATCGTAATGATATTTATTTTTAATAGGTTTTCACATGTTATATGCCTACCACCTCTATTTCCTAAAAAGCATTATTTATTTAAAATACTCTTTATTCAATAATCTAGCATATTTATTTGTTAATTAGAAAATCTATTTGATTTACATTATTCCACAATGACTATTCAATTTTTATTATCACCAGGGATTACCCCCTGTGGTGAAAGGGAGGCCAACCCTTATCACCTAGAGAGTGAGGAGCTAGGATCCTCAATGATGTAGTCTCAAGGTGTCCTTAGTTACCCGGACAATTTGAGCTCCAACATCTTTTGGCGCCATTGCCAAGGAACAAATTGTTAAGGTTTCGTTCCCATTGGTAACTAAGTAATCGGTTAAGACTATGACATGTTGGTGGACGAGGTTGTAGTTCTATGCGCCTTATAAGCTATCAAAGTAATTCTTTCTTGTTTATTTGTTCACCTGGCGACTCCTTAGTTTAATTTTCATGTTAGTTTTGTTTTAATGACAGTTTCATGGATTTCTTCATGTTTTGCTACTTTTAATTTTTTTGATACTGCAGGTTCTCTACATGATTTACCTGACATATATATATGGGATGCTTACCTGCCTCATTTGGAAATGATGGAAGGAGATAATCTAGCACAACACCTCAAAGACTTTCACGGCAGCATTTTGAGATGGGAGTGCACCATGAAGACATTCTAATGAAGTTATTCAGATGTCCTTAGAAGGCGACGCTCGGAAGTGGTATGGAAGTCTCCCTCCTAGTACAATTTCCTCTCTCAAAGATTTTCATACAAGTTTTTGTGACTATCATAGATGTATGTATCTTATAGGATTACTTAACTTTGACTGTTGCGAACATAATAATGATAATAACCTTGAAAATCAATATGATGAAACAATGAAGAAAACCAAATGGATTATGAATCTGAAATAGAGAGCAATATCAATGAATCTAACTTTGAAAACCTTGAAAAATCATCTTTTATCATATATGCTAATGAAAAGGATGTGTTGTCAAATATTGAAAATCATGAACAAGTTACTTCTCTTTCTTTAATGGAATATCATACAACACACCTGTGCTTAAAGAAATCTTTAGATTCTATAACTCCTAGTGGTTCTTATTTATCTTTATGTTTAGAAGAGGATAATAATCATAATAATAAAGGAGAGGTTACATCTGAAATATTTCATTCAAAATCCTACCAATTGGACATTCTGTTACATATTCTTGAAGGTCCTCAATAACAACTGATAAACATATATATTCTTCCACCTATTGATTATATTTTTAAACCTTTATGTGATGTAACAGGGAAGCTATTACATGAACTTATCTTTGAATATTTTGACTTAACTTCACTTGATTTTGATGTTGAATTTTCACAACCCCCGTTTATGATCGATATGATGATGAATTGAATCATGAAGTAGGCTTACAATCTAATCATGAGTTTAGTTCTTATTTTGAACATACTTTAGATATTTTTAATACTTTTCAAAATAAGGGCTATGATAACTTAATTGAATCAACATCTTCACAACTTGTTTATGATAACTATGAGGAAAATGAATTTATAAATGAAAATGAAATTGAACATATCAATTCTTTCCTTTCATCTCCTCCTAGTTATTATAGCTATAACCGATGTAATAGCCTACAAGATAATCATGATTTAAATTCACAATTTTCAAAACATAAGTCTCATAATGAGGAAAATGCAGTTTCTCATGTTTCTAATGATGATACTTTTACTCAAATTTTTGAGGTTGTTGCATCGCATAATGATGTTAATGCTTTTCATTTACAATCTCTTTTGCAATATGTTAAGGAATTGGATCATACTACTACAAACTTTGATTTGAAACATGTTGACTATTTCGAAGAATATTCTTTACCAATTTTAAATCTTGAATATGAAGAATTTTGTGGGACTAACTCTATCACCATTTTGGAAAGCAACAAGAATCCCTCCTATGAAATGATTGTTAAAAATTTTACACTTGAAAACTTTGATCATTTAAATTTACAAATGGGATATCATGACTGTGTGGAGGAATGAATGAATGAAGTTTTTAAAAGAGCATCAATCTCATCCCACTTTTATATCTACTTTCTTCTAGGAAGCATGTTAGTTGACGAAACTTAATATTTGTTTCCTATATTATAGTTTTGGTTAAGAATGGAGTCCAGTGTTAGGAAGTTAGCCATTGGTAAAATTTATGTTTGGTTACACTTGATTTTTTACTTTTTTGATAAATATTGTCATTGAAACACATTGTATATAAATCATGTATATAAATAAACTTTTATGATTTGTAGGTTTACAATGAATAAAGATGAATTTTTTTTCATCTTCAAGAGTCTTTATGCAATCATAGTAGAATGAAATACACATGATTCTATGAGTCCTTAGTGTGAAATATATTAACTATATTTTTTAATACATATTTAAAGACTTGGTTTAGAAAACATGTTTAAGGGATAACAATATTTAAAGTGCTCAGATCTTAATCTCTTAGTAATGTCACCTTCATATTGAATGTTCCTCACCACATCCCTCTTTCATACTACTTACACGTAAATACTAAGGGATCACATTAGTCATAAGGGCTAGACCTATAACTATAAGATTGAGCTTTCATATATATATAATTGAAACTTTGGTGGAACTAGTTAGTCACATCACAACCATGCATGAGACCTTTCCTTATCACCATACTACCCTATGGATAGGAACCGATGTTTTCTTGGGTGGGGCATGTTGGTATCTCCGTCGGGGCTATAGATGCTCGCTGGCAGCGGAGCAAGGCTAGTGGCATTAGATTAAAATCTAGTGTGTAATCCTCCCACTCCTTCTGTTGAGGTAACTTCCGATGGGGCATGCTGACATCTCCACTAGGGCTATGAACACTCGTTGGTAGTGGAGCAAGGTCAGTGGTATTAGACTAAGTCCAGTGCATAATCCTCTCATCTTGTGAATGCTATATTTGCTAAATAAATTGAAAGAAGGGCCTCTAACACAAAGAGAAAACAAGAATCCAGAGAGTTCCTCATCTCAGGATAGTGGATGACTCCATCGAGGCTATGGGCGCTTGCTAGCAATGGAGAGATATCTGATTCTGGAAACTCATGTTATGGACCAAAGAGGGAACCAAAATATCCGACGGTTAACCTCCATAGTTTCAATAAACTCAAAAATGGAAGTCACTCTTATGTATCTTAACTATTTCCATTGTTTATGTAATTTCTTAACCATTAACAGTAAATAGGTATGACTTGTTATGGTGTTGGATGTTCTTATGAAGTGATACATTTATCATTTTTGAGATCGTGTGCCTTAAACATTATCATAGCTACCTCGATATACTTAGTATACAAACAAATGTCTTTTATGTATGTAAATAATCCTTGAACTTGTTAATCTATACGTACTGAGGCCTCACATTTATTCATGTTTTGTTCTTGCTATCGATTGACTAAGCCTTTAAGATGTAAAAATATTCTCCTTTTATTACTTTTAGTATCTTCAATTTCCTTTTTCGACTCCATGCCCAATACGAAGGCTTCTAGTCTACGTTCTTGATCCTCCAACCGGGAGCATCATCTTCAGTTGGAGCCAAATTGACCCCAATTAGATATTGGCTCCTTCTATTAGTTTTGTCTTGTTCCTCCTCTCATATTCTCATGATCGAAAATAACTCCCTTGAATTTTCTCGTTTGCCTTGCATTAAATTGCTTGTTATAGTAATCATTACAACTTACATAAATTATTATTGCATTAAATGAAAATTTGGAATTCTAATCTCAACTTAATTTTTCACATAAGAAATATTATAACTATAAGTTATAATTATTATTGTAATAATCATTATAATTAAAATAATTACAAAAGTTAAACAAAGGTTAATTAAGAAATTAAAAATTAAAGTTAAATAACAAATAACAATTTTTAGCCCCAAGGGTTAGCCCAATCGGTCAAGACGGGGCCTCGCCAGATGGGAGGTCACAGGATCAATTCCCAAAAGCTCTTGGGGTCAGGTCTTGCAATAGGCCACGGGGCGTCAAGCCCAGATTTTTCCAGTGGACATAGCGCCACCCGTTGACCCAAGGTGTCCGTGAACCACGCGCAAAAAGAAAACAAAAAAACAAATAACAAATAACAATTTTTATTTTTATTTGGTAAATCAACATTCTATTCATTTATCAGAAAATAAGTACATCGGTAGCAAAATGTAGGTAGTCTCACCCTAACCAGGTTTGTTGACTACCGTGAGCAACATATGACAGAGAAACAGAAAGGAAACTAAGGACATCATCCATAGCCTAGGAGGCAGAAGCACCAAAAAACACATAAAACTAGGAGAACGCATGTAACCATGCTAGTAGTATGACGTAATTGAAGCTGGGTTGTATGAGGTTGTTCCAGGAGGAGGAAGAGGGCGGAAAGAGCATTGGACATGTTCTTTGAAGTGATCTATCCAAGACTCCAGCTTCTCCACCTTCTCTGTTTTCAAATTTTGACCACACCATACCACCACAACTCATTCTTGGACATGGCTCTGAAAGTAGTGCATGTTATTTAGAGTAGCTATGAGTTTTGTGTTTTCTTCTCGGCAAATATGGTTCGCCGTTCCCAGCCGCCCCAACATTGATTGAATCAGATCCCTTCAATTCTCCAAATAGCATTGATGAACTTCCCTCAAACCTTTCACCACATGCCTTGTGTTCCCTCGTCAACCTGTGATGCCACGTCTCTTCACCCCACCTCGTTGTTGAGGTTGTAGAGTGTGACCCTCATGCCCAGCCACCGAGCCACCTCGACCCCGACCACCGCAGACTCCAAACATCGCCCACCTCGAGTAACCGATCGTCTTGCCGCCCCATCCAACCCCAATTTTCTCCCCTTCCATAACCATCGTCTATAATTGAAGCCCCCAACCCCCTTATCCAGTTGAGTTGGGCTTCGCCTGGGAGGAGGACCATCCAAGACAAGGAATTGGACACATTCTTGCAAGATCAGAGTCGGTCTAAGGAGGCCTAGCAAAGCAACTGACGGGGATGCAGACTATAATGACAACTCGCCAAATTCGCCCTTCCCTTGCCGATGAGGCTTCACACAACCAGAGCCACCAAAACCTGCCAATAGGATAGAGCTCAGCACGCTCTCCACCACCCTCGTGTTGACACTGGACAACAACAAACCAACCTACCCAGAAGCCTTGCTACCGCAACCCTTGACGTAGAGACTGCCGAAGTTTAGAAAATCCCGGAGAGGAGATTCGTAGTGGGGCGAGTCAATTGGCATGCAAGCATAGAGAAGCATCCTCCCACATGCACCAAAACCATTGTATAACCTCAAACTCCAGAGGCCACGCTCCACTTGCGCACGAAGGCGCTAAATTCCACACACCAAAGAAGAAAGTTTCCACTACACAGATCCGAAAACCAGGGAAGGAGCATCAATGGCAGGGTCACCACCTTTCCCACACAATAAACCTTCATCGTTTCCTACTCCTTCTCACAGAATACCCATAACATGCAATGAGTCGGTACCAAGCCCAAATACATCCACCGCCTACCTTATGTTGTCATCGAACGTCGCCTCCTGCTCGGGTCGAGACTGATTGAGGATTCCCACGAATCACCTTAACTCTTCCCGTACGCAAGTTAATGTGAGAGGACGAGGAGGTTGATCCTCGAACCTGTAGCCAAGTGGTGACTTTCATTGCCCACGTGTTACCTCATGTGTCCTATTAATCACCCCATCGAGCAACAAATAACAAATTAAAAAATAAATTAAATTAACTAATAATTAAAATACAAGATTATTATTAGAATAATTACGAATTAAACAAATATTAAATAAAGAAAATCCAACATATTAATTAAAATATAATTTAATTAAACTATATAAAATAAATAAATAAATAAATAAAAATAAAAAATAAAAAATATAATATTAAAATATACTTACCCTAACATATCCTCTCACCTCACCTCACATGCATACGTTGGTTTGAACATTAAACAGGGAAAAGGGGTATATGGGTTGTACAAACCCAAAACCAAGAACACTTGTATGAACTATTTTATATGTAACCTTCATGTGGAGACCCAAGGAATATGGAAACGGGAAGCAAGTTACATTAAATCCGTCGGGTCCAATAAAAAAGTTAAGAAGCAACATATTCTTCATCTGATATAAGTAATAACCCTTTGATCTATGCATTCCCAGCCGTCGGATTTCTTCGGGTCTCGGTTTTGTTTAATAATTTATATAAGTTTATTTATATATGAACAATACTATATATATAAAATACATATTATTTTCATTGGGAAATTATAACATATATTATTTGAAATTGAAATTTTATATCTATATAAATTTTATCAATTATACAATACTAAAATTTATATGGTTTATATTATTTAAAATCTATATCAAGATTAAAATATATATATATATATATATAATTATTAAAATTTAAAAATATATATAAAGTTATATCATTTTGGTTATATTTTTAATTAAATTTTAAGTTTATATTAAAATTAAAATCTAAAACTTTATTTTTTAGGTTTTTATTTTAAATTAAAATGGAACTAATCGTTGAAAGGAGATTGTCCATACGTAATTCATTGCAGTAAAGAAGGAGCGTTGAAGTTTCATTGTAGATTTAATAGAGAGACGAAGACAAGAATTCAATGTTTCGAAAAGAAAAACAAAATTTAATTTAATATACATTTAATATTTTGAATTCTATTTTGCGTGGGAAATTTTTATTTTTTTTTTCCGAAGGTGGCAAAACCTATCAAACTCAGGTGTCAAACCAACAGTGAGGACAACCATCTCTGGCTGCTATCCGCAAATGTCGATTTGACTCATCACCGTTATCAAGGAAAACCACGCCACCTGTAATAACCCGCTGGTGGTCCGTAAGGGAGCAGGCTTTCACTCCTGCCAGATGCCTCTGGGACTTGGGCCGTTAACCTGTTTCCTTACGTCCGAGGAAGACGAGCTCTTAGCCAAGCAGAAGCAGTTTTACGGCATACTCCAGGCCGTTGCGTGGGAAAATTTTACCAAGTCTCACGTAAAGTAAAAATTGAATTTCATTAATAATATACATCAGATAATGAGGAGAATATTATGAAAAGGTGAGTTATTTTTAATTTTATTTATTATAATGTTTTATATTAAAGAATTAATAATTATTATTTTTTCTTTTAATGCAGGAATATTATTCAAAAAAAAATTCACATGGAGAATTCGAGCGAAAATTTATTTAAATGATGAATATGTATTATAGTTAATCAAAATAATATTTATCAATGTAATTTTATTTGGAAGTTATGAGAACTAAAAATAAAACGAACTTCTAGACATTCAAAAGAAGATGTAGAAGATTGTTCCAGGGACTTTTTTTGGGAAAATTGAAGGATGGTGGTGCATCAGAGATGAAAACTTATTCTTTTTAAGGCCATCATGTACTTGCTACGATGGTGTTGTTCATTGTGACTGTGAGATTTTTATTTAATAATATATATTTCTTTCTTTTCTTTCTCTGCATTATTTTTATGTGAGGTTTTATTTATTGCTTCATTGTGCGGGTTATTGATATAACATGATTATCCAATAATATTGCATGCAGTAACAATTTAAATACTTGAATACTTGTTATTTAAAGTTTTTTAAATCATATTTGAATTTATTTGTTGCGAAACAAAACTCTAATAATACATGTTATTTAAGGTTTTATTTGTACATAAATTTAAATACCATAAAACTAGTCCTCCTATTTTATTTTTATTGTTAATTTATTTTTCATTTTTCATTTCTTTATTGTACTGGTAATATGTGGTGATGAGCATGTTTTATGATGCCACGTGCTGCGCGCTCTAATATGCGATCAGGCTAGGTCTGCGATCGACTGTCCGCCGCCATGGCTGCACCAGGGGGTGCGGAGCCCTCTCCCACCCCTCCGCTATCACCAGCAGAAGCCTTCCGAAGCATTCTAACGCAGAGGGGGAAAAAACGACCTCATCCTGAAGTCCCGAAGTTTATTAAAAAGCTGGATGAAATCCCAGAAATCGCTTTGCCGGAAGACCAAACGATCAAAATCGCCCTTGCCTTGGCTGACAGAGGTTTAGTGGGGCAATTTATGGGTCGGTGGCCAACAACAAAATCGACTGATGAATGGGTTCAACGAAACTGGAGACCCCTGCTACCCAACAATGTGATCAGCTACGCGGTTGGAAGGGGCTTTTTCATCTTCGAATTCACTACCAAGGAAGACCGAGATCTGGTGTTCAGAAATGGCCCATATTTCATGGGAAACCAAGGTCTCTTTCTAAATAAATGGACACCCGACTTTGACCCCTCAGTCGATGTCCCAAAGGAGGTCCCTGTTTGGGTTCGGCTTCCCAATCTGCCAATACACTACTGGAGCTATCAATCTCTGCAAAAAATAGGAAACGGACTGGGCAGATTCATCGACAAAGCTGATAACAAGGGCCAATACACCTGCGCCAGAATCTGCGTGGAAGTTGACCTAGAAGCTGGACTACCGGAAGCCATCAAGCTTACAGTGGGAGATTGGCACCACTTCCAGAAGCTGGACTACGAGCAACTGCCCTTTAAATGCAGAATCTGCCATGAGCACGGCCATTTTCAACGAAACTGCCCCAAAGCACCATCAGGGGACAAAGAGGAAGAAGAAGGATGGAAGGAAATAAAAAAGGGAAAGGTAGTATCAAAGCCAAACGAGAAGAAGCAGACAGGACCAAAGGGGAATCCCCAGTCCAATGACAAGACCAAACCAGTCTCAAATGAAGGCCCATCCTCAGGTGAAAAGGTGGAGGCCTCAGAGAACCATGAAGAAACTGAAGATCAGCCGAAGAAAAGGAAAGATACCGAAGAAGAATCAAATGCCCACCTAGCCAAGGCAGATCAAGGGGAAAAAGCAGGCAACGACGAGCACATTAGTCTTGCATCTGACTCAGGGGAAGAAACAGAAGAAAGAGAATCTGAATCAGACAGCTCACAAATATCTCCTATCAAATCGACCAGGGGCCGAAAATCCAAGAAGAAACAGAGAGAGGAGAAAACCTACATGGATGTTCTCCAAGGCTCCCAGAAAACTCTCAAGGGAATGATGAACACCAGATCCGGGCGCAAGAATAACAAGGCTCCAAAAGGAGCCACTCCCCCCCACCCCAGTAAATAATGAAATACGTCTCCTGGAATTGCAGAGGATTAGGTAGCAGGCTGAAAGAAGAGGCCCTGAAAGACATTGTGAGGTTGCATGTGCCTGAAATCCTTCTCATCCAGGAGACAAAGCTGGAGGACACTCTTCTCCTCCAATCCAGCAAAACATTCTGGCGCAAAGGCCCTGGTAGAGCTGTCAGTGCTAGAGGTGCCTCTGGTGGGATTGCCTCCTTCTGGGACAGCTCAAAATACGACTTGATTCAAGAAGAAAGTTTCCAGCACTGGATTTTCACTCAGCTCCTCCACAAAGACTCTGGTCAACAAGTAAGTATGTTTAACCTTTATGCTCCGGTCTCTCCATCGGAGAAAAAATTTTGTTGGGACTCGCTCCAGTCCTTTCTTTTATTGCACAATCCAGAAAACATCATTATTGCAGGGGATCTGAACGTTACTCTAGCCGCTGAAGAGAAAAAAGGTGGTTCCCCTGTAAGGGATCCAGCTAGAGAATGGGTAGAAGATATAATGATTGGCTGGGATCTGGAGGACATCAAACCTTCAGCTGGGAAATACACTTGGTCTAATAAAAGATTAGGCCCCAGCCATATAGCTGCTCGTTTGGACAGATTCCTAGTCCAAGCCTCCTTTCTTACTAGCGGTCTAATGGCCTCATCCAAAATTCTGCCCAACTGCACCTCCGATCATAAACCCATAAGTCTCGAGCTCTCCATGGATGGTTTTCTTGGCCCCATTCCATTTAGATTTAGCCCTTTGTGGATTCAGCAAGAGGGTTTCAATGAGGTGGTTTCTGAAGTCTGGAACCGGAAAATACAGGGATCCCCTTTCTTCGTGTGGGAGGAAAAGTTGCGGGCTCTCAAGAGAAGACTCAAGGAGTGGGCTAAAGCTTTGAAAACACCTGCTGCCAAGAGAAAAGAGTCTATAGAAAACCTTGCTGCCCTCCAATCATCAATGGAGGATTCAGTTATTACCCAAAGTCTGCTCCAAAAAGAAGTTGAGTTGCAAAAAGCCCTTCATAAAGCTAGTAGGGACGAAGAGGAGTATTGGAGACAAAAATCCAGAAACTTATGGTTACAGGCCGGCGACAAAAATACTAGTTTCTTCCACAAGCATGCCGAAGCTCGAAAGCAATTCAAAAATGTTTCAGAAATCCGCTCCCAAGATGCAGTGGTTAAAGATTTTGAAGGCATCAAGAGAGCAGCCTTCTCTTTTTTCAAAGATCTCTATTCAGCGCCTGATGACCAGCCTATAGATCCTCAAGCCTATCCGTATAATCTAATCCCCTACTGTGTGCATGACCCTGTCAATAATATGCTGACTGCTCCGATCAGCATGGATGAGCTCAAGAAAGCCTTGGATTGCATGGAACCGGATAAGGCGCCAGGGCCTGATGGGTTCACTGCTAGGTTCCTTCAGTCTTGCTGGTCAACTATCAATAAAGACCTCCTGAGAATGGTTAGGAAGTCCCAATACTGCGCAAAGATAGGAGGCAGTACCAATTCAGCCTTCCTTGCATTGATTCCGAAAGAGAAAGGAGCTTCAGACTTCAGTAGATTTCGACCCATTTCGCTGTGTAATACTAGCTATAAACTGATTACCAAAATAATATCCATTCGCCTCAAGAATATTCTGCCGGACATCATACCGGAGAACCAAGGAGGCTTCATCAAAGGGAGAAAGATACTGGATAATATTGTGCTGGTTCAAGAGGCAGTTCACTCAAGTGGCCAGAGAAAAGAGAAAGGAATGGTAATAAAACTCGATTTGGCTAATGTCTTTGATAGGGTGAGGTATGACTTTCTATTTGTTGTTATGACGAAAATGGGCTTCTCAATAAACTTCATAAATTGGGTGAAAGCCTGCATTGCCTCTCCTTGGATTGCACCGTTGGTAAATGGCCGTTCGACTGAATTTTTTAAAGCTTCCAGGGGATTAAGACAAGGCTGTCCGCTGTCCCCGCTTCTCTATGCTATTCAAGCCTCAGTGCTTAGTTTCCAGCTCGACTTCTGTCAGCAAGTCCAAATTCTGCCAGGCCTCAGAATGGTGCATAATGTCAAAGACATAAACCATGCCCAATTTGCCGACGATACTCTGCTTCTAGGTGGAGCGAGCATTAATTCGGCCAGATCTTTTAAAAAGGAACTGGACATTTATAAGGAAGCCTCCGGCAGCAAGATAAACTATTCAAAAAGCACAATCTATGGCTGGAACTGCTCAGCCAAAAATCTGGCTGACATAGCTAGGCTACTTGAGATGAAAATCTGTCAGGATTGGGAATCATTCAAATATCTTGGGATCCCAATTTTCAGATCCATCCCTAAAGTTACCCACTGGATGCCCCTTTGGACAAGCTTAAGCTCAGAATACAAGCCTGGGGAGCCTCCTGGCTGAACACTGCTGGGAAAATAATTCTTATAAAATCTGTCCTAACAAGCATGCCTCTTTTTCAGCACTCCATTCTCCTTGCCCCCAAAACCTTTCTCAGTAAAATGGATGGTATGCTGAGGAGATTCCTGTGGGAAGGGGGGAAAAACAATGAAAGAAGACTTCATTTAGTAAATTGGGATACCATTAAGAGACCATTCATGGAAGGAGGTCTGCAAATGAGAGATTTGGCTGCTCAAAATCTCGCTCTAGGCTCAAAAATTTTGTGGAATATTGTGGCTGGGAAAATAAGCTGGAGCAAGAAAGTACTGTGGAAGAAATACTTTCAAGGTCAACGTTTGAGATGTTTGGACCTTCCACCAAAAACCTCCAAAGGTTCCCCAATATCCAAGCTCTGTATCGCGGCTCTGGAGAACTTCAGTCCCAACCTCTACTGGATTCCAGGTAATGGGAAAAAAATCAGAATTTGGGAAGATCAGATTCTTGGAGACCAGCCGCTACACCATATAGAAGGCCTGGCAAATATTAAACTATGGTTGCATTCCAACAATAAGGAAACCCTTTGGGACATATCCACCTGGACGGAGGATGCAGGCAGAAGATGGGACAGCTGGAATCTAGGAGAGGTACCACATCATTTGCAATCTGAAGCTTCATTACTATTAGACAAACTCCAAGGAAAATCTCCCTTGTCAGCAACAACCAAGGACAAAAGAGGGTGGGGCTCCCATACTGGTTCCTTCTCGGTTGCTGAAGGATACAAAAGTTTGATTGCTGTTCCGAATGTTCCTCCTGACCCAACACAATGGAAATTCATATGGAGCTTCCCTTCACTCCCAAAAATAGACTTCTTCTGCTGGACGCTAGCTCATAACAGTATTCTCACAGGAGATAACCTGAGAAAACGTGGAATGGAAGGGCCATCCAGATGCCCATTATGTATGTCAGAGGAAGAAACAGTTGATCACCTGTTGTTGCTGTGCCCCTTTGCCAAGGCAGTTTGGAAGGGAGTTCTGAGTTCAAGGGCGGACAAGATTGAGCTGCCAAGAAATGTGCCAAACCTGCTTCACGAGTGGGCCAAGCTATCATCGTTCTGCCTCAATAAAAAAAACCTGCTTAAGACTGCATGGATGTGGATCCCTAAATTCATCTGCTGGAAGTTATGGCTGGAAAGGAATAACAGAATATTCAGAGGAGAAATCTGCACATCAAACAACGTTATATCCAAAATTAAAGCTATTCTGGGAGAGACATTGGAAGCTAAGCCGGCCTTAAGGAATGAAGCGATTCTGGACAGTGAGGAGGAGCTTTGGCTGAAAGATATTGTTCCAAATAATCAAACCAACCCTATTTCTCCAGCCTCTTGCCATGCTATGTGGGAAATACGTCTGGAAGAACAGGAATTTCTAAAGTGGAGATCGGCCCTAGATGACCACTGTCTATTCTTCGACGGGGCCTCTAAAGGCAATCCTGGAGCTGCGGGTGGGGGTGGAATTCTGCTGAATCCCGATGGCACTACATTACTCAGGTATCATTGGGGTCTGGGAATCGAATCAAACAATAGAGCTGAGGCTCTAGCTTTGTGGCAGGGGATGACTCTGGCTCTTAAACGGAACATTCAATCCCTGACGGTTTTTGGAGACTCACGGCTCATCATTCAAGCAATGAACTCACTCTCGAATCCTTTGCAGATCCATTTAGTCCGCATTCTCAAGAAAATTAGATCCATGCTGGCCAAGTTTCGGAAAATTTCCTTCTATCATATAATGAGGCAGCTGAATTCTCAAGCCGATTTGGAAGCCAATCTTGGCTCAGCCAGTAGCCAAAGAACCCTTTCAGTCAACTCTGAAGAATCTCTCTGCATCATCCCTTAATAGTCTCCCAGGAAAACTGTTCTTTCTGATGCATTGGGGATCAGCTACTGAACCAGTAACTTTGGATATGCATCAGGCTATTGCTGAGCTAGTTACCAGATCACCTGTTTCTGAATCAGTTACACCAAGCTCCAAGGGCGGGCAATCAAGAAAAGTTAGATGCTCTGGAATCTCTGTCCCTGGCAGGCTCTATAAGCTCTGTTCCCAGCAGAAGCATGCGCCAGAGGATGAATATCTGAATTTAAGTAAACAAAAACCAAGGTGGTCTTTTAACAGGAAGGGTTCATCATGAAAAAAGGAAGGAATTAATGGGCAGCAACTGATTCGTTTTCCAGACTTGGATTTTCTTCCCTGTGTCGACTTGGATTTTGTGAGATTGAATGAAAGAATGTTCCAGCGATTCCCTGTTTCAGGTGTGCAGTTTCCCGGTTCTCAACTGTTGTCGAGGGGCTGTATTCAGTTTAGTGGCGCAAATACAATCAATAATCCTGTTGGAGGTAAAGTTCAGAATCTCATTTGTAGCTGAAATCATTGCTTTGGGTATGAACGCCAAGGATCTGCTGTTGCAGTAGCCCAGATAGTAAATTCAAGCAGCGGCGCAGCATTGTCTAAGACCGTTCCTTCTTCAGTTCATCCAGAAAGCGGGTGGTTCTTCATTTGACTGTGGACTCAGTGAAATGACGAGGAGTAAGCATTGATCCTTATTGCGGAACAGAGCAACAAAACGGACAGCACAAACTCTTAAATGGCTGATTTCCCAGACTCTAATTGACGGCCTGGATAAGTCCGGCAGTTCTCAGAACCTTTAGGCAGGGATTCTGCGAATTTTTCTCCCAGAGGGCGATACTGTGTCAAAGCATGTCCATGGACCCTCACTGTGTAACAAGAAATCTGAGAGACAAGAAAATTGAGGAATCTGTTTCTGGTGTAATAAGTACGCGGCAGCTGTTTTGCCGCCAATCAAAAAATTAACCGTTAAAGTCAAAAAAAAAAAAATGTGGTGATTGGCAATGCTTTGACATGATCAGCTTGGTTAATCTCCCACACATTAAAATTGGTTAGAAAAATTAAATCAAATTATTTAATTTTTTGGGAGTTGTCTTTAGTGCGACTTTTTGGAGTTTCTAGTGACGGAATCCAGTGGAAAAAAAATTGTGGTGAAATCTTGATTTGTGTTATTTAAACTAGTTTTTTGAGTGTATATATGGATTCAGCACCCTGAAAAACTCTTAGGGCACTTCTATTGTGTAGGGGTTACCCATCAAACTTGTGATTTTAATGAATTCCAGCTGGATTTTAGAGAAATTAGACCGGAAAAAACCATCGGAAAAACTTCCAAAAAGTCGCACTAAAGACAACTCGATATTTTTGTTGCATGATGAATAATAATAGCGCTTGATGTCATATTGTTCCAACTACAAGATTTCTATTAAATGCATTTAAACCAGTTTTTCCACACTTTTGTCTTTTTTTATTTATTTTAATTTTAATTTTTACTAACTCTTATGTTTTGTGAGAAATATGATATATTAATTTAAACCTCATTTAGTCATAATGATATTTTATTTTTAATAAGTTTTCACATGTTATATGCCTACCACCTCTATTTCCTAAAAAACATTATTTATTTAAAATACTCTTTATTCAATAATCTAGCCTATTTATTTGTTAATTAGAAAATCTATTTAATTTACATTATTCTACAATGACTATTCAATTTTGATTATCACTAGGGATTACCCCCTGTGGTGAAAGGGAGGCCAACCCTTATCACCTAGAGCAGGAGGATCTAGGATCCTTAGTGATGTGGTCTCAGGGTATTCTCAGTTACTAGGGCAATTTGAGCTCCAACAAGCAGATACCTTAATCAGTTAGTGTATCAACATCACTCAAAAGGGAAACAATTTAATTATATTACAAAGAATATTTTTGAAAGTATCAATGAGTCTCATGATAGATCTTGGAAAACTTATAAACATAACATTCTGCAAAGGGTCAAATTATGATGGTCATATCATTTTACAGTTCAATAATTCCGCTCAACACTTAGAAGTTTGTACCATCTCATGTTATCAACTATGAGCATCAAAATCATGCAAAGACATTCAAGTGAAAGTAAGGACATACAGTTTTTTCATCAGTGTGTTCTGAATACAAAGTATTTCTAAAGGGGAATGAAATATTATAATCATAAATAACATAAATATATATAAGATAATAAATAAATTTGTATTTCTAAAGGGGAATGCAATATTATAATCATAAATAATATAAATATATATAAAATAATAAATAATAAATAATAGTTCATAATTAATGAAGAGACACATGAAAAGACATGTCTCAATGAAAAGATGTGACTTCTTATGAAAGGGCATTTTCGCCTATTTGTAATAGGGCCCTCATTTGTAATATCATATCATATCATATCATTTTCGCTCATACATTTATATATCTTTGTTAGATGATCCAAAAATACAAATTTTATCATAGGTTATAAAATTAGAATAAAATAATTATTAATTTAAGATATTAAATTAATAATTATTATTCTAGAATGTTTAATTATTTAATGGAGACTTTTAGAATTAGCATATTGTTGTAACTAGATATGACTCTCCAAATGTGTCGTATCTTAGGCTCTATTATAGGAGATTGGTTAGCTAGTTGGTTTGAATAGCATTTATTGTAAATGGACACTTGTTATTTAATAAGTGATCCATATTTAGAGGTAGTTAGGACATGGAGCTTATAAATAGCTCATTGCAAGAGTGTTTGGTTGTTCGGGTGTAAACTCTTGCAAATCAATTACGTAATTGTTTTTTTTCTGATTAATAAAATTACGTGTCTGAGGACACTTCTGCCATTATTGTGGTATCAGAGCTCCAGTAATGCTGCAGTGGATGTGAAGAGGAGATTCCAGCTCTACAAGTTTGTGGAAAACTCCGTTGAAGTGATCAGCAAAAAAATGGTATGAAATTTGCAACAAATTTTTTTATTGATTTTAGATCTGTCAATTCTAAAATTATTTTTTTTTTTAAAACAAAAAAGCTACTGGTGAAATGGTTGAGCTGGCATTGAACGTATTTGGTCAACGAATTGTGGCGGTTTAAAGTCGGCTCGCTTGTGTCGTGAGTCGGGATTAGAAAAATGTCTGGAAAGATTGGATTGGAGGGAATCAACATAATCCCACATAATTAATTTTCGTTTCGATCGTCACTACTTTATTAATAATCATGTGGACAATGACGTGTAAAATTAAAAATTAGTAAGATTCCTTGGCCTTGAAGGAGACAGCGTTGTGTAAAACTGCTGATAATATTATACAGTTCAGGAATATCCAAAACATTCTCTTTCCACTTAGCCTGCCTAAGAATGTAAACTATTCTGGACGCTCTTTACTTTGAATATTCTGTTGCAATTTGAACAGGTGGATATGTTTAATTTGAGTCATGTTTATGTCTTCTAACCCTGAAGATTTCAAAAATTGACGCCTTAAGATACAGTTTATCTGGATTCATTTTGTCTTTAATAAGCCATTGTGATCAGCATGAGCAACCTCTGCGCGTTCTGGCTTTTCACATAAACCCGAAAATGCATGACAAAGGCGAGCAATAAGGAGCTCCGTTCATTACCAGGCAGAAGGCCAGAAACCGTGGATCCCGTAGCCAGGGAAAACACAGTTCTTCACTGAACATGGTAGAGTTTCTGCAGTGAGGGATTCTGGAGATTCAAATTCCATTGGATCAGCAACATGTGAATGCAAAAAAAAGCAGTGTCAATAAAATCTCCAAGAAAAGATGAAGCAGAATTAAAAAGAAATGTAAATGGGAGTGACATAGCTTCTGAAGCTGTCCAGAAGGACGAAGGACATGCCATTGGAGGGCCTTACATGACAAGTTGTCTTTCTCAAGAAGTTACGACTTTACACCCTGGTTTAGCATGCGGATTGAAGATCGGGGGTAATGGCACAACACTAGAGCTACTGTGGGTATCAACAACTGGGCGCGGCGGAAAGACAA
Organism: Pinus tabuliformis; assembly: GCA_031772625.1. Classification (NCBI taxonomy): domain Eukaryota; kingdom Viridiplantae; phylum Streptophyta; class Pinopsida; order Pinales; family Pinaceae; genus Pinus; species Pinus tabuliformis. The sequence goes on along the minus strand of CM062811.1, from coordinate 1,126,767,274 downwards.
TATGTGGTGGCCTATGCAGGTCTAATGCAAACCAAGTTAATGTAGTATGCGCCTACCTAACAAGCCAGCATGAGCCAACCTGCCAGTGACAAGCCAGAGTGCCAGCAATAAGAATTTTTTATTTTGTAATGTTAATGAAGTGATAAGTGGAGTTTTGTTTTTTTTTAATGGAGTGATAAGGTGTAATTATATTTTGAAATTTTGTATTTTAGTGGAGAAATAAGGTGCAATAGCAATTTGTAATTTTTGGAGCAATAAGGAGTTTTTTTGTTGTGTAATTTTTCAAAGGAGATAAATGTAACTCAAAGTAATTTTACTTTGGGGGGGGTAATTTTTTTTACCAGATTGTGCAAAAGCACCATTGTAAAAAGTCAAATTTTGAAAGTTGCCCTGTAAAAATTTGAGAAATTGACTAGAGCCAAGTGCAAAGCTCAGTCAATATTCTCCTGTTTTGACGACTATTCGAGGGTCAAGGCCAAGCCCCGATAGATCGTGTTTTTTGCGTGGTGTGTTGTGTTGACTATCTTGTCCTTTCTGTTCTGCTTCTTGGTGCGTCTCTTCATCGCTAAAAATGTCTAAGTTGATTAACTTATTTTCTGATTCTGACAAACTTGAAGGCACCAAATCTTATAAAACGTGGCATCGTCTTATTGAAAGCACACTCATTTACAATGAATTATGGCAAGGAATATGTGATGGAGATGTAAAGCCGAATAAACCCACAGATGCAGATGCACTGGCAAAATGGGAAATCAAGAATGCTAAAGCCTTAGCTCTTATTAAATCTTCTGTAAATGATGAAATGTATGTACATATAGAAAATGCCACAGATGCATGGACTGCCTTGAAAACTTTTAAAGACCTCTTTGATACTCAACCTGAATCAAAGAAGGTTGATCTACAGTTAAAATTGTTGCAACAAAAATTAACTGAAGATGGTGATATTCTTGAATATCTCTCCAGACTTAAGAATATTAAGCAGGAAATTATTAATGTTGGTTTTCCCGCAATTGATGATAGCTTTATGGTCATAATTGTAATTGTTGGGCTTCCTTCTTCCTATACGCATTTTTTAGAGACTTTACAAGTAACTGGGAAATTAGAAAAACTAAAGTTTGATGAACTTTGTGAAATGTTAAGTCAACATGATAAAACTTTTGGGAAGAAGAAGAAAGTTGGTGAAGATGTTTTTCTCACAAAAGCCAGCACAAGTAAGTCATCAGCAGATAGTTCTCGAGGAAGAGGCAGATGGAATCAGAATCAAGTAGCACATAATCGAGGTCGAAGCCAAAGTAAAGGAAACAATTTTAACAGAGGAGGAAGAAATAATTTTCAAGGTAGAGGAAACAACCAAGGAAGAGGCAATTTTCAAGGACAAGGATATAATAGTCAAGGTAGAGGACAATCTCCAAATAGAGGTCAAAGCAGAGGCAGAGGACAATCTTCAGGACGAGGAAGAGACTTAAGTCAAATTGTGTGTCGAAGATGTAACAAAGTTGGCCATTATGCTGAAGATTGTCGAACTTCACTTAATAAAATTCCTAAGTTTCAGCAGCATTCAGCACAATTTGCAAATGATCAAGATGAAGACAGCTCATAATATGTTTTTACTTCCTCACCAGCATCACAAATTTCATCTCATCTTAGAAGTGACTATGAAGATGCCTGGATCTTGGATTCCGGGGCAACTCATCACATGACATGTCGACGTGATTTTTTCTGGAATTTTCAAGAATGCCAGCTTAATTCAATTTTTCTTGCTGATGATACAAAACATACTCCTTATGGAAAAGGAGACGTAAAAGTTTTTCTCCCTGACATTGGAGAAAAATTGATTTCCAATGTATGGTATGTACCCACTTTCAGAAAAATTTGCTCTCTTTAGTCACGATTCGACAAGCAGGACATCAGGTGATTATGGAAGATGGTTTAGTGAAGATTAATTCAGTGAAACAGAACTTGAAAACAGTTATGACAGGTTATGAAGATGGAAAACTGTTACGGATGAAAGGGACAATTATTCCAAGGCATTCTAATTTTGCAGGGGCAGTGACTACAGGTATTTCACCTATCAGACTATGGCATGTAAGATATGGACATTTGAATTTTGAGAGTCTTTCTCAATTGCAGAAACAAGGAATGGTTAAAGGACTTCCCACATTCAAAAGGGACAATGCAAAATGTGAAGCTTGCATTTATGGCAAACAAAATCGAGAAAGTTTTCCAACAAGTTCATGGCGTGCAAACAGGCGGCTACAACTAGTTCACAGTGATGTTTGTGGTCCACTACAAACTTCCTTTGGTGGTTGCAAATATTTCTTACTATTCATTGATGATTTCAGCAGAATGACTTGGGTTTACTTCTTGAAGAACAAGTCAGAAGCATTTGATAAGTTTAAACTTTTTCGCCAACTTGTTGAAAATGAAGTCAAAGAAAAGATAGGTACTCTCAGGACGGATAATGGGGGAGAATTCACTTCAAATGAATTCAAAACTTATTGCAGTGAAAATGGCATAAGACGACATCTCACTAATGTTTACACTCCACAGCAAAATGGAGTGGTCGAAAGAATGAATCGCACTTTGTTAGGAATGGCGAGATCCATGTTAACATTCAAGAGGTTAAGTCCAACATATTGGGCGGAAGCAATACATACAGCTGTCTACTTAAGAAACAGATCTCCAACTGCTTCTTTAGATGGAATCACACCTTATGAAGCTTGGTTTGGTTTCAAACCTCAAGTTAAACATCTTAGAGTTTTTGGGTCAGTGTGTTATGCCTTAGTTCCGAAGGAAAAACGAACTAAGCTTGACTCAAGAAGTTTAAAATGCATAATGATTGGCTATTCTGATGAGAAGAAAGGGTATCGTCTTTTGACCAATGGAAAATTCATTGTGAGCAGGGATGTCATTTTTGATGAAACAGAGAGTAAGAGTGCTGAAGAAATTGAAAATCTTCTTCACAAATTAGAAACTAAGGGAAGTAAAAGAAATGGACAAATGCAAAGTCAACCAACTTCACCAAATTGGTATGAACTTGATTTTCCTTCCTCTGAAGATGAGTCATCCAGTCCATCTACATCAACAACATCATCTGGGTCTTCTAGCAGTTCATCCGCATCTCCAAGCAGCAGCAGTTCTTCAGACAGTGAGTCTCCACATTCTTCACCTGAACGACGTACATCAGTTTATATTAATCCTCTTTACAATGATGGGGAATTTACAGAAGCACAAACAAGTGAGCACCAACTTCTGAAATGGGCAGTTTAACTTTTGAAAGATGTAAAGCCTGATGAACAGAATAAAACTGGCACCAGAAGGACACACAGAAGTGAAGGCAATTTTGCCTTGATAGCAAATGATTTTACTGAACCTTCCACATACAAAGAGGCAGTAAAACATAAAGAATGGCAACAGGCTATGGTTGAAGAATATCAAGCAGTAATTGATAATAACACTTGGAAACTTGTTGATTGTCCAGCAAATGTTAAACCCATAGGGTGCAAATGGGTTTACAGAATTAAGTATAATCAGAAGGGTGAACTTGAAAAGTATAAAGCACGACTTGTCGCAAAGGGTTTTGCGCAGCAGGAAGGCATTGATTATGAAGAAACTTTTGCTCCAACAGCTAAATGGAACACCATCCGATTAACACTTGCATTGGCCGCTCAAAAAGGATGGAAAGTTCATCAAATGGATGTGAAAAGTGCTTTTCTCAACGGGGATTTACAGGAGGAAGTGTATATGACCCAACCACCAGGTTTTGAAGTTGAAGGACAAGAACATAAAGTCTGCAAATTGATCAAGGCTTTATATGGATTAAAACAAGCTCCCCGAGCCTGGTATGCAAAGATGGATGATTACCTTAAGAAAGTTGGTTTTCATCGAAGTGAATCTGATGATACTTTGTATGTGCGCCAACAGGGAAAATATCTGGTAATTCTTGTTATGTATGTCGATGATTTGATCATCACTGGCAATCATGATGATCATATTGCACAGGTCAAAAAGGAGTTACATGCAGGTTTTAAGATGACAGATTTGGGATTACTTCACTACTATCTTGGAGTTGAAGTCTTCCAACGTCCACATCATATTTTCATTTCTCAGAGTAAGTATGCCGCAGAGGTTCTTCAGTGATTTGGCATGCAAGATTGCAAGCCCGTTCTCACCCCCATGGAGCAAAACTTGAAACTTTCAAAATTTGAAGGGGGGGAAAAGGTGGACAGTACAACTTACAGACAGTTGATTGGCAGCTTGATTTATTTGACAAATACTCGTCCTGATCTATCTTATGCAGTCAGTATTCTTTCACGTTTTATGCAGGAACCACGAGACAGCCACTAGAATGCAGCCAAAAGAGTTCTTCGATATATCCAAGGAACAAAAGATTTTGGTCTTCTTTACACAAAGACTAAAAATTTTGTACTTGGTGGATATTCTGATGCCGACTTTGCTGGGAGTATTGATGATCGAGCATCAACATCAGGTTATTTAATGAATATGGGGTCAGCAGCAGTATCTTGGAGTTGTAAAAAACAAGCTACAGTGGCCACTTCTTCAGCAGAAGCAGAGTACATTTCAGCATGGGAAGCAGCATGTGAAATTGTTTGGTTGCGCCGAATTTTACAGGACTTGGGCATTTCTCAGGGAGAAGCTACATCATTGTTCATTGACAGCCAGTTAGCCATCAAACTTGCCAAGAACCCAGTTTTTCATTCAAAGACAAAGCATGTGGACACCAAGTATCATCATATCAGGTCTCTCATTGCCAAAGATGTCCTCAAACCAGTTTATTGTCCTTCCGAAGATCAGATCTCTGACATTTTCACAAAACCGCTTGGCAAAATAAAATTTACTAAGTTCAGGGATGAACTTGGTATCTGTTGTAATGTATCTTTGGATCATAGGGGGGAAATGTTAGATGATCCAAAAATACAAATTTTATCATAGGTTATAAAATTAGAATAAAATAATTATTAATTTAAGATATTAAATTAATAATTATTATTCTAGAATGTTTAATTATTTAATGGAGACTTTTAGAATTAGCATATTGTTGTAACTAGATATGACTCTCCAAATGTGTCGTATCTTAGGCTCTATTATAGGAGATTGGTTAGCTAGTTGGTTTGAATAGCATTTATTGTAAATGGACACTTGTTATTTAATAAGTGATCCATATTTAGAGGTAGTTAGGACATGGAGCTTATAAATAGCTCATTGCAAGAGTGTTTGGTTGTTCGGGTGTAAACTCTTGCAAATCAATTATGTAATTGTTTTTTTTTTTCTGATTAATAAAATTACGTGTCTGAGGACACTTCTGCTATTAATCTTGTCTTCAATCGATTTATCTATTGTATTCTACATATTTTGGATATTTAACTTGTGAACTAGGTTTGGCTATCACATTTTGTATTAGAGCAAGTCTAATCCGACCATTAGCAACACTTTATTCAATACCTTGTCTATTATGGAAGAATTGGTATTTAACCACAACGTGACCATTAGCCACCTAAACTAAATAATTCCATATCTAAACTATGACTATTGGCCAAAAAGAAGAAAACAAAATGTTGCTTGGTAAAATAGGAAATCAACATGTTAAAGATAATCATAACCATTTACCAATAGAGGGTGATTCAACACTTTGAAACTATTAGGCATAGAATTGCATCAAACCACACAATGTATAGTTGTATAATTGTACAACAATGTTGCACTTGTAGCCATCCCGCAATGAGGTTTGGTTGTTAGAAAGATTTATAATTCCTTATAACATGCTCACCACGAAGTTGACAAGTACTATTTAAAAATAATTATTAATAATAAAATAATTATTTCAATGTTTATCAAACAAAGCACATCTTATGTAATTGAAATTAAAAATAAAAATAAAAATAAAGTAAAATAATTTAAATAAAAATAAAATAAAATAATTATATTCAACTAATAAGTGCTTTCTACTTCCTATTATTATTAAGGAAAAGATGTGTAATTTTTTTGGCACTTAATATGGAGTTGACATGGGTAATTTAAAAAAAATTGACAACAAAAATTCTAATTATATTCCATTATTTTGAACTCTCTGATTGAAACTAGGGATGAGGAAATTCTCTGCTAGGGTTTCCTCCTGCAAACTCTTAATCACAATCTCAACAACTTTTGTGCACGATAGAATGGTCGCCTTCCCTGCAGATTTTGATGGCAAGGATGGGAACACACATGGGCAGGGGAGAGATCCCCTCCTACAAAAATATTGCAGCAGAGAATCAAGTGCTCAAGGAGCGGTGGTGACAACTAGCGAAGGAGCCAAAGGAACCCCAATGTTGGGTGCTTAATGGCATAACTAAATCAAGGGACAATGCATGCCAAGAGTAGTTAAGAAATCATGATTTGTAATTCGTAATAATAAATTGGAAACATATCAGAAGTTTACGAAAGATCATGCCCTGATCTGTAAGTTTATTGGTATATGTCCCTCTAAACGAGATTTGGTAAAATGGATATAGTTAAAATGGCAGCTAAAAGGACATATAGATTTGAAGTTGGGTGCTTAAGGGTTCTTCACAATGATCTTCACCAACCTAGAAGATAAGGAAAGGATCTTCGAGAATGACCCATATTTCTACTACAATGTGGGACTCTTCATGCGACATTGGGAGGAATGCTACAATCCAGACCAAGAGAAATTTATGGACGCCCCGGTTTGGGTTAGATTGTTTAGACTCCTGGTGGATTTTTGGGATCCAGAGATATTGGAAGGTATAGGAAATTCTATTGGGAGATTTGTCAAAGTGGCAGATTCAACCAAGAGAGGAAGGTATACCTCCTACGCACGAATTTGTGTGTACATGAACATTACTGAACCCCTCCCAGAATTCATAGAGTTGGAGTATCAAGATGAGGTATGGTAGCAACCCCTGGATTATGAACACATTCCTTTCTGATGTAGACGATGTGTATGGGCACCTTTATAAGGAATGCCCTCTAAATCAAGTCAAAGTGACAGACTTGCCAAAAGCCAAAGATCCAACAAAAGGACAGGAGGACAATGAAGGATTTCAGGAAGTCCAAAAAAATAAAAGGAATGTGAAAGCTCCAATAACCATGATGCATCCACATCAGAAGAAAGGATCGACCCAAAGAAACCACTTTGAAACCCTGATAGAGGAGGAGGAGAGTATCAATGAATCCAGTGGCCCGACCAACCCAGAAAACCCTAAAAATTAATCAAAGGGTGGACAAAAACCTAAGAGAAAAGCTAAAGAGGAACCCCAGGAGAAAGAAGCCCAAGTAATGCAGGTGGAACAAGAAAATATGGAAATAGATGGCTCGAAAGAATAACTGAGCATAGAGGAACAAGTTATGAGAATATTGTTGAACGAATGGAAGCACCTAGATGAATGATTTATCCCTGAAGAGCAAAAGCAACTATATCGTGAAACCTTTCAGCGATTCCAAGCCAAGCAGGGATCCATAATAACAGATCTGCCCGATCATTTGGGATCTCAGCAAGGACAGGGAGTGGAATCAACTATAGTTGGGAAAGGAGGCAAGAAAAGAGGACGCAAGAACCTACAAGAATCCATACAGATGGTGGGTGATTTGCTAGTTAATTCGAGAAGGGTGGTACCACTATCTACAATATTCCACCATCTTAACAAGCCTTCTCAATGATCATTACATCCTGGAATGTTCGAGGCCTCAACAGTCGAGGCAAGCAAAGGTATTTGAAAGACTGGATCAAAAAATATCATCTGAATATCATGATTATTCAGGAAACAAAAATCTTAGAATATAGGTTGAAAGAGATTGTAAGAAGCCTAAAACTTCAATACAAAGTGATGGCCTAGGATTCCAATGGTAGTGCTGGCGGGCTTGCTATCCTTTGGAACCCGACAGAGGTGATATTTGAATATTGGGTTAGCCTTCCCAAGATTCTATCAGGTAAGTTCTGCCACATTGGATCTAGGGATTGGGCTCTTTTGATTGGGGTTTATGGGCCTCACATTCGAAGAGAAAAAGGGGTTTTCCTCCAAAATTTAGGAAAACTAAAAAGGTTATATGAGGAGGAATTATGGATTCTTGGCAGATATTTTAATGTAATTGCACCGCAGGAGGAAAAAAAGGGAGTGCTTCATCGGATGGATGCAGATATGGAAGAATTACGAGACACAATTGTGGAACTTCACCTAGTGGATGTGTCTGCAATCAATGGAGTATTCACCTAGAATAACAGAAGGGGGGTGCTCATCAGGTCGTATCACGCTTGGACTGATTTCTTATTTCTGAATAGGTTATAAGCAGAGATATTTTTTTAGAATATTCCATTCTCATGGGCATGGGATCAAATCATTAGTTGATTAGGATGGAGATTGATTTAAAAGTGAGGCCCAAAAACCGACCCTTCCACTTTGAAACCTTTTGGTTACGAGATTTGTTTTTATGTAGAAAGTTGGAGGTTGGAACAAAATCATTGTGCAAGGCTGAAATCATATGCACACATTTTAACTCAAGCTAAAATACCTCAAGCTCCAAATTAAGAAACGGAACCAGGAAGAGTTTGGTAACATCCAAAAAGAGAAATAAATTCTTCAAGATAGAATGCAAGATGTTATGAAACCAGCTCACAAAGATATAGAAAAGAAAGATCAATGCCTTAGAAATCAGCCTCTTAGAGGGGGAAGCATCCTTTACATTACACAAATGAACAATTCTTGGATGATGCAAATGACAAGACCTCCTTTCCATATATAGGAGTCTAAGGGGTCATAATATAATCAAAGCCGACATAACAATAATAATGTAAGGGCACAACAATAACAATAGTGGGCTTCTATGGGGCACAATAATAACAATATGGGTACTACATGGGCACAACAATATAATAAGGGGGTTTCACTAATAACAATAAGGGTTTACACTAGTAGTATAGGGACATAACATGCCCCTCTCCTTCAAAAAGTGTTGTCCTCAATGCTTGAGTAGTTCTGGATGCTTCTGTATAAAATTATCATCCTTCCATGTGGAATCTTCAACGGGTAAGTTCTTCCACTTGATGAGATACTTTGAAATTGATCGATTTCGTAGTTGTTGATTTCTCGGTTCTGTGACTGCTTCAGGTTCCAATATGATTTTTCCTTCCTTGTCAAGTTATCGCAATATTGTTTGAACTGGGATCTTCTAAAACTTTTGAATGAGTTCACACCCTGCTTCGTCATTCTTCCATTCATCCCTTGCTTCGTTTATCGAATTTGGTTGGATAATTATACCAACCTCTAGCATTTTTGTAACCATACGTTCAATTTCACTCCTTTGGGAATATGGATATATGTAAGGCCTAATGTTTGGAGGAACACTTCCCATAATCAAATGAATACCATGATCATAATCATGAATAGGTGGGAGGCTTTTGGGAGTCTCAAATACCTTAGAATGTTTGTCTACGGCTTTTTGGAGATCTTGAGAAATAGATGATTTCGATGTGGTAACCTCTAGCGAACATAATTGTGCAATTACGCCTCTTTGTTCTTTCTTTAGAAGATTTGTCATTTCTTTAAAGCTGATTATCTTTCCCAGTTTCCCTGTGATACCCCTTAATTTAACTTCCTTTCCTTCCGAAGAAAATTTCATGAAAAGTTCTTAAAAAATAAAATCTATTGTACCCAAGGATTGTAGCCATTAGACTCCTAGTACAACATCAGCACCACCCATTGGAATGGAAAGCATTAGGCTATTCAATACATATTCTCCCATGGATAGCTTGATATCATGGCACTTTCCAGAGCAATTTATGGTTCCTCCATTTGCAACCATCACTTGACACTTTGGTGCTGGATATAGGAAGCAATTCAATTCCTTGGCTATCTTACAATGAATAAAATTATGGATGCTACTCGAATCAATCAACACTATTACATTTTTCTTCTTGATATGCCCTTCTATCTTGAGAGTTTGAGTGGTAATTCGTGCCAATGCATTACAAGATATGTTCAGATTCATTTCTTCTTTCTCTAGGGTTGGTTCTTGGTGTATATCCTCTTCTTTTGACGTTTCTTGTTCCTTTTCTTCCTCCTCTTCACAATCTATGTAAAATAATTTCTTCTCAGCACAATTATGACCTTTAGAGTATTTGCTATCACAACTATAACAAATCCCTTTTGCTCTTTTTTCTTCCAATTGTTGTGGTGTCAACCTTGTAGGTTGTTGAAGGCTAGGGGAATCAACACTTCCATCTTTATAGTTGTGAGTGGTAGGCTTCCTTGTTTCCATAATTTTGCTTTTAATTTTTCTTGCCAACCTAAATGCTTTCTCCAATGAATCAGGTTCCCAAAGACGAACCTCATGTTGAATGTTATCCTTTAAAGTCCCTATGAAGACATCAATCGTCTACTTCTCTAGAATATCATTTTCCCTTATATTCAATTTTTGAAAGTCCTCAATGTGCTCTACCATTGAATACTTTTGTTTGAGATTTATCAATTGACTAAAGAAGGTGTTGCTCTTTGTATCCTCATAATGTGCTATCATTTCCTCCGTTAAAATTGACCACGTGACAAGTGGTTTACGAGAACAAATCCCTTTATACCATAAAAATTGATTCATTTCTAAATATAAAGATGCAATACGTACCTTTTGTAACAGTTGCACCTCATATAGATCAAAATATTGCTCCATATGTAGTATCCAATTTACCAGATCCTTGCCATCAAACATCCTCATATCGTTTTTTCTTGATTTTAGGAGCTCGATCTTGAAACGACTATAGCTCTGTAATTTCATATCTTTAAGTTCAGGAATTTCAGCTTGTGATAGAAGTCTAATTCATGTTTCTAACCCCGCAAGTCTGATCGCAATTGCATTCCTGAAGAAAGAGTTATTCCCAATATCTTGCGTTGACCTAATTATAGACTAGTTCAGTAGAGCGAACTTGTACGACATGCCACACGTCACTATTTCAACCTTAGGTTTTGAAAATGATACCCAACAAACTACAGTTCGTCTTCTTTATGTCTCTTTTTACGAAATTTGAATCAGATGCTTAGAGAGAGAGTTATGATGATTTTCCCAAGGTCACCTGTTTAGAATGTAATTCGCGAGCTTGCAAAAACCCTAAATGTCTTGTACCGTATCTCTGAAAATATAGCAAACCAGTATTTGAAATTCGGGCCCTAGTTTCACCAATATTTCTTCTCGAATGGGTTTTAATTTCAGAATCTAAACCTTCGTAGAATACAAATTATAGCGAAATTTCCACGATGACCTGTTTGAGATGGAATTCTGGAGCTTTCAAAAACCCTAACTTCCTCAGACCATATCTCCGAAAATATAGTGAGACAAGATCTGAAATTCAGATCCGAGGTTCAGAACGATTTCAGCTCTAATTGGTTTTTTCTTAGCTTTTGAAACTTCGCAGAGAAAAAGTTATAGCAAAAATTCCACGATGGCCTATTTTGGAGCAGTGAAACCCTAGAATCCAAAGCTCTGATACCAAATGTTATGAAAGCAACTCACAAAAAGATAGAAAAGAGAGAACGACGACTTAAAAATCAACCTCTTCAAGTGGTAGCCTCCTTTAAATTACACAAATGAACAATCCTTGGATGATACAAATGACAAGACCTCCTTTCTATATATAGGTGTCTAAGGAGTCATAATGTAATAAGAGCCGACATAACAATAATAATGTAAGGGCACAACAATAACAATAGTGGGCTTCTATGGGGCACAATAATAACAATATGGGGACTACATGGGAACAAAAATATAATAAGGGGGTTGCACTAATAACAATAAGTGGTTACACTAGTAGTATAGGGACCTAACACAAGAATTCCAACAAAGAATCATTCTAGAAGGCAGATCAGAGAGTTTGGTTGAGACTAAAGGTCACCTATTGAACCAGTTGGAAGAAAGAAGGAAGCAAGAGGAAATTCTCTGGAAACAAAACTCCTAAATCCAATGGCTTCGAGAGGGAGAGTGAAACACAAGGTTTTTCCATAAAGAAATGATCCAACACAGACAACATAACCGCATATTCTCTCTTAAGGATGGTTCGGGTAATCGATTGGTTCAACATGAGGATATGGAGGATTTGGTGGTTAATCATTTCCAGACCCTCCTCTCGGAACCGGCTCAGGATAGATAGAACGTTATTTCGAGAATCACTCGACACATCCCTCGACTAATCTCCCAGGATCAGAACATGGCCCTAATGCGTGTTGTGACTCTGGAGGAAATAGAGGATGTTTTCAAAGGAATGGTCAAGAACAAAGCTCTTGGACCCAATGGGTTCACGGTGGAATTTTATCAAGCAGCATGGAACTTTATTGGAAAGGATATACTTGAAGTGGTGGAGCAATCCAGACGAAACCAGGTGGTATGTCCAAGCCTTAATTCAACTTCAATTACTTTAATCCTTAAAACTTCCAAGTTGGAGGATCCGCGGGGTTTTATACCTATTGCTTTATGTAATGTTATCTATAAAATTATTTCTATTGTTATTGTCAAACACCTGAATCCTCTTCTACCTGCCCTTATCTCTTCGAAGCAATCTGGTTTTGTGGAAGGTCACCAAATCTTGGATGGAATCATTACCTCTCAAGAGATGGTTCATTCCCTAAAGAAACTCAAATCCCCTAGTATGATGATGAAATTGGACTTATCCAAAGCCTATGACCACCTTAGTTGGTCCTATCTGATGAGTATTCTGAAGTCGTTTGGATTTTATCAGTGATGGGTGAATTGGATTTTCTCCCTTGTTTCCACCTCATTTTGCTTTATTTTGCTTAATTTCTCTCCATCCTGAATCTCTAATCCCTCTCGTGGCCTCAGGCAAGGGGATCCGTTATCCCCTTTCCTCTTCATATTGGCAGCTGAGGTCTTGGGTAGATTCTTGAAATCGGTTGTTCGCACTTTTCATCTTAAGCGTCTTCAACCATGGGTTAATGATTTATCCATCACCCACCAACAATTTGTGGATGACATCATGTTATTTTGTCAAGTCTCCTTGAGAGAAGCTTGGAAAATCAAAGAAATTCTTCAGGATTTTATGATGGCCTTGGGTACCTTGATTAATAATGAGAAATCTAACATTTTATTTTTTAATACCCTAAGGTCAATTCAAACTTTCCTGGCCTGGCTGTTGGGGTTCGGTATAAGGTCTTTACCTATGAAGTATTTGGGTATGCCTTTAGCATATAACTCTTTAAATACCTCTTGTTGGCAAGATCTCCTTCTTAAAATCCAATCGAAACTTAGTGGTTGGGCGTTTAGAGCTCTCAATCTAGCTGGCAAAACTGTCCTCTTAAAAGTTGTCCTTCAGTCCATCCCTATATACCAGCTATCATGTATGGTCGCTCCTAAAACCTCTTGTTCAACTATGGTCGATATCTTCAAGAAATTTTTATGGCAAGGTGCTCAACAATTAAAGAAATGGGCCTTGGTATCCTAGAACACTCTCACCCTTCCTAAGATGGTTGGAGGCTTAAGTCTCAGGGACCTTTATACCCTAAACCAAGTTATGGGAGCTAAGCTCTGGTGGAGATGGATAAAAGGGGGACCTGATTTATGGAAGAAAATTTGGACCCGAAAATATGGTATGCCGATTAAAACAGAAGATATCCTAAGATATAGGGATCCCCCCCAAGGATATGCAATCTAGAACTTGGCTGCAAAGAACATGGATCTTATAAATCAACATTTTTCTGGGGAATTCGAAATGGCCATACAACATTATTCTGGCAAGACTCTTGGCAGCAACGAGAAAAATTGTTTAATCAACCAGATCTAGGGGGCATTTTCCTTTACACAACTAGTAGGAATTACTATATTGTTGACTGATTCTGGAAAGCCTCTCAGCAAAGTTCTAGATGGAGAAAGTGGAAAGAGGTTGCAGATTGGCCAAATCCTCCTCCCTCTGAGCAATGGAAAATTATGGATAAGGAACTTCAATCAATGAAAATAACTTACTAGTAGGGCAAGGACCTTTTGTAGTGGGGCTACTTAACCCAGGGTTTATTTAACATTAAGGAAACATATAGGCTTAAAGTAGAAGAAGCCCAAAATCACCAGTGTTCCTTATGGAAGAATATTTTGTAAGAGTAGGCTTTGGCCAAAAAAAACTCACTTTCTTTGATTGGTATGTCACAGGCGAATTCTTAAGTGGTACCAACTCCAAAAGAGAGGCTTCCACAGTCCTTCATTTTTCTTCTTTTGCGGTTAGCACAATGAGCACCTTGAACATTTGTTAAACATTTTCCCTTTTGCGGTCCAAAAATGGCATCAACTAGGGGATCTATTTGGCCACTTGGACAGGGACCCTCAGAGCATCAAGGAGTCCATACTCCTATGGTGTAAAGGAATTTTCTTGAGCCCTATTTTAAACCGAGCATGGAATTTAGCTCTGGGCTTCCTAGTGTGGGCCATCTGGAAAGAAAGAAATAGCAGAATTTTTAAAGACCGACAAACCCCTCAAGAGGTAATTTGGGTAGGGATTATTCAGAATATTCGAGAGACCATTCTCTCAGAAAAATGGCATCTGGATGATTGGAAAGTAGCACCTCATGAAGCAAGAATTCTTAATATGTTAAACTTATCTGCAAGTATGATAGCCCCAAGCTCCTGGAAAGTTTTGACTCCTCCCACCTCGTCACCACAACATTTCATGGGGCCACCACATGGCTTTATTAAATTAAGCTTTGATGGTGCTTCAAAAGGAAACCCATGGAATGTTGGGTATGGTGGTCTTTTTATGGATTATCAGAAGAAAACTAGACTTGTCTTTGTTGTAGATTGTGGTTATGCTAGTAACAATGAGGCAGAGTTCACTGCGATCAAACATGGCCTTCTCATTTCTATAAGAACTGGTTATAAAAGGATAGTGATTGAAGAAGATTCAAGATTGGTGGTGGACATAATCAAGAAGTTAAACCAGGGAAACCGATGGGAAAATATCAGTCATAGTTGGCGTATTGCACATTTGGTGCAGGAAGTTAGAGAGCTCCTTTCATCATTTGATTACCTTCTGACTTCTCATGTCCAAAGAGAAGGTAACATAGCTACAGATTCCTTGGAAAACTGGAGTTGTATATATACGGGGAGAATTGAGGTGGTATGGCCTCCACACTCCCTAGAAGATGATCTGATCCACCTCCAAGGTATTCTTGAGTAAGATAACAAAGACAAATAGCAATGGGAGGTGAGTCGGAACCACCTCCCCCCATTGGTGTGTGAGTTGGCCTCATTAGGCTCATCCTGGCCCATAGTTTCATGCATATATTTCAGATCTTTCTAGCCACCCTCTGCATGCATGCTGCACTTGGAGAGGTGGCGAGGCACATGCAAATTCTAATTGCCATCCTTGAAGGTGGTAGAGTCATTACGACAAAAGTTAAGGCGAGGTTTCTTCTTGTGTGCTAGGTAAGTTGGTCTACGCCCTGCATCTACTATGGATTTGGTTCGGGTTGGTTGCTCTAGGCAACTCGAGGTCATCATCTACTCCAGGTCTTGGAAATGATCATTGGTCTATAGAGCTGGAGCGACCCTTGGCAGTGTCATGCTTCTAAGTTGCGACCCTGTTTAGATCGACCTCCAGAGATTGACATAGGTCAACATCTGATTGGAAAAAGTTTAATCATGGTTTTGGCCTCTGGTAAGGGTAAGAATGGTCGTGGCGGTCATGACTGTGGGAAGCAAAGGAAGGCCTCCCCTTCTCAAACTAGTCAACCCAGTTCTTCTGGGGGGAAGGGACGAGGGCGCAAGTCGACCTCTCGTATTACACAGGAAGCTGCTAAGGCATATCATTCTAGTAGTTCCAATTTGGTGAAGCAACTTATTTCAAATTGGGAAGCATAGATCCGACAGACTAAGGGGGATTTTGAACTTGATTTAGATGATTGGCAAACTTTGATTCCAGACCTAGGCCACACTCGTGGCAGATCATCTCACTACAAGCAAACAATCCATTTGTTTTGGATGATGAAGAGCATTTTGCGTAATACTTATAGAAGTTTCCTCCTGATATGTATTCTTCCTCCCATGGACACCTAGACTACACCGTAGAGTTTCAATAGATTCAGTTTCAAATACAGTAGTAGAATGGTCAGCTCAGCTGAATAGAGCAGCACATCCATGTATTCCCCACACGGAGCTGCCAGGTTCCACTGTGAAGGACCTAGCACCGGTGGATTCAGCTAATGATGAATAACGACAGTGCATCTTTGATTATAGTTTTGTATGAAATAATTTCAAATTTACAGGTATATTAGTAGTTATGTTTATGGATATTTAGGAAATAGGAAGAACAAAGACTCTTAGACATACATAGCATGGCTGGTTGGACTCTTTTTTCTTTTCTTTTTTTGGATGGCATATTTTGCGGTTAGGTGGCCAATAGACTTGGTTTCCCTCAGGGCAGGTTGAGGCTGCCTAACCTTCATACATATGGATGTAACCTGCTTTATCTTCGAAAATGAATGGAAAGGTACCACCAAGCTTACAAAAAAAAATATTGACAACAAAAATATTTAATGTGGATTATTAATAAAATATTTAATTATCCACTTTAAGTTATATATCTATATATATATATATGGGGCAACTGAAGGTAATATTTTTTATGGTTGTTACATTTCAATAGTTTGTTACTAAATAAAAGGAAAATGTAAATCCTTCAATGCTCGATATGGAATTGAAATACATCTCTATATATATATATATATATATATATATATATAGTGAGAGAGATAGTGTCAATGTAAATCCATGTCAACATTGGATCTATCATGCACCGAAATGGACAAGTTCCTTATTGATTTTTATTTTAAGATTAAAATATCGTTAGTAAAGTTTTGCAACCTCAAGGTATTTAATCCCTATGAGCACATGATAGATTGAACTTGGCTAAAAAAATTCAGTTGTGGGTTGTTCAGTATGAGAGAGATGGATAATTACCTTCTCTGTTTAACATGAAGTTGACTCTCCATCTTAACTCTGGATCTATCCTGCACCTCAAGTCCCTTGAGATAAAATCTTTTTATTTTTTATTTTTTATTTTTTAAATTAAAAAAACTTCATAAAAGTTTTACAATCTCAAGGTATTTGATCTCTCTTGCCGCATGATAAATCCAAAGTAAAGATGGGTTTGTACTAGTTTTAGTTATTATTTTTTTAAATTAGAAAAGAGTACAATATTAAGAGTCACTGACAGATCTGAACTTAAACAGGAATGCAACAACTTACAAATATAATCATAAACACAGAGATGCAGCAGAAGAACACTTCGTTTCATTAATAGAAAAATATTGAACTATGCTTACAGATAGAATGGAAATAAGATAGCTCGAGCGATGGTAGCCTATCTTTGAGAAGAGATGTGGCAGCTACATGCCTATGAACTGTGTTACAATTAGGCTCAAGGGCCTATTTGTTATTGGAAAACATGAGAAAACCCTAACCCCAGGAGATGTAACACCAAGAGTTTGTGGGGCCCGTTGGGGTTAGTTGGGTAGCCAACTTCCCGGGGTCGTAACATGGTCATGTTATCTCCATTTGGTGCGTATGATACCTTGTTGGAAAGGTCTCTCCGAGTACTATAAGTTTCATCACAGGCCCCCACCTATGACTATGGGCCTGCTGCAAACCCCAAAAAACGTCGTTTAGGGGGTCAAAACTGCTCTGGAAGTTTAGGACTCGAAAAAACTGCTAAAAATAGTAAATGCTAAAATGAATAAGGAAACAGATGAAACTGACTGGGGGGTCTAGGCGAGTGGCCACCAATATCCACCTGGATCACTGACCTAACCATTGTGTTAAGATATTTATAATATTTAGGAGATTGAAATTCAACTTGGTATAATGTATTTCTAGGTAAAGTATTTTTATCTAGTATTTTTATGCAACTAACTAGTTTGATGGTCACAATTTTATTAGATATAAAATGATATGATGGTTCATATTCTCCTTAACATTAATGTCACTTCATTTGCAACTAAACACTTGATTTGTCCATGATCTCTATTTAAAAAGCATAAGGTGTCACTTGCTAATGATCTATCATTAATAGATGCTCATGTATTTTTTTTTGCATTAATATATTGCCTCAAATGGTTGTTTTGGTTGGTGTCACAAATGTAAGAGTCTTGATTGATTTGTTTTGCTTCGTCATCCCCATTTGTGTATCACTACCTTACCTCGACCACAACGGCTTGACCAACCTATGACTACTACAACTAGATTGTGCCTCTTCATTTAAGGTCTTCCCACATCTACAACTTAAGCTACAATTTTTTTAGATGTGCAACCAAGTTCTCTAACAATAGGCACATGTACAACTATGGCCTTAAAGCATCTCACTAGTAATTTTACCCCTATCTAATTCTCACCAATACTTGTTATTCAAAATAATACAAGGAACAATAACATATAATAATCACAAAGAGACCACACCACAAATATATGGGTGGCACCCAAGGTAAATACCTTAACTTTATTGATATGAATAATGTTACAAATATACAAGGGAGCAAGGCCAACTACATTGTGTCTCTTTCTTATGCTACAATTACCCAAGGCACACTACTACAACAATTTTTAATCCAACCCCTCAAGCATCCACGAGCCTACCTCATGTACGTATTATCTCTTTAACAATTCGTTTAGCAATCACCTGATAAGTTTATTGTGACAACCCCACACTTATCATAATCACAAACCTACTTGCTCACCCTTGTATGAATGGCTCCACATTATTGGATGAGTTTGGATAAATGAGGTGTCCTCTTATAAGATGCCTTCCAATTCACTCCATGTTGAAAGTGGACCCAACAATGAATTTATCCATAATTGTGGAAGTGCACCCAATGCATCCCAATCTCCCATAAAGACAACTTAGGATGGTGTTATAAACATAATAATAATAAGTTAAGTAGTTAATGAAAAGTCAAAGGCATATAACCCTTCATCTTGTGACTAATCAATGCTAGAAGTAGACCATCACGAGGTTCATTATAACATCATCATTCTTATCAATAAATTATAAGTCAATATATATTTTATAATTATTGAGTTTTGAGTATAAACAAGAAATGTATATAACATATGGTTCACTACTCTGCTCAATGATTGGGCAAATATCTTCTAACATTAAACCTCACTACTACAACCTTCTATGTTTTCCTTAATCGATCAAGTAATGATGCTTATTCTCATATGTGGTTAAAGGCCCTATAGCTGAGGCCATGGACTATTATATCCACATTGATGAACTAATTTTTGATATGTTTTTGTGAGTCGTTGCCTTAAGGTTTTCAACATATGTGGATATACCTTGTTTATCAAACATTTTTGTTGATATAATCTCAATTCCTTGACGTGTAGAAACATCATTGTACATAGACAAACTTGACCACTTTGAAATAACTCGTTAATTATCCATAATGGGTCAAACTTCCACTCATGCCAGATGCTTATGGGTTTTGAGCTATTAACTTGTTTTTTTATGTCAAAGGAAAATGAGCTCTTAGTCAATGTAGTTTTATGTCACACTTCAAAATCAAAAGACAATTTTAACATGCCACTAGTGTCCATAAGAAACCTAACATCTTTGCTAGTCATCACTAAAAATATTAAGCCTGTGTATTATTTTAGAAAAAGTTTATGTAATTTTTGTAATATCTAAACATTAAACCTATATATAAAGCCTAAAATATTTTAAAAATATGACAATTTTCCTTTGTTCCAAAGATGAAAGTGTATTTCAGGGGCGGCAGGTGCAGGAGGGGCAATATTTCGCCTCGATGAACAAAAAGAGGTTCAATTTACCTGAGGAAAGGGTATCTATTATGAAACCAGCTCAAGAAAAAGATAGAAAAGATAGATCAACGCCTTGAAATTCAGCCTCTTCGAGGGGGCAACCTCCTTTACATTACATAAATGAACAATTCTTGGATGATACAAATGACAAAACCTCCTTTCTATATATAGGAGTCTAAGGAGTCACAATATAACCTAGCCGACCTAACAATAATAATATAAAGCCACAAAAATAATAATAGAGGGATTCTATGGGGCACAGTAATAACAATATGGGCACAATAGGGGCACAACAATATTAATAAGGGGTACAACTACAATAGTAATGGGGCAATCACTAGTATTATAGGGACCCAACATGCCCCTCTCCTTCAAAAAAGTGTTGTCCTCAACACTTGAGTAGTTTTGGATGCTTCTGTATAAAATTCTCATCCTCCCGTGTGGAATCTTCAACAGATAAGTTCTTCCACTTGATAAAATACTCTGAAATTGATCGATTTCGTAACTGTCGAGTTCTTGTTTCTGTGACTGCTTCTGGTTCCAATATAATTTTTCCTTCCTCGTCAAGTTCTGGCAATATTGTTTGAACTGGGAGCTTATCACCTATAACCTTCTTTAAACATGAAACATGGAAAATTGGGTGCAATCGAGAAGCTGCAGGAAGCTCCAATTTGTATGCCATAGTACCAATCTTTTGCAACACCTTGTACGGACCATAATACTTTGGTGATAATTTATTATCCTTCTTAGCTTGCTTGAGGGACATTTGCTTATATGGTTGTAGCCGTAGGAATACCCAATCACCTACATCAAAACTTCTTTCACTGCGATGTTGATCTGCCTGTTGTTTCATTCTATTTTGTGCCAACACGAGGTTATCCTTTAAGAGTTGGAGGACTTGTTGTTGATGTTCGATGTGATGTTCCACTGCTTGAACCTTAGAATTTTCTCTTAAATATGATGTGATGGATGGTGGCTGATACCCATAAAGTGCCATAAATGGGGTCATTTTTGTTGCTGTATGGAAGGAAGTGTTATACCACCATTCAGCTAGAGGCAACCATTTGACCCATTGTGTTCGTTTATCAGATACAAAGCAATGAAGATATCCTTCCAAACATTTGTTTACTATCTCAGTTTGCCCATCAGATTGAGGATGATAAGATGAGCTATGAGCTAACTGAGTACCAAGACAAGAAAATAATTCTGTCCAAAAATTTCCAGTGAAAATGGGATATCTATCACTTACAATAATCTTTGGGTTTCCATGTAGCTTTTGAATTGTTTCCATAAATGCAGTAGAAACTGTACTCGCTTTAAATGGATGTGATAATGCACAAAAGTGTGCATACTTGGTAAGTTTGTCAACTACCACCATGATGACATTCTTTCCCTCAGAATTGGGTAAACCTGTGATAAAATCCATTAAAACCTCCTCCCAAAGTTGGCTTGGAATGGATAAAGGTTGTAATAGACCCGGAGTCTTAATTGTTTCAACTTTATTTTGTTGGCAAACCAAACATTCCGCCACAAACTTTTGAATATCTGATTTAAGCCCATCCCAATAAAATTCCTTCTTAACCCTGTGGTAAGTTTTTAAAAATCCCGAGTTCCCTCCTAAGGGAGAAGTGTGCAATTCCATAAGAATCTTTTGTTTTAGCTGGGAATTCTTACAGAGGTATAAGCGATCTTTGTACCATAACGAATCATTTTTCCAGCTAAATGTATCCGACGTACTGGAATCTTGTTGTAACTTTCAAATAAGTGCCCACACTTCTTCGTCATTCTTCCATTCCTCCCTTGCTTCGTTTACCCAATCAGGTTGGATAATAGAAATGGCGCACAACAATGCTTCCACGTCCTCATCCTTTCTTGAGAGTGCATCTGCCACCACATTTTGCTTTCCTTTTTTGTAGATGATTTCAAAGTCATAACCCAACATATTTGTGACCCACGTTTGTTGCTCTTCAGAGGATAATCTTTGTTCTAAAAAATATTTAAGGCTATCATGATCCATTTTTACCTTGAAGTGTCTTCCCATTAGGTAGGGTCGCCATTTCTTAAGTGCATGGAGTATTGCCAACATTTCCTTCTCATAAATAGCTTTGTGTAAAAACTTTGCCTTGATTGGACGACTTTCAAAGGAATGGGTCTTTCATCTTACATTAAAACAACACCAATTCCATTTCCTGAAGCATCACATTCCACAATAAAGGTTTTTGTGAAGTCCGGTGTAGCTAAGATAGGTGCTTGGCACATTGCCTCTTTAAGATGTTTGAAGGCCTTTGTTGCTTCTAGAGTCCATGAAAATGCATCTTTCTTCAATAGTGTTGTTAGAGGTGCTGCTATTCTCCCATAATTCTTAACAAACTTGTGATAATACCCTGTCAACCCAAGAAATCCTCGCAGATGCTTTATGGATATGGGGATTTTCCATTCCTTAATGGCTTTAATTTTGCTAGGGTCTACCTTAACTCCTTCATGAGATACAATATGACTTAGATATTCCACCTCTTGTAATCCAAAGAAACATTTGGATCTTTTTGCATATAATTGTTTCTCCTCCAATAGTTGTAGCACCCTATCAACATGTTCAACATGATCCTTCCAAGACTTGCTGTAGATTAGTATATCATCAAAAAATACTAACACAAATTTTCTAAGGAATGGTTTGAACAATGAATTCATCAAACCTTGAAATGTTGAAGTTGCATTGGTAAGGCCAAAAGGCATGACCAAAAATTCATAATGACCCTCATGAGTTCTAAATGTTGTTTTCAGAATGTCTTCAGTCTTCATTCTGATTTGATGATATCCTGAATGAAGATCCAACTTGGTGAAGTAAATTGATCCATGCAATTCATCCAGTAATTCATCAATGACAGGAATGGGAAACTTATCTTTAATAGTGAGCTTGTTGAGCTCCCTATAATCTAGACACATGTGCCATGATCCATCCTTCTTGTGCACCAATACTACTAGAGCAGAGAAAGAACTTTGACTCAGTTGAAGTATACCAGCCTCTAGCATTTCTGCAACCATACGTTTAATTTCACTCTTTTGGGCATAGGGATATCTGTACGGCCTGATGTTTGGAGGAATACTTCCTGGAATCAGATGAATAGCATGATCATGATCACGAATAGGTGGGAGACCTTTGGGAGTCTCAAATACCTTGGAATGATTGTCCAAGACTTTTTGGAGATCTGGAGAAATAGATGATTCCAATGTGGAAACATCTAGCGAACATAATTGTGCAATTACACCTTTTTGTTCCTTTTTTAGAAGCTTTGTCATACCGTTAGAGCTGATTATCTTTCCTGGTTTCCCTGATTATCTTTCCTGGTTTCCTGGTTTCCTTCCACAGAAAATTTCATGAAAAGTTCTTGAAAATTAAAAGCTATTGTACCCAAGGATTGTAGCCATTGGTGTTACAAGGAAAACTGTCTATATAGAACTGCTCCATCCCACTAAGGTGTGACAGTTGCCTTAGAAAAAAACAGAGAAAAGCTACTTTTGTTTTTCCTTTATGAATTATAGATAGAGAGGAACAGAAAGACCAACCTCTGTCTTGCGTTAATCTCTTGATTCGATCCCTCTCTTCTTTGATAGTCCTCAGCTACCTGCTCCCTTGCACGCCCAGCTTCACAAAGTACCTGTAAGATCACAGAAGCATAGCACTATACAAAGACATGGATCTATAACCATAAACAATCTAGGATCAGATGTAAATTGACCATACAAATGTAACAAGCATCAATGATACAAAAGCATGGAGGAAAACTCAAATAGCTTTTATTGATAAACAAGAAAAGAGCCAGGAGGAGTTACAACCAGTTGTTCTGACCCAGCATCAACCTCCCAGCAAAGAAGCCCCTCTTCACCTCAAACAAAGCTTAGATCACCCAACAATCTGATGTTTGTCTCGAGAAACCAACAGCAATTCCTTACAATATGCAAAATTCCAGCCCCTGGATCTCTAGGATGAGGGACCCATATATAGATATCTGTAAGGGGGATGAGTCAGCTTGTGATTTGATTAGTGTCTTCTCTCTGATAGTTGTTGCTTCCACTTGGAGACTGATGGCCTCTTACTCATCCTTGGTCGAATTCAGTGAGGCAAGTGTCACAGGAGAAGATTCTGGAAGCTTCCATTGCCTCTCCACCTCGCGGAATGACACTGCCATTTGTCATTTCTCGCCCATCGCACCCCACAGAAGGGACTTTTGAAATGAAAGCACCCTCACAGTGTATTTGGGTGAGATGAAACGCACTTAGCCAGTGGAGCAGCTGCAATGATCCTGTTTTGACCAATTCTGAGCAGTTTCTCATGGAGAACTTCTGGGAGAAGCTGTAATCTGTTGACCTTGTTCCTTTAGGGGTTAGAACAACACTTTTAGGTACTTAGGAGCCCTTGGTTTATGGACATTCCATGCTTGGGGTTGTAGGGCCCAAAAATGTCTATAACAGTTGCCCCCTAAAGTATGAGGTCGTTAATCTTTTGGTGTCGGGTGAAATGCTTTATTATGAGGATCCGAAGTTCTTTCAATGCTGGGAGGAGACCTATAATAAGATACAATACAATACATTATCTTCATACTATTTTCATGATCTAGCTGAGGCGGGCATTCCCATGCTTAGCTTTATAAATTCATTTTCATGTACATAGGACAGACAATCGTCTGAGTGTAGACTAATGATTCTGATAGAGCCATCATCCTTTTGAGTGGATGATTATCTGTGCAGCAATGATGTACATTTAATGTCTTTATTTCCCTGAATATATATCGCAGCCCGGATGGATGAAACTAGATCCAGGGTCTTCAATCTCGTCCGATCTTCACTCAAAGTACAAGTCGATCCATGTGAGAAATGTTCTGAAGTCGAACATGGAAAGACATCGCTTGATTACCAGTCAATGATGTAAACTGTTAACAAGCGCGAGAGGAATCACCGATAATGATAATGACCCTCAAGGTACTGCAGTACAATTCACGTGGTGTGAATAAAGGACTTTGCGTCGAACACCACGCAAAATATTTCGGTCGAAGGCCATTGATGTAAACTTGTCGCCGGAAGTGAGAAACTTGCCATTGAGGCATGCAAGCTTCAAAGTACTGAATGGGGTGTTCCTAGATCAACTTCTTGGATAATGAGCTGATGTCGACAAGAAGTGATCCGTCACAGGAGGGCCTTAATGAATCCCACATCAATGACACGGAACGGAGCAAATGATTTTAATGGAGGTGAAAACGATCTGGTGATATAAGGTTCAGGGTGGCGGTCATGAAAGAATGGAGTATAATGTATGGTAGTGGGTGAGACACAGGTGAATTCTCTGAATGACTTCTCTTGAACATATCGGCGACACTGATGTGATGGATTGGTAGCATTAACCCCAAATGTGGATGGTATGGCGTGACCATGGTGATGTGACCGGTGAATGAAACAACCCAACCCGACTCGGACACGGAGTGGAAGTGTCATGTTCAAGAGCGACTTGCTACCAACAAAGTTTCTTTACGTTTTCTTCCCAATTTTCCCCAGTCATTGCTGACCAGTACCTCTTTATTTTTTTCAAGCTTGAGGAGGATAACATATGCTTGTTCTATAATTTGCCCTTCGGGCAAACCCATCGCTATGTTTTAACGAGCCTAGCGATAGTGAAACTCGTTCTCGTCTATAGACAAGTTTGTCGCTATTAATATTTTTAACGAGTTTAACGACAAAGATAACTTGGTCCTTTTCAATTTTAGAGAGTTTGAAAAGGAACGTAAAGGTAACTCCAAAATTCCTTTTTCATCATCTAATCCCTTAAGTCCGAAAAAGTATAAAACAATACAGAAGGGATGAATTTTTGATACTTTTAACGAGCCGAACAAAACAAGCGCTCGATCTTTTTGTGTAATAATCCATCAGGTCCAAAAAGATTAAAATCTAGAGGAGGGATAGAACTTCCTGTCCCTTTAACGAGCTGGAGAGGCCAATGGCTCGGAAATCTTTTCATATTTTACGAGTCAGTTGAAAAGAGCTTAAAGGAGACTCGTCTTTTGAGGAACGAGTGATCAAACGGGTAGCAGCTGATTCCAGGCACGATTTGGAATTTTCCAATCACGGCAGTGTCACAAGGATGGCTAGTGAAATCACTCTTCGTAGCTGTTCCTCAAAATGGGTAAACAATCAAATGGAGGTGAATGATCGGCCAACGAAAAAGTGGAGGTGACGGTGCAAACACGACCAAGGCTTTAATGGCTGAAGTACTACATTCACGATGGTTATTTACCGGGGAATAGTTCATTTTTTAATGAGATTAAATGTGGGGAGAAACATTTGCTCATGTCTTATGTTTATTTCTTAACGAGCTTGAACTATGTGCTAAAACTGCTCGATGCGGGTTTATTTTTTAACGAGCTTGAACCCTGCAATAACACTGCTCGTGGCGGGTTTATTTTTTAACGAGCTTGAACCCTGCAGTAAAACTGCTCGTGATAAGTTTGCATGCCCCTAGCATAATAACGCAAATCGAGGTGCATGCCCCCCAAGCTTTATTGCATTCAACTCGGTGGTTGGAATGAAGGTTTACCTTTGAGATTTGGAAAGGGGATTTGTTCCATTTTTTAATGAGGTTGACACAGTAAAAGAACTATCCTCTTGACTCCTTGTTTCATTTTTTAACGAGGTTGACACGAGATAAGAACCATCCTTGAAATCCACCGTATTTACAGTATTTGATAGAAAATCAAAAACTGATGGATGATTAAGGTTGCTGGAATAATCTTCGTGGTAATCTGGAAGATGGGAGCGATGGTGGTAATCTTCCCATGGTGCCTCTCCTGTCATCGTTGATTGAATGATTCCTTCGTCTGTAGAATGTACATGTGACCAAGGATCTGAAGAGGTGCTATATTCCTTAAACCTATCCATCCAAACACTCGATGAGCGTTGATTTGGGGTTGCCCCCCAGGCCAAGAAAATTGATTGCTACAATATTTCTAACATGGCGATGATCCATGCTGACAAAATGTTTAGGAATCTTCTGAATCCATTAGATATAGAAGATTTCATATTGCAGGTTCCCACTGTGGCCACTTCCGCCAGATTACTTGGAGGCGGTAGGGCAAAAGTACCCATTAAGGCAGGGTCTTTTAGGAGGCCTACTCCAATATTTTGAAGCAAATGATTGCTTCCATGGATCATTGGAATGCTTCCCGTAACTTGTGAACTGTTGGGGAGAAATGTTTTTTGGTCAACGATTGTAATTCCTACTTGAAGGGAAATGCAATCTTCCTGAAGTAGGTCGACACAACTACGGCCATGGCATATATCCAGGGCCTTCCCAGTAGGATGTTGTAATCGAGGTTTTCATGGATAACCTCAACATCAATTTCTATTGTTTTGCCCCCCAGTTCAACTTGCAAGTTACTTAAAATCCCGTATGGAGTGTATGATCGTCCATCAAATGCTTTTAATGTTGTTGACGATCTCGACAAGGGTGGTGAGCCTAAATTTTTCCAGCAACTCATCGACATAATACATGTAGATGCCCCCTCATCAATAATTGTTCGATGAACAGTTTTGTTGAGGGCTTTCACTTGAATAAGGAAAGCTAGTTGAGCCGGTAATTGAGGGTCATATCCTTTATGATCAAAGGCCACAAGATTGGAATCCATTGGGTCAATCCCACCTATTGCTGATAATAAAGCTTGCTTTTGGGAGGGGCAATTTTGCGGTACCTCAAGTGTCGACATAGCGGATGGCGATTGGGCCAGGTCCTCTACTATATTATAATTTTGTGCTACTTTTGCACGAGGATTAAATGTCGATTTGTGTACTACTCCCTTTGGCGACTTTATCATTGGTTCAGGAATGATGGGTGGCACAACTTCGGTCAAAGTTGTTGTCGAACTACTAGGTTGTTCATTAGCCTTGTTATTTGACAACTGTGGATTCCCGTAATCTTTATTCCTTGTCAAAGCATCATTTTGCTGCTTTGAGATAGACAACATAAGCACTTGGGATCGGGAAGCATTTTGATTAGCAACCAGTTTGGTTCCCGGGTTTGGAAACGGATCAGTCAGTATTGCTGAGGTTTTTGAACTCTTAAAGAGTTTCTTAACTTCAGCTTTATGTGGACAATCTCTCGTCCAATGATCCTCATCGCATATATGACACCCCGCAGGGGGTTTCCTTTGCCCAGAAGGGTTTGTAGAAGGTTTTTCAGGAGATGACTCATCCTGCTTCTTTTTTCTCCCTTTCTTTTTCTTCTTGCCCCCTGGTTGCTTCAGTTGTTTGCCCTTGTCGGTCGACACGGCATTTACTTCCGAGGCAAGAAGTTCCTCATTTGCATTTTGACTGGAAATCTTACGGGCCTTTTTAGATGTAGCCTTTGTCGATTTCGTGTCTGTTGCGCCAATCATGCCATCGCCGGCATGAGAGTCATTGTTTGATTTAGGAGGAGGAGGAACTGAGAATTCCGGTCTAGGAGCGTCAGGTATTTTATCGTAGAGCGTGCCAGACTGAGTGTAAATTAAGTCCAAATATTGCGCACGAGCGATAACCTGCTCTTCGGTGACGACTCCCCCTTTTGCCACATCTTCCGTGATGGAAGGCAATAATGACTTAATAAACCATTCAGCTAAAAGCTGATCAGGAACATACGTTTTCACCATTCTACGACGACGTCGCCACTCATGTATATGATCAGATATATGAGTGGTCATTGTTTGTTTGAAATTGGTAAGAAGTTCTGTTCCCGTTTCGTACCTTATCGGTAACTGAAAATGGGTTAAAAAGGTTGTGGCTAGGGTACTAAAGTTGTCAAATGAAGCTCTAGGTAACTCGATATACCATTTTGCTGCCGAACCAGTTAACGTCCTCTGGAAAAGGCGAAGCCTAATCGAATCATCGTTTAGGGTGTTTGATGAACACCACAGATGGAATGTCATCACATGATTCGACGGGTCTTCACCCAGATTTCCATTAAATTTAGGAATATCTAACGGAAGTTTATGCGGAATCGCTGGCCACCAAGGGGGCATAAGCAATTGGATCTTTCGTCAGCCGGTTTAGATCTGGTAATCCTAGAGTTGCTACAAAGGGCAACTGTTGATTCAGGTTAGGCGAAACATACCCAGGATAAGATGGAATCGCCTGAGCAGTAGGTCTTTGCATACCAGCATAATGTATTTGATGTTGGCAACTTTGACAAGGTTGATGGGCATAACCATTATAATATGGTTGTTGATAACCGCTTTGGAAATGCGGTTGCCCATTACTTACAAAGACTTGTTGCTCAGGTCCTTGATATGATTGCTGGAATGGCGATTGTTGAGATTGAACCAACCATGGTTGTTGGACCATTTGCTGATGCCCAATACTGGATGATTGACCAAGATGAGGAGTCACAGTACTTGTTTGAGCCTGAGTCGCTCCAGATAAGGAGGCACTAACATGAGGTTGTGATTGAGTCGTTGAGACAAGAGGTTGTTGTATTGCAACTTGAGAAACTTGGGGTTGACATACAACAGGTAACGCTTGTACTTGCGATGCAGTCACCATAGCAGGTATAGTGGGAATATTCGACACAGGGTGGACTGGTTGCATTGAATATACAACCCTTGGTTGCTGAGGCAGTATTGGTACCCAACCGCTGGATGTAATTCCAGTTTGACCTGAACTTTGTTGTAAACTCCCATATGGTTGTTCTCCGGGAGGGAACAACGAAAAGGCATACTGCCCTCCATATGGTGGAAATCCAGTACTTAAAGGGTAGATTGGCCTTTGAAGACACATTGGATCAATTTTTTGAGTTTCAACATCAGAAATACCAGATGATAATCTGGATGAAGAAATAGGAACTAACCATGTCGTCGAAACCGTCCCTGATTGGACTCCGGCTTGTTGTTGATAACTTGCCGGGATAGATGGTATACCATCGAACATCGTTGGAGTAGCAGCAGGAGGCTCTGCCACTGTTGTGTCGGATGACACAGTCCTGGATGTCGACGGTTGTTCAGACATATCTAGTCTATCCAAAAGATTTTCTAGCGATTCTACAAGAACTTGCGATGAAGGGAGACTAACTTCTAAGACCAACGAGGGAACAGTGACGTTATTCCAATTAAAATAAATTTTAGACGCTTTGACACAACTTGTTTTTTCAATTTTTAAGAGTCGAGAAAAAACAAAAGATGACTCTAGTCGCCTTCGATTTTTAATGAGCCTGAAGTGACAAGTGCTCTGATGGACCTTTTCTGTTAAAGAGTCTGAAAAGGAACGAAAGGGACTGCTCTAGAAATCTAGGTATAGGGATTACCAAACCAATCGCAAAACGGCAGAATACTTTTTACGATATGGCAGTCAATCTTCCTGAATGTTGTGTTCAGTGCATTGCGATCGATAGGGCGGCAGACACGGCTTCCTATGGATAAAGGATTAAGCCTATTGTGGTCTCCCAAAATATACTCGACGGTACGTGGGAGCACAAGTCCGTACTGGCACTTATCATATCAAAGTGGAGGAATCACCCAACCATCAGTGAGAACAACAGTTACTAGGCTTTACGACGCCGGAATACGTCTCTAGCCTAGACTTCTAAATGTTGTGCGTTAGGTTCCAAAGCGTTGTTAGATTCATTGAATTTATTTTATAGTTGATCTTGTTTATGACGTTTGCCTTTCAGGTTCACCGCAAGATGTAGATGTAATTCCTAAAATGCAATCTAAGATGATAAACAATCTTTTTATCTTCTTTGTGCAATGAAAATCCTAGCTACTAAGGAAAGAAAGACAAAATCTTTTCACAAAGAGAAAAGAGCACACTCTAAATGCACTTTCCTAAATCAAGCCAATCAGACTGTCTATATGCAAATGCACATGCATGTATTTGTTTTCGACTTTCTTAGTATATGACTGCTAAAAAGAAAGTTGATGCACAAATTTGAATTTCTTTTCAAAAGACAAATATCAACAAGTTTCTTCTCGAAATAAAAAATGGAGACGATCACAACACCTTACGATTTTGAAATGAATACTTGTTCTTGACACGGGAAAATTACAAATTCAGACCAAAAACAATAGTAACAGGATAATCAACCATCAACAGCAATCAAACCCTTTTCTACAATTGAAATCGACACTTGCGACAGTTTCAAATCAAAGGACGACAGTACGATTATGCTACTTTTGCAAAGGAGAACTGAAAATGACTCAACAAACACACAAAAACATTTACAGTTCTTTTGTACAAAGGAGGCAGAATAAAAGCAAGGAAAAGGGGTTTCAAACAGACATTTACTGATCACAGGCAGCAAAATTCAGGAATAGAACTGGAAAGAATGAATCACAGAAACCAAAACTGCACAGAGCCTAGTCTGATCAGCGCACCTGTAACACAAAGAATTTGAAATGCAGTGCACCTTGTCCACTCAGGAAGTGTGCTGAAGTTCAGATTCTCTGAACAGTACCTGCGCTGGGCCAGAAACAAGATTCTGTTTGGGTTCCGAGTCACAGTTTACAGTTCAGTTCTTGGGTTTTGGCCGAGCAAAAAGCAATCAGTAATGCAACAATCAGGGGTAGATCTAAGGAGGATCTAAGAGCTATCACAAGGGCAATCAGATAGCTTGTGAATCAGTTGTTTAAATCATAAACAGATCCAGTGGATGGATTGAAGTAGCATTTATCTACTTTGCATTTGTTATGGCAAATGTAGTTCGAATGCTACCTGTAAGTTTATGAAACAGACAACAAAGAATGATAAACAAACAAACTAATTCTTCCCCAGCGGAGTCGCCATTTTGTTACAGGGAAAAGTGTCTATATAGAACTGCTCTATCCCACTAAGGTGTGACAGCTGCCTTAGAAACAAACAGAGAAAAGCTACTTTTGTTTTTCCTTTATGAATTATAGATAGAGAGGAACAGAAAGACCAACCTCTGTCTTGCGCTAATCTCTTGATTCGATCCCTCTCTTCTTTGATAGTCCTCAGCTACCTGCTCCCTTGCACGCCCAGCTTCACAAAGTACCTGTAAGATCACAGAAGCATAGCACTATACAAAGACATGGATCTATAACCATAAACAATCTAGGATCAGATGTAAATTGACCATACAAATGTAACAAGCATCAATGATACAAAAGCATGGAGGAAAACTCAAATAGCTTTTATTGATAAACAAGAAAAGAGCCAGGAGGAGTTACAACTAGTTGTTCTGACCCAGCATCAACCTCCCAGCAAAGAAGCCCCTCTTCACCTCAAACAAAGCTTAGAACACCCAACAATCTGATGTTTGTCTCGAGAAACCAACAGCAATTCCTTACAATATGCAAAATTCCAGCCCCTGGATCTCTGGGATGAGGGATCCATATATAGATATCTGTAAGGGGGATGAGTCAGCTTGTGATTTGATTAGTGTCTTCTCTCTGATAGTTGTTGCTTCCACTTGGAGACTGATGGCCTCTTACTCATCCTTGGTCGAATTCAGTGAGGCAAGTGTCACAGGAGAAGATTCTGGAAGCTTCCATTGCCTCTCCACCTCGCGGAATGACACTGCCATTTGTCATTTCTCGCCCATCGCACCCCACAGAAGGGACTTTTGAAATGCAACACACCCTCATAGTGTATTTGGGTGAGATGCAACGCACTTAGCCAGTGGAGCAGCTGCAATGATCCTGTTTTGACCAATTCTGAGCAGTTTCTCATGGAGAACTTCTGGGAGAAGCTGTAATCTGTTGAACTTGTTCCTTTAGGGGTTAGAACAACACTTTTAGGGACTTAGGAGCCCTTGGTTTATGGACATATCATGCTTGGGGTTGTAGGGCCCAAAAATGTCTATAACAATTGGACTCCTAATACAACATCAGCACCTCCCATTGGAATGGAAAGCATTGGGCTAGTCAATACATATTCTCCCATGGATAGCTTGATATTATGGCACTTTTCAGAGCAATTTATTGTTCCTCCATTCGCAACCATCACTTGACACTCTGGTGCTGGATATAAGAAGCAATTCAATTCTTTTGCTACCTTACAATGAATAAAATTGTGGGTACTTCCTTAATCAATCAACACTATTACCTTTTTCTTCTTGATTTTTCCTTCTATCTTGATGGTTTGAGGAGTGGTAATTCCCGCTAATGCATTACAAGTTATGGTCGGATTCATTTGTTCTTCATCTAGGCTTTGTTCCTGGAGTATATCCTCTTCTTTTGACCTTTCTTGCTCCTTTTCTTCTTCCTCTTCACAATCTATGTAGAATAATTTCTTCTCAGCACACTTATGACCTTTAGTGTATTTGCTATCACAACTGTAACAAAGCCCTTTTGCTCTTTTTTCTTCCAATTGTTGTGGTGTCAACCTTATAGGTTGTGGAAGAATAGCGGCAACAACACTTCCGTCTTTATAGTTGTGAGTGGTATGCTTCCTGGTTGCCATAATTTTTCTTT
The DNA here is from genome assembly GCA_031772625.1 of Pinus tabuliformis. Taxonomy (NCBI): domain Eukaryota; kingdom Viridiplantae; phylum Streptophyta; class Pinopsida; order Pinales; family Pinaceae; genus Pinus; species Pinus tabuliformis. Next base: position 1,126,734,017 of record CM062811.1, on the reverse strand, counting down.
CCACTTTTCTTCCTAACCTGAATGCCTTCTCTAATGAATCAAGTTCCCAAAGGCAAACATCATGTTGGATATTATACTTTAAAGACATTATTAACACATCAATCATATGCTCCTCTGGAATCTTTTTTACCCTTATGTTCAATTTTTGGAACTCCTCAATGTGCTCCATTATTGAACCCTTTTGTTTGAGACTTATCAATTGGCTAAAAAAAGTGTTGCTTTTTGTATCCTCATAATGTGCTATCAATTCTTCCGTAAAAATTGCCCAAGTGATAAATTGTTTACTAGAGCAAAGCCATTGATACCATACAAACTGATTTGGTTCCAAATATAAAGTTGCAATACGTACCTTTTGTGTGTTTTGCACATTATTGAGATCGAAAAATTGCTCCATCTGTAATATCCATGTTGCGGAATCCTTGCCATCAAACTTCCTCATATCGATTTTTGGAATATGGTGCGTCTTCGATCCAACATTAGAGTCTATGAAACCATAATTAACATTTCCTTTGTTCGCATCATGAGTTTCCTTTACTCCCCTTTCACCATTAGTAAGTATTTCTTGTAGAAAATTTGTCAAATCTATCTTCAAATCGTCAATCTTGGCTTCCACACCCTTTATCTTAGATTCCACGCCATTTATCTTAGCTTCTGTTAGCTTTTGTGAGAGTGAAATTTGTTGCGCTTGGTCTTGTAATTTTGATATATCATGTAGCATTTCTTCCTCTTCTTCATGAGTCATGCTAGAGCTTTCAGATTGCTTATTAGGTGTTTGCATTTTCTTTCCTCGGGGCATCAGTTACCGATACTAATGCTCTACTATGCCCTTTGAATTCCTTCAAAATAATTTTTCAAACCAAGCTTAAGCAAAAATTTAAAAAATCTACACACCTTTTTTCACTTTGTAGGAGCTCGATATTGCCTCTGATGTATCTCTGTAATTTCAGATCATCCAGTTCTGAAATTGTGACTTGCGGTAGCCCTCTATGTCCTCTTTCCAATGCCACCAGTTTGACCCCAATTGGATTCCCCAATGAAGAGTTATGCCAAATCTCCCACAGTGACCTGATTATAGACTAATTCAGTAGAGCGAACTTGTACGACGTGCCACGTGTCCCTGTTTCGACCTTTGGCTCTAAAAAATATATACAAGAAACTACAGTCCATCCTCTTTCTGTACCTTCTTACAAAATTTCAATCCGATGCTCAAAGAGAAAGTTATGATGATTTTCCCCAGGTCACCTGTTTGGAATGTAATTCAAGAGTCTGCAAAAATACCAACTTCCTCAGATCATATCTCCGCAAATATAGCGCGAAAAGCTCTGAAATTTGGACCCAAGGTTCAGTGCGATTTCTTCTCAATGGGTTTTTTTTTTCTCTTATGAAACGTCGCAGAAAAAATGTTATAGCGAAAATGCCACAATGACCTGTTTAGAGTAGCGAAACCCTAGAATCCAAAGCTCTGATACCAAATGTTATGAAACCAGCTCAAGAAAAATATAGAAAAGATAGATCAACACCTTGAAATTCAGCCTCTTTGAGGGGGCAACCTCCTTTACATTACATAAATGAACAATTCTTGGATGATACAAATGACAAAACCTCCTTTCTATATATAGGAGTCTAAGGAGTCACAATATAACCTAGCCGACTTAACAATAATAATAGAAAGCCACAAAAATAACAATAGAGGGATTCTATGGGGCACAGTAATAACAATATGGGGACAATAGGGGCACAAAAATATTAATAAGGGGTACAAATGCAATAGTAATGGGGCAATCACTAGTATTATAGGGACCCAACAGTATCTCGACTAATAACTAAGATGAATACTTAGTGTTGTGGCAAGGACTACAACTAGAAATGTCAAGCAGAACCCCCAAGATATTGGTGTTTGGCAACTCAATGCTTGTGATTTGATAGGTTCAAAAATCTAGAGAAAATATAATACCACTCTTCCTCCCATCCTTCAAAGGATTGTTTTGCAAATTCAACATTTTGAATATATAAAATTTTAGTATGCATCCAGGCAACTAAATTTAGAAGTTGATTCTTTGGCAAACAAAGGAACTTCATTGGAACAAGGAATGATGGAAAAGGATCAATGCACAACAACTTACCTACCTATACCATGAAAAATATGGAACACTACCTACTCTACAAAAAAGAAATTATCGACTCTCATAGTCAAGGAAAATGTTCAAGGATTAAAATGGGGACAACCCAGTCCAATTAGACAACAAGTAACTTGACGAGAGTATTATTGCAGACATTTTTTAGGATTGAATGGAAACTCATTTATGGCTCGATGGAGGAGTACTTTAGTTGCAAAGGAATTAACAACTGATGTATCAATGCAGTACCGGGAACAAAAAAGTGGAAGTAGGCTCAAATCTCAACAACTAGATATTGGTGGATGCAGGCTCTCAATTGGTCACTTCAGTCTATAATGGATTTAAATTTTCTCCCCCTCTTCATTGCTCATCACTCACGACATTCAATCTAGGAAATCTACAATGTCAATGCCATGGATTTGGTAGAAATGCAATTAAAAGCAGAGGGAAGGTGTTTCAGAGGTGAAGGTGGATTCATACTCCTTGACATTTCTCACCAAAGGAATTGAAGTAGCTCTTTGAGGTCATGACTAAACAAAGGGATGAGGAGAATTATAATTATTAGTGCAATACGAAGTGTGAAGTCGCACTAAGGAGCATCAATGGAAGACACTGATAATATTTCTCTCACTCAAGTGCAAGAGAAGTTGAATATACTTTTGGAGCGACTTCTGGACGCAGTGGAAGGTCTGATGAAAGCTTTGACAAAGAGGTCGGATCTGGGGGACAAGGAAAAGCAAACACACTTGGAAATATTAGAAAAGAAATATGAACTGTTGCAGAGAAAGTTTGGAAAAATGAAGTTAGAACTTCAAATTGAGTTAACTACCATGGAAATAAGATTGATAGAGGTGGAGGAAAATATCACCACTGGAGTAAAGGATAGGATGGCAGAGCCAAATACTAGTGAGGATACGATGAAGAAAAGGACAAAAAGAGCACTGGACAAGGAGAAAAAGGTCAAAAACAACAATGTTGGGCAACAGGCAGAAGTTGCTAAGGCGGGGATGTCAAATGCCATATAAATTGTTTTGTCTTGAAGTTTTGAAATGTTTTGCAAATATAAGTTGGTATTAGGAATTTGTTATAGAGATTATGATAGACACTTATTTCGGATAGCTAATAAAAAATATCATGGACATTGGATCTCTGTTTTTTGACTGGTGAAAACAATGTCACTATAAAACATGATAAAAAAATTTGTGAAAGTTCTATCCCAAAAACCAAACTTTTTTTATAATATAAAATCTCTACTCATTTTATATATATGGAAGGCATTCAATTAATAACTAATTCCTATAGTAAATGGATGCAAAATGTTATAGTATATTGGCATATAGTTTTATGTATCCATTTAGTTATACATTATTAAATGTTATGGTGGGTAGAATACACCATTGAATTAGAAACAATTCAAATTCAACAACCTATACCACCCATTGTAATACCCATAGTTGCATAATAAACACTACGGATTATATTTCTCCTTTATAAATTGATTTTGGATTTTTTTTTTTTTAATTTATTTTTGTCTTTCCCGTTAGTGTTCATGCCACATGTAGTGTTTAAATTTTATTTTTCAAGGAGACTCAGACCATGCCATTTAAAATTTATCGTTGAAATTTAGATCGTGGAATTCATTTATTTGCGTCGTTATTATTATGGAGTTGTTTTTAGTGTGATTTTTTGGACTTTCTGGTGTTGGAATCTGGCAGAAAAAGTTGAGGTGAAATTTTGATTTGTGTTATTTAAATTGGTTTTTTGACGGTATATATGGATTCAGCGCTCTCAAAAATCCCTAGGGCACTTAGATTGTGCAAGGGTTACCCATCATACTTGTGATTTCAATAAATTTTTGTCGGCTTTTAGAGAAATTAGACCGGAAAAGCTTCCAAAAAGTCGCACTAAAGACAACTCGTATTATTATTATCTTATTTTTATTTTTGCTTAAAGTGTAATCATTTATGCATGGAATATAAATTATTTTTTTCTAAATTTTAGAAAATTTGAATAATAAATAATAAATAATTATATATATAATTTTTTGGAATATAATTGAGATTTTATTATGTTATTGCTTGCGCAGTGACATTTATGATCAATGGAGTTGTATTAGTTTGTCTGTATTATAGAAAATTTTGCAATTTTATATAGTTAACATTATGTTTTTATTGTAAATTTTCGAGTGACGTCAACCCGCCACTGCATCTCCGACTACGGGTTTCAAGGTTGGACGTCATCCCTTGGTAAATGTTGCATTTAATACAGATTAGATTCGATACCATAATCTGTGGCTTTAGTGTATTGTAGATTGATAGACATGCCAGACGTATTTGACGGCGACTACAAATTTATGAATGGATGGGACCATGGTTTAAATTCTCCGACTGCATACCATTCCTTTCGTCGACTAATACTTAATGGATCATCAATTGGAGATAATGTACATTGATGTCAATGGTCTCTATCTCGTTAATGTACGATGCACTTGTTTAAAATAAAACTATGGTGTTTATATTTCCTTATTATTAAAAAAATAATCAATCACATTTATGTGCCTAACCTCCATACTTTCCTAAAAAAGAAATATATTGAAAGAGCGTGGAGACCTGGAGTGATGGTGCACCCATGAAGACCTAGTCTTCTGCCTACGCTTTGGCACCTCTGTTCTGCGCCCTTAGTCCCCCTGCCCTGCGGCCCCACGGACCTGGGCCCTCTGTCTTGTTGCGTTTGTTCCTGAGCTTCTTAGTTGAGAACCTGCGCTTCTATGTGGCTCGTCTGCTGCTAGGAGGGGTTTGAGCTAGGGTTCACCCACATGGAGGTCCCGGGCTCGCCCCAGGGAGGTCCCCTCCCCCCCCCCCTCCGCCTTCATCTACCGAAGCCTTCTCTCAACTCTTGGCCGGTTTGCTGTAGAAGAAAAAGAGTGAAGTAGCCAAGTTTGTCAAGAGGCTCGAGGATATTCCTGAAATCTCCCTGCCGCCAGAGACCCCGATCCAATTCGCCCTGTCCTTGGCCGAGCAGGCACTCATTGGCCAATTCACCAGACTATGACCTTCTCCTAAGTCCACTGAGAACTAGATCAACAAGAACTGGGCTCCATTTATCAAGAATAGCGTCACTTCTTATTTCTTAGGACAAGGGTTTTTCCTCTTCGAATTCACCTCTAAGGACGACAAGGATCTGATCTTCCAGAATGGCCCTATTTCATGGGACCCCAGGGTCTTTATCTCAACAAATGGACGCCAGATTTCGACCCTGCAGTCGATGTTCCCACGGCTGTCCCGGTGTGGGTCAGGCTTCCAAACCTTCCAGTGCATTGCTGGAACTGGGACTCGCTGAAACACATCAGCAACACCCTTGGGAAATTCATAGATAGGGCAAACAACAAAGATCAATATGATTGTGCTCGAATTTGTGTAGAAGTAGATCTAGAGGTGGGACTTCCGGAAGCCATCAAAATCAAAGTAGGAAGCTGAACCCATTTGCAGAAGCTAGATTATGAGCAATTGCCCTTCAAATGCCGAAAATACCATTTCTACGGTCACTTCGCCAGAGGATGCCCAACCAATATTGAATCAGATAAGGGTAAAGAAGAAGGTTGGAACCAGGTCAAGCGAGCCAAGAAAACCCAAAAGAATGTCGGTCCAAATGGAAGAGGCCCCCAACAGGCCCCTCCTCAGCAACCCCCTTCCAGAATGGAGCAATAAATTCGCCCCTCTAAGCTCACAAATAGAGGAAACGCAGGAAGCAAATATCCAAAAATCATCCCCCCTCGCAAAAGGTACCCCCTCTTCTCACAAGGGGGCAAGCCTAGCCGAGAGCTCCAAAGGAAACACTACAGAAGTCGAGGAAGTTGAGCAAGAATCTGACAGCTCGGAGGAAGAAGGCGAAATAGGAGAATCCCAAGCTTCGGTAAGGAGATCCACAAGAGGCCGCAAAACAAATCGGGAAAAAAGAGAGCAGGAAACTTTCAAAGATAAGCTCCAAGGCAGCCAGCCAACTCTCGAAAAGCTATTAGCAGTAAAACCAAAGATGGCGAGAAACCAACCCCAACGCTCCAAGGGAGCCAACCAGAAATAAAAATGATGAAGATTGTCTCCTGGAACTGTAGAGGTATGGGGAGCAGAGTCAAAGAAGAAGCCATCAGAAGTTTAATAAGGATAGAAGCTCCTAACATACTCCTCATCCAGGCGACCAAACTGGAGGACTCAGTCTTCCTTCAGGTAAGTAAGAAACTCTGGAATAAATGTGAGGCGAAAGCAATCTTAGCCCGAGGGGCTTCCGATGGGTTGGGCACTCTCTGGAATGCAAGCAAATTCTCAGTCATTTCTAAGACCCTCAATACTCATTGGTTGTTCTTAAAATTGCAGCACTTAGACTCAAAATAGATTTTTAGTCTCTTCAATGTGTATGTCCCTGTGAATGTTGGGGAAAAAAAGGCCTGCTGGGTGTTATCACCAAAATAGGACCCTGATAGGCTGTTAATCAGACTATCTCAATCTAACTATTTCAAACCAATATTTTAGCTAAGGCTTAGCCTCCTCAGCCTGAGAGGGCTCTCTCAAGGGTTAATGATATTGATTAATGATAATATAGATGACTAACTCTATCTTGGTTTTGTGTGTTTGTAGGTTGAAAAGATGAAGGCTTGCTACCATTGGGCTATGGAGTCAACAAGTCAATGAATTTAGTGGAAAGGTTTCTTGACATAAAGCTGAGACAAATAAGGTTCTTAAACAAAGAAAATTCACTCAATAACATAGGTCAAAGAGTCATTCCATTACTAAAGGAAGTCAGAGCATAGGGTTATGAATTCTAAGTAATAGTAATGAAATCTACTGCTGATGGTTCAAAGGTGGTTTACTCACAAGATTCTGAAAAAACACAGTCATCTCATTACTAAAGGAAGTAAGAGCATAATATTATGAATTCTAAGTAATAGCAATGAGTTCTACTGCTCAACACAATCATTCCATTACTAAAAGAAAATAGAGCACATGGTTGTGAATTCTGAATAATAGCAATGTAATCTAGAGCTGGTGGTTCAAATATAAAACACAGTCATCTTATTGTTAAAGGAAGTCAGAGCATTAGATTATGAATTCTGAGTATTAACAATAAGCTCTACTGCAAGTAATTAAAACAACATATAGATCAAGAAAGGATTAAACTCTATCTTAACTCAATTTTGCTCAAGAAAACCTCTCTGCATCACTGATTGTATTCCATAGCATAAAGCAGTAGCTGAGCCAAAAAGTCTCCAACCCCTTGCTAATTCAACCTCTTGCTTCATATATAGCATCTACAATATGGATTCCCTCATCCCTCATCAAGAGAATTCGAATTTGCTATGGGTGACACCTATTCTAACCATAAAACAAACTATTAAATACAAATGACAGCTAACTAGCAGCCCTAGAGTCCTAATACAATTAGGAGTACAACTCCTTGTTATGACTAAACTACCTTAACTAAACATTGAATGCATTCTTTGACAGCTTCAACCTCATGAGGTCGAATTTGATGAAGCCTCCCACGTTTTCACCTTACTGGTGATGATAAACCCTAGAAATTAGGGAACATGTTTCCCTGTTTTTAGGTTCAGGATCTTTGAAAATTAGCACGTGGGACAGAGCCTTTATCTTCTCATCCATGACATATTTTATGAAACTAAAGGACATTTTTTTATTCCATGATGTCTAAAACAAAAGCCTCTCTTGGTTTTTTAAAACACTGCTCCAGCTTTCCAGAATCTGTCCTTGAAAAACACGTGTAAAACAGGAAAAAACTATTCTCTGAAATTAGGGTTTCAAAGAAAGCTTAGTATCTCCCAACTAAAAACACTTATGAAGAAAGTGAGATAGGTTATTGTAGTTGGAGAGTTTATGAAGAGAAACCTCCTTCAAAATTCCAAAATACCTTTTCCTGTGACCAGAAACTGATCTTGAAAAAGACTGCTCAAACCAGAAGACAAAGCTTGACTTTCAGCAGTTTCGTAGCACAAGTTTAACCATAAATTCCTCCCACCTCAGAACGAATTTGAAGAAAATGAAAGAGGTTTTTGTAGTTGAGTATGTTAGGAAGAAAATCCTCTTTTATTTTTGAAAATTGAGTTCTCAGCTGCTCAGGAACCCTTCTGGAAGTTGACTAGTAAAAGCAAAAAACAGAGTCTTTTATGCTGAAACAAGCTGCTTCAGGGGTTTCGTAGCGCGCTATGAAAACTCCTAGTTCTAAATCCCTGATTTCGTAGCGCAGCCAATGAAAATTCTGGTTTTTCCGCTACGAAAACACCTAGAGTGAGTTTTTCACTACGAAAACTTTGACACAAGTTTGACACATGGAACTTATGTGTGATGTGGGACCAGTGATAGGCAAGAACATAGTATTGAACCTATTTGACCATACCAACAAGACTCTCCTTTAGATCTTAGACTCTAAAACAACCATGGAAAGACTAGAACAAGACTAACATCAATCCTTTGGAATCAAACTGATGTCAAAACACATGGTGAGGCTTCTAGGACATGGAATGAGGCTGTGAAACTTTTTTTTTGGAAAAGAGAATGACACTTATTGAGATGAGATGACTCAAAACCTATAATACTATGATTAGAAACAAGGCAAACTTTCCAAAACTTAGAAACAAAAATTTTAGGGTGATAACACTGGGAACCCATAAGAAACCAAGTAGACCTCGTTAATGTTGAGAATACCATCATTGCCGGAGATCTTAATCTCACTCTCCTGTCAGCTGATAAGAGAGGAGGTAGTATTGTTCGCAATCCGCAAGGGAATGGGCAGAGGATCTTATGCAGGACTAGGATATGCTGGACATGAAGCCAATTTTTGGCAAGTACACTTGGACAAATAAAAGAATTGGACCCAGTCACATCGCTGCCAGGTTGGACAAATTCTTTCTTCAAAGCTCTTTTCTTTTGCTTGGATTAGAGGCTAGAGTCCACATTCTCCCATGTAGCACTTCTAATCATAAACCCATCAAGTTGGAACTCGTGTCTCAGCTTGATCCAGGTACTATTCCCTTCAGATTTAGCCCGCTCTGGGCTAAGGAATCTGATTTCATGCAATTAGTTAAGGGCATCTAGTTGCAGCAGGTCAAAGGCTCCCCCTTTTTCATCTGGGAGGAAAAGCTCAGAAGAGTGAAAAGGGCTTTGAAAAGCTTGGCCAAATCTCTGCCCAAATCAGCCAACGAAAGGAAAAAATTCAACGCACACTAGAGACTCACCATCTCCAGGCTGAAAAAGCTGACATAACAAAAGAGATTCTAGATAAAGAAGCCCAGCTCTAGCAAAACTATCACAAGGCTTGTCTAGCTGAGGAAGAATACTGAAGGCTTAAGTCAGGTAGCCTCTGGCTTAAAGCGGGGGACAGGAACTCTTCCTTCTTTCACAAACAATCTCAGGCAAGAAAATGTACCAACTCCATCTCCGAAATCAAATATGGCACTACCATCCACAAGGATAATACAAACATAAAAAAAGCAGCCTCCTTTCATTTTAAAAGCCTATATAGTGAAGATATAAATCTGGACCAAAACTCTGATATGATGGATGTGGTCCCCTCCTTGATTACTTCTGAAATGAACCATCTCCTCAAAGCTAAATTCACCAAGAATGAAGTCAAGGATGCCCTCTTTTCCATGGACCCAGACAAAGCCCCTGGGCCGGATGGATTCTCAGCCAGATTCCTCCAAAATTGTTGGTCGATTGTGGAAAAAGATCTTTACAAGATGGTTCTAAAGTCCCAAGTTTTCTAGAAAATCGGAGGCAGCATGAACTCCGCTTTTCTTGCTCTCATCCCCAAAGACAAAGGAGCCAACTCCTTCAATAGGTTTCACTCGATTTCACTTTGTAATATTGGTTACAAATTGATTACCAAAGTTATCACTAATAGATTGAATCTCATCCTACCCAAAATCATTCCGGAAAGCCAAGGAGGCTTCATTCAAGGTAGACAGATTGTGGACAATTTCATTCTAGTCCAAGAGGCAATCCCCTCAAGTCTGAGCCGCAATGAAAAATGTATGGTTGTCAAACTTGATTTAGCAAATGCATTTGATAGAGTTAGGCATAGTTTTCTGCTGAAAGTCTTACATAAGCTTGGATTTTGTGAGAAATTTATAAACTGGATTCGGGGCTTGCATTTCGGAGCATTGGATTGCCCCGTTAGTAAATGGCAGAGTTGCTGATTTTTTCAAAGCCACGAGAGGGCTCAGGCAAGGGCGCCCTCTCTCACCACTTCTATTTGTTCTTCAAGCCTCAATCCTCAGTTTTTATTTAGACAAAAAAATGATGGATCAAGAAATCGCTGGGCTCTGCATAGCAAGAGGCGTTAAAAACATAAATCATGCCCTCTTTGCAGATGACACCTTGTTATTGGGAGCTGCTTCTATGCTCATGGCCTCCAGATTTAAAGGAGTTCTGGATGAGTTTTGTATGGTCTCGGGAAGCAGTCTAAACTATGGAAAATGTCATATCTATTGCTGGAACACCACTCCCAGCTTGCTCAACTCCATTTCCAGAACCTTTGGCTTCGCAGCTTCCTCAAATTGGACTTCCTTCAAGTACTTGGGCCTCCCTATTTTTCTCAAAAGAGCCTACAGCAGAGATTGGCTCCCCCAATTGGAGAAATTCAAGATCAAATTGCTTGCCTGGGGCTTTTCCTGGCTTAACATTGTTGGTAAGTCTGTTCTCATAAAATCTATTCTTAAAAACCTTCCCTTATTTCAGTTTTCTGTCCTTCTTGCTCCCACTGGCATTCTCAGAAAAATGGAGGAGATCACTTGAAATTTTTTTTGGAAGGGGGGTAAGCAGAATGAGAAAAAGATTTTGCTAGTCAACTGGGAATCCATCTCCAAACCTCTATTGGAAGGAGGCTTGAATTTCAAAAATCTTGGCATCCATAATATTGCAGTGGGAGCTAAATTAATCTGGAGAATTATTGCTCCTAACCCTGGCTAGGCGCAATTAGCTCTTTCGAAAAAATATTTCAAATGCCAACGCTCCCGTCGCCTAGATCACCCTTAGACACATCCAAATACACCCTTTCTAAATCTCTGTATCAAAACCTGCCCTCTCATCAATGCTCATGCCTACTGGATTCCCGGTAATGGAAAAAGGATCAACCTCTGGACAGACAGGATAATGAACAATGAGCCGCTGGGAGACTGTAGCTCACTCCAAGCGTTGCGCAAATGGATGAACGAGACAGGAATGTGTTCCCTGTGGGACATTTCCGTCTAGTAGGATTCATGCTGGGCTGGCTGGAATCTTCAAATGCCCCTAGATTTGTTTATGGAGCGCGAGATCTTGTTATCCAAGCTCCACGGCTTGGCTCCAACGCTGGCACGAAATCGTGACTCAAGAGGATGGGGTGTGCACGCTAGTGGATACACAGTAGCTCATGGTTACGCCAAGCTATGTGAGCACCCTCATGTGGCCACGAACCCAGAACCGTGGAAAGTGATATGGCATAATCCCTCCTTGGCAACACTTGAATTCTTCAACTGGCTGCTATGCCACTCCAAAATTTTCACTGATGATAATCTTCAGAAGCGAGGTTTCGACGGCCCTTCAAGGTGCAGCCTTTGTAAGGAAAACCAAGAAAGCGTAACTCACCTGATGCTTGAATGCACTTTCACAACTCATATTTGGACCGAGTTGCTGGGATCTTTGAGCTCCAGCTTCGCTTTGCCTTCCTCCATTCCTGATATTTTTGCTAAATGGCTGCAAAGGTATCTTGGTCCCCCTCCAAAAAATAAAACTATAAGAGCTACTTGGTCTATTCTCCCTAAAATTATCTATTGGCAGGTTTGGCTTGAGCGAAATAAAAGGATCTTCAGAAACCACGAACAGGATGCCAAGCTCATGGTAGTTAAGATTAAATGCTAGTTAAAAGAGTGCCTGAGAGAGTATAAAGACGATTTAAGCCTAAGCCAGCAAGATATAAATTGGGGCTCATCTCTTGATCTTTAGTTCGAAAAAACTGCAAATAGTATCTCCCTTCCCAAAGATTGGCAAATAAGAGTTACAGCAAAAGAGTTTCAGGGATGGATTACAAATCAGTCGAGACACTCTCTATTTTTTGATGGGGCTGCAAAGGGCAATCCTGGAAGAGCTGGCGCTGGAGGTGTCATATTGAATCCAGATGGCATAAGGATCCACAGTTTCGCCTGGGGTCTGGGCATTGCTTCTAGCATTCAAGCTGAGGCTTTGGCTCTTTTCCAAGGGCTCAAGCTTTTGAAAGTGCTGAACATCAGGGAGGCTAATGTAATTGGGGATTCTCAGGTTATCATTAACACTATGGTGACACATGCTAAGCCAACGGACCTAAGGCTTGCAAGGCTGATTTTCAGAATAACAGATCTCGGAGACTCATTTCAGAAATTGAATTTCTATCATGTGTTGAGAGCTAATAACAAGGAGGTGGACATTGAAGCCAACAAAGCAGCCCTTCTTACGGTTGGAGCTTTGCTCAGAGGCGAACAAGAAACATGGGAACCAATTCCTGAATTTAGAGAGCTGTTATGTTTTATTGCCTATTGTTAAATCAGTATGTATGTATCCACAAACTTGGGAAAATCTCTGAAATTGATCACATAGTAACAACTAAAAAGAGATATGAGCTAAGCATAAATAACACGGCCTTGCAAGGTTGTGCGGTACTCGTGGAATTAGGCTCTTCTTTTGTAATCCACTTTTTGGCATTAAGGCCAAGTATCTAATATATCCACTATCTGTTTCTGTAAAAAAAAAACCTCCATACTTTCTGATTATAGTTTAAAAGAAGCATTAATAATGGTGAATAGTATATGTACATCATAATTAATTAAGATGAAAGTATTGATTATGGGGATCATTTTCTATTTGAGTGTGACTCCATGCAGACTTACTCATATTCCAAGTGTGGTCGGGGTCATAATCAATTGCCCTCTTCACACTGTCCGATGAGACCAGATGTCGGCCCTTACTCTATTGTTTTATAAAATTCACCCATTCGTGAGAGCGATTGCAGGGTCCACCTACAGTAAGGGTCGAGTTTAGTCTCTGCTCTTAATGTTGTCAAATAGATGTAGGGTTCGACCTCCAACTAGTCGGGGTCGGCCCACTATTACCAAAACCTTTTATTGAATTTGGCGGAAGACCAACTGCTCTGACTGCTCCCTCTGGTGGCTTGCTCATTATGCTCAGGATACTTTCCCCAATACTTTTTGTTCATCGAGTTCCTGTTAACTCTCGTTTTGGAATAATGAACTACCTCCTTTAAACAATTAAACTGCCTATGTTTTCTTTTGTGAACATAAGCCTTAGACCCTATTAATATGTGGTTCCTTCATCTGTTTGCTTATATGGTTCCCGTATGAAATCAAACCACCAATCAATTTGTTTGGAGTCACCTTTTTCTTGGGCTAAGAGACTCACCCCCGACCTCCTTTGTTCATTTGCATTTTTCTCCTCTTACATGCGACAAGTAAAAGTTTAGAAAGCCAATTCTAATATAATACGTTAAAATTCTTTATTATTTTAATATTTTTTCAATTTAATTACATAAAATAAATAAATAAATAAAATTGGAAGGTACATTCTAATAGAAGACATTAACTTTCTTTTATTATTCTTAACTATTTTTTAATTATATAAAAATAAACATTTACTGACAAAAATTATTTGTATTTTTTAAACAATTCATTTAGTTTATAATAAAAAGAATTTGGATAAGGTTTTTATAATTTTATTAAAAAAATAATCAATCACATTTATGTGCCTAACCTCCGTATTTTTCTATTATAGTTTATAAGAAGCATTAATAACGACGAATAATATATGTACATCATAATTAATTAAGATGCAAGTATCAATTATGGGGATCATTTTCTATTTGAGCATGACTCCATGCAGACTTACTTAAATTCTAAGCGGGGTTGGGGTCGGAATCAATTGCCCTCTTCGCATTGTCCGATGAGGCTAGATGTTGACCCATACTTTGTATTTTTATAAACTTCACCCTGTTTGTGAGAGCGCTTGTAGGGTTCACCGACAGTCGAGGTCGGATTTAATCTCCACTCTTAATGTTGTCAAATGAACTCAGGGTCCGACCTCCGACTAGTCGAGGTCGACCAACTACTACCAAAAACTTTTATTGAATTTGGTGGAAGCCCGACTTCTCTAAATGCTCCCTTCGATGGCCTGCTCATTATATGCTCAGGATACTTTCCCCAATACTTTTCGTTCTTGTTAAGTTTCATTTTGGAACAATGAACGACCTCCTTTTATCAATTAAACTGCCTTTGTTTGCTTATGTGAACAGAAGCCTTAGACCTTATTAATATGTGGTTCCTTTGTTTGTTTTCTTATATGGTTCCTGTATGAAATCAAACCGCCAACCAATTTGTTTGGAGTCACCTTTTTCTTGGGCTAAGAGCCTCGCCCTTTGTTTATTCAAATCAAAACCCAACCTCCTTTATTCATTTGTGTTTTTCTCCTCTTGCATGCAACAAGTAAAAGTTTGGAAAGCCAATTCTAATATAAGATGTTAACATTCTTTATTATTTTAATATTTTATTTTATTTTAATTTAATTATATAAAAAATAAAATTTTGGAAGGTCCATTCTAATAGAAGATGTTAACTTTCTTTTATTATTCTTAACTTTTTTTTAATTATATAAAAATAAATGTTTACTGACAAAAATTATTCGTATTTTTTAAATAATTCATTTAATTTATAATAAAAAGAATTTGGATAAGGTTTTTATAATTTTATGTTTAAAAAATGTGAAGTGGATGGTCAACCTTCACTTTTATCGGTTGAGATTTATCTTTATCATGAGATTTATCTCAAATCTTGATTTTATGTGTTTTTTATTTATTTTATTTTTTATTTTAGATTTTCAATTTAATAAATTGAATTAAATAACATTATTTCTTCCTCATAGATAGTAAACATTTTCACCACTTGTCCTTGGTCTCTAGATTGTTTTGTGCTTTGTTTAACCATATTCTATCATCCTCTTCACCACTTGTTCCTCTGATTTCTGAATAGCATTGTTGCATAATCTCTTTCATATGTCCTCACATAGTGCATGTATACATATAAATGGTGAATGGGCCTTTTATATTATCCATTTGAATCACGTAATCACAAAATTAGGGTCGGGGTTGACTTTGATTTGAAGTTCGGAGTTCATGCAACCTGATTTAACATAATTATGTGTATCATGCATTTGCTCGTTATTCCTCTTCTAGTCGACGTAAACACCTCCTCTATTATGAAATTAAAAACCTCCCTTTGTTTTAAATAGAGGAGGAATAACCTGTTATAGAGTTTTATGAACCCAACGTTTTGGACTACCAAATGAGTCCATCATCAGGGGATGCGACAATAGATATTCTAGAGATATTCATGATGTATCCATGAGCTATATTTTAAGTTATATATATATATATATATATATATATATATATATATATATATATATATATATATATATATATATATATATATATATATATATATCTATATATATATATGTTATGAAGGAGTTAATCTAAGAAATTAGGTCGGTCAATCTCCACTTAGTTGTTAATATTCAGATTTATTTATTTATTTATTTTTTAATTAATTTGTTTACTTAAATTAATTAATATGTTTAATTAATCAATTAGTTTGCTTAATTAATTAATTAATTAATTTGTTTAAGTAATTAATTAATTAAACAAAATAACAAATTAATTTGTTTATCTAATTAATTAATTTGTTTAATTAATTAACTAACTTGTTTAATTAATTCCTTATAATTTTAGATATGATTCCTATTGTTTATTTTCTAACTGTTTAATATGAGTTATAAGGACTATATAGCCCCAAGGGTTAGCTCAATCGGTCAAGACGGGGCCTCGCCAGATGGGAGGTCACAGGGTCAATTCTTGAAAGCTCTTGGGGTCAGGTCTTGCAGTAGGTCACGAGGCGTCAGCCCAGATTTTTCCAGTGGACGTAGCGCCACCCGTTGATCGAAGGTGTCCGTGAAGCATGCACCCAAAAAAAGAGAGAGAGAGAGAGTTATAAGGACTATATGTTTATTTTAATACTTGCGTTACCATGCTATTATAATTAATAAGTTATGATTTTTTTTTTAACTGAAACGGGTATTTTTATTTATGGGTGGCCGAAGCCAGATCAAGCAATACAATTCACTGTTTCAAACATTACATTTCTCTGCTTTTACAAGAACGCCTTTCCCTTTTAGGGAATAGTTGCCATATTCGGTGCTCCTGCATTTATGCTGATCATGCTCTTTTCGAGAGTACATCCTGTGTTTGCGAGTCTGTATGCGTCTGTGTTTAATTCTCTGAGGATGTGGAAGAGTTGTACTGAGGAAAAGTCCTTCAGGAGTCTGTTCACTCTTGTAAGTTGTTTGTTTAGTGCTGGATCCTTGAGCCCTCTCTTGTTTATTAGAGATTTTATCAACAATTCTGAGTCTCCAAAGACTATGATTTCCTTTGGGTTTCCTTTTCTGGCCAGTTGACAAGCTCTTAAAAGACTGAGGACTTCTACCTGATTGTTGGTTTTTAGCCCAAGTCCCCAGCTGAAATCCTCTTTTCTCCCATTCGGGAGGTAGATGACCCCCCCTGCTCCTGATCTGCCTGGATTGCCTTTCGAGGCTCCGTCAAAGAAGATAGTGCATTTTCCTTGTGATTTCCACCACTTCTGAAAACTATCCAAGGTGTCTCTAATCTGCCAATTTTCCTTATGAGTTGGGCGAATGATTGCTGAAGGTCTCGGCGTGGGGGAGAAGCCGTCCAGCCATGCCCTTTCTTCATTTCGAAGGGAGTTGTCTTTGACATTGGATTGTCTCAGAGTTTCTATTAGGAGATTCTTGGCCTGCTTCGTTGTTGTTTCTGCGATGATTTCTTTTTGGTTGAAGACAATTTCATTCTGGAAAAGCCACAGCTTCCAGCAGACATATTTTGGAGTTGCAATCCACACGTTATGCCAAAGAGATTTATCGATGATGTTGTAGGGGTATCGAGCTTTCCAAGACGAGAACATGTCTGTGATCATACAGTGTGCTGGGGGTCTCACATTCAGCCCTGTCAAGAAGCTAGTCCAGGCCTTCTGTGCATACTCACATTCGATGAACATGTGAACTGAGGTTTCCAATGCATTTTTGCAGAACGCACATCGATGAGGACCAGCAATGTTTCTTCTACACAGATTATCTCCCGTCAGGATTTTGTTGTGGAATAAAGTCCAACAGAAGAAGTTGATCTTGGGAATGTTGAAGTTTTCCCAGATCTGATTCCACACTGTTTCCGGATGCGGAGAATCCTTTTTACCTTGCATCTGTAGGTATCCTTGTTTGGCTGTGTACTCCCCTGTTTTTCCCCATCCCCATGAATCTTCTTCATCCTTATGCACTGGAGTAAAGTCTGTAATTGCATCTGTGAAAGTATTTAATTGATCTTTTAAATGCGCTGGAATGTTAGGCAATGACCAGCACTGCCAATTGCCTTTGTTATCCCACTCTGCTATATCTTCGATTTTCGGATTCCTTTTGAACTTAACCAAGCTCTTAAATCTGCAATTTCATTAATGGCTGAAAGTGGAGGGTGACCCATAATTCGATCTCTCCACAGCAATATGTTTTTGCCGTTCCCTGGGATTTTATACAGATGAGTTCTAAAGAATTCGATCCCTTTACAACAGAGCCTCCAAGCCTGCGTTCCTCTAGGAGAAAGCGCTGGATTGAAGGAGATGATCGACTGATTTTGGAGGTACTTGAGTTTTAAGAGCTGGCTGATAGGGTGCGTAGGCTCGGTTATTAACTGCCACAGGAGTTTACAACCCAAAGCTAGATTTGCTTGCTGGGGGTCACGAATTTGGAGTCCGCCTTCAGCAATGGGACGCTTCACTGTTTCCCAATTAATAATATGAAATCGGTTGCTATTTCCCTTCCCACCGTTCCACAGAAAATTCCGCATTAGACAGGAGATTTGATTTGCGATTTGTCTTGGAGCCATCAGTAGAGAGGCTTGGTATGTGGGCAAGGCTGAAAGCACAGAACGGATTAGAGTGAGCTTGCCGCCTGTGGTGAGCCAAACGCCGCCCCACGCTGTAATCTTTTTTTTTAACTTAGAAATCACCTCCTCCCACAGGTGATTGCGGTTGGATCCCATCGTCAGAGGTAGACCAAGATACTTTATTTTATCCCACGCTGCATAGCCTTTGAACCCCAATTCGCTGGCAATCCTATCAATTGTTTGTTGATCAGTATTCCATCCATAAACAACACTTTTCCTCTCGCTGACTAACGTTCCGGAGATGCTGCAATACTTTTGGAGAATGGTTTTGAATGAGTTAGCGATTCTCATGGAAGCACCCCCAAGAAGGAGTGAATCATCAGCAAAGAGCGCGTGATTCACGGGGGCTATGCCTTGCACAATTCTTATCCCAGGTATGGAACCGATTTGTTTCTCCTGAGTCAGCTTTCTGCTTAGTGAATCAGCCATCAGAATGTAGAGAAAGGGAGACAGAGGGCAGCCCTGCCTCAATCCCTTGGTGGCTAAAAAGAACTCTGCTGGTCTACCATTCACCATTGGGGCAATCCAGATGTTTTCAATGCAAGATTTGATGAGGTTTATGAAATCCTGGTTGAATCCAAAGGTTGCAAGAACCCTGAACAGGAAAGAACGATTAACTCGATCAAAAGCATTACACATATCTAATTTGATAATCATACCTTGTTCTTTCCGTGTTTGACTGGAGTGGAGGGCTTCTTGGATCTGAATGACATTGTCCAGGATTTGTCTGCCTTTCACAAATCCACCTTGGGCCGGAGAAATGAGATTTTGAAGAAGGGGCTTAATTCTGTTAGCCAGCAGTTTGGCCACAATCTTGTAGGATGAATTGCAGAGCAAGATCGGCCTATATCTGTCGAAGGAGCCTAGGTTTGTTTCCTTGGGGATTAAACCGAGGAAGGTGGAGTTTATTCCTCCACCCACTTTTGCCTTCCTCGGGATTCCTCTTATCATTCTGAAGAGATCAGTTTTGATTATCTCCCAACAAATTCTATAAAAATGAACTGAGAATCCGTCAGGTCCTGGAGCTTTGTCTGGTTCCATGGACCAGACTATATTAGTTATCTCTTCTTCCGTGACTGGGCTCAAAAGAGAATCATTATCTTCCACGCTGACTAGGTTTGGAATGTTTGTGAGAAACTCTTCTGCATCCTCCTCATTCCCATTTCTTTACGCACTTAGGAGGTTCTGAAAATGGTTTGCAGCTGCTTCTTTGATTTGAGAAAATCCTTTATACACCTGACCGCTAGTGCTGGTAATTTCTGCTATATGATTGCATGAGAGGCGAGCCCTGCACTATCTATGAAAGTATGTGGTATTTATGTCCCCAGATTTAAGCCACAGGCTTCGAGACTTTAAGCGCCAATGTTCTTCTTCAATTCTAAAAGAGCAGTATGCATTCCTTTAGGCAGATTTTTCATTGGCTAAGTCTGTGGGAGAGGGATCTTTCTCCTCCATTTCGAATTGTATTCTTTCCAACTGAAGAAAAGCCTCCTTCCTCTGCGTAGTGGGGGTTTGCATAGATTTCTTTATCCAATCTTTAAGAGCTTTTTTTGTGTTTTTCATTTTTTGTTCCCACACAAAGCTTGGGGATCCGAGTACATCTATCCTCCATGATGTTTGGACTGTTTCAAAGAACCCTTCTTTACCTGCCCAGAGAGGGCTGAAATGAAATGGGAGGGGGCCAAGATCTTCTTCTTCTTTTAGGCATAAAAGGATTGGCTTATGGTCTGATGTGAGCTTTGGGAGGATCTTGGAAAAAACTATTCTGTTGTCCATCATTAATGAGCTGCTGATGAGAAATCTGTCCAACCTAGCAGAGATTTGATTTTCGCCTGTTCTATTGTTAGTCCAGGTGTATTTGCCTTTCACGGGTTTGAAGTCAACTAAGTCCCACTGCAGTATCAGATTTCCCACTGTATTGATGAAGGGATCCCTAGAGTAAATCCCTCCTCTTTTTTCTTTGGGATCTAGAATTATATTCAGATCACCGCCTATGACTATATTTGTGGGGTTGATCTGCTCTATATAATCCAAGAGTGTCCTCCAGCACTCTCTCTTTTCTTCATAATGAACAGGGACATACAAGTTAAACAGAGCAAGGGGGAGATTGCTTACAGTGTGGCGCAGTTCTGTGAAGATCCAATGTTGGGTCTCAGAGAATCGTTCTAATGAGAAGGAGTTTTTTGACCAAAATGTGCCTATTCCTCCGGCCGAGCCCCTTGCACTGACAGCCTTTCCTGAATCATATTTCCATTTCATAATGCTAGTGTTTAGAAGGGTTTCCCCTTCTATTTTAGTCTCTTGGAGCATAAGGATGTCCGCGGTTTCCATCTTCAATAAGTCTTTGATAGCTTCTGCCTTATTGGGGTTACCCAGTCCCCTACAGTTCCAAGAGACCAACTGCATCATTTACCGCTTGATGGGATGGGGCCTCCTCCCTTGGACGCCCTTGGTCTTGTATTCCTCCCGATGGTCATTTCAATGGTAGTTTGACTGCCTAGAGTTTTCTGTCGTTCTGATTCTTCTTCCCTAGTTTCCTTGTTTGTTCTTCTTCCCACTTTTTTTGATGGCCTTTCAAAGGTTTCCTCATCAAATGAGCCCGTGTTTTCTAGGTTCTTCTTCTTTTGTTTTATGATGTCAGCATAAGAAGGAGAAGGGGTATTGCTAGAATTCGGATTTGGGATGTTACCTGGCTCTTGGTTGTCTGCATTATTCATCTGTGGTGGATCTTCCTGCTTGGCCTCTGGAGGATCTGCTAGTGGTGTAAGAGATTCGAAGGGGTTTTTATCTCCTGCACTGCTGTTAGCTTCCCTGCTTCCACTATTTTGATTACTTGCGTCTTCTTGCCCTGATTTGTTCCCTGTCTCTTTTGCTTTGTTTTTGTTGTTCTGCCTGCTGCTTGCTGTTCTCTTTGCTTGCTTCCACTGCTCGCCTTTTTCTTTTTCTGCTATTTCCTCTTTTTTTTTTTTGCAATATCTTGCAAAATGCCCATATTCATGGCAATGTCGACATTTAAAGGGCAGTTGTTCGTAATCTAGCTCTTGAATATGCGACCAGTCTGCCACTGAAAGTTTGATGGTCAAGAAGCTCGACCTGCAGATCAACTTCCACACAGATGCGTGCGCAGGAGAACTGATCCTTCCTCGGGGCCTGATCAATATACCTGCCTAGGGCATTGCCAATGGATTTCAGCGAGCTCTGCCTGCAGCAGTGGAGAGGGAGGTGCGGGAGGCGCACCCAAACAGGGACGGCTATGGGCACATCTTGAGTAGGGTCAAAATCTGGAGACCATTTGTTCAAATATAAGCCTTGAGGGCCCTTGAAATAAGGTCCATTTCTGAAGATCAGGCTTCGGTCTTCCCCACTGTCAAACACGAAGACGAAGAACCCTTTGCCTACAAAATGGCTTTTTATTCCTTCCTTAACCAGCGGGATCCAGTTTTGTTTGACCCATTCATCTACTGCCTTCGGGGATGGCCATAGCCCTGTGAACTGGCCGATGAGGCCCCTTTCGGCAAGGTTTAGCGCTGATCTACAAGCATCGTCTACCGGTAGAGACACCGTAGGGATGTTGTCCAACTTCTTAACGAACTTTTGTTGCGAGACCGAGATCGGTCGTTTATCAGCTGCAGCAACAAGGGAGCAAAATGCATCTAGATCTGAAGGCGGAAAGGGATCGCCTCCATTCGCCATGATCGGGGATTGAGGGGCGGGGGTCAAAGCAGGGACCCCATGCACCAACTCAGATCGACCCCCAGAGCTGTCGAAACGTGATTGCAACTCGAAGCCTGAACCTCTTCAATCCTAAACGCCCCGCACACCGAAGATCTCTCCGAAAAGCAGAGCTCCACGCCCGGATCGGGCAGGGCAGAGCCGAGCCCAAGGGATGCAGAGCAGTCGCGAAAGTTTTCCGTTGCAGAGCCGCCTACTTAACTTCCACGATATTTTAAGAAATAGAATAAGTTATGATTTTAAATTTATTATAATATTATCAAATGGTTAGTTATGAAATAACCCATTATTTGATTTATATGTTTAATTAGTTAATTTGTTTAATTAATCAATTAGTTGTTTAATTAATTAATCAATTTGTTTTAATCAATGCCCTAATTAATTCTCTAATTAATTAACTAATATGTTTGTGTAATAAATTAATTGAACAAATTAACTAATTAATTTGTTTAACTAATTAATTAATTAGTTTATTAATTAATTTGTTTACTTAATTAACTAACTTGTTTAATTAATTCCTTATAATTTTCTATAGAGTTCCTATTGTTTATTTTCTAACTATTTTAATATGAGTTAAAACGACTATATGTTTAATTTAAATACATGTGTTACCATTATAATTAATAAGTTATGATTTTAATTTGTTTTAATATTATCAAATGATTAGTTATGATATAACCAATTATTCGATTTATATATTTATTTTTGTTTTTGTTTTATTGTTTGAGGAGGATGTTATGTAATGTTTTCTTGTTGAGTTGATTTATATTTTATTAATCTTTTAATGATAGAGGAGGGATTAAATTATTAAAAAGAATATGAGTTAATTATTGGTTCTTTAAGATCTCAAGTAAAGGTTTCCAGGTGTTGCTTAGTTTTAATCCATCATCTTGGTTCAAGTTGTTCTTCCTTTTTTCTATTCAATGGCTTCTTTGATTTTCCTTTTAAGATAGTGGTCTTCTTTTTTAACTAGTTTGGCTTCTTCCATGCAGATGTAACAGGAGGAGGAGTGAACATGTTCTGCTAAAGCCAATTTTGAGTCCTTTCCCTTCTTAAGTCAGCAGTGTGTTCTTTAATTCCAATGTTAAGAGACCTACCTATTTCACCTATGTATTCTTTTCTACATGAGCAAGAAATAACATAAACACTTTTTTGAAGGTTAGGGTTTATGGGATCCTTAACTGAGTTGAATAATTGTCTGATGGTGTTGGAGGGGTGAACGCTACATTAATGTTGTGTTTATTAAGAATTTTAGTAATTTTATCAGTGGTGCCTTTTATGTATGGAAGGGAGACCTTAGGAGTTGATGAATTTTGATCTTTGATATTATTATTCTTGTTTAATGATAGGTGCATGGCTTTCTTAATGGTATTCCTATTATAGCCATTTAATTCAAACACTTTGTGAAGATGGTTGAGTTCATCTTTTAAATGGTTGGGATCAGATATTCTGGCCGCCCTAGTGGTTAAGGTCCTAATGATGCCAATCTTCTGTTTAGGGTGGTGATGAGAATTTGCATGAAGATATCATTCTGTATGGGTTTTCTTTCTGTAGACTTGGAAACCAAGTGACCCATCTTTTTTGGTTAGAAGGATATCAAGGAAGGGAAGTTGGTTGTTATTTTCAATTTCAATGGTAAATTTTATATGGTCCGAAAGGCTATTTAAGTGGTTGAGGAATATGTCAAGTTTTTCTTTTCCATGACTCCATTTAGAAAATATGTCATCGACAAACCTTTTCCATTCTTCAGGGGTGTATGGAAATGACCTGAAAGCCTTTTGTTCGAAGTGTTCCATGAAAATGTTGGCAACTATGGGGGATAGAGGAGAGCCCATAGCCACACCATGGGTTTGTTCATAAATTTTACCTTTGAAACTGAAGTAAGAGGATTTTAAGCAAAGCTCCAGAAGATCCACAGTTTCTTTATCCGTGATGTTTCTCATTATATTAATAGCTTCATCAATAGGAATCATAGTATAGAGAGATACAATATCAAAGCTAACCATAAGATCATCATCCTTCATTTCTATGTTATTAATCCATTGAACAAAAGAATATGAGTCTTTAATATAAGAAGGGGTATTACCAGATAGGGGTCTAAGTTTTTTGGCCAGGTGTTTTTCTAGAAGGTAGGTGGGGGAACCTATGGTATTGACTATAGGTCTGAGAGGTATGTTAGGTTTATGGACTTTAGGAGCACCATAAATTCTAGGAATAATGGAACTATTAGGGATGATTTTCTTTTTTGTGATGTCATCCAGAGATGATTCTTTGATTTTCTTAATTACTTCCCGCATAATTTTCTCACTGGGATCTTTACTAATGATTTTATAACAACCATTGTTATTTAGATGTTCCTCCATTTTATTGTCATAATCAATTCTATTCATGATTACAGTTGTGTTTCCCTTATCCGCCTTTAGGATGACTATGTTTTTATTTTTCCTGAGGTTGTTTAAAGCTCTTTTTTCTTCTACGGTTATGTTAGAAGCAGGAGGTTTAGAAGTTCTAAGAATCTTAGCAATATCTTGTCTGATTTCTTCACTTTTTGCTATATCTAGGTTTTTAATAGCTACTTCAATATTACTGATGACCTCCTCCACAGGTATTTTGTTAGGGGTTATAGCAAAATTTAGACCCTTTCTTAGGATGGATTCAGTTGCATGATCTAGGAGGACATCTGATAAGTTAATGACCTGGGCATTATCTGATTTCGGTCTTTGATTGGGATGTATGGTTCGAGTTTCTGAATGAGAGAAGCCAGTAGATGGGCTACTGTTTTCTACACTATTTCCCTCTAGTGATCTATACTCTTGCGTGTTATTGTCATTATGCTTCATATCTACTTGAGAACTGTGAGCAATATCATAAGGAAGATCGTTGTTAACTGTTGCATCGAGAGGATGCGTTCTGGTGCTATCTATATTAATTATGTTTCCACACGGTGATTGGTCCTGTGCGTTGTTGTACATGGTGGAGAGATCATTTAAACCCACACTGCTCTCTTGTTCTGCGCTATTACCTCTCGGTGATCTGTGAGCAGGATCTGTTTTGTAATTAAAAATGGACTGCCTCCTGGAATGCGTGCTAGAGGTATCCACGCTGTTTCTAAAAGGTAGAGTGTTTATGTTTTCTGGTAAAGCGTTGTTAGGGTGATTACTGTTAGACAACTCTACACTAATTTTGTTACCATACGGTGATTTGTCCTACGTGATGGTGGAACCATTTATGCCCACGCTACTCTTCTGGGTTGGCAGATCTTTCACGCTGCTTTTATTTTGTTCTGGGCTACTTTTATTTTGTTCTGTGTTGTTACCTCTCAATGAACTATGAGCAAGATATGTATGATAATTAAATCCCATAAACCTAACATACCTCTTAGACCTATATAGTCAATACCATAGGTTCCCCCACCTATCTTCTGGCAAAACACCTGGCCAAAAAACTTAGACCCCTATCTCGTAATACCCCTTCTTATATTAAAGACTCATATTCTTTTGTTCAATGGATTAATAACATAGAAATGAAGGATGATGATCTTATGGTTAGCTTTGATATTGTATCTCTCTATACTATGATTCCTATTGATAAAGCTATTAATATCATGAGAAACATCATGGATAAAGAAACTGTGGATCTTCTAGCTCGCTTTGCTTAAAATCCTCTCACTTCGGTTTCAAAGGTAAAATTTATGAACAAACCCATGGTGTGGCTATGGGCTCTCCTCTATCCCCCATAGTTCCCAACATCTTCATGGAACACTTCGAACAGAAGGCTCTCAGGTCATTTCCATACACCCCTGAAGAATGGAAAAGGTTTGTCGATGACATATTTGCTAAATGGAGTCATGGAAAAGCAAAAATTGACCTATTCCTCAACCACTTAAATAGCCTTTCGGACCATATAAAATTTACCATTGAAATTGAAAATAACAACCAACTTCCCTTCCTTGATATCCTTCTAACCAAAAAAGATGGGTCACTTGGTTTCCAAGTCTACAGAAAGAAAACCCATATAGAACGATATCTTCATGCAAATTATCATCACCACCCTAAACAGAAGATTGGCATCATTATGACCTTAACCACTAGGGCGGCCAGAATATCTGATCCCAACCATTTAAAAGATGAACTCAACCATCTTCACAAAGTGTTTGAATTAAATGGCTATAATAGGAATACCATTAAGAAAGCCATGCACCTATCATTAAACAAGAATAATAATATCAAAGATCAAAATTCATCAACTCCTAAGGTCTCCTTTCCATACATAAAAGGCACCACTGATAAAATTACTAAAATTCTTAATAAACACAACATTAATGTAGCCTTCACCCCTTCCAACACGATCAGACAATTATTCAACTCAGTCAAGGATCCCATAAACCCTAACCTTCAAAAAGGTGTTTATGTTATTTCTTGCTCATGTGGAAAAGAATACATAGGTGAAATAGGTGGGTCTCTTAACATTAGAATTAAAGAACACACTGCTGACTTAAGAAGGGAAAGGACCTCAAAATCGGCCTTAGCAGAACATGTTCACTCCTCCTCTCATTACATCTGCTTGGAGGAAGCCAAACTAGTTAGAAAAGAAGACCACTATCTTAAAAAGAAAATCAAAGAAGCCATTGAAATAGAAAAAAGGAAAAACAACTTGAACCAAGATGATGGATTAAAACTAAGCAACACCTGGAAACCTTTATTTGAGATCTTAAAGAACCAATAATTAACTCATATTCTTTTAATAATTTAATCCCTCATCTATCATTAAAAGATTAATAAAATATAAATCAACTCAACAAGAAAACATTACATAACATCCTCCTCAAACAATAAAACAAAAACATAATAAACATATAAATCGAATAATTGGTTATTTCATAACTAATCATTTGATAATATTAAAATAAATTAAAATCATAACTTATTAATTATAATAGTAACACATGTATTTAAATTAAACATATAGTCGTTTTAACTCATATTAAAACAGTTAGAAAATAAATAATAGGAACCACATAGAAAATTATAAGGAATTAATTAAACAAGTTAGTTAATTAAGTAAACAAATTAATTAGTTAATTTGTTCAATTAATTTATTACACAAACATATTAGTTAATTAATTAGAGAATTAATTAGGGCATTGATTAAAACAAATTAATAAATTAAACATATAAATCAAATAATGGGTTATTTCATAACTAAGCCTTTGATAATATTAAAATAAATTTAAAATCATAACTTATTAATTATGATAGCATGGTAACACGTGTATTAAAATAAACATATAGTTCTTATAACTCACATTAAACAGTTAGAAAATAAACAATAGGAATCATATATAAAATTATAGGGAATTAATTAAACAAGTTAGTTAATTAATTAAACAAATTAATTAATTAGCAAATTAATTAATTAGTTAAACAAATTAATTGGTTATTTTGTTTAATTAATTAATTACTTAAACAAATTAATTGATTAATTAAACATATTAATTAATTTAAGTAAACAAATTAATTAAAAAATAAATAAATAAATAAATCTGAATATTAACAACTAAGTGGAGATTGACCGACCTAATTTCTTAGATTAACTCCTTCATAACCTGTTAGGCCCCTATACTACTAGTGTAACCCCTTATTGTTATTAGTACAACCCACTTATTATATTGATGTACCCATGTAGTGCCCATATTGTTACTATTGTGCCCCATAGAAGCCCACTATTGTTATTATTGTGCCCTTACATTATTATTGTTATGTCGGCTCTGATTATGTTATGACCCCTTAGACTCCTATATATAGAAAGGAAGTCTTTTCATTTGTATCATCCAAGAATTACTCATTTGTGTAATGTAAAGGAGGTTGCCCCCTCGAAGAGGCTGAATTCTAAGGCATTGATCTCTCTTTTCTATCTTTTTGTGAGCTGGTTTCATAACATTTGGTATCAGAGCTTTGGATTCTAGGGTTTCGCTGCTCCAAATAGGTCATCGTGGCATTTCTGCTATAAGTTTTTTTCTGTGACGTTTCAGAAGCTAACAAAAAAACCCATTTGAGAAGAAATCGCACTGAACCTCGGATCCGAATTTCAGAGCTTTTCGCGCTATATTTTGCGGAGATATGATCTGAGGAAGTTGGTCTTTTTGCAAACTCCTGAATTACTTTCCAAACAGGTGACCTGGGGAAAATCGTCATAACTTTCTCTCTGAGCATCGGATTGAAATTTTGTAAGAAGGTAGAAAAAGAGGACGAACTATAATTTCTTGTATATATTTTTCAGAGCCAAAGGTTGAAACAGTGACTCGTGGCACATCATACAAGTTCGCTCTACTGAACTAGTCTATAATTAGGTCATCTTGGGAGATTGTGCATAACTATTTCTTGGAGAATCCAATTTGGATCAGACTGGTGGCATTGGAAAGAGGACACAGAGGGCTACTACAGATCGCAAGTTCAGAACTGAATGATCCGAAATCGCAGAGATACATTAGATTCAATATCAAGCTTCTACAAAGTGAAAAAATGTGTGTAGTTTTTTTTAAATTTTTGCATAAGCTTGGTTTGAAAAATTAGTTTGAATCGGTAATTGATGCCCCGAGGAAAGAAAATGCAAACACCTAGTAAGCAACCTGAAAGCTCTAGCATGACTCATGAAGAAGAGGAAGAAATGCAACATGATATATCAAAATTACGAGACCAAGTGCAACAAGTGTCACTTGCACAAAAAGCAACAGAATCTAAGATGGATGGTTTAAGGAAAGATGTAGAAGCTAAGATGGATGGTTTAAAGAAAAGTGTAGAAGCTAAGATGGATTGTTTAAAAAAAGGCGTAGAAGCTAAGATGGATGGCATGGAAGCTAAGATGAATGGAATGGATGCTAAAATTGATGGCATGGATGATAAGATGGAAGAATTGAAGAATTGTTCATTTATGTAATGTAAAGGAGGTTGCCCCCTCGAAGAGGCTGAATTATAAGGCGTTGATCTATCTTTTCTATATTTTCTTGAGCTAGTTTCATAACATTTCGAAGCAAGGGATGAATGGAAGAAGGACGAAGAAGCATGGCCACTTATTCAAAAGTTGCAAAAGATCCCAATTCAAACAATATTGCCAGAAATTGAAGAGGAAGGAAAAATCATATTGGAACTTGGAGCAGTCACAGAAACAAGAACCCGACAGCTACGAAATCGATCAATTTCAGAGTATCTCATCAAGTGGAAGAACTTACCCGCTGAAGATTCCACACGGGAGGACAATAATTTTATACAGAAACATCAAGAATTATTCAAGCGTTGAGGACAACTCTTTTTGAAGGAGAGGGGCATGTTAGGCCCCTATACTACTAGTGTAACCCCTTATTGTTATTAGTACAACCCACTTATTATATTGATGTACCCATGTAATGCCCATATTGTTACTATTGTGCCCCATAGAAGCCCATTATTGTTATTATTGTGCCCTTACATTATTATTGTTATGTCGACTCTGATTATGTTATGACCCCTTAGACTCCTATATATAGAAAGGAGGTCTTTTCATTTGTATCATCCAAGAATTGCTCATTTGTGTAATGTAAAGGAGGTTTCCCCCTCGAAGAGGCTGAATTCTAAGGCATTGATCTCTCTTTTCTATCTTTTTGTGAGCTGGTTTCATAACATAACCTATATATATAACTTAAAATATAGCTCATGGGTACATCATGAATATCTCTAGAATATCTAATGGACTCACTTGGTAGTCCGAAACGTTGGGTTCATAAAACTGTATAACAGGTCATTCCTCCTCTATTTAGAACTATCTTCACCTGTATGGATTCATTATTTAACAACCTCCCTTTGTATCTGTTGGGACGCTTGATTCCCATTCATTCTTTCGGAGTTCACATGCAAAATCCAAACTCTCGTTTAGTTCTCGCCCTTCACCTTTCGCCAAACTGTAGAGCCCTCCTCTTAGATATAATGTTGGCGTAATTTCCAGTTAGATTGGTCCTTAACTCTTATATATTCAATGCAAAGAACAATTTCTTCCACAACGTGTCGTAAGCCTTCTTCCCTAAATCGATGTTCCCGCACCTTGGGTCACTGTTGTAGGGTCTACCTAAATGAGGTTGGGAGGTTGATCTTTCTTTACCTCTGACCTTTCTCTTACAGCCTGACCTTCACTTGAAGTCGGGTCGGGGTTTATTTTTCCCTTCAGCGCAGTCAACAGAGCTAGAGGCCCGACCTCCAACTAGTCGAGGTCGGGTTTCTTACGTCTTCGCTTAATAATGGACACGACTTTATTGAGCCCGACTTGTCCAATCAAGTCGACATCTTGCAACTTCTCTGGAACACATGAAGTATACATATAATATCAATCATGTTTTTACAATAATAAAGAACGTGGATCCACCTTGAGCATTGTAGCCAAATACTATTTTTATTTTTTTTATGTAAGTCTGGCCTATATGTATCTGACTTACCATCACTAAATTTAAAAAAATAAAAAATAAACGTTCTCCATTTATAAATAAAGTGGTATGATATTTTTTTTAGATTTAGTTAAGATCATTTTATTAAAGAGTTCCTCAAAATCCATGAGTTTTGTTATTTTCAATTCAATGAAGGAGTGTGATAAAGTACAATTGAAGTTTTATTAGCAAAAATAGTTTTGAAAATAATAAATTATTTAGTTTCTAATGAATACAAAGTCTACTTCTCATGAATAATGATATTTTATAAATATGTTTTATTAAGTGTTAAATGAATTATATTCTAATTTTTATATTTTCCAATTTAATTATATTATAAATGGTTTAATTTATTATTATTATTATTATTAGCTAATTAATATATAAAGTATATATATATATTTTAATAAATAAATAAAGAATAAAATAATAATTAGACTTTGGTACAAACTATGGGACAATACCATAATTTTTTAATAGCACATGCTCCAAAATCCTTAGCTCATGTTCATATGAGATATGTTTTTTTAATTAACCAATTTAATTAAAAGAAGAAAGGGCTTAACTACTTTTAAAATAGATCTCTCTCTTTCATTTGGCATCTAGCACTTTGAATGTTCTAGAATATTTTGTGACACCATCTACCTAATAATTATTGATAATTAAATTCAGATTATGGACGCTCTATGTTACTACTATAATCATATAAACAAAACGGTTGGTAAATGCCTATAGCCATCAATTTATGATAAACATCAAAATATTTACTTCATGATTCTTAACCATGGAGATTCATGCCCACTTTACCATATTTACATATAGGCTTTGTTACAATACCATTAATTAATATTATGACTTGTCAATACCACATGCTTAAGAAACCTATAACTCATTTCATATGACATTTGTTCAAATGACATTTCTTTAATTAATTAAATTAAAAGGGAAAAAAATGTTATAACTATTTGGAGATAAACCTTAAATATCTTAATTTTTTTATTTTACATGTTAAATATCTAAAACATTTAATTGTTAAATTTTTCTACAGTATTTCCCACAAAATATGTGTGGAATGATACCATAAAATGACAATTTCGTTGATTAGTTAAATAAAGCCAAATTTGTTGCCACCGACTCGCTGAATTTTGGTAGCATGTATTCTATAAAGTGAATCGACCATATACCATCTATAACATCAATAACCCTTGTTCGAAGGTAAGAACCAATTCATACCTTTCAAAGCTCAATAATTAAACTACGCGGCATGGAACACTAGCTATTCGGCCTTGTTTTGGCGTAGCAACCTCGAACCTAAATGATATTCATGCATATATTAAAGCAAAACCTAAGATCAAATTGTATGTCAATTTCATGATTTCGTACAAAGGAAGTACGACCTCACATGAATTTAAATTTATTAGACTAACTCTTGGTTCAAGCAGTACTCAAAGAAAGTACAAACTTCAAAACTTTTATTTAACTGAAATAGAAAATGTTTTTTTTAATAATTTAAATAAAAATTTGGTATTTAATTAGAATAGAAAATGAAAATAATTTAAATAGAAATTTAGAAATTTTGACATGGAGAGGGAATTGATTTATTATATAATTTCTTTTTATAAACAAGAATCAAGACTAATGAAATGAAATGATACAGATACAAGTCATCCACAACATGTCATATTCAAATCTAGGATCTCGTGGTATCAAAGATAGTAGAGTCAGATGTGAAATGCATGGGCTAGCAAAGTTCACTCAAAATGAAATTCCAAGATGTGAAATGCGTGGAGTAGCAAAGTCCACTCAAAATGAAATTCCATAATTTATAAAAGACTACAATAACATGAAACTCATAATTCCTGGATGCGGATGTACACAACGAATGACATGACAGCAAAAGAACGGGCTGGCAAGTGGCATCGCCACATAGCCACCCGTAGGCTCGCACACAGAGTATTAAACTCGTCTTACAGCAATAGTAAAGGCCATTCAATGCGGCACTCGAACCAATTCACCAGCGCCATCCCGCCTCGGCTCTGCATCATGGAAACCTCAGGTAATATTCGGCCCACCTCCTCTGTTTTTGCCCCTCTGCCTGTGAATTGCAATTGCCCTCTGGCCGTAGTGGAGCCAAGCACACGCACTGCAACAGGCAGGTGTTGCCATATTCTCTGCTGCATAGAATTTGGAATAGGCAACCATTACTCTCAGAGTCTGATATGCAACCTGACTCTCGCTTTTGAGCCCTCTGAGCCTTCTGCCTCTCACTTCCGCTCAGTACCGACTTCTCACAGGCAGTCCCTTCCACCCCACACCAATATGCCTTGACTGCGCCAGCGAATGCGTAGCAGGAGGGGCAGCAGCAGAGGCAGATTGCTCTGTCCTCCACCATCAACGGTCTCTGACTCCTCTTCCCCCTCGTCTAACTACATCTCAGCTCGTTATCCTGGTACACGCAGCGGCAGAGGCCGCACTCGCGTTGTTCGCACCCAGCCCACACAAACCGGTCCATCAGCTTCAGCTCCCCCTCCCAGCTCTCAGCATTCCAACCATTCGGCCCAATTCACTTACCATTGCTCTCTGAATCGACCTACTATCACGGCCACCATTACAGTCATGTTTCAGGAGGAGCCTTCCAGCGATGAAGGACGTCCCACCTACGCTTCGGAGAAGAGTGACACTGCTTAGGGTGAGCCACTTGCAGCAGAGCCAAATCGTGACACTCTGGTGAAGGAAAACACGGGTGAGCAGCCAAAAGACGAGGAGGACCTCGACGCCTACAGATGTCTGATTATTGAAGAACACCCGTCAGCTTCAAATGACACCTAAAACAACACGCGTCTTCAGGATTCAGGTTCCCGGATACCAAGTCTATGGATTTACTTTTGCATTTTTGAGCAAAATAGCTAGTTTTGCAATTGAATTCAATAGAATATCACTTTCTGTTCATATGCTGGTTTCCCCTGCGAGGGCAGCGAATTTATTTTGGATTGGACTGGTTTCCCACTTCTGGGCAGTCTTCATTTTGTTTCTGTTGCAATATGCCATGAACCTTGGCTAAGTACTGCAGAGGCCTAAGCCTCCTTGTATCATTTTGTTACAGTAATAGATTTTAGACTTAAAAAAAAAAAAACAAAAAAAAACAAAAACAAAAACAAAAAAAACAAAAACAAAAACAAAACAAAACAAAAAAACAAAAAAAAAACATGATACTCATAATGATAAAATGAAAGTGTGAAACTCAATTGTTAAGTTCAATTTGAAAAAAATAGAAACAAAATATAAAGATAATAATGAGTATGAAGCACTATATACAAGGGGTAATCCTAGAATTAAAATAGAAATTAGAAATATGTTGCAAAAATTTGCAATTTATCTCAATTTTTTTTTTTTGAATAATTTTAATAATGTTCAATAAATGAGTAATAAGAAAAATAAGTACAATCAATTATACCAATTAGTGGGGGCTAGACTGTAGTTATAATTAATCTCTTTTTCTATTTTCTTGAAAACTTGATTTTTATTTTTCAGTGTTGTTATAAAAACTTTTTCAGTTTAATTTTCTTTAATTAAATATTTTTATCCAGTAAACGTAAAAATACAAATACTTATTTAATATTCACTTTTAAGGAAAATTAAAATTAGTATGTTTTTTTATAACAATTTTCACATAAGCCCCAGGGGATAGCTTAGTTGGTCAAGTCCCTGTTGCTAAGTACCTTGCCAATTGGGAGGTCATGTGGTCAAATCTCTTTGATGCCATTGGGGTTAAAGCCGACATATTAGGTTGACAAATCTATCCAGATTGTTGCTTGTGGATGTAGCACAATTTGCACATGCATTATAAATAAACAATACATTTATTGATTCAACTTGAGTTTTTTAACAAAATATTTCAAAATTATGTTTCTTATTGTTTTTGCTCCTTTAGCAGGGCGTATACACTATTGGTTTTTAAGCATGTGTTGCAAAGTATAATGGAAATACGAACATCATGTGAACATGTATTTGTAAAAGATGGTATATTAAAAAATAATAGTCATATTTAAATATATATATATATATATGATTAAATTTAAGAGATAATATTTTATTATGAAAAAAAAACTTTAATTTCATCCTATCTTATTTTATTTTATGAATCAACATGTTATTCTAAATATTTATTAATGCAATTTTCAATTTATTTATATATTTTTATTTCAAAAATGTTTATATATTATATTGTTGAAAAGCAACATAAATATTTTCAATATTATTTTTAAAGATTAATAACAAAACTATATGATGATGATGATGATGATGGTTAACATCCACTGAGACCAAACTTTGGTCTATCAGACCTAAAGAAACGAATTATTTAGTTTGATTTAAGATTTTATTCCTATGCTCAAAAAGCTTGGAGAGAAGCCTACCGAGCTCACTGTAGTTTTGACAACGTAAAATGCTAGGAAGGTCAGTGTTGCAACAAAGATTTTGAAATTGAGATCTAATGTGGTTGCACACGGAGCACTCTAAGAGGAAGTGATTTTCATCCTCGATGTTTGTATTCTCACAGAGATGGTAGAACCTTTCCATCCATGGTGTTTTAGGAACTGCCCAACAACCCGATTCACTATGGAGCTCATGAGAGTTCGTTCTAATCTTGGCTATATTAATTTTCTTCTTTGAGCTAGTTAAAACAGAGAGATACTTTTGATCTTCTAGGGTGGGGTTGATGACCTACTTATAATATCTTAAGTTTCTTTTAGCTGCTAAATCTTTCTCACACCACATTTTTTCTTTGAACTTAGAAGTAACAATATTTTTAATGTTATTAATGTTTTGCAATGCAACATTCTCGTCGATCTCCCAATGGTTTAACCAAGCTCCTGTGTCTTTATACCAACCTCATTTGAGTCTTAGGTGGTTTTCGCTGGAATTTAAAGCTAGCTTAGGAAGTCTATGGTCTCCTATGTTATTGAGTTTGTGCTTGTACAACAGAAGCCTAGTCATAGCTAGGCTCTCCATAGGCCTATATATATATATATATATATATATATATATATATATATATATAACTTAAAAATCAATTAATATATATGAATTCCAAATTAATTTTGTAGTTATGTAAAGTAAATTATATCTTTTTTATTGGGGGATTTGAATCGGTGACCTATTGCAAGGAGTGCCTTAACAATGCACTCATTCACTGTCAATCCAAAGTCCCGTAGGCTATTCATTTCAAGTTAAATAAAAATGTAATTTAAATTTGAAATATAAAAATATTCTAATAAATTTTTTTTTTATTTAAATAAAGATGTAATCTTAATTTTAAATATAAAATATTTAGTTAACAATATAGTTAACTAGTCAAATTATATAAATTTAATTACTTAGTCATTTAAAATCATTTTCAAATATCAACATTTCTAACTCAATTATAGCTAAAAACTTGTTTGAATTATATCAATTCATTTTAATATAAAAATATAACTGAAATTTTAAATATATAAGTTTTTAATAAAGTTTTTTTTCAAATTATTTTATTTTCACACATATCATTTTACCTAAATAAACTAAAAACTATATTCAAAAAGTTCATGTATACAAATGACCAGTGACATGTCACCACGTGGCTCTTGTTTTAAACCAATTTAGATTTATTTTAACTCTGGATCTACTAGTGTGGAGAGGGATCAAATCTCTTTTCAATCTAAAAGAAGTTTGCATCTCAAGAGATTTGATCCCTCTTGGCCCTTGATAGATTTGAAGTGAAAATAGATCTAGGCTGATTTAATTCCCCCCTTTAAATAGGCTATATTCAACTTGAATACCATGAGTCATTCTATTTTTATAGGGTTATTTTTCTTTTATTTTTTATTTGATTTTGATTGAGTTAAAATGTTTACATTACATTACATTAATTATTATTATTATTATTATTATTATGTAATTTGACTTGGTCAAAATGTTAAACAAGACAATAGATTATAACATCTCTACTGTACTAGGTTAGAGAACGCTCTCAGCATATGATCCAGGTGGATGTTGGTGGCCACCCACCTATCCCATTTGGACCCCCACAACTGTCTCTTTCAATTTTTCACTTTCCTTAATTATAGCGCAGTTTACTATTTTTAGCAGTTTTTCGGGTCCTAAACTTCCGGAGCCGTTTTGAGGCCCTAAACGACATTTTTTGAGAAATCTACCGCCAGTGATTTTTCTGATTAAAATCGTCTTTTCCGTCGTAGTCCTCAGAGAGATCTTTCCAACGGGCTATCATGCGCGTCAAACGGAGATAATACGACCAATTCGCGACCCCAGGAAGTTGGCTGTCCAACTCACCCCAAAACGGGGCCCACAATTTGGCGTTTCATCTTCTAGGGTTAGGTTTTGGAATGTGAAGGGTTTTCCATTGTTTCTCAATAATAAATAGGCCTTCGAGCCTCATTGTAAAGACAATTCGAAACAGTTCAGAGGCATGTAGCCAACACATCTCTTCTCAGAGATAAGCTACCATCGCCCTAGCTGGGTTATTTCTATTTGTAAGCATATTTCAGTATTCTCCATTAATGAAATGAAGTATTATTTCCGCTGCATCTCTGTTTTTATGGTTATCGTGTCTCTGTATTTATGGTTATCTCTGTAATCTATTGTGTTCCTGCTTAAATCCGGATCAGCATATTAATGTTAATTGTAACATATAAATATTTTCTTATGACTAAAAGATATTTTTTAATTTTAAATATTAAAAAAACTATGCTTTTCGTATTTATTTGTAAATTTATGATTGAATTTAATGTTATGTATTTTGTGTGTGTGTGTGTGTATTAAAAGAAGCGATTATGAGGTTTATATTAATGCAACATGGTTTGAAGGCCAATTTTTTTTACATAGTGGACTTTATCTTCTACATCTGCATTCTAGATAATCTAAAAAAGACAGACTCTCATACTCCTTTCTATACATGCCATTGTTCTAAACAAACTATCCTTATATGTTCTCCAAAAAACTCCTAAAGCTATTATGAATTTACAAAGCATAGTTTATAACAACAAAAGGAACTACTCGTCAGGGTTCACCCCTAAATCAGGTGTGTCTTCAGGTCCATGAATTGCAAGTCCTGACAGTGAGGAAGAGCACCCTTCTCCAAATATCATCATCTACAAGTCCAAGTTCAACTCCTGTTACACCCCAAAGTCTTCAAATTCTTCATTGCTTTGCCTAGATGATTATAAATTAGATAGAAGGGCCAAATTACCCATCTCGGCGTTCAACAAGTCAGTTGCCACTTGCAACCTTGCCATTTAACCCTCCAACAAATTAAGCTTCTCATTGAGCAAGTCAAAATGTGTGTAACAACCTTGGTTAAAAATCTATGTAAAAATATTTAAGACCATGGTCATGGGACATGTATTCCAAGTTGAATGGTGGGAAAAAAATCCTAGTGGGTCTTCATTTTGGTTATTATGGCTAAAGGAAATTGGAAAAGGCAATGGCAAAGGCTTTGGAGAGGCATTAGGCATTTATCGACATTTTATTTATGAAAATAAAGGAAATTGGGAGAAAGAAAGGTGAAAGGTCACAGATTGCATGTGAGGAGGAAATTGAAGGAAAAGAATGGAAAATGAAGAAAATAGATGCCTCATCAATAAAAAGGCTTCCAAAGATTAGTTGGCAAGCTTTTTGACAGGTTTTGGTGGAGATCTCTTCTATTCTCTCTCTCTCTCATACTCTTGGACACTTAGAGTTTCTTGGAGCACTCTTGGAGGAGTGTGGCATACTTGGAATTCAGAACAAGAAGGCAAAGGAAAAGCAGGAATGTGCAAGAGGACATCGGTATCAGAAACTACAACAGGTTTTTCTTGCAGGTACCGAGTTGCATGTATGTTTTCCTCACTAGTTTTGGCATGCATGGCATATACATGTGGTTTATTGGTCATGATCTGTCATTGGCATGGAGGATTTCCTAGATTGACAGTGGATTTGCCTATCCTTTCCATTTCTTGGATAGCCATGGTGTTGTGGGTTCATTTCCTTATGTTTTCTTGTTGGTTTTCATGCTCCTTTAGATGTGGGTTGAATTACTAGTTCCTAGATCCTTGGTTGGACAAACACTTTGGAGCCCTGTAACAACTTGGGTTGAGTTACTAGTTCTGGAGCCTTGGTTGGACAAACGCTCTGGAGCCCTTGGTGGGTTGAGGTATTAGTCCTATTGGTTGGACAAACACTCTAGAGCCCGATGGGAGTTGTGGGTTGAGTTACTAGTCTTGGAAGCCTTGGTTGGAACAAATGCTCTAGAGCCCTGGAAGGCTTGGGAAGAGACAAATCTGGTGATGGTTTGTGATGTCCGACTGTGAGATGGAATCACTGTTTGATGGGTTGAGGTGGTTTGGCCTATGGAAGCCTTGGTTTGGTTTTGATGGATTGTTCCATGAGATCCCATATTCATTCTTGGAATATGGCACGGGGATGACTAGCTGAAGAGAGATTTGGCTCAGCCATGTCTATGGTAAGGTGGTACGTGGAATTCCCAAACCTGGTTGGCCATTGCATTCATTAATATGAGGTTATTTTTCCTTGTTAATTCATGAGTATTATATTGGTTTATATATGGATTATATGGTTGTTGTTTCCTTAGTATTTCTGTTGTGATTATGCTAGTTATGAACATGTATTATGAAAATGGCTATGTATGGATCTCAACATGTTTTTACTTGTAAATGAATGAACAATATATCTATGGCCTAATAAATGAAATAACAACTAATGTGATAAGGAAACAATGTCTCATGGGGAATCTCAGATAAGTATGAGACCCCTATGCTCAGCTCTGCTGTTAAGACCTGTAGATTTAAAATTTGTGATATGTTTTACGAAATGTCTGTCATGGATAGTAGGGGTCCAACCTAGTCCTTATCAATGTTTTTGCAAATGTATCTTTGCTCCACTGTGAAATTTTACTTCTGAAGGTGCCATTAAGTTTTGGACAGTGACCTAGGCTCTGGGCCTGAAAAGTGGCACAAATCCCGGAGTCACGGGCACAACACTGGGGAAAAAAATCCCTGGAAGCTCCCTTGTCCTTGCTGTGGAAGATTCTAGAGCCTCACAGACACACCCTTATCCATATCAAGGGAGCGTCCAGGGGTTTGATGCACTAAAACTTCATTTGGTCTCAAGGGTTGGTTACCTGAGTGTTTGGGATGGCTCTTGGGAGTTTTGTTGCTGATGTGGAAGGTCTGTGTGATGTGTTCCTCCAGTTACACTTCCTTAACTAATACATAGGGATTCAAATCATATCATAGTAACTTCTCGTCACATGTTTACCCCAGTTGGTCAGTTACTTGGGTAGATGTGGGAGGAGGGTGTTACAGAGTAGTATAAGAGCGGGTTGCACTCTCTTTTGGTCATATCTGATACTACAGAGTGATATCAGAGTGGGTTGCGCTCTCTTTGGGTCATATTTGATACCACAAAGTGGGTGGTATCAAAGCGGGTTCCATTATCTTTGGGGAATGTCTGGTTTATGTTCTCTTTGGGTGTTATCTGATACCACAAAGTGGTATCAAAGCATGTTTCAACCCTTGGACTGGATGGGCAGAATGTGTTTGTCATGCATGCATGTCAGTTGCATACATGTTCTTTATGTTTGTGGACTATGTACTTGTTGCATTGCATGGTGTTGATCATGGTTGTAGTGATGTCGCCATGTAGGAGTTGATGATGTTGTTGGGATGCGTTAGTCATGAATGCATGTTGGTTGTATATGCATTTGTTATGCATGTCAGTGTCTATATATTATTATGCATGCATTGTCATGGTTATGGTTATGCATGTATGGTAGGTTAGACATGCATTGTGAGGTCATTGTATGCAATTAGGTCATCATGATGATATTGGTATGTTATGATGCTAATGTGTTGGCTAAGATAGAGCAGGAGATGCAGATCATTAAAGTGAAGCTGCAACAATGGACTTCAGGGTAAGAGTAGATCATCATACAAGTTTGTATGGTGGACATGCAGGTATGTATGTTAATGTTTGTTATAAGCATTAGGGTAATTGATACGTTTGTCATTCTATTATTATTATGGTTACATGTATGGTAAATGCTAGTTGATTAGTGTAGTCATATGCATATGTGTCGAATAGTCATGAGTGATAGTTTCCCGTGGTTGCATGCATTGCTATTGTTGTTTTATGGTAGTTAACTTGATGAGCATGTTATATGTTAACTTCTTCTTGTTATATGTTAGTTAATGATTAGGGTTATTGCATTAAGATCTTGATGTTATATGTATCATGTTAAATTGGATTGGCCTATGCAGATGGTTAGGGTTATGACATTAAGGTACGAGTTTAACTATGTCATCTATTTGATGTTTGAGTGTTCGATGATGTCATCTAGTTGATTTATTCAACATGGTATGTTTGCAAATTGGTTGAATTTTTGATGAATTGCATAATATGACTATGTGTAAGTAAGATTTCTCTAAGGAATGATATTGTTTTAAGATGGTTTTACTCACACATATATGTTGAGATGGTTGATATGTACTTGAGTGTAAGTAGGTGATAGTTGTATTATTATGTCTAATGACTACGAGTTGATTATGAATTATGACATGATTGTTAGTCTTGGTAAAGGTTGATTTCAAATTAGTATATGTGTTGTATTGATCTTTGGAACATGTGGCTTACATGTGTGTTTAGTTACAAGGCATCGTTCGTGATTAGCACAACAAGGTAATATAATTGGTATATTGTTACATTTATTTATGCACTGACAGTTATGTGTTATGGCAGTATGATACAAAGAATTGCATGGCAAAGAAATTGCCATGGAATCTTGAAGAAGGCTCAGGTTGAGCTTTCCCTTGGAAGCACTGGGAACCCATGGGGATTGAGTCATGGTGTCTGTTGAGAGTCTTGTGCTTTCGGTACCTTGTCATTTTCTTGCGCTTGATTTGTAGTTTTGTTATGTCTAGTGCATGATCATGCCACTTTGTTTGCGGTGTCGTATTGTTATTGGTTTTCATGATTTTCTTCTTGTTTGTTTCTTGTTCTTGCCTTTTATGTTTTGAGGGTCTTGGGAATTGGTTGGGAAAGAAGAAAGTTGATGGAACTCTAGGAGAGTTGTGTGGAACCCAAACATGTAATGAAAGACTTAGATGAAGCTGGTGCATGTGTAAGGCCAGCTAAAGGTAAGAGTATGATAGTCGGCTAAGTTGGATGGGTCTGTTAGTGTAAATGGATGGTGGTAAGACAATCATGAGAAAACTAACATGAAAGGTAAAGTGAATGGATGTGAGGCATCTGATTCCTTGGCTATGTTGGGAACGACTGTTCTCAATGTTGTGCATGGATAAAAGATATTTGGTAATTATGTTGTGATCATGATTGTGCTAATGTCTATATATGTATATATGTATGTATGTATGTATGTATGTCATGTCTCGCAGGGTCATCATGGATCGTGATTGTTTTTATGCTAATGTTTATATGTATATATATATATGTATGTATGCATACCATTGTCTGACACAGTCATGATTGTTATATATATATATATATATATATATACATATACCATTATCTAGTAGGGTCATCACGAATTGTTCTTGTGGAGGAATGATTGCTTATGCATGTGAATGGCATGAAGAGATTCTTGGTTCATAAGGAATCAAGTGGGAAGAGAAGTCTGCCAGATCTCTGAGGTATGTATCATGTGGATATGAATTGATATTATGTGATTATACTATGTCTATGTTTATTTTATGGACATGCTAATGCTGAGAGAGACATTAGTAGAATGTAAACAACGTGATACTAGAAGCAAGATTGCTTGGTATAGGTAGCGTGGTCTTGGATGTGCAGTGCTATTGTTGTGCATATTTTATATTCAATGATTTTACCTATGGTGTTGTGTGCATGTTGCATATGCAATGCTGGGTATAGATGGTGCTATGTACATGTTGGATATGCGGTGTTGTGTACATATTGTACTGTGCACATGATGGATATGCAACGTTGTGTGCATATGGTGTTGTGTGCATGTTGGATATGTAGTGTTGTGTATATATGATGTTATGTACATGTTGTATATGCAGTGTTATGTACATATGGTACAAGTAGTACTATGTACATATGGTGTTGTGTGCATGATTGTACATGTGGTGTTGTGTGCATGATTGTACATGTGGTCTTGTGTGCACGTGGTGATGTGTACATGTGGTGTTGTGTGCAGAGGGTGTTGTGTACATGTCGTGCATGTGATGTTGTGTACATGTGGTGTTGTGTACATGTCGTGTATGTGGTAATGTGTACATGTGGTATTGTGTACACATTGTATAGGTGGTGTAGTGTACATGTGGTGTTGTGTACGTGTTGTGCAGGTTGTGTCACGTACATGTGATGTTGTGCACATGTTGTTTAGGTGGCGCTATGTACAGGTGGTACTGTGTACATGTTGTACATATTGTATTGGTGTACATGTGGTATTGTGCGCGTGTCGTACATGTTGTGCTGCGGGCATGCAATATTATGTATGTGCTTTGTGTAGTCGTGGTGTTGTGACATATGTATTCATTGTTGTTGTACTCTGTGTACATATTTGTGTTGTGTTGTACACCAGATGTAGGTGTATGTTATTTGTTGTGGTTTACACCGAATGTAGGAGTCTATATTATGTTGTGTTGTACATTGAGTGTAGGTGTATGTGTGGTATGTCAGGTGTAGGTGCATGTATTGCATGGTGTTGTATGTCGTGTGTGGTTGAATGTGTGTGATGCACACTATGTGTACGTGCACATGGTTTAGGAGAAGGAACTAGGTGTTTTTCGGGTGTCGCAACCAATCCGGTGCGCATACGAAATAAGGACAAAGGTAGAAGTTAAGGATTAATTAAAGGATGGGTATCAGTATTTTGTTTCAGTTTTATTATGCATGTGATTTATGATTCTAACCTATGATGATTACATCTGATCTATGATTCTGGTTTATGATGGTTACATGTGGTTTATGATTTTGATCTATGATGGTTGTATTTTGAGCTAACATGATGTGATATGTTTATACATGATGATTTGGTCAAAGATGCTAGTTTGACTTGTTGTGACAAGAAGCGAACAGAATTGCAGTGTACCTTGTTGACGGGCCACCAATGAAATATGATTTGAAGTTATTTCAATTTATTTTGAATCTAATGGAATTATGTGCTTGGTACAGGAAAGCATGAAATGCCCAGTTGGGTGGTCAAAACTGACGGTAAGCATTAGCAGCAACAACAAAAAGGCATTAGAACATGCAGCAGTATGCTCGTAAGCACTTCAAGAGCAGGGAAATTGTGGGACAATGATACCCAATAGTGTCCATTGATTTCCATGAGCATGCTATGATCAATATGATGGTTTGAGGCAGAGATATGCCTTGGTTTTTGGACCTCCCGATGTGAGGAATCCTTGTTGAGGGTTGGACTACCTGCGATGAGGGTGCCAACGAAACTTGCAAGGTGTGTGACTACACGAAAGGGGGTGACCAGATTGCCCGAGGGACTATGTAGCAGAGAAGGGAAGGCTGAGGATATATTTTTTTTGGTCATTAGCACTGCCAGATGGAATCAAATGCACATTGGGAGTGTGCCCTGGAACAATGAGCCAATAACTATTCACTGAGAGGACAAGTGGAGCAGGATTATAGCGTTGGACATTGGAACAGGATAATAGCATTGAAACTGACGGTAAGCATTAGCAGCAACAACAAAAAGGTATTAGAACATGCAGCAATATGCTCGTAAGCACTTCAGGAGCAGGGAAATTGTGGGACAATGATACCCAATAGTGTCCATTGATTTCCATGAGCATGCTATGATCGATATGATGGTTTGAGGCAGAGATATGCCTTGGTTTTTGGACCTCCTGATGCGAGGAATCCTTGCCGAGGGTTGGACTACCCGCGATGGGGGTGCCAACGAAACTTGGAAGGTGTGTAAATACACGAAAGGGGGTGACCAGATTGCCCGAGGGATTATGTAGCAGAGAAGGGAAGGTCAAGGATATATTTGTTTTGGTTATTAGCTGCCAAATGGAATCAAATGCACATTGGGAGTTTGCCCTGGAACAATGAGCCAATAACTATTCACTGAGAGGACAAGTGGAGCAGGATTATAATGTTGGACCTTGCAGTGGATTCTGGACTTCCTAGGAAGGAGGTGAATCCTGGTATTACTTTGAGGGTGGAGGTGTGAGCCTCTAGATTCCCTTGTTGCGGATGTAAGCATCATATCCTTTTATTTGTTGGTTGAGAAAATGTGTATATGTGTGTATTATTATAAATACTGTATCAAGCTGGATTTATAAAGCTCCATAGACAATATGGTTATTTGTTGGTTGAAGCAAATGTGTATAACCATATGTGGTTGTTGTTGTAAATATTGTAATGAGTTGTGTTATAAAGCTCTAATAAACGGCATGATTGTTATATCTTCATT
Organism: Pinus tabuliformis; assembly: GCA_031772625.1. NCBI lineage: Eukaryota > Viridiplantae > Streptophyta > Pinopsida > Pinales > Pinaceae > Pinus > Pinus tabuliformis. Next base: position 1,126,689,154 of record CM062811.1, on the reverse strand, counting down.
AGTGATCATTGTAAATATTATAACGAGATGTGTTATAAAGCTTCATGGCCAGTATGTTTTGTTTTCAACGGTCTTGCTAGTTATATGTGTCATTGAACACCGAGGACGGTGTTCCCCCAAGGGGGAGGGTTTTGTAATAGCCTTGGTTAAAAATCCATGTAAAAATATATAAAACCACGGTCATGGGAAACATATTCCAAGCTGAATGGTGGGAAAAACATCCTAGTGGGTGTTCATTTAGGTTATTATGGATAAAGGAAATTGGCAAAGGCAATGGAAAAGGATTTGGAAAGGCATGAGGCATTTATTGGCATTTTATTTATCAAAATAAAGGAAATTAGGAGAAAAGGAAGGTGAAAGGTCACAAGTTGCACGTGAGGAGGAAATTGAAGGAAAATAATGGAAAATGAAGAAAATAGAGGCCTCTTTAATAAAAAGGATCATGAGGATCAATTGGAAAACTTTTTGACAGGTTTTGGTGGAGCTCTCTTCTATTGTCTCTCTCTCTCATACTCTTGAACACTTACAGTTTCTTGGATCACTATTGGAGGAGTATGAAATACTTGGAATTTGGAGCAAGAAGGTGAAGGAAAAGCAGGAATGTGCAAGAGGACATCAGGATCAACAACTACAGTGGATTTTTCTTGCAGCGACCGAGTTGCATGTATGTTTTCCTCACTAGTTTTGGCATGCATGGAAAATGCATGTGGTTTATTGGTCATGATCTGTCATTGACATGGAGGATTGTCTGGATTGACAATGGATTTGCCTAGCCTTTCCATTTCTTGGATAACCATGGTGTTGTGGGTTCATTTCCTTTTGTTTTCTAGTTGGTTCTCATGTTCCTTTAGTTGTGGGTTGAGTTACTAGTTCCTGGAGCCTTGGTTGGACAAATGATTCGGAGCCCTGTAACAACTTGGCTCGAGTTACTAGTCTTGGAGCCTTGATTGGACAAATGCTTTGGAGCCTGATGGGAGTTGTGGGTTAAGTTACTAGTCTTTGAAGCCTTGGTTGGAACAAACGCTCTAGAGCCCTGGAAGGCTTGGGTAGAGACCAATTTGGTGATGGTTTGTGATGTCCGACTGTGAGATGGAACCATTGTTTTATGGGTTGAGGTGGTTTGGCCTATGGAAGCCTTGGTTCAGTTTTGATGGATTGTTCCATGAGATCCCACATTCATGCTTGGAATATGGCATAGGGGTGACTAGATGAAGAGAGGTTTGGCTCAGCCATGTTTATGGTCGAGTGGTACGTGGAAGTCTCAAACCTGGTTGGCTGTTACATTCATTAATATGAGGTTATTTCTCGTTGTTAATTCATGAGTATTATATTAGTTTATATGTGGATTATACAGTTGCTGTTTGCTTGGCATTTCTGTTGTTATTATGCTAGTTATGAACATGTATTATGACAGTGGCTATGTATGACTCTCATCATGTTTTTACTTGTAAATGAATGAAAATTGTATCTATGGCCTAATAGATGAAATCACAACTAATGTGATAAGGAAACAATGCCTCATGGGGAATCTCAGATAAGTATGAGACCCCTATGCTCAGCTCTGCTGTTAAGACATGTAGATTTCATATTTGTGATATGTTTGAAGAAATGTCTGTCATGGCTAGTAGGGGTCCAATGTAGTCCTTGTCAATGATTTTGCAAATGTATATTCTTTCTGCTGTGAAATTTCACTTCTGAAGGTGTCTTTGAGTTCTGGGTAGTGACCTGGGCTCTAGGCCTAAAAGGTGGCACAAATCCCAGAGTCGCAAGCACAACACTGGGGGAAAAAGTCCCTGGAAGCTCCATTTCTCTTGATGTGGGAGCTTCTGGAGCCTCCCAAATGCACCCTTGTCCATATCAAGGGAGCATCAAGGGGTTTGATGCACTAAAACTTCAGTGGGTCTCAGGGACTGGTTACTTGAGTGGTTGGGATGGCTCTTGGGAGTTATGTTCCTGATGTGGAAGGTCTGTGTGACGTGTTTTGCCAGTTCCACTTCCTTAACTGACACATAGGGAGTCAAATCATATCATAGCAACTCTTTGTCACATGTTTATCCCGGTTGGCTGGTTACTTGGGTAGATGTGGGAGGAGGGCGTTACAATGTGCTCACGATTCGGTCAAAATCATTTCTCCCTACATGGAAATTAAACTGATAATAAATCCCTTGGAAGCCAACCATTGGGTTAAATAGTAATTATTGTTCTTGCTCTCGGAACTGTGGTGATTCTCCATTAGAAAGGCCACGACACTGTCTTTCGAATCACCTAGATGGAATGAAAACCAAACATGCCACTTTGCTATAGTGATATCATGCCCCCTCCCCTTATAACCATGCAATGTTTTCTTTCCCAAATCAATTGTCCTCCATTCGCCTTCAATGTTGTATTGGTTACATGCAAAGTCAAGCATAGAAATCCAAAACCATAATTTTCTTCTTGCAAATTGTGCTTGGATTCATTAATGTCTACAAGTGTCCTGAATATCAATTACAAAGTTGCTAATTCTACACCTCCACTCAAATTTATTACCATTTAGAATCGTCATACATTTGTCCACTGAAATATCTTGAAACACTTGGGCACTCCAGATGAGAACAGAGATCCAATTCTCTGCATATAAGATGGGATGCTAAAACATTACGGATGTGAGGGTATATATCACTACATCTGCGTATGCTCTGACATTGGGAGAACATACTTCCCATCACTTAATTCGATTTGTGACTTCAACGATGAACTCCGATCATGCTTATCATGACAAGGTTTTATGAATGGGAGTTCCCTCGTCCAAGACCATCTCTCCTTGATCTAATGTGACACCTTTGTTTGCTAACAAATCTGCCACTCAATTAAGGTTTCTTTTAATATGATAAAATTCCACACTATTAAATTTAGCAATTTCTCCCGATCGGGATGCGGAAAAAGGTAAGTGAGGGTGGCAGGCGAGATTATGAACATGGCAGGACAGAGGGATGAAACCATAGGTACGACGCAACCCTTCCAGCTAAAACAATGAGGAGCATGTTAGAGCAATTCTCAAAAAATCAGAGTGGGGGAGGTGGAATGAAGGAGAGTAGAAGTAGTGGCGACGGTAGTGGAAGAATGAGAAGGACGGTGAAGATGCATTATATGAAGGTGGCGAAGTGTAGAAGAAAGGGTAAACTAAGCGGGGTGAAAGAGGAGCAGAGCGCAGCGCAACAAGAAGGAGCTATCAAGGAGGTTAGCGATTCCGAGTATGTTAAACCTGAGACCCCTTCACTCCTTTTCTCAGTCATAATAGGTAGAATGGACAAATTTAATACATGTGAAGCCCCTGAGGAAGAAAAGGGCTGGTGTGAGTTCGCCCTCCACTCAGCAATACATTGTGAGGGTCAATCGGGCCAGAATGGGAGGGGGGGATTCTTGATGAATGGAGGAATTGTGGCCATGAGCACAGTCCGGGAAGAAACTTGGGAGACTGTATCAATCAATCCACTGCAAAAGCAGAGGGGAAGTCTGAAAGAGGGGATACGAAAATCCTGCCCCTAGCCCAACAATTGATTTGCATGACAGAGGGTCTTCTTCGCTTCTTGTATCCTGAAAATGACGAGCAGCGTAACACCCAAATAAATGGTGGGGATTGTAGCAGGAGTAGAGGAATAACCACAGAGAAAATTGTGGTGGCAGATAGTGATGAGAAACTTCAAAAACTGACCCCTGTGAATGATAATTGTCAACAGGATAAGGTAGAAAGCAGGATGGCGCGCCCGGGTCGTGGCAGAGGACGTGGAAGCCGAGGACGACCGAGGCAGGGGAATCAAGAGGGTCAGCCAACAAATGCTCCAAGTAACCAGGGCAGAGGGAGAAGATCGACTGTGACAGCAGTCCAGGAAGCTGCCAGAGCTTATAGGGAAGGCACGAGTGAAGACATTCGCCGAATCATTCAAGACATGGAAGCCAACGTGAGGGAGGAACAATCTGACTCCGAGACGGAAGAATGGGCTGAAATGATTAGAGATCCGGGGAATACGCGGGGAAGGTTGACTCTGTATAGGCAGTCTCTACATATCTACTGGGTACTAAAACGCCTCCTTGCAAAGGCTCTGGAGCAGGTGGCGAAGGAAATGGCGGAAATTGCAAATGGCATGCCAAATTTGCAAAAAGAAATGAAAAATTTCCAGGTTATCATGATCAGGCAGAACAACAAACTGGAGGAGATGTATCAGCTGCTGTCTCGGATGGATCGTACAGCCCCAAGTCAGGATGAACCAATGGATACTCCCATGGACATGGACCAGAATACCGGCATCAGAAAGGAATGATCCTCTTGAGTCTCTTATGTGTTTCAGTGAACCTTTTTATTTTCACAGTTTTATGCATGTTAGTAGATTAATAGGTAGTTTCAGTTGTATAGTGCATATAGCCAGAATGGAAAGACTCGTTAAATTTTGTTTTTGGAATGCTTATAGCAAACTAAGGTGGCCAACAGACCTGGTTTCCCTTCGGGGCAGGTTGAGGCCACCACAACGATGTACCTGGTTTCTTTGGTTGTTATAAATAGAAAAGAAAGGCACTACCTATACTTACAAAAAAAAAAGAAAAAAAAATTAGCAATTTGAAGGTTTGTCTTATGCAAAATGGGGACTTGAATCTGCTCTTGGTTCTTGTTTAGCTTGACCACTTGCTAGATTACAATCATCGATTCATCGAATATAGAAAGATGACAAATTTCCCTTGAAATTGCCAAGTCTAATCCTTGCCATAATTCTAAATATTTAACCTGGTTATTGGTTGAAGTTCCTATACCTCAAGCATACTAGATCTCTCTTTCTTCGTCGAGACAAAAATAACCCCTCCCGCTCCAGCCTCCCCAATATATATATATATATATATATAATTGCATTCACGAATTTTGAGCATTCATGAACATTTTTGTGTGTTTAGAGGAATGGGAAACCAGACTGGACTCATACTCATGTAATATAATGTCGATTCTCACTATAACAACTATAGCCTCTAGGTGCACCACACACCCCCTAAGCATGGCATATATGCTAGGCGAGGTTTGAATCAACAATGTCGTAAGCAATGCCTTAACAATACGCTCTATCACGAATTGGTTTACACCCATAAGGATAAGCACTCATTTTTTAGTTGAACAAGTTGATAAATAATAAAATGGATGTTAGCCCACAGGGCATAGAATAGTCGGTGAATGGGTGTATTGTTTAGACATTCCTTGCATAATGATCACTAATTCAAAACCCTGTGGGTGTCCCACCTACCCAACCCTCATCTAGAAGTTATAGGGATGTTTGAAGGAATCAATCCCATGTCATGCAAGTACAAGATCCATGTATTATTTGTTCACAAATTTTAATTATTTGAATCTTAATACCATTGTTAAAAATGAATGGAAAAAGGTAAAAAACCCATTAATTTAAGAATAGAAGGCAAACCTTAACACAACACAAATCGTCCATTCTATATCCTTTGAATATTTAAATATAGTAACACAATTTTCTATGTAATTTGAAAATGCACTCAATCTAGATCTATGTTAATTCTAAATGAAAGGGATCCAAATGTTTTTCTACTTTAAAATATTCAAATTATATATATGAAGTTTATTTTTCATATATGATACATTTTTTTATTTTGTTGTTACTCATTTGTAACATGTCTATCTTACTTGTGGAATGGGCTTTTTGATAAATCAATGAAATATTAGTTTTTATTGACTTATTTATATGGTAAAATATTTTTTTCATTGTTGAAATGGTTGTAAGTAGTGTTTTAGTCTTGTTATCAAAAAATCAAAATCATTGTTTATATCTCATTCTACAAGTCTATAAAATATGTTCTTCTCTTACTAGTTAATAATATTTGGAGATATCCTTTAATAAAATAAATAAATTAAAAATTAAAAATTTCCTTTACATTTTTTAGGTATGATTAAATACATTAAACTTATTTTCAATCATTATATATTTATTCATAAATTTTTTAATAACAATTTTAATTATTTGAATTTTTTTTTCAAATTACCCTTTTTCCAAATAAACTTAATAAGATTGAAATTTCAAATTACCTTTTTGCCAGAAAAAAAAAAAAAACATACTTAATAAATTTGTTAAAAATAAAAAAGGAAAAAATAAAAACTTTATTAATCTATCATCACTTGCATAGAATAGAAGGTGAACCTTAACATAACACACATCAATGCACTAGTCCATTCTATGGTTAATATTTAAATATAATAACACAATTTTCTATGTATTTTGAAAATGTATTCAATTTATATATAAATGTTTTTCTATTTTAAAATATTCAAATTATATATATGAATTTTATTTTTTATATATAACATATTTTCATTTTGTTGTTATTTATTTGCAAAGCATCTACCTTATTTGTGTAAATAGTTTTGGATAAATCAAGGAAATATTAGTCTTTATTCTCTTGTTTATATGATAAAATATATTTTTCCATTATCAAAATAGTTGTAAGTTATAAGAAGTGTTTTAGTTTTATTCTCAAGAAATCAAGATTACTATTTATATTTTTTTCTAGAAACTTATGAAATATGTTCTTCTCTTACTCGTCAATAATATTTGGAGATATCTTATTATGATATTGTTGATTTACACATTTGAGTCCTTTGAGGTAATAATCTAGAGGAGGGATGCAACGATTATTGACCATACTTTTTATTAAGAGATATTTTAATTAACATTTATCCTTATTTTTTTTGGATTGGAGTGGAATCAATGTTGTCTTGTTACTTGGGGGATTCTCCAATAGAATTCAAATAAGGCGTATTAAGAATCAAATATGAACTACTTGTAGTAAACCTCCACTAATTTGTCCTTAGCCACAACCCAACTAACCAAAGTTTTGATGGGCCTTAAGGAGAACATGTGGTGGAATTTGGTCCATAATATGTACATGTGAGTCAACATCTCTCAATGTCATAAGTTTCAGTGTTACATGCCCTATCATTATGAAAATCATGGAAATGGAATAGGGTTAATTTGTTCTACCTTAACAGGAATGTGGAGGTAAGCCTAAGTTTTTGATATCTACACAAAGGATTTCACCTCTCGGGGAAAAAATTCAAGCCCTACATCTACCATAGTTACCTCAAGGTATTAAGGAATGTTAGTGCGAAGGGAACTTGGTCCATGGTGTCTGCCTTAAGGAGGATGTGAGTATGGCTATGGCTTTGTGATTTATACACACAAATCACCATGCTCGACATTATCAGTTCAATGCCTACCTTCTAGTGTCTTAATGATTATTGCAAGTTACTTGACAAAACTTATGTGAATATAAACTTACTAATGGTGTCAAAACTCCTCACTCCTCACTATATATATATATATATATATATATATATATATTTTGTCCGCGTAACGCCTTTAGATGGGCCTAACACCCACCCAATAGACTCTATGCTTGAACGTGATGGACCCAAGGAGAATTGAACTTGTGCCTACCCATTTGAGCTTCCTCACTCCTCACTATTAGTTTAAAAACCCATTTATTTGAGAGAAGATTAAAATTTAACAAGTTACCAAAATATAAGAATTGACTATTAATTATTGTAGAATCGACTAATATTTGACCATTCTATCATACTCCTCTATATGTTTCCCATGGTGCATCCCTTCACTTCTTTAACCTAAGTTTTCTAACTATGAATTTCTCCCATAACACCATTCATTCATTGTAGTTTAAATTTTCTTAAAATACATTTCTCATAATGCTATCTTTTCACTTATACCTTCTACAATTTGAAATTCATGTTCCCATTTTAAATATATTGAGTGATTGAGTTTCTCCTACGTCACCACTATTTCACAACCCTTTTACCATTGCTCTCTATCACAACCATCAGTGTTAGAGTAACTGCTATGAATTTCTCCCATAACACCATTCATTCATTGTAATTTAAATTTTCTTAAAATACATTTCTCATAATACTATCTTTTCACTTATACCTTCTACAATTTGAAATTCATGTTCCCATTTTAAATATATTGAGTGACTGAGTTTCTCCTAAGTCACTACTTTTTCACAACCTTTTACCATTGCTCTCTATCACAACCATCAGTTTTAGAGTAACTGAATTTCTCTCCTATCACCACCCTTTCGCAGTCTTTTCGCCAATGCTCTCTATCACGACCATCATTTTACTCCGTTTCTCCATGTCACCACCCTTTCACTAGTGATCTCTCTCACGACCATAATTTTTTCTCCCATCTCACCACCCTTTCACTAGTGCTCTCTATCACGACCATAAGTTTTTCTCACATGACACTATCGTTATCCTCTCAATTGTGGTTTTAGTGCAATCTCTTTACTCTCGTGCATCAAATTTCCTCACATGGCACTATCACTATCCCTTTCATTGTGGATTTCAGTTCAATCCCTTCGTTTCTCCTTTCCACGAGATAACCTTCCCCTCCGTGGCATTAATTTCTCTGCTAAAACTTGGGCCACTTACGACAGGACCTTCCCTATATATGGACATGGTATTTATCATCATTTCTGCTATTTCTTCGTTTTTGTGAGATCCACAATGCCGCGTTGACTACATCAGAGCTTCTAAAATAAGAGAATAAAATTGCCTTGGTGAGGCACACGTTTTCAAGGATAATTTAGAAACCTGACAATCATGCAAGGCCTTTATAGGATGTATTGATCCGTGATCACCAGTTATGCATTTAAACTTTCCAAGGCCCAACCAACCTGCAAATTGGGGAGGATGGCGCCTTGGGAGGATTGTGATGGGATGGCTAAAGTTTAGCAGATCTCGCAATTATCAAAGCTGTGTCAATTTTTCGGAGAAGGCCCCGCATAGTGTTCCAAAAACTGAAGAGCTTTCAAAAATTTACAGTTTCCACGGTACCTCGTCAAAATAAATCCCAGTAAAATATTATATATCGTTTTTGCCACTGATTTTTTTTTTCGAATTTAATGGATGGATCCCCCATATCGCCGACAGGAAATGTCAGAAAATGGATATTTTAATTGCACGAAATAGAAGGGCAGCTCTGAAGGCCTTATAATGTTGGCAGCCCACTTCGTATGGATGGAGATCATACGTTATTTCGTCGAATTTATTCATCAAAATTTCAGATATACATCGACTGCAGAGCCCATGAGTTTGAATTCAAATGACATTTTCAGATTCGTGGTGGTGATGTAACAAACCCCAAACTTCAAAATCTTCAGTGCTGAATACAACTTTTTTCAGGATCGAGCAGAACACCCATTTCAGATCCACCAGCCTGCAATCGTCCAAGGCTTTGGATCCTGCTAAATCTGATGGCGTCCCAGTCTGTGCTAAATTTGGTGTACTTTTCATGCGTTTCGAAGGCCGCCATGATTCTGGCAGAGCACAGCGAAGGCGATGCAGAGCTGGAGGAAGTAGCAGCGGAATGTTTAGAGAGGGTTCCGCCTTTACACAGCCGATTCACGCATACCACAAAAAGAAAAATGTACAGTTTTCTAATGGACGGCCCATTTATTTACTGTGCCATAGTGGATGAAGCGCTCGGGAAACCGCAGGTCTTTGTATTTCTCGAGCATGTCAGAGATGAGTTCAAGAAGTTGTTGAAGAACAGAGGTTGTGAAGGGCTCAGTTCGTGCTGTTTTGATAAAGAATTCGGTCCTGTTTACAAGCGCCTTGTGGCTCCTCTTGTGGGTGTTCCTCAAATAGAAAAGGATCGCTTGACGGAGGAAGAATCGAAATCCCAACCTGCTAAAACGCATCCAGTCCAGGTAAATAATTCTCCCAAAGATTCTCTACCTGTGTATGATAATACCCAAATTCAGGATTTGAATCACGAGCCCCTGTTGGGCCATGGAAAGAAGAAAAAGAAGGATCAGGCCACTGAGGTCATGGATATTATCCGGGAGAATGGCAGCAAAGCATTGGATACGAGTAATGGGCTCGAGGTAATTGTCGATGGTAACTGCCCAGGTGGGTTGTCATTGCAGAAGAGTGCTAGCTTCAGGAATAAAGGGCAGCAGCTTGCTCAGAGAATGTGGTGGCGTAATGTGAGGCTGGTGTTGATTATAGATGTGGTAGTTTGCACAATTCTATTTGGGGTTTGGCTAGGCGTCTGCAGTGGATTTCAATGCATTTCCCGATGAGGGGTTATTGAAGTTGAGCCGAGGAAATCAGAATGGTGAAGGCTTGCTTATGAAGAACCAAGAGCTTGAAGATGAGAGAAAAATGCCCCTTCCCCCACCTTCTCAAATTTAGCCCGCTTTAGCCAAACTCTTTTTGAAATACCTATGATGGAGTTTGATGTCCTAAGATTATAGGGCTGCTTTGATTCTCTTTCAAGCTCTGAGGCCTTCTGGTGCTGTCTTCATACAAAATTAGACGGGCTTCTATTCAAATTTTCTTTCTAGTTTACTACAGGAGCATTTTATGTATACATAGACATGTTGTGGTATAACGCCAATGCAATGCGTTCTGTGTGATTTTTATTGGAGAAAGCAATGTATCTGACAATTTAGATCGCTTCTAAGACATAAGTTTCAACCATAGTAAAATAATACAGTGGAAATCGCTGGCTTTAGAGGGAGTGCCGATGAACTTATCAGATAATTCGACGGGGATTGACGTCTTTGGATATTTTAAAAAGCAAGTTTCAAAGAGAAAAGGATCCCTCCTCTTCTATTGGCTGGTTCAGCATTTCAGGTGCATGAAATATAATGTATTTCCAGTTTCTGTGAGTTACAGTACTCTGGGGTTGTACATCCTTTCTTTGTGCTCAAATGCTGGACTTTTTCCTGTAGTGAAAAGGTATTTTGTTTTCTTGTACATTGCTTGGCATGGCTAATTCAATGCTTGGTTATTAGAGACATTTCATAGTTTAGATGGAACTAACAATTCTTTTGGCACTAATTCCCATGTTGCTGTTTCGGGGAAATTGTAATTTGGTTTGATACTGAGGCTAACGCCAATGTTAATTCTTTGAGATTCCATTCACTCCCTTTGATAAAAGGTAATTGTTCGTTTGCCCACATATCCTAACTTCATGGCTTTTGCATTTTTATGCTTTATTAATTAAGCTTCTTTTCACCCGATCAAGTACCTTGAATTTGGTTATTGTTTAAATTGCATCTATTATATGACACAGTTTTTCAATTCCTGAGTGTCTTGAAATGGTGATGATCTTATCCAGTGACCAGTCTCTGCAAAGTGAAACACTTGGCAGTTTCCTTACTGTAAAAGATGATTTATATCTCAGTCAATAACGACTAAGGCAAGACCATGTCGATCCTTTTGTTACGCCATGGAAGTGAAAATCACTTTAATAAAAAGGTACAACTTTATATAAATGCCCTTCTTTCTCAACTACAAAAAATTGAAGGGTTTTATCTCTTTTAGTTGAGCTCCAAATTAGCACCGCATGAACATGAAAAACTTTCACATGAAGATATAATTTATTTGCGATCAGCAAGAGTATAAAATAACAGTTAAAAATCGCTTAAATTACTAGCTTCTCAAAATTCAAAAATAAATCCCCAGAGCCTGTTGGCTACTGTAAATTATTTATATCTCACTTTAGCATCCATCTTGAATTCTTACAAGTGGAACACTGCCAATTGGTCTGTGTGCCACATCAAAGAGATACATGAATCTGCCACATCAAAGATATACATGAATCAACTAAACAAGACATTGTGGTCATGTCATTGTCGAAAACTTTGGACACCTTGTTGAAAGTTTATGATTTTTTATTTTGAGTTGATGATGCTCAAAGCTCGAGCATAACTCCATGGCATCCACATTCTCAATGTGGCTAGAAAGATCGACACTTGGCCACTCACAAATTTTGAATATTCATGGTCTATCCACTCATGATTTCACTCAGAATTTATCTTTGCATCCCTTGAAGAGAGGGTGGGCCCTAACCCTACAAGTGTGAGCTCATTGGTCCATTCCTGTTGAGATGAATCCATAAAATGCTAATGCAGATCTAGATATGATTTTCAAGTGTAGTGAAAGGGAACTTGTGTCCTCTGTTTACTTGCTGACATGCTGATATATAATAAGTCATCTTTTAATCTTGTTAGCTAGGAATCAAGTATAATACCTTCAATTTCTGCAAGCACATGAAATATTTTCCTCGCCATTAAGACAAGTTTAGATAACTAGATGTGATGCTGTTGATTTGTGTGTCTGAGTTTCTTAAATAATAATCTATAGAAGGGAAACATAGATTATTGACCTTTTACAGGGAGATGTTTTTTTATTTTTAATGATAACCTTATCTTTTGGTTGAAGTGGGGTCGAGAACCCTTGGAGTTTCACTTCATAGGTTATTAGGTAGAGCTTCAAGAGGTCGCATTAAGAATTGAACATAGGCTAGTTGTGGTAAACCTCCACTAATTTACTGCTAAAGCACAACACAATTGACAAAAAAATTGGTGGGCCTTAAAGAAAAACACAAAGTGGGCTTGGGTCTATAATATCTACTTGTGGGTCATCACCTACCAATGTCATAAGTTCATGTTGTGCCTCCCCTATGCCTATCTCAAGGTGCATGGTAAAGCTTGTGGGAGTCGAATCTAATTGATTATGTTCACCTTAAGGATCTTAAGGCAAGCATGGGGGTGGGCTTGAGTTTGTAATATTTACAAGCAAGGCAACACTTGCTTGTATCATAAGTTGAAGCCCTAACCCCTCTGCCCCCCTCTCCCATAACTACCTCAAGATGTTAGGTAAAATTTGTGATAAGGGAACCTATTCAATGGTGTTTTCCTTAAGGAGAATGCAAGGATGGGCTTGCATCTATATACATACATAGTCATTATCTCCTGGTGTCATAAATTCAATACCTACCTCCAAGTGCCTCCACTGTTATCGTAAGATATTGGGAAAAGCTTATGTAAATAAAACCATAACCAATGGGGTGAAACTCCTTGTTCCTCATCCCTAGTCCTAGACCCTTGATCCAAAATTGGATTCCAAAAAGGTCAAGTCCCATGGTACACTGAGTTAGAGATAGATAGAAGTGAAAGATTCATCTAAGTTTAGTTTTGCTAAGCATAAGACAAGTGTGTTAGATTTCGTTAAACCTAGCACCCGCTAAATCATTAACCTAGTAGATTGCAGATCTACTAAATAACTTACACAAATAGGTTCTTAATTGAATTAGCAGAAGAAAAAATAAAATAACCAATTTTGTAAAAAAACGACACATAGATTCTACCCAATCAAAGTTTTTAATTAATAATCCAAACTTACTTGAGATCCTGTCTTGGGATAATGGTCCAATTGAGGAATTATTTACAACCCTAGATCTAATTCAGTGATCAACTCCCCTTGGCTGGTCCGAATCTACTTGCTACCCTTCCTCAGAGCTAACACTCACTGAGAAGCCTCTCTCAATCTTGTGCTGTTGTAGTGTGTCTTTCCCATCTCCCTAGCCTTGCTTTAATAACTTTACATTGAGCTAAATCTTAACCCTAATCTCCAATGCGATTGATAGTTGAGATTAAATATCACCTCACTTGAGATCAATGATTGAGGTTAAAACATTTCCACTAAAGTCATTTACTCTACTTTTCCTAAGTTTTTTTAGCTCAATAAGCCAACATAATAATATGTGTTTTTCCTAAGTTAGACTTATGCTAAGTTACATTAGCAACTTGCTCACAATTGAGTAGGTGTTCTGACTTCTACATGCTTAGACACTTAGTCCGTGCAACATTACTTGCCCGAGCTACAAACATCACGCTCCTTCTTAGCAAAGGAGGTACTTCTACCACCTAGAATTAGCTCTGATCTTGGACTTGCATCCACTACCATGGCTACACTTCCTTGCCATCATCCTCGAATACCCGCTCCCTGTGAACTTGTTCCTAGAGGCCTCTTGATCCTGAACATCCTGTAAGGTCATCTCATACGAAGAGACCTTCTTGACTAATTTGGAGGAATCTGTTGACTGCTCCTTCTCACTTTAACCTGAATGCTAACTCCCTATTAACTGTTCAACTGTCGAAGCTACTTGCTTCTTATTGTTTGTCTCTACTTTGCTTCTTGTTGTGGCTTGAATAGGTTGGCTGTTCATTTAGCCTATAAATGTTACTCTCTCTACCTCCAAAATATGGCCACTGGTTGAGCTAGATCCTCTGGGCTTGATAAGTGTCTGTCCATCCTGGAATGTTACACCAAACCCCTTCTTCTCGATCATCGAGACTGAGAGCAAACTTCACTTGAGTTTCAACACCCATAACACGTCCTTCACTTTTGTCCTGCCTCCTGACTCAAGTTGGAATACCACTGTTCCAACCCCCTTTACTGCATGCTTTGTATCAACTTTACATCCAATTCTGAGTCCCACTCGGTTAGGGTGGGGGTCTGCTTTCGTGCTCGTGTCATACATCTTGTGGCTCTACTATTTAGCCGCCATGTGCTCACTGGTAATGTGCTTGAGGTAAGGTAGGAAACATGTGTGAATTCCGCCTTGAACTTCCTGACAAACTCCTCCTAAGCTTTTGCCGATGTAGCTATAGCTAGCTGCATGCCCTTCCCCCTTTCTTCCTATTTGGACACTGTGAAGCATAATGTCCCATATTATGATGGGAGAAACACTTGACCTTAGTCAAGTCCTTCTTCTTCCTTGGCTATGAGGTTGACTCCTCACTGCTACTCGAGCTCTTTCCGTTTCCTTTTGCATTCAGAGCCATGTTCTCATCATTTCCTTGTTTGATGATTTTGCCCTTTGATTGTAACTTGATTTCCTCTAGTATGCAGTCATCCCCAAGCCTATCAAATGTGGGTTGTTAATTTTAGTTAACAATGGTATGTTTATGCTTAGCACAATTACTTCAATGTTCCTTTAGCAACCCAATGACAATTTCCAATTTAGTTTTCCAATAGCAATCACATTAACCATAAATCACATTGACAGTAACTATAGATAGAACATGAATAACAAAAATGCAGAAGACAAGCCAAGACAAGAGGACACCAAATTTGGCGGATGCCAGGGAAAACCCCAATGTGGGGAAAACCCTTTGATCAATTCTTCTTATTATTATATCAAATGTTCAGTAGAGAGAAAGTACAAAAAGTAAAATTAGACTTGCCAAATCAAAGTCAAAACAACCTTGTCAATCTGCAGTCAACTGCAGTCAAACTCAGCCCTAACCAAAAAGTCAAAGATGGTCAATGCAACAGTCAAACTTGCCTCCTTGAGCTCGGTCAACTTTTGTCAAACTCGACCTTCCTTGTTGGTCAAAGTCAACCCAAAATAGTCCTTCAAAGTCCAATCAAATTCAGTCAAAAGAGAGAGAAAGTCTACTCTAATTTTTTGCGATCAAAGTTGCAGTCAACCCTGGTCAAAGTGCCCAAATTTTCTCGATTTCTTTGCCCAACAACTCGGCCTTCCAAGATCGAGCTTCTGACCCAAAAATCAATGCACCCCTGGTCAATGCTGGTCAAACCTGCAACAAAATTATGAAATTTCGACTTGCAATTTGTACTCCTTCTTGCCACACATGTGAGAGAAAATAGCTGCCCAATGGCTGTACGACCCAATCAAATGAGGAGAGAGAAGAATGTGTGAATGATGATGATAAATGAGGTGAGAGGTCACTTATATTTATACAAGTTGTTGAGGGTGAAGTGACATGTCTCTTGGGCTTCATGAGCTTATATGATGATGTGGCCGACCTGAACAAATTACACATGTGTGGGCATAAATTCAAAAAAATTTTTTTGGTTGTCCAAATTAGATGATCTTTAGATCAATTTTGGTCCTCTCGAAAAGAGGAATTCAATGCAATCATCATTTCCATCAAATGAGCTATCTAAAGTGGAGTTTGGCCCTAGTTGCCAATTTTAACATGGGTAGTTTATCTTGAGCACAGACTCCTCTGGTGAACAGATCCCATGCCTCCGAGAACCTGTTCAACGCCACATTTACTAGTTTTGAGTCTTCTACCTTTTCTCCCACTACCGCAAGTTGATCATTAATTTGTGTGATCTTCACTGAAAACTCATCATTGAGTCAGATTTGGTCATTTGCGCAGTCCAAAGCATATCTTTCAATATCATCTTCCTATTTATTGTCTTGCTTTGCTATAATCCTACTAAGGCTTTGAACATATCCTTGGCTGTTTTCTTCTGGTTAAGTGAGGGATCAAATGTTCCTATATGGCATCCATAAGTACCCTTAGTGCCTTTATCTCCTTCTTTGCTAGGAGGGCTTTTCCTAAGGATTTGACAACTCTGTGATTCGGTCTTAACAATCTCCCAAAGATTGTTTTCCTTGAGTACCAAGGTGATGCTAGCCTTCCAAGGTAGGAAGTTTGACTCTCTGTCTAATATGTCTTCATCAGTGTTTTTAAAACCGGAACCGGTGACCGGACCGGTCCACCTAATGAACTGGTTTACCGACCGGAACCGGTCTAATCGGGACTGGTTTGGTCTAAACGAACCGGTTTTAAAAAAATACATTAAATAATTAATTTTTAATGAAACAAAACTATTTTTAAGATGTAAAACCATGATTCCAAGCCAATAGAGACAAAATATGCAAAGTTTGCTCATTTATATACCATGCAAAGGTGATTATATCAAAATGGCACCGAGTGCAATACATATCATCGACAAAATAACAAAATACATAAGAAATGAGGCTCTAAATGGCCTATAAAGTCCAAAAACAATGCTGCAAGCTATGAGGCCATTGGCCTACTACAAGTCTACAGTGTACACATGATCAATCATCAAGTCCATCACCACTACTAGACACAGGGTCATCATCAGGAGCTACATAGACATCATCTGGTTCAGAGTCTGAGGATGCCTCAGCCTGATCTGCAACCTCAGTATCAATGCCACCAATGACATCAAGGAGAGTACACAAGAATTTGCTCAACAATAAGCTCAGTTATGTATGATGTACATCCAACATTTAGCAGGTAAACTTGGAAGGTAGTACAAGACTCCCCAAGTCTAAAGATATGCAGACTAAGTCTGCAGGGGTCTTCAGTTTCCTTTACAATCAATCAATTCACACATTCATTGCTGCTCTATGACTGTTGCCTACTGCTATTCTCACTGCATCTTCCTTTTGCACTTCCTGCTCCCTCTATGCAACTTTTCACTGCTCCCACTGATCCAACTGTCCACTAACACTGCTGTCACTTGCTTACTCGTAATACCAGGTTACTGCCATCAAGAGGATTACTGTGTCATTGCCACTTTCACTGTCCATAGATCATAGCCATACCTCTTTGTCATGCTGCAGTCATCACTGTTGCACTGTTTGTGAAGTCACTGTCATGAGTCAAGCCATACAATCCTGTCATGACTCACTTGTGCTCATCACATTTTGTAATATTATAATATTTCTTTGTGACTTTGTCTTGTTGTGACATTGTAAGTTGTAACTTCTAGTACAATTTGTCGTCTAGTATAGTGTTTATCATTTAGATTCTCCAGCTGTATGCATGACTCCTATTTATATATTAAATTGGTATGTTGGGGAGTTACATAAGGTGTCAAATTTATGATAGGGTTCCTTTTCTATCTAAGGACCCTCGCTTCACTTTTAATGGATAAGCTATGTTCTCCAAGTTAATAAAATTGAAGTGCTTTTGCTTCCCATCTTGCTCCCACCTTTAGCTTATACCTATTTTGGCATCAGAGCCTAAAGATTAGGTCTCTTTCACTCCAGTTGGTCTATGTTTAGAATCTAGATAAGTGCTACAGTTTACTATATCCACATTTCTCATCCTGTCACTTGTTTTGTAGAACTTGGGTATTTGTTGGTGCCACATATCTGTGTATTTATCTACCATATTTGTAAATTTTCATCATGGGCATGAGCACACTGAATGTAGTACCGACTCTGATCACAGGTCACAAGTTGTGCCTAAAACCGGCCGGTTTAGGACAAAACCGGCCGGTTTGTTACAAACCGGCCGGTTTGTTACAAACCGGCCGGTTTTGTCCTAAACCGCCGGTTTTTACCGGTTAGGTCAAAAAATCGGGCAAGTGATGGGTTAAACCGGGTTTTTAGGCCGGTTCCGACCGGCCAGCTAGCTAACCGGCCGGTTTGACCGGTTACCGGTTTTTCAAAACGGTTTTTAAAACTATGGTCTTCATACTGACGACCCATTATAGCCATTCCGCCAAATCTTGTTGACTTTGCTTAGCCGTTGACTACGCTAACTTGTCATGCGTGTCATCACCTTCCTTGACAAACTCAACACTGGGGTATGTACCTGCTGTTTCAGTTGCCTCTCAACCTATGATGGCGGCTTTGTCTTTGACTGCTTGTAGCCGCCCCTACTGACACTTTGTCAAGCAACTCGACTGTACTCAACCTTTGTTGGACTAGTTAGCTCGCAACTTTGTTTATCCCTAAGGTTTCCCTTGCAGTGCCACGCCTTTGCTACTTGCTGTGATTCTCCTTCCCCGTGCTAACGTGCTCTACCATCGCTGCCTGCTGAACTTTCTCTCCGCCATGTGCAACTTTTTTTCCAACGAATCGACCCCATAGTTGGCGGCTAGTGTTATGCACTTGACCTGCGAGAAAACCAAAATACTAGAAATACGGAACAATATAGCCAGAAACACAGAAATATCGCATCAAATGAGACAAGTTGCAAAGATATTTTTATTATTCAGAAGCAAAATACAATGTTCACTTGCTTCTTCAAGGGGGCAACCTCCAACAAGGCAAAGCTCAATTACAATAAGACTCGATCATTTGTCCCTTACTATCTAAGACTATTTATAACTTAATAACTTCCAAAACCCTAACTACTAGTGGTCCCTTGCATGACATGGGTTAACCACTTTATTTATTAACTATGGCCTATTTATAACTAATTGTGGTCCCTTTTCTATAATGTGAGTCAACCACTTACAATTATTATTAATGCGGATAACTGCTTATGGGCTTTATTGACTCAACTAACTAACTATGACTCTGACTAGGCCTCTTGGGCTTATTACATAAATAAGGTGTTAGGGTTGGACCCTAACATGCTCTCCCCCATCAAAAGCAGCCTTGTCCTGCCTTGTCCTCAAGGCTGAAGCTGCGGAAACTGTTGAAGAATAATGGCTGGTTTGCATGTCACATCTTCTGGAAAGGTGTCTTTCCACTTGATGAGAACTTCGTTGATCTTGCGGCCGTGAAGATGTCTTTCACGAGTATTGAGGACCTGTTCTGGTCGGAGCCAAAGTGAACCTTCCTCATCCAATTCTGGCATACTTGTTTGAACCCTGCAATTGTTCCCCACAACTTTCTTGAGGCACAATACATGGAAGACCGGGTGAATTTTTGAAGTAGTTGGCAAGGCTAGTTTGTAAGCGAATGCTCCTATACGTTGAAATACCTAATAAGGCCCATAGAATTTTGGTGCTAGTTTCTGGCAGTCCTTTTCTTTGAGATACGTCTTCTTATATGGTTGGAGTCGTAGGGACACTTGGTCACCTACTTGAAATGACTGCCTGGAACGATGTTAGTTGGCCTGTTGCTTCATTATGTTCTGAGCTTGATGTAGATTATCTTTGAGATGAGCGATCATGGTGACATGGTTCTGTAGGAGCTGATCAACTGCTTGTACTTTGGAACATTCGGGGATATAAGAAGCTGGTGAAGGTGGGAGTTGGCCATACACTGCCTCATATGGCATCATCTTGGTGGCTTCATGATAGTTAGTATTATACCACCATTCAACTAAAGGCAACCATTGTACCCATTGATGTTGCTTGTCTGAAGTGAAGCATCGCAAATAGGTCTCCAAACATTTGTTGATTGCTTCTATTTGGGGATGATAACCTGTATTCAGTTGGAGCTGCATGCCCTGGAGCTTGAAAAGTTCTTGCCAAAATTTGCTGGTGAAAGTGGGGTCTCGATCAGACACAATGGAAGTCGGCATGCCATGCAGTTTGAAGATTTGGTCCATGAAAACTTGAGCCATAATGTTGGGGTAAATGGTTGAGGTAGAGCGCAGAAATGAGCGTATTTGGAAAGTTTGTCAACAACCACCATGATGACTGATTTGTTGTCGGACTTTGGGAGACCTGTAATGAAATCCATGGAAATATCCGTCCAGACGGAAGCAGGGAGTGGCAATGGTTGTAAGATTCCTAGTAGCTTGATTGTTTCCCCTTTGTTGTGCTGGCATACATCGCATTCAGCTACAAAAGTAAGAATGTCGTTCTTTGTGCCGGTCCAAAAGAAAGAGCGATGTGCTTGTGCATAAGTCTTCTGTAAGCCTGAATGTCCTGTAATCAGAGGGGAGTGCAGCTCTTCCAAGATGCGGTTTTTGAGGGTGGAGGTCGGGGATAGCACTACTCGATCCTTGTAGCGAAGAACCTCATCCTTCCAAGAGTAGTCTTTTGAGGCATTAGGATCTGCTCTTAAGTTATTAATGAGCTGGGACAAAGAGGGGTGGAAGAACCATTCATGACGAGCTTCTTCAATCCAACATGGTATGGGTAGAGAGAGTGATAAAAGGGTGCCCTCATCCTCAAATTGGTGCGACAAGGCATCAATCATTACATTGTCACACCCCTTCTTGTAAATTATCTTATAATCATATCGCAACATTTTTGCAAGCCATTTTTTTTGCTGTGGCGACGATAAATGCTGCTGTAGAAAATATTTTAGGCTATGATGGTCAGTGCGGATTTGGAAACGTTGCCCCAATAAGTATGGTTGCCAAGTGTCTACTACATGTAAGATGGCCATCATTTATTTCTCATATGTAGATTGACCTAGATGTTTGCCACTGAGTTGTTGACTGGTGAAAGCCAATGGTCTACCTTCTTGCATTAATACTGCGCCAATGCCCGTACCTGAAGCATCACATTCAATCACAAAAGATTTGGTGAAGTCTGGTAAGGCCAATACTGGAGTGGAGCACATGGCTTGTTTGAGAGCCAAGAAGGTTTGTTGAGCTGCGCCAGTGCAGAGAAATGAATTTTTCTTGAGAAGATTAGTGAGGGGTCTAGCAATGCGTCCATAATTGCGGACAAATTTGCGATAGTAGCTCGTGAGACCCAAGAATCCCTGCAAACTCTTCAAGATTTTTGGTTGGGGCCAATCTTGCATTGCCTGAATCTTTTTCGGATCAACCCTCACTCCGTCACGACCCACAATGTGTCCCAAATACTCTACTTCTTCCATGCCAAAGGAGCACTTGGATAATTTGACAAATAATTTGTGATCTTGGAGCAATTGCAATATCTGGTCAACATGCTGAAGGTGTTTGTCCCATGTTATGTTGTAGATGAGAATGTCATCAAAAAATACTAGGACAAATTTTCTGAGATATGGTTTCAAAAGGTGGTTCATGAGGCTCTGAAAAGTGGATGGAGCATTACAGAGACCAAATGGCATGACTAGGAATTCATAATGGCCTTCATGAGTTCGAAAGACTGCCTTGGGAATGTCAACTTCCTTCATGCGTATTTGGTGATAGCCCGAGCGGAGGTCTAGCTTGGTAAAAAATTTAGCACCCTGCAATTCATCAAACAGATCATCAACTACTGGAATAGGAAATTTGTCCTTGATAGTGAGCTTGTTAAGGGCCCTAAAGTTGGGACATATGCGCTATTCTCCATCTTTCTTTAAAACCATGACCACTGGAGATGAATAAGGGTTGGTGTTGGGACGAATAACATTGGTTTTGAGGAGTTCCTTGATGATTTTTTCAATTTCATTCTTTTGTGCAAAAGGATATCGATATCGGTGAACATTTGGCGGCTGGGCACTCGAGATCAAAGGCATGCTATGATCATGTTTGACCCTTAGAGGGTGGGAGCTCCTTAGGTCTGTCAAAGACCCGCTAGTAGTGATCTAATACCTGTTGCATATCAGGATGAATATGAGGAGTAGTGGATGGCCTGGATGGCATTAAATTGGGCTACTACCCCATGGTTGCCCTTTCTTAAAAGCTTCTCCATTTGATGTGGGTTGATGATACTAGAGCACTTGCTTGGAGTCCCCTCAAGGTATGGTTGTTCCGCTTAAAGCTCATATATAACTCCTGGAAATCCATTGTGACAGGGCCCAATGTGCGGAGCCATTCAACACCAAGGACAATGTCGCAACCACCCATTTCAATGGCAAACATGTGGGTTTTGAGGTGATAATCCCCTATCTGAACTTTAATATTTTCACAACGTCCTTCACATTTCATGGTCACCCCATCAATGATAAGGATTTGGAAATTAGATATGGCATGTACAAAACAACAAACAACTTCTGCTACTCTCTTATGGATAAAGTTATGAGTGTTGCCACTATCAATCAACACCACAACCGAGCAATGCTTAATAAAACCTCAGTTTTTGAGAGTTTGGGGCGAAGAAATTCCATCCAAGGCATAGAGTGATATAATCGGCTCATCTGGCATCCCTGTGAGATCATCGACTGAGCTGTTTTCAGTAGCATCAATTTGAAAGAATTTTGGTTCCTTGCATTTATGTCTTGGGGAGTACTTGTCATCACAATAGTAGCAGAGTCCTTGTTTCCTTCTTTCGGCCATTTTTGTCGGCGACACCTTTTGAACCTTAAGTGTTTGGGTGGGGCCCATAGCCTGGGTGGGACGTGCCTTTGTGACGAAATTTGGACGATTGGACTGGGCATTTAAGGTGACTTCTACATCTAAGGTCTTATGACATGCGTTCAACCAAATAGTTGGGTGATGCATTTAGACATGGGCTTGAATGGCTTCCTTTAGGCCACTGATGAAACATTCCAAGTAAAAGTCCTAAAGTTGCATGAAATTCAATTGTTTTTTTGTATAATGGATTGATTCCTCCTTCCACTCACCAGCTAGATATTTTGAAAGTCTAAAGTGGACATTGTCTTATGCCTTCGATCCCTATATAACTTGCCACCAATTTTCGGAAATTTCATTGAGATCAACCTTATGACTCCATGCCCAATGGTCCAATTTCCCATTCTCCAATCAATTTGTTATTAATCATACTTGATTTGGCCACTGAGGATATTTAAGACCTGTTACCGTTGTGACCTAGAGTAGCAGAGTCAAAGAGAGATCCCTCTCTAGATTGGAAGGGCCAACTTCCTATCCTAAAGTGGTTAGAGGTTAACTTAGGGGTTTTCTCCCATAACCAGGAAATTTTTAAGTGATAACAATAATGATGAGCATGATGGAAAGAGGGAGCTTCAGAAACCATGATAATATTGAAGCTTTCATCTAATGAGCATATTGATGATTGAAGGATGAAGTTGAATATGTTGGTGCTTGTGAGATTAGAAAGGAAGTTGTTTGGTTCAGGAAGCTTCTATTTGATTTATTTGGAGGACTGATGGATCCCACTGTTATATATTGTGATAACCAAAGCAGCATAAGGTTGACAGAGGACCCCGTGTTTCATGCTAGGACTAAGCATATTAATAATAAGTACCATTATATTAGAAGTTTGGTACAAGATGGGGTCGTGAAGCTATAGTATATTCTGACAGATGAACAGGTAGTTGATATTTTGACTAAATCTCTCCCCAATAAGAAGCTTGAGTATTTGAGAAGCATGCTTGGATTGGTTGATATCTCCTATTTGATTGAGAGGGAGAAATGATGAGTTGTTGTACCTTAGGCTGATTAGCCCGTATGATGGTACTTTGAGTTGGTATCTTGGCAGGTAGCCTAGATGATACCTAGAACCCTGTTAGGGTTGGTGTCTTGGCAGGTAGCCTAGATGACACCTGGATCCTTGTTGGGATGGTACCTTGGCAGGTAGCCTAGATGGTACCTAGATGGGTTGATACCTTGGCAGTTAGCCTAGATGGTATCTAGATCCCTAGCATTGTGCATGTTGTTTATGATACTCTTCTTATGAGAACTCTTTAGAGAATCCTTGTACCGGTTGTACAATTATGAATACCTCTCTAGTTAAGAGGGAGTGTTGAAAATGTAACTATGTTCGGTCTTCATAATTGTCATTGTACTCATGTCATTATGTATATCTTATGTATCTATCAAAAGAAGAAAGAATTTTTTTTTTTTTTTCAAGCATGGGTTTCATGCTCCATTTAAGTGGTCATCTAGGTCAAGCATGCATTTCATGCTCTTGTTACTGCTCAAACTAGCGGGGGTCCTAGAAGGGGATCCTATACAGCGACTACTAGGTCAAGGGGGAACAATGGAGCAATAGACCACTGTCACCCTAGCTAAGGCTCCCTACTCTTTATGGACTTTCACCGATGGGAGGAGACCCGGTATAAGAGGAATCACACGGATGAGTAGATCAATGAATGGATAAAGGGTGATTCCTAAAGCCTATTCGCAAGAGAGACTCAATGATGTGGTTTACTTGCTTAAGAAGCAAGGTGATGGGCTCTCTAAGAAGGGCTAAGAGGATACTTAAGGCTAGGGTTTGAGAATCTCTTGACAAAAGGCTTCCTAGGTCTAAGGATCCTTGTGGAGAAATGGATTCTATGTAATCCTTGTAGAATATGAGTTACAAAGTCGTGGGACGAAGCCAAGTGGATGAAAACTAGGTTGAGGGTATGGAGTTGATCAATCAAGGAGGGGCTTGACCTAATTGGGTAGGAGAATAGGATCAAAGGCCTAATTTTCTTGATATTTTAATGCAATGATCCCAATGCGGACACTAACCCAAAATCAATCTAGGGCAAGAGTTGGTCTTGCTGCTAGGGCTTGCTATATCTCAGGATTCCATCGCTGCAATTGCTTGAAATTTGGAGGACCTATAGAGAAAAACCCAATGCAGTAGTGGACCAAAAATTAAGGAGTTTGGATGGCTACAATGAAAGTTATGTGATGCCCTGGGTAACCTACTAGGGTTAGGCCTAGAATTTGGAGAGGTGAAGGAAAGAGAAGTAAATTTGACTACCAAAGGGATACGAGGATCATTGCCTTATTGCTTGGGCTTGATGGAGTCAAGATACACATAGATCGAGAATTTTCGTGAGCTAAGGAGTCCTAATTAACCTTCGCTAGATTACTCAAGGGAAACAACTAGATAATTAGAGATTTATACTTCAAATTTGCCAAAGAGATGAAGTTTCGAGGCTTAAAACCTAAGAGGTGCCACTAGGAACATTCACCCACTCTCTTCAAGTACAATGAATGCATTAAATCACTTATTCAAGGCTCCTAGAAGAATTTCACATTTACTTTAGCCCATACAAGCTATGTCACAAGGTTCGTTGAACTTTAACCTTGAGGTTCGAATTTTGGCGAACCTTAAAAAAAATTGAGGTTTGGCGAGCCTCATCGAACCTCATAGCCATTGATTAAGTCCATAGATCAAAACTCATAACTTCCTGTCGCAACTCAAGCTTGTAATTTATCCTTGCAATTTCCATGTCTGTGATAGCATTTTTGATGTTTACTGATGTTGATTTCTTACTATTTTATCGTATAATTCATTTTAAATTAATATATATAGATGAACCTAATGACGAACCTCATCAAAACATTCGAACTCAAACTGAACCCAATCATTGTCGAACCTGAAGTCGAACCCGAACCATGTGACATTGCATACAAGAATAATGATAACCATAACATGCAATAAACCAGTAAAATAACAAGAATAACAACAAATTTTGGCTTACATGAGAGAGAGAGTATATCCATTCATCAACTTCGCATTGAAAAGAAGCTCCAAAGACAATAGCGAAAATCCACACATCATAGTGCATCAAGAATACTCTGAAAAGTTTACCCAACAAAAGGTGCGAAAATCTCTCAAGAGATACTAATCCAATCCAAGTGATGATGAATGAGAGAGAATGCCTCTTTTCTATTTATACAATCCTTTAAGGGATTCAAATGGCCTAATTTGGACTAATAATGTGCATAATAACAATACTTTTGGTGATAAGCTCACCAAATAGCTCCATAATAAGAATAATTAGCCTCTCAAGAGGGCCGAAATGATGAACATGATGAGTTGTTAAACCATTGAAAAGGCCTATTGGAGTCCAAATGTGCCAAAATGAGAGAAGAGGCTCCAAAACATAGTGGACAAGGGGGTGGCCCCATGTTTTCCAAGTGTGTCACATGTGGTGCTCCCAAGTGGGTGTGGGGCACAATGACATCCTCATGCGTCTCCAAGTGGATCGATACTACCTGTAAATGATCTGTAAGGGCTAGGATGATGACATAAGCCTTGACAAATCCTCATATGGACCCTGGATCATTTGCTTGCTAGGCATGGTGAACTAGGTTCATCATCCTCATCCAAAAGGTGGAACACGAGCAATCTCTGAAGGGTGCTGGGAATCCATGAAGTGCTATCTGCTATGGTGGAGGCCCATGGCTCTCTACGCTCACCCTACAAATGCCATTGTGACCCTTTGGAGCGCTTAGACCCTATATAGGGAGACCAAACCTTAAATGGAGACCCATCTGCAATCCTGCATAGGATCCAATGCATCCCCTCGCCTTCCAGTACAACAAATCATTAGGGTGATCAAGTAAAAGAGCTTACAAATCATGGAAACCAAGTGGGCACTTCATAGTGGCATGCCCTTCCATAATGGGCTTTGGCATGGACAAGTGTCTCCAAGCTCTAAAAGGAGGTTAACCAAGGACCTTATTAGGTGGTTTCAGCCTCTAACGGGGGTGATATGTTTGTGGTATATTCTTCAAATGGTAGGTGGCATGTGATAGAGTGATGGAATGGAATGGGGCATGAAGGGGAAGCTCTAGGCCAGATGCCATGGTACAAGGGTAGCTAAAATAAGGGAAGCCCACACTTGGGTATATGAGTGTAGGAGGGAGCAATCTTAGTACATGAGTCACCCTGGCCTTTGTTTTTCCACCCTTCTTCATGTGCCTTTTTTCTTTTATTGGTTTTTCTTTTTGTTAACTGCTTGGGGCTCAAGGGAATGAGAGCATGATGTGTAGTATGTAGCAGTGGATACCTCCTTCAGGTGGGGCATTTCATTGCCCACTAGGGTTTGGGACAATCATGGGTTCCTTAATGATGGAGGGGGCTCATTTAGGGCCCATAGGAACCTTGGTGATGGCCATAGATAGGGGTAGAGCTCATGTTATGGATTTTTCCCATGTGCTAAATGTGTAAGTCCCGACCATCTTTTGCATTTTATGGTACAATTTCCTGTTAAGAGGGGCCAAATATGCTTTTTCTTTTCTTTTTAGCCTCATCAACCTCTGTGGCATCGTTCCAGTCTCGACCCAAGGTGTGGGCAAGGGGAGGGGGTGGCTAACCCCTTATGGACCCAGTGGACACATGTGGACCCAGATGGGAGAAGTGATGAATGGGGTGGTAATGAGTAGAAGGGGAGTGATATATGTAAGTCAGGAAGCGGGACCACGCAACCAAAATCAGGGTTTCCCATGTAATACCACCCCTAAAGCCTAAAGGCCAGTAAAAGAGATCCCATGGGACTAGAATCCAAGGTTAACCACCAAAAGGGACATAAGGGACAAGAGTACAAACCTAACCAATCTTTCTATTGAATCCCCCTACTAGTCCATGCCGAAGAGTGTCCATGATACGTAAACAAGAATACTCAATTATGAAATGATAAGCCATACCTTTGGGGTTGGGGGGCCCACCTT
This sequence comes from Pinus tabuliformis, assembly GCA_031772625.1. Classification (NCBI taxonomy): domain Eukaryota; kingdom Viridiplantae; phylum Streptophyta; class Pinopsida; order Pinales; family Pinaceae; genus Pinus; species Pinus tabuliformis. The sequence goes on along the minus strand of CM062811.1, from coordinate 1,126,661,584 downwards.
CAAACATACGATCATAATACATGGGTGAGGGACCACATGGTTGGCTTAGGTGGCATATAAATGGCACATCGAGCTATCTGATGGCTGCAAGGGGCTGCTAGTTGTCGGCTGAGGACCATCTTGGAGAAAAAAATTCTCCCAGGGATATCACCCACAAAGTGTTGGGTAATAGCTCCTAGGGTTTGTCAAGTCAATAAGAGATGTGTCATGAATCAAGAGTCTTTGTCATATATATAAGACCCTATTAGGCAATTTGTAACAAGAAAGAAGAACTATTTTTTGAGTCAAAATTGTCAATATTGACCTCCAAGACCAAGTCGGCCTAGAAGAGGTTATTCGACCCCTTGAAAAGGGTATAAATACAAGTGATTTTGACCTCATTAGAAACCCTTATCACAAGAAGTTTGATCTACAATAGAAGAGTGTGAAATTCAAGGAAGAAGCCAAGAAAGTCAAAGGAGAGAGAAGTTGAAGCAAGGAGGAAGGAAAATCGAAGTTTTGACCTAGTTTCTGGACTATTTTCTATCACACGTGCGAAATTTTGAGATGCTGCAGTGGGCCGAAGTTGCGAACCTATTGCAGGTCCGAAATTTAGATGCCGGGGGTTGAAATTCTGAGTTTGCAGCAGTTTTGGAAGGGTTTGACCCTTGTTGACTTGGTTTGACTTTGACTAGTTGGAAGGGATTTTGTTGGAGGGATGACTTGGTGCTTGGAGGAGGTCTTGATCTAGGGTTTTTGGTTTTGGATTTCTCATTTGAAGCTGTTTCTATAATAAGAGAAGAATTTTGACTGGATTTTTCCCTAAGAGGGGTTTTGCATTGGTTTAGAGCTTACGTCTTGTGTTCATTGTTTTATTGTTTTGGTAATTGTTTGATGGAAGATAACATAATAAGAATGAGAGGAAGAAGTTAATATAATATCACAAGCAATTATCAAGAAAGAGAAATCACCCTAAGTGCTGCCATATAGATTTCTCAACATTGGAGAGAGATCCAGGTGGACGAGATTCTTTAAGAAGCACCTTCCTTGCTAAGAGGGAGTGTTGAAAATAGTAGCAAAGAAGGTGTTGAGAAATCAATGCATGTAGATATTAGGGTTTGATTCCTCTTTTTCTTGATAATCACTTGTGTATGTTGGCTTCTTTTACTTCTTAATTATGTTATCTTTCATCAAGCAATTACCAAATCAAAATGTATGAAGATCACAAGAACAAGGAACACAAGATATAGGCACTTAGCCAGGGCAAAACCCCTATCTAGGGGAAAACCTAGTCCAACTCTTCCACTAGTAGATTAAATCAAAATGAGACAATCCAAGACCCTTTTGACCTAAACAATGACTTCCTCCAGTCACCAAATCAACCCTTCCTTTATGTAGACAAACTCTACCAAATCCTCCAAGTGTCAGCTCCTAAAAAACTGCTTTAATCCAGAATTTTTGCCTCCCAACTACAAAATTTTGTACTTGTAGCTACTTCAGAAATTTCGGCCCCTGCAACTTGCCTAGAAACCCTAGAAAACTCGCACGTGTGAGAGAGAGATGCTCCAAACTTCGATTTTTTTTCTTCCTTGAATTAGGTCTTCTTTCCTGCAATTCACTCTTCTTTTTGTCCTGTTTCTCTTGTAGATTGAACTTGTTGAGTGTGTGCTCTAAATGAGTCAAACTATCTCTATATATACTGCTTCCACAGGATCAAATTCCCTTTAACTCGACCAACTTCTCCAGGACAGGGTCGACTTGGTGAGGAGGGACAAAATGACTATTTTAGACTCAAAATAAAATTCTTTACATGATACAAATGCCCAAGAAGGGTCCAATAAATGTGACTCAGACTCTTTTGACTCGACAAAACCTAGAAGCCTTCAATGGAGGTTATGACCTAGAAAATAAATAAAAGAGCATGAAACCCATGCTTCAAATATATTTTTCTTTTACAATAAATTTTCTTTTTCTTTTCTTTTGACAAGTAAAATTATGAAGACTGACACTAGTTACATTCTTCAACACTCCCTCTTAACTAGGGAGGTATTCATAATTACATATATACATAGGTACATGGATGAACTCAAAATGACATAATCTATGAAGAGTTATAGCACACACAGTGCTACAGATTAGATACTTGACCAGGGTATCTAACCAGGTGGGACTAAGGTGTGTTCCAAGCTTTAGCCTCTATAGGTACCATCGGGCTTTAGCTCTTAACACGAACCTAGTGATTTAGGTGTGTATCCAAGGTTGGAGCTCCAAGACCAACCCCACCCTCCCTACTTCAGGATCTAGACATCATCACAAGCCGACCAAATGTCCTCCCAAGCATCTTGTCACCCCAAGATGCTTCATCTCTCCCTATCTACTAAATTTGTAATATCAACCAATCCAAGCATGCTTTTGAAATATTCAAACTTCTTATTTGGAAGAGACTTCGTCAACACATCAACTACCTGCTCATCTATCAAAATATATTGTAGCTTCACGACTCCATCCTGCACTAAACTTCTAATGTAATGGTACTTGTTGTTAATATGCTTCATCCTGGCATGAAACACGAGGTCTTCAGACATCTTGATGCTGCTTTGATTATCACAATTTATCACTGTAGGATCCAGTGGCCCTCTAAACAAATTTGATAAGAGTTTTCTTAACGAAATTGCTGCTTTTCCTACTTCTCATGCAACAACATATTCAGCTTCAACGCTACTTAAAGCAATCGGAAATTGTTTACTACTCATCCATGAAATCATTGTGGATCCCACACTGAAACAACCATTGGTAGTACTTCTTCCATCTCTTTCACTGCCACCCCAGTCGGAATCAGTAAAACCTGTTAATCTAACTTCCTTCCCATCATACTTTAGGTAGTGATGAATAGTTCCACATAAGTATCTTAAAATGTGCTTGGCAACTATCTAATGGTCATGAGATGGTTGAACTGAAATTGACTAAGAACGTTTACAACAAAACATATATGAGGTCTAGTATTCACTAAGTACATCGAAGAGCCCACCAACTTATGATAACTTGTAGGATCAACGGGACTAGAGTCAGAGCTTCTCAACTTCTTTAGATTTGTGATCATGGGAGTATTCATAGGCTTGGAATTCATTATACTGAACTTTTATAACATCTTGATTATGTACTTTCCTTGACCAAGATATATGTCTCACCGAGTTTCTACCAAACTTCCAAGCCCAATCAGTGATGCACGAGTCCTTGATCTTTCATTACAAATTCTGTTGCCAACATCTTCTTACATTCTAGAATTTTTCACTTCACACCTGTAACAAATAAATCGTCCACATATAACAGTATAATAACTGGTTCATTCTTCACTATCTTGATGTAGAGGTTTGCATCGACAGAACTTTTGACAAAGCCAATCCTTAGAAGATAAGCATCCATTCTTTTGTACCAAGCCCTAGGATCTTGTTTCAAGCCATACAGGGCTTTCTTTAATCTGCAAACGTGAGTTTCCCTACTATTTATCTCAAAGCCTTCTGGTTGTTCAATATATACTTCTTCATTTATGGTTCCATTTAGAAAGGTTGTTTTGACATCCATTTGATGGATATTCCATCCCATAGTGGCTGCTAAAGAAACCAAAGATCTAATAGTAGTGTACCTGGCAGTAGGAGCAAACGTTTCTTCATAGTCTATTCCTTCCTTTTGAGAGAAACCCCTTGCAAAAAATCTTGCTTTGTATTTGTCTATGCTTCCATCAACGACATGTTTGATCTTGTAAATCCATTTTGAAGTGACAATAGATTTGTCACTAGGTCTAGGAATGATTTCCCAAATCCCATTCTTCATGATAGATTGATAATCTAAGTCACATGACACGAGGACACGAGACACGGAGGACATGTATATACGAGTATTCAATACGAAATGCAACGACCTGGAAACAGGACACGGGGGACACGTTTTATATATATTTAATAATATATATATATACCGAAATATAGTTTTTTATCCATATTAATTTGTGAAGTGAAATATTATGTGTTGTTTTGTGATGCAAATTAATATTTCATATCAACCCCAAGGCTGAAAGTTCATAGGAATCAGATCAGGGAAACATCTAGTAACTTGGTAAGAGATGAAATTTTGGTTTTGCATTAATTGTCATAGACTGAAATTTCAACGGGATAGAGGTGAATTAACTTTCCCAAGGCCATTTTGTTTCTTCCTGAGAACATTGTTGATGTAATGGGTAATAAGAAAAACCCAGGATAGAGCTAAATCAGCCCAACGCTTGGGTGTCATTTCTGTTACAAGTTAGAATGAAGGTTTTTTTTGTTTGTAAATCAGGTTATAGCTATGCTGCACTGTTAAAATAAAAGCTCCCAACTATTGTTGTTGCATTTATTGTGTTGATTTGCATCATGGGTGTTCAATGAGATTCATTGGATCTAGTTTAAATGGCCAATAAATCTACTTCCTGGAGTTTGCAGTTATGGGAAAAAGCTTATAAACAACACTCCCTTAGTGGCAAATCCATTTTCCCTGAGTTGTTTATCATGCAGAATTAAATAATGGTGCTTGTGGTTTAAAATATCACTTCTATGGCTAAAATCTATTGAATCCCCATGTTGTTTTGGCCTGTTGGTCACTCCCAAGCCTTTTTTAGTTTTTTGAAGCTACCATGATGCATCTTCTTGAACCTGCCTTTGCATTCCAAGACGATATCCGATTCGTTGAGTGTGTAGCCCCCAAGACCTGAGAGCTGGCCTGAATGTCTAAAGCAGTGTCGGAGGATTTCCTAAATCCTGACATTTGTCCTTGTTAGAGTAGGTACATCTCAGGGGACAATAGTTGGCATGTGACTTGTTAGTACCCTGAGGCATTCACTGTTGGTGGTTGAGGTATTACGTTTTCTGTGGAAGTTGGGCCTTATTTACCTATGATTTGGGCAGCTAGGCTTTAAATTACATTTTTTTGTGGGGTACGTATTCAACCTGTCGAAAAACGTTAGGGCCATGTTTTCTACCAACGAAATACGCGTTTTCCAAATGCAGGACACGATGAAAACCGACGAATACGTTTTCCATTTTCCAGGAGACGATAAAAATTGTATTCGACACGTATTAGGGCCGCTTTCGTGTCCAGTATGTAAAATATGGGACACGGGACCCTGGAGGACGTGTCCTGTGACTTAGTTGATAATCTTCTTGCATTGCTTTCTTCCATTCTTCTTGATGAGCGACTTTTTCAAAGCTAGTTGGTTCTGCTTCAATTAACATTGTCATGTACGCTGCATATTCCGAGTATCTTTTCAGTCTTTTGCTTTCTTTCAAAGTTCCTTTTGCTGCTTCATGTCCTTCGGCATCTTCAAGTGTAGCTTTTAACCAATTTGGCCTCTTCTTTGTTTTGGGAATGATTGTAGGTTGAATAAGTTCACTTGGTCCTTCTTCTTCTTGAGTTGTAGGAGAGTTGTCATGCTGCTTTGCTTCTTCAAATAGTGGTGCATCTTCTTCATTAGATTCAATAGGTATATCCTTGGATTTTTTGTAGGCATGATTTTCATCAAATATAACATCTTTGCTAACTTTAATTCATCTGCCTTCTTTGATGTAGATTCTATAAGCTTTTGATGAAAGGCTATAACCAACTTTTGATGAAAGACTATAACCCATGAATATACCTTTTATACTTGTAGAGTCTAACTTCTTTCGCTTGTCTTTTGGAACATGAATGTATTCAGGACATCCAAAGATTCGAAGATGGTTGAAGCATAAAAACTATGTTGAAACACGAACACTGATAGCTTGTAGACTTGAACGTAAAAATACACACAGGTATTCAATAATAATAATTTATTATTTATATAAAATTGTATAAGATGATATAAAATGCTTTGAATGTTACAATGAGGCCCTGCTTTTATACCTCAGCAGGTGACCTTTCGTGAATGGGCATGTCTTTTAGACATGCCTTAACTTAATGGCTATTTAACCTAATTAATATTTGATTATTTAATATTTATATTTATTTTATTTATTAACTTGTTATGAATTATATTCATAACATAGCCCCTTCCTTCAGAAGCTTTGTCCTCAAAGCTATATCGCTGGCAATTGTCTTTGCTGTTATCGTCTCGGCATATGGAAGGTGGAAGGTCTCCATCATTGGTGGCTCGCTAGTAACTCTATTTTTAGTCCAAGTTTTTTTTTTTTTTTTAAATAATTTTTTTTTTTTTTTTTTTTACTATATATATATATATATTTTTTTTTTTAATAATGTTTTTTAACTCTATTTTTTTAAATTTAATATATATATATATATATATATATATATATATATTTTAATAGCTCTATATATATATATATATATATATATATATATATTATAACTTTAATTAATAATTTTTTTTTGTTTAATATTTATTTAACACACACACATATATATACGTATAATTTAATATATATATACACGCATATGTTACCACTGGAATAATGCTCGTTGTTACCATGGGAATACCATATATATATATAATAATTTAATATATGTACATATATGTTACCACGGGAATACCGCCCATCCACACTCTGTATCAAATTGTGGAACTCTGATTGTTGATTAAAAAAAAAGAGATGTGAATATATATATACACACCGAGCCCACCACGCACCGCTCTAGGTCGAATCGATGTTGAACCCGTTGACCCTTGACGCTTGACCAGCGGTCACGATGCTTGATTGTGTGGACAGATTCCTGTAAGTTGGTTGTTGAGATTGCATGGACAGATTCTTGTAAGTTGGTTGTCGACCGTTAGACAGCGAAGCGCATGTAGTATAGTGGGGTTTAGAAAGAATGAACGTGGGTTTTATCGGGCAATGGGGCACATTCTGTGATTTGCGAGGGCTGTCGGGAAGGTGAGAAGGTAGAGTGATGAGACATAGGAGTCGGACTGTTGGGGAAAGGGTCGACCGATGTATGGATTTAGCCACAGATGCTACGTTGGGCACGAACTTGACGGGGTTTGTTGGCCTATCGGAAGGGTGAGAAGGTAGAGTAGTTGGATAGAGGAATTGGATGATATGTTGCCAATGAAAAACACAGTGTAATGCGTGGAAGATGAACACACAGAGGGTGGACGTGGATGCGTTCAGTGGAAAGAGGGCTTTATCTATCCAGCATACCAGAGCAACTGTCTTTCCGCTAGCATTTACTTCCCTTTCAACCATATTCCCAATCCACGTTCGTGCTTGTTCACTGAAGAGACAATCTATCAAGAATTTTGACATTGATCGTTATTACTAGAATTTGACAAAACTCTCCCAGAGCCACTGAAGCTGACCCTTTCGATTTAATTGTAGAATGCGTTCTCTAAAACAATTTAAGACTGTAGTAGACCAGGCTTCGTCAATCTCCCACCTGTGTTACCATTTGGAAGGAAATTTATAACGTCCTATATCCATCGTTACTCTCTTAAGTTGATTAACAAGATATTGGAAACGACCTCTCAACTCCATTGATGGATATTTCTTGCACAAGTGACCCCAAAATGATACCAGTGATTGTAACCAGTCTGACAAGTTAAGACCGTCTTCTTTCAGTTTTTCACGCCCTCCTTGAGCAAGGCTCTCTATTACAACATATTCTACTACATCATATTCAAGTTGTGTCAAATACTTAAAGGCATCCACAACAAGAGTAATCATATCCTTATAAGCTTCAATTTGATGCACTATGGTACACAATACAATCATTAGGTTGGCATCATACTTTTGGTACCCCAGGCCATCCACAACAACCTTGCCTTCACTTGTCTCTGGACAATTATACGCTGGACCTGGAATGTTTGTGTGGACCAAGGAGTAAGTGTCTGGTGTAGTGTTAGATACATATGTAGGCATCTCCAATGTAATTTCTCTATTTCCTTCTGACTTAGAAGATTTGTCATCTAATTAAGCTTGCTTTAAACTTTCAATCATCTTAGATTCCCACAGAAATTCAGCCTCACATCTTTCTTGTTTCTCAAGATAGTCCTCATCCACATCATCTTCATCTGGATCATCATCTTGATCTACATAATCTTCTTCTTCATCATTATCAATGCCTTCTTTCTTATTATTGATTCCTTTTCGACATTCTTTAACTTCTGCAATTGTTATTTCTAATCGCTAAAATGTTTCTTGAATACAAAACTGCCCGACGCAATCAGGATGTGAACATAATGGCACATTGTGCGGTGAACTGCGTTGAAAGTCCCGCATGATTATATCGTGTCCATGGCCCTGATACCACCGAAGCATAAAAACTACGCTGAAACACGAAGACTGATAGCTTGTAGACTTGAATGTAAAAATACACATAGGTATTCAATAATAATAATTTATTATCTATATAAAATTGTGTAAGATGATATAAGATGCTTTGAATGTTACAATGAGGCCCTACTTTTATACCTCAGCAGGTGACCTTTCGTGAATGGGCATGTCTTTTAGACATGCCTTTTCACTTAACTTAATGGCTATTTAACCTAATTAATATTTGATTATTTAATATTTATATTTATTTTATTTATTAACTTGTTATGAATTATATTAATAACAATGGTCTACACATGGCTTCCTTCCTGAGAATGCTTCCTCTGATCTTATATTATCAAGGATTCTATGGAGACTTCTATTTTATATGTATAGCGCTGTCATGGCTGCTTCTCCCCATAGAAATTTTGATAGGTCTTGATCAAATGTCATAGTTCTTATGCATTCTTCAATGGTTCTATTTTTCCTTTCTGCTACTCCATTTTGTTCGGGATTGTAGGGAACTATGAGCTCCCTCTTAATGCTAGCTTCTTTGCAATAAGCTATAAGTTCTTTAGAAGTATATTCATCCCCATTGTCGGATTTAATGGTCTTTATCTTTCTTTCGATTAGAGTTTTGACTTCAGATCTAAATTCCTTAAACTTTTCAAATACTTCATCCTTTGACTTGAGAAGATAGAGCCATGTCTTTCTAGAGTGATCATCAATGAAGGTCACATAGTATAGGTGGCCTCCAAGAGATTTAATAGACATAGGTCCACATACATCAGAATGAATGAGGTCTAGAATTTCTTTAGACCTTGTATCACTGCTTGTAAAAGGTTTCCTAGTATTCTTTCCCAAAGCACATCCCTTGCAAACTCCTTCATGGTCCTCCTTGATGTTGGGGATGCCCTTCACCATTTGACTTAGAGAGGGTATTATCTTGTAGTGAATGTGTCCATATCTTCTATGCCAAAGTTCGATGGGACTAATCTCCATGTGAACAAGGGCTTGAGGAGATGGTGTTATAACCCTATATAATCTTCCTTCATGAACCCCAATGATTCTTGCCTTTAAGTATTGAGGGGTTTTCACAATGCATTATATTAAATATCATTTTTTGGGATTCCACTGCATTAAGTAAGTCATTCACCTATGACCATTTCCATGAAAGGTATTCGTAATTGACTAATTTCTCATGATTTTTGAATGGCCCACTTAGCTCTCATTGCATCGGGTGATGCTCACAGGGGTGAAGAGGCGTTCTGGGATGGGTGACCTCCCGGGAAGTCCTGGTTACTGGGTGCAAGCCCCGAAAGTGATGATTGACACTATGTGATTCATTTCACTAGTTTCAATCCCACTTCTTCAACCCTGTGAGCATCACCCGATGCAATGAGTGCTAAGTGGACTATTCAAAAATCATGAGAAATTAGTTAGTTATGACTACCTCTCATGGAAATGGTCATTGATGAATGACTTACTTAACGCAGTTGAATCCCAAAAAATGATATCTAATATAATGCACTGCGAAAACCTCTTAAATACTTAAATTCTTGCCTTTTCAAAATTAGAATCCTTTCCCCAAACCAAAACTTTACAATCTACAAAAGCAATTCTATCTCCTTTATCTTCTAAACAAGAAATGGAAAGTAAATTCTTTTTCAAACCTAGGACATAGAGAATGTTGTTGAGATGCAGCTTTCCTCCACTTTCTAGCTCCAATGATGTAGATCCAAGGCCTTTCATTGCATAATTGTTGTTGTCTCCAAGCTCCACTGCATGTGATGATGATCCTTTTGATAGAGTATGAAGTTGTCCACTTTCTCCTGTCATGTGTCTTGAGGCTCCACTATCAATAATCCATGCATTGTCATCATCAAGTGTACTTGTAAGTGTAGCCAAGTATCCTCTGCTCTTGAATCTCCTAGATGGATTGTAGATGATCCTTCCAACAAACCTTCTTGCAATTTTTAAGAAATTGAGTCCCATCTTCAAATACCTTGCGATTGAGAGAGTGATATTTTCTTCCAAGATTACTTTCCTTCCTTCCAACAAAGTGATCTTCAAGTAGTCTTTCCTTCACCTTAGCTCTGATACCATGTTGAGAAATCAATGCATGTAGATATTAGGGTTTGATTTCTCTTTTTCTTGATAATTACTTGTGATGTATGTTGGCTTCTTTTACTTCTTAATTATGTTATCATTCATCAAGCAATTACCAAATCAAAAAGTATGAATATCACAAGAACAAGGAACACAAGATATAGACACTTAGCTAGGGCAAAACCCCTATCTAGGGGAAAAATTGGACCAACTTGTCCACTAGTAGATTAAATCAAAATGAGACAATCCAAGACCCTTTTGACCTAGATAAAGACTTCCTCCAATCACCAAGTCAACCCTTCCTTTTATGTAGACAAACTCTGCCAAATCCTCTAAGTGTTAGCTCCCCAAAAACTGCTTCGATCCAGAATTTTGGCCTCCCAGCGACAAAATTTTGACCTGCAGCTACTTCAGAAATTTTGGCCCCCGCAACTTGCTTAGAAACCCTAGAAAACTCGCACATGTGAGAGAGGGAGATGCTCCAAACTTCGATTTTTTTCTTCCTTGAATTAGGCCTTCCTTCGTGAAAATCACTCTTCTTTTTGTCCTCTTTCTGTTGTAGATCAAACTTGTTGAGTGTGTGCTCCAAATGAGTCTAACTGTCTCTATATATACTGCTTCCACAGGGTCGAATTCCCTTTAACTGGGTTGACTTCTCTAGGACAGGGCTGACTGGGTGAGGAGGGATAAAATGACTATTTTGACTCAAAATAGATTTCTTTACATGACACAAATGCCCTAGAAGGGTCTAATAAATGTGACAAAGACTCTTTTGATTCTTGACAAAACCTAAAAGCTTTCAATGGTGGTTATGACCTAGAAAATAAATAAAAGAGCATGAAACCCATGCTTCAAAAATTCTTTTCCAATAAATTTTCTTTTTCTTTTCTTTTGACAAATATAGTTATGAAGACCGACACTAGTTACATTCTTCAACAGAAGGTCTTCTTGACTTGTGCCTTAGTCAAGAAAGACTTCAATTTGTTTTCCTTTTGTCAAGTACAAGTTCATGAAGTGGATGAGTTAGTTTGTTCATGCGCAGATATGGAGGCTCAATTATGTAGCTATCCAAGTGCAAGTTCATATTTAGAAAAAGACGAGTTGATGAGCTTCAGTCTTGATTGAAGCAAGGATGTGTTGAACTAGGAGTTGACTTAGTTAACAAGTCAAACTCAACTTGTGGTTCTATAACTGTATTTGTGTTGATTTATGGTATGTTCTATGCTTATAGCAGTTTACTTATCTTTCTTATTATTATCCACAGATTAACAATCACATGTACATAAAGTAAAGTGCAGATAGAACATTAAACGATCGACAGAAAACAAGCCGAGACAAGAAACACAAGATGTGGCGGCTAGCCAGGGAAAAACCCCAATGTGGGGAAACCCTTTGATCAAATCTTCCTTTATCTTCAATAATTCAGCAGAGAGAAATAGTACATAAATCTGATTTACATCAACAGTAGCAAACCCTAGATCAACGGCATCAGCATCACAACGTTTTCGGCATCACCGACATCATTGGCATCACCGACATCAGCATCATCGGCATCACCAGCAACATCGGCATCACCGACATCAGCATCATTGGCATCAGCATCATCGGCATCACCGGCATCATCGGCATCACCAACATCAGCACTAAACTAGGGCAGACAATATCTTGCAAACTGACTGTCGGATCGACTTGATTCCTTCACCAAAAAATGTGGCTTTCTGAGGAGAGTCAGATACACCTACAATGCAGTTCAGAGAGGGAGAAATATGGTCAACGTTGGTCAAACTTCCGATTTGCAGTTGCAGCCTTAAATCTGCGTCCTTCCTTCCACACATGTGAGAGAAGAGTCTCTTTTTGCGCAGTAGGAGAAGAGCCTCTTTTTTGTGCAGGAGAGAGAGAGAGATGTGATGAGTTGAGTGAGTCCAAATGAGGAAAAGGCCTCCTGTATTTATACACAACTGTTGATGATTGAATAGATGCGACTGTTGGGCTTCTGAGCCTACATGAGTTGCTGGTCAGCTTGATAATTATTCCATAATCAAAATAAATTCATATCTCCATAAATACTTATTGAAATCGGATGATCTTTAGATCAATCCTACACCTCTTGACGAGAGGAATCTAATAAAAATATTATGAACCATGAATAAAATGACCCACATGGAGTTTGGCCCTAGTTGCCAATTTTAACAATTTGCCACTTATAGCATGATCGAATTGCATAAAAGGACTATGAAGGCACAACTTGGATCATTCTTGTATGCACAAGGTTGTGTGTGTGAGAGAGGTTGTTTCTAGGACAACGTATTAAGGAGGAGCCTGTACACAAATTAGAGGAGAGAATTTCCTTGTTGGTTTGCGCTAGGATTTAGGAGTAAATTCCTAAAAGATAGGAGCCTATTCTGTGCTAGGAAATAGGAGATTTCCAGTGCTAGGAAATAAGGTAGAAACTGCGCAAGCAAGGAGGAGTTGGTTCAGGGTTATTATTAGGGTGTTTCAAACTTAATCTAAGTAGTAAGAACAATTGTGTTTTTTGTGAAACAATATTTCCTTGTAAAGAAATCTGATTGCTCAAAATTTTCTCAATAAAATCTACAGCAAGGAGAGGGTTTTCCTAGTTGGGTTCCCTAGAAAAATTATTGTGTTGAATTTGTGTGATTGTGTCTTTATCTCTGTGCTTTATTTCGCTACATATCTATTGTTGAGAAATTCTATATCTTGGTGATAAGTCAACTAGTTCAGTTTTCAGAAATCATTTAATTAGTTGCATAATTTCAAGGAAATTAAACATCACTAATCACTTCTTTATGTGTGTCGCTACTGGCCTATGGTTGCTACAATGTGTTCGATTTCCTTGTCGGCTATGGCTCTTTCCCATTGGTTACTTGTGGCGGTTGGGTGGGCTATTAGACCTATCGACCACTCAGTTGGCCCCCACTTGCTCAATTTTTTTTAGCTAAAAAAAGCCCCCACCCCTCCCCCCACGCTACAAACTTGTATGACCTGTTGTCCCCTCGGAGTTTACAGGGACCACGACAACGCTTAGGATGGCGCTGTCACTCTGATCCCCGCCCACTCTGTTCTAGCTGTCTCCCAACAACAAACTATGGGGGGTAGTCCCTATGGAATGAGATTGGGAGACACGGATCAATGGCCTATCCAATTGGTTAAATTCGAGTAAGATTTTTGATTAAATTTTAAGGTATAAGACCAGTGCCTTAATGGAGTCACAAAGTCTTGCTTATAATAAAATGGAACCAAATGACCAGATGGACACTCGCTGCTTAAGATGATTGACTAACCTGAATGATATGAAAACTTATGACCTATGTGCGATGCAAAGTTCTTGGTTATTTTTAGTTAAGTGCCTAATCTAGATGTAACCTTCCTTTTAACTATTTTGAAGCTGGGCTCCAAGGTAGGTTGTGGGAAGGAGGCCAATAGGAAGCAGGCTAGAGCCTGATTAACAATACTTTTTGTTGTGCTCCTATCACTCAATGCCTCTGGCGCGACAGAGACTATGGCTTTGACGACTGCAAGGTCACCGTGTTAACCATCGAAGAGTTGCCGAGGCCCCTCAAGCTAAGTGAGAAGGGTTGCCCTATGTTTCTATCAACCTAGCTTATGCTAGGAGGTCAATTATTAATGCAATATAAATCTAGTATGCTTATGCACGAGATTATGGGTGAGATTATCTTGAGTTAAGATTGCTTAAGTTACTTAAGTACTTATGTGAGATTTATCTTAATGCAAGAGTACTTAACAATGTTGTGATGCAATCTTAAACAAGATAAGTGCTAAGAGATACAAGTGTAAATTTCAAGTAACCAACTTTATCCACCAATGATTATTAACACAAAATATTATGCCAATCAACAAAATCAATGTCAATTATAAATCTATGACAATTTATATCCGCAGTAAATATTCAGAAAATTCAGACTTAATAAATATTCAGAAAATTCAGACTTAGTTATAACAATAGTGAGGAAACCACTTCAAATCATGAAATTTGCCTTAGATATAAAACACAAAAATTCTCAATGACCAGCAAATGTAAATTAACTTATTTAGCCCACTTTATAATGATGTATTCAGTGAAATTTCAGGTTTGATTTGTTAGTTTACAACAGTAAACAACCACAGATCAACAAGCTAAAGATGCCAAAAATAGATGGTCAATATGCCCAAAAATAGTAAAAATGCACTAGAACTCAAAATTTTCAATTTTTAGGGCTTTTAGGATGTGTGATTCAGAAATTTCAGAACTGATAAATTTATTACAACAGTAAATTAGTCACAGATCAACAAGCTAAAAATACTGAATATGCTGCCCAAAATGTCTAAAAATAATAAGTTTTTGCCAAAAACTGAAAATTCAATTTTAATTTTTTTTGATCCTTATCAAGTATATGCTTTAGAAATATTTCAGACTTGAATTTCACAATTATGCAGTAAATTCCAACAAGCTAAAATGTTAGATCTAGGTCAAATTAGAGATGCCCAAGTGGCCAAAACTTGTGAAAATTTAGATTTTGCAATTCTAATCGATTTTGACCAATTAAAATGTGATTTTAGGGCTTAGATATTAGTGATTTGACTGCTGTAATAAAACTGAAGCAAAACAAGGGTTTAGAGGTCAAACCCTAGGCCCAAGGCCTTGAAGATCCCACAATTGAAATTTGTTGAAATTTTGGGATCACATTGCCGCTTGAAAAATATGAATTTTGAGACCTTAAGTTTGCAAAATCGCCAAGTATTTAGCCTTAAAACTTTAGATTAGGGTTTCAAGTCAATTTAGGGCAAAAGAGGCCAAGAAAATGGAGAATTGGCTAAGGAAGACAAATTTGCGGGGATAAAAGGGCTAGGATGATAGGTTGGGGCCCAAGGATGAAGAATAAGGCCTATGCCCAATGAGGCTAGCATTAAGGTATGGAGGGTTTAGAGGCCTAGGAAGAGCCCTAAGGCCTATGGCCTATGGCCTAAAGGCTAAGGAAAGGGAACCGCAAACCCTTAGAGGGATGCAGCCTAGGGTGGATAGGGAGAAGAGGGCCGAGGAGGAAGGCTGAGAGAGGATAGAGAAGGGAGGAAGGCCGAGGGAGGTGGGTCGAGAGGGAAGGAGGTTGAGCGAGGGGAGGCCGAGAGGAAAAGAGGAGGCCGCAAGGTCTTTTGGGCCTGCGACTAGGGTAAAGAAGGGAGGCTGCAACCCTTAAGGGTCACGACTAGCCTTGGGAGGGCTAGAAACCAAAACACTGGAGGGAGAAAGGCTGACACTAAGGCCTAGGAAGGCAAAACCGAGATTAGAAGCCCTGAAAAGCTTTAAACCCTTGCTCCAAATTTTTTTATCCTTCAGCTCTATGATTTTCTGAAAATTCTTCCGTGGACACCCTGCAAAAAATTTCCAAGAGACTAGATCATACCCTCAAGGGCTTAGATCTAGCTCTTCTTCCACTTGACTCCTTCATCTAACCTGCAAAACTAAAATATACAACACCCAAACCCCAAATATATACAAAATGAATCTAAAAAACTCAACCCAAGTTAAAAAAAATTAATTTACAATTTAATTTACAAAATATACATGGGTTTTTAAAATAGATTTTGAGAGAATAATTTTATGATATTTTTTTTTCTTGAAAGAATGGCTAAAAGTTAAAACGCTTCAGAAAAATTTAATGCTCACTATAGCCCAAGTGAAGATTCAATCCACCATATAAAAACTAGAAATTCGAGCAAAGTGACCGCTGTCCACAGTCTGTGAACTTGGAGACCAAGGATTGAGTACCTGCACACACTGTGTATTATCTCAAAATAATAATATAAAGCACCACATAAGAAGCCCGTAGTTAATACATACCATAGATCAACGACAAGAACACCTCGAGTTGCACCCCAAAGTCTTTTATTATAGTAGAAAAAATAATTCTTAGCGGGACAATAATTTACAAAATGATTTAGCAACAGTTCTAGCTAGAGATCAAGATGACTAGAGACTCAAATGACTCTCTAATTTATAGATAAATCCTTCAAATGGAAAAATAACGACTAGTTTCTTTGATCATTGTCAAAATAATCTTGGCTTTTGATAAACACTTGAAGATCTTTGAATCTTGGCCCTTGACTTTTTATTTTTGAATTTTTTTCGAATTTATCATTTAATTCATTTTTAATTAATTTTGAGCTAATTTCCTAAAAAAATTGACTTTGACTTAACCACCAAGGTCCAAGGGTCCAAATTTTCTTGAAATATACAATATTCCCTTGGTATATGACCTTCAAAAATTTACTCTTTTAAGACCCACGAATTTTTCCATTTGGAGAATTTATTTTCCAAAGACAATTTAATTTGACTTTAATTAATTAATTTTTTAGCTTAGGATTTAATTTTATTTTGCTAGAAAAATTAATTAATTTACACGAGGGGATTTAATTATTTTTCCAACCCTCTAATACATAAGATTTTTTATTTACAAGACTCAAAGAGAGAATACACATTTGGCTTAGACCCTCAAGACACATAACCCATCTGCGACACAATATGATCTAGTAAACCAAGTGATTTGTAATAAAATAATTAAGCCAATTAACTTAAATTATTCCCAAACCACTTTTACATTAGACTCGACTAAAAACACTAGGACTCACCTAATATTTCGACAATAAATTTCATCCTAGCTTTGGGGTTTAAGCTAGAGGGAATTTTTTTTTTGATTAGCCGTATCTAAAAACACAGGTAATCAACGAGGTTAAAAAACCTCCTAGGATGGAATTTGTCATCAAATTATATGCTTACCTAGGTTGTTACATAGACTCAAGGTTTTACTAAGATCATTTACATTATATGATTTGCAGAATGGGATGACCATGACACATGGACTGCTGATATGTGATCTGATTCTTGTTTAAAAAGTTGGTACTTCCGCTTCCCCGAAACTTTGACAATTTGAGTGCCAAACGACCCAATTTTTTTTTCAAATTCAACATTATACGGTTGATTTCTTCGACCCTAAAAAAAATTCCACTATACGATCGTGGCCAAACCTGCCCTCAATGATCCCCTTACGAACTTGGCACCTTGAGATCGGTTCTCAGAGATCTAGCTGTGATACGATCTTAGATCCATTAGACCTGGCACTTGATAAATCATTAACTTAACAGATTATAGATCTACTAAATATCTTACACAACTAGGTTCTTAACTTGGCAGAAGAAAAGATAAAATAACCAATCTCATAAAAAAACGACACGCAGATTTTGCCCAATGAAAGTTTTTCATTAATAATCCAAACTTGGGCTCCTGTCTTGGGATAATGGCCCAACTGAGGAATTACTTACAACTCTGGATTGGATATGGCTGATCAACCTTCCTTGGTTGATCTGAATCTCCTTGTTGCCCTTCTTAGGACCCACCACTCATTGGGAAGCCTCTCTCAATCTTGTGCTGTTGTACTATGTCTTTCCAATCTCCCTAGCCTTGCTTTTACAACTTTACATTTGAGCTAAATTTTAGCTCTAATCTCCAAAGAGATTGACGACCGAGATTAAATCTCGCCTCGTTGGAGATCAACAATTGAGATTAAAACCTATTCACTAAAGTAATTTATTTTACTTTTCCTAAGTTTCTTTAGCTCAATAAGTCAACATAATAATATGTAATTTTTCCTAACACTTAGGCTAAGTTACATTAGCAACTTGCTCATACTTGAGCGAGTGTTCTAAGGAGATCTTAGGAAACTTTTGCATGCCTAGACACTTAGGTGTGAAAATTCGGAAAACCTTGAATCCTACTACAACAACTGATTGAGTTTTTTCTATTTTTTAATAAACTGAACAAATTATTTACTGTGTTCTATAGCCAATATCAAAACTAATACACTGCAGCCTTCACAAAATAAATACAGTGGAAGAAAAATAACATTGGAATAATAGATGCACACACAAGTACACAGTTATTTTTGGACCAATGTCCCTGGAAAAACTTAACTTGGGAAAACCGGTGCAACTGCTGAGGGTTTTATTATTATGCAGTAGTAAATCTGAGTACAAATCTATGGATGCTCAAATCTAGCAGTCCATATAGAGAAATGATTGACAAAAAGTCTAGTGAGAAAAATCTCACTCCCACTAGCGATTTGACATTGGCCTTGGCTCAAGATGAGTTTCTCTTTGCTGCCTCTACACAGTCCATGCATCAACCGATGTAGTATTGCGTCCCACAACTCGGACCAACGTCTCTCTCGCTAATTGATCAACTGCTATTTGGAAGATTGATTCTCCTGGCTTCCAGACTCCCACTCCGGCTTCTTGCACTGAATCACTGCTTCTCCCCAGCAAAATACAGATTCCCTTCTGAAGCACTGCGTTGCCTCTCTGTGGCACTCACTGCCTCTCTGCTATGCACTCACCGGATTGGAAAATCTCCCTCCAGCCTTACTATCCTTGCCCCTCTCTCACTGCTTTGATCTCACTGAATCACCTTCGACAACTGAATGCTGCTACTTTGGAGATTGATTTCCCAGCAAAATCGAATTTTTGGTGTCTCAAGTGTGTTCTCCAACCCCCATCAAATTTCTTCTTATAATCTCTCGTTGAGACATCAACGACCAAGATTAAAACATAATTGATGGCTAAGATTAACTAGAACTCGATCCATGTCTTATTCTAGAAGATTCTCACCAGGACTTAAATAATACCTTTTAATTAATCAGATTTCCTAAGTTTAGACGTAGGAAACATTAAAAAAACGATTAATTATTTTAATTAAGTCGTCTTTAGGTGGAATTTCCAGAAACAATTTCTGGGTTTTGGAGAATACATGTATTCTAGACTCTCCACCAAATTTCGTGGCTAGAACACATACGATGCTACAAAAACTAACATTAGCCCTGTGCAGAAGTACCTGCATGAGCTACAAACATCAACAAAATGTGGTTATTGAGCAAAGATCTAGGTCATAAGAGAAGAATTGCCTAAGGAACTAGTTGTTGTGCAAAGAGATAAGCATGTTATGTTGTGCTCGATAGGGATGCAAGGAGCCCTAATTTTCCAACATTGAGTAAGGCGTTCATGAATGATGAAACAAAGGGCAAAGTTGCGTGAATGGATAAATAGGCATTTGTTGTGCATAGGGGAAACTGTGCTCTGTTAAAATATCCTAAAGCCAACTATCAAAGCAAACAAATCAGACCTAGTTAATTGTTGGAATTATTGATTTTTGCATGCAGTGGAAAACAAGAAAAGAAATCACATAAAACACACAAATATTTCTTCCCTTCTACATCAATTTATCGTTCAAAATTATCTTTAAAACTTACAAGAATTCCCTTACAAGGAAAAATGGCTCTAAGAAATTAATCAAATGAACAACAAACCTAAAAGTTATAGTTTGCACGAAAATCGAGGCAGTGTGCTCTCCATTACATACCACCATAAAAAATATGTACGACGATGCTGAATCTGTATGAATGGTTGTACGACCTGCTATGTTGGGTTGTATGGTTGCTCTTTTCCTTGTTGCTGACTGGTTGCTTGTCCTTGCTAAACAATCGCTGCCTTCTCCTTGTTGAACCACTGTTGAAATCCTCACCAATGGCTGAAAATTAGATCTCTGATTTTCTCCTTCACTCATGTGACTTGTGAAATGAATGCTCTGTGTGTCTTTGTCCTTTGCCCTCTCTTTCTTTTATAACTTTGACATGAGCCAAAAACCTAATCTTCAATGGTTGAGATCTAACTGTGAGATCAATGGCTCTCTTTTAATTAAATTATTAAGTGACCCACTTTAGTCACTTTATTAATTAAAAGTCACTTTAATAAAAAAACATGTTCACTTTATTAATTAATTAATAAAGTGAACTTCTGAAAAAGCATATGATACTTTTAATGATGATTTCCATAAGTAGGCACTCATGGAAATACCTGTTGGAGCTACAAACACTAACACTCTCTCTTAGCAAGGAAGGTATTCTCCACCATTCCCGGCTTGTCTCAAAATTAGATGAACTTGCCCTTCACCAAGGGCTTTGTGAAAAATGTCAGCCAACAGCTCCTTTGTAGAAATATGTTGGATTTTGGCTGCTCCCTTCAACACCCTATCTCTGATGAAGTGGTATTTGATCTCAATGTGCTTTGACTGGTCGTGAATCATTGGACGCTCCGAGAGCTTGATACAAATCTGGTTATTGTAATGAATCACTATTAGCTCAAGCTTCTAACCAAACAATCTTGTGAGTAGCTTGTGAAGCCAAATGGCTTCACAACTAGCTAGACTGGTCGCCATGTACTCTGCCTTAGTTGAACTTAGTGCTACTGAGGTCTGCTTCCTGCTAAACCAGGAAATAACTGTTGACCCCAGACTAAAGGAACACCCAGAGGTGTTCTTCCAATTTGTATCACCACCTGGCCAGTTTGAATTTGAGTACCCTTGCAACCTCACACCATCTCCACCAAGGTACTGCAATCCATATCCTATTGTGCCTTGAAAATATCTGAGCACGTGCTTTGCTGCAATCTAGTGAACCTCTCTCGGTTCCACCATGAACTGGCTCAGGTTGTTAAAAGCAAATCTGACGTTTTGTTGAGTGTTGACCCGATACATCAATAAGCCAATCAACCGTGTGGACTGTCTAGAGTTTGCCAACTCTGAAACTGAAGAATCAATCTTCTTCAGATTGGTCACCATTGGAGTGGCCATCGGTTTGCTATCCTCCATCCTAAATCTCTTCAGGATCTCTAGAGTGTACTTCCCCTGTCCGAGGAAGATCTCACCTGGTTGCTACCAAACCTCAAGTCCCAAAAAGTAATGCATTGACTCGATATTCTTCATCTCAAATTCTAATGCTAGATCTGACTTGCAACCTGTAATCAATCTCTCTGCACCTGTCAAAATGAGATCATCCACATATAACACCAAAATGAGGGGCTTAGATCCAACCAACAAGAAGTATAGGTTGGGATCTGCCTCACTCTTGGTGAAGCATATGCCCTGTAGATAGCTGTCAATCCTGGCATACCAGGCCCTGGGTGCCTGTTTGAGTCCATACAGGGCTTTCTTAAGCCTGCATACATGTGTCTCTTTGTCATGGACCTCAAACCCTTGTGGCTGCTCGATGTAGACTTCTTCCTCAATGATGTTGTTGAGGAAGGTAGTCTTCACATCCATCTAATGGATGCTTCATCCCATCTCAAAAGTTATCAAAAGAATTGCTTGAATAGAGGAGTATCTAGCTACAGGGGAAAAAGTCTTTTCGTAGTATACTCTCTCTTTTTGAGAAAACCTGTGAGCCACAAATCCAACTTTATATTTCTCCACATTGTCATCTGCTGCATGCTTTACCTTGTAAATCCATTTGGAAGTCACAACTAACTTCCCCTTTGGCTTCGACACAGTGTTGCAGATATCATTTTTCATGATGGAGTTGTGCTCCTCCATCATGGCATCTCTCCACACTCGTTGGCTAGTTGCTTCCACAAAGCTAGAAGGCTATGAGTTTATGATGTTGGTCATCAAAGCCATGTATGTCATAAACTTCCTTGGAGGAACTCTCCTAGAAAGTGGTCTTGGGAGGCTCAATATGCTGTTGAGCATCCTGCAAGGTTTGGTCAGCCTACCTAAGTTGATTGCTCCTCCTGCACTGAAGGCTGGCCATCTCTGCTATTGAAAGTCTCTGCTCTCGGATCTTCCTTTAGTTTTGTTACCCACCAAAAGTGGGTGACCCCATAGGAGAATTTTTCTCCTAGATTTGTCTTCAGCCAACAACCAACAACCCTTGACAACCACTAGTGTAGTTGATATATTGTGCCATTTGATCTCCGCTCCCTGAGCCAGTCATATGTCCCCTCACCCATCTGTCGAGAGCATATGTTTGAAGGTGGGCAATCCAATCCTAAAGGTATGTTTTTCATTGTGCAATCGGGTGCTTATGCTTGTTTTTCCTTGGGCACTTTGGGCATGGATTATTGGGTGACTTGGAAGAAGGAAGGGTTTTGACTGTAGTTTTGTTCCCTCACCTTAAATGGGGGGTTAATCCTCAACCCTAGTCCCATGGGATCTCCCTTATTGGCCTATGGCTTCAAGAAGGGCACTACTTGGGAAACCTCGATTTTGGTAGCGCAATCTCGTTTTCCCATTTCACATTTTTCACTCCCCTCTACACATTACAAGCCCTATTTCATCATCTTCCCTCTTTGGGTCCACATGACCACTGGGTCCACAAGGCACTGGTACACCCCCTCCCCTTGTCCACATGTTTGGGTTGGGCCTGGAAATGTTGCCCCAGAGGTTGATGCAGCTAAAATAACGTTAAAAACATATCATGGCCACAAGCAAGAAACAAAAGAAAAGAATATCATAAAATGCAAAAGATGGTCGAGACATTAAAATAGCGCGTGGGCAAAATCCAAACATGAGCTCTACCCCCTATCATTATGGCCATCACCCTAGTTCCTAGGGTCCCATTAGTGCCGCTACATCATTAAGGAACCCATGCACGTCCAACTCCTGGTGGGCGATGGACTGCCCCACCTTAAGGGGGTAATAACTGCGTATATCATACACAACATGCTCTCATCTCCTGGAGCCCTGAGCGGTAATACAAAGAAAAATCAAGAAAAAACAAAAGGAAAATGAAGAAGTGTGGAAAAACAAAGGCCGAGGTAACTCATGTATCCACGATTGCTCCCTTCTACATCTATACATCTAAATAAGTGGGCATCCCTCATCACTACCATCCTTGAACCTGTGACATTTGGCTTTGAGACCCTTGCGACCCTCTTCATCTCATCATTATTCAGATGACCCCTACAATTGAAGGATGTACCTTGGACCTGTCTTTCCTCTTAGGGGCTAGGAACACCTAATAGGGTTGTTTATTAGCCGCTCCTACCTAGGGAGGTAACACTATTACAAGCTTAAAGCCCAAATTTTGGAAGGGAAGCCCATAATGAAGTCTCAATGTGCCCTTGATTAACAAGCTTGGTTCTTAGATGCATTAATGGATTATTGTACTTGATGGTGAGGAAGCGCATTAGATCTTATATGTAATTAGCAAGTGGCTTCATCACGGGCTAGGCAACTTAACTGGGGCCCAAGCCCACCAAAGGATCATATTGGCAACCTTAGGGGGTGCGTTGAGAGCCATGGGACTCCATCATGTGTTAGAGGCTAGAGCACCATTTCATGCCATGAGCACCCTCAACACCTTCATTTTGTTCATTGCCCCACATTATTCGCAAGATGATGCACTTGAACTAGCGTGCCCCCTTTGGCTTAGCGTGATCATGGCAGTTGATCCAAGGCCCAAAGGAAGTTTGTCTCACCCTTGAGACATGGGAGGGTAGGTACCATCATCAGAGCCCTCATTTGGAGCTTTGTACAGATTTTTCTTTCATCTGGAGACCCATGAGACCAACAGTTGTGCCCCAAACCCACTTTGGGGCCCCACATGATGAATTGCATGGACAATTAGGGGCCATACCCTGATTCATCTTTATTGGATCCCTCTCTCTCATCATGGCACTTAGAGGACTCAACGTGGCCCTCCAACGACCCTGCATCATCATGACGTCATCAACTCAACTTGCATATGGATGGCTAATTCATAACTTGTGATAGCTACTTGGTCGGCTTGTGACCAAGACTTGTTTTTAGCACATTATTTTATAATTTTGGGGGCTCATTAGGCTAATTTGATTTAGAGAGACTCATATAAATAGAAGTGAGTCTCATTTGTGAGAACTCATCATCATCACTTGGATTCTTCTCTTGTAAAAGAACTCACACTTTTTCTTTGGAAGCTATTGGAGTATCTTGGATGCACTATGATATTTGGAGCTGATTTTTGATCTTGTCTTGGAGCTACTTCTTGAATATGGATGGATATATTGCATGATTATCTTGTAAGTTCTTTTGTTGATGAAATCTTTCTCTTGAAAATGTCTAATGTATGTAATTGCTGCAACTAATGTAAATGCTATTGTGCCCTAATTTTGTTGAAGAAATTTTTGGAAGCTATTTGGTTGGCTCTTGCATATGTTACTCATGATATAACATGCAATGAATGTTCCTAGTGATGAAATGTTATTTTTCTTCATGAAACTCCATATTCTAATAGTAGGTAATTGTTGAAGGTTGGTAGCTAGGGCATCAACTTTTGACCTCCTTGAGGACAAATTTGGCCAATCTAACGCATCTAGGACTCCATAGCCCAAAGGACTAGGCACTAGTCCAAGAATTTTGGTGATCAAACTCCTCTTTCTCCATATTTTCTCCTAAATTTTGGTCCCCTAAAGGTAGGGCAGAAATCTAGGGCTTGCAGTGAAATTTTAGGGAGGTGATTTTTTGGGAATCCGAGGGTCCAAACATCAAGCTCAGGGTCTAGGCTACCTATGCTCCAAGTTTGGTGGGCATTCGCCCGAGTTTCATCCATAAAATTTCTTGCCCTAGGTGCTACTCTAAGAGGGAAAACCTAGATCTTTATCTCTCACCTTGGGAACTTCTTTAAGGGTTGTATGAGCTTAATATTCATTAGAATAAATCATAAGAAGCCCTTTCTTCTCTCGGGCCTTGACCTTGTGAATACCTATTACCATTGAGAAACCTCAAAACCCTAAGTATTTTGCATTCTTTTATGCTTTTTCTTAGAGAGCGATTTGGTCCTTTGAAGCCTCGTACCTTTATTGAGCCTCCCTTTGAATGAGCTCTAGCTCCATCACCTTGAACCTTCAAACCCAGAATATCTACTATAGGTGATCACAATCATACCGAGACTCCTCCCATCAGTGAAATTCCATAAAGGCTATGGTGACAGTAAACCATTGTCCCATTGTTGTGACTTAGTCTAGTGGTTGTCCCATAGGTTTTCTCCCATTAAGGCTCTGCTAGATTTTGTGGTAATGAGTTCCGCCTTCTGAGGCCCCTCTAAAATTGTTGGTAGGTCTTGAAATTTCCTAGATGCCAAATTCTCCTCAAAATTGACATGTCGTCTCAACACTGTCTTTCAATGATTTGTTAGGAAGACCCTATAAGCCTTCAAATCCTTGCAGTATCCCACCAGGATGCCCCTCTCACCTGAGGGCTGCAACTTTGTCCTCTTTTCCATAGGTATGTGGATGTAGACTGGACAACCAAATATCCTGAGATGTCCTATCTCAAGCTTCTTGTTTGTGAATGCTTCCTTCGGTGTCTTATCCTCTAAAATCTAGTGTGGGCTCCTATTCTGCAAATAGACAATTGTGTTGCATGCCTCGGTCCACAGAAACATCGACAAAATTTGATCATGGATCATGGCCTTCACTGCATTGATGACAGACCGGTTCTTCCTCTCTGCAATCCCATTCTGTTGCGGGTTGTAGGCCACTATCTTCTCCCTCTTGATCCCTGCCTCCTTGCAGAAATCAATGAACTCATTAGAGGTGTAGTCAACCCCATTTCCTGTTTTCAACACCTTAACCTTCCTTCCTGTCATGTTCTCCACTTGAGCTTTGAAAGCTCTAAAATGACTGAGGACCTCACCCTTGGTCTTCATGAAGTAGATCTAGGTGTTCCCGGAGAAGTCATCAATGAAAGTCACATAGTAAGATGCGCCCTTGACTGAAGACGCTGACATAGGCCTTGCTAAATTAGAATGGATTAGATCTAAAATGCCTTTGGATCGAGTCTTGTTGCTAGGGAAAGATGCCTTGATATTCTTGCCAAGTGCACACCCTTTGCACGCCCCTTGCTAGTCCAGACTGAAGTCTGGAAGCCCAATGACCATCCATCTTAGTAATGTTAGAGCTCTATGATGGAGATGCCTCATCTTCCTGTGCCAAATTTGGCACATGCTCTCACTGGTGTGCACTAGTTTTCTCCTAAATTTCGGTCCCCTAAAGGTAGGGCAGAAATCTAGGGCTTGCAGTGAAATTTTAGGGAGGTGATTTTTCGGGAATTCGAGGGTCCAAACATCAAGATCAGGGTCTAGGCTACCTATGCTCCAAGTTTGGTGGGCATTCGCCCTAATTTCATCCATAAAATTTCTTGCCCTAGGTGCTACTCTAATAGGGAAAACCTAGATCTTTCTCTCTCACCATGGGGACTTCTTTAAGGGTTGTATGAGCTTAGTATTCATTAGAATAAACCATAAGAAGCCCTTTCTTCTCACGGGCCACCATTGAGAAACCTCAAAGAGTCAAAACCCTAGGTATTGTGCATTATTTTATGCTTTTTCTTAGAGAGTGATTTGGTTCTTTGAAGCTTCATACCTTTATTCAGCCTCTCTTTGAATGAGCTCTAGCTCCATCACCTTGAACCTTCAAACCTAGAATATCTATTATAGGTGATCAAAATCATACCGAGACTCCTCCCATCGGTGAAATAATTCCGTAAAGGCTATGGTAACAGTAAACCATTGTCCCATTGTTGTGACTTAGTCTAGTGGTTGCCCCATAGGTTTTCTCCCCTTAAGGCTCTGCTAGATTTTGTGGTAACAAGTTCCTCCTTCTGAGGCCCCTCTGAAATTGTTGGTAGGTCTTGAAATTTCCTAGATGCCATTTGACATGCCGTCTCAACACTGTCTTTCGCTGATTTGTTAGGAAGACTCTATAAGCCTTCAAATCCTTGTTGTATCCCATTAGGATGCCCCTCTCACTTGAGGGCGACAACTTTGTCCTCTTTTCCATGGGGATGTGTATGTAGACTGGACAACCAAATATCCTAAGATGTCCTATCACAGGCGTCTTGTTTGTGAATGCTTCCTTCGGTGTCTTATCCTCTAGAATCTAGTGTGGGCTCCTATTTTGCAAATACACAATTGTGTTGCATGCCTCGGTCCACAGAAACATCGACAAACTTTGATCATGGATCATGGCCTTCACTGCATTGATGATAGACCGATTCTTCCTCTTTGCAACCCCATTCTGTTGCGGGTTGTAGGCCACTATCTTCTCCCTCTTAATCCCTGCCTCCTTGCAGAAATCAATGAACTCATTAGAGGTGTAGTCAACCCCATTGTTTGTTTTCAACACCTTTACCTTCCTTCCTGTCATGTTCTACACCTGAGCTTTGAAAGCTCTGAACTGACTGAAGACCTCACCCTCTGTCTTCATGAAGTAGACCTAGGTGTTCCGGAGAAGTCATCAATGAAGGTCACATAGTAAGATGTGCCCTTTACTGAAGACACTGACATAGGCCTTGCTAAATTAGAATGGATTAGATCCAAAATGCCTTTGGATCGAGTCTTGTTGCTAGGGAAAGATGCCTTGACATTCTTGCCAAGTGCACACCCTTTGCACACCCGTTGCTAGTTCAGACTGAAGTCTGGAAGCCCAATGACCATCCATCTTAGTAATGGTAGAGCTCTGTGATGGAGATGTCCCATCTTCCTGTGCCAAAGTTCGCACATGCTCTCACTGGTGTGCACTAGTTCTTGAGTAGGTTGACCCTGAAGTCTATATAGGTTCCCCTCCCGGATTCCAATCTTCACTGCAATCTTTGAATTGGATCTGTCTACCTAGATGAACACTTGCCCCCTTCGAGAGTTAAACTCATAACCTTTGTCTTCCATGAGTGAGATGGAAAAAAGGTTCTTCTTTAGACCAGGTACATAGAGTACCTCCTGCACATCAAAGGACCCTCCTGACTCAAGTTGGCACTGAATTGTCCCTTGTCCCATCACTGCATACTTGGCGTCATCTCCAAGCTTAGTATGGATCCCTGAGTCGTCCTCTATAAAACTACTGATAGCTCTCTAGCCTCTGTCATGTGGTGGGAGGCGCCACTATCCAAGTACCAGGCACTTCCAGCAATAGTGCTGGTAGAAAGGAAAGACACGAGTGAAAAGTCATTCTAAAACTTGGAAGCAATCTTACTTAAATGTGTCTTTGTTGTCGCTGTCAGGCCAGGCAGTAACTCTCCAAAGGCAGAAAAACGGATTGATGTATTATTCCATAGGTAACCCATTTTTATATACAATAGGGAGTGATTGTTCAGTTCATCTCCCGATGACTGTTCACCTTCCCAATTTATTTAGTTACATAAAATTCCCAATCATGAAGATTAGGTGTCAACATTCCCCCCCTTAATCTGAAGGGATGTTGGTGAGTCCAAGCATCATTCTGAATCGTTCAAGCTTTTCCTTTCCAAGTGCTTTGGTGAAGATGTCTGCAATTTGCTCATTTGTGGAACAATGACGGAGATGGATTGTTTTGGCCTCAACATGATGTCGAATCAGATGATATTTAGTATTGATATGCTTTGTTCGATCATGGAACTTTGGGTTCTTGGCCAGTTTTATTGCAGAGGTGTTATCAATCATGAGTGGAGTTGATTGTACTTGTTTTACCTGCAAATCTTCAAGAATTTTCCTAAGCCACACAATTTCTTTCGTTGCTTCAGCTGCTGCCACGTATTTTGCTTCTGTTGTGGAATCTGCTGGAACTGATTGTTTGCGTGATCTCCAGGAGACAGCTCCTGATCCAAGACTCATAGCATATCCTGAGGTAGATACCCCAGTTTCTTTGTCTCCATCGAAGTCTGAATCAGAGTATCCAATCAAGTTGAAGTCGTCCACCTGTGTATACTTGATTCCAAGGTCTTGAGTTCCCTTCAAGTACCTTAGAACTCTTTTTGCAGCAGACCAATGTCCCTCACAAGGGTTTTGCATGAACCTGGAGAGGATTCCAACAGTAAATGAAATGTCTGGTCTGGTAGTAGTGAGGTAGATGAGACTTCCTACAAGCTGTCTATACTTTGTTGCATCCTCAAATTCCTTTCCTTCAATAGATGTGAGCTTTAAGTTTTGTTCCATTGGAGTAGAAAGAGGATTGCACTCTGTCATGCCAAATCTGTTCAACAAATCTCCAATGTATTTCTTTTGAGAAAGAAATATGGATTTTGGATGTTGGGTTACTTCAATGCCAAGATAGTAATGAACATAGCCCAAATCAGTCATTTCAAAACATTTCCCCAATTCCTTCTTTATGGATGCAAGGTAGCTTTCATTGTTCCTTGTCATTAAAAGATCATCTACATATACCACAAGATACACAACTGTTTTGCCAACTTTCTTGACAAATAAAGTTGCATCATCAAGATCAAAATGATTGAAGTTGAGTTTCAGAAGATGCTCAGTTAGTTTTTCATACCAGGCTCGCGGTGCTTGTTTGAGGCCATACAAGGATTTCACAAGTTTGCATACTTTATGTTCATGTCCTTTCACAGCAAATCCTTCAGGCTGGGACATAAAAACATTCTCTTTTAGATCTCCATTCAAGAAGGCAGTTTTTACATCCATTTGATGGACTTTCCAACCGTTCTGAGCTGCTAGTGCAAAGAGTGTCCGGATGGTGGCCCATTTTGCTGTGGGGGCAAAAGTTTCCTCATAATCGACCCCTTCCTTCTGTGCAAAACCTTTTGCCACAAGCCTAGCTTTGTGCTTGTCAAGTGAGCCATCAGTGTTGTACTTGTTCTTGTAGACCCACTTGCAGCCAATTGGTTTGGTTCCAAATGGAGGATCAACCAGCTTCCAAGTGCCATTCTTTATGAGAGCATCATACTCCTTTTGCATCGCTTCTTTCCATTCATCATGAGAAGCAGGTTCTTTGAAGGAAGTTGGTTCAAAATCTGTAGACAAGTTCAATTCACAATCATAAGTAATATCCATATCAACAGGTGAATTAGAGTCATCTACATCACCTCCATTTTGTCGGTTTGAATTTCTGGTTCCTGTTTTTCCAATTTCATCAGGATGAACACTTTCAAGTGTCTTTGTCAGCCACTTTGGGGGACCTTTCTGAGATGGTCCAAGCTGCTCTGTTGATTGAGTTGGGACTGAATCAAGATTGAATCTCCTAATTCTATCAATTACATCACTTAAAGCATCATCCGTTGTTGGAGTTTCATGCAGGGGAGATTGTTCTTCAGAAGAAGATTCCACATGTTGATCTAGTATAGGAATCCCCCTTCAAGATGTGGAATCTGATTATCAAATTCTTGAAATGATTTCGTTTTTGCGAATCTATCCAAGCGATCAAGTTGCCGCTCAACAACATTGTCAGATTTGGATGATTAAAGAAAAATGACATCTCTAGATACAACAAACTTTTTATTTACTTCATCATAGAGGCGGTATGCTTTAGAGGTGTTTGAATACCCCAGGAAGATACACTTACGACTTCTAGCACCAAGTTTGTTTCTATGTACCTTTGGTATCAAAGCATAACAGGTGGAACCAAAGATCCTGAGATGTTTTACCGAAGGAACATGTCCATACCACAATTCATAAGGAGTCTTGTTTCTTATAGCATTAGATGGACATCTATTCTTTATATATGCAGCACATAGAACAACATCAGCCCAAAACATTATCTTTACATTTTTGAAGAAAAGCATGGATCGTACCATATTCAAGATTGTTCTATTCATTCTTTCAGCTATGCCATTCTGTTGGGGATTATAAGGCACAGTTGTTTGATGTTTGATCCCATGTTGGCGAAGATAGTTTTCAAATTCATTTGATGTATATTCTTTTCCATTATCAGTGCGAATAGACCCAATATGAGATTGTGCATCATTTTCAATCCATTTATGAAAATTCTTAAATGTTTGAAAAACATCAGATTTGTTCTTCAATAAATAAACCCAACACATTCTGGTGTAATCATCAATAAATGTCATGATATATTTATTTCCATTTGCAGAAGGAACAGGCATTGGACCACATAAATCTGAATGAATGAGTTCAAGCTTCCTATGTGCTCTTGAATGTGAATCATGAAAAGACTATTTGCTATGCTTTCCTAGAATGCAAGCATCACATTGCTTATGTTTCCTAGGAATTGTAGGCAAACCAGCAACACCATTTTTCTTCAATAAGCGGAGACTGTCATAGTTTAAATGTCCAAATCTAGCATGCCATAATAAACTTGATGGAAGTGTACCTTCTTCATGATGAGAAATATATGAGAAATGTTGTGCATGAGCAGAGGTTCCTTGCAGTTTGAGAAGCCTTTCTTCTTCTATTCCCCTCATGACAAGTGAGTGGTCAGATGCTTTTCTTACCTCAAGCTTGCCATCAAACATATGAATGGAGTGACCTTGCTGGCGGATGTGGACCAAGGACAACAAGTTTCTCTTGAGCTGTGGGAGATATAGAACATGATCCAGAAGAAACTCTGGAAGACCAGGCAGTTTAAGCCTGATTGTGCCAAGCCCTGATGGCTTGATTTTTGACTGATCTGCAAAGTATACTGCTCCATCAACATTGTCAGTGAAATCTTCAAAAAAATCTTTCCTATGAGTCATATGACAGGTTGCTCCTGAATCAAGCAACCAATCATTTTTCGAAGAAGCAAGTGAAGCATTAAACAAATCTTCATTTACTCCAATGTTACATTGTGCCTCAATATAGTGAGCGGATTCAGGTGCTTTACCTTTGTCTGTATCATCAGTTTTACCTTTCTGCTGGTTTCTTTTCTGCTCAATTTTGTCCCATGGTAGCTTGCATGTAGAAGCATCATGTGATCCATTTCGTTTGCAGCGAATGCAATGCAGATCTGCTTTTTTTCCTTGAGAATGTCTGCCCCCCCTGCCTCTGAAGTATCTTCCTCTTCCTCTTCGTCCACCTCTTCCTCTTGTAGAATCTTGAGCAGGATGCTTTTCTTTATGAGCAAGGCAAACAGTCTCTTCAGAAGATTCAATGACTGTCTTCTTTCCAAAGGCTTTCTCTCTTTCAGCAAACTTTTTCACAAGAGAGTCAAAGGTTATATCTTTAAGATTTCCATTTGCTTGTAAAGACTCAAGATAATTGGAGTAAGTAGGATAGAGTGCCTTGAGAAAAGCAATAAGAGGGATATCCAGCTCAACCTTAGTGGATTTGATATCATGCATTATGGATTTTACTTCAGATGCAAGAGCAAGAGGATCATTATTTTTCAGTTCAAGAGTGAAGAGTTTAATCATGAGCTGAACAACTTCAAGTGCAGAATGTGAGTCTTAGAGTTCTTTGAGCTTTTGTAAAGCTTCAAAGGCAGTTGAATATGATGAAATATGGCGACTTACTTCTTCATTTACAGATGCTGCGATTAATGCATATGCTTTGCTGTTCTTGTTATCCCAAATGACGAGCTCTTTGTCTGACGTAGTTTGTATTGGGTCATTGTCTCCTTCTCCGACACACACTCCTTTCCACAACTCATTGAAGATGAGGGTGTGTTTTATCATCCGGGATCATTCAGGATAGTTCTCCTTGCCAGTGAGAACTATTCCTACCATAGAGATGATTGAATGCATTCTGTAAAAAAAATACTTCTGCTGATAAAAAATAACTTTTGCTGATAAAAAGAACTTCTGCTGATAAAAAACTTTTGCTGATAAAAAGGACTTCTGCTGATAAAAACTTCCGCTGATAAAAAACTTTCTGCTGATATACAATGAAGTTGTACTCAAAAGGGCAACTCAAAAGATTTCAAATCCATAATGTGACCCCTATAAATCCATCATTGTATAAATTCACCTTACATAAACTTCATATAAGTTTCATATAAGTCCATCATATAACCCTCATAAAACTTCACCTTATAAATCTTATATAAATCTCATAAAACTTCACCTATAAATATCATGGTCATGCGCATTCTTTGAACTGTAATTTACAGCGGTCAACTTCGGCAAAGCATTAAACCAAGTTATGGAGGCCAGCGCACAATTCGAACTATTCAAAATGTATTGAAACCATTCACCACACCTTTTGATCGTATACCATTCAGGCATGTCAAAAATACCATTGGAACTTATTTGAAACAGGCAGCAAGCGTATTTATTTGAAAAAATTCAAAATATATGTCAGCAGCATTCAAAACAGCACTTAAAAGGGCAACTCAACAGCAGCACTTATTTGAAAACAACAACATTTGTTTGAAAGCACCACGAACAAGGGAAGAGAGAACAAGATTGGAGACAGCATAGCATGGCTGACCAGATAAATATGTATATTTTAAAACAGTTTTTTTTTTCTCACAAAAAAACATTGATTTTATTTTGATGAGGTGTTCTCACTGCTTCGTCTGAGGCAAGACTGCTTCCAGCGCCTTCCGCTGCTCAGGAGTAAAGGAATCTGGAAAATCTATAGAGAAATGAATATACAAATTACCTTTCATAGAAGGCCGATGGTAAACCGGCATTCCTTCATCTTTAATAACCTTGAACTGACCCGGCTTGACAACTTCAGCCGCACTTGATTTGATAAGCAGTTGCCTACCATCCAGATGGGTTAATACAAATTGGAACCCACACAGTGCCTCCCTCAATAATAAGGTATGCTCAACAACAAGATCATCTCCCTTTTCCCGCGGCAACGCAAATTTCTTCTCCTGCAGTTTCTCTGATGAGAATAAGTGCGCAGCTTCAGGCCTATGCAGGTCAGAGACAAGCGTTATGGACAAAGCGCAGTGGCAGAGGCAGATTATTTCAGAACAGAAGGGAATAAAGCAGAGGCAGAGGGAGAGGTCAGGATAGAGGAGTTACAAGGCGCATAATAGCTAAAACAAGGAGCTGGCTCTGATACCATGTCAGGCCAGGCAGTAACTCTCCAAAGGCAGAAAAACGGATTGATGTATTATTCCATAGGTAACCCATTTTTATATACAATAGGGAGTGATTGTTCAGTTCATCTCCCGATGACTGTTCACCTTCCCAATTTATTTAGTTACATAAAATTCCCAATCATGAAGATTAGGTGTCAACAGTCGCTGCAATTGTTTGCAACTTCCCCTTGCCCTTCTTCCTCTGTGGACACTGAGAAGCAAAGTGGCCATTCTTATGGCAGATATAACATTTGATCTTGCTCATATCTATCTTCTGCCCAAATTGTTGTCCCTCTCCCTGTTTGTCACCCTTCTCGATGAAAACTTTCTCTTTGTTCATCTTCGTCTTGTTGACCAGGGCTAATTTTTCATCTGCTACTCCTCCCTGCTTGCTGGTCCTGGACTCTTTATGAGTCTCCTCTTGGATGCAGTCATCCCAAAGTCTCTCTTAGTTGGGAAGATGCTCCCGGACACAGATGCCCATGATGAATGGTTCCCAAGCCTTGGTGAACCCATTTAGAGCAAAATTCACTAGCTCTGCATCTAATACAACGTCTCCAATAGCTGCAAGCGAGTCACAGATTTGTGTGATCCTCATAAGGTAGCTGGTCACATTGTTGAAGGGGTTCATTCTGCATTCTCTAAGCTTAGTTTTGAGAATCATTTTCCAATTCATGTTTTCACTTTGAAAAAGTGATACTAAGGCATCAAACATCTCCCCAGATCTGGTCTTTGATGCAACATGCTGAATCAAGATCACTAAGATTCTTGCCTTCCATGGCAAGAAATTCGAAACCCCATCAAGTCAATCCTCAACTTTCACACTGGTTACTGACATGGCTGTCCTGAGCTTTATCTCTCAAGCTCGCTGAAGTAACCTGAAAATTATAGATCTGCTTTTCTCTTAGAGCTGGAGCTCTGATACCATGTTAAAATATCCTAAAACTAGCTATCTAAGCAAACATATCAAATCTAGTTACTTATTGGAATTATTAACTTTTGCATGTAGCAGAAAATGAGAAAAGCAATCACACATAGTGCACAATTATTTCTGCCCTTCTCGATCAATTCATCATTCAAAATTATCTTTAGAACTTATAAGAGTTCCCTTGTAGTAAAAAATGGCTCTGAGAAATTAATCAAATGAACAACAAACCTGAAAATTATAGTTGCACAGAAATCGAGGCAGCCTACCGTCCAATCCATACCACTGTACAAAATCTGTATGGTGGTACAAAATCCGAATGGATGACTTGCTCTGCTGGGCTGTATGGCTGTTCTTTTCCTTGCTGCTAACTGGCTGCTTGTCCTTGCTGAAGAGTGGCTGCCTTTACCTTGTTGAACAACTGTCGAAATCCTCACCAATTGCTGAAAATCAGATCTTAGACTTTTTCCTTCACTCACATGATTTGTGAAATGAATGCTCTGTGTGTCTTTGTCTTTTGCCCTCTCTTTCTTTTATAACTTTGACATGAGCCAAAATCCTAATCTTCAACAGTTGAGATCTAACTGTGAAATCAATGGCTCTCTTTTCATTAAAATACTAAGTGACCCACTTTACCACTTTAGTTCACTTTATTAATTGATTAATAAAGTAAACTTTTGAAAAAGAAGATACTTTAATGATGGTTTCCATAAGTAGACACATTCATGGAAATCCCTGTCAGAGCTACATAGTACAAACACTAACATGCTCAGTAAAGAGAAAGTAACAATTGCTTAATAGATGAGGTTGTAGTTGAACTTGCTAAGTGTTGAGAAAAGGGGTTTGCATCCTCTATCAAGCCAATGCAAGAATAATTTGCAAAGCAAAGGAAACCAAATTCCTAGGAAAAAAATGGTGCACTTTTCAAACAATATTTAAGTTTGAGAAGACTTGATGGTGAAACAACTTTGTCATCACACCAAATTTTGGTTGGATTTTTCATGGTAGATTTTTCATGTGCATGATAGAGTTTGGAAAACCCAAGAAATAAAGCTTAGTAAGAAGGAGAATTCTAATAATTGGCGGAACCTCAATGAGGTAGGAAACATGGTGGTAGGAAAGGGCAATTGAACTTTTGAGTCGGGTTTTTGGAGTTCATGCAAGGACCCATAAAACTTGGTCTAGGAACCTAGAAAAGAAAGAGGAAACTTGTTTGGGATTTTGGTAAGCTAATGAAGCCTAAGTTATCCATATCGACAACTATAGGCTAGAAATTGAGGGCCATGTGTGCATCATGAAGGTACCCTGTTAGCATGCTAGGTCAACACACATGCATGTTGTGTCAGCATAACTACCAAGAACCCAAGAAAGTAAACTGTAACAACCAAGATTATCCTATATTTGCCAATCTATTGAAATATTTAAGGTACCAGTGCCAGAGGAGTTGGGAAGATGTCATAAAGCCTTGGAAGGAAGTTGGGAATGGGGAAGGTCAAGGAAGCCTAAAAACTTCTTGGTGTAGCATAAACAAGTCTTTGAGGATTACAAAAGGGAAATTGTCTATAAGGAGGGGGTTTCAACTCCTTGATGATGAGAGTACTTCTTTTCTAGACCCCATCAAGAGTTGGAGAGAGTGTGAAGCTTCAAGAAGTGAATGGACATCAATTGATAGCCCAAAGAGTAGAAAGGTGATGTATTGGAAGACTAAAAGCTTTCAAGAGGATTACAACAAACTCATGGTCAAACATTGTAAGGGGATGTGTGAAAGATAGCTTGGATGACCTTGTTTAGGAAAGCCCCAAACCATTAAATCAATGCCAAATCCAATGAAGATGATACTAGAGCTTGTAAGATGAATGCAAGAGTAAAGGTAGATGAATAGCCTATAATTGTAAAAGTAGTCTTATTAATGACCATTTTGGTGTTTCTTCCCGTAGAAGGTTCTCTAGTAAAAGATTGTTTGTATTATGTAATTTTGAATAATGTGTGTATGCTTGTTACTATGTTTCCATTTTTTATTATTAAAAGTATTGAAACAATAGTGGTGACACATAACTTGCATAGATAAAGGAAGCTGTTGGACACCTAATCCTCAATGGGTTAGTGTGGAAGTCGAATGGACAAAAGCAGTCCAAGAGACCTTGGGATGTGAATTCCAACGGTCACATAATGTACTATAAATGTATATCTCTTGTTAATAAAAAAATGTACTCACATGTTTTATCTTTCACATTGTCTTTGTTGTCCATGTGTGTTTAACATGGTATCAGAGCGGGCGTATTCCTGCCCTGCATAATTAATGTGAGCCATTTGTCTTATGGCCTTTCTGTGTAGTCATTTCTACCATCAATTCTGCATCTCAGGAATATTTTTTCAGCTAAATGTTAGCTACTCCTGACACTGCCAACGCTGTCCAGCGCTGTCCAAGCGGTTCTGAGATGTCTGTCTGTCATTTTTATTGACTGCGCCCTTTGTCATATGCGTTTTTAAGTAAACTCTGAACGCTGTGGTAGGAACGCTGGTATAACAGCACTGTGATTATTCTCTGACATGGTATCTGACATGATATTATTTTATTCAGAAGAATGTCAGTTTGTCATGGATTTTCTGCCAATTTTATAACCGCCCTCGCTCCTCTGACATAGTCCTACTAAGTTGCTCTGCTACGCTGCTCGAATTGTGCTAAGACTCTGAATTTGGACTGTTGGGCTTCCATATACAACGCTGGCCTCCATACGCTGCCCTCTCCACGCTGCTGGCCTCATAGACGTTTTATATTCTCTGTAACTCCTGTTTTCCTGCCACATATTCTGTGCTGAATCTTCTGGCTGCATTACTTCTCTGCGCTGAATTGAAGGCTGTGCATTCTTGTATCGCTCCAAATATTGTATGCTGGTGCACTTCCGGGATATTCCATACCACGCCTTTTTTGTGATACGCTGCCATTGTTTGAATCCACTCCCGGTTATTAGCACTGTATATCAGCTCTCGGTTGGCATTATCCAAACCACCTAATCCTGTGTTCAATGTTGTTTTAAACAATGCAAGCACCGGTCATATGTTGACCCTCCTCCACACTCAATCTCCCTGCTATTTCACTCTCGCTCGCCGGTTCTGTTAGCTACCTTTTTCATATTCAATATATTCTCTGCTCCAATCTCGCAGTCCTCTTCTCTTCAATATAGTCCGCCTCAACCGACGCCATGGACCGGATTGGAACCTCAGTTGCAGCGGGCGCCTTTAACAGGCCTTTTGTTTCTCCACTCATTCGACAAATAGATGAAGTATAACTATGGCTAGAAACCGTGGGGTTCTACGATTTGCAATGGCAGTATGAAGATTTAAGTGTATGAAGATTCTTTTACAAGATATTTGCAATGGCTTTCAATATCAGTAGAAAACGCTGCCCGAGTCTATCCGACATTGCTTGGAGAGCACGCGTGATGCGATTAAGAGCCGAAAAGCCTGATCTATAGGTCTGAGCTGCAGTGACGGTGTCTGGATTGCATCTTCTGCAAGCCCAGAATTTCCAGACAAATTAGAGAGTGGGACTCGAGATTTGATCAGCTCCGTTATGAGTTTCTAACTCTCTTTTCAATATTTGCTAGTGCTGGACAAATTGGTTCATCCTGCACATAATTAAGTTGACTAAGGCGCCATAGCTTTCATGGAAACTGAGAGAGAAGGCATTCAGATCTGTGGGTTAAAGTGAAATGGAAATACTCAATTGCATGCTTTAACCTTCTGCTCGTCAATATATACCATCCTTTGTACACTCAGGATATGATCTTTCAAGTACTTTTCATCTATTTCCATCCGTTGCTCAAACATACTACAATACTTCTCATGGCGTTTTAAATGCCCTTGCTCAGCCAGCTTAAGATTAGAAATTATTTTCTTATTGTTTTCAACCAAAGTTGATTTGATCCCTGATGTCATGGATGCTACTTTCCGCTTTTTCCCTGTAAAATGGTTGTCTCTATCAATGGAAGTATCCCCTTGACCCTCTAGCGGCATCTCCAACTTCATATCCTTATGCAGTGGGGTATTTTCTGAAGCAGCATTGTGTTCAAATGCTCCATAATTGGACGCTGATGTATCAATAACCATGTCTCCAGGATGAATAGTTCGATTCTGACCAAAGTGCTTTTCCATTGCATCATTTGCTGGTAATGTCTTATCTATGCGCATTGTGTTCAAATTTGCTGGTACTTTCCAAACTGATCAAATTTGCGCCCCTGAAAGAGCAAGGACACAAGAAGAGTGAAGGCATGTCATGGTTCTGAGAGCAAACATAATTCTGGAGCAATTTCATGTAGCAGAGATCTAATGTGTTGGGAGTGACCATAAACAGAGCATGTGGACTAATTATGTGTTCTAACAAAGTGTTATAGGGATATATTGCTAAGTGTTTGTTACGCCTTTGAGTTAGCTGGATTAATGATACAATATAACTTAATGATGGAATGCTTTGGTGAGAATTAATGTATGCTGACATTTGCGAGCAAAGGTTGATATATGAATGGGCAGGTACTTGATGTACTAATGCTACTAACCAGATATGTATGGCACAGACCTTGTAAGAAGCTTGTTATAAGATAACATTTGTTGCTAGCGTATGTGTGAATGAAAAATCATGCAGCTGCGAGTGATTCATGTATAAAAAAAAAAAAAAACGAAGGTAGTGCAGATGAGTAACCTTGTGTGGCTAAGCCTGAGTTTGCATGCTTGATTGTTGGCTACTAGGGATTTTCAGGGTGATGAGCTTATAGCTGAGCAGAAAGCGAGGTTGATAAGTTTAAGGTTTCCAAGCAGAGAGTGATTTAATAAGTGGAGTTCGGTTGTTGCTGATTGAGTCTGTCAGAAAGCATATATATATATATATATCCAAGTTGTTGTGCTGCTGCTAGGGTCTGGACAGTTTGTTCTACAGGATGAGATCAGAATTATGTGCTGGTGTTGAGCAGAAGTTATGTTTGGTTTGGTAATCAGATTGATGTTGTGATCCTTCTGATTGATGAGAGGAATATATATGCCACTGACATGATTTGACAGAGATGTATTTGGCAGTTTTATTTATGTAGGGTTTTCTAGTAAGAATATGAAGATACTATTGTTAATGTTGCTAATGTGCTGAGTGAATGTGTACCAATCAAATAATGCCTGGTCATTATGACTGACCTAGTGATTGGATATTAATGATGTTGCTAAGAGTTTGTGATACAGAAGTAAATTTGGCTTGATTCATTTGCTGCACATTTACAAAGGATTTTTCTGTGTCTTTGTACTGTGAGTGGGTGTTACTTTTACTCATTGGGTCATAGTTGTAATCAGTCTTTTAAAGGGTTGTAATTCTGACAATGAAGAATATGCCTCGAATTACTGAAATATTAGAGTTCTTAAAAACTCTGATATATTCCTCTAATCATGAAACATTCCAAGTCAGCAAAGGCTCTCTCTCAAAAATTCAGACATGTCTACAATATGCACAAGAGAAAATTGATTTTTTGCAGCTTGAAACACAGCTACAGCAAGAAGAATTAAAACGAAGGAGTCATTCTGAACCTGTTTCTGTTCAGAACAATGAAGTAGACTCCCATAAACAGCAAGTCAATATTGTTCAAGTTCATTCAGATTCAGTACCCAATAAAGCAGCAATTGTACATACAGATGCAGAAACTCAGTCTGCACTTCCCAAGCCCATCATCAGACCTTGGGAACAGCTTGTCCAAAACAAGCACAAAACTGGTCTTGGATATGACAAGGACTTGTCCTTTCATATTCCAGACTACGCCAAGCCCATTCAATTTCAGAGTGCTGGATTTATTCATGACAGTTCACCTGCTTCTCATGACAGTTCAGCTTCAGCTGTTCCAGATTCTGCCCCTCTTCTACAGCAACAACAACAACAACAACAACAACAACAAAAACAACAGATCGTGAAATGCCAACACTGTGATCGAGTTGGCCATTTGAAAGATCACTGTTTTGATCTTCAACCATGTAAGCACTGTCATAAAACCAGTCATTCTTCACACAGATGCTTCAGAAACAAACGTCCTGCAAGAACAAAGATTCATCTTGGATGGATCGCTTCTTGGCAATGGGCATCAACAGCCAAGAAGATATTCCAAACACATGTCAGAACTTGTTCCAGAATATTGAACAGTGTTGCAGTCGAGTTTCCTCCATCATCTCACCTTGTATCTGACAGGGGGGGAAATGATGGTCATCTACAAGCTTCAAAGTCACATCAAGCAAGCCTGAGCCACAACCTGCCACACCAGTTTCAGAGTTGTAGCCAGAGACAAAGATGCCCGTGAACATGCCTTCAGTTGGCAATCTGGGACACTTCCTCTAGCAGAAGACTTCAGCTTCTTGCCAGCTTTGGAAGAGTTCCGGGAACAAAATTGAGAACACTTCCTCTAGCAGAAGACTCCAGCTTCTTGCTAGTTTTGGAAGAGTTCCAGGAATTGCATTAAGCATTCCAGAGTTGTTGGTTATCCTTAAACCATCACAGGTTGAGACTTACCTTTTCAGGTTGAAGTTTTACCTTTTATGCGGGGTGAGACCTCCCTTTTATGGTTGAAGGTTTCCCTCTTTAAAACAATAGGATCACTTCCTCTAGCAGAAAACTTCAGTTTCTTGCCAATTCTGGAAGAGTTCCGGGAACTGCATTAAGCGTTCCAGTGTTGGTGGTCATCCTTAAACCACTGCCCTTTATACCAACATTTCATAGAGCACATTCAGCCTAGTGCTGCCATGCATTTTTTGCACATTTTGTATTACAGCTCTCTTCTTGGACTCATACATAACCCTTCGGATTAAGGGGGGGAATGTTGGACACCTAATCCTCAATGGGTTAGTGTGGAAGTCGAATGGACAAAAGCAGTCCAAGAGACCTTGGGATGTGAATCCCAACGGTCACATAATGTACTATAAATGTATATCTCTTGTTAATAAAAAAATGTACTCACATGATTTATCTTTCCTATTCTATGTTTCCCATGTGTGTTTAACAGAAGCAAATTCAAGATATTTCAAGTTTGAGTTTCTCATTCAAAAAACTCTATTTTGAGTGCCATTGGGAGATTTCAACTATCCCATCGGATATAGATTATCCCATTGGGATATGCATAGATTATAATTCAACAAGCTAAGGGATTCATAATAATTAGTTGTTAATCATTGTAAGATCAACTACCTTTTCCTATTCCATCATATTCCTGCCATGAATTCTCACATGGTGCCATCCCTTCACTGGGTCCAATACTTTGTGCAACTTGTCCTTCCTTGCCATATATTTCTCTTATAACACCATACCTTGTACTCTTTATGACTTGGTGTTCTCCACAATGAATTTTTCCCATAGTGTCATCATTTCACTTGTGTTGTCTACAACCCAACATTCCCTTCCTTATGATGAGTTTCTCTCATGGTGGCATCCTTCACTTAGGCTCTTCTTGATATGGCTTTCTATATGGGGAGATCATATTTTTTTTAATGACCCCATCTTTTCTCATCGTTTATTTTGTTCTCTCTTTGACTTGCTTGTAGATTGTAGTGATCACAAGTGAGTGGAGAGTTGATTTCATTTTGTTTGTGAAGGGATTTTAAGAAGATGGATGGTTGACTTATCTTTGTTATTTGTGTGTTGTATTACAAGGAAATTGTACAATGACATATCCCTATGGTGAGATTTTGTTCCACAATATTATGTTCTTTAAGGCAATGCCATCAAAACCAAAATCGATCAAGGATCACCTCAGGAAATTGATCAAAAAATTGATGAGATATGCAACAATAGTTGTTTTCTTTTGTAGATGGCTTATACCTTGAGTTCTTTAGTCCAATTCAATCTAGCAAGCAAGTTTCTGCCACCACCCTAGATGTGAGGTTGATCTACTAGTGATATGGTTGTAACCTTTGGCAATGCTACCACCAACATTGTTGGGTTTGCACCACCACATTTTGGGTCCAACATAAGTATATGGCAAATTTGGGATGCATGTGTCATAAGCACAATTGATCAAAGGGTGAATCCATTATCACTCACTGTTTGGCATAATACAACCTTTCAAAATGGAGACAAAGGTGGAGATTAAGTTGTTCAATGGGTTTCTTAATCATGAAAAGTTGGATGATTAGTTAAGACAAATGAAGTGTGCTTTCCATGCCATGAATTTTTAGACATGTAGAAGGTTAGAGGTGCTTAGTTGAAAATGTTGGCAGACGTGTAGCTATGGTGGGAGAGTTTCTCCTAGAGATAATGTTGATAAGGAAGGTTGCTATGC
This sequence comes from Pinus tabuliformis, assembly GCA_031772625.1. NCBI lineage: Eukaryota > Viridiplantae > Streptophyta > Pinopsida > Pinales > Pinaceae > Pinus > Pinus tabuliformis. The sequence goes on along the minus strand of CM062811.1, from coordinate 1,126,618,448 downwards.
TATAACATCGTCCTTGGAGTTCATGACCTTGATGTGTAAGAAGTTCTATCTAGTGTTTTATGAACAAGATATAAAAGTCAAGTGGCAGTACCTTACACAAAAGCAAGGACAAAAGGTAGAGGAATACACAACAAAGTTCCATCAATTGTGAAATCAATCAAATTGTAGATGATAGAAGACAAGGATATGACAATGTTTAAGAATGTTAGTGGTTTGCAATTAGTTTCTCTAAGCCCAACGAAACGATTAATGTGGCAGTAAATTTTTACTGCCATAAATTTATTTTTACTGAGAACTCAAAAAAAAAGATTTGAAATCTACACACAATTAAAAAAACTGAGCTTCTAACAAATTATACACAACAGAAACAAGAAATCCAAGCACAAACTTTTACATAACTTTTACCCCGGAAAACCCTAGTTTGGGGAAAATCTAGCGAAGAGGGATTTTATTAGGCTTTAGAGAATGCATCAGGAAAATATTACAACAGTAGTTCCAGAGAATTTACAACCAAGAACAACCCTAGAAAATGACCCCTCTCCTCTGCACAATACAACCCAACAAACAACCTCTCCCTCTGTAGCGTACGACCCCTTTCTCATTAGCGAACTTGGCCTAGGACACGGTCTTTCCTGTTGAAATATGTAACTAGGTTCGGTCTTCATAATGACGTGTAATCGTGATTTGATGTAATTAATGTAAATAAGAAAAATAAAATTATTTTTGTTATGCTTGAGACATGGGTTTCATGCTCAAGGAATTTTATTTTTATAGATCAAGCTCTTATGTGAGCTCTTAGGATTGGTCATTGAGTCATAAAGTCAATTGAGTCTTTGTCATTTATTGAAGACCCAATTGGGCATGTTACATATTGTAAGAAATTTATTTGAGTTAAAAGGATTGTCAAAGAACCCTGCCAAGACCAAATATTCAAGCTCCAAGTCAAGCTGGCCTATTTGCATCATCAAGTCGGCTTGCCTGTGAATTCAGCCTATTTTGAAGCCCAACAACGCCTATATAAAGAAGCATTCGACATCTCTCAAAGACACACATGGAAGATACATAGAAGTTCGATATTGAGACAAGGAAGAGCTTAATATCCAACGAAGGAGGGAGGAAGAGTGAAGATATTTCTGATTTGTTTTAGGGCAAAATTCCTTCACACGTGCGAACTTTAGGGCATCTCACTGCAACAAGAAGACCGAAAATTACAGTCACTCTAAGAGGACCGAATTTGGGTGACAAAGAGTTGATATTGCAGGCCGAATTACTAAAGAGGAAGTATCTTTCCAAGCGAAGAGGAAAAGAGCACATTCTCCATACTCTCCCTCACATGTGTGGCCTAGGGTTTCTGCAGTAAGGCTGAGGTACAGTCAAAAGGTTGCAGGTCCAAGAGGAAGGTTGAAGGAGCAATTGTTGCCATTAGAAAGCAAGTTTGACCAAAGTTGACATTGCAAAAGGAAAGCACATCTTGGAGAAAGCTTTGACTTGGTCTTGGAGGGGTTGTTGGTCAAGGGTCTAGGTCTTGAAACTCATCAATTAAAGATTCTATAAGAATAAGAATTTTGTGGGTTTTCCTCTCAAGTTGGAGAGGTTTTGGCCCTGATTGATAGCCTACATCTTGTGTCCTTTGTCTCATTGTTATTTATGATTTGATAGTTGTTTGATGACATAAAACATTAATATAATCAAGTGGAAGAAAGAAGCTAATAAAGATTAAGTAAAATTGCATCACAAACAATTATCATTGCTAGAGAAATCCCCTATACTACTGCCTCTAGATTTCTCAACATGGTATCAGAGCTAAGGTGTCAAGTCAAGTAAGGGCAACTCAACAAAGGACATTCAAGAACTGAAGTTTTAGAAGATTATCAAAGGCATCAATCATCAAGAAGGACCACTCAAGGATCACATCATCATCTTGAAGGAAGTCTATAAAGAAGTCTTCAAAACCCTAGCTCGCTCAAAGAAGGATTCTACACTTGAAGTATTCATGGTAACCTCACTCCATCATCATCAAAAAGAAGAGAGTCCAAAGAAATCAAGATTAATTTTTTTTGGGCTATGATTCCTCTCACTTGTGGAGAAGCTAGGGCATCCACCACAGAAGTAGCACCGAATTATAGTCAAGATCTAGAACCAAAATTTGGAAGTTGCAGACCGAGATCTTGAGGAAGGGAAGTTGACCATCAAGATCTGTTGAAGTTCGAATTCATTGCAAGGAAAAGTGAAAGTCTGATTTGTTTTCACCATTCCATAAGTAGATCCGAGATTCTGAGGTAATACATAGTTTTGGAAGTCTCCATTCAAAAGCTAAGATCTCCTTACAAAAAATTGATAAGGGAAACTCCAAAAGGAAGTCATAATTAAAATTCATTGTGGATCCCAAGATCTGATCCTATTCTGGGCATACAAAGATCTGATATTCATCTTAGTAAAATTCAGATTCAAAGACCATATCTCATTCCGAACATTCATATGGTTGATCTCTATCAAGAATTAAAATTTGTTAAAAGTTTGAAGTATAGATCTCTCAATCTCTGTGATAGCACAAATCTCATCTTCAAAGATGTGTTCTTGTGACATAGCTACTATACTCTTCTTACAAGTTCAAATCTGGTGGCGACCGAGTTCATGCAATGAAGTCATTCTCTGAAATGGATTTTTTCACTGTCAAGAAATTGGAAAGAGCTGAGGAAACAATCCTGAAGCAACTAGTCGTCAAGCAAACAGAGAGAAACATTGATATACCTATAGCTGTCAGTTTTGCGTAAGGACATCAATTCAAGGTCTATGGCAAACATATACTTGGAAGAAGTACCAAATGAGTATAGTGAAGAGTATCTCACACCTGAAATTAGATCAATGAAGATGGCATCCGAAATTGCAAATCACCTCAGGTAAGTAACCATAAGGTATGTATGGTATTTTTTTTAAAGATATTTTGGGTTGAAGCTATGATTCTAGGGTCTGTTAGTATTATAGGGAAAAGAATAAACCCTAGCATGACATAAATAGGGAATAGAATCTGATCTAGGGTTTGAACTTTAGAAGCCCTAGGATGACCTCTTGATTGCATGAAAACTCTAGAAATCTTGGCATCATGTTTTAGCATCGTATACTTTGTTTGGGGTGCTTGTCAATAGATATTGCAGTTGCAAGAAGTAAAGATGGATGGGCTGATCTTTGTTCTAAGAAACATAATGGAAGAAGGATTTGAACAGATGTTTGGATCTCTACAATATGGAGAGGAGGGTGAAGAAGGCCTCCACCTGGGCAGTCAAGACAAAATACATTATGACAGGATGCATTGTTTAAGGGATGGCATCATAAATTCATACGATAGGAGCAAGAGCTCATGGCATCATCATAAGAAGCTTCAAAGACAATTGAAATAAAAGTCTATGGCAGTCATCAATAGAAGGAAGTAGCTCTTAAGTAGTACCTATGGGAAGAGAGAGTCATCTAGTATGGAGCTCATCATACATCATTAGGAAGGAGCATATGCAAGATGAGGATAATCGAGATCCTCTATTGGAATCTTAATTAGAAGGTTCATCCCCTGAAAGATGTCTCGCTAAGAATTCCACTTTGGATGGGATTCATTGTTTCGAAGAATGATGGTATGATGTCAAAGAAATGCAGCATGTCAAAGATGATTGAAGCTCTCTCAATTAAGGACAGGAAGTTGCTGAAGGAAGTCTAGATGACCAAAGAAGAAAAGAGGTATGCATATATTTGTTTATTAAGTTAAGTCATGTCATTGCAAATAGTAAGGATGCATGTTCTACTCAATGAGCATGATTAAGGAAAAAGATCCCTTTCATTAAAAGGATGCATGAAGGCATGGTTCACATATTAATTAGATGAAATCAACATAATATGACCTCATATGGAATATGAGGTGGTTGACAAAGATGAAGGAATTACGATTGGAAGTTCCGGGAAGCAACATGTGAATAAAGAAAAAGAGATCATGAAAGGTGTAACTATGGAAAAGGCAATCAATATCCAAAAGATTTGACTATGATATCTCCATGGGAAAGATATGAAGACCCTGATGAAGTCTTGAAAAGAAAAAAAAAGAGACCCTTGACATTGTATATCATTTTGGAGATGTGTCAATATGTATGAAGGATGTTGATGCAAACAAGGAGATGTCATGATGAAAGACCATCACAAAGGTAATTTTTGATTTAATGTTCATTTTCTATTTTTGAACAATATTTGGATGGGCTAATGCAGGGATACCAAGGGAAGAGCTGTAGATGTCATCTACAACTGATATTCATGTGGTAGGATGAAAGATCCTGAAGGAAAACATGACATGAAGAAGGTAGCAAGGTATGAAGGAAGGCCATATATGGACTAATGGATCACTTTCCAATGAAAGAAGGATGACATGACTGACATGATTCATGAATGAAAGTGATGGATAGCCTGTGCCCTACGAAGAAGTCCCAAAAGATATAGGCTCCATATCAAAGAAGAAATTCATGACATCGAAAGAGGAAGACCTACAAGCAGATGGTTGTCCCATGTCCCATGAACTCCACCTAGAGAGCTATTGGAAGCAAGTCCTTGGTCAGGAGGGAGCTTGGTCAAGTCCCTGGTTAAGAGGGAGTGACAAATATGCTTCTCTACTTCATGTGTGATGCAGTAGACCAGGACTAACAACCATAAGTCTTAGTGAAGGCCATGAGGAGAAATGGACACATCATTCTTGTCTTCACTTTGGAAGAAGGAATGGAGGATTGGGTAAGCATCTAGCATCCGATACTCTTTGAGGATATGGTAGGGCATCCAAGATAAGAGTAGTCGTAGAGGACCGATACTCTTCGAGGACTGAGAATCCAAGATAAGAATAGTCCTGGTGGAACATACTCTAAGCGAACCTGGGTGGGGTATGTTCCGAGAGAGACAATGATGATGGTGTCTATAAATCATTGATCTCGCTAGCATTGTGCTTTGATATTATGGAGAGATAGAGCTGTTAGTCAAGGCCTTGCTATGTGACAATGCTGGATGATATGATGCTAAACAGATGGGTTACCGATCCGACTCTTCTTATGAGAATTCTTCAGATTGAGAATGTCCAAATATCTTGTATGGATTATGAATACCTACCTAGTTAAGAGGGAGTGTTGAAATATGTAACTAGGTTCGGTCTTCATAATGACGTGTAATCATGATTTTATGTAATTAATGTAAAGAAGAAAAATAAAATTATTTTTGCTATGCTTGAGACATGGATTTCATGCTCAAGGACTTTTATTTTTATAGATCAAGCTCCCATTGTGAGCTCTTAGGATTGGTAATTGAGTCATAAATTCAATTGGGTCTTTGTCATGTATTGAAGACCCATTTGGGCATGTTACATATTGTAAGAAATTTGTTTGAGTCAAAAGGATTGTGAAAGAAACCCCTCCAAGACCAAATATTCAAGCTCAAAGTCAAGTTGGCCTGCCAGTGAAGTCAACCTATTTTGAAGCCCAACAACGCCTATATAAAGGACTTGGCCTCTCTCAAAGATACACATGGAAGCCACATAGAAGTTTGATCTTGAGACAAGGAAGAGCCTAATATCCAACAAAGGAGGAGGGAGGAAGAGCAAAGATATTTATGATCTGTTTTAGGGAAAAATTCCTTCACATGTGCGAAGTCTAGGGCATCTCACTGTAGCAAGAAGACCGAAAATTACAGTCACTCTAAGAGGACCGAATTTGTGGGACAAAGAGTTGATATTGTAGGCCGAATTACTAAAGGTGAAATATCTTTCCAAGCGAAGAGGAAAATAGGACAAATTCTCCATACTCTCCCTCACGTGTTGCCTAGGGTTATTGTAGTAAGGTCAAGGTAAAGTCAAAAGGTTGTAGGTCCAAGAGGAAGGTTGAAGGAGCCTCTGTTGCCAATAGAAAGCAAGTTTGACCAAAGTTGACATTGTGAAAGGAAAGCATATCTTGGAGAAAGATTTGACTTGGTTTTGGAGGGGTAGTTGGTCAAAGGTCTAGGTCTTGGAACTCATCAATTGAAGATTCTATAAGAAGAAGAATTCTGTGGGTTTTCCTCTCAAGTTGGAGAGATTTTGGCCCTAGCTGATAGCCTACATCTTGTGTCCTTTGTATCATTGTTATTTATGATTTGGTCATTGTTTGATGACATAAAACATTAATATAATCAAGTGGAAGAAAGAAGCTAATAAAGATTAAGTAAAATTGCATCACAAGCAGTTATCATTGTAAGAGAAATCACCTATACTGCTGCCTCTATATTTCTCAACATTTCCTTTAGTAGAGAATTCAGCCCTAAAGACTCGACCTCTCTCTCCTACGAATTGGGCTTGGGAACAACCCCTCTCTTCAACAGATGATGACCTGAACATGGTCCCTTCGCTTTGCGAACTCGGTTTGTTCTCCTCAGATGCTCAACCTTCCTTCTCACCCAAATCGACCCTCTTCTTTCTTACTTGATGTGGTCTCCAAATCGTGTCCTTCGCCCACTCATTCTAGCAATTTATAATTTCTCTCATAACCTTATTTCCTCCTTTAGATCTTCAAAGAAAAGATCAAAGGCCAAAATTTGATCTTATCACTTTCTTTTGATCTGGTCAAAAAAGAAATATTAATTTCGAAAGTTTTCAACTTTAGAAATATGAGTTACAAAGCCAGTAAAACTAATTAAGTTAATTATCACGCTTTTCCTAAGTTTAAACTTAGAAAAAAATTGCTGAAATAAGTAATTATTAAGTTATCTTCTGCATTCTTGGACACAAGGCTTATGCAGATACACCTATCCAAACTACAATTTTAACATTTGCATTGCCATTTTGGAAAAGAATAGGCTTTTTTTGACGTCAACACATTGGATGATGTATATGTTGAGGCAAGGTGTGGAGGAAAAAGCAAGTTGGCGAAAGTACCTTAAAGGAGGGTGCATCTGACAACTCCTTTAGACATAAGGGAGGAAAAAAGTATGAAGTTCCAAAAATAACTTCTAATATTGCCAAGAAGGGCAATGGAAAGAAAGGAAAGGAGTAGGATAGCTACAATATGCAAGCTTTGTGGAAAAGTTGGTCTTAATGAAAATCAATGTTGGAAATTTTATTCAAGTAAAGCCCCCAAGAAAGTGAGGAAGTTCCTACTCGCTAAGGATGAGGAAGAAGAATGGGTGGATGGAGATAATGAAGTAGATGAAAAACTTTTATTGTTGGTAAAGCTGCATGCTAAACTTGAGGTAAAAGTGAGAGAACAATTGTTTTATGCGAAGATGCAATCAACAAGAGGTTGGCTTAGTCCATCTTTTACATAGGGTGCCAGGAGAATATTGTTTCGGAGGCATTGGTGAAGAAGTTGGGTTTTCCCACTTAAAATCACCTTGAACCTTATCCCCAAGGTTCATCATAGGGTTTTTCAAGATAGTAGCCCTATTGCAATGGTTGACTAGATTTAATAAGGTATTTGTTTGCCTTTCTAGATGTAATGAGGTATTTTTGTGGTGGAAAAGACAAGAGAGGTGTTTGAAGCTTTAAAGGAGAAGGTGTCAAAATTGAAATTGATGCCTTAGGTTATGCCATGGGAATAGTGTCATTATAGCAAGGTAATGCAATCGCTGATCATGCATAGAATTTCATGGGAACAACAAGTAATAACTACCTTGCTTGTGATAAAGCACTCTATGCCATTGTCTAGGTAGTTAAATAGTGGCGACATTATTTACTCGACAAGAAATAATGCTACATTCATATCTTCAACTGTTGATTATTTTACAAACTTAAGGTAGTTAAGCTTTGGAGATTTTATTTACTCAAAAAGAAAACAATGCTACATTCACATCATCAACTCTTGCAATGGCTACAAACTTACTTTGAGTTGTAGTAGAACAAATGGATGGCCTATTGACAACAATTGAATTTGGTCATTCATTGCATGAAACATCTTCATAATAAGATTGTAGATTTTTTGTTGAGACCCCCAATGGTGTCAGCCATAGTTGTATTGCAACTTGACACATTTGAACTATATGTTTCATGTGTTTATGCTACTTACTATGCATTATGTCCATTTATGGAAGCAAAAGAGGGTGTTGATGTAGATGAGTTTTACAATGAGATAAAGATTCTATGTGGAAGGTGCTATTATTTACCACTATGCAAAGGTTTTTGTTCCTAAGGGGGAGCATTGATTGTTGTTAACGGGGGAAGTGCATAGTTCAAGCCTCAAGGGTTGTAGGTCATTTCAGTGGGCATAAGACATTGATGTCAATATCCAAAGACTAGTTAAGGTTGTGTATTGTGTAGCATCTCTAAACTTGCAAAGAGTAAATTGGGTGTGTATACACCTCTTCTTGTACCCTTCAACTCATGAGAGAGTATGTCAATGGATTCTATTGGAAGATTGCCAAAATCTAGTGACAATTGTACTTTTGTGATTGTTGGTAGATTTTGTAAGATGCTTATATTTACCCCTTACAAAACTTTGAGGACAAGGAAAGATGTAGAGAATCTGTTTTTTATATGTGGGCGCATTTTGGGTTGTTGACATGTATTGTGTTAGATACAAACCCTCGAATGTAAGGGAAATTTTGTGGTTTACGATGGATGCCAAGTTAAAGAGGAGTATTGCATTTCATCTACAAAATAATGATCATCTAGAATGGTTCATTTGGTACTCTTTGGAGTGAAGATTAAGGTTTTGTAATTGCAGAAGCCATTTTCAATGTTGCTCCTAAATTTCACTAAGGAGGGTCAATTTTGAAAAATTCCTCTTTGAGGGCTTAATTAGTGTTCTTTAGGGTAAATTTTTTAGTAAAATGGTATAGTGTGTTTGACACACTATTTGTCTTGCCAAGAGTTTTCCTACATCACATTAAGCATAAAAAACTAGGTCTAAAACACAAAATTATGTCCTTTGGAATTTGATGGTTGATTGGACAACTACAATGCCAAGTGGTAGTCACTTTAGCACAATATCTCACCAATGTTGGGGTAGATTTTTTTTTTTTTCCAAAGAGAAACTTTATTAGGAATGTAATAAACCTTGATAGATAAACTCTAAACCAAAGAATAATTCCTTAACGTCAATAATATAAAATGCATTGGCACCTGAAAGAACACATGTAGCCATAACCCTTAAGGGAGGGTAACACCATCAAATAATTCTTATGGAAGGAATCACCCCACAAGCCATGCTTACAAGCATACAATACTTATTCTCCAACATAACTTCATGTAGTGATACTTATGGGTATTTACTATTTATAATTTCTCTTGAGTATTCCAAGAGGTCTATGTAAACTATCCCTTATTATTATATTATTTTGTCTAGCTATGTAATGTGTCCTTTCAATGATTATGGTCACGTTACATTCATTACCCCCCATGGGTACTGTTGCCGCAAAATCTAGCAAGCCTTGGAGAGGAGCACCCTACAAGGCTAATACTAGACTAAGTGACAACAATGGGATAGTGGCCCATTGTCACCACAACCAAAACCCCCTGCTCTATGGATTTTCATTGATGGGAGGAGTCCCGATATGTGAGAAGGTCACTTAATGGGTATTTTAAGGTTAGGGTACAAGGTGACATGCCTTCTACAAGAAAGTTGCAATTTAGGCTCAAGGCTCCAATAGGAGGCAATTCACTTTCTTGTTAGGGGCCTATTAGATAAGGCACATGACCTAGGGCTTGATTGGTAAGTTGAGTGTCGGGATGGTCAAAGGTCGAGGCAAGCAAATAGGGTTTCTAATAATGATTTTCAATAAGAACAAAGCACATGAAACCCACAAAAAGTCCCCCAAGTTGAAGCTAAATCCAAACTAGGGCTAGGTTAGGGCTAGTAACTAGGGCAAAGAAATTTATGGATGAAATTGAAGTGAATGCCTTCCAAAAGGAAGGATTTTGTGGCAACCACTATTCTCTTGGCATTTAGACTCTCCAACTTCGGAACATCATTCATGTGTAGGCTTGCTTAGGGCAAGCATTGAGGGTTCAGGGTGCCATGATGTGAATAGAGGCTCTCTAAAATCATCTCCTAGGGCTCACAAGTGTGGGCTAATTTGAGTTTTGTTCATTGGCTAGTAGATCAGCTTGTGATGTAGACATTATTTTATGATTTTAGGGGCTAGTAGGCTAAAATAGGAGTTCAAATTCCTCATATAAGTAGAGGAATCATTCATTGTAACATTCATCATCACACACTTGAGAATTTCAGCCTACTTGAGTAATTCAACCTTCTTTTCTTTGGAGAATTCGGATCTATTGATGCATTTTGATATTTGGAGCTAAAACGTTTGTCTTTGGAGCTATTCTTTGGATCAATGGATGGAATCTTTTGCATGTTATCTTGTAAGTGTACTTGTTGAATATTTACTTTTCTACATGTCTAATGTATGGAATAATGTTGATTCTAGGTTATGCTAATTGTGCCCTAATTTGTTGAAGATATATTGAATGCTATCTAGATGATCTATTGCATGCATTACTCATACATAACATGTGAATTGAATGTCCTAATGGTGAACTTTGATTAAGCTCTCCCATGAAAAGTCCATTTTCCATTGCATAGATAATTGTTTGAAGTCTTGTTGCTAGGGCATCAAGATTTCAGCCTCCTTAGAAAACCTTTGGCTAATCTAATGCATCATAGACTCCATAATCCCAAGGAATAAGGAATTGGCCCACTTTGTTGCTGATCAAAGGCTTTCTTACTCCATAAATTCTTCTCTCTTCCATTTTGGCCTCTTCAAGGACAAGCTCATAATCTCTAGGACTTAGTGCGAATCCCTAGGTAGAGGACGTTGTGGGGATTGGAGAGCTTAAACATCAAGGGAGGGTATTTGCCACAATATCACTCGCTTTGGTGGGCATCCACTTCAATCTTATCCATAAATTCCTTTGCCCTAGCTTGTAGCCCTAGGATAAAACCCTAGTTTGTGTTGCTTCAACATAAAGGCTTGCTTGAGGGTTTCATGCTCCTTTGTTTCATCGAAAATCACTTTTGGAATCCTTTCCTTGCACCTTGGCCTTAGGTCTCTCCAACACTCAACCAAATGATCAAACCCTAGGCCATAGATCACCCTCCCTAGGTCTCTATATACAAAGCGAATTGTCTCCAATTGGAGCCTTGAGCCATTGTTGTGTCTTTCTTTTAGAGGGCCTAGTTAAGTCACCTTGTGCCTTAACACTTGAACATATATCTTAGGTGGTCTTATCACATACCGAGACTCCTCCCATCGCTGAAAATTCGTAAAGAGCAAGGCGTTTTGGCTGTGGTGACATTGTGCCATCACCCCATTGTTTTCACTTGGTCTAGTGTTAGTCTTGTAGGGTGCACCTCTCAAAAGCTTGGTAGATTTTGCGACAACAGGTACTTCCCTAAGCACCCATTATTGTCCTTAGGTACATTATGGGGAAACCTAACGGATGCCTCTATATATTTGTGGATATCATCCTTAGTAAACTTGTTGGTGTAGACTAGTGCACTTTGCCCAAGAGGGTTTGAAACAAGCACTTGGTGGCTTGAAACTAGATGGATAGCCAACGAAATTGGTGATAATTGGTTGAACTACCACGTTGAGCTGCATGTTGAACTAACTATGTGTGGTATTTCTAGAGGGTCACAAACCCTACCCTAATTGTTAGTCGGGGATTTTAGAAACCTTAATCTTAACCCTTGCGATGATCAAGGCATTTTAAACATTGAGTTGCAAAGAAAAAAGGGGTTCCATATCATTTATAATGATTTTTGCAATGTTCCACCAAGTTTCCGGAATGGAGGGATGTGGGAAATAGGGAGATACATAGGGGGACATGTGGGAGCACCCCCAAATTTTAGGGAAATTCAATGGGGACATCGAGACGTCGGGTATATTATAAACATGATTCAAATTCAATAATGAAATACATTGATTCATATATCATAAATGATTCAAAAAAATAGAAATAGTAAAATATTGTATACAGTGATTCAAATTCATCATTAATTATTGTAGAATCTAATTAGTACTAAGCAAAATAGTAGATATTAAAGTCTAAAGACAGGTATAGTAAATTAAAATTACTCAAACTCAGAAATAGTAAAATGTGATGAGTCAAAGACTTGGTTTAAGGTCATCAATATCTACGACCAAGACCCAAAAGTTAAAACTAAAAATGAACAATGGACAATGAACCAATGTTTTGAGAACCGGATCAGTGATCAAACTAGTCGACCCCAAAACTAAGAATTGGAAAAAAAATGGACGAAAAAATCGATCGATCGAAAAATACATAAATATTCAAATTTTTGAAAAAAATACATAAATATTCATTTGCATCCATATGAATCCAAACCATTATACATAAATATGCAAAGTTTCTCATATATATAGCAAGGGTGCATATAATTAAAATAGCACTGAGCGGAATCCATATTTGAACCAAAAATACATCAACAAAGAGGCTCTAGATGGCCTCTATAGTCCAAAACAATTCATGCTACAACAAATACCTACATATCATCAAAATTATTGTGTATATTGGGATCCTCATCATCAATATCACCCTCTAAGCATTAAAATATGATATACAAAGCTTAACATGTCAAGTCAAGATTTTGTTTGAGTGATAAGTACAATTTTACTAGGGTCATGACAAAGGAGTTCAATAATCAATGCCACCAACATCGAGGTACATAGAGGGCTTGGTGCTCTTGATTAAATGTTAGTTCCATACCCTCATACATGATAGAATCCAATAGAAATATTATAATCCCCCAAACCTTGAAATCTTGAAAATTGTTAAGTCTGTTGGATTTTGAGTGGGATCAAAAATTCTACTTTCTCCATATGATCCAATGAGGTTAGAACCACTCTCAAACATCCTGAGTTAATTAATGGTAATGCTAAAAATTGACTTTAAGAATTTAACATTACCATTAATTATGTAGCATTAGTAGGGCCATAGGGTTGAATATTAGGCTTCTTGACTTATAAATTATTGTTTTCAAATAAAATTTAGGGGGGACGCCCAACCCTTTTTTAGTGGGGGCGCCCACAAGCACCTATTTTGGGAAACGCATCCCCCACTTTGGGGAAATGTTTACCCCTCTGTCTCTCCAAGTTTCCCCCAAAGGGGGACATCTGGAAACATTTCCCCAAGCGTCCCCTAGTACCCAGTGCATGGGAATTGTGGAGAGCGTGCACCCCACCCTAGGGGACGCGTCACCATTTAACACTGGATTTTTGTTCCATAACTTACCAATGTAGAGGAGTGGGTGCTAGAGTAGAATAGGAGTAGATCGTGACCTTGTAGTAGCCTATTATAGGTCACAATGTATGTTTACTCCATGGTGAGACACTTTTTCTTTGTATTTTGCATTGTAAATTTGAGAAATAAAACAAAGAAGGCACGACCTTGTTTATTGTTGGAGTTTTTCTCTCATGGATTTCTTTAGGATAACTCTTGGTATTAAATTATTAATGCTGTTTTCTATCTATTACTATAGTCTATTATGATTTTCTTAGTTACTTGTCATAATGAGAGAAGTGTGTTTCTCACAGTAAAGCAGCAAGCTTAATCATAAGCAACAACTATATAGTGGAGCATAATCTCACTATATTTGTAGTAGAACATGAGGTTTGTTGTGATGAGTTGTCCATTGGAATATCCAAGGTTGTTTACAAATCAAACAATTTGACTCAAGTTGTTAACCACACTTTGGTATAGTTTCTTTGCTTATACAACCATAAACACCTAAAGACTTGGGATGGAAAACTTCCCTACATTTAGCATGCTTACCATATGGCAATTTGGGGATCAAGAAGGCTTTCACCTATCAAGGTTTGTCTTAGATTTCTATCATAAACCCCTTTTGATTTAATTATCCATTAGCAGGTACAAACAATAGACATCAACAAGATGAACATGCAAAGGTTGTTCAAATTATTGTACTTCTTTAAATGTTTCCTCTCTATAGAGGTTCAAGATTATATAATGTGGGTTTTCCATGCTCATGAACATATTGTGCATAATATTTGGGCTGATTTCATATTGAATTTTTTATGCACAATTTTTCCAAACCCATCAAATATGGATCTTTCAAGATTTTGGAGCGATGGATAGCAATGTATTCGACTTGAGTTGATGCTTTGCATGGGTATTTACCTCATGGTCAAAGTTGACTTATTGAAGCTGTTTGAATTGTCAATGCTAGGGGAAGATGTAGGGGCTGAATAAGTTATACTTAGCATGGATGAATTGATTCCAAACCAACAGTTAGTGTTAGTCTTTAGAGACTATTTGACTGCTGGACAACAAGCTTTGAAGAAATAGACAAGGGGAGATGAGATTGTGAAGGGTGAGCCTACCCCAAGCAACAAAATGGTATAGTGTGCAACAAATATAGCTACTTTTTCTGGATTTGCAAGTATCAAAAGGGTGGGGAACATCAATCTCCCAGTAGGGAGGTCTGATCCACCAACGAGTTGAACCTTCCTTGGGAAATTGGCTAAGTTCCAGGGTGGTTAAGAGGGTCTGATCCTACAAAGGTGTATGTAAGGCTATAAGGGTTGGCTGATGATGTTGTGATTGATGGAAAGATGGCCAACAGGAAGGTGATTGATGAGGAGTTGGCCAACAAAAGGTATTGCTGATGCTACAGTCACTAAGGAAGCACTAAATGATGTCAAGTTCATTGATGTAACTCCCATCCTTTAAGCTTGTTGAAGTACCTTCTATAGACTTTAGGCTCATTGATGTGCCTCCCATCAATTATAGGCTCATCAATGTACCTCCGATAGACAAGGGCCTTGTTGACATACCTCCCATTGACACGCGGCTAGTTGACGTGACTTTCATTATATGACAGCATACTACTGATAATTGATGTTAATGACAATTGCAGTCATTGTTAACCACGATGTAGCATGTCGACCACTAATGTGCAGGCTTGTTGATGACAGTTAGGCAACTGTTGTAGAAAGTTCAACTGTCTATAAAAATCTCTTGGATGGCAAGCTAGGCCCTATTTAAAGTGGTAGAAGGGGATTTCTAGGGGTTCTTTGGGTTGGATTTAACAATGCATAGAGAGATCAACAAGCTGCTTCAGTATGGTAACCATATGGTATGTACTATGGTCCAGTTGTGCAGCTCACAACTGGTTTTTATTCACTGTAATAGTAGCTATCATAAGGTGTATTGATTCAGCTGTAAGTCAGCTGTGCAGATCTGTCTAGTTTGATGCTCAACATCATCTTATTGCTTAGCTTTGTTGTAACTCTTTGCTAAATGATAAATCTGGAGTTTTTAGTCCCTTAGGGTTTTCTGTAGTTATAAACTCTTTCTTCATATCTTTTGTGAATGGTGTGTTTTCTGTTGATAATTAACAGATAAATGATACATTCTGTTTATTATGTTAAATTTCTCTTTCTATAACTTGTTTGGATAAAGGGAACTCTCTTCTGCCGGTGCTGCAGGGTTTGCTCCACAATGGGATTCTGTAGGGAAATCAGGTAGATTGCCTATCTGGTCTGAAATGAGCTGGCATAATAGCTAAGTTCCGGCTTGACCACAGAGCTTGGTGCTGATTATAGGTGTGGTGTTTTGCACAATTCTATTTGGGGTTTGACTAGGCATCTGCTATATGAATGGATTTTTGAAAGAGGGTTGTTGGGCTTGGGCTGAGGAAAGCAGAATGGTGAAACCTTTCCCTTGAGAGCACAAGTGATTGAAGATAAGACAACAGTCCTCCACTTTGAAAGGCCCACCAAAATGAGCCTACTTCAGCCAGACTGCTTTTGAGGTGCATATGATGGAATTGATGTTTTTTGAACTTAGGGATGCATTGATTAGTTTCAACCATAGTAAAATGATGCTGTGGGTATTTGCTTGCTTTAGAGAAGTGTTTATGAACTTGTCACATAATTGGATGGGGACTGATGTCTTTAGATATTTGCTGAAAAGCAAGATTCAAAGAGCAAGGGATCCTTCCTGTCATATTGACTGTTTCAGGCACATGATTTATTTTGTATTTGCAGTTTCTGAGTTTTAGTACTCTAGCGGTGTTCATCTTTTCTTTATGCACAGTTGAACATGCTGTGCTTCTGTCTCAAGTTAAACGTATTTTGTTTTCTTAAACATTTCCTGGCATCATAGGTCTGTTGTTTCATGGAAAGTTGCTTGTCATAGCTAATTCAATGCTTGGTTACTAGAGATGTTTCATAGTTTAGATGGAACTAACAGCAATCCTTTTGACATGAAGAAATTCCCATATTGCTGTTTTGGGGAAATTTATATTTTGGATTGCTGCTAAAGCTAACCCTGATGCTAAGCCTCTGAGATTTCATTCATTGCCTTACATTAATAAAAGGTGTTTGTGTATTTTCCTCGTATCCCAACTTCATGGTTTTGCGTTTTTTTTGCTTTTATTGGTTGAGCTTCTTTCTACCCAATTAAGCAACTTCAATATGGTCATTGTTGAAAATGACATCTATTATAATATCATTTGGCATTAACTCCAAAGTGTCTTGAAATGGTAATGAATCTTATCCAGTCTGATATTGGAACACTCAGTAGTTTCCTTGCAATCAATGACAATTGATAATGGATATCGCAGTCAATATTGACAGAAATGACAAGAAACAATGAAGGTTGGTTTGGCCATAAAAACATATGCATATTCATTGCAAGGCAAATATTTCGTTCCATTCCCTAAATGTGTTGTATGGTGTTGAACATAAATATTTTATTTTGTCAAGAAACATGTGCAAAATGGTTTCTTTCGAAAGTAGCAATTTTTATTGTAACTATGATCTACAGATTCTGCTTTTGAGCTGGCAAATCTCAGGGCTCAATCATATCTCCGTGCTTATTAGGCATCTGCATTCTCAACATGGCTTTGATCGTATGCACCAGGTGCTTAACAAATGTGTGATGATCATAGTCTATGGGCTTACGATTTTCTCATTAGCTGTTAATAGCTATCCTCTATTCTTTCTTCTGCATTCTAGCTGTTGACAGCTTTTAGTTAATTTCATGGTTAGCTCTGCTGGCTTTTTAATGCAAGAGTGAAATCGTTTGAAGTTCGATCCTTCTTCAATCGATTGATTATAATTTAGTTTTTCCCCAGACAGTCTAATTTGATATTAAGTTACGGTCAAGGAAAACAAGTACCTATCCATTCTATCTCTGTTATAAAAATTTCCATTACATTGTTCTCCAATTTTTGACATTATGCTTGGGTCTGTTTCTTTGGTTGTTTAGTTGCTATTACACTAGATAACTTTAATATTGGATTACTATTTTCAAGCAGATTCATTCATCATATAGTCCTTAATATGGCACACTTTTATTTAGCAGTTTGAGTGCTTTCCAAGTCTATCCTGGTGACCATTTGTTTACAGTTTTATCCCCCTTTGTTGAATCTGTATAATACCCATACGCAATGATATCATGACATGTTACAGGTATCTCATAGAAGGGCACTGGCTACTATATTATGTTAAAGTTTCTAGAGTTTTCACAGAATAGCCTCAGCTTAATGTGTACAAGACCATAGTACTTTTTAAAGCATTGTTTTTAAAATGGGAACTGGACTCAGAACCGAGGCTTTGACCAGACTGGAACCGGAAACTGCTCTGAACTGACAGGTGAACTGGTTTACCAAAAATACATTAAATATGAAAAGTTTAATTAAAAAAATGCATATATATGTAGGCCAATATAAATTCAAACCATTGGACACCAAACATGCAATGTTTCCTCATGTATATATCATGTAAGGGTGAATATAATAAAATAGCAAATTCACCAAAAACATCCCACAAACATTGCAAAATCAGTTCTGAGCGCACTCCAAATCACCACAGCTTTGCAAATGCCAAATGCTTAAGGAGATAGAGCTGTGAGTGAAATAGAATGTGGGGCTGTCCTTTTATAAAACTGTTTTAGGGTTTCTCTGTTGTGGGGGTTGTGTTAGGTGGTAGGGGTTTCAGGGTTTCTTAACTGTTTTATTGTTTATTTTTCTCCATTTTTAAGTCAAAAAGCAGGTGGGCCCAGAATGGTTCAGATTGGAACTGGTTGAACTGGCCGATCTGACGAGTTCCATACTGAGCTGGTCAGTTTGGTACGAAACTGGCCATCAAAGCAGTTCAAATGGTAGTCTGTTGGAAATGATCATTGAACCAGTCAAACTGGTTGAACTGACTGGTATCAGTTCCTGTTCCGTCGGTTTTTAAAACACTACGAATCTAAAGTATAATGTTATTGCAGATGTTTAGACCTGACTTTGTTAAAGAACTTTTGCAGTTAGGATATTCTGCATCAGTTTTCATAAAATTGAGAATCATATTATGTTTGTTTCTACTCGAGCTTTGTTTGGCATGGTCTTGGATTCTTGGTTGCAATGCAGCTATTGGCTACTTGAGAGCTGCGCCTGTTCATATTTCATTTTGAGGGAGATCTCTAACATAAAATTCTGAAAGCATGTGTGAGCCCACTGTGATGACACTTTTGGATTATAAACCTTTTTTTTTACAAGTACCAAGAAATATGAAACTATGTTCTCTGGCAGCTAGAAACTAATCATGTTATTGACCTGTAATTTTTAAAAATTTCCTTCAGAATTAATACGTAACATCTAATGTCACATATGTGGGATAAACATTATGGACCTGAAATAAATTTACTGAATGAAGACCTTAAAATATTAAAAATGTGTTTCCATTTGTTTACATCTATATCAATGTTACTAGACTTGGAATCGGCAATAAATCGGCGAGGCAAAAGAGCGAGGAGTTTTAATCGGATCGGGAAAAAATCGGCAAAAAATCGTTGAATTCATTAAATAAAAATATACACATATATTGAATTAAAAAAACCATTTGTCATCAATATTGGCTAAAGGCATGTCCAAAAAATGCATAATATCAATAGATGTCAAAAATATCATGAATAAATAAGTATCTCATATATCTTATGAGTCCAAAGTTCCAAACATGATCCAAAGCACTGAGTCTTGAGTCTTTAGAAGCATATGCTTCTAAAAGTTTACAAAAAACTGCAGACTAATCAGAAAAAAATCAGCAACTAAGAGACTAAGAGTCTAAGACGCTTAAGAGTGAGAACTAGAAGCGATTCCTTCCACTCCTTTGCTTGCTTGTCTCTCAAAGTTCTCCAAGTCATGAAGGCTTAAAAGAGGAGGCTCATCTGATTGAACCCAGTGTGCCACATTTGTAGCTTGCAAATCTATCTCTTCAAGGTCGATTGGTGAATGATCCATACCTGTCATTATCATGAGACATTGAAATGTGAATTAAAGTTTCACTTTGAAGTTTGAAGTTTGAACTTTAAAATAGGAACTAGATTATGAAACCTTCAAATTCAAGCTCTCGAGTCCCACCTAGTATTTGTTTGTTGCCAAGTCGTAGATTGTAATGACAAATACAAGGTCATTCAAGCGTTTTTGTGTCAATCGGTTGTGCTTCTTAGAATGTATTTTCTCAAACATGCTCCAGTTGCGTTCACAACCTGAAGCATTGCATGCTTGGTTTAAGATTCGAATGGCAAATCTCTTCAAATCTGGCGTATCACTACCAAAGTTTTTCCACCAAAGACCTAGCAAGTGGTAAGGGTTTGTGAGTAGAAGTACTAAATAGTAAAAACTTAAAAAGAAAAGAAAATTTAATAAAACATTTAACATACAAAATAAAGTTTAAAACAAATTTAATGAATTAATGAAGCCGATACCTGGCAACATCTTAGACCTTTGTCTTATAGCATTGGTATTGGCAAACAATTTAGATGGTGCCCTATAATCTTGTAGTTGGGAAAAGACATGACTTTGTTGTTCTGGATCAGGGAAGCACCTTTCCACGCATGTCATAAGTCCTCTGCCAACCTCCCCATCCTCATTAAATTTGCTCTTATCATAAAAATATTGTGGGTTTAAGAAGTACTTAGCAGCATGTAAGGCGGAATGCAATTGCCTATCCCAACGTGCATCTATAATGTCCCAAAGAGGCATATACTTTGTCTCATCATCCCCATATCTTCTTTTGATGGCCTCCTTTGCGAGATCCATCGCCTCATAAATGTAGCCCATAGCGGGTTTGTCACCATCAACCATCCTAAAAGTTCAAGCATTCAAATTTAAAGAAATATGAAACATTGTAAATAAAAAGAAGCTTGAAATGAAATTTAAAAAATGAAAAGTTAAAAGACCTGAAGTACCTGAGAACTCTAACAAGGGACTCCGTCACAGCGATATTCTCTTCGGCATCTTTCCAGAAACCATCATTAAACACAAGTGCAACAATTTCGATGCCTTCAAGGGTCTTGGAATGTTTAGATCCCATCCACTCAGGTCCCAAGAACATCCTCTTCAGATTTATCTTTTGCTCAACCATAGATTGCAAAGATATGAAATTTGTTGCAAATCTAGTCACTGCAGGTCGAACAATTTCTTTACCTTCAGTGTATTTTCTCATAGCGTTTAGGACAATAGTGTGGTTGTATAGGTATTTGGTTATGGATTTTGCCTTCTCCACAACCTCATGTATCCAATGAAGCTTACCAATGTCCTCAAGCATTAAATCTATGCAATGGGCAGCACAAGAGGTTCAAAAAATAGTGGGGTGCCTAATCTCAAAAAGTAATTAACTGCATTATCGGCGACAATTTGTACAACATGTTCTTCTACCACTTCTTGAACGACTTCCTCCATTATTTCATAGATAAGTTGGGCAGTCTTAACCTTGTCTGAAGCATCCACTGATTTGAGAAACATTGTGCTTGCGAGACAAGATACAAGGAAATTTATTAAAGTTCTATTCCTCTGATCTGTCGATCCATCACTCATGATGGTGCACCCTGTTTCTACCCATGTTGAACGAAACTCAGCTAGCACAAGCATGACATCTTCAACACTCTCTAACAACATATCTGTCCTAAGGCTCTCTGATGTAGGGGCATTGAACCCTGGACCTGCAATAGCAATTGCATCAATCATAGTTTGCCAATAAGGACTTTTGGCACAGTGGAAAGGTATGTCAGAATAGTACCAAAAGTTAGCAATGGCCTTCCTTGCCTGACTATGGATATTTTTTTTCCAACCAGTGGCATCCAAGGTAGGTTGGGAACCGGGTTTTGTGCGGGGAGCAAAAAAGGTGTTTATGTTTCCACCTCCAGTGTTGAAGGAAGGAGTCGAAGGACTCGTATAGCTTTGAGTTTGACTTGGCTTGGAGGCATGTGTGAAAACTTGGGAACAACATTGAGGATTCAACAGAGTGAGGTGACATGGGGCTAGTGGTAGAAAAACTATCAACTCCAAGAGTTCCTATTTCAGTATTTTGCTTTGCTTTCTTGGCATTATGCTGATCTAACATCTCAAGGGCCAAGGCTGCTTGGTATTTGACATTATCGTCAACCTTGCTGCAAAGACCTATATCATGGCCAGGTATTTGTGCAAGGTGGAACTTGAATCTATAAATGCCTCCACTACATTCATTTTTGCAAAATTTACAAAGGAGCTTGGGGTCTCCGGGAATCTTGTCACAATAAGCCCAAGCAAAGTCCTTCTCTCTCGGCATTGTTGTTGCTTTGAACTTGTGTTTAATTTGTGGCTTCTGTTAAGATTTGGAGTCGTGGCTTCTATTTAATTTGTGGCTCCTGTGAAAGACAACAAAAAATCAAATTTAAAAATGATCCAAAAATTTAAAATATGCTAGAAATTTAAAAAATTAAATGAAGACAGATGTTAGTAAAAATATAGAAATGTTGCCTTTCAATAAAACCAGAAAACATGCAGAACCCGAGTTTTATTCAATGGAGCACAACATAGCTCTAAAAATTGGCACAAAAGCACACCAAGAAAGTGCCATCATTTGTCATCTATGCATATGAAGATTGCTGCAAGATCACTTAGATCTCTGCCATGTATCAAATATATGTGTCAAATCACTGTCAAGTCTATATGTTAAGTTTATATGTTAATAAGTCAAGTCACTGTCAATGGAATCTATAGGTCAGGTCAATCACCATCCACAAGCATCAGCTCTATCTTGTATCAAAGGGCTCACAATGTATCATAGTCAACTTGAAGATTGAATATGTCACTATTTTATGAATGCCTCTGAAGATATATCATGTTGTGCCATCGAAGCTTTCTACAACAAATGATAGTTTCTTTGTTTCTTGAGAAGGGTTAAACAAAGGCCATAGAACATTTAGTTTAGTCAATGATCAGAGTTACCAAGGAAAGCTCTGATTAAGGCTGAGACTAATCATAAATATTGTAGAATTTGATTCAGAGAACTATCTTAAAAATTGATGCTCTACTAGATGTTTGATGATCTAATGATGCCTGGAATATACACTGATGCTTTAAGGTAAGTGTGCTTGTTGCTCAAGTCAAAGTAAGATAAGGCTTCAAACAACCATTATTTCCTTTTGATACACAGAAAGTTTGTTTCAGTTCTATCTCTGTTTTGTTTTGTCTCAGCTCCAAGAATTGCGTTCAAACTTCAAACCTTGATTTCTGTTGTTCCACTGACACAAAAGAAACTGCCTTCGTCCTGGATCACAATATCAATATTAACAATATGACAAATTTCTGTGGTCACCATTCATTGCCCAACCTAGACCAATGTCAGTGGTCGGTCATTGACCAATATAGACCATTCATCACTCAAAGGATGGAAGAGGTTAAGACTCTGGCCTATGCTACTAGCCTTAATAAGTTAATATTCATCGAACTCAGATCTCGGTGGGACCTCCACTGGCTCTTCAACTGGAATCTGCTCTCTCGTTGTTCTCATTGTTGCTTTTTGGAGTACGTGGTGCTGACTCTAAGCTACTGTATGTGCTGCTAAAATCACAATGTCACTGCGTTAAGGCTGTTATATACATGTGACAGTGCTATATTTATACATGTGACAGTGCAGGCATTATTGTTGTATGCCATCGCAGTTATATGTATGGATGGAGTCGATGGACTAGCCGACTAGGCACTCGAGTATGACATCACAGTTATATATATGGCATTGCCGCATTAGCATCTCTGTTCTTCTCTGCTGTATCGCATCACAGTATCACGATTCACATCTATATCTCAGACATCATTATATATAAAGTTAAAATGAATACCGAATACGTCACCGTTCACGCAGGTTACCTCAAGGTTGAAGGCTCACGTAGGTATATGAATATCTCAGCAATCCGGATCTACGACGTCGAATGCAGCTCTTCGGCTTTGCAGCGGTGTCGACTGAGGACTCTGCGGACTCGAGACTATGAAACATTGAAACAACTCTTACGTAACTGATAAAGTTTTAAACGCGCCATAATTCGAAACCCAAAACCCGATAAACCTAAACGCAAAACTGGCAGGACTCGCAAAAAAAACGCAGAATCAGAATAATCGCCATACTCGCGAGTCAAAATCATGTTGACCACGAGTCAAACTCGGTCAACCCGATTTGACTCGCAAAGATTCAGTGCGGATCGTTTCATGGCCGAGCAGAGTTGGAATCGCGATTAATCGGCAAAATCGCCGATTCCTGTTTCACTGATCTATATATCTATTCATCCATGTGTGTGCATGCATCTGCCAATCATGTTCTTACATTTTTATGTTGCTTTTTGAGAGTGAACCCACTATAAGTGCATTGTGTTGTGAATAGTTTTTCTAATTTTTTTTACATATAGATAAAAAGGATTGAGGTTGTAATGCATAATCAAGGGTTATGGTAGTATGATCAAGGACTTTTTTGTGTACAACATCTGTTGTGGTTAAAATATCTTTTAATAACACCAATGCATAGTTGTTTTTCAGTTACTAGAACTTCTCTAATACGTTAACATAACAACTAATTAATCGTTGATAGTTTCATCCATAGTTATAGACAAGAGGTGCACGTTATTGATTAAAACTACTTATTAATCTAAAATTAAAACCCTTAGATATGAGAAAATATGGAAAAGTAAACAACGTCAAAATTGAAGATGATGCTTGAACTCTTTTGAAGGGAGACGACCATTATTTGAAGTTAAATTGCCCATTTTTTTCTTTGTTTTCTATGGGAAAAATATATTTCATTATGCCCTTAGTCTAGAGATTAATATCACATACAAAAATGTCATTCGATCTTCTAGACGATCTTTGTAAAGTAGGCCTAGCCTTTGTAAAAGAGTAAAACAACTATTATTTGTCATCACGAAGGGTTTTTCTTTATTATTTACATTCTTTTCTTTATCTAACAGGAAACTATTAAACATTATTATCTCTTTACTGCATTATCCAACAGAATTTCCAGCATACAATATCCACCAATCACTCTTTACCTTCGAACTTTGAGTTGTTGCCTCCAGAATCAAGAGTTTTGCTTCCGCTGGGTTGACTAGTTGCAGACCCTTGTTCATCTGTTGCTTGCTTGACAGTCTTTGACAACACCAATACATAGCTTGGGCTTCTTCTCAATTTTGAGTTACATAGAAGTGTGAAACCTTTTCTCCAAATCCCTATCCTTCTCTCAACCATTGCTCTTACCTTGCCAGTTTCTAGTGTGAACTCACCTCAAGAATAAGATCTCATTCTCCTTATTCTACATATATTTTTGAAAAGGGTTCCATTTCCTTTAATAAAGAAACTTCGGACCTTGAAACAATATCATTTAGTTCGAGACTCCTCTGTGACACTGAAATGTAGATGTTAGGCCTCACACACATGCTCTACATGTTTTATGCACTGTTTTATCCTGCCCTTGTATTATTTCTTATTGTCATTGCCCCCTTTCTGAATTCCTCCTCTTTCAGCTTGCAGGGGTTCATTTCATTTCACCATATGGATAGATCCATTTCTTGCTCCACTCTTTATTCCTCCCTTCCATAATGTCAGTAGGTGCTCCTCACAATTCCTTTGCCCATGACAGTTGAGTAAGTTCATCTATTGCTTAATCCACCCAAAACCTTCCAAAGATTGGTAATCCCTTTATTATTTCCCCATGCTTACCTCTACATCCTCGTCCCCTATTTTTGACTCTTTGACACACTCAATGTTCCGCATCAACCTACCTTTTATGTGTGAACTCTGTGTAAGTGATTATTACATCCACATCCTTTGTCCTCTTTTCTCACTCTTCCATACATTCAACAGTCTGCATCAACCTACCCAACGTATTCTTGTTGTGTGAATTTCCTTTGCCCATGATAGTTGAGTAAGTTCATCTATTGCTTAATCCACCCAAAACCTTCCAAAGATTGGTAATCCCTTTATTATTTCCCTATGCTTACCTCTACATCCTCGTCCCCTGTTTTTGACTCTTTGACACACTCAATGTTCCGCATCAACCTACCTTTTTTGTGTGAACTCTGTGTAAGTGATTATTACATCCACATCCTTTGTCCTCTTTTCTCACTCTTCCATACATTCAACAGTCTGCATCAACCTACCCAACGTATTCTTCTTGTGTGAATTCTAATTGAAGGTCAAAGTGAAAAGTGAATTTCAAAACATCTGCCCTTTTCTTTCACTCTGCTTGCCCTACTTATTCACGTCATGATTATGTAGCACCGAATATGAATTTATCCTATGCTTTACTATAATTACATCTTCATCTTGTACTCAAAATGATTGACATTTTCTTTTTTGAAAATTGGAATAAATCCCTCAGCATTTGACTCAAAAAGATTGACAATTTCTTCTTTACAATTGGAATAACTCCCTCATCCTTTGTTATTCTAAAGATAAAATCAGATTGGTCATAAATAAAATCCTATGTTGGAAGGTCAACCGTTAAATTGGCTAGTTGGTTAGATAATGTATTCCTTTTGTCCTAACATGTGGAGTTTAAACCCTTCATCAAACTTAAAATTTTTCTTTACCCCTGCTTTTAGAATCCAATGAATAAGACCATTTTTTCCTTTTATTTATTCCCATCACTTAGCAACTTTGAATCCCTTTAGATTTTTAGTGTCTTACAACTTAACTTGGGAGGCCCTTGTCCTTTGCTATACTGTTAGAAGAATGCCAAAAATTGTTGTATAAAAAAGTATTGACCCATTTTTGAATGACACTTCAATTCAATCCTTGCTAGATAGCTTTGAGAAGGCCCATTGATGACTGATTTTATTTCCCCACTTAGAGAGTTTCCATATCTCTTTAGTTTTTTTTTTTTTTTAAATTGTAATTGTGATCTAGGTGGCTCAAAAAACGCTGAGAATTTAGAAGTGGCTCAACGTAGCTCAAAAATCAAAGTCATCAGATTGACGTGAAACAAAGACCAGATCGTAGTGCTCGTCGTCTTGATTCCAACGGTGCGAACGACACTCAAATCAGAGTTCGTATGTTCAAGATATTCGCGGGCAAAGTTTTCGTCAAACTAAGCCAATTGATAGTCACTAACGAGACAACAATTTGGCAAAGGGTCGGCGCACGGAATCCGACAGCCGAAAATGGCGAATTTTTTGCCTCCTTAGTTTGTCTAGTAACCCTTAAAATTCGGTCAAAATGTTTGGAATAGTAGGTTTATGAAAAACAAAAAAATAATAAAATTGGGGTGGTGAGCTATACCCTCGCTACCTCCCAATGATCTTTATTAAATATTATTTATAAATGGGTCAGGGCCTGCGACTGACCCAGGACCCTGCCCACGGCCCACGACCGTTACAATCATACGCCACATATGAATCGGGGCCGGCGGGGTTTGAACCTGCTCGACCAGTTGGCCGGCCCGCCACATGGGTGGCCCCATACCATAACACTTATGACAATACACCATCGCTAACTAACAAACGTTAACCATTACATGTTACACATACCGCCAAAATATTCCAAATTGCGGAAACCTTTTTTAAACATGAAACAAAAAAAAATGTTATACAATGTGGTCGCGAGCAGGGTTTGACCTCGGGCCTCGCGTGCCGAACTTGGCCACTCCACCAACGACCCAAGTGGCCTCACATTGATTTATTCACCCACATAAACATATTTAAACCGAGATTATTCATTGCCCAGGGGGAGAGTGGATCAGAGGCTGAGCAACGGAACCAGGTGTAGAGCGGAACCAAGCCCAAATGTGGCACGTTTTTCGAGGAGAGAATATTCTAGGGGAACATTCCTTGGAATATTCCACAAAATATTCTCATGCAAGATCTTAGAGGAATCAAAAAGATTCCCTGGAAGGGAATTTTTCACAATGACGTAATAATGTCAACTTTGTACTCAAACAAACTAGAATTTCGCAGGGAACGTGATGGTGTGGTCCATTTTCTCATCCGAGCAACAAAATTTCAGGCAGTCAGCAGTGAGGAATCTTTACAGAATCTTGAAGAATCCAATAGATTCTCTTGGAGGTTGATTTTTGACAAAGGCAAAATGATGTCAAATTTGTAGTCATTTTTCTTAGAATTTCGCAGGGTGCGCAGTGGTGTGCTTAGAATTTTTATCGAGCAACAAAATTTTCGCTCATCTCCAAGAAAGAATCTTTGGGGGAATCTTCGAGATTCTCAAGGGTCTAGATTTTGACGCTGTCAGAAAGGGCCAAGTTTATAGTTGTTTGACACGATTTGGCACCACAAATTCAATGTTGTAGCGCATTTCGTCAGCAGAGCTTCGCATTTTCAAGCCATCCTTGGAAGTGGATGTATATGATGCAGCGATACCATGTTTTTCTTTTGATTTGCTGAGATGATGATTTTGTTGATTGAGATCCTTGCTACCCTTATGTTGAAGGATACTTGTATGCCATGTCATGTGAGAATTCATTATCTTGTCAGGCTGAAGGATGACCCATGTGAGTGAGAGTTCATATAGGAGAACATCTCGTGGAGAGACATGCCACTCTGGTTGAGAGAATTTATCCTTGTAATGACAAAGAGTATACCATGTACATCATCATCATTTTACAACATTTAATGAAGCAACCTCCCCACTCTTGACACCGGGCCTAGAGACATAACTTAAATTGGGTAAACTATGTTATCATTGTGTGTGTATTCTTTGATTTGATAGTCATCATTATGTTTCCTCTTCCTTAAAGTATGCACGTGGTTTTTCACTCTTTCACATGCAATTCTGCTAACATCACAGAAGTAAAGGATCTTGGTTAATTTTGGTAGCCGAAGAGATCTGGATCAAGTGAATTTTTTTTTTTTTTGGTTCGCTCATTGTCCTTTGTTATATTGTTAGAACAATACCAATTTTTTTTGTGTGCAGAAGAGTACTTTACTATTTACCCATTTCTAAATGACACTTCACATTCAGTCCTCCCTAGATTGCTCAGACAAGGCCCATTGATGCTTGATTTTATTGTTCCACTTCAAGAGAGTTTCGATATCTGCAGAAGAGTATGTTACTATTTACCCATTTCTAAATGACACTTCACATTCAGTCCTCCCTAGATTGTCGAGACAAGACCCATTGATGATTGATTTTATTGTTCTACTCCGAGAGAGTTTCCATATCTCTTAGAATTGCTGCTTTTTATTTTTTAAATTCTGATTGTAATAGCTTTATTTTTCAATGATAATGTTTACAAAATAATTTATCATCTCCATTTGCATAATCTTTCCTTGTCAAAGTCACCTTCTTCCTTATCAAAATTGTGACCCCAATCTGCATTTTTAGTGGTGAAACCCTCTGTAGATTTCGTGATAATGTACTTCATTGAAAACTACAAACTTTGCATCACATTTTCTTTACATGAAAAATAGAGTTTTGGGTCTTTTATATATATATAAAATTCAAATATAACAAAACATGTCTAACAACATGATTTCTTCATAGAACATTGAAAACTACAAGGTTTACATCAAATTTTTTTTGTTTAAAAAAATAATGAAAAATGGAGGTTTGGGTCATAATTTTTTTGGGAAAAAGGTTTTGAGGGTAACATTTGCAAGGAAAGATTATGTAAATGTCTCTTTGTTTTTTCTTAAGAAAAACCTTAAGAAAAATATAAGGGATAGTTCTCATATATGTGGTTAGCTTTCCTAATAAATTTGTTGTATTAGATTAGTGTAGGTAACCATGGCGATTTGAAATGAGTACTTGTTGCCACAAAACTAGTGAAATGCCAACAACTTTGGCAACAATTTATTGAGCTAATCCCTTGGGTTCCAAATGTTTGGAAACATCTTGTTCCACCCGTAAGCACTTGAGCAAGAGCGAGATTGTTGATACCTTGCCAACAAGTCACAAGTGAGATTTGAATATGGTGGGGAGGATAACAACTTTTCCTCTTAACCAACCAAGTTAGATCCATTTGGTTTAAATTGTTTGAAACATCTTGTCTTGTTCTCAAGCACTCAAGTAAGAGAAATAGATGTTGAGTGCATTGGTAGATTGCTGAGTGTGTGTTGTTATTGATGTCAAAGTTAGGAAGCATGATGTAGAGCATGCTGTCATCGATGTCACTAGTGTTCTTGTTATCATTAACATTGTCTAGTTTGTTGTCGAGGATGAAGTTGTGGTTTGGATAACCTATCTTTGAAGGCCATTCTTCTCTAGTTCCCTGGTCCAATTGAGAATGAAAGGTGTATGGTTGAATAGCTTGTTTTGAGGCCTTTCCAACAGTATATGGCACTTCTTCTAACTCCAAAGAAATGAGGAGAAAAACGTGTTTGAAGTGAGGCATATTAAGAAAAAAAATTCCAATAGGTAAAGGTTCTATGGAATTTAGATACATTTGGGTATTCGAGCCTTTGGCGAGCATCCAAACATCTGATATAGAGTGTTGAAGTTTGTAGCTCAAGAAGGTACTTCTGCACAAACTTTGTGTGTCCAGAAGTCACCCACATTTCACTATAGAATATTTGCTAATGTAACTTAGACTAAGTTAAACTTAGGAAAAAGCAAATAATTATATGTTGGCTTATTTAGCTAAAATAAAATTTAGATAAAGTAAAGTATTTACTTTAGTGATTAAGATTTAATCTTAGCCATTGATTTCAAGTGAGGCAATATCTACTCTCGATCGTCCATCACTATGAGATTAGGGTTAGGGTTATGATTAGGGTTTTGGCTAGATGTAAAGTTATAAATGTGAGGAGAAGACACAACAACAACACAAGATTAAGAGAGACCACTAAGTGTGTGGGGTCTAAGATAGTGCATTGATGTTGGTGATCAAATTTGTAGTTGTATTTTCTCTGTTGGGCCATTATCTCAGGACGAGAGGCCAAGTAAGTTTCATGATTAATTTACTAATGAAGAACTGTGATTTGGAAAAATTTGTTTGTGTATGTGATTCAGATCGAGTAATTTTGCTTCCGCTAATATTTTAATGTTAGGAATCTGGTTGTGTATTCGTTCAGTAATTAATTCTTGGGAACCAAATATCGAGTGTTGGGTTTGGCAAAGTCTAATATGGTATTAAACCACCAACTCTGAATCAATCTCAGAATTACAAGTGTCGGGTTTGTATCGGATTGTCGGAGCCAAGTTGGCTGGGATCATATGAACCATAATTTTTGTTAAGGCAACTAGATTTCTTTTTTGAAGGGCCTAGAGGATTTTCTTTATTAACTAGCATTTTTTTTGAGTCGGGAAAAAGAAAAAAATACGTTTCAAAAAAGTGGAAAAGAAAAAAGGGCGCCCATATTTTTTTCATAAAGAAAAAAAAAGGTTTGAAAAAAAAGTTTGGCTCGTCAACAAGTCAGGTCAACCAACCACCGACCGAGCCACTAGCTAATCCTAGTCAACCTTGTAGAGATTAGATGAGCGTGCAGATGGTCGTGCAATTTGAGCAAAGAGAGAATTAGTTGTCAGTCAAGATTAAGGTGCGACATTAGGAGTTGGAAGTGCGTAGCAAATCTTGCTTAGGCCATGCATGTTAAGCAGATGAACGAGCCATAAGCATAAAATGGTTGGCGCAAAGGCCGCGATTCTAGCAATGAACCATAGAAATCCAAAATAGGGTTTGGATCTAACTATCAACAGTGGTTAGGGCAGTAGCCAAAATCATTGTAGAGTGCAATGTAGGCATAGGACCCAGTGGCAGGGAGATTGATTGTTGGGAGAGTTTGAGATGGACAATGACATGGTACATGGCTTAGGTGGAGTTGTTAGGAAGCAAGGGTTGAGATGTAGGTCAAGGGGTCAACCAACAAAGGTTACTGCCGTGCAGTGAGTTAGAGCTTAGTGTGTAGAGGTCAGTCGCCAAGGGGTGTTGGGGCAGAAAAGATAGTGGTAAAAGAGCAACTGAGATGCAGAGGGAATGAGTTGCCGAAAGAAAATAACCAAAAAAAGAACAAATTTCCAAGAGAGGACTCACGTATGATGCCGACGCATGTTTGGTCAACAATGATAGGGAAATTCATTGAGCACGAAGAACACACTACCAATGAGCGCAAGTGATGGTGGCATCACATATGCTACAATAACATCCTGGAATAGACACTAGTCTGGCCTACACAAAGGCTGCAAACAAGCCGTGGATGGGCGCAAACAACGATTCAAAGCCACCAAGGTCTCGTGTCATACGGTGTTGTCACAACCAGCACTAAGAAGAGTGATGAAAAGAGAAATAGGGGTAAATCCAATTTCCCCTTTCATTTACATTTTCAATCCCGAGGCTTGTGGGTTATGGCCCACAAACCCTATTAGAAGCATTATTCATTCACTTAGGCCATAAGCCTTTAAACCCGCAGACCATACAACTATCGGAAATACACGGGAATGCACAGAAACAAAGGAAAACCCCGCTTTACCCTTGGGCTGGATCTCAAAATTTATATACCCTCATTCATATAAATCGTCGGGTCCGATCATTGGTCCATCACTTGTCGCTGCGCTCCTCTGATCTCTGATCGGACCGATCCCCGATCGCCGATCGACGCTTAATCGGCTATCGGTGATATCGCTTATTGTCCCATCGGCGTACCACGTTCACAGTTCACCGTCCCTTGACTTCCTTGATTTACGATTGGCGATTAGATCTCCATTGTTGATCCGCTTTTCGATCCAATAGTCCTCGCTTCATCGGCGATTGCTTATTGCAACTGTCCAAGACCTAGTCCCTTTCACTTCAATGCGCCGTCCGATATGCCTTCTGGACCCGATAAGGGTATAGGTTCCTCTATAAAGTTTCAGGGCCAGATTTGAATCCGGTTCTGTGTGTTTTCAATGGAATTATGATTTAAATCTAGTGCCTCTGCCATACTTGCATTCACACCACAAATCCATATATAACAACTTAATCAACAGTTGATCACCATCGATCCTTCTAGTGATCGATGGTCGATCAACATCGCAATACTAACACATTTAGATTATCGATAATAACACACAACACATGATTTCAACATTTAAACACACTTTTATATTATACACGGCATAGTTACATGTTAAGGCATTTCAGCCTTAGTAATGGGTTCTCCTTTGACTACATTATATCCCACACTCTGGTTACACAAATTCTATCTATTCGCTCTCTGTCCCTCTCTATCTTATTGAACACGCAGGCTCATAATATATATAAGGAAACATTGGATCGGATCACTGGAAGGATCCGATCAATCCTCTCCATGAATCACTCAACAACTCCCTAATCTCTCTACATGCATACATATGTGGCAGATTACATTTAATAAGTCTCCTCGAGACTTTTATCCATTCCATCATTTACTCTGTTTTGAACAGAATTGTCCCTTGTTTTTCTCGATGGTCCACATCTCCTCCTTCTCCGCTTTGGATTCCTCCTTTAATTAAGGGGGGGTCAGATGCTCCTGCATCAGACTCCCGAGGCACAAAAATTTATGACCTCCTGGTCATATGCTTCTCCTTGTCCTTAGCAATTCTACCCACTTCTCAGTGGAACTACCTTCATGATCTTCTGTGAGCTGCAACCAACCTCTGCAGTAACAGTCTTCCTCTGCTACACGATACCTCACCAAGCTCTCCTCACTCAGTCTTTTGGCATCCTTCTGGTTCTCTTCTCTGGAACCAATTGAGCACTCCTTGCTCTAGGTTGCTGCAAGTCTTCTCACCTTCCGTTGCCGCTATTTGCACGACAGTAAGACCACAAACTCTCCAGCTTTAAACAACTGTACCTTCTTCTCCTTTTGCTTGCACTCCTTCTTCCTCCCTGCAGGAAATCCTTTCCCTACTCTGATACCACTTGATGAAAAGAGAAATAGGGGTAAATCCAATTTCCCCTTTCATTTACATTTTCGATCCTGATCCTTGTGGGTTATGGCCCACAAACCCTATCGGAAGCGTTATTCATTCACTTAGGCCATAAGCCTTTAAACCCGCAGACCATACAACTATCAGAAATACACGGGAATGCACAGAAACGAAGGAAAACCTTGCTTTACCCTTGGGCCGGATCTCAAAATTTATATACCCTCATTCATATAAATCGTCGGGTCCGATCATCGGTCCATCGCTTGTCGCTGCACTCCTCTGATCTCCGATTGCCGATCGGCGCTTAATCGGCTATCGGTGATATCACTTATCGGCCCATCGGCGTATTGCGTTCACAGTGCACCGTCCCTTGACTTCCCCGATTTGCGATTGGCGATCAGATCTCCGCCATTGATCCCCTTTTCGATCCAATGGTCCTCGCCTCATCGGCGATCGCTCATCACAACCGTCCAAGGCCTGGTCCCTTTCACTTCAATGCACTGATCCGATATGCCTTCTGGACCTGATAGGGGTATAGGTTCCTTTATAAAGTTTTAGGTCCGGATTTGAATCCGGTTCTGTGTTTTTCAATGGAATTACACTTTAAAGCCAGTTCCTCTTCCATACCTGGGTTCACACCATGACTCCATATATAATAACTTAATCAATAGTTGATCGCCATCGATCCTTCTAGTGATTGATGGTCGATCAACACCGCAATACTAACACATTCAGCTCATCGATAATAACACACATCACACGATTTCAACATTTAAACACACTTTTATATTATACACGACATAGTTACATGCTAAGGAATTTTAGCCTTAGTAATGGGTTCTCCTTTGACTACATTATATACCACACTCTAGTTACACAAATTCTATCTATTCGCTCTCTGTCCCTCTCTATCTTATTGAACACGCAGGCTCATAATATATATAAGGAAACATTGGATCGGATCACTGGAAGGATCCGATCAATCCTCTCCATGAATCACTCAACAACTCCCTAATCTCTCTACATGCATACATATGTGGCAGATTACATTTAACATGTCTCATCGAGACTTTTATCCATTCCATCATTTACTCTGTTTTGAACAGAATTGTCCTCTGTTTTGCTCGATGGTCCACATCTCCTCCTTCTCCGCTTTGGATTCCTCCTTTGATTAAGGTGGGGTCAGATGCTCCTACATCAAAGAGCCACACACATTGTAGGAGAAATTAGCGAGGCATGTGGGTGCAACAACATACAACCATCAGACATTGGGGTCGGTTGAGAAAAAGCCGTGAGACAGAGGTGTTACGAACGGGCCGAGGATCAGGGAACAAATCAGTGGAACTAGCCAATAATAGAAGGGATGCACATTACAAAGTGTAGTTGGGCTATGGATGGGCCAATCATAGAGGGAGTGACAACATCTGATGCAAATGGTGGCAAAGAGTAGAGATAGATAGCACAAAAGATCATGTCGCAAAAAATGTCATATCAGGCATAATTGAGTAATTGCAAGATGCAATGGCCATCCAGAGTCTTTGGGTAGGGGGTTTGCTACGACAGGCATGGGCCAACAGTTGCTAACAAAGCTAGAAGTAGCTAGCAACAGGGACAAAGGATAAGACCGACAACCAATAGGATTGGCAGAGGTCAACCCTCAGAGGGAGACCATACTAGTTGGGGGATTGGCGACAAAATTTGTGGGTTTCTCAAAGGACCGAGATATACCCACAATTGTGCTAGAAGGACTTAGCTTAGGATCATGACTAGTGGATAATAGAGTGTCCAGTCACATGACGGGGAGATGAGGTCAGTGTGCCGAAGCATCTCAGAGAGAGGCTCAGACTAAAGTGTGTTTAGTAGGACTAGTATTATGCATGCAATGAAAAGGGTTGGATGTGTTAGATTCTAGCTAGAGTCAGGAGGATTTCTGGAGGTGATAGGGATGTTATTTGTTCCAGGGTTGATGGTACACGTGCTCTTGGTATCAACCTTGGAGGATGTTGGATACAATTTTTTGTTACAGGATGGACAAGTGCTTCTATATTTAGAGGAAGCGACCTTGGATATAGTTGTAGTGCTTGGCATTAGCTCAGGTTTTAGATCAGGTAGCAAGATAAACTTTAGTGTCATAGGGAGCAACTACAGATACTAAGATGGGTTTGGAGACAAACCTAGGTGGAGGAGGTTTTTCCAGAAGTACCTCCCTTGCTAAGAGGGAGTGTTGAAGTTTGTAGCTTGGGCAGGTACTTCTACATAAGCCTTGTGTCTAGGCATGCAAAAGTCACCCACATTTCACCTTAGAATATTTGCTGATGTAACTTAGCCTAAGTTAAACTTAGGAAAAAAACATAATAATATGTTGGCTTATTGAGCTAAAATAAAACTTAGATAAAGTAAGTATTTAATTTAGTGATTAAATTTTAATCTTAGTTGTTGATCTCAAGTGAGGCGAGATTACGATTAGGGTTAGGATTAGAGTTTTGGCTCAATGTAAAGTTATAAAGGTGAGGCTGAGGTGAGGAGAAGACACAACATCAACACAAGATTGAGAGAGGTTTTTTAGTGTGTTGGGTCCAAGATAGTGCAGTGAGGCCGGTGATCAACTTTGTAGTTGTATTTTCTCAGTTGGGCCATTATCCCAGGGCAGGAGCCCAAGTAAGTTCCGTGATTAATTCATTAACGAAGAACTGTTGATTGGGCATAAATTTTTTTATGTGTATGTGATTCAAGTCGAGTAATTTTGCTTTCGCTAAATGTTTTGTGTTAAGAATCTGGCCATGTATTCATTCAATAATTAATTGTTGGGAACCGAATATCGGGTGCTTCTTTCGGGAAAGTTCAACATAGAGTGGGGTCCACAATACACATGGCATGATATAGGTCATGGCTGCGGTTTAGTATATGGAGCAATTTGGTATGAAATGTTTGGCGTGGTCTAGTATATATAAGCTTGGTAGGCGGGGCCCACACTAATTGCCTAGTAAGTGGGTACAAGTATAAGTCCCGTGTGGCAAGGTCCGTTATGAACTCACCCCGTAGGTCGGGGATTGGTAGAAGGGCCCACAACGTGGTTCGATATGGAAAATTGAATAAGGCCATGATTTTTATAATGTGAAAATCACTTTTTATTACGACTTTGGTTTGCCTTAATCACAACCACTAATTTGTAATTAACACTTAATTAATTAGGCTTAGTGTATATTGGGATGAGATTACTCTAGCTTAATTATATCGAGGCGCTGGAACAATGTGGTGGCATAATGTGGCAAGTCCACATGGATGATAGGTGGCAAGCGTGATGATGTGGCAACTAAAATGTGTGAGACGTGGCATGAAAATTTGGTAATTTTGGCCACCCAAGTGGACATTTGGAAAGTGGCATGTGGCAGGTACATGTCAATGTTTGGACACGTGGCAAGATTTGATTGGTTGCAATAGATGATGTGGTGTATGACTTGGTAGGTAACAGAGCAACGATGTGTCCCGATCCGATGTATTAGGGCACTGGGCACTGGGCACTGTAGTGCAATTTTGGTTATGAAAGACAAGGGTAGTCCAGTATTACTTAGCAGTGTACACGTGGTAGTGATGGGGTGGCAGAAGGAACACGTGGCAGCTTGTGGTTGGTCCATGGTGGATTGATGTGGAATACCTAGAGGTCTTGGGATCTACGCTAGGACCATGTTTGATGAGGTTTTTGTGTGTATTTCATTTTGGTCAAAATGGTTGAAGGCTAAGGTTTAGTGCCAAAGACAACACATCCAAAAAATAGCTCATGTGGGGCCCTATACCAAGCTACCAAAGTGTTGTAATAAGTTGATGAAGGATCAACGCAGTATATGCTTGGGTCGGATAACATACAAATGATCGTCAAGCAACATAACTAGCAACTGGGTGTGAAAAGGTTGTGAAGTGACAAGTACTAAAGTATCGGGGTACCGAAAGGTGCAATTGTTGCACAAGTTGGTCTAGGAGCGATTCGATATAATGGAGAAATAACTGTCAATATTAATGCAAGATGGTGATTGGAATTATTTGATGTTTTATCTATTGGACCCCGAATAAATTAAGGAGGTTGTTTAAGCCCATGGTCCCAAACCCAAGTCTTAAGGATCATGATATTAAGCTCTCGATGTTGAAAGTTAAAGTGAAAATAAATCTGGCATTCAACATCCACTTCTGTTTGAGTGTTTGGTGCATGGTTATTATAAAAAGGCCCAAATGCCAGATTTAACAGCTGTAGCATGTTAAGCACTTGGTTACGATGCTGGATCATGTGGAAGGATGAAATAAAATAAAGTGACGACTAAGGAAAGGACCCTAAAGAAAAGTGCTTAAGTGCTCACATGCCATTTATAAATACAAAATATAGTTACAAGAATCTATACATGTACAAAACACAAAATTCATATCAAGTGTAATTATTAGAGGTGGTGTTCAACATTGAAATCTAAGAAGTGACAAAGCATTGGAGCGTTGTATGTAAGAACACGAGAATTATGATGATACTGCATATAAACAAAAGATGGCATGTTTATATGGTTAAGGAGACTGTGTGATTTAGTCACGCTGTAATTCCATGGGTCAATACCATGGATCGACACCCATGGTAAAAGGAGGACCAAAACTATAAAAGTAGAGGACAACACTCGAGGATGGGTACTATATGAGAAAGAAGCCGAATGTAGTAATTGAGCAGGTTGGCCAAAGGCAAATATGTTATGCAACCAACTCAAAAAATAGAAGAAAAGAGAGATCAACGACTTCAAAATCAACCTCTTCGAGGGGGCAACCTCCTTTACATTATACAAATGAACAATTCTTGGATGATTCAAATGACAAAACCTCCTTTCTATATACAAGAGTCTAAGGGGTCACAATATAATCAGAGCCAACATAACAATAATAATGTAAGGGCACAACAATAACAATAGTGGGCTTCTATGGGGCACAATAATAACAATATGGCACAACAATAACAATAAGGGGCTACTATGACAATAATAATAAGGGAATACACTAGTATTATAGGGACCTAACATGTCCCTCTGCTTCAAAAAAGTGTTGTCCTCAACACTTGAACAGTTCTGGATGCTTCTGTATAAAATTCTCATCCTGCCATGTGGAATCTTCAGCGAGTGAGTTCTTCCACTTGTTGAGATACTCTAAAATTGATCGATTTCATAGTTGTCGATTTCTTGTTTCTGTGACTGCTTTAGGTTCCAATATGATTTTTCCTTC
This sequence comes from Pinus tabuliformis, assembly GCA_031772625.1. NCBI lineage: Eukaryota > Viridiplantae > Streptophyta > Pinopsida > Pinales > Pinaceae > Pinus > Pinus tabuliformis. Next base: position 1,126,580,109 of record CM062811.1, on the reverse strand, counting down.
CTCGTCAAGTTTGGCAATATTGTTTGAATTGGGAATTTGTCACCTATAAGCTTCTTTAAGCATGAAACATGAAAAACGAGGTGCACTTAAGAAGATGCATGAAGCTCCAATTTGTATGCCATAGTACCAATCTTTTGTAATAGATTGTACGAACCATAATTCTTTGGTGATAATTTATTGTCCTTCTTAACTTTCTTGGGGGACATTTGTTTGTATGGTTGTAGTCGTAAAAATACCCAGTCACCTACATCAAAACTTCTTTCGCTGCGATGTTGATTTGCCTATTGTTTCATTCTATTCTGCGCCAAAGTGAGGTTATCCTTTAAGAGTTGGAGAACTTGTTGTTGATGCTCGATGTGATCTTCCATTGCTTGAACCTTATAATTTATTTTAAAGATGATGTGATGGATGATGGATGATATCCATAAAGTGTCATAAATGGGGTCATTTTTGCTGCAGTATGGAAGGAAGTGTTATACCACCATTCAGCTAGAGGAAACCACTTGATCCATTGTGTCTGTTTATAAGATATAAAGCAACGACGATATCCTTCCAAACATTTGTTCACTATCTCAGTTTTCCCATCAGATTGAGGATGATAAGATGTGTTATGAACTAATTGAGTACCCAGACAAGAAAAAAAATTTGTACAAAAATTTTCAGTGAAAATGGGATCTTTGTCGCTTACAATAATCTTTGGGTTTCCATGTAGTTTTTGAATTGTTTCTATAAAAGCAGTAGCAACTGTATTGGATTTAAATGTATGAGATAATGCACAAAAGTGTGCATACTTGGTAAGTCTATCAACTACCACCATGATGACACTCTTTCCTTTGGACTTGGGTAAACCTGTGATAAAATCCATTGAAACCTCCCCGCAACGTTGACTTGGAATGGATAAAGGTTGTAACAGATCTGAGGTCTTAAGTGTTTCAACTTTATTTTGTTGGCAAACCAAACATTCTGTCACAAATTTTTGAATATCAGATTTAAGGCCATCCCCAAAAAATCCTTCTTAACCCTATGGTAAGTTTTTAAAAATCCCGAGTGCCCTCCTAAGAGAGGTGTGCAATTCCAAAAGAATCTTTTGTTTGAGTTGGGAATTCTTATAGAGGTATAAGCGATCTCTGTACCATAACGAATTATTTTTCCAGCTAAATGTATCAGATGTATTGGGATCTCGTTGTAACTTTTGAATGAGTGCCCACACTTCTTCATCATTCTTCCATTCATCCCTTGCTTCGTTTATCAAATCTAGTTGGATAATAGAAATTGCACAAAACAATGCTTCCACATCCTCATCCTTTCTTGAGAGTGCATCTACAACAACATTTTGTTTCCCTTTTTTTGTAGATGATTTCAAAGTCATAACCCAACATCTTTGTGACCCATTTTTGCTGCTCTTCTGAAGATAATCTTTGCTCTAAAAAGTATTTAAGACTATCATGATCCGTTTTTACCTTGAAGTGTCTTCCCATTAGGTAAGACTGCCATTTCTTAAGTGCATCTAGTATTGCCAACATTTCCTTCTCATAAAAAGCTTTGTGTAAATACTTTCCTTTGATTGGATGATTTTCGAAAGCAATGGGTTTTTCTTCTTGCATTAAAACAATGCCAACTCCATTTCCTGAGGCATCACATTCCACAATAAAGGTTTTGTGAAGTTTGGTGTAGCTAAGACCGGTGCTTGGGACATTGCCTCTTTAAGATGTTCAAAGGCCTTCGTTTCTTTTGGAGTCCAAGAAAATGCATCTTTCTTTAGTAATGTTGTTAGAGGTGTTGCTATTCTCCCATAATGTTTAACAAACTTGCAATAATACCCTGTCAACCCGAGAAATCTTCGCAGATGCTTTATGGATGTGGGGTTTTCCATTCCTTAATGGGTTTAATTTTGCTAGGGTCTACCTTAACACCTTCATGAGATACAATATGACACAGATATTCCACCTCTTGTACTCCAAAGACACATTTGGAGGTTTTTGCATATAATTGTTTCTCCTCCAATAGTTTGAGAACCCTGTCAACATGTTGAACATGATCCTTCCAAGACTTGTTGTAGACTAGTATCTTGTCAAAAAATAATAACACAAAATTTTGAATGAAGGGTTTGAAAATGGAATTCATCAAACCTTGAAATTTAGAAGCTGCATTGGTAAGGCCAAAAGGCATGACAAAAAATTCATAATGACCCTCATGATATCCTGAACGAAGATCCAACTTGGTGAAGTAAATTGCTCCATGTAATTCATCAAATAATTCATCAATGACAGGAATGGGAAATTTATCTTTAATAGTGAGCTTGTTGAACTCCCTATAATCTGGACACATGTGCCATGATCCATCCTTCTTGTGCACTAATACTACTAGAGCAGAGAAAGAACTTTGACTAGGTTGAATTATACCAACCTTTAGCATTTTTGCATCCATACGTTCAATTTCGCTCTTTTGGGATATGGATATCTGTAGGGCTTGATGTTTGGAGGAACGCTTCCTGAAATCAAATGAATAACATGATCATGATCGCGAATAGGTGGGAGGCCTTTGGGAGTCTCAAATACTTTGGAATGATTGTCCAAAACTTTTTGGAGATCCAGAAAAATAGATGATTTCGATGTGGGAACCTCTAGTGAACATAATCGTGCAATTACACCATGTTGTTCTTTATTTATAAGCTTTTTCATGCTGTTAGGGATGATTATCTTTCTCGGTTTCCCTGTGATACGCCTTAATTCAACTTCCTTTTCTTCCAAAAAAAATTTCAAGAAAAGTTCTTGAAAATTAAATGCTATTGTACACAAAGATTGTAGCCATTGGACTCCTAGTACAACATCAACACCACCCATTAGAATGGAAAGCATTGAACTATTCAATACATATTCTCCCATGGATAGCTTGATATTATGACACTTTCCAGAGCAATTTATGGTACTCCATCTACAACCATTATTTGACACTCTAGTGTTAGATATAGGAAGCAATTCAATTCCTTGGCTATCTTACAATGAATAAAATTATGGGTACTACCAAAATCAATCAACACTATTACCTTTTTCTTCTTCATATGTCCTTCTATCTTGAAAGTTTGAGGAGTGGTAATTCCTGCCAATGCATTACAAGATATGTCTAGATTCATTTCTTCTTTCTCTACGGTTGGTTCCTGGTGTATATCCTCTTCTTTTGACGTTTCTTGTTCCTTTTCTTCCTCTTCTTCGAAATCTATGTAAAATAATTTCTTCTGAGCACACTTATGACTTTTAGTGTATTTTCTATCACAACTGTAACAAAGCCCTTTTGCTCTTTTTTCTTCCAATTGTTGAGGTGTCAACCTTGTAGGTTGTGGAAGGCTAGCGGCAACAACACTTCCATCTTTATAGGATTCCTTGTTGCCATGATTTTGCTTTCAATTTTTCTTGCCAACCTGAATACCTTCTCCAATGAATGAGGTTCCCAAAGGCAAACCTCATGTTAGATGTTATCCTTTAAAGTCCATGTGAACATAACAATCCTACGCTCCTCTGAAATATCTTTTACCCTTATATTTAATTTTCGGAAGTCCTCAATGTACTCCACCATTGTACCCTTTTGTTTGAGATTTATCAATTGGCTAAAGAATATGTTGCTTTTTGTATCCTCACAATGTGCTATCATTTCCTCCATTAAAATTGACCAAGTGACAATTCGTTTATGAGAGCAAAGCCATCGATACCATACAAACTGATTGGGATCCAAAAATAAAGTTGCAAGGTGTATCTTTTGTGTGTTTTGCACATTATGGAGATCAAAGTATTGCTCCATCTGTAGTATCCAATTTACGGGATCCTTGTCATGAAACTTCCACATATCGATCTTTGGAACATGGTGGGTTTTCAATCCAACGTTAGATTCTATGAAATCATGATTAACATTTCTTTTGTTCTCATCATGAGTTTCCTCTACTACCTTTTCGCCATTAGGAAGCATTTCTTGTAGCAACTTTGCCAAACCTCCTTTCAAAACCTTCTATGTCTTTTTTCAAATCTTAAATGTTTACTTTTAAACCATCCATCTTAGCTTCCACGCCAGCCATATTAGCTTCCATGTCTTTCTTTAAACCATCAATCTTAGCTTTTGTTACTTTTTGTGAGAGTGAAATTTATTGCACTTGGTCTCGTAATTTTGATATGTTGTATTGTTTTCTCTTCTTCACGAGTCATGCTAGAGCTTTTAGGTCGCTTACTAGGTGTTTTCGTTTTCTTTTTTCAGGGCATCAATTAATGATACTTATGCTTCATTGTGCCCTTTGAATCACTTCAAGCTAATTTTTCAAACCAAACTTATGTAAAATTTAAAAAAAAACTACACACCTTTTTTCACTTTGTAGGAGTTCGATATTGAATTTGTTGTATCTCTAATTTTGGATCTCCAAGGTCTAAAAATTTGTCGTATAATAGCCCTCTGCGTCTTCTTTCCAACCCCACTAATATGATCAAGATTGGATTCTTCAAGAAAGAGTTATGTCAAATCTCCCACGATGACTTGATTATAGGCTGGTTCAGTGGAGCGAACTTGTACAAAGTGCCACGTGTCACCGTTTTGACATTCAAACCTGAAAACGATACACAAAAACTACAGTCCGTCTGATTTCTGTAACTATTTACGAAATTTCAATCTGATGCTCATAGAGAAAGTTATGATGGTTTTCCTAAGGTAGCCTGTTTGAAATGTAATTCAGGAGCCTGCAAAAACCCTAACTTCTTTGGATCATATCTCTAAAAATATAGCGAGACAAGATCTGAAATTGAGACCTGAGATTCATCAGATTTCAGCTCAAATGGGTTTTAATTTTAGCTTCTGAAACTTCGTAGAAAAACAATTATAGAGAAAATTTGATGATGACCTGTTTGAAGCAGAGAAACCCTAGAATCCAAAGCTATGATACCAAATGTTATGCAACCAGCTCACAAAATAGAAGAAAAGAGAGATCAACGACTTCAAAATCAGCCTCTTTGAGGGGAAATCTCTACATTACACAAATGAACAATTCTTGGATGATTCAAATGACAAAACCTCCTTTCTATATATAGGAGTATAAGGGGTCATAATATAATGAGAGCCAACATAACAATAATATTGTAAGGGCACAACAATAACAATAGTGAGATTTTATGGGGAACAACAATAATAATATGTGGACAACATAGCCACATAAATAACAATAAGGGGCTATTATGACAATAATAATAAGGGAATACACTAGTATTATAGGGACCTAACAAAATACCAGAGTAGATTTGATTACAAAAAAACATAATGTGTGAAAAAGAATGTTGAGATCAGATTTGCGTAGAGGAGAAGAGATGCAGAGCAAAGACTAGAGCATATCTGAATGTTGAGATCAGATCTGGGTAGAGAAGAAGAGATGTAGAGTAGATATAGAGGCTGAATGCAAAGGAGGCTAAAGAATTAGTGTGTGGAGTTTTTGTAGATGTCATTGAGTTCAGATTTAAAGTGTTGGCGTCTTGAGAAGGAGCAGAAAAGACCTTAAGGAATATAAGTTGGAGTAAAAATTAGAAGTTTGTATCTGCAATTTCGATTGGAAAGCTTGTGAATTTGAGTTTGAAAATGTATGAAAGAGGAATCTGATAGGGAGCGCAGGTTGGTGCCTGCAAGTAAGGGGATCAAAGTCTCCTTCATGTTGGTGCTTGTAAATATTAGGGGATCAATATCTCCTTCAAGTTGGCACCTATAAATCTCAGGGATCGGAGTATCTTTCAGATTGGTGCCTGCAAATATTAGGGAATCAATGTCTCTTTTAGGCTAGTCTTTGTAAATTTCAAGGGATCAAAGTCTTCTTCAGGTTAGTGCCTAAAAATCTTAGGGGATGGGCGTCTCCTTCTGGTTGTGTTATAGCTCCAAATATCACCCTTGGTATTTGTGATGCTTTGTTTATGGCCTAGGGCAACCCCTCCTTCCAGACTTGGTCCAAATATTTTAAAAACAGTGTTTTACTTCCTGTACGCTACTTTGCCCTATGATAAAAGCGTGTACACGCGGGTTCGTCAATATCCAACCTGCGTATATGTGTTAAAACACTTAAAAAAATTAAATTTCCTTAACTATGGGCGGAGTTCACAGGTTTTACCTGTTGATTACCTCCTAGTGCCCGTGGCCCAACTGTTTCCCAACTAAAAAACTAATTGGGAGAAGTATAAATAGACTTCTATGGGAAGGCCTTAAGGAGGAGAGAGGAGATAGAATTACTATACTGAGATTATCCCCTGACCAAGTCTGAAGTATCCCTGTGCTTCAAGCACTTCCCCAAGTTCAGGAAACCCTTGTTTCCTTGAGTGTTGATATTCTCCCACTTGCTTGAGATATCATGGTATTGGTTATGGAAGGAGGATGTATTAGTTATCTCAAGCAAGTGGGAGAATATCAACACTCAAGGAAACAAGGGTTTCCTGAACTTGGGGAAGTGCTTGAAGCACAGGGATACTTTAGACTTGGTCAGGGGATAATCCAGTATAGTAATTCTATCTCCTCTCTCCTCCGTAAGGCCTTCCCATAGAAGTATATTTATACTTCTCCCAATTAGTTTTTTAGTTGGGAAATAGTTGGGCCACGGGCACTAGGAGGTAATCAACAAGTAAAACCCGTGAACTCCACCCATAGTTAAGGAAATTTAATTTTTTAAAGTGTTTTAACACATATATGCGGGTTGGATATTGACGAACCCGCGTGTACACGCTTTTATCACAGGGCAAAGTAGCGTACAAGAAGTAAAATACTATTTTTAAAATATTTGGACCAAGTTTGGAAGGAGGGGTTTCCCTAGGCCATAAACAAAGCATCACAAATACCAAGGGTGATATTTGGAGCTATAACAGTTGGTGCTAGTAAATTGAATGTAACAGTGGGAGCCTATAACAATATTGGTTATTAGTGGTTTATGATTCTAACAAAATATATGTATGTGTATTTATATATATGTTTAATTTTTTAATTCTTTTTATTACCGAAAATGAATATTAATTTATGTTTTCATACCAATTTTTGATAGGCGCAATTTTGTTTTTTTTGGTTGGTTTGACCCATGGGGATTTGAATCTTGACTCTCATAGTTTACATAATACTTCATAACTTGAGATGGCCAATTGAGATGCACCCATGGGCCGATAGGTGTAGGTTAATTATTAAATGTTTTCATTTATTTTAATTAGATATGACAATAAAAATTTTGACAAGATTATAATTTTTCATTATTTAAAAATTTGAATGCATAAATGGATTAGACATCTTGGAAAACCTTTCAAGAACTCAGATTGTGTACATTACACAACTCAAACTTTTGATTTCAACAAATCTTTGTCGTATTTTGATAAAATTGATCGGAAAATATGTTTGGAAAGGAGCCAAAACATTTAATAGTTACACTGTTATTTTTTTGGATATGCATGTATAGAATGACACTACCATTTACCTATAGAGATAAATAAAAAAATATGAATAACAAAATAAGAAATATAGAAGCATATGAAATGGTGGGACCACTTGTAGAATTAATGTTAAATTGAATATACTAATGTTAATTATGGTGGAAGAATTCTCTTTAAAAAAATGTTGATTTAAAAATAAGACTAGCATAAATCCATCTTAACTCTAGATCTACGAAATACAGAGAGGATCAAAATTTTCAATATGCAACCTATGTTTGAGTGTAGTTTCTTGAAACGTTTGCACCTAGAGAGATTTGATTCCTTTCTACTCTTGAGAAATCTAAAATTAAGATGGATCTAAATTGATTCTTAATAATATTATTTATCTTTATATAAATTCCACATATCTAAATATTCATATTTTTAAATTTATTGAAACCTTAATAATACACATACTTATACATATACACAAAATTTTTATTTCACTTGTTATATATATATATATATATATATATAAATGGTGATACATATATACATTTTCATTTTTATTTGACATATTTTTATATGCTTATTAATTAAATTTAAATATAAAGCTATGAAATACAATGATTACAAATATGAATTATTATTTCAGATTTCATATTTTAATTTATATGATAAAACAGATCTTAGTTTATAGTTATTATTTATGTTTTTTAAATATTTCATATAATTAGAAACATTTCTATTATTTATTAATTAGTTTGATTAAATTTTTATAGTTTTCAAATACCATGCTTATAAATATTTCAATATTATATGTAGAAATTATGGTGTAGATTTGCAACTGCTCATGAAGTTTTAATTAAAATCACAAGACACAAACCTACTCTATTGCTCTGTAGAAGTTAATTCACAATTTAAAACAAAAATCTCAGACATGCAATAAGAAATAACACACATTCACCCAATATTTTCCTAGGGAAAACAATGTGCTAAAAACTCCAATGCCTGCTTGCATTAATTTGATGAATAAATATGTATTACAATTGCTTTGCTCAACTGGGCACAACCTGCAAGTGAATAACCTATCTCTCTACTCACTAAGAAGCTCCGAACCAAACTTAGTCAATTTCTGCTTATGCTTGAGCCCCTATTTCCTTGTGCATTTCCTTGAGAAATTAGGCCCCTATTGTTTAGGAATTTTTCCAAAATGAATTGTGCAATTCCCAAGGTTGATCATCTTACTGCATGCAACACATGTATACTCAAGAATAATCTACAATTGATGTTACACTGCCTTGGAATCTCCACCACAACTGGGGAACTTGAATTCTCTGCATGCACTAGCTATTTTGGGCTGATTGATCAGTTAACTGGATGATCACTGAGTTTTACTGTAGTCTCACTGAACAACTGACCTTCCACTAGTTCCTCCAACAGTTGGAACTAGTTTAACTGAAAATAACTTGAGATAACTAACCTTGATTGTTACAAATTAGCAATCACACAGGCTTAACTGAACTCTAACTCCTCGAACTAGAATTTATTGAGTAAACTGGGTGACACAAGCCATGTCACACAAGTTAACTGCATCCAAGCTGTCTGCTAATATGGAAATTCAATTTTTATCAATTTAATCAAGAAAAAATCGAATTGAGAATTTCTTGCTGCATTTTCAACATTATATGTTTATTATAATTTTTAAAAATTGTTTGTAAGTTTATTAATAAAAACAAAATTATAACATAACAAGTTGAATTAATTGGGCGCAGAGTATCCCCTAAAACTGCTTTTGGTTAGCTAAGAGCTCCCTAAAACTATTTTTCTTGACTAATAGCTTGTCTTCCTCAGACATATGTAAGAAAAAAGTTAACTACCCAAGACATAGAGGCATCTGGTAGGAGTGAAAGCCTACCCCATTATGGGCCACTAACGGGTCATTCTAGGATGCATGATTTTCCTTGAATAACGATGATTAGTCAGCTTGCATTCGTAAATAGTAACTAGAGATGGATGTACTCAATGCTAGTTTGACAATTGAATTATGATAGGTTTTCCACTGTGTAAAACAAGGTGGATTAATTAGTTAATTATTTTTTGATTTACTATACTTATTATTATTATTTGATCTAACCCTTCATATAACTTATGATTACGACATCTACTCTATCCCCAGCTATAGAGAACCTCTGGGCTTAATGATAAAACCAACACAGATCCATCTTAACTCAAAATCTACCAAATGTCGAGAGGAATGAAAGCGTTAAGATGCAAACCCATTTTTAAGTGCAAAGTTTAAGGAAATGTTTGTTGAGAAATCTAGGGCATTAGTATTAGTTGATTTCTTTTCCACTACTGACTACTTGTGAATGCTTTTTAACTTATTTAGATTAGGATCTACTTCTTCTTTAGATTATTAGTGTTCTTATTCATCAAATAGTAACCAATGCATGAACATAAATAGACAAGAGACACAAAATGTAGGCTATCAGCCAGGGCCAAAACCTCTCACTCTTTGAGAGGAAAACTTGCACAAATTCTTCTTATAGAGATTCCAATTGACGAATACCAAGACCAAGACCCTTGACCTAGTAGCCTCTCCAAGACCAAGACATAGTCCTCTTCCATATTCTCGTTCACTCTTTCTCGGTTCCTTCTACTTCAGATTTCACTCCATATGTGATGACACCCAATTTTGATTATTGCGGATATCAAACTTCTCCTCTAGCAATAACACCGAATCCCGAAGACATATTGCTGAACCATAGTTGTTGCGCTTTGAGATATCACCTCGATCTTCTTCCTTGTAACAACAATGAGATCTTGTCACACACATGTGACCTTTCTCTTGTGCAACATCGAACATAAGAAACCCTTGTCACTATAATCTGAACCTCTGTTCCTTTTCTTGTCATTGTAATATCCATCCAAAGTTAGATAGACATCCGAACTACTGTTGAATACGATCATCCCTAAATAGAACCTCGCAGTCCCTTCTCCTTCTTTTGATTGCATCGAACTTATCACTGCCACTGTTTATTCGAAATCACAAAGATATCCGAACTGTACTCTTCCATTGTCCATGCAAAATTCTGTCTCTATCATCCAAATGAATCAGAGAAATATATTCGAAATTCTGTCTCTGTGGACTGGGTCGAGGTTGCCATTTATAGTGGTTTGTCCATCATATTAAGCCAACATGAGTTCATCCATAATGAGAAGCCAACATGGGTTAGTTGCTTTGACTTGAAGCCAACATGAAGAGGAGGAATTTTTTCTTGTCGTTGGAGGGCTATTATAGACTCATATACATTTGAAATATCCCAAGAAGGGTTCTTCATACATGACATTGACTCTTTGAATCTAATGATAAATCTTAAGGCTCTCAAAGGGAGCCAACTAGATAAAAACCCTTGCTCGTGAAACTCATGAAGTAAGGCATTACAAAAATAAATTTTATTTTCCTCTTTTCATCATTTACAAAGATCATAATTACATGTCATTATGAAGACCGAACTTACTTACATTTTACAACACTCCCTGTTAACTAGGGAGGTATTCATAATGGTACTTGGTCATTCTCAATCTGAAGAATTTCTCATAAGAAGAGTCAGATTGATAACCCATCTGTATAGCATCATATCAACCAGCATTGTCACATAGCAAGGCCTTGACTAACAACTCTATCCACTTGATGAGAGCACAATGCTGGCAAGACCAATGATTCATATACACCATAATCATTGTCTCTCAAGGTACATACTCCACCCGGGCGTTCACAAAGTATGACCTATTTTAGACTATTATTATCTTGGATAGCTAGTCCTCAAAGAATATCGGTCCACAACTACTCTTATCTTGGATGCCCTATCTCATCCTCAAAGAGTATCAGATTCCACATGATTACCCAATCCTCCATTCTGTCTTCCCAGGTGAAGACCTGAATGATGTGTCTATCTCTCCCTCTCAGTTAGGGAGCAAATATCAATTCCAATAACAAAATGTACTCATTCCTACGGAAGGAATGTACCTAAGCTCCCACTTGGCTTAGGGATTTTTAGGCTCCATCTTAATTAGGGACCGACAGTAGCTCCCCAACCAACTGCTTGAAGAGCTCCTTCCTTCGATGTCATGAATTTCGTTGTCAAAGAGTCTTAATCTTTTGTGGCTTCTTCATAGGGCACATACCATCCATTGCTTTCATCCATGGGTCAATCATGTCATTATACCTTTCATCAGAAAGTGATCCATTAGTCTTCATATGGCCTTGCTTTATTTCATACTGCCTTCTTCATGCCATATTTTCCAGAAGGATCTTACATCCTTTTATATGGTCCTCTTGGAAGTCATCCACAGTTATTCCCTTGCGGTATTCCTGCATAAGCCCATCCATATATTTGTTCAAAAATAAGAAATGGACACTTAAATCAAAATTACCTTTGTGATTGTATTTCATCATGACATCTTCCAGTTTGCATCAACATCCTGCATACATGTTGACATATCTCCCAAAGATATTCATTGTCAAGGGTCTCCATATTTTTTCAGACTTTCATCAGAGTCTTCATATATTTTCGGGAGATTTCCTAGTCAAATATTCTAGTCCTCGGATGTTGATTGCCTTTTCAATGGTTTCATAGTCCACAATCTCTTCCTTCCTTTCTTCACACATTTCATTCCCAAGAACTTCCAATAAGAGTTCCTCTGAACTACTGTCAATCACCTCATATTCATATGAGGACATATTATGTTGATTTCATCTAGTGTGAGCTACGCCTTCTTGCATCTTTTAAGAGGAGGAGATCCTTTTCCTTTGATCATTCTTCTCAAGATAAAAGTAGCGATCCATGTTACCTGCAACCACGACATGACATTATAGTATTGAGTACAAGCACACATACCTCATTTACCTTCAGGTCATCTAAGATTCTTTCAACAACTTCCTTGATTCAAAATTTCTTCAACCTCTTGATCTACTTCATCTCTTATGTCATCATACCATCATCCCATGAATTCCACAAGTTGGAGTTCCTGATGAAACACTTGCTTCCACTCTAGATCGGTGAATCCTTCGATGAGGATTCCATCAAAGAATCTTGAGGATCTTTCATATCCCTATAGAACATATGTTTCCTTTTGACTTGATGTATGATGAGACTTGTCCTAGATGACTTCTTCCTTTCCTTCAATTTCCAATGAGGTTCCCAAGAGCTATAACCTTCACAGTTGACTGCCATAGATTTTGTTCTAGTTTTCCTTCATTTTTCCCTATGGTGATATCATGAGCTCTTGCTTCTAGTGCTTTTCCTCTTTAAAAATTTTCCACTTCTTTGGTGAAATGGATTTCTTCTTTATCTTCCTTGTTATTTCCCTTCTTGTACTTAGGACAATCTTTCCTCTAATGCCTATAACATTGAATCTTAGCTATGAAGACAAAATTTTACAAACTTCCCTTTCCTTCTTGCAAATGTTTGCATCCTTTCACTTTAAACTTTAACACTTTTTCCCTCAACCCGCCTTCTTCTATCTTTCATAGAAACCACAAGTTGTTGAATGGGATAACTTTCTTATCCTCATAGACATTGGTTACCTTGTTCATCAGTTGGTGCATTTAAAACAATGAGGATTATCTCTCCCAGATCTTGCATTTGAGATCTTATGAAGATAACCCTTTATCCTTTAATATCTTCAATTTATGTAGACCAGATCTAAGTGATGTGACCTTCTTTATTGCATCTTCAGAGAATAGTTCTACCAGCTTATCATATATTGGAGACAATGATGTCTCCAATGCTGCTATATGTGGGGACCTTTCATAAGAATCCCTTTCCATGTATTCAGAGGAGACATTTTCATTGATATGTTCATTGACTTCACTTTCTTTGAGGACTATGTCTATCCTCCTTTTCCATGCAAGTAATTTCGATGACCCGAACAACTTATATATCTCCTTGCAAAACAAAGTCATTTTACCAAATTTGATTATAAAATGAAAGATACTTACTTGACAAGTGAAGATGAAATATTCAACTTGATAACTTTGATGGTGATTGAAGAAGATGTATTAGTGCTCCTTTTGGATGATCTTCTTCCAAATGAAAATCCCTTCTTCAATAAAGGAGATTGCTCCTTTTATGATGTGAACGCCTTTAGATCTAGCTTCCTTTGTTGATGGTGCTTGATGAGGATGTTTTAATGCTTCCGCGGATGATCTTCTTCAAGGATAATGAGGGGGTCCTTGCTGCAATGGTAGGGAGCTTGCGTTATAGATTTTGAAGATGATGATAATGATTTCCCGCCTTCAAGATATTTCAACTTCTTTGGTGGTGAATGAGTGCAGATCAGAAATGCTTCTAGGGTTTCAAATTTCTCCAAGATGATGTGATATTCATCTTTAAAGTACTTCAAGATACCTTTCTTTGTAGATAACTTGATGAGGGTCTTTGTGGTCTTTTGATGATGACTCTAGGATCAAACACTTTTTGCTAGTATAAACTTCTAGCTGCTTTGATTTGTAGATCTATTTTTCTTGAGTAGAAATAAGGCCTTGGCCTTGATTATTTTGATTGATGATCCCAATACTTCTTTTGAAGTAGATCTTATTCTTTGATCTAGGGTTTGATTCTTCAATGTAGATATTTATACTTTCGTTTTGATATCCTTCAATTTGTTTTGATGCCATTCTTGAAACTTGATCCATGAGTGTCTCTTTGATTGCATGTCCTTTCCTTGACTTTGACACCTTATCTCTGAAACCAAGTTGAGAAATCTAGGGCATTAGTATTAGGTGATTTCTCTTCCACTAGTGATTGCTTGTGAATGCATTTTAACTTCTTTAGATTAGGATATACTTCTTCTTTAGATTATTATTGTTCTTCTTCATAAAACAGTAACCAATGCATGAACATAAATAGACAAGGGACACAAAATGTAGGCTATCAGCCAGGGCCAAAACCTCTCCCTTTGAGAGGAAAACCCACACAAATTATTCTTGTAGAGATTCCAATTGAAGAATACCAAGACCAAAACCCTTGACCTAGTAGCCTCTCCAAGATCAAGACACAAGTCCTCTTCTATCTTCTCGTTCACTTTTTCTCAGTTCCTTCTACTTCAGATTTTGCTCCATATGTGATGACACCCAATTGTGATTACTATGGATATCAAACTTCTCCTCCAGCAGTAACATCGAATCTTGAAGACATATTGTTGAACCATAGTTGCTTCCCTTTGAGATACCACCGAGATCTTCTTCCTTGTAACAACAACGAGATCTTGTCACACACATGTGACCTTTCTCTTGTGCAACACCGAACATAAGAAACCCTTGTCATTGTAATCTAAACTTTTGTTCCTTTTCTTGTCACTGTAATATCCATTCGAACTTAGACAGAGATCCGAACTACTGTTGACTATGATCATCCCTAAACAGAACCTCGCAATCCCTTCTCCTTCCTGTGATTGCATCGAACTTATCACTGCCACTGTTTATTCAAAATCATAGAGATATCCGAACTGTACTCTTCCACTGTCCATGCAAAATTATGTCTCTGTCATCAGAAAAACTCAGAGAAAGATGTCCGAAATTTTGTCTCTGTGGACTAGGCTGAGGTTGCCATTTATAGTGGTCTGTCCATCATATTAAGCCGACATGAGTTTATGAACATGCGTGTCTCCATTATGAGAAGTCAACATGAGTTAGTTGTTTTGACTTGAAGCTGGCATGAAGAGGAGGACTTTGTGCTTGTCGTTGGAGGGCTATTATAGACTCATATATATTTGACATATCCCAAGAAGGGTTCTTCATACATCACATTGACACTTTGACTCTAATGATAAATCCTAAGGCTCTCAATGGGCACCAACTAGATAAAACTCTTGCTCATGAAACTCATGAATCAAGGCATTACAAAAATAATTTTTATTCTCTTCTTTTCATCATTTACAAAGATCATAATTACATGTCATTAGGAAGGCCAAACCTAGTTACATTTTACAACAATGTTTACACCTCAAGAGATTTGATTCCTTTTGAGATTTGGTATATCTAGAGTTGAGAGAGAGATTTATGTTGGCTTTTAGTGATATTATTTATATTTCTATAAATTTTACCTCTATATACATAAATGTTTTTATTTTTATTGAGACTTAGATAATACATATGATTAGATACATTTTTTTTCAAAACATGCTTTATAGTTTTTTTTTAATGTTATATATATATATATATATATATAACTTAAATTTAAAACTTATAATAGTTATGAATATGAATTATTATTTCAATTTGTATAGTAAAATGAATATTAAATTAAAAATGATTATTTATATTTTATGTATATTTTACATTTTTAAATATAAAAATATTTTTATTTATAATTATATGTTTATTAATTATATAATGTGAAATATGATTGTTATAAATATAAATCATCATTAAATTTATTTTGATGTGATATATACACTATAATATATTTAATTTTATTAATAAAAACAAATTATAACACAATATATTGAATTTATTTATTGTTTTTATTACTTCAATGTTTTAATTGATTCAATGTTATATTTTATTATTATTAATTTTTAATTAACATTATGTTTACATTATAACATCTTTTCCATAATAAATTAGAAATACATAATTAAAAAAAACAAATAATTAAAAAATTAATGAAAGAGAATAAATTCTTAAATTTAATAAAAAAATCTATTTAATTCTAAATTGCGAAAAGAAAACATCATTTTTACATTAAAAATGTGTGTTTTTTAACAAATTTTAACCTGAGAACCTGATATTATAAAGATTTATGACCAAAATGTTATCATTAATGATATTATAAAGACTTATAAACAAAATGTTATGATAAAATTAAACTTTTTACCTGAGAACCTGATATTATAAAGATTTATGACCAAAATGTTGTTATTAATGATATTATAAAGACTTACAAACAAAATGTTATGATAAAATTAAACTTTTTACGTGAGAACCTGATATTATAAAGATTTATGACCAAAATGTTATCATTAATGATATTATAAAGACTTATAAACAAAATGTTATGATAAAATTAAACTTTTTATTAAAATAAAACTACTTTTATTAAAAAAATATTCGCACACAGATAGCCTACTCCTAAATACGAAGTTGGAATTAGGTACAACAAATTGTAAGGAGAAAGATGTTATTAGTCCCTGCCTGGGACTAATAATGATCGATCGATCGTTGACCATACATTAACCGGTCTTTTGACCAAAAAAATTTGTGCACTATCAAAGTTTAACCAAAGTTTATCTCTGCAAATATCAGTGTAAGAAATTTATAACCAAAGTTGCGAATTGGAGGTCTTATTGCACGCTTCACGTGCCCCAATGTTAAAATGAAATTCCGGTGTAATCTTTTTACCCAAACTTTTCATTTGAAAAATTATCCACAATGAATTATCCGGTGTAATAGCTTTATCCAAAGTTTCCAAGCATGAGGTTTTTCAAACTTTGGTTAAAAGTTTTTTTCCAATCCAAAATGTTTGCAACCATTCAATAAATGCGCATGAGGGTTTTCAAACTTTGGATACAAGATTTTTTTGATGCAGTAAGTTATGCAACCTCGCAATAAGACCTTTTGGATACATGATTTTTTCGATGCAGTAAATTATGCAACCTCACAATAAGACCTTCAAATTCAAAATTTGCATAAAAGTAGTTTTGGGATATAAAACATTGGTTAAATAAAGCATATCCACAACACGAATTTTGCATGGTAGTAGCCACTTGTCTTCAGTTGGCCACTTGTCTTCCGTTGTTCTTCAATTCTAAATGCTATATGGCAGCGTGCTCGCCCTTTTGCAGATTTCTCAAATACTTCTCAAATACTATATGGCAGTCGGCATACCTGTCTTTCCCTTCCCCTTTTTCATTTTGCTGCAGGAGGCATTAGCATTTTTGCATTTTGCTACAGGAGGCATTAGCTTGGCTCCTTCAGAAGTCTAGAGAAATCTGCTTCTTCTGAAGTCTGAACAAAGCTGCAAAGCAGTCTCAAACATATCATTCACAGGTGCGCATACTTAAATTATTCACAGGATTCACAATCTTAAATCTATGCCCATTCTATTCATTGTCATCGTTTATCTGAAAACTTTAAAATATTAGTGTTCGCTTCTATCAAAAGGGATCCGATGAGTGTCTCTGTTTGCAAAAGATTATGAGTCTAAATATTTCTGGATTGGGAAGTACCAACGGTGAAAACGAAATGTATATATATCTGTATCTGTTTCTGCATAATCACAACAAAATATATAAATTTGGCATTTTATAATGATATGTATTATAGATTCAGTGCGTTCAATTGATTTTGTTCCCTAATAATTAAATATTAAAATTTATAATTAAATTTTAGTAATTTTCAAAATATCATAAAAATAAGCATCTAGGACTAAGATACCTGGAAAAGTTGAAAATATCTGTAAATTTCTTTTACTTCAAAAAGGATATGAATATAAGGCCTGCGTAGCTGCTACTCCATCTATCTCTATCTCGCCTTATTGTTTTTTATATATATCTACACTAACTTTATCAGAATTTGGAATGCTGATAAACTTCTATGCCATTTTCTTTCTGATCCCCTTTGCATAATGTTGTATGTCACCCCCTTAATCCCACCATTTTCTTAGTGAGGAACTACTACCCGCAAGATAGTGGATGGGTCAATCTACACCAGGTAAATATCAGTAAAATTGTATTATTATTAAATGTATCCAAAGCGCTGCCACCATCATACAAAACAGTGCCTAAAAGGGTTTATGGATAGACACCGAACTAACGTTTATTAATGGTTTTGAATGCCATGTATTTAGAGGAATATTTTTATTAATGGTTTTGAATGAAAGCATGTATCAGAATTAACAAGGAAAATACAACTCGTCTGCAACCTGAATTTGTTCCTCCAGCTTTCTTTCTTCAGTGGTCAGCACCGACTTGATCTTTGCTTGCAATTTTCAATTCTGGTCTTGAAGGGCTTGGAATGCCTTTTGCAAATGTGCAATCTTTTATGTCACAGAGATTGGTAGGTCCATCTCTGCGGGGCCTTTCGGAATGACTAAGTCAAAATCCTCAACTACAGAAGCTAAAGACTCATAAATTTAAAATTGAGGGTTTCAATCTCCAATAAATTCAAATATCAATCTCTGAATGTCCAAAAAATTACGCTCTGGGTCTTTCTTTACAGCTAATTTTACTGTTATTTTCATTATCGATATCTGGTTTTGTATAAATTCACTACATAAGGGATTGAGAGAAATAGGAATGAGAACCTGGATACCAGCTGAGGCTTGAAAAAAGATCTTTGTCCGCCAAGAAAAACAACAACGTGACTTGATCCTTGTCATTGTTAGCCTGGATGGATTCAAAGGCGGTGGAGAAATTTTCAGGAGTTGCATCAATCTAAGTAAAATCCATGGTTTCTTCCCTATCTGCAATATTCCCACCCAATCATTTCGGGAGGTTTCTATTAGCATGTCGTATTACTTACTCTTATTGACGTGCTAATGTTTTGGTTATCTGGTTTATATGGTTCATAGTAGCTTTATCAAATCTTTTGAAAGGTGGCCATTCACGGTTTAAGCAGGTTTTCCATGCAACAGGGAACGTGGCTTGCATCCAAACCCATATGTCATCCAAATTTTTTTAGTATCATTTAAATATTGAGTCGAACCTAGAAATTGGTAAATTTTTTATTATAGCTTTTAGCATATATACCGATATGAGTGCTCAAGTGCCATGGTAAAACTAATGTTCATGCAAATTTACCAACATAGCAAAGAAAGTCGAAACGAAATTCAGACCAACTTTAAAGAAAAATATGTTAAATTATTTGGTTTGCTTAGTCATGTTTTCCCCGCTCAGCCTAGTAGACTACATCATTTACAAGATAGATATGTTTATTTGCAAATAGTCTATTTACAAAATGGATATATGCAACAAATTTTACAATAGATTTGATTGGCTGTAAGAGTTTCATTTGCTCGATCAATGAAAACCCAAAAGGAAACAAAAGCCCATCTATGAGAAATTTCGGAGCATCTTCAAAATGGCATTGTTTTATTGAAAAAGTGCGAAAATGCCATCAGTTTTAATGTTTTCCAGAAACTCAAATATGCTTCCCAAATCAACCAGCTAGAGAAATAGATTCTTGACTTCATTCAATATCAAATTCCTCTCCAATTAAGTCCGAGGTTATGAATCTCGTAACAAAGTTGAAGAGCCTTCACTCACTGTGCCAATTGGGGTTGGTGGATCAGAGAAAAGTAAATGAGATAGTCGTGCCCGGGCTAACCAACCACCAGTGTTAATCCATATTGTTGTTTCAGCAGCTCAACCTTGCATATTTCACTTCCAATTAAGCTGCCATGCAGCAACACTCGTTACATATTGACTTAAAATTATTATGGTTAATTTTACATAAATTGTTATTATTTAACGGGCATTTTATTTGTTATAGGGTATCTTGGGGTATATGATGTTTAGATTTTTTTTTTAATGACCGTCTCTCTCAATGTGTTTGGAAGTGTGCAAAACTTATTTTTTTATGGTTTATTTTTATCTCAAAACCTCATTAATACTTTATTTAGAAATTCAAGGAATTAGAAATATATATAGTTGCAGAGAAAGTAGGACTGGCCAAAGGCAGGACTGGCCAAAGGCGTGAGCAAATGGAATATAGTTGCAGAGAAAGTAGGGCTGGCCAAAGGCGTGGGCAAATGGAATAGACAAGTCATAGTGCTCACTTATCTCACAAGTCACAATGGATTTTAAGCGGATTCTCCTGGATAAGACAACAGAATCTGGAATCCATATCCAATCAATTAAAATGATGAATAGAGACCATAAATGCTATTGATTAGGGTGATGCAAGTTAATCCATGGTTTTTACCCATCTGCATTAGTTTTTATGCAAGCAACATAATTGGAAATTGTTAGTGATGTAAATAATTAATTATCCAGGCTGTTTGTTTTCTATTGCAAACCATGCTCAAAAAAGGGTGCGAAGACTAAAGGAAGAGGACAGGGAACCGACTCGCCAGGTAATGGAAAGAACGCTAGAAATGAACTAGACCGTTCTCTAAATACCAAAGGAACAACAAAGACGACAAAGCCACGCCGACTGATTTTTTAACACTAATCATTTGATTATTAAAATAAATGGAAAAATATTTGCAATTCGAAGATCAAATTATTTTAAGATAGAAATGTGATTACACTAACTTGTTTTTAGTGGTCGTTGGCAGTTTGTAAGCGTAATATACGTTTTTGTTATATTTATAAAACATAAACATCTATTAGGGTTACACACTGTGTTACATCATTTACAAATTGTGTTATATGGCATATATTTATTGTTTAAAAGGTGGTTTTTCATGCAGGGAACGTGGCTTGCATCCAAGCCCACATGTCATTCAAATGTTTTGGCCATAAATGCAAGCCCACGTGTCATTCAAATGTTTTCGCCATATATTTATTGTTTTACACAAATAAATTATATATATATATATATATATATATATATATATATATATATATATATATATATATATATATATATATATATATAACAATTAAAAAGTATGTTTTATATTTCTACATTGTAACAATAACTATTATACTATATAGTTAATTAGTTTTTCATTGACACTAAACTTTCTGAAATACATGATATAGTTAAAAGTTTCGTTGTTCATTCTGAAATAAAAGTTAATGAATTCGTTGTTCATTCTAAAATACACGAATTTGATATTCATAATGCAGAATTGATTTTTTAATTTTGTAACTTATTCGAAAAGTCTATTGAAAGCTCTTGAAAAAGAAAGGGCAACATTGATTTTATTCGCTGTCTTTGTGCATTTTTATCTACAATATGCCAGACTCTTTTATATGATTGTTCATTTAAGCTTATAGCATACACATAATATCTAATTCTTTTAACTTCTCTGCATCATAGTCTCCAGCGTTATAAAGACCTCGCGGGAAAGAGCTGTAGTTTCTCTGCACTCTCTTCCAAGGACAGAATCAATAGTTCCCAAATTCTCCAGAGAACAAATTACACACTGAAGTTGTTTTATCCTAGAAAGCGTGACTGTTATGTGAATGAGCAAAGTTGGTTTAGATCTGAAACATGAGTGCTTAAAAGATTAAGTTTATGAAACGATCAATACCCCAAACATTCAACTTCTATAACATATTAAATTGATACAACAATATATGGAATAACTGGATTATTAAACTACATTTATTAAGATTTGTAATATAAAGATTTAAAATATTCAGTCTACATAAATAAAAACTACTTATTAAAAAATAACAAAAAAATTATATATCACAAATATTATATAAAATTTCCAAAATAAAAAAATATATATCTAATTCGCCATAATTACACTTATATAAAAATAAAAGTTCATCACTCTTTCTATTTCATTTGAAGAGTACACCCATGTTCATTTTGAAATATTAAATTATATAATTTGTATTTAATAATTAAACTTGTCCAACACACTGGGCGTTGTTTTATTACACATTCAAGTGAATTATGCGATTGTGTGATTGTTTTCTCTGTTCTGGAATAAGATGCCTTTGTGATAGCCTTCTATGAACACATTAAATTAATATGAAAATTGTATTTCCTTTGAAATTCGATTAAGTGAATTATGCGATTGTGTGATGCAGACAACAAGATCTTTCAACGCCATGCAGACAACAAGATCATTCAGGTAAGGTAGCAAGTTTGTTCGACGAAAGCAGGTTTTTAGTGAAACAGAAAATTTAGACATGTTGCACAGAGCATTTGTATTCTGTTGTTGTGGCAGACCCCGACAGGGACTACCAGCTACATGCAGCACTTGTTAATGAAAAGGGTGAAACCTCCCACTATTTTTTTATTAATTGATATAGGTTAAGGTTTATATTTATTCATTAAAAAAATGAGAGGCTCACATACTTGGCAATGCTGGCAAACATGTTGCGTTATTTTAGTTTATAATTCTTCACACTTTATACGCTCAAAATCCTCCACTACCCTCCACTTTATAACTTCAAAACGCTCCATAACATGTAGAAATACACCTTTATGTCAATTTACACCCTCAAGGAAGTCTATTAAATTGAAAGATGAAAATCAAAGTACAAACATTTGTTACTCTATAAGTTAAAATTTTTATCATTAAATCTTAATTTTCATTGAAAATTTCTGTATTTATGAGTAAGGTGGATAGGGAGTAGAGTTATTTGAATGTTAAGAATAATTCACTGGGGTTTTGAATGAGAAGTTAAAAAGTATAATGTACTTGGGTTTTGTTTTACTTTTAGTTTGAATGAAAATGAAAAAAATATAATTACGAAATATTAATTTATTTTAATCATTATTCATTCAATTTTGTATTAATATCAAGTTATATATATATATATTTAGATCAGAAATTTAATTTGTAAATATTATTTAATTTTAATGATTTTTATTTATTTATCAAAATTAAATTGTATTTAAAATAAGTGTTAAAATAAAAATATACTTCTCCGATGGGGTGATAAATGGAGCATTGGCGGTTCAGGATGGGGTGTTAATACTTCCAACATGCGTCATTAATGATAAGAATTTGTGTTGGGAACGCTTCACCTGGCGCGAGTCTGGTGAAGGTTCTGGAGATTGTTTGCTTGACTGAGGATCTCATTTGTGCTTTATGAGAGATGAAGGTGGAAGCTGTGGTGAGTGGTAGCCCTTCAAGTGCATAAGTTGGCTTACTTCGCAGGCCACACTAGCCTCCTTGGTGACAAACTATAAGTAGGGTTACGTTTTCAGGCGGTATCTTATGCCGTGGTGTTGAAGGTGGTTTTGAATGTCGATAATTAGTACCTTGGACCACTGTGGTAGGAAGTGGTTCGTAGACAGTTGTTGCAGCGTGTTTCTGGTGTAGTTTTCATAGCTTGGGTTGTCGGCAGCTTAGTTCGGGGTTTGCCCAATCTCACGGTAGAGTAGGTAAATTCTTATGGTTTTGTTCATGTTGTCCTTTTTATTTGGGGTTATGATGTAGCTAGCTCTGCCACCCTTGCAGGTGTAGTTGCTGGGTGGGGTTTTGTGGTGGCTAGCAACTTTGTATTTGACGAGGTTGATTGTCAACCTGTGGGTTCTGGGCTTGTGGGGAAGCTATATTGGGGATGGTCCATTGAACCTAGAGGGTGGCTTCGAGTTATATGTGTTTGGTGTTTCTTAGTGTGAGGGGAGGGTGAAAAAATTGTGTGTATGGGGCTAAGGTGGGGCAGGGGTCAGACACTTGTGTAGTGTCATAGGCATAAGGCTGGGCCAATAGAGAAGATATCTTGAGATAGACTGTGAGTTGTGTTGAGAAATCTAGGGCATAGAGATTAGATGATTTATCCTGTAATGATAACTGCTTGTGAGGACTCTTTACTTTTTCTTAATTATATTCTTCTTGTACTTGATTATTATTATGTGTTCTTCTTCATCAAACAACTAGCAAACCATAAAGAACAATGAAACAAATGACACAAGATGTAGGCGATCATCTAGGGCCAAAACCTCTCCAAGATTGAGAGGAAAAACCAATGAATTCTTCTTCTTATAGAAACCTCAATTGATGAACTCCAAGACCTAGACCCTTGACCAAGAACCCTTCCAAGACCGAGTCAATGCTCCTTCAACCTATCCTGTAACTACACCTTTGACTTGCCCAGAAACTGCAACCTCGCCTTGCCCAGAAACTACAACTTCGACTTGCCCAAAAATTGCAACTTAGAGTTGCCCAAAAACTGCAACTTTGACTACAACAAGAAACTACAACTGTAACTTCAATTTTTCCTAGAAACTGCAACTTCTCTTCTTCGCTTAGGTAGATTCTCTCTCCTAGAGAATTCATCTTCTAGAAAAACTCTTCTTGGTGACCTAACTTCACTTCTGCAACTTGGTCTCATTGCAACAAAATGTTGCCTAATTCCTTCACACATGTGGAGAGAAGTAGCCCAAACCAAAACCAAAAACTTCGACTTCTTCTCCTTCCTTCAAACTCCTCTTCTTCACACTTATTTTTGTCTCTATGATCGAACTTGTGTGAGTGAGAGTGTCTCCTCCAAATGAGGTCGAGTGCCCTATATATAGGCTTCCTTGTGCCTCCTATTAGGCTGACTTGATGCTTGCATGATTGACTTGGTCTTGTAGGGTCTTTTGACTCTAATTTGACTCAAATAGTTTTCTTTACAATATGTAACATGCCCAAAAGGGTCATTCATAAATGACAATGAATCAATGACTTTATAACAAACCTAGAAGCACTCAATGGGTGCTTTGACCTATAAAATAAATTCTCTTGAGCATGAAACCCATGCCTCAAGACTCACAATAATAAATTTATTTTTCTATTTTCATTAAAAACATAAGATCATGATTACATTATGAAGATCGAACCTAGTTACATATTTCAACACTCCCTCTTAACTAGGGAGGTATTCATAATCCATACAAGGTACTTGGACATTCTCAATATGAAGAATTCTCATAAGAAGAGTTAGATTGGAAACCCATCTGGTAACCCTCGCAGGTTTGGCGACTCCATTGTAGTGATTCCGAAACTTGGATGATCATCAGTTTCAGCTATTAAGGTTTTTCTTTTTTTAATCTCTTAATGTTATTATCTAGCTTTTAAACCCTAAGACATTCAAAATTCTAGCTTCCTAGTGTTTTCTGGCCTTTTTCGTAGGTAACAGGTACCAGCCGCAATGGAGACGACAAATTTTTCTGCGACCTGCCGCCCGAGAACCAAGGAACATAAATCAAACTTTTTAGCCCCAAAAATGCAATTTGGAGGTCTAGAGCACACTTCTTGGCCCAAAATGTGCGATCTCCCCTGAAAATAGGTTAGTACTTGCGATTTTGGGTTTTTTTTTTTTCTGAGTTTTGTCTGCAATTTTTCTGGGTTTTTTTGAGAGCACTGTATTGGGTTGTTTGACCATTGTCCCAACCTATTTCAGGCCTAGATATGCTTTGTTTTTCTTGTTGAAGAATAATCAAGCCCTTAGGGTTTCATTCTGCTTCCACCTTTATAGGAAGAGTCAAGTTGAGTAGGCAGTCTGAGATTTTCAATGCTTTCAACCATTATTTACAGATCTGAGCCATCATTTTATCAGATCCTTAAGATAGGTTGTTGTTTTTTAGTGTAAGTATTTTCATCCTGCCATCAATGATAAAAAATCCTCTTTTCATATCATATTAGGGTCCCACTCAGAAATTTTTGTCATTCCACCTAGGTCCTCATTGAAAAATTTACTCACTGATGGTAGCCCTAGTAAAAAACCTCACTCTCCCTCAAAAATCTATACTTGCTGGCCCACCTTCATGTCTTACTGAGCATACTTCAATCATGAAAGCTCATTTCATCATGTCTTTATGTCAGTCAAGTAACCATGAAGTCTACTCACTTAAGGTTTCCACTAGGTCTCTAGGTTTCATTCTTTCAAGGTCCAATAAAACACCATTTCATTGCATAAGGCCAGTAAAAGTATGAGAATGAACAAAATAATATCCCTTTTTCATTTAAAGAGGATTTGCAAACATGTGAATATGCTTGCCAAATTTGTAATTCTGATTTCAAGTATGAGTTTCATTCCAAATTGTAATTTTATTCCAAAAATGGAGATGTAATTTTATTTTTCACTATGTAATTTTATGTCTTTCAAATGTACTAAGCACATGATTTCCAAGCTGCTAATTCAGAGTTCCAAAATGCCAAAGGACCAAAAATTCAAAGGTCAAAATTTTCTCAATGTATATCAAGTGATCAATTTGTCAAAGAAAAAGTCAAGTGTAAAGGTATAGTTTCCAAGAGTAAGGTGAATGACAAAAGGAAGAAAGTGGGTCCCAAGATCAATTTTGAAAATTTAAACAAGGTATAAAAACCATAAAATACCAAGGGAAGGCTCATTTTCACTCTTATCCATCAATATCTCACTCACCTACACTCCATCTACCTCCCTTGACCTTTTCCTATGCCCATTCCTCTCATTTCCCTCTCCTAGGGTTTTGAGGGCATTTCTCTTGGTTTCATGACCTCCATGGTTAAATCATCAACAAAACTTGTATCTTGATGCTCTTACGCCTTCCCCTATCCTTAATATACCTTCCTAAACACTTCCCATCATTCCTATCCCTCAAAATAATAATTTTTCTACAAACCCTAGCCTATTGCTACACTTTTGACACTTTTCTAGACTAGGCTTGTGTTTTTCCCTTTTGGGCCCCTTCCCCTCACTCAATCCTTAAAATTCCAGTTTCCCCTACTTCCTAACATCCCTCCCTACCTCCCAAAATTTTCCTAAGAGTTTAGAAGCCCCCTATCCCCTTTATTTCCCTTCATTCCTATAAATTTCCCAAATCCCCTGTTTTGCCTACACTAAAACCTAATTTCCTCTCCCATTGAGCTAGGTTTGCTATGGAATCAGAGACATATGAGTAGATGAGGCATAAGGGAGGTCATATTAGCAATTATGAGGCCGCTCCAACTCATAAACATCATGTCTCCATCATTTTTCAAAAAGTCATTCCAAGGGACAAAATCATTTGCCACACATAGGGCCAATTTTTTTTCAAACTATGTTCTGACCAAACAGAGATAAATTTGACAAAAGTGAGGGAGTTTTTTGTCCATAATAGGCCAAGGATGAAAAAATTCCTTCAGGGTTTACACAAGTGTCATGGTTTTGGAGAAATATAAAAAATAGAGTTGCTACAAGAAGTTTTCTGCATTTCTAGAGCAACCTTGGGAAAATCAATTTTTCTCTTATCTGGAGTGTCCAAATGACTTTCTTGATAAGTCACATGACAAATATACTAGAATATATTTCCAATGAGCTAACATGAGCTCAATTTGGAGTTTCGGAAGGCTTCCAAACGTTACCTGCAATAGCACACTGCATTTTTTCACCCCCATTTTGCATGTTTTGACCAGTATTGGGAGAATTGAGTTTTGAGGGGCTATACTTGATCATGTTCAGTTCTTGATAGGTCCATTATGTAGCCAAGAGATAGGTATTTCAAACGAGATATTCTGAACTCAATTTGGATACCGGGAAGGCACTCAAAATCAAGCTGCAACATGGAGGGCGCGTTTTAGTGTTATGCTGCGTGTTTGAGAAGTCTTGAGAGAATCAACTTTTGGGGGGTCTAATCAAGTCCATTTTGCAAAATAAAGGTATATATGGAAACTAGATAGGATAAGATTTCCAACGAGATATCTTGGGCTGAATTTTGACACCGAGAAGGTAGTCAAAAGCAGCTTGCAAGATGGATAGCACGTTGGACACAGAGAGGGCGCATTTGACAAAGAGATGGCGCGTTTGACCAATTGTCTGATTTTTCATTGTTTTTTCTCTAGATTTAATTTTTATCTTGGGAAATCGAGTTTTTACTGATTTAATTCATGATGTAAATGTAATTATGGTATTTTTACTATTACCTAGGGTAAATAGGTTAGGTAAGTAGATTCTATGAGCTGTAATGAATGAGTTTCATTGTAATTAGGGATGAGTCACTTTGACCACTCTACACTCTAGCTATCTGTTCAGATTTTGGTGGAACTACTCCTCCTCTCATGGATTCGACCCTTGAGGCTGGGAGGAGTTTGTGTTGAGGCCTATCTCTTGTATTTTTCAGTATTTTCAAAGGTTGGACTCAGTTGGATGTTGTTGTTTTGATCAGAGACACTAGTGTAATCAATATTTGGTAGAATTTAATGAATGAGTTGCAACTATTTTGATGGAATACCTGTGGTATGGAATTTTGACACAGTTTCTTCTTATGTTGCATATGTTTTAATGTTTTGTACTCCCATGTTTCATTTCACTTCTATGATATGTTGATTTTCAAGTTGATGAGCAGAATACATCTTACATGCTCTGTTTTGGGGAAATCTTCATAATTTGTCCATTTTCTTCAGTTTAGAAAGAATACATGCTTGTCTTGCTCTTTCTAACACCTCAATAGTCTAATCCATCTCACTCAATAACATTAAAGTGTTTGAGTGTCTACCTACCTTGCTCCATCAGATATCTGCAATCATACCCTTATTTTCCCTGACCTAGTCTCTTTGACCTAATCCTCATCCAACAACCCAATTTCAAACAATCAAACCCTTCTACACATCATAACTAGCGTAAAAACCTAATTCCTCCATCCCTCTTGGCTGTGATCTTGTGGAGAGATCCCTCTCCGGCTTAGCAGCGCTAGGTACCAAGTCAAAAGGTTGGTCTATGGTTACCTCAGCTGGACTCTTCCTCAACATTAGAGATCCGGAGGAGTGATAACATTGTTCATCCAAAAATCCCTTTTGAGTCTTGTTTGGCCATTTTCCTTAGGGTTGCGTAGTTTTCCCTAGGTTTTTCACCCTTAATCCTATCTTTTGCAGCACTTTTCCCTCTGGTTTATTGCTATTTTACGCATCATTTCTAGCAGCATAGAGTCATTAGATCCCAATCACACTAAAATTTAGATCTTGTGGCCTTTCCAATGTGTTTTGAGTCAGTTTTTCCACCATTCAGTCTCCTTGTTTTTCAACCTAGTTTGGGTGGGGTTGTATGCATAATTTATTGTTTATTTACTGTTCATTATTTCAGTTTATTTACAGTTTTCAACATCTTTTTTCCTTTTTCAAACAATGGGCTTAATTAAAATTAACACACATTTTGACACACACAAGCACACCTAAAGTGAAGGGCACTTGGTTTACACCACCAAGCCAAGACATAAACTTAATTAATCAATCTCCCTCACAAGAGACAACAATATTTTGTTTATTACCCTTCACCATTTCCATGTCGCCAATGTCTTTCCATCATAGCACCACCAAGGTGTCTTTCGCAGAGACTCCAAGGTCTTCACCCCCAGTTTCCGCTTGGATGTATCACTCCTCCCCGTAGGGTCCAAGTGAGTCCTTCCCTGAGTCCCCATACCGACTCTTCTTCTGGTCTATCTGATTCCTCATCTGATTCTGAGTCTTCCCTCCCACCTATAGTCATCATGTCTGGTGCCAATGCAAGCAGGGGAAACCCACCAGCTAGTGGCTCTGGTCCTACTCCTATAGTCCCATCTAGCGAAATCGCCATAGGAACTGTTCCGGAAGCTCCTCTGCTTCCTTTTATGGCTGGGTTAAGCCTTTCGGATTTCAACCAATTGATAAATGACCCCATACACCATGATGCTAGTTGGCCAGCTATGCCAACTAAGCTTCCCTCCGACATTCCCAAGTTTGAGGGTAATTCTAGAGAGGACCCCACTAACCATGTCCAATCCTTCCACATGTGGTGTTCGTCCAACTCTATAACTGATGACTCCATTTGTCTTCGGTTATTCCAATGCATGCTCACTGGAGATGCTGCAAAGTGGTATGTCGACTAGCCTTTTGCTTCCCATTCCACTTTTGCGACTCTAGCTCAAGCGTTCCTTTCATATTTCCAGTTACCTCTCCGATATGACACTAATACTGAATTATTGACCACATTCCATCAAACTTCTGCCACCCGCCTTTCTGACCATGTCCAAGAATGGCATAGAAGGAGGAGCATGTGTCATGCTCCTACATTCGAAGATCGTGTTTATCTTGACTGGTTTCTTAGGTCGCTCTTAGCCCCCATAGGAAAATATGTCGCATCTCATTTTCCTCAATCAGAGGAAGAAGCTCTCCAGGTTTCCCTGAAATATGACCTGATTTATGCCCAATCCGGTTATGTTTATACCGTCTTGCTAGATCTCCCTAGACTTGGTGGTGCCAACACACCGGGGGCATCTCATGCTGCCGATGGTATCATTGGATCCATTTCCCATCGATCACCATATGCCCAATCGATCTATGGCTATCCTTAGGGGGGGACTAGTTCCTCCAACACCTATCCCCCTCCCCCCAACAACGTGTATTTAGGACAAAGCATGTCATATGCATTCACCCAACTGTATTAGTAGATGCTAGGGCCAACTGTTGCTCAACCTATTTACCAAACCGTTTCCCCTTCCCCCTCTTACACTTATGCACCACCGAGCACTCCAGCCTCCCACGTGTTAGTGCCACAGTCTCCAACACCTCCTCAACCTCTACCACAACAACAACTTCCCCTTCAGAGTCAAGTGTATTCTCAGCAAGGTGTGACCAATCCCCCCAATTCAAAGAAAAATAATAAGGGGAAAGGTAACCAGAACCAACAAACACAGGGTAACCAAGGTAATCAACCTAATATACCCCAGGGGAACCAACCTACCACCAACAACCAATAACAGGGTGATCAGTCCAAGCAAGCCAAGGTAATTCGTACGAATAAGCCTTGTGCATGTTGTGGTGTGCATGGCCATTATACTCATGAGTGTCCCCTCTTACCCCAGATGTGTCAAATGTGGGAAGCCCAAGCAACATCTAGAGGCTTGCAACCAACGCAACAACCTCCTAATCCTGCACCAAACCAACTGATCGTGCTCACGAATCATTTCCCTCAGAAAGGATATATTGTTGCCCAACCTCAACAAGGTTAGGCTACCCCTCCACCTCATCAGTCTAGTGATAGTGATTACCAGATTCTTATGATTAACTCTGACGGTGTCAACACCTTTGATATCAACCTCCAAACTCGGTCGCGTCAGTATGAAAAGCCATCAACTTCGTCTACAGCTGAGCCCAAAACCAAAGAGTCCTCTGAGTCCATTAGAAAACCCAATGGTTCCTTACAGATCCCTCCACCAAAAGAATAGGTCACTCCTACGTTCTCAAAAGGGCCATTACACCATAATGTTGCTTCTAATTGAGCTGCCCACACTTACAATATAGAAGACGAATTGGCGTAATCTCCTATTGACATGTTGACGATGGAAGTTGTTATGAAACCAGCTCACAAAAAGATAGAAAAGATAGATCAACGCCTTAGAATTCAGCCTCTTCGAGGGGGAAACCTCCTTTACATTACATAAATGAACAATTCTTGGATGATTCAAATTACAAAACCTCCTTTCTATATATAGGAGTCTAAGGAGTCACAATATAACCCAACCGACCTAACAATAATAATATAAAGCCACAAAACTAACAATAGAGGGATTCTATGGGGCACAATAATAATAATATGGGGACAATAGGGGCACAACAATATTAATAAGGGATACAACTACAATAGTAATGGGGCAATCACTAGTATTATAGGGACCTAACATGCCCCTCTCCCTCAAAAAAAGTGTTGTCCTCAATGCTTGAGTAGTTCTGGATGCTTCTATATAAAATTCTCATCCTCCCATGTGGAATCTTCAGTGGATAAGTTCTTCCACTTGATGAGATACTCTGAAATTGATCGATTTTGTAGCTGTCGAGTTCTTGTTTCAGTGACTGCTTCCAGTTCCAATATCATTTTTCCTTCCGCGTCAAGTTCTGGAAATATTGTTTGAACTGGGGGCTTGTCGCCTATAACCTTCTTTAAACATGAAACATGGAAAACTGGGTGCACTCGAGAAGCTGCAGGAAGCTCCAATTTGTATGCCATAGTACCAATCTTTTGCAACACCTTGTACGGACCATAATACTTTGGTGATAATTTATTATCCTTCTTAACTTGCTTGAGGGACATTTGTCTATATGGTTGTAGCCGTAAGAATACCCAATCACCTACATCAAAACTTCTTTCACTGCGATGCTGATCTGCCTGTTGTTTCATTCTATTATGTGCCAACACGAGGTTATCTTTTAAGAGTTGGAGGACTTGTTGTTGATGTTCGATGTGATGTTCCACTACTTGAACCTTAGAGTTTTCTCTTAAATATGATGTGATGGATGGTGGCTGATATCCATAAAGTGCCATAAATGGGGTCATTTTTGTTGTTGTATGGAAGGAAGTGTTATACCACCATTCAGCCAGAGGAAACCATTTGACCCATTGTGCTGTTTATCAGATACAAAGCAACGAAGATATCCTTCCAAACATTTGTTTACTATCTCAGTTTGCCCATCAGGTTGAGGATGATAAGATGAGCTATGAGCTAACTGAGTACCAAGACAAGAAAATAATTCTGTCAAAAAATTTCCAGTGAGAATGGGATCTCAGTCACTTACAATAATCTTTGGATTTCCATGTAGCTTTTGAATTGTTTCCATAAATGCAGTAGAAACTGTACTGGCTTTAAATGGATGTGATAATGCACAAAAGTGTGCATACTTGGTAAGTCTGTCAACTACCACCATGATGACACTCTTTCCAACAGACTTGGGTAAACCTGTGATAAAATCCATCGAGACCTCTTCCCAACGTTGGTTTGGAATGGATAAAGGTTGTAATAGACCCAGGGTCTTAATTGTTTCAACTTTATTTTGTTGGCAAACCAAACATTCCGCCACAAACTTTTGAATATCCGATTTAAGGCCATCCCAAAAAAATTCCTTCTTAACCCTATGGTAAGTTTTTAAAAATCCTGAGTGCCCTCCTAAGGGAGAAGTGTGCAATTCCATAAGAATATTTTGTTTGAGTTGGGAATTCTTACAGAGGTATAAGCGATCTTTGTACCATAACGAATCATTTTGCGGGCTAAATGTATCAGATGTACTGGAATCTTGTTGTAACTTTCGAATAAGTGCCCACACTTCTTCATCATTCTTCCATTCCTCCCTTGCTTCATTTATCCAATCTGGTTGGATAATAGAAATGGCGCACAACAATGCTTCCACATCCTCATCCTTTCTTGAGAGTGCATCTGCCACCACATTTTGCTTCCCTTTTTTGTAGATGATTTCAAAGTCATAACCCAACATCTTTGTGACCCACTTTTGTTGCTATTCAAAGGATAATCTTTGTTCTAAAAAGTATTTAAGGCTATCATGATCCGTTTTTACCTTGAAGTGTCTCCCCATTAGGTAGGGTTTCCATTTCTTAAGTGCATGTAGTATTGCCAACATTTCCTTCTCATAAATAGCTTTGTGTAAAAACTTTCCCTTGATTGGACGAATTTCAAAAGCAATGGGTCTTTCATCTTGCATTATAACAGCACCAATTCCATTTCCTGAAGCATCACATTCCACAATAAAGGTTTTTGTGAAGTTCGGTGCTTGGCACATTGCTTCTTTAAGATGTTCGAAGGCCTTTGTTGCTTCTGGAGTCCATGAAAATGCATCTTTCTTCAATATTGTTGTTAGAGGTGCTGCTATTCTCCCATAATTCTTAACAAACTTGCGATAATAACCTGTCAACCCGAGAAATCCTTGCAAATGCTTTATGGATGTGGGGATTTTCCATTCCTTAATGGCTTTAATTTTGCTAGGTTCTACCTTAACTCCTTCATGAGGTACAATATGACCCAAATATTCCACCTCTTGTACTCCAAAGAAACATTTGGATCTTTTTGCATATAATTGTTTCTCCTCCAATACTTGTAGCACCCTGTCAACATGTTCAACATGATCCTTCCAAGACTTGCTGTAGATTAGTATATCGTCAAAAAATACTAACACAAATTTTCTAAGGAAGGGTTTGAAAATGGAATTCATCAAACCTTGAAATGTAGAAGGTGCATTGGTAAGGCCAAAAGGCATGACCAAAAATTCATAATGACCTCATGAGTTCTAAATGATGTTTTTGGAATGTCTTCAGTCTTCATTCTGATTTGATGATATCCTGAACGAAGATCCAACTTGGTGAAGTAAATTGATCCATGCAATTCATCCAGTAATTCATCAATGACAGGAATGGGAAACTTATCTTTAATAGTGAGCTTGTTAAGCTATCTATAATCCAGACACATGTGCCATGATCCATCCTTCTTGTGCACCAATACTACTGGAGCAGAGAAAGAACTTTGACTAGGTTGAATTATACCAGCCTCTAGCATTTCTGCAACCATACGTTCAATTTCACTCTTTTGGGCATAGGGATATTTGTACGGCCTGATGTTTGGAGGAACACTTCCTGGAATTAGATGAATAGCATGATCATGATCATGAATAGGTGGGATACCTTTGGGAGTCTCAAATACTTTGGAATGATTGTCCAAGACTTTTTGGAGATCTAGAGAAATAGATGATTCCGATGTGGAAACATCTAGCGAACATAATTGTGCAATTACACCTCTTTGTTCCTTTTTTAGAAGCTTTTTCATACTGTTAGAGCTGATTATCTTTCCTGGTTTCCCTGCAATACCCCTTAATTCAACTTCCTTTCCTTCCATAGAAAATTTCATGAAAATTTCTTGAAAATTAAAAGCTATTGTACCCAAGGATTGTAGCCATTGGACTCTTAGTACAACATCAACACCTCCCATTGGAATGGAAAGCATTGGGCTAGTCAATACATATTCTCCCATGGATAGCTTGATATTATGGAACTTTCCAGAGCAATTTATCATTCCTCCATTTGAAATCATCACTTGACACTCTGGTGATGGATATAGGAAGCAATTCAATTCTTTTGCTACCTTACAATGAATAAAATTGTGGGTATTTCCTAAATCAATCAACACTATTACCTTTTTCTTCTTGATTTTTCCTTCTAACTTGATGGTTTGAGGAGTGGTAATTCTAGCCAATACATTACAAGATATGGTCAGGTTCATTTTTTCTTTATCTAGGATTTGTTCCTGGAGTATATCCTCTTCTTTTGACCTTTCTTGCTCCTTTTCTTCTTCCTCTTCACAATCTACGTAGAATAGTTTCTTCTCAGCACACTTATGACCTTTAGTGTATTTGCTATCACAACTGTAACAAAGCCCTTTTGCTCTTTTTTCTTCCAATTGTTGTGGTGTCAACCTTATAGGTTGTGGAAGACTAGGGGCAACAACACTTCCATCTTTATAGTTGTGAGTGGTATGCTTACTGGTTTCCATAATTTTGCTTTCCATTTTTCTTTCTAATTTGAATGCCTTCTCTAATGTATCAGGTTCCCAAAGGCGAACATCATGTTGGATATTATCCTTTAAAGTCCCTATGAACACATCAATCCTATGCTCCTCTGGAATATATTTTACCCTTATGTTCAATTTTTGGAACTCTTCAATGTGCTCCATTATTGAACCCTTTTGTTTGAGACTTATTAATTGGCTAAAAAAAGTGTTGCTTTTTGTATCCTCATAATGTGCTGTCAATTCTTCCGTAAAAATTGCCCAAGTGATAATTTGTTTACGAGAGCAAAGCCACTGATACCATACAAACTGATTTGGTTCCAAATATAAAGTTGCAATACATACCTTTTGTGTGTTTTGCACATTATTGAGATCGAAAAATTGCTCCATCTGTAATATCCATGTTGCGGGATTTTTGCCATCAAACTTCCTCATATCGATTTTTTGAATATGGTGGGTCTTCGATCCAACATTAGAGTCTAAGAAATCATGATTAACATTTCTTTTGTTCTCATCATGAGTTTCCTTTACTACCCTTTCACCATTGGTAAGCATTTCTTGTAGAAACTTTGTTAAATCTATCTTCAAATCTTCCATGCCTGTCTTTAAGTCATCCATCTTAGCTTCCACGTCATTAATCTTAGTTTCTACGCCTTTCTTTAAAAAACCCATCTTGGCTTCTACACCTTTCTTTAAACGATCCATCTTAGCTTCTACATCTTTCTTTAAACCATCCATCTTAGATTTTGTTGCTTTTTGTGCAAGTGACACTTGTTGCACTTGGTCTCGTAATTTTGATATGTCATGTTGCATTTCTTCCTCTTCTTCATGAGTCATGTTAGAGCTTTCAGGTTGCTTACTAGATGTTTGCATTTTCTTTCCTCAGGACATCAATTACCGATAATAATGCTTTACTATGCCCTTTCAATTCCTTCAAACTAATTTTTCAAACCAAGCTTATTAAAAAATTTGAAAAAATTACACACCTTTTTTCACTTTGTAGGAGCTAGATATTGAATCTGATGTATCTCTGTAATTTCAAATCATCCAGTTCTAAAATTGTGACCTGCGGTAGCCCTCTACATCCTCTTTCTAATGCCACCAGTCTGATCCAAATTGGATTCTCCAGGGAAGAGTTATGCCAAATCTCCCACAGTGACTTGATTATAGACTAGTTCAGTAGAGCGAACTTGTACGACGTGCCACGAGTCACTGTTTCAACCTTTGGCTCTGAAAAATATATGCAAGAAACTATAGTTTGTCCTCTTTCTGTACCTTCTTACAAAATTTCAATCTGATGCTTAGATAGAAAGTTATGACGATTTTCCCCAGGTCACCTGTTTGGAATGTAATTCAGGAGTCTGCAAAAAGACCAACTTCCTCAGATCATATCTCCGCAAATATAGCACGAAAAGCTCTGAAATTCAGACCCGAGGTTCAATGTGATGTCTTCTCAAATGGATTTTTTTTATCTTTTTAAACGTCGCAAAAAAAAAGTTATAGCGAAAATGCCACGATGACTTATTTGGAGTAGCGAAACCCTAGAATCCAAAGCTCTGATACCAAATGTTATGAAACTAGCTCACAAAAATATAGAAAAGATAGATCAACGCCTTAGAATTCAGCCTCTTTAAGGGGGCAACCTCCTTTACGTTACATAAATGAACAATTATTGGATGATTCAAATGACAAAACCTCCTTTCTATATATAGGAGTCTAAGGAGTCACAATATAACCCAGCCGACCTAACAGTAATAATATAAAGCCACAAAAATAACAATAGAGGGATTCTATGGGGCACAGTAATAACAATATGGGGACAATAAGGGCACAAAAATATTAATAAGGGATACAACTACAATAGTAATGGGGCAATCACTACTATTATAGGGACCTAACAGAAGTTCTCCAGTCATGCCCATCTCAGAAGAAATATTTACTAAACGCTCTAGGCACAGTCGACCCTTCAGATGATCGTTTGATTGTCTTCCTTGTTGATACATCAGATCATCCACCATTACCCCCATCTGTTGCTTTCCAAATACCAGTCAGAGTACGCAATGCTATCATTCAGCGGTGTATTATTGACGAAGGTGCATCCACATGCATGATGTCCACAAATTTTGGAAACAACTCAAGTCACCTGAGCTATCCCCATCCACCATCACTTTGCGTGCTTGGGATGGTCACCCTTCACAGCCCCTCGACATGTACCACAACTATCCTATCACAGTTGCCGGCAAGACTGTTTGCGTCGACATAGAGGTTATCAATGCCCCTTTAGATTACAACATTCTATTGGGTCGTAGCTACATTTATGCGATGTCAGCTGTAGCATCTACATTTTTTCGTAAGATGTCCTTTCCCCATAATGGAAAAATTGTTACAATCGATCAGCTAACATATTACAAGCCACGGTCTCAGTCATCACTTGATTCCATCATATCATTGATGACCGATAGACAAACAGTCGAGCCCCTCACTAGTCTCTCACCTGGAGTCTACAAATATTCTACCTTACTTGGTGCGTTCCCTGGTCCCCCCCCTCATCTCTGACCCCATCTCATTGAGTGTTTGCATGTTACAAGCATCCCAGGCTACCCGTAAGTAATCTGCTATGTCTGGCCAATAACCAGCTCCACCACATCTTGTTGTTGCGCCCTCAACATCTAGGTCCACCCATCAAGAACCTCCTCCTTCTGTGGGTGCCTCTCCTCTATTCCCACTAGGAACTGTCCCTCCAGGTCTTAACCATCCAGGAACCATTCCGCTGGGACACTATCTAGCAGGTCAGATACCTTTCTTGTTTCCTCCACCTGGAATATTTTATGTTCCTGTTATGGCTACGTTGAGTCTTCCTAACATGACCTTGGGGATCCCAGTCTGGTACATCGATCCCCCTGCTAACACTTTGCTTGGTTAGCTAAGACCATATCACGCTTTGTCCCCAGTTCAACCGGTCCCCATAACCCCTACCTTTGCTTCAGTTCCACAGCAACCTCAACAGGATTCCACTCTTGTTGCGAAAGCATCTGGTGAGGGGGGCAAAGCCAAAAAGAAGGAACCTAAGGATAAATCTCCCCAAGAAACTCCAGCTCCCAAGCCTCCAAAGTCGACACCTTTGTGCGCTTTGTGTGATGTTGTTGGGCATGCCACCAATAACTATCCTGAACTTCCTCGCCTCAAACCCTTGGTCGACGAAACATTTCCTGAATCTAACATACCTGAGGTCCAAGTTACCTTACTTGATCCAGCTAAGAAACTTAAATCGTTGCGTACAAATCACCCATGTGCTTTGTGAGATCATTATGACCACTATTCCCATTGTTGCCCTCGTCTCAACAAATTTCATGATTGCCTCTATGTGCTTCGTGACTTTGATGCCACTCGTAGTGGATCATCTACTCCTCTACTTGTGGGTTTTCGTACCATTAGTACACCAGAATAAGGGGATTCTTATCCAACCATTGTGATTGTTGCCCTCGATGTCAAGATGACGCATTCTACGGTCCAGATCCTTTACCTGTCATCATCCATGATATCCTCACAGGAAAACATCTCAGATATTCCCTTGCATTCTTCGATTGAACCATCCTCATCAATGATCTGATAATCACACTATGAGTGACATCAGTTAAAGATTTATTGAATAAAGGTATTACAGACTCATGTGTTGGTGTGTGTCTATGTTATTTAAGTAACGGATCGATCAGATTTCCAATACACAGACATTTAAAATGGAAAGACAGCAGAGAAATACAGTAAGCAATACAAGAACACAAGCAATTAATAAGGATTTCACCCTATTCCCCAGGGCTACATCTCTGGTCCAACTTACAGTGGTGGCCTTGTTTCATTGTGTCTTAAGAAGAAAATTACAATGCAGGGACTGAATATAAGTCTCCTGAGACAGAAATTTGCTTGGCAGGGTGGTTCTTGGATTCCCCAAGCCACTTGAGTACATAGACTTCTTTTTCCTACTAGCTCTGTGACCTTCTGGTCTACAATGGAGAGAGCCCAATGTGGTGCTCAGTCTGGATAGATCCTCTTTGGGATGGCTTGAATCTCTCAAGCTCTCTGGTGCTCGATGCTGCCTCTGGTCAGCTCGGCCCTCTGTCTTCCGTCTTCTGCTTTTGCTTCACCTTTCTCTGTGTTCCGTCCTCCTCTAGGGATTCTGGTTCCTCTGTCTCTCGCGGTTCTCTATCCCTCCCTGTCTCTCTGACTGACTCACTGTGTATTCTATCTCTATTCATGGCTTAAAGCCACTCGTTTCCATGTCTATTCGGTTCCTCTCCCGCCTCTGTAAATTCGCCTTCTGCAGCTGCGCTTGGAGTTCCCTAGCTCGACGTCATCATCAACTCACAGGGAGTGGCCACATGTCCTCCTGTAAATCGCGCCAGCCTGCTTCGTCGGTTCATTTCTTCAGTTACGTCGTGGATGAAGTCTTTCCTCCATTGTGGCGGTCAAACAAACCTCAAATCTTTACAAATGGTGGCTTAATCCCTCGTCGATTCCGCTTCTCCATCAGGCGCGATCTCGACCATTAGATTTGGGGCCTCCAAATCCGATGCCATACGCACGTTTCACGCGGTTGACTTGCTCGACTGTCAATGCATGATCAACGGTAATTTTCTCTCTCCTCTGCTTTCCACGCGTCGATCGTTGAGTGGGATCGCTTCGATTTCACCCAAAACCAGTTACCATTTGAGGAGCCCCCAATCAATACCGCCGGTTTCTCGGAGCAGGTTCCGCCTTTGTCCTTTAGCTCTTTTCGCCTTTTCGCCCACGGTTCTCCGGCTCTCCACGCGACCAAACACTCAGGGCTACTCCATTTCGGTCCTTTTCACCCAGGTGCTAATCACGCATCAAAAATCACCTCCATTTCCCAATCTGGGCCTCCCAGGGGCTAATTCGGCCTCCCGCGTAGTCTCCATGGGCCTCGATTAGCACGCTTTGACCGAGGTCCTCATCATTCCACATTGGATGCCACTGCCACTAGTTTAGGGTTTTTTTGATCGTTGTTTTGGAATTCTTTAGTGTTTTTCCCGACATGATACAGTCATGGTTCTTTAACAATTCTTTATGGATCTAATTCGGATCACGACCTTCCCACTGAAAAAGCTTTTGGACCACCAAAAGTTGGTTTTCAAGCATCGACTAAGTGAGGGTATTGCTTTCTCACTTGTCCAATCTCAGTCCACTTTGCACTGCTCGGCTTTGAACCTTTGAGCCCAATTCTGAGGTACTCAACATCTCCCCTGCGCTTTGTCCTCACCTTCCTGTCCAACACTGTGTCTTCCTATAATTCATTAAGGTATTTAGGTAGCAGGTCATCAATAGAAGGCAATTGACTTTGCTCTTCAGGGTCCTCAATCATTGGAGGTTCAAACAATCTCAAGTAATCTGCATTTACGACTGAGTAGATGTGCATGTAAGCTAGTAGATCAAGGCGAAAAGCATTTTCACCAATCTTCTCAAGTATCCTAAAGGGTCCATACTTGATAGGATTTAGCTTTTTACCTTCACCTTGCATTCTGTCCTTGCTGATATACAGCCAGACTTGGTCACCAACTTGAAAACTATGCTCCATCTGATGCTTATCATGCCTAGCCTTGTATTTGGATTGGCTCTTTTCCAGCTGTTCCTGTACTGCCTGGTGGATCTCTTGGATCTATTCAATGAACCTAGTTTCCCTGTCCACATCACTGTGTCCATCAACCATGGTATCTTTACCAAAGAAAAAATCCAACGGAGACCTTGGTGTGAAACCAAAACAGGTCTCAAAAGGAGATCTCTGTGTAGAAGAGTGCTTTGCTCTGTTGTAAGCATGCTGAACATAACACAAGTGTTCATCCCAAAGCTTAGGATGTTTGCTGCAATATTCTCTCAGTAACTGGATCACTGTCCTGTTTACTACTTCTGTCTGGCCATCTGTTTGTGGATGAAAATCTGTGCTTTTCTTCAGTTTGGTGTCCATCAGCTCCCACAGACTCGACCAAAACTTCCCCACAAATTGGGTGTCTCGATCAGATACAATAGAAGTGGGTAATCCAAAATGAACCCATACATGTTCAAAGAATAATTTTGCAGTTTGTTCAGCTGTAATCTATTTATTACAAGGTATCAAAATACACAAATTTTTTCTAAACCTATCCACAACAACATATAGATAATCATGACCTTTCCTAGATTTAGGCAGTCCTCCAAAAAAATCCATGGAAACACTTTC
Source organism: Pinus tabuliformis (assembly GCA_031772625.1). Lineage (NCBI taxonomy): Eukaryota > Viridiplantae > Streptophyta > Pinopsida > Pinales > Pinaceae > Pinus > Pinus tabuliformis. Next base: position 1,126,538,582 of record CM062811.1, on the reverse strand, counting down.
CAAAGGGTGAGAAGGAACTGGCAATGGAGTGTACAAGCCTAGTTTTCTGTTACTGGGCTTGCTTTTAGCACACATAGCACACCCTCTTACATATCTAGAAACTATCTCATTCATTTTCGACCAATAGTAGAACCTTTGCAGCTGTGCAACTGTTTTACTTACCCCAAAGTGACCTGATATCAGAGAAGTGTGTGATTCCTTAATTATCTTTACTCTCTTAGTTTGTGGAATGTAGAGTTTCCCACAATGATATAAGAGTCGGTCATTCACATGATAATACAATTCTTCTACTCTTTTGCCTTGACTCAAAGTTGCATATACATCTTTAAAGTCCATATCCTGAGCATATTGTTCTATGTAGCTTTCATGTAGCATAAAATTATGCTTAAGTATGGTAGATGCATTTATAATGGGTCTAGATAACATGTCTGCAACTTTGTTATGTATGTCCGTTTTTATATCTGATGACTAAATGAAACTATTGTAGAAAACCCATCCATCTGTAATGTCTTGATTGCTGCAACTTAGTTTGGGAGTGTATATATTGAAGTGGTTGATGATCAGTATGTATTACTGTCTCTTTGCCCATTAATTAATGTTTCCACTTTTTCACACTCTGAACTAATGCATACAATTATTTATCATATGTAGGATAGTTAACTACTACAAGATTAAAAGTCTCAGAATGATAACATATGGGTTTACCATGCTGTGTCAACACTGCTCCCATGGCATATTCACTGGCATTAGTTTGGATCTCAAATGGTCTTTGTAGATCTGGCAGTACTAGTACAAGTGCTGTACTAATCTTTTCTTTCAAGGTGTCGAAGGCTTTCTGATGTTTGCCTCCCCACTGAAACACCTTATTCAATCCTGTTAAAGCATGTAAGGGATCTGCAATTGAGGAAACGTTAGAAATAAACTTCCTCCAATATTGTGCTGCTCCTAAGAAGCTTCTCACTTCTGTAGCAGACCTGGGTTTAGGCCAGTTCACAATGACTGCCACTTTAGAGGGATCTATTTTCAATTCATCTCCCCCTACTATATGATCCAAGTAGTTTAGAGATGTTTTGCCAAATTCACATTTTGAGAGTTTAACATAATTTTTTTCTCTTTTCAAAACATCTAATGTCTGCTTAACATGATTTAAATGTTCTTCCCATGTTTTACTAAAAATCAAAATGTCATCCAAGTACGCAATAACAAAATCATCAACAAAAGGTTTGAGTACATCATTCATTAATCTCATGAAATTAGTAGGAGAATTAGTTAAGCCAAAAGGCATAACCAGCTATTCATACAATCCCTGCTTTGTTTTGAAAGTAGTCTTCCATGCATCTTGCTTTGCAACCCTGACCTGATGGTATCCACTATGCAAATCTAGCTTGGTGAAATAAACAGCTTCCTTCAATTGATCTAAAAGATCATCTATGCGAGGAAGGGGATAACTATTTTTGATTGTTATCTTGTTCAGTGCTAGGTAATCAATGCACATTCTCCACGAGCCATCTTTCTTTCTCACCAAAATGATTGGTGACCCACATGGTGATGTGCTAGGCCCGATGAACACTTTCTCGAGCAACTCCTACACCTGCTTCTTGATTTTAGCATTCTCTAAAGTAGACAATCTTTTATACCTGTGGCTACAATATTTGTTTCATCTCCTGAATCTGACCCTAAATCTTTCTGAATATCTGCAACAATATTCTTCTTCTTTCCCTTGGACTTCTTAGGTCTCAGCTCTGGATGCAGAATCCAACAATTCTCATCATCATCCCATCCTTTTTACAGTGAGTGCATGAAGCTTTGCTTTTCTGTGCAGTGTTAGCCTTCCTTGCTTTCCACTTCTGCTTTCTTTTCTCCTTGCTCTTGCTTGCAGTGGGTTGGGATGGTCCCCGAACTTCTAGATTTCCATTCTTTCCTCTAGCTTCTAGATGAGTAGCTTGTACAGATATCTCATCTATACTAGTGGGACTAAACATGAGGATGGTATGCCTCATGTAGCTGTGTAGACCCCTAATGTACTTCAAAAGAGTCTCTGGTGAGTCTAATGAGATACCCAACATCAATGCTCTCTTTCTCAATTCTTGAGTATACCCTTGCACACTTTTACCTTTCAACTGTCGAAGAGTTTGCTAACTCATCATGGCTTGTTGCATGTAGGCCAATGGATAGAACTGCTTTTTGATTGCAGACACAAATTCACTCCAGATAGAGATAGTCTTACCATGTCTTTTCATATCAGCTTGGGTTCTGCCTTCCCACCAAACCAAAGCAGTGCCTCCTAGGCGTAGGCTTGCCAGCTAAATCTTACTCTTGTCCGAGTCTATGTTCTGTACCCTGCAATACACATCAATTTGTCTAATCCAATTGTCCAACTTTTCAGCATTTATCTCTCCATCATATATGGGCAAGTCAAATTTAACATCTAACTTGATCAAAGATGCTTTCTTATTATGCACAGGGCTATTAGGAGGTGTGAGAAAACTTTCCTCTTTCCCTTTTCCCTTGGAGTGGTCATGGAAGTGAGACTCATCTTCTTCTTTATCTCGTTTAGAACCTGAGGAGTCTTCAATCTTATGCTTTCTAAATTCCCTATACATTTCTTCTACCATAGACTTTATAGCTAGGAAACTTTCTATGAATTGAGGGTCTAGCCCCACATAACCTTCCTCTGACATTGTCTTCTGAGGGTAGACTCTCCCAATTTCAGGATTAGTTTCCACCAGTCTCCTTCTCCTAATTTGAGCTTTGATCTAGTGAGCATTCAACAACTAAAGCAACACAAGCTTGTCTAACCTTTAAGCCTAGAGCTCTGACACCACTTGATCTGATAATCACCCTATGAGTGACATTTGTTAAAGATTTATTGAATAAAGGTATTATAGACTCATGTGCTGGTGTATGTCTACGTTATTTAAGTAACAGATCGATCAGATTGCCAATACACAGACATTTAAAATGGAAAGACAACATAGAAATACAGTAAGCAATACAAGAACACAAGCAATTAATAAGGGGTTCACCCTATTCTCCAGGGCTACATCTCCGGTCTAGCTTTCATTGGTGGCCTTGTTTCATTGTGTCTTAAGCAGAAAATTACAATGCAGGGATTGAATATAAGTCTCCTAAGACATAAATTTTCTTGGCAGGGTGGTTCTTGGGTTCCCCAAGTCACTTGAGTACACAAACTTCTTTTGCCTACCAGCTCTGTGACCTTCTGGTCTACAATGGAGAGAGCCCAATGTGGTGCTCAGTCTGGATAGATCCTATTTGGGATGGCTTGAATCTCTCAAGCTCTCTGGTGCTCAATGCTGCCTCTGGTCGGCTTGGCCCTCTGTCTTCCGTCTTTTGCTTTTGCTTCACTGTTCTCTGTGTTCCGTCCTCCTCTAGGGATTCTGGTTCCTCTGTCTCTCGGGGTTCTCTATCCCTCCCTGTCTCTCTGACTGACTCACTATGTATTCTGTCTCTATTCATGGCTTAAAGCCACTCATTTCCATGTCTGTTTGGTTCCTCTTCCGCCTTTGTCGATTCGCCTTATGCAGCTGCACTTGGAGTTCCCTGGCTCGACGTCATCATCAACTCACAGGGAGTGGTCACATGTCCACCTGTAACTCGTGCCGACCTGCTGCGTCAGTTCATTTCTTCAATTACGTCATGGATGAAGTCTTTCCTCCATTGTGGCGGTCAAATGGACCTCAAATCTTTACAAATGGCGACTTAATCCCTCGTCGATTCCGCTTCTACATTGGGCGCGATCTCAGCTGTTAGATCTGGGGCCTCCAAATCCGATGCCATATGTACGTTTCACACGGTTGACTTGCTTGACCATTAGCGTGCGATCAATGACGGTTTTCTCTCTCCTCCACTTGCCATGCGTTGATCGTTGAGTGGGATCTCTCCGCTTTCACCCAAAACCGCTTACCGTTTAAGGAGTCCCCGATCAATACCGCTGGTTTCTCGGAGTGAGTCCCGCCTTTGTCCTTTACCTCTTTTCACCTTTTCGCCCGTGGTTCTCTAGCTCTCCACGCGACCAAACGCTCGGGGCGCCCTTTTTTCCCAAAGATGCACAATTAGCGCTAAAATCTCCTCCATTTCCCGATTTGGGCCTCTGGTGGGCTCCAGTGTTGTAGAAATAATGCTACAACTCCTGGAGCTTCCTTCTTTAATTTTATCAACCCGGTAGTTCGTAACAAACTTGGAAGCGACGGTGCTGTATGCAAAAGTACTAGCTCTTGCCGTAGCTGTCACTTGGTCAGCTGGCACAAGTCCGCTAGGGGCTCAAGCCAACTTCTATGAGCTCTTAGAAGAAGCTTTTTAACTGATGGACGAAAGCTAACTCAAAGGAAGCTAATCTATTTGCAGAAAGGAACTGAAAGCCAACAAGAAACGCAAACCCTAGCAAACCCTAATTCTACCAGCTAGTCCTACTGACGCAAAGGAGAGCATACAAACTACTGAAAGAGATGCCATTACTTCTATGAAGGTAAAATACATGTGTCTAGACTACCTCTATCTGAAGAAAACATCTTTTTGTATTTTTGTTTAAGTTGTTGGAATTATCATGCATGTGCTTCTAACTATTTTTGATTGTGCAGAGGTGGATCAAGGAGGAGAAATGATTGGGAAAGGTTGGGAAGGTTCAGAGAGGGTCTAAGGGGTCCCTAACACCCTTCTAGAGAGTCTCACAAAGTTTGGCTCCCAAGAAACCGTGTTTATGAGCTTCTACAGGAAGTCTGCAGGGGTTCTACAGGATGTTTCAGAATTTCTACAGGATGTTCAGTAATTCCTACAGGATGTCCTACAATCGGATTTTGGGTGATGGGTGAGTGGAAGAGGCTGCATGGGTGGATAGGGAGGTAGGAGAGGGGTTTGTAATGACTTAGTGACCGAGAGATGAGATGATGATGGGGGTGTGCAAAGCTAGTTTGTCTGAAGGAGGGTAGAGGGAATGGGAGGCCGAAAAGGTAGGATAACGTGGGCAGTAGAGTAGCTGAGAGACAAGGGGTCTAATTGGGAGATGAGCAGTTGGCCTGAGTAAGTCTTAGAAGGATGAGAGGGTGAGGGAGTAGCACTGCACAGTGTAAACTGAACCAAATCATCCACGTCCTGCACATAATCAAAACATTCCTATCTGTTTAATGAAACCAATGAACAACAACGTTATTTCTAAGGAAAACCATGTATGATACTGAAGCAAAGAAACATTCCAAGAGGTCTAAACGCATGGACAACTTCTACAAACGAAAATATTGCACCAAAGATTGCATGAATACGTAAACCAATGTTTTTGGTGGGTAGCACTGTCTGCAATTCCAGCCCCTAGAAAGAGGTGAAAATGAGTGTGCAGGCAACCCTTTTCTGGAACTTTTATCAACTCCAATCTCTTCACTCTATTCTAAACAGCTGAAGCAACTCTGTCTTATAACAATGACCTACTTAACCACACCAAGAAATCTAACTCAGCAAACTGCGTTTCAAATGCATGTAAAGAAAACCATAATGCTGAAAGAAAAGATAACAATACAGAAGAAGGAGGCCTTAGGCTCTCAGGTTGGGCCCAACCCCGAGAGCTATGGCTCCTTTAAAAGCTCAGAACTGAGATCAAATCTGACTGCTTTCCATTAAAAAATAATAATCATAAGTCAAATAGCATGCCAATAATGGCTACAAAAGAGCAAAACCAAGCTAGCAGCTCGTAGTGCAGAATGTGCAACAATGTTTCAAAAAGTCCTTCTTGAAGGCTAAAGCCTTATCATTTATACATCACGAGGCCCCAAGCTGGCCTCCTAAATCAGTGGGACTTGGCTGACCAAACTAGGAGTGAACTGCTGCTTCCTTAAAATCCGTTTGGCTGCCTTCTAAATCCAGTTGTGGTGGCTGTTGGAGCTCGGAGTTGGGGGTGAAGATCCCGAGGAAGGCCATTTAATGCTGTGGACAACCCTCCTACGAATCCTCAACCCCATCTTGGCTGTCTCCTGGTCCTTATCTACTCGGTTTTGTTCCAATCATATGTCAAAAAACCTGAAATGAGCACGTGTTAGCCACCTAGGAATAGTGACTGCCCTTATTCGTACAAATGACATAAACATACTAAAAAATGATGCATAAGTTATGAAAAATGAAGGGTTGAGCAAAGGTAGTTAGGCCAAATGAGCCCAAAATGTTACCAAATTTGGGGCTCATCATCACCCCCCAGCTAAAATGATTGCTCATCCCTGAGCAACTAATCTAGCTCCTTGTCCTTCATTGCTTTCACCGCCACCCTCACATCCCAGGCTTCTGAAGTGGTCTCCTCTTCACTGGCATGGAACCCAGCCTTCCTTTCCACCTCTTCCCACTGCTTATGCTCTTCTTTTTCTGTGCTGCCTTCCATCAATCCTAACAGCAGAGGTGGGCTTAACTTGAGGCCAATCCAGCTGGCTTGGAGGTTCAGTATGGACTTCTTGTAGAGGGGTACCCGTGCTAGAGCTTCCCTCATTCGAGTTGGAGTATGATATTCTCTGATTTTAAGGCCGTGGGACAATGTGTTCCATCGGTGGGTGCAAGCATGAACACAGTTGTCCCCTAATAGTCTCTCCATATCCTCGAAATGTGCTATGGCCTGTGCCTGCTGATCCATGTATTTCAATAAAGTTTGAGGGTTGGTGGCTAAGTGTTGGTGGGCTGATATCAATGCAGTGGGATCCCCTGGCTCTGCTCTAATCAGCAGTGGCTCATGTAATTCTCGGTCCATGACCTCTTTGACCTCTGCTGCCCTCTTTTCTTCATGGTTCAACCATGAGGCAAATGCCATCAACTGCATATCCCCTACAACTGTGTTGGGATCCCATGTAGTCACATTAGGAAGGGCCAAATTATGGAGATAGAACTCCGAGAGTTTGGCCTTATCCTCTGATGAACTGCTATTGCATAACGCTGTGAACTGCTGGGGGTCTTGGAGTTGGGAGATACCCCTCTGTGCCAATGCATTAATCTGAAATTGCAGCCACTGGTCTCGTAGGTACAGGCCATAGGATTTGGCCGGCTGTCTGCATTGTAGAGCATCCATGGCCCAACTGGCCATGCAAGCTAGTTGTGCCTCTTTTTGCTACAACTGCTGTTTGAGAGCTTGTATCTCGATTTGTGCTTACAGTTCCCTTTCCTATAGATGCGAGGTTGGCTCCCCAAGACCAACTTGCAGTCCTTCTCTGCCTTGATGTTCTGCTGTAGTGTCCCCTGAGGATGTGCCCTTTTCCTTTTTCAGTTCTTGTAGCTGCAGTTTAAGTTTCTCGTTCTCTTCCTGTAGGAATACCCGCTGGCAGTTTGCCACGTGTTTGGCCATAGCTAATTCTTTTCTTGCCTCCTTGAGTTGTTCCTCCAAGGGGCCTATATCTGCCACTCCTTTTGATTTAGCTATTTTCATCCACGTGTGGGTTCTCACTCTTTCTTCCTCCAATGCAAAGAAAAGCGACACTGTGAATTTTTGTGGAATAATTTTCCAAGCCTCCAAAAAGTTATAATACGAGCTCAAGCTTGGCTGGGGACTAGGTTCCGGAATATGCTCTTTCTCTTCTTCCCTCGGTGGCTCTACTTCGTCTTCCCTAAGTGGTGATGAGGGTGCCTCTCCCTCCATCCTCTCTGTCTCCTTAAGCCGGGCTAATGTTTCCTGTAGAGCGGCCTCAACATCTTGTAGCCGGGCTTTTGAAGCCAACCTGTCCATTCTCTCCTTCCAAGTAGTTGTCTTCGGGCTCCCCCGCTCATAAGTGACTGATATTTTTGAGGGGGACCTCTCCCTTGGCGAGGTAGGGGTATCTTCTATAGTAATTGGGCTGCTGGATGGAGGTTGGGGCCTGCCTGTTTTGATTCTCACACTTCTCCTGGCTTTGAAATACAGAGGGATCTCCCTCTTTCGTTTTTCCTTCGGCTTAGGAGGTGTACTAAGGGTGGCCAGCACGGCTGCTACCTCCCTTGCAAGAATTTTGGCTGTCTTCTCCTTTGGTTTTTCTTTCTCAGGGCTTCCTGTAGAAGGCCCTGTATCAGCTGATTTCTGGCTTCCTGTAGAAGCCGTTTTTGGTTTTCCTATAGAAACAGGTGGCACCGTTTTAGCTTGTTTGGCTGAGGGTGCTTTGCCTTTTGACTTGGTTGAGGCTGCTTTCGAGGTGCCTTTACTGACGTGGACTTGTTCCATCCTTTCCACCCTACTCTGTAGCCTTTTCTCTCTGGGTGTCAATGTGGATTTGTCACCCTCCTTTTCGGCAACCTAGGGTTTCTCTTGCCTCCCCTTTTGTTCTTTCTTCGGTGCTTTGGCCGCGGGTTCTTGGCCTTTCCCTTTCTTCTCTGTGTGTACTGACTCCTTCTCCTCGCTGCTGGAGGAGGTGAGCTCCTCGGTCAACATTTTGATATCGCCATCCTTAGTCAGATTTTGGAAGGCTTCCCACGAGAGAGGGACAGTGTATGTGTGGAGTGCATCCTCCACGAGGAGCTTAATGAACCCATGATGGGCTACCTGGTCTGGCGTGCCCTCTCGTAATTTAGTGGCACATTCAGTCATGGACTGCAGGAGGAAGTAAGGGATACTTAGCTTGTTTTCTGAAGGTAGGTCCATTTGGTGCCTCAATTCTGTGAGCAGCCGGAAATGGTACCCATATACGATGCTGAATCGTCCTTCGCACGTGATATATTTCATAATTTGGAGGCTGACCTCACTCCAAAGCGGCTGTAGGCTAGCTCTGCGAACCCCGTTCTTATCCTCTGAGAATTGCTCCTCCGGTGGAAAGAACTCCTTTTTAGCCTTCTGGCCTAATTTCCTCTCCTCCTTGTCCCACGGTACCCCCATTGGGAGGTCAGTGACTCTGCTGATGAACTGTGGGGTGAGTCTGAGATTCAAACCCCTGAAATTGACAACGGCCAGCGTTTTTGATTTTGGCTTCAAAGCTCGCAGGAACTCCTCTGCCACCTCATCATCATAACCTTGAAGCTTGTCGCAGAACGACATCCATCGCGCACGAGTGAACAGTTCTACCACCTCCGGGTTTTCCCGTAGCTTCTTTGAGTCTGTCGGTTCCTTTCTGATGAATCCACCCGGCATGGTGAAAGCCTGCTATGTTAGCCGGAGGTGGCGGGTGCGTATCAAAAGATGGCCTTTCGGATTGCTTGAGACAGAGCGCAGAACTATGCCTCTGTCACGCACACAATTCGTGAATTCTTGGCTATCTACAGATGAGCCTTGACAGGGGCTCAATTACAAACCACATCCTGTAGAAAACCCCGCATATACTACGACGACAATTTTCATGCAAAAGGAAGACGACGCTTGCAATTTTATGCTCAGACTGTAGTTTTACATTTTTGAGGACGTCGACTTCGCCACCCTTCAAACCAATTGCATGGGAGGAACAGGTTTAGGCTTACCTTTTCCAATTCGCCACCTTTGACGTGAATAGATCAATTTTCCTCCGTAGCGGCGAGCTTCCTGTAGAAGTCGCGCACAGGTTCCGGAGAGCACGTCAGTGGTTCTGCGCCTTCTGTGCCACCACCAGACGTCTGAACGAGCCGAGGACTTGGAGTAACGAGCTTCAGAGAAATTCGGATGCTTACTCGACTGCAAAACGGCTGGTGATAAATGAGTGGAGTGACGATCTAGCCGGTGGATTTGAATCCCGGCCGAACTCGTGGCGCGGGGGTGAGCTGTCCCTGCCGGACCGTTGGACGACGTCACCTACTCATTTCACTGCAAGTCTCCCTGACTGCCGCATCATTCCCTGCAGATCTGCCGCCGCCATTTTCGTTAAATCGCCGCTTCTCCCCGACTGGACGCTTCTCACGTGTCCATTACCCGTTTTGCTTGCCACGACCAACACTTTCCAAATCTGATGAGACCATCTGACTGGTCGTGGTGGCCAGTTGAATGGCTACCCGACTGCTCAACCCATTCATTTCCACACTTGCAAACATTTCAGAGCATTGTTCATGTAATTTGACGAAAAAAGGGTGAGGCACTTACCTGTGCGGCCGCGACGTTATTTTCAGGTTTCAGGACGAGGGTGATTGGATTTGCTTGTTGCTGCTTCATGCACAGGCACGGGGGTTCCTCCTCACAGACTGCTGTTGGTTACGACGCTTATTACCTGGCTGCGGATGGTGCATGTGCCCGCTCTATGTGTTGCAGGTGCCTTGATGGTGTACACTCTAGCTAGATGAACTGCTACGGGATTCCTGTAGGATGTCCTGTAGCAGTTTCTCCTCCTCGGGTGCATGCTGAAACGGTGGAGACGGTGGCATCACGGTCACGATCGCAGGGCCCTCGGATGGCTTTGATAAGTAGTGCATGGTGTCTCTGCATCCTTTTTTCCATTTGAGAATCGCTTCCTCTGATAATTCAATGTTCTGATTTGACTGTGCAGGTATTTCCATTGCATGGCAACTGGGGTGGCAGAAGGAGGCGACAACAGTGCGTGATGGAGAAAACATTAGCTTGCATGCCTCCGTGTCGGACCTCGGGCGTTAGATCTCCCCACACAGTCGGTTCTGGGTCATCCAAAGCTTCTACAGGAAGTGTCCTGTAGAAATACAGAACTTCCTGTAGAAAGTCCTGTAGCTTCCTGTAGAAGGCTAAACTGTGATCAAATCATGCCCATACCTTGGAAGAGATGAGCGTTTCTGGAGGGAGTGCTGGTGAGGTCACCTGGTAGCATAGTAGGGACCCTTGTCTTCGAGTTGAGGGGCCTCTTTTCCTGCATGGAATACCTGCAACCTGCATGCATTGCCACATTGTGAACTTGCTTTCCCTGTTTTTGTTTGTTTGTTGTTTTTTTTTTTTTTGAAAGACAGCAGGGGCGCCTCCATGAGGTTTTCACCCTTACCATCTGCCTTGAGCGCCTCAGAGAGGTTTTCACTCAAGGGTCTTTTTCAAACATTTTCAGAAAGACAGCAGGGATGCCTCGATGAGGTTTTCACCCCTACCATCTGCCTTGGGAGCCTCAGAAAGGTTTTCACCCAAGGATCTTTATTATTTTTTGTTTTGTTTTGTTTTGTTTTAAGATCTTCAGGGTATGCCCAAAACAGAGGCAGAACCCTTCTCTATGACCAGCACTGATTTTTCCACAGTTTTGATAAATTCTTACCTTGAAAGAGGTTTTCTGTAGATCTTTAGTCGATGCCCATTGACAAGCATAGGGATGGCCTCCTCATCAATGGTCCGAATAAGAACAGATCCATTGTCATTACATTTTTCCACTGCGTATGGTCCCAGCCATCTGGTTCTCAGCTTCCCCTTGAAATCCTTATGCCTGGAATCATACAACAACGCCCAATCTCCCGGCTGAAATTGCTTGTCATTGAGGTGTTGGTCATGCCACACCTTCCTCTGAAGTTGAACCACTTCTGAGTGGAGAAGGGCCTGCATTCGGTGCTCGTCCAATCCATTCAGCTGTAATAACCTTTCTTGTTGGGCATGGCTGAGATCCAGGTCCAGCTGAGCTGCCATCCTCAAGGTGTTGTACTCGAACTCAATTGACAGCAAAGCTCTCTTCCGATAGACCAGCTCATAAGGTGTGAAGCCGATTGTGGTCTTCCAAGTGGTGTTGTAAGCCCATGTGGCCTCAACCAGGAGATCTACCCAGTCTTTCCTGCTGCTGCTCACCACCTTAGTCAAGATCCCTTCCAATGCTCTATTGGTGATTTCCACCTGCCCATTTGCTTGAGGATGATAGGGGGTGGAAGTCCTATGCTTGATTTTGTGATGAGCGAGTAGGTCTTCAATTAAGTTGGAGGTGAACTGGCTTCCTTGATCGGTGACTAGCTCTCTTGGGTAGCCAAATTTGTAGAAGATGTTTTCTCTTAAGAACTCGGCCACCTTTTCTTCTGTCGCTGCTTTGATTGCCTTGGTTTCCACCCACTTTGTCAGGTAGTCTGTGCACACAATGATGTAAGACCTTTGCCTCGAAGGAGGGTTGATTGGACCCACAAAATCCATACCCCACTTCTCAAATGGCTCAAGAGTCACTTGAGGTTGGAGAGGCATTTCGTCCCTTGGAGTCGGTTTCCCCATCCTTTGGCATCGGTCACATTGGCTGATATACCTTCTGACATCTTGATGAAGCGTGGGCCAATAGTAGCCTGCCTGCAGGATTTTGAAGGCAGTCCTTTTGGCTGCAAAATGTCCTCCACAAGGCCCGTCATGACAGGTTAGGAGGATATCAAAGACTTCCTCCTCCCTTACACAACGCCTTAAGATCTGATCAGGGCCAAGCTTGAACAGGTTGCCCCCGATCCAAGCGAATGAGGCACTCTTCCGTATGATCCTGCTCTTCTCTCTTGAGGATAGGTGCGGAGGAAACTGTGCTGAGACAAGGTAGTTTGCTATATCAGCAAACCATGGAGAGAGTATTGAAATAGCAAACAGATGTTCATCTGGCATCTGGTCATCCACTGTTCCATCCTCTCCTGCAGGTAAATCCAATCTAGACAAAAAGTCAGCAACAACATTTTCTTTACCTGGCTTGTCAACAATAGTCAAATCAAACTGCTGCAACAAAAGTAACCATCTAATAATACGAGCATTCACATCCGTTTTATTCATTAAATATCTAATTGCAGCATGATCAGTATGTACGAATGTTTGATATCCAGTGATATAATGTTGGAATTTGTTCAGTGCATGGACCACGGCCAATAATTCTTTCTCAGTTACAGTGTAATTCAGTTCTGCCTTGGATAAGTATTTGCTGACAAAGTAGATGGCGTATGGAAGTTTTTGTTCAACTTGTCCTAAGGCTACCCCTATGGCTTTGTTCGAGGCATCAGTGTGGATGTGGAAAGGTAGGGCCCAGTTTGGACCTCTCAAGATTGGGGCAGACACCAACTTGTCCTTTAATTCATTCAGAGCCTTCTGACAATCGTCAGTCCATTTAAACTCAACATCTTTTGCCAAGAGGCTAAACAATGGTGAGGCTAGCTTGCTGAAGTCTTTAATGAATCTCCTATAATACCCTGCTAAACCTAAGAAACTTCGAACATCTCTTACCTTCTGAGGAGGTGGAACCTTCTTGATGAGAGCAATTTTGTTGGGATCCACCTGTAATCCTTGGCGAGAAATGGTATGGCCTAGCAAGGTCCCTTCAGTCATCAAGAATTCACACTTTTCAGGACTAAGGGACAGGTTCATCTCAATGCACTTGGTTAGGAATTTTCCCAGATTGGACAATGCTTCTTGGAAGTTGGACCCATAAGGAGTGAAGTCATCCATATAGATTTCCACCGAATCATGGACCAGCTCAGAAAAGATGCTCAAGACGGCTCTCTGGAAGGTGGCAGGAGCATTGCATAGTCCAAAGGGAAGAACTCGGTAAGCAAAGGTACCCCAAGGACAAGTGAAGGTGGTCTTATCTTGGTCTTCCGGGCTGATCTGGATCTGGTTATACCCGCTAAACCCATCTAGGAAAGAGAAAGACTTCTTTCCTGCCAGTCCATCCAACACTTGATCTATGAAGGGTAGAGGAAAATGGTCTTTCTTGGTGGCCTTGTTCAGTTCTCGGTAGTCCACATAGATTCTCCACTTCCCGTTTTTCTTGGGAACCAACACCAAAGGGGACACCCATTCGCTATCCGAGATGGGGTAAATGAATCCGGCATCCAATAGTTTTTGTAATTCCTCCTTGACGATGTCCTTAAGGGCTGGATTCATTCTCCTTTGGGGTTGCCTAACCGGTTTACAATCTTCTTTGATGTAGACGTGATGGGTACAGACCGAAGGATGGATTCCTTTCATCTCCTTATAGCTCCAAGCAAAAGCATCTAGATGACTGGCCAATAGACTACACAGCTCCTTTTCCTGGGAAGGAGATAGGGAGGAGCTGATCTTTAACGTTCTCTCAGGGCCGAACTCCACATTTTTGACTCTGGGAGTGACAGGGTTGGTCACACAAAGGTCCACTAAGGTGTTGGCTTGGGCATCCTCCACCAATTCTTCTAAGGACAATGCACTGGGAGGTGGAGTCTGGATCAAAGTCTCAATCAAATCATCCTCGGTTGGGAGGCCTCCCCTAGTGGTGTCTAGGGTGCACAAAGGTGCTGAGTACACCTCATCCTCTTCTCCTTCCTCCAACCAAAGTGGTAAGTCATGCTCTAATAAGGGTTGGGCAGCAGGGTACAGGACTAGCTGCTTGGACATAGGACCATTTTTGATGGTCATGTTTCCTGCACGACAGCTTATGTAAGCATCTGCAGTGGCTAACCAAGGCCTTCCCAAAATAAGGGGGTATCCAGTAAGCTTTGCCTTTGGTTGCAGAACCAAGAAGTCTGCAGGGTACTCCCAAGAGTCAACAGAGACCAAGACATCCTCTACAATCCCTTCGGGAGTCATGGTGGAGTGATCTGCTAGTTACAGGACTGTCGAGGTCTTTCTCAAGGAACCCTGAAGGTTGAGTTTGAGCATGGTATCTCTGGTCATTACATTAATGGCAGCCCCCAGATCAATCAATGTGTGAGGTATGATGGTGCCATTGATGTGGACATCCACTACAGGACTCCCAGGATCCAGATACTTTGGGCAGATGGCCTGCCCCAACATAAGATCAGACAGTTGTCCTATGACATTGATGGTTGAAGCATCTCTTTTTCGCTTGCCTGGGTGTCTGAAACACTTTTCCTTAACCAGTTTGTTGTATATCAGTACATCTTTGATGGCTTGGAGAAGTGGTATTCTCACACACAACTGTTTGAGTTCTCCCAGAAGCTCATCCTCCTCTGGGTTGGGTTGTGTGGTGGCCGTTAGTCTCTCAGGAAAGGGTGGAATGGCCTTTGGTTCACTTTCCTGTTTATCTTCCTCGTCCTCCGGGGGAGGAGGTTGGCGATCCGGAAGAGTCTTTCCAGATCGCAGATTGATCTCCTGGATCTCCACAACATAGGTAGGGCATGATGTTTCCCTAGTATATACCGGCTGGGCCTGTTTGTTGTTGGGGTTTGGGTTCGGTTGAGCAGGCATTTGGGGTTGCCTTGGAGGAGCAGGAGGTAATGGTTGTGGTTGAGCTGGTGGTGGAGGCAAAATGGCGGGAGGAGTATTGTACTGGGGCCTCCACCCCGATTGAGGTGCATTCCACTGAGGCTGTGGCTGGGCATGTGAGTGAAACGAATGAGTAGGGGGCTGAGTATGGTACTGAGGCGGGTAAGACCATGGAGGAGGTATAGACCAGGAAGGATGAGCAGGGGGACCCCAGGAAGGCATAGGAGCGGATTGGTTGGGGCTATAATAAGCTTGAGGTGTCCCTTGCATCCCCTGTTGGTAAGGTCTAGGTCCATGTGACCTCCTTTGGTTGAGGAAATAGAGAGGTTCAGTGGGCGCTTCTGTCCCTTGATACATGGTTTTAAGCCCAGGTAAGGTCAGACATTGGTTTGTGGGGTGGTCCTCCTCACAAACAAAACATACCTCAACCGAATGTAATGGGCACTCGTTCTTAGGGTGTTTCCTTGTACACCTAGGGCAGAAGATAGCCAAAGCCCTCTCAGCTTCCTCTTTCTTCTGCTGGATTCAGAATGTATCAAGTTGCATGGCGATGGTCTGTCTCACCTCACTCTTGAGGTCCTCTAATTGATTTGCAAACTCATGTTTGGAGAAAGGGATAACAGCTGAGAGGTGGTTTCCTCTACCTCTTTTTCGGGCTGCCCTAGAGTGGTTTCTAAACACAGTCTTTATGTCCTCATAAGGTAGTTGGTAAATATCTCCTCCAGCTAGCATGTGAAGGGTATCCAAGAGGTCTTCAGGGACTCCTCGGAGCAGGACCAACTTGAGGGATTCAGGGTCAAGTGTGCACCTGGCTCGTTTATAGCTAAGTTGGAACCTTTCTTCGTAATCTTCTAAAGACTCATCATTCCCCATGGTCATCCGAAAGATTTCTCCCTTGGTTTCCTTGGACCTACAGTAGTCCCGGTATTTGGTATTGAAAGCTTGCTGCATCTGGGCCCAAGTGGTGATACTATTCCCAGGTAAGCCCATGAACCAGCGTAATGCTGCGTCCTTAAGGGTAGAGGGGAAGAGTTTCAGTTTTTTCTCATCCTCGGTATAGTCATAGGTTCGACAAAGGACGACAAACTCAAACAGGAAGGTATCAGGGTCTTCAGTAGTCAGTACATGGAAGTGAGGTGAAGCGGAGGGGCTGATGTTCTTCATTTTCATGTCTCCATTGGTCTCTCGGATGGGGAAGGCACCTTCAATTCTCTCATCTTCTCCCCTATTGTCAGCCATAGCTTCAGATGGAGTGTTCTCTAACTCTTCTTCTGCTATAGGATCTTCGTATATCTCAGGAGGTTTGCCTATAGGTTCTTTTGGATCACTGTCACCAAAGAAGAGAGAAGGGTGACTCAGTGATGTGGTGGGGGTGTTGGGTAAGAATTTGCCTGTTTTATCTTGATTTCTACGAGGCATGAAATGAAAAGACTTCTGATTGCTTTGGTTTTTTTGTCTGGTACCTGCAAAACTAAAACAGATTGAACTGCAACTAACTATCTTGCTGAAATGGAAATGCGGAATTGAAATGAAAGCATGAAAGAACTAATCTATTTTGCTTAAATGAAATTGTAGGAATGAAATGCTAGGCTACGCTTGCGGAATTGAAATGCTAATCTCCGCTTGCAGAAATGAAATTGCGGAATTGAAATGTTAATCTATGAAAGCAGGAAATGTCTATGCTACTTTTGCAGAAAGGAAATTGTAGAATGGAAATGAAATAAACTACTTAGCAGAAGGCGAGAGTAGGAAAATAGAAGAAAAGCAACAATCACTAATACTCTGACGCTTCCCCGGAAATGGCGCCAAAAAGATGGTGGGCTCTAGTATTGTAGCAATAATGCTACAACTCCTGGAGCTTCCTTCTTTAATTTTATCAACCCGGTAGTTCGTAACAAACTTGGAAGCGACGGTGCTGTATGCACAAGTACTAGCTCTTGCCGCAGCTGTCACTTGGTCAGCTGGCACAAGTCCGCTAGGGGCTCAAGCCAACTTCTATGAGCTCTTAGAAGAAGCTTTTTAACTGATGGACGGAAGCTAACTCAAAGGAAGCTAATCTATTTGCAAAAAGGAACTGAAAGCCAACAAGAAACACAAACCCTAGCAAACCCTAATTCTACCAGCTAGTCCTACTGACGCAAAGGAGAGCATAAAAACTACTGAAAGAGATGCCATTACTTCTATGAAGGTAAAATACATGTGTCTAGACTACCTCTATCTGAAGAAAACATATTTTTGTATTTTTGTTTAATTTGTTGGAATTATCATGCATGTGCTTCTAACTATTTTTTACTGTGCAGAGGTGGATCAAGGAGGAGAAATTCTTGGGAAAGGTTGGGAAGGTTCAGAGAGGGTCTAGGGGGTCCCTAACACCCTTCCAGAGAGTCTCACAAAGTTTGGCTCCCAAGAAACCGTGTTTATGAGCTTCTACAGGAAGTCTGCAGGGGTTCTACAGGATGTTTCAGAATTTCTACAGGATGTTCAGTAATTCCTACAGGATGTCCTACAATCGGATTTTGGGTGATGGGTGAGTGGAAGAGGCTGCATGGGTGGATAGGGAGGTAGGAGAGGGGTTTGTAATGACTTAGTGACCGAGAGATGAGATGATGATGGGGGTGTGCAAAGCTAGTTTGTCTGAAGGAGGGTAGAGGGAATGGGAGGCCGAAAAGGTAGGATAACGTGGGCAGTAGAGTAGCTGAGAGACAAGGGGTCTAATTGGGAGATGAGCAGTTGGCCTGAGCAAGGCTTAGAAGGATGAGAGGGTGAGGGAGTAGCACTGCACAGTGTAAACTGAACCAAATCATCCACGTCCTGCACATAATCAAAACATTCCTAACTGTTTAATGGAACCAATGAACAACAACGTTATTTTTAAGGAAAACCATGTATGGTACTGAAGCAAAGAAACATTCCAAGAGGTCTGAACGCATGGACAACTTCTACAAACGAAAATATTGCACCAAAGATTGCATGAATATGTAAACCAATGTTTTTGGTGGGTAGCACTGTCTGCAATTCCAGCCCCTAGAAAGAGGTGAAAATGAGTGTGCAGGCAACCCTTTTCTGGAACTTTTATCAACTCCAATCTCTTCACTCTATTCTAAACAGCTGAAGCAACTCTGTCTTATAACAATGACCTACTTAACCACACCAAGAAATCTAACTCAACAAACTGCGTTTCAAATGCATGTAAAAAAAACCATAATGCTGAAAGAAAAGATAACAATA
Organism: Pinus tabuliformis; assembly: GCA_031772625.1. Classification (NCBI taxonomy): domain Eukaryota; kingdom Viridiplantae; phylum Streptophyta; class Pinopsida; order Pinales; family Pinaceae; genus Pinus; species Pinus tabuliformis. Next base: position 1,126,520,371 of record CM062811.1, on the reverse strand, counting down.
CAGAAGAAGGAGGCCTTAGGCTCTCAGGTTGGGCCCAACCCCGAGAGCTATGGCTCCTTTAAAAGCTCAGAACTGAGATCAAATCTGACTGCTTTCCATTAAAAAATAATAATCATAAGTCAAATAGCATGCCAATAATGGCTACAAAAGAGCAAAACCAAGCTAGCAGCTCGTAGTGCAGAATGTGCAACAATGTTTCAAAAAGTCCTTCTTGAAGGCTAAAGCCTTATCATTTATACATCATGAGGCCCCAAGCTGGCCTACTAAATCAGTGGGACTTGGTTGACCAAACTAGGAGTGAACTGCTGCTTCCTTAAAATCCGTTTGGCTGCCTTCTAAATCTGGTTGTGGTGGTTGTTGGAGCTCGGAGTTGGGGGTGAAGATCTCGAGGAAGGCCATTTAATGCTGTGGACAACCCTCCTACGAATCCTCAACCCCATCTTGGCTGTCTCCTGGTCCTTATCTGCTCGGTTTTGTTCCAATCATATGTCAAAAAACCTGAAATGAGCACGTGTTAGCCACCTAGGAATAGTGACTGCCCTTATTCGTACAAATGACATAAACATACTAAAAAATGATGCATAAGTTATGAAAAATGAAGGGTTGAGCAAAGGTAGTTAGGCCAAATGAGCCCAAAATGTTACCAAATTTGGGGCTCATCAACCTCCCAGGGGCTAATTTGGCCTCCCGCGTAGTCTCCATGGGCCTCAGTCAGCGCACTTTGACCGATGTCCTTGTCATTCCACGCTAGATGCCACTGCCACTGGTTCAGGGTGTTTTTGATCGCTATTTTGGAATTCTTTAGTTTTTGTCCTAACCTGATACAGTCATGGTTCTTTGACAGTTCTTTATGGATCCAATTCGGATCAATCGAACTCTCGGGTCTCAACATTGGTAGATATTCCATCTACTATCTCTTCATCTACCACCCCAGACATTGCGTATATAAACCTTCTTTCTCAAGATAATGCACCAGGTAGTTCTGTTGCATCATGTAGTCTCTTTTCCTCCAGTCCCCCGGTCTTCCATTCTGATGAGGACATGATGGAAGCCATGACTACCCCTGATTACCCTTGGGATGATATAGACCATTGTGTGTACTTCCTTCCATATTTGCGAACCCATAAGTTTCCCCCCCATATTACTTGTGATGATCGACAACGTATCCGATACCAGGCCCCTCGCTATCTTCTCATAGGCAATGACCTTTGTTGTCACAATGTTGATTGTATCCTTCTTCATTGTCTCACCCATCCTAAAGTAGATCAAGTCCTTAATGCTTGTCACAGTGACGCTTGTGGTGGACACCTCTCCGGTATGGCCACTGCCCATAAAATCATGCACGCTGGTTACTTTTGGCCCTCTCTCTTCAGTGATTGCATTGAGGTAGTCAAACACTATCCCAATTACCCGTATTTTTCCCCAAAGGTAAGATCCCCCCTGGATCCCCTCCATCTTGTCATTGCAACTGATCCTTTCCGTAAATGGGCCATTGATTTTATGGAATGCCAACCACCATCTACTAATAACCACAAGTATATTATCATGGAAGTCGACTATTTTACCAAATGGGCTGAGGCCATGCCTACATTCAACAATATGGTAGCTACCGCGGCCCTCTTTTTCTTCAACCATGTTATCACTCAATTTAGGGTTCCGAAACAATTGGTCTCTGACCATGGCCAACATTTCGAAGATGAGGTTTGGTGTGAGCTATCCTCTTTGTTGCATTTTGAGCACCAGTATTCATCATCTTACTACCCCTAGGGTAATGGACAAGTTGAAGCGGTCAATAAAATCCTTAAAACTATGCTTCAACGGACGATGAACAAGCAAAAAACCAATTGGCACCTTATGCTCTTCCCATCTCTATGGGCCTATAGAAATTATGTTAAAACCTCCATAGGGTTTACTCCTTTCCACCTTGTTTTTGGCAAGGAGGCAGTTTTACCGATTGAGTGTGAAATCCCTTCCCTACACCTAGCTGTCGAACTTCTCCTTGAAACCCAACCGTTAGAACAAATACTTATCATGCTTGAGTGTGTCTTTGAGGATCGCCGTGTTGCACTGCAAACCATAGAAGCAGCCAAGAAGCACACCAAAGCTCAATATGACTAAAAAGTCCACCCTCATACATTTCACAAAGGTGATCTTGTTCTTGTGTATGACCAGGCCCATGATGTCCTGGGGCATGGGAAGTTCGAATCATTATGGCTAGGACCTTACATCATTTGTAAGGACTTGGGTAAGGGGGCATATCTTCTAGAGGATTTCAAAGGCCAACTTCTTCCTAATCCTCGCAATGCACTCTACCTCAAGAAATTTTACCCATAGCATTAATTTGCGTGTATTTATTTCTGCCATGCATTTAGGTAGCTTGCATTCTCTCATTTGTTGTCTTTTGCACCTTTCAGATGGATCCATCATCCACACTATATATCAGCTATGCCGACAGTGTGAGTTGCTTCTCTAGGAATCTAGCCTCGACAACTTGGGCCATTTTTACCCCCTTGCATATGTTATCTCACTCTAACAGCGTGTGAATTGGTTCTGCCACCAATAATCAGGCCGAATATGATGTAGTGATAGGTTTGTTAGTTGATTCCCTTGCTCATCGCATCCTTCATCTTCATGTTCATTTGGATTCCTTGCTACTTGTCATGCAATTGAATGGTGTGTATCATGTGCATAACCAAGTCCTTTTTAGAAAATATCTACAAGTTAATCTTTTGGTACGTGAATTTGATTCCATTACATTTAGTCATGTTCCTAGAGCCCAAAATAGTTATGTAGATACCATTGCAAATAATATTCTAGATTGGAATTTATCACATGTATACCACAAAAGACAACCATAACCAAAATAAATGGCGAACCACAATCATCATATAAAAGATGCATAATCACATTATGTATCAACATATAAAAAATACAAGTGTTTGGAGTCCACTACTCTAAATACATCATACATGCCCATAGCCTGTTATCAAAACAAACCAAGTGGACCCACATGCCATTGTTCCTAGTCACTATCTGAAGGAACCCGAGCCAATGGCTCTGCTCCCCTTGCTCATAGATCCCACACTCCATGACTTGCCATCACCATGCGCTGCATAAGCCCTCGCCACTTTGAGGGAAGATTGATACACTCATCTGTATACCGATCTTCTAGTTCGTGCCATCTACGCTCAAAAACTCTGGTCAGGACCACATCACATCTACAATGAAGGTCATCAAGTAGAGCCTTGTAGTGAGGAATGCGGTGTGACAATGACACACTTTGATCTACAGCCCCAGGGTTTGCGGCTCGTCCAGTATATGCTTCCGGTTTCAAAGGTGCTATATCTGCATACCACATATTTTAAAATTAGTACCATATACATGTTCTAAAAATATGAAATGCACCAAAATATAGCAACTTAACACTTACCATCTGGGCCCCATGCTCGTCCGGGTGGAAGCGGTAAGTCAGGATCACCTTGATAGTTCATACCACTGTATGGAAAATCATCTATGTATAGTGGCATCTGATCCCAATGTGTGAAAAAATCAGGTTGGAACACACATCTGATCCCCCCTCCTCCTCCTCTAAGTAGTAGCTTCCCCTAGCAGTGCATCCTGGGCTCCTATGGGCCCCCATCACGGATCTGTACATGAGGGTGGATAGTAGGGATATTCTCAAAGAAGAATGCACATAGTACTATACCAAATGCACAATCATGGTTCACCTGCCGCCTACATAGTGTCAGCTGTCGTTTCACTGACGACAACATCAGATGGGACCACCCATAATAGGGCCCTGCCCAGCACACTCTCTACCAACATCATCTGCCCCCAGTGATGTGATGGAACACTTGGCTGCCCAGAACCCATAGTGTTGCTACAACGACAACTTGTGTCTCTAGTCTCTCTAGATCACTAATCCCGATATTTGATCTAGGTGGATCTTTAGACACAATGGCATGTGAAAAGCTCAAAATTCAAGGTGGCAGAAAGGCAATTATCTTGACATCAGATTGAAGTGCTTGTTGCCCTGATTCCAGCGGTGTGAACGCCACTCCAATCCGAGTCCGAACAAAGGAGATAGAAGAAGTCAAATTTCTGGGTTGACTTGTAGGAAACAGAGGAAAATGAAAGTCCAAGGATGCTCCTGGAAATAGTCCCATTGTGTAAATCTTTTCATTCTAAATCTACTATAACTTGAATGGGCTAAAATGGACTTCGGATGGTGAAGTTATCGCAAAAAGAAGTTGCCTTTGTTCCTTTGAAAAAGGAGGCATTTCTTCTAAAAATGGGCCTAAAAGCCTTATAAATGAAAATCACAATTGGAGGGGTCCAAAGGGCGGACTTAAGGTTGGGTGGAAGGAACCCCCAATCAACGATCTTCGACTTATTGCAATCGGGGGCAGGCGACATGTGATATCGACGTCGGTGATCGGAGGAGCAAAAGGCATAGACTTCACCGTTGCGATACGCAAGGTGCGATATCAACGATCGGCGGATCGGTGTATCGGCAGTCGGCATAACCAAAGGGAAGACCCCTAGGGCTGTTGTGATAGCGACATGCGATAAAGTGATGGGCCGATGTGCGATTGTGCCTGGATCGTTGGATCGGGTGCGCAGAACAATGGTCAGGATCTGATCAGGGTGATCGACGGTTAGGGGATCGACAGATCCCCGATATAAAGCGCCATTGACAGCGCGATATGCGACTTGCGATAAAGGGTTGGACCCGATGGGTTATCGACCTGATTTCATGAAATTTGAAGTCCTGTTTTTTTCGGATTTTCTCTGTTATTTCGTGTATTGTTTGTTTGAGCAGAAAAAGGCTATTTTCGGGGTTTTGTGGTAAATAAAGGTCGGACGGTTGGATTTGTCGTGCTCACGCATCCTTTTGTTCAAACGACTTCTATTATAGACAACCAGACTCCCGATTTAAGCAGCCTTGTAACAAAAATATATTATAAAACCCAATGAATGCAGAAAAGTGCAGGGGGAGAGAAATTTACACGTAGTTCAAGGCAGGAGCTCGCAGGAGGGGTGAAAGTTCATTTTGTCAAAACTTGACAAATTTTACATGGTTTCAGCCATTCTTGACACCACGAATGCAATGGCGCTATCCATTTCTCCATCCCAGTTCTGCATTTCTCATCCATTTTCCAGAATGGAGGTATAAGACTTCTTTTTAAGTAACTGATGATTGTATTCTTCTTTTTTTCATGCCACCTAATGAATGAAGGCCTCCCCATTGATCGTGCAAGGCTCGGAGATGTAGTCCAATATGGACGAACTTGGTTATCAAGTCTTGTTGCCTTCGTTCATTCTTTATGTGTTTCTCCTCCTTCCTCATGTGTACATTAAGTTTTCTCTGTTAAACTACAATTTATGCATGTAATTCTTTAACACATCTATAAGAAAAAGATCTTGGATCAAGTGGTATCAGAGCAGGTCTTTTTAGATGTGAATTGCATGTTTGTATGCTAACAAGAAATAGGCTCTGAAGAGGCGAAGGGAAAATAGAGTCTTTCGATCCTGGAGCGGGGCGTGCACATCGAAGGAGAAACATGGCAGATGAAGAGGCTCGTCTTGAAGAGGAGCGCAATTTCCACAAAACCTTCTATTTAATGGCAGAGAATGTCGGTAAGTTGCTTTCAAGGCTGGAGAAAGCATAAGAGAGAAAACTAGAAGAACAAGGTTCAACGCATGGAAATGGTGGAGAAGAACCCCCTCCTTCTCCTTCCACGAGTGAAAGTTCTTCTTCCTCATATCATCAAAATCGTAGAAATTCAAGGGATGCATCCAAGAAACCTTTCTTTAAATTAGATGTCAAATTTGATCTTCCCATGTTTAATGGTGAAAGTAATGCAGAAAAGCTTAATAATTGGATTAGGCAGATTGAGATCTACTACAAGATTCAACATATCGTGGAGGATGAGGCAAATATTCAGCTGGCCTTTCTACGGCTGAGCAACACTGCTCTCATCTGGTGGGAGAGAAGATTGTAAAGCAGTAAGAATGTGGGTAACCTTCTTTCCTCATGGCCTGATTTAAAGGAACAATTTTATCCCTTGGGTTACAAGTAGAAAGCATTAATGAATTGGTAGTATTTAAGGCAAGGCAAAGGTCAGGATGTTCAAAGTTTTACAGAGGAGTTTAGAAAGCAAGCACTTAATTTGGGTATTGCACTTGATACACCTGAAGTAGTAACTAAGTATATTGGATCATTACATAGTTACATTAGGCATTCATTATTATTGTTTGAACCTACTACCATTGACTCGGCCAGTGTAAAGGCCATTCATCTAGAAAACAGGGGAACACATGGACAAGATGACCACTCAAAGAGAACCGCGACAGCCAAGAGAAGGGGAGCAAAGCCCTCTTGTACACATTGTGAGAAAGAGGGGCATGACGAAGAGAATTGCTGGAAGCTGCACCCTGAGCTGAGACCTAAGAGGAATGACAGAAAGGGGAAGTAGAAGGCTGTCACCACCGTGCAGCAAAGCCAAGATTCCGAGTCAGAGGAAGATGAGAAGGTCACAGCTATAGGATTTGCATGGGGTAGGCCCATTGACTTGGGGTCTGACTCTAGTGATGAGACGAAGTTTGTAACCTTTGGGATTGTGGCAGGAGTGTAGGTTTTAACCCCATACAGAAATTACCTGCATACGAATTCTAAAACACAGAAAATAAAAATGCAAGAGCGGAACACATAAAACACATATACACAGAAATTTTCCCCTGGATCCCAAAACCGGGACTACCGGCTTGATTTTTCATTATGTTCCTTTCAATGTTATAATACATATTTATACATGCCGAAGCATCCAATACCATGGACCGAAAACCATCACATCCAAAAAACGTGCGAAAATCATGTACAAAACCATAGGTGGGTCTGCCCAAACTAACATAGGGTCCAAAACCAAAATTTTTTAGGGTGCTACCCCGGACCCCATAAAGTGGGGGTTACGGGTGTCTCTTAAACCCCCTGTTAGTTATGTGGAAAGAATATAACACAACCCAACGTTCTCCCACTTGTTGTTTTCTTTCCACAGGGGGCCACAACAGAGCTTAGTCATTTTCCTAGCCTTGAAACGCCCATTGTCTCTCTATACCAAGAGAAATTCTCAGTGCTCACATATTTTGTCAATGCATTTGCAATATTCTTCAAAGTGTCCACCTTTACCAACAACACCTTTTTGTCTTCTATCATATCCCTCACAAAGTGATACTGAACATCAATGTGCTTTGTCTTTGAATGATATGCGGGGTTCTTTGCCAAGAAAATTGCACTTTGGCTGTCACAGTCTATCCTTATAGATTCTTGTACTAACCCCATACTTGAACACAATTTCTGCAACCAAACTGCTTCTTTTCTTGCATGAGTGGCTGCCATGTATTCTGCCTCTGTAGTTGACAGTGCCACTACAAATTGTTTCTTACTCATCCAATTGACTGCACCTCCAAATAGGTTAAACACATACCCACTTGTAGATCTTCTTTGATCCAGATCTCCAGCCCATTCTACATCAACAAAGCCATGAATATCCAACACTCTGTCTAATCTTGGTCTTCCTTGGTAGCACAAACCATAATCACTAGTGCCATGCAAATACCTGAAAACCTGCTTCACTGTTGTCCAATGCTCCTTCCCTGGTTTTGACATAAACTTGCTCAATAATCCCACTGCATGTGCAATGTTTGGTCTAGTAGAGACCATTGCATACATCAGGCTACCGGCTGCACTTGCATATGGAACACGGGACATGTCTTCTTCCTCTTCTTGTGTCTTGGGACACTATTCAGCAGATAACCTCACACCTACAGGAATAGGAACCTTCACCGGTTTACTATCCTACATATTAAACCTCTGCAATATTGTCTCGACATACTTCCTCTGGTTTAACCAGAGCTTCCTCTTTTCCTGATCTCTTTTAATTTCCATGCCCAAAATATAGTTTGCAACACCAAGATCTTTCATGTCGAATTTTGAGGACAATTGGGTCTTCAAATCTTGGATAATTTCTTTGTCATTTCCAACCAGCAACATATCATCCACATACAAGACCAAATAAATAACATGGTCACCAATTAATTTAAAATACACAGTGATCTGCTTTGCTTCTGGTGAAGCCAAGTCCCTGTATAAATGTATCAAATTTTTGATACCACATCCTTGGTGACTATTTTAACCCATGTAGAGACTTCTTTAACTTGCATACCATTTCTTTCTTACCCTTCACCGCAAAGCCTTCAGGTTGCTTTATGTAGATCTCCTCTTCTATATCCCCATGAAGAAATGCTGTCTTCACATCGATTTGTTCTAACTCAAAATCAAAAGTAGCAACAACAGATAAAAGTAATCTAATAGAAGTTACCTTGGCAATAGGAGAAAAAATATCACCAAAATCAATTCCCGACACTTGGGAATAACCTTTTGCTACCAACCGAGCTTTGTATTTCTCTACCTTTCCTTCTACATTTGTCTTCTTCTTGAACACCCATTTGCTGCCAATGGGTTTCCTTCCAGCTGGCAACTCCACCAGATCCCAAGCCTCATTTTTGTGCAAAGATGCCATTTCATCAACCATGGCCTCTTTCCAGAGTTTTTCTCATGCGCTGAATCTAGTGCTTCCTTCATAGTTCTGGGATCATCATCAGTAACAGACAAAGCAAAATTTGAACAGAAAGCAGATGGACTATACCTTTCTAGCTGCCTTCTTTCTTGAATTGACCTTCTCACAGCCAGAGTTTGTGACTCTTCATCTTCTGATTCCTCCTCTACTGTAGAGTCTGATTCTTCCTCCTTTAGCTCAAATTCTATCTTCTCAGGTTCCTTTTGTTGGACTTCATGTTTAATAACATCTTTTACCTCTCTGAACACCACATCTCGGCTGTACATAACATTCCATGTGACTGGGTTCCAAAGCTTATAACCCTTTAAACCATCCTTATACCTAATAAAGATGCACTTTTCATATTTACTATCAAACTTGGTTCGTTTCTCCTTTGGAACATGTACATATACATCACATCTAAATACCCTCAGATGTGAAAGAGAGGGTTTCTTACCAGTCCATACCTCTTGTGGAGTCTTATCCTCCAACGTTGATGAAGGTGACCTGTTGACCAGGTAACATGCAGTATCCACTGCCTGCCCAGAATTACTGTCCTAACCTGGCACCACTGAGCATGCTTCTTGCCCTTTCCATCAACTTCTTATTCATTCTTTCTGCAACTCCATTTTTCTGAGGTGTATATGGAGTAGTCTTCTGCCATGCTATACCACACTTCTTATAGAATTCTTCAAATTCCTTACTACAAAACTCTCCACCGTTATCTATCCTCAGCACCTTTATCTTCTTCTCTGTCTAGTTTTCCACCAGAGCCTTAAATTCTTTAAACCTGTCAAAGAATTCAGATTTCTTCTTAAGGAAATATATCCATGTATTCCTTGAGAAGTCATCTATAAATGATACATAGTACACAGACTTACCCAGTGATGGAACCTTGACAGGTCCAAACACATCACTGTGCACAAGTTCTAATATCTATTTTGCCCTCTTACTACCAGAGGGGAATCTCACCCGATTCTGCTTCCCATATACACAATTTTCACAGAAATCAAAATCCAGAGAGCTATTACTCATACCTTCTACCATACCTTTACCATGAAGTATCCGAAGGCCTTTTTCTCCAATATGTCCAAGCCTTTGAGGGCACAACATGGTCTTCTCTCCAGAGACCACTAGATTTTCTGCTCCACTTTCAAGAACCACATAACTATTGCACCCATCAATAACAATGCTACCTTGCAGCTTGTACAGAGTTCCAATTTGAACTCCCTGCATCTATACCAGTGCTCCCCGAACCATCTTGCAGGTATCCTTCTCGAACATTGTTTTTACACCTGCATCATCCAGCTTGCTAACAGAAATCAGATTTCTGGCTAATGCAGGAATATGTAGAACACCTGGAAGTGTTCTAACCCTTCCACCTTGCAAATTCAACTTTACTTTTCTGCGACCAACGATTCTAGCCTTCCTGTCATCCCCCAAGAAGACATCACCACCATCATATTTCTGATACTCATAGAAACACTCTCTATGGGGAGTGAAGTGAAAGGATGCACCTGAGTCAATCAACCATGCCTCATGATCTACATGTGTACTTGAAGAAGCCAAGTACACATCCCCACCTTCATATGAGGTGGTTTTCGCCTCTATAGAAGGAGCATCATCAGATCCCTTTCCTTTACCAGGCGCTTTAGATTTATAGTCCCTTTTGTAGTGCCCTTCCTTTCCACATTTCCAGCACACCACATTTACAGGTTTTCTTAGAGATTTAGATCTCCCTCTAGATTTAGATCACCCACTCGATGACTTATTTTTGTTTCTATTCTGGGACCGTCCTCGTACATACAAGGCATCACCATTCTGGTTCTCTGTGTTTTTCCGTCTCATCTCCTCCGTCAGCAAAGCTGAGACTATTTCATCAAATTGAAAGGCAGTTGCATTGCTACCTATTGCAATAACCAGACTATCCCACGAATCTGGTAGAGAACACAACAAACTGATGCACTTATATTCATTTGAAATTTAATATCAACAGATGCTAACTAACTTACCACAATATTAAATGCATTTATATGCTCTGTCACCGAGTCTCCATCTTTCATCCTCAGGTTATACAACTTTTTTTCCACAGGAACAGTTTATTCACCAAAGACTTAGATTGGTACAAAGTCCCTAACTTGTCCCAAAAAGCCTTCACCGTAGCTTCCCCTGATACATTCAACAATACTGAATTTGAGACACAGAATCGTATTATGCTCTTTGCCTTCTGATCCAACTTCTTCCATTCTTCATTGGACACTCCCGTTGGTTTAGTACCCAGATCTACCATGATCCACTGATATTTATCCACCAACAGATCCTCCATCTTGAGTTTCCACAATTCAAAACTCTGACCATTAAATTTCTCGATCTCTATCTTTCCACTGCTCACCATCTTCTTTCACCACTAGAATCGATCTCGCAAATTTCCCACTGAACAGGGTCTACCACAGGCCCGAGCAAAACCCCTCAGCAACAAAGGCATCCCCTTGAAGCCAAATATGCTCTAATACCAAATGTAGGTTTTAACCCCATACAGAAATTACCTGCATACAAATTCTAAAACACAAAAAATAAATAATGTGAGAGCAGAACACATAAAACACATATACACAGAGATTTCCCCTGGATCCCAAAACTGGGACTACTAGCTTGATTTTTCATTATGTTCCTTTAAATGTTACAATACATATTTATACATGCTGAAGCATCCAATACCATGGACCGAAAATCATCGCGTCCAAAAAAAGTGCGAAAATCATGCACAAAACCATAGGTGGGTCCACCCAACCTAACATAGGGTCCAAAACCAAAATTTTCTGGGGCGCTACCCCGGACCCCATAAAGTGGGGTTATGGGTGCCCCTCAAACCCCCTGTTAACTACATGGAAAGAATATAACACAACCCAACATTGACCCATAGATTTGGGGCTTGATTCCAGCAATGAATCAAGGATTTCAACCGACATAACGAAAAGGGCACTCCCTGTAGCAGGACACCAAGAACTTGAGGAGATCAACCACCACACCAAGCAAAGAATGCTAAGATAAGGAGGCTTCTACAAGAGGCAAGGAAAGAAAACCAAAGATTACTATGCCAGTTGCAAGCCAAGGACGCGGCCTTGGAAAAGCTGCAACATAGCCATATGGAGGTAAAAAGCGATTCTCCGATTTCATATGATTTTCATGATGATGAATTTGCTGCCTTTGAAAATCATACTATAGGGATTGGATCAAAACTATTGAAGGAAATGGGATATCAAGGAAAGGGCCTTGGCATCAAAGGCCAAGGCATCATAAACCCCATCAAAGTCAAGGAATTTTTGTGCCATGCAGGACTCAGATACACTAGAAAGGAGCTGGGGGAAAGCTCCAATATAGCCAGTAACCAACCAACAACAGATGACGAAATTCCTTCCTCACAGTCCAGTGATAGCGAAGGCTCCATGAACACTTATCAAAGGAACACCAAGGGAAAGCGCCCCAAGGCAGCCCCGAAAGTCTGGAGGAGAAAGAATCATTATAGTCATTGCAACCAACAGGGGCACCAACAAACCTCGTGTTCCATGCTATGGAAACATTGCTAGAGGAGCCGAAAAGTGAACATGTTCAACAGATAAATCCACCCCATTCACGGTGGTCTGCTTTATTAAGTTGGTTTTTTTAGGGGTAGTAGCTTGTTATGGCCACCATTGTAAATCATACGTTGCAAGTAAATGTAAAAATGATGGTGTGTTTCCCATCACTTCAAAGATGCAACGATGATATTTTGGCCTTTCCTTATTAGTATTTAAGGCATTAATTACTTTTTATGTAATCCTTAGCCAATGAGTGTGCTATGAACTCTTGGCAAGGAGGGGTTGTTGAGTCATGTGTGGCGTGCATGATTGCAAGAATGTACCAGTTTCGCGTGCAGGTGATTGAAAGTGTGGATTAAGACAACGTGCTAATGCTTTTGGGGTCCAAAAGCTCTTTAGTGGGGAGTGTTGGATACCTATAGTAATAGGTTTCATATTTCATGATTGACTATAGAAAATCCAAATATGCTCTGCTTTGGTACTACAAAGATCCCATATTTCCCAGGAAATCAGAGGTGTGTGAAATATTCCAAATATTGAGGACCTTATTTCAAGTTTGGTGGATGATTCAACAGTCTAAACTGGATCATGCCATGTTTCAATTTTGAGTTGTAAAATAGAGAAAGAGGTCTGTCCAAACAGCTTAATCTTGGCAGACAAGTAGTTCAGGTAGAGAAGCAAAGGTTCCCAAAAGTTTAATCTGGGACCTTGGAAGACATAAGGGTAGAAGTAGATAGAGAGAAAAGGAAAAAGCCAAAGAAAAGAAAAGGCAATTGAGGGTTGCAAGTCCAAGTGCCCCTCCAAGAAGAAACAAAAAATGCTAGGCAAAATAGTTGGGTAGGCAGTTGTGGTTGCAGAAAGAATATGATCACCATTACACAGGTATCAATAGGTCTCTTGCCAAGGCAATAAATCTATCAGCAAACAAAGTGGTGAATTCCATGAACTCACAGCAAAGAGGATCACTAACTTTTTTTTTTTTTTTTCCCTCTCTAGTCCATCACTAACATCCCCTTTCTAATTCCCCTCCTTCATTCATATTAACTCCTAATTCTACTATATAACCTCCCCTATCTTACCCCCACCCCTAATAATACTAACACTAAGGTGTATAAAACCCCAAATCTTATGTATATTCCCTCCCCTAGGCATAATAGCCGTGTATTTTTTTAAAAGGGACCAAAATGGCATCTGGCCACTTTGGTGAACCTATTCCACCCTATTCCCCCTTTGCTGCAAGTTAATTTACCCTCAAATCACCTCTGCATTGATAAAACCCCCTCTCCAAACCCCTTTTGCCTATAAAAACCTTTGCAAAGGTTAATACCCGCCTCTGGCACGTTCCCCAATCCTACCACATTATTGGTTAAGCGAAAACATTTGAAAAACCCATAAAAACCCACAAACTTTAATCTTTTCCGCCCGCAGTATGAAGCGCGCATCTTTCTCCTCCGCCAGCCGTCGGATCAAGCCCATCAGATCCGACGGTCCACATTAATATCGGAGCGCATCCTATGGCGGCACTTTAACCTCCGAGAAAGTGACGTTGCGCCTTGTCACGCCTCCTCCACGCGTCAATCGATTAACCATCTCGGAGCCGAGTCTGACAGCTTCTGCGCCGTACCTAAACCGCCCCGAGAAACCGCGGCGGTTAAGGCCTTAACCGTGACCGCTGCGGTTTGATTGCCACCTACCCGTCGCTGACTCGCCGCCACGTCCTTATCTGCTCGTACTTGCCTTTGTTATTGGTCCACCTCACTGCTGACTGGGTTGCCACCTCACCTCCCCTTTGACCAGTCACCCACTGCCACGTCGCCCGATGACGTCAGCAGAAAAAGCGCCAAATTGGTAAAATAACCCATATTTACCAATTTTCCCGTGTTTTTTACCACTTTCACTGTTATTACTGTTGGACGCTCTGCATGGCCGTTTGCACTCTAATTTTCACCAACCAGTCTATTAGCCCGGGCGACCTCCTCAAGCAGCAACTGTGCACCTTTGCTTCAACCTCTGCTCATCGAATTACAGGTATTTAGACCGTTTCGCCCTCCATACGACCTTCATTAAGCTTGAAATTGCTCAGAGGGATAGTAGAACCATAAAAACGATATTTACACCGTTCATTTCCATTTGTTCATCCACCATTGTCATTGTGAGGGCCAAGAAGTACCTGCAGAGCTTTAGAAACCTGCAATTCACATAAAACCACTGTAATTCTGCGTTTTCCCGGCAGAGTTCCTAATAGATATAATTCACCCGATTGGAGAGTTCAGTTAGACCACAGAGAAGTTCTGTCACTAGACTCCAGTAGTATTTCAATTGCTATTGAGAGAATTCCCCTTGGATACTCAAAACATCAACTGTTTCCACAGAGAACTGCCTCCAGACTGTGTTTTTACCATTCCACCTGTCCACCTGCAATTCTTGCAACTTGAAGAGCTATGGAGACCCCTATTGCACTGAATATTAAGCCCATCAATGCTCCTCACCAGGAATTAGCGTGGAAAGCCCTGGGTGACATGGACTACCAAATGCTGGATTGGTTCCCCATGGGAACCAAGTACAATATTCAAATGTTGAATGAATTAAGAGCCCAACATCTCAGTGGGGCAGATATCTTGGGGATTTGGGAGTCAAATTTGCCCATATACAACCTTTCCCAAGTCAATCCTATGCCAGAGCTCATTTATAGCTGCCAGGAATGCTATGACCCCAGCCAAAGAGCAGTCATGAGCCCCACAGGCCTAGTCCTGTTCCAGATCACCCCAGAGAGCATAAACCAGATGCTGCGCTTCAAAACAGCCAAGAAATTGACCCCTCTATCCATGCAGAATCTGATTAACAGAGGGATCAAGCTGTCCAGTGACCAGATTGTCAAAATCAACCAACTGTTTGTCACACCAGGCTCTGAAACAGTCAGAACCCCTCCTATTGGGTACCAATATCTAAATGAGTTGGGCAGAATGTTGGTGGATCTAATTGGCTATGTCCTAGGATTCAGGGGGTTGGAAGATGTAGATGACAGCATAATGGCAATGCTGTCTATATTTGCCCCTGGTAAGCCTCCAGCTGTGCAGTATGATTATGCAACTTACATAGCAGAGAAAATCCATGAGCAGTTCATGAATTTGAAAAGGGAGAAACTGTTCAGGTACACCTCCTATATATATCATTTATTCCTTTTCAACCAGCCAGCTACCTTCTCTGTTCCTTTGAGGCCACTCAATGCCCAAGGAAGCCCAAGATCAGTTGTTTTCTGGACCTCTGTCTTTCATTCTACCTCAGTATCACCCTATACATACTGTGAGTTTATTGATTTATTTGTTCATCCAGCCCTAACAGCGCTGCAAGGTACTCCTCCTCCTAGATTAACCGATGATATGAAGAGGATTCTACATTTGAACAAATCTTACAATATTGGCAACTGGTACTTCTACCAGAACCACACAGTCATTAGGATATATGGCTGTGAATTGAACCCATTTAGGTTGCCGAGGTATGTACCCATGAGGCTTTTTGCCTTAGAATATTTCAGGCAGTTTGGGAACTCAGATTACCTTCACTTTCAGAGTAGAAACAAGAAGTCACAATTGAAGGTAAGAAACCAGCTAGGTTCCTTCCTATATAACAGGAAAGAGGAAGGGTGGAAAGAGGCAGACAGCATCCTGGAAGGCCTCAGATTGCAGACCAGTTTTGAATGGATTCCCTATGACCCCAATCATTCTATCTCCCTCAGGAGAATTAGATACAAATTGGGCAACTATGCACATAAAAGACAACCTGAAATTGAAAAGTATGCCAATGCACTAGATTGGGAAGAGGGTACACTAGTAGAACAAGTCACTAAGGAAGAATTACTTGAGAAAGAAGCTAGGAATGTGCAAAAAGAAGCTGACTTGGAAACTTGTGGACAGGTGCCCCTCTCCTACAGAAAGCAAATTGGAACAGCTGCTAAATCTTCAGCAGCACAGCAGCAAACTACTGAGAAGACACCCCAGGCAGCAAGCAAAGACAAAGGAAAACAGGTGGAACAGCCACCTATATTGACAGAAGAACAAGTTGACACCTTGCTACAGCAGCAAGAAGAAATGGAACAGCAAGAACTGGGGCAGCAACAAGAAGAAGCACAGTCCAGTGAACAGCAGCCCTTGCAGCAGGAAAAGGGGACAGATCTACCTAGTTACACTGAGCAGCAGCCCCAAACAGAGGTGCCTCCCAGGACAGACACCAATGTAGACACCTCAGTCCTCCAAACACCACAGAAGGAGGACTTGACCAGGAAAAGGGAGAGAGAGACCCCCCACACCTCATCCTTCATCAGAGGAGAGAAGAGACAAAGACTGAATGACTCCCAAGAGGAGGACATAGCAGTAAGGCAAGCCATGGGCATGGGCCCACCCAGTGGAGAACTTTCGGCCAGCTCATCTCAGCGTGGACATGACATGACTATGGGAGGAGAGGTCAGCTCCTCCGATCAACATAGAGAAGGGCAGTCAAGTATAAAGCAGCAATTCATTGACATCAAAAGGAGGAGTGATCCCATAAAAGTGCAGCTGTATAATCACTTGTTAAACCTAGCTCCTAGCAACCAGCAGAGACTCATGTCTGCTTTCGATGTGAGCGAAGGCAAAATGATAATGAGCCACTTCATGCCCACAACTTTGCATCCTCAGTCCACCTCGGACTATCTAAGAACCAACATGGAGGTTCTTGCCAAAGACATACACCCTATGGACAAGATTGAATTACATAAACAAACTGGTGAAATGGTGTATGCCTCCCTGGCAGATGAGACATTGGAGAACTACAAACTGAAGAGCAGCCTGGATAACACAGCTTCTCAGCTGGAATTAGAAAGAGCATCATCACAAGCCAAGGACAATAGGATCAAGTCCTTGGAAGAGGTAATTATAGATATAGGGCATGATCCTAAAGATGTCAAAGGCATCCAAGAACTCCTGAAGATAAGGGATGCAGACATGGCGGCCCTAAGAAAGAAAATCAAACTCCCGGCCACCATCCATCCACAAACAGATGAAGTTGCCCAGCAAAGGCAAGAAAAGGATACTACAGACCTGCTGGTATCCCTATACAAAGAGCTGGTTAGGACTCAAGACCAGCTAGGACAAACTGAAGCTGCAAAGGCAGCACTACAAGAAGCACTGAAGCAAAGAGAAGAGGGCCAACCCTCCCAGCCTCCTCCTGTGATAATAAATCTTGAGGAAGTCCCTCCAAAGACTACTCCTCCTCCTCAGCAAACAGAAGCTACAGCACCAACTACAGCGCCATCCACAGCAACAACAACTACAACATCGGAACAGGCTACTAGTTTAGACATGCAAAAGCTGCAAGCTGAGATCCAAGCCATGGAATCTCAAATGAAAGAGCTGGATGAACTTAAGAAAACCTTGGCTAAGGTAAATGAAAAGTTTGACAAGAGCAAACAGAATGAGGCAGCCAAGGAGAGAGAGGTAAGAGCTCTTAAGAGGAGAATTGCTGAACTGGAGAAAGAGCTTGCACTAGAAAAAGTGACAGCTGAAATGAAAGCAGTGCTATGGAGCAACATTGGGCGGTCCATTGCCAACCAGTGGCAATATATTGAGACCATGGATGAGCAAATGGTGCTCATCACTAAAGCAAACAGAGAAATACAGAGAGCCAGGGCAAGCCTTGGACACATGCCAGAAGCTGCTACTAGGATGATCAATATTCTGAACTATAAGACTAGCTCTCAATTAGCTGTCATGGGAATCACCAACAGGACAGAAACAATTGCAGTAGCCAAAAGAGTCATAACATTGAGGAACTTGGTTGGAACTCTGGAGAGGAGGACACAGGATATGCAGACTGAAATCAACAGATTCCTGGAAAAATTCGTGGCACTACAGAACAGAGGCCTCCCCAGCATTTTAAGCAGTGTAGGAAGACTGCTCACCCTAGACAATTACAATAAGAGAATTGATGCCCATGCAGTAGCAGAGATTGCAAAACCGCCCAGCACTTCAGCAGACGCAGGGCCAGCCACCGGGCAGACTATGTATGACAGGGTGGAGAACCTATTTTTCCTCATGAATGAAGTTGAGCATCTGTTTGATACACCACCTAACTTCTTCAAATTCACAGAAGCAGATGAAACTCTAGGGGCAATCTTAGCACACCAACTGCCCACACAGGATGTCTGGAGAAATTTGACACAGACAATTTTGTCAGGCCAGAATCAGTAGCGCTAATTCTCCAGGCAAATGAGCATACATGCGCAGGCACAATCTTGAAGAAAGATATCTACAAGGAAGAGGCAGAGGCTGAGCCAACTCAGCAGGACCATTGACTCACCACAAGCAGCAGTCACAATCACAGGTGACAAGTCCAAGATACAGCGTACAAGCCTTAAAGACAGGTCTTCCAGCATTTATTCAGAATATCTCGACCGACTTAGCTGTTTCCAAAGGCTAAAATATCTTCTGACAGAGCATTAAAATGCCTGTACTCTGTAATCAATGCTGTATTAAATTTTGGTCATAATATCTTAAGTGGTTGGTAAGAATGTAAAATCTGAGATAACTCAGAACTCAGATATTTTGTAAATCACCGCAAGTATATATTCACCCTTCACAGCAGTTGAAAAGGGTTGATGTAATTTTCTTTTGAGAACTCTCTCTTACTGTAATATTTTCAGAGAAGTAATACAAAGGAAGAATGGAATTTCCAAGGCTTGGTGTACTTTGATGTATTGTGGTGAAAGATGAATGTTACAGGATTCCAGGGTGTTGCATAAAACGATAAGTATTCTCAAATCTCTTTGTTATATGTTTTCGAGTCTTTTGTTCTCTTTTGTTGTTTAAATGTTTTACACTTGATAGCAAGGTGAAAGGATAGTTCCAGGACTTAACCCATGATTACCCTGGACTCAAACTGAGCTATTATACATGTTTTCCTCAGATACAGTGACAGAATTGTAATTCTTAATTGCTGCATTTCAAAACTGTGTCTTTTACTGTGATAGGCATTCTCAGGGATTCAAAATTTTGCCCCTGAGACCTCTGTCTTTTCCTCTTAAACCTGTCTGTTGGGAATATATAAACAATAAGTGAAAATTCTTAAATGCTTTCACTGTTTGTGTTACCTGTTTCCAGTCATTTAATCAAAAATCTGTTCTATTAAGCACTCAAATGGCCTTGTAAGTTCCATCTTTCATCTCAAAGTTTCAAACACATATAGCCACAGACTCCATTGCCCAATGGTACTCAACTTCTCTGAAAACTACATCACTGGAATCTAAAAGGAGTTTCATCAACCAAAAAATGAACAAAACCTATGCTCCATACCTAGCCTAAAACACTATCATTGTAGATACAAAATCATAAAGAGAGAGCCCTCTCTGATCACAGTTTGGCTAGAAACAGTGATTAAAAGATTGGTTAGTGGTTACCCCGGCCGTATTCCCTTGGGAGTCATAGGGAACAACCTGGGTGTTAACAGGGAGGATTGATCCAGCTGGATCTTCAGACACAATGGCATGGGAAAAGTTCAAAATTCAAGATGGTAGAAAGGCAATTATCTTGACATCAGATCAAAGTGCTCGTTGGTGTGAATGACACTCCAATCCGAGTCCGAATGAAGGAGATAGAAGTAGTCAAAGTTTCGGGTTGACTTGCAGGAAACAAAGGAAAATGAAAGTTCAAGGATACTCCTGGAAATAGTCCCATTGCGTAGATATTTTCATTCTGAATCTAGTGCAACTTGAATGGGCTAAAATGGACTTTGGATGGTGAAGTTATCGCAAAAAGAAGTTGCCTTTGTTCCTTTGAAAAATGAGGCATTTCTTCTAAAAATGGGTCTAAAATCCTTATAAAGGAAAATCGAAATTGGAGGGGTCCAAAGGGTGGACTTAAGGCCAGGCGAAAGGAACCCCCGATCAATGATCTCCAACTTATCGTAATCGGGGGCAGGCGACATGCGATATCGGCGTCGGTGATTGGCATCGGCGATCGGAGGAGCAGAAGGCATAGACTCCGCCGATGCGATACGCGAGGTGCGATATCGGCAATCGGCGGTTGGCATAACCAAAGGGAAGACCCCCAGGGCCGTTGCGATAGCGACATGCGATAAAGCGATGGGCCGATGTGCGATTGCACCTGGACCATTGGATCGGGTGCGCAGATCAATAGTCAGGATCTGATCGGGGTGATCGGCGGATCCCCGATATAAAGGGCCATTGACAGCGTGATATGTGACTTGCGATAAAGGGCTAGACCTGATGGGTTATAGACCCGATTTCATGAAATTTGAAGTCCGATTTTTTCGGATTTTCTGTGTTATTCCGTGTATTGTTTGTTTGAGCGGAAAAAGGCTATTTTTGGGGTTTTGTGGTAAAGAAAGGTCGGACGGTTGGATTTGTCATGCCTGCCGATCCTTTCATTCAAATAACTTCTATTATAAACAACCAGACTCCTGATTTAAGCGGCCTTGTAACAAAAATATATTATAAAACCCAATGAACGCAGAAAAGTGCAGGGGGGAGAGAAATTTACACGCAGTTCGAGGCAGGAGCTCGCAGGAGGGGTGAAAGGTCATTTTTTCAAAACTTGACAAATTGTATATGGTTTTAGCCCTTCTCAATGCCACGAACACAATGGCACTCTGTTTCTCCATCTAAGTTCTGCATTTCTCGTCCATTTTCTAGAATGGAGGTATGAGACTCCTTTTATGTAACTGATGATTGTATTCTTCTTTTTTCATGCCACTTAATGAATGAAGGCCTCCCCATTGATCGAGAAGGGCCCAGAGACGTAGTCCAAGATGTATGAACTCCGTTATCAAGTCTTGTTGTCTTCGTTCATGCTTTATGTGTTTCTCCTCCTTCCTCATGTGTACATTAAGTTTTCTCTGTTAAACTACAATTTATGCTTGTAAATCTTTAACACATCTATAAGCAAAAGATCTTGGATCCATATTCATGCCCTTAACATGATCACCCTGTGGACAATGGTGATCCACAAAATCTGAGATGTTCCTCCCACGAGGAAACACCATATGTATATCCCCCACCACCCCCACAAGGGGGAGAGAGGGGGAGTCTAGTCAAAAAACATATGTCCTAGTATGTCAGCTCGATCCTATTCCCCTTCACTATAGATACCTCCTAGTTTGGATCCCAGTAGATCACGATCCTAGACAACAAGGGCTCACCTGCCCTCATGAGTGGGTTCTCCAACAACTTTAGAACCCCATAACGACCCAATGCCCCTCGCACCACCTGATTTCCCTAAATCTCGAAACGAAGGGCGTCCAAATATCATTCACGCCAGTTGATCTTGAGCTTTGCCATATCTGCAATACACCATTAAGTATTGTCAATTTAGAGACAAAATCACTGCACTTCATAACTTTACCCTTATAGCTCACCCAACCAATAGAACACTCTCCCTCTCAGCTCCACATCGCAGTTTTCTGCCCAGAACTTGCGTGCTCACAGGCTTGCCTCTATTTCTTGCAAGCCAGAGTGCATTTCTGGGCCCAAAAAGTGCAATCCAGCTGAGAAGAGGAGTGTGGGTCTCCTAGTGAGCTATGGGGCCCTAAACTAAAAATTTAATCTGTTGGAATTGAAGAGACAAGTAAGAACACCTACCTGAAAGTCGTAGATCTTGATTCCGTCGGTCAGTTTGTCTGCTACAATCTCCACAAGATTTAGGGCCTTCTCCTCCTCTCCAAATTCACCACAACTCACTTAGAAAATGAATTAAATTGGAGGGAAAAAGCCCTTTTCTAGGAAAACCCACAGTTTTTCTGTCGCACATTGCGACCAAACCGTAGCTCTGTTTGATGAACCATTAGCACCATTGGAAAGATCTCACCGAGTAATCTAATGGGTTTCTTTCAATTTTTGGTAATTTAACACTTCACCAGGAAGCCATTTTTTCCATGAAGTGTCACTTTATCGCCTCTTAAAATCAAATTTCTTCATATGAGTCACTTGTACTTTGGGACCACTTTCCCTTGGCACTTGTCATCTCAAGTGTCGATTTTTGTCATGAGTAACCATCATTCACTCATGTTTTCATGGTTCCCCTGGGCCTACTAGGCCTACTCTGTGTGACAGCGTCATCGAGTCACCCTTGTATCCATGGAGTTTGTTTGAGTCCCATTGTGTCCCAATACAATATTTCATCCATCGTTACATCCAATTCATCCCGTTTTTCCCATTTTTGGTGTCTAGTCATATTATCCACCATCCCCACCGAAATCGAGTTAGTCGCTACCAGGTCAACCATGCACTTTATGTTCTGACAAGGGAAGTCATCCATTTGTCCCTCAGTCCCCATTCCCCTTATCCTTCTTGGTGTCAATCCATAAGTGATATTAGTATTTTTCCTTGTGCCTTAGTTGAAGATTCTCATTGCCTCACCTATGGCGGGCCTTATTCTGTCGACATCAACACATTCATTCTAGAGGAACAACCTAGAAGGTGGTGTACCTTGGTTCCAACTTCCATTCTTGTTTGGTGCCTCAGATCAAGCAAAGGGAATCCTTATTTCCCTTTTATTTGATTGCTTCCCATGTTCGTGAAACATACACTTGATCATCCAGTTATGCAGCAAATTGTACCAGTGATTCCCCAGTGTGTGTGAGATGCTTCAGAACTCATGAGGGGGTGGCCCTTCAAGTAGCCCCCCACATGCCTGGATAACCTCAGATTATCCTACAACCTCAGATGCAGTTCTGTAGATTTGATGGGTTCGGTTCCAACCGCTTGTAGCACTCATAGCTGCATATCTCCTCTAGATGATCCATTCAGTTTTGCAGAGCCCTTTCCTGTTCAACAGGGCTTCTTTGGTTGTTACACCCACCCTCCCACCCATTTCAGAGGGTGGGGAATTATGTCTCATGTACTCAGATGTTAGTGTATTCAGTCCTCACTCATGTTTTTCCAGGCGCATTATGTATATGGGATGTCTTATATTATTTTATGGCCCATTGATGCCAGCATGTCATGTACCATCTATCATGTACTTTATTGCTCAATTTCATTTTTTTGGGCACATCATTATTCTTTGTACTGAGTTATTTCGACAGGTATGGGTATTCCTCTCTTGCCTCATTGAGATCAGGTACCACAACATCAAATGAGACTTACATCAGTTAGTTCATCTCGCCCCCTCAGTTCATATCCTCTCTTTCTCTCTCTCTCTCTATGACTCCCCTTTGGTGTCTGGTGATTGTGTTCTTACAACGTACTTCAGTCATACGTTTTGCTCCTAACACTCATACGTTGGGGGGCAATCTGTTATCACCAAAAATTGGTCATCTAACCATATCTAACTAGATGGATCAAAATACACCATGTAAGACCAATTTTACCATAGTAAAATTGCTTTCACCGTAAGAAATTACTTGATAAACCACATTTATTAAGTTATTTCTGGTTAAACCCATGAGGAATAATTAAATAAATCATTATTTATTTAATTTTCCTCTAGGAATAATTAATTAAACCATTGTTTAACTAATATTCCTTGTCATATTTGACCCAATCACAAGAAATAATTAGATAAATCATTATTTATCTTATTTTTCTCTAGGAATAATTAATTAATCATTATTTAGTTATTATTCCATGTTAAATTTGACTAAATCACCTATGAATAATTAAACAAACCATTATTTATTTATTATTCTTTTTTGAAATGGTAAATAAATAATTTATTTATTTATTATTTCTAAATAAAAGTGTTTGACCAAATTAAATATTTTTCCCTCCAACAAAATATAATAAAATATTCCAAGTGGTTAGGTCTATAATTTGGTTAATAATATTTTATTATTTTCCATTATTCGAGAATAACCTAATATTTTTTTATAAAATGAAGGGTTTTACATTCATTCTTCACTTTCAATTATTTTCATTGTTGCACTCACTGTTGCAGCTCTGATTATTATCATTGTCAACTTCCATTTCTTTTTATCCTTGAGTTCCCATTTGAGCTCTACACACATTTTGTTGGGTTTATACATTGTAGAGAGGAGAGACTTTACCAAGATGAAGCATTGAGGACAACTAAGAACCCATCCCATTTGAGGGGGACTGGTAACATTTTACCTATTCCTTTCACCAGGTGTTACATAATAAAATTACAATTTCATATTCTTGTCTTGTCCATTGGTCGTTTTGGAGTTATTATTCGCTATAGTTCTTATTTATTTCTGCTATATAACTACTTTTTCTGCATCAATATGGAATTTTGCAGGTTTTATTTCTTATATCTATTTCAGATCTAAAGGGTTCTACAACCATTTTTGTTGTTAGGGCTATTTATCATCCACAACTTAACGTGTTCTCTTTTCGTACACTTTTGATAAGAATACACTATAACAGTCATCCAACATTGTCATATAGCAAGGCCTTGACTAACAACTCTATCTCTCCACAAGATCAGAGCAAAATGATGGCGACACCAATGATTTATAGTCACCTTCATCATTGCCTCTCTTGGAACATAACCCACCCAGGTTATCTCAGAATATGCTCTCCCATGACTATTCTTATCTTGGATTCCCATTCCTCAAAGAATATCGGTCCTCTACAACTACTCTTATCTTGGATTTCCTAACACATCCTCAAAGAGCATCGGATGCTAGATTCTTACCCAATCCTCCATTCTATCTTCCCAAGTTAAGACAAGAGTGATGTCTCTATATCTCCCTCTTAATTAGGGAGGATATGCCTATTCCAATGAAGGAATGTACTCATTCCTATGGAAGGAATGTACCTAAGCTCCCTCTTGGCTTAGGAATTTTCTTCCAAGTTTCTACCAAGTTATAAACTTCTTTCCAGTCTCCCTCTTAATTAGGGACCTACATCATCTCTTTAGGTGGAGATCATGGGAAAACCAGCTACTTGAAGAACTCCTCCTTATCATGTCATGAAATTCTTTTCTTTATTCAAGTGTTATGAACCAGCTCACAAAAAGATAGAAAAGATAGATCAACGACTTCAAAATCAGCCTCTTCGAGGAGGAAATCTCCTTTACATTACACAAATGAACAATTCTTCGATGATTCAAAAGACTAAACCTCCTTTCTATATATAGGAGTCTAAGGGGTCACATTATAATCAAAGCCGACATAACAATAGTAATATAAGGGCAGAACAATAACAATAGTGGGCTTCTATGGGGCACACTAATAACAATATGGGGACAATAATAACAATAAGGGCTATAATGACAATAATAATGGGGGAATCATTAGTATTATAGGGACCTAAAATTCCCCTCTCCTTCAAAAAGGTGTTGTCCTCAACACTTGAGTAGTTATGGATGCTTTTGTATAAAATTCTGTCAACTACCACCATGATGACACTCTTTCCTTCAGACTTGGGTAAACCTGTGATAAAATCCATTGAAACCTCCTCCCAACGTTGGCTTGGAATGGATAAAGGTTGTAATAGACCTGAGGTCTTAATTGTTTCAACTTTATTTTGTTGGAAAACCAAACATTCCGCCAAAAAATTTTGAATATCCGATTTAAGGCCATCCCAAAAAAATTCCTTCTTAAGCCTATGGTAAATTTTAAAAAATCTTGAGTTCCCTCCTAAGGGAGAAGTGTACAATTCCATAAGAATCTTTTGTTTGATTTGGGAATTCTTACATAGGTACAAGAAATTTTTGTACCATAATGAATCAATTTTCCAGCTAAATGTATCAGATGTACTGGGATATTGTTGTAACTTTTTAATGAGTTCCCACACTTCTTTGTCATTCTTCCATTCATCCTTTGCTTCGTTTATCCATTCTTGTTGGATAATAGAAATGGCGCAAAAAAATTCTTCCACATCCTCATCCTTTCTTGAGAGTGCATCTGCCACAACATTTTGCTTCCCTTTTTTGTAGATGATTTCAAAGTCATAACCCAACTTCTTTGGGACCAATTTTTTCTGCTCTTCTGAAGAAAATCTTTGTTCTAAAAAGTATTTAAGACTATCATGATCCATTTCTACATTGAAGTGTCTTCCCATTAGGTAGGGTTGCCATTTCTTAAGTGTATGTAGTATTTCCAACATTTCCTACTAATAAATAGCTTGGTGTAAATAATTTCCTTTGATTGGATGACTTTCAAAAGCAATGGGTCTTTCTTCTTACATTAAAACAACACCAATTCCATTTCCTAAGGCATCACATTCCACAATAAAGGTTTTGTGAAGTCCAACGTAGCTAAGATCGGTTCTTGGCACATTGCCTCTTTAAGATGTTAAAAGGACTTTGTTGCTTCTGGAGTCCATGAAAATGCATCTTTCTTCAATAATGTTGTTAGAGGTGTTGCTATTCTCCCATAATTCCTAACAAACTTGCGATAATACCCTGTCAACCCAAGAAATCCTCACAGATGCTTTATGGATGTGGGGATTTTCCATTCCTTAATGTCTTTAATTTTGCTAGGGTCTACTTTAATGCCTCCATGAGATACAATATGACCCATATATTCCACCTCTTGTACTCCAAAGAAACATTTGGAGTTTTTTCATGTAATTGTTTCTCCTCCAATACTTTGAGCACCCTGTCAACATGTTGAACATGATCCTTCCAAGACTTGCTGTAGATTAGTATATCATCAAAAAATACTAACACAAAATTTTCTAAGGAAGGGTTTGAAAATGGAATTTATCAAACCTTGAAATGTAGAAGGTGCATTGGTAAGGCCAAAAGGCATGACCAAAAATTCATAATGACCCTCATGAGTTCTAAATGTTGTTTTTAGGATGTCTTCAATCTTCATTCTGATTTAATGATATCCTAAACAAAGATCCAACTTGGTGAAGTAAATTGATCCATGCAATTGATCCAATAATTCATCAATGACAAGAATGGGAAATTTATCTTTAATACTGAGCTTGTTGAGATCCCTATAATATAGAAACATGCACCATTATCTATCCTTCTTGTGCACCAATACTACTGGAGCAGAGAAAGAACTTTGACTAGGTTGAATTATACCAGCCTCTAGCATTTCTGCAACCATACATTTAATTTCACTCTTTTGGGCATAGGGATATCTGTAAGGCTTAATGTTTGGGAGAACACTTCCTTGAATCAAATGAATAGCATGATCATGATCATGAATAGGTGGGAGGCCTTTGGGAGTCTCAAATACCTTGGAATGATTGTCCAAGACTTTTTGGAGATCTGGAGAAATAGATGATTTCGATGTGGGAGCCTCTAGCGAACATAATAATGCAATTATGTCTCATTGTTATTTCTTTAGAAGCTTTGCGATTTCGTTAGAGCTGATTATCTTTCCTGGTTTCCCTGCAATACCCCTTAATTCAACTTCCTTTCCTTCTGAACAAAATTTCATGAAAATTAAAAGCTATTATACCCAAGGATTGTAGCCATTGGACTCCTAGTACAACATCAACACCACCCATTGGAATGGAAAGAATTTGGCTATTCAATACATATTCTCCCATGGATAGCTTGATATTATGGCACTTTCGAGAGCAATTTATGGTTCCTCCACTTGCAACAATCACTTGACACTGTGGTGCTAGATATAGGAAGCAATTCAATTCCTTGGTTATCTTACAATGAATACAATTATGGGTACTGCCCGAATCAATCAACACTATTACCTTTTTCTTCTTGATATGTCATTCTATCTTGATAATTTGAGAAGTGGTAATTCCAAACAATGAATTACAAGATATGGTCAGATTCATTTCTTCTTTCTCTAGGGTTTGTTCCTGGTCTATATCCTCTTCTTTTGACATTTCTTGTTCCTTTTCTTGCTCCTCTTCACAATCTATGTAAAATAATTTCTTCTCAGCACACTTATGACTTTTTGTGTATATTCTATCACAACTGTAACAAAGCCCTTTTTCTCTTTTTTCTTCCAATTGTTGTGGTGTCAACCTTGTAGGTTGTGGAAGGCTATGGGAAACAACACTTCCATCTTTATAGTCATGAGTTGTAGGCTTCTTGGCTTCCATAATTTTGCTTTCCATTTTTCTTGCCAACTTGAATGCCTTCTCCAATGAATCAGGTTCCCAAAGGCGAACCTCATGTTGGATGTTATCCTTTAAAGTCCCTATGAACACATCAATCCTATTCTCTTTGGAATATCTTTTACCCTTATATTCAATTTTTGGAAGTCCTCAATGTGCTCCATCATTGAACCTTTTTGTTTGAGATTTATCAATTGGCTCAAAAAGGTGTTGCTTTTTGTATCTTCATAATGTGCTATCATTTCTTCCATAAAAATTTCCCAAGTGACAATTATTTTATGAGAGAAAAGCTATCGGTACCATACAAACTGATTTGGATCCAAATATAAAGTTGCAATGTGTACCTTTTGTGTGTTTTACACATTATGGAGATTGAAATATTGCTCCATCTGTAATATCCATGTTACAAGATCATTGCCATCAAAATTCCCCATATCGATCTTTGGAACATGGCGGGTCTTCAATGCAATTCTAGAGTCTATGAAATCATCATTAAAATTTATTTTGTTCTCATCATGAGTTTCCTTTACTACCCTTTCACCATTAGTAAACATTTCTTGTAGCAACTTTGTCAAATCTACCTTCAAATCTTCCATTTTTCCTTCCCTCTTAGCTTCCATGTCATCCATCTTAGCTTCCACACCTTTATTTAAACCATCCATCTTATCTTCCATGTCATTCATCTTAGCTTCCATGCCTTTATTTAAACCATCCATCTTATCTTCCATGCCTTTCTTTAAACCATCCATCTTAGCTTCTATTACTTTTTGTGAGAGTGAATTTTGTTGCACTTGGTCTCGTAATTTTGATATATCATGTTGCATTTCTTCCTCTTCTTTACGAGTCATGCTAGTGATTTCAGGTTTCTTACTAGGTGTTTCCATTTTATTTCTTCGGGGCATCAATTAACGATAATTATGCTTCACTATGCCCTTTGAATTCCTTCAAACTATTTTTTCAAACCAAACTTATGCAAAATTAAAAAAACCTACACACTTTTTTCACTTTGTAGGAGCTCGATATTGAATCTGATGTATCTATGAAACTTCAGATCTCCAAGGTCTGAAATTTCAAATGGTGGTAGCACTCTGAGTCCTCTTTCCAACTCCACTAGTTTTATCGAAATTAGATTCTCCAAGAAAGCGTTATTCCCACTCTCCCAAGATGACCTGATTATACACGTTTTCAGTAGATTGAACTTGTACGAATTTTCACGTGTCACTATTTCAACCTCAGGACCTAAAAAAGATTCAAAGGAAACTGCAGTCCCTCCTCTTTATATAAATTCCTATGAAATTTCAATCTGATACTCAGAGAGAAAGTTACGGCGATTTTCCCAAGGTCACCTATTTGGGATGTAATTCGGGAGCCTGCAAAAACCCTAACTTCCTTAGATTATATCTCTGAAAATATAGTGAAACAAGAACTGAAATTCGGACCCGAGGATCATAGAGATTTCAGCTCAAATGAGTTTTTTTATCTTCTGAAACATTGTAGAAAAAACATTATAGCGAAAATTCCACGATGACTTGTTTGGAGCAGCGAAACCCTAGAATCCAAAGCTCTAATACCAAATGTTATGAACCAGCTCACAAAAATATAGAAATGATAGGTGAATGACTTCAAAATCAACCTCTTCAAGGGGGAAACCTCCTTTACACTACACAAATTAACAATTCTTCGATGATTCAAATGACTAAACCTCCTTTCTATAAATAGGAGTCTAAGGGGAGACAATATAATCAAAGCTGATATAACAATAATAATATAAGGGCACAACAATACCAATAGTGGACTTCTATGGAGCACACTAGTAATAATATGGGGACAATAGGGGCACAATAATAACAATAAGGGCTACAATGACAATAGTAATGGGGGAATCACTAGTATTATAGGGACCTAACATCAAGAGTCTTCATGTTTTTGGGACTTCTTCATAGAGCATCGACCATCCATCACTTTCATCCATGAGTCATGTTAGTCATGTCATCATTCCTATCATTGGAAAATGATTCATTAGTCCATATCTAGCCTTCCTTCATGCCTTGCTTCCATATTCATGTCATGTTTCCTTAAGGACCTTTCATCTTGCCACATGATCATCATTTGTAGAAGACTTTCACAACTCTTCCCTTAGCAGCCTTACATAAGCCCATCCATATATTGTTCAAAAATAGAAAATGAACATTAAATCAATGTTACCTTTGTGATGGTCTTTCCTCATGACATCTTCCTATTTGCATCGACATCCTGCATACATATTAACACATCTCCAAAATATATATGTTGTCAAGGGTCTCTTTCTTTTCTAGACCTTATCGGGGTCTTCATATCTTTCATGGAGATATCATAGTCAAATATTTCAGTCCTTGGATGTTGATTGCCTTCTCCATAATTTCATTTTTCATGATCTCTTCCTTTCTTCCTTCACATATTTGCTTCCAGGAACTTTCAATCATAGTTCCTCTAAATTTTTCAACCACCTCATATTTCATATGAGTACACATTATGTTGATTTCATCTGGTCAATGTGTGACCCATGCCTTCCTTCCTACATCCTTCCAAATGGAGGATATCCTTTCCTTTTATCATGCTCTCGAAGTAAAGCATTCATAATATCTGCAACCATATGACATGAATATATATATGTGTGTGTGTGCATACATACCTCATTTCTTCATTTAGGTCATCTAAAATTTCTTCAACAACTTCCTTGATTGAAATAACTTCAATCCCTTGAATTGCTTCACTTCTTTTGACATCATACAATCATCCCCTGAATTCCATACAAGTTGGAATTCTTGATGAGATACTTGCTTCTTCTAGCAGGTGAACCTCCCAATGAACATTCCAACGGAGGATCTTGATCAATTTCAGCCTGCAAATGCTCCTTTTGAATGATGTATGATGAATTATATACTATATGACTTTATTTTTCCCATAAGTACTACTTATGCTTATAATGAGGTTTACCAGGAGCTACATCTTTCTATAGATGACAACCATAGACTTCTATTTCAACTATGTTTCATGCTTATTTATGATGATGTTACGAGCTCTTTCTTTCAATAGTATGTTTCTATGATGCCATTGTTGAAAATGCAACAAGAAAACACTACTTTGATTTTTTCCTTGAATTAATGGAATTAAATTGTAATTCCACACCTCATTACAACTTGTAATAGTTAACTAAGTTAATATGAATTACTTGGCTCAGTTAATTCGAGTTGAGGGTTTAACTTGAGTCATGTAGAGTGTCTCTTAATTTATGGGAGCCTTGGTTGAGTTTATTTTGAGTTGTAATTATTTAATTTAGTCTAACTGAGTTAAAGTAAGTTAAACTAGTTCCAACTGATGGAGGAATTAGTGGGAGGTCTAGTAGTGGGGTGTACCTTGTAGTGATCAACCAGTAAACCAGAGATTCACTCGTAATTAACTCATGCATGCCAAATCAGAGAAATACCCAATTGAGATTGGTTTTCAGGGAAAATGTACTATCAATTGTATATGTTAATCAATGTTGTCATTGATGTCAATATGGAATTGACCGAGATAGAAAATATCCTTGAGATGCCTAAGGAATATCATGAAACCCTAGAAGGAGATGATAAGGTTGAAGACAAAAGATGTCTGGTTCCAGATGATGATGTCATAACTCTTGTCTGATAAGAATGCCATCAATTAATATGTCAAGTCACTAATGAAGAAGTTTTAAGAAGTGCCTAGTGCCACGTATTTAGAAGCCCTTGATGACATATGGAGGACTACATTTGATGATGTAATACTCTTGATGAATGACCACGATTGATGATGGAACTTGATGAGGTCTTGATAACATGGTTGGAGATCATTTGATGGTTGGAAGACTATTTTGGAGTTCTCCTAATGATGTTGCACTATGACTGCACTAGTATATGATGAGATTCTTATCAAACAAGAGTTATGACATCATCATCTTGAACCAGGCATCTACTGTCTTCAACCTTATCATCTCATTTTGTGGTGAAGTAAAATTATGAGTGCGGACACAAACAATTCCTCTAGCTCGATAGCGGGTCTAGCCACTAACAAGACATTATATGGAAGATTTCCTTAGGTTAGAACCAATAAATAGGGCCTACCTCTTAGTTGTCTTATCCCATTTGGTGATGACCTTGCTTGCTCACTTCAACTATCTCCCATTTCCTTCTTCGAACACCTGAAACAAGTAAACAATAGAAAACAACAACCGCGATAATAAACAAATTTTAGTTCAACCTACTTAACAAGTCAAGAAACATTAAGCCATAAACATGTGAGATGACACATTATGTAGGAAATAATTCAATAATTGCATATGTATTAAATCAAGAAGAGATTGCAACCATTGTCTTGATGTTGCTGTTCTCCTTTGACAAAACCAGGTTCCCACACACTTCTGTTAGCATTCCATGATGGCCTCAACAATTATAGTTTTAAGGCTCTTCCCTTTAGGCTTCACACTAAACCAAATTCACACTTCTCCCTCACACAACTAGAGAGCTACAACTATGAATAACTTGTTGTTTACTCCAAAATTAATTAGCACTATCACACCAACATTAACACTAGCTTGTGCTTGGTAAAAATGGAGGTTTATATAGCATGAATGGATGGGATATGGTTCCTCTTCTCATGGGAGAAGGTCTTATCTCTTGAGGTAGTTCCATCCTTATAGGGGAAAGGATCCCAAACTGACATCCACGACTCCATTCAGCTCAACCATTTACTAGACTTCCATTATGAAGCTTCTAAAGATGGAAGCTTCGACTCCTTATTTAAAAAACTTTCCAAAAGAGGATCTGCTATAGGATAAAATGCATGGTGTATGGAGAATGGAGATACCCTCAAAGGTCTTCCTGGGACCTTTGGCAGACTGTAATATTATTTGCAACCATCACAAAGTTACATGCATGTTCATAAACAATAACTAACTATCAAAGTAGGACAAATATATTACCTCAAGCCTCCATGTAGATTTGCTGGAGAGCACAATGCAACTAGGTGGAAGTCCCCTGGGCCGGCTCTAGATCAAGTCCTGCACATAGAAGAGATAAGCATAATCACATCATACAACCTTGATAAGTAATACATGAATACATAAAACAACATCTATTTACACATAACTAAGCTACTCATGCTAAAAGGTATTGGACAAACAAGCTAATGAATGATAGTACCAACACCGCGAAGTAGACAGTACAACTACAGTTCCATATTAATGTCGAAAGAGTGATTACAACCATTTGTTGCATCAGCCTTCCCTTACGCCTCCAGCTTCTCTCTCCCTCTCCCTTCTTGCCAACTTCTTCTAATTTGAGACAATGCTCAACAATCAAGTATGCTATCCTTTCAAATGATCTGACCTCTATCACCATAGCCTTAGCTTTGCTTATGTAGCAATTGAGTTAGGGTTTCCAAGTTCCTCCATGAGTTCCTTAGGGTAAAAGCAATGAAGTTGCCATGCTTTTAAGCTCTTTCCCATTTGCCTCCTTCGTTAGGATTAGAAATCCCCCAAATAGGTCGAACTTGAGATGTTTCATTGCTTTTCTTGAGTAGATTTAGGAGCAAATATCTAGATATTTATGAGCCAATTCGCTCCTTTGACCTCTAGAAATTCATTGGGATCCACTAACATTGTTCCTGAACTAACAACTAGAGTTATTAGGGTCACTAATGCTCCCTAGGATTGCTGAGAAGATTTATAAAGCAGGTTGTCAGTGCATAGCCAGCGTTAGTGTGGAAACAAAGCTTGTGATCTTGGTATTTGCTTAAGCTATCATGTATTTCCCCTAAAGTGTGAGATCAGAGGCTATGACGATGGCTGAAATACTATACTTAACTGTAATTTTCCTTCTTCAACAAAAAGAGAGAGAGGATCAGAGCTTCTGGTGGTACAAGAAACCTGATACAACACATATATATATAACTACTAAAATCATGTCCTGAGTCGGGAATTCTCATGCTCAGTAGCTATGTCAGAGTGATTTTCTCATAAAAGAGATATGACGATGTTGGCCGCCGATAAGCACAATGTAGATCCGGTGTCATAATAGGATCATTCTGATGAGCTATCTCCAAAAAAAAACATACGCAACTTTGGAGAGGAAGCAAGGCTAAGTGATGCAAGCCTCTACCCAAGGTCTTGATTTTTGCTGCACTGAAAAACATAGATCGATACATGTGAATATATGCGTTGATGTCAAACATGCATGAAATCATCTGATTACCAGTCAATAATGGAGACCGTTAACAGATGCAAGGAAGGCCACCATTAATGGTGATGGTCTCCAAGATGCATAGTACAATCTAATGAGTGTGAAAGATGTTTTTGTCGTTGAACATCCATAGAGTCACTTAACCAGGAGCTAATAATGAGAACCCCTGATCAAACACAAGGTGACCTTCCAGTAATGTTTGCAAGTACCAAGGAACTGAATGTGTTTATGGGTTGTCTTCCTAGATAGAGTGTTGAAGTTGATAGGAAGATACCTATCGAAAGGTAGGCAATAATGTGTCCTACATCAATCGACACGAAACGGGACAAGAATTATTTGTTTTTTGAGGAATCTTTGAGCATTGGGTCTAAACAATAGAGGGCATGATGAAAGGATATGCTTGATGGGTTGATGGAGGAAACAAAAGGTTAACCCTTGAACAATAGAAGGCACAACAACGATTTTAAACATGCAACACTAGACTCATGAAAATCAAAGAGTGTTAGGATACAGAGATGCAGGAACAACGGGGTATTTAGGCTAAACTCGTAGGATGGTAGGATTCATATTGAGAGGCTGTCACAAGGAAGGTTTATCTGAGGGAGTGCCATGTTCAAGGGAATGAATGCTGCCAAACCACACTTTCTAATACTGAATGCAGTTATATTGTCTACTTTCCCCGTCTGATTAGTTTAGTGAGTCCAAACAGGTAAACTCATCGATCTTTTCATATTTTAAGAGTCTAAAAAGGACCACAAAAAGAGCAACTCTATGCCCTATCTGATTAGTTTAATGAGTCTAGACAGGCAAACTCATCGATCTTTTCATGTTTTGAGAGTCTGAAAAGGATCGTAAAAAGAGCGACTCTATATCTTGTCTATTTAATTTAATGAGTCCAGACGAGACAACTCGGTGGTATTTTCATATTTAGAGAGTCTAAAAAGATCGTAAAGAATGACTCCATGGTGGTCCCTTTGTCATAGTTGTTAACCGGGTGTGACAAAAGGTTAATAGTATACCTGGATCGGTTACTTTTCCGTGAGTTAATCTATTGAATCTAGATAAAGAGAAACCTATGTTCAATAGATGTTGACCTCATTTTGTTACGAGTACGAGGAGACAGACTAAACTCGTTTTTCATCATGAATTTTTAATGAGTCATGCGATGACGAACTCAATATCTTCATCAAATTGTAACAAGTCAAATGAAGGGAACTAAAGGTATCTTTTTCAGTTTGTTGAGCAAGGAAAAAGAGGTAAAAGAACTTCTCATTCCTTCTTTGTAGATTTAACAAGCCCGAAGAAGGGGAAAACTCGAGGATTTTTTTATTTTAAGAGTGAGAAATGGTCCCAAAAAAGCAAGTGTTCTTGTTGCTACCGTAGATTTTTAACGAGCCCGGTGACAAAAAATCGGGAATTTTCAGTTTAAAGAGCGAGAAAAGTACCTAAAAGAATTCTTGGGTCATCTTTATAAATGATTAATGAGCCTAAAGAAAAAACTTTGGATTTTTTCAGTTTTATGAGCGAGAAAAAAATGTCTAAAAAGAATGCTCTAATGGTCTTTTTCAGTTTAATGAGCTAGAAAAAGAGCAAAAAAGAGTTGCTCAGACTGTCATCGTATGTGTTTAATGAGTCCAACGATGAAAAACTTGGGGATTTTTCAGTTTTTAGAGCGAGAAAGCATCCCATAAAAGAACATGCTCATATCTTCTTTGTAGTAGTTTAACGAGCCCAAAGAAGGAGACTCGAGGTTTTTCGGATTAACGAGCAAGAAAAATACCATAAAAGGAACACTCGCTCTTCTTTGTGGTAGTTTAACGAGCCCGAAGAAGAAGACTTGAGGTTTTTTCAGATTAACGAGCAAGAAAAATACTGTAAAAAGAATTCTTGATCTTCTTCATGGTAGTTTAACAAGCTTGAAGAAGGAGACTCAA
The DNA here is from genome assembly GCA_031772625.1 of Pinus tabuliformis. NCBI lineage: Eukaryota > Viridiplantae > Streptophyta > Pinopsida > Pinales > Pinaceae > Pinus > Pinus tabuliformis. Next base: position 1,126,484,005 of record CM062811.1, on the reverse strand, counting down.
AGTTTTTTCGGATTAACGAGCAAGAAAAATACCGTAAAAAGAATTCTCGACACTTCTTGATCTCATGCTTGACAATAGAATGGTTTATGCCATGCATTTCCTCATAAGACCAAGGGAAAACATTGTGGAAGTCCTTAAATGTGTAGGTGAAGCTCGCAATTTCTTCAAGATTGCGATTGGCTCCAATCCGTATGTTTTCCACGATGCTTGTCTTGATTGAAATATCGATGGGCAATATCTTTGAAACATTACCCATGTTTCCCTTTGAGTCCAAAGTTTGGATAGTCATATATGGTGAGGAAACGATTTTAGGTGCGTCAGATGACAGGATTTGAAGAGGCATCATGTCTGAATCAGATATTGAAACACGATGGTGTGAGTCCTCCCAAGGTCGCTCTTCTAAACTCATGATCTCTCTAATAGCTTTGTCCTTAGGTAGGACTTGATTGACTGGATCGAAAGAAGGAGTAGTTATGGGAGGGGCCGTGGTACCATTGGCTGTGACCAAATTGACTGGAGACTCAGATGCAGATTGAATGGCCTGGTAGGCAAATTCAGCTGGTGACAGCAAAATTTTTTCTCCGTAAGTGTCAATGTCTGAAGGGGCCATGAGGATCCAAGGATCAGTCGGTTTGTGAGGAATGGATGAAACCATAGAGATCGTTTGTGGAACCATGGGCAGCGGAAGAGGGAAACAACCCATCAGGGAAGAGCCCTTCAGTAGACCGGTACCGATACTGATGTAAGAGTCAGGTACACCACCCACTAAGGGTACAAAGATGCTAGGTAATAGAGAGTAATGTGGGGTGAAAAAGGACAGCTGGTCCATTGTGACTATATTTCCATCCAAGGGAAATAGGATGATACGGAAGACCAAAGACACAATGGCATTCATGGCATAAGTCCAAGTGCGACCCAAAAGCAGATTATAGTCGAGTTTATGATCCATGACTTCAATATCCACCGATACCATTTTCCCACTCAAGGTGATGGGATAGCTAGATAGGTAACCTTTTGGGATGAAAGTGTGGCCATTGAAAGCTTTAAGGGAATTCGACGACGGGGATAGGGCTGGAGAACCAAAAGTGAGCCAACATGAAGCCGACATGACGCAGGTAGAAGCACCTTCGTTGATGACAGTTCTATGTATACCTTTACCTTTTGAAAAGATTTTCACCTGAAATGCAAGCTGGTGGGAAAGGGGAGGTTTACACTTTTCCATGTCAGAAATTGCAAGCATGGAATCCTGTGGGTTGATACCACCAATAACTGAAAGCAAAGCTTTCCTTTGTGCTGGGCATGTTTGTAATACTTCGAGCGCCGACATAATCGACGACGCTTGTGCCAAATCTTCTACAATGATGTAGTTTTGCGCGGCACGTGCAAATGTATTGTGCGTTGTGCATCGAAGTGCCTCTTTGGGGGGGTGAATTACAAGGTCAGAAACCGGCCATTCGATATGCAAATTGTTGGGCGACGGTGGGTTTTGAATTGAGGAAGGTTCCTCTACATGAGCGACATGAGCTGCATAGGATTTGGCTCCTGTTTGTAGATCTACCATTTCAAAGGTGTAAACGGTAGAATATCCTTCACCAGCTAAAGGATGTTGTGAACCACCATTGCCCCCTTGCGGGGGTTGGGGTTGGTTTGCAATAAGGTTTTGCTGCTACTGAGCAGGGAAAGAATTATTGAGGATAGCGGGGGTCCTACCAGTATCCTTTTTGGCAATGTATTCTGTGCATTCCTGAAGATGCGAGCAACGATAGGTCATGTGGTCTTCAACACATATTTTTCAAGGGAATCTGGCGAGTTTGTCCTTTCCATCGTCATAGGGTATAGCAGCCTTCTGCTTTGGGTTTTGCTGTTTTGTTGACTGCTCCTCAGAAGGAGCGGTATTTTTCTTATTCTTCTTGTTCTTACCACTGAGTTTTTGTGTAGACTGCACAAAGTTTATCGCGGTGGTAGGAAGAGCATTAGATTTGGTAGTAATAGAAGCATCGGAGTTGCGAGGGGCATTGGGGATTACGTTGTAAAAGTGCCAGACTATGAATATATTAGATCTAACTGCTGGGCATGACATATGGATTGGTATTCTGTGACTGCACCACCTAAAGTGACATATTTAGCGATTTGCGAGAGTAGGGACTTGCAAAACTAGTTCGCTAAGAGATAGTTTGGGAGGGGAGCTTTGACTAACCTCCTCCTATGTCTCCATTCATGTATATGATCAGAGATGTGGGTTGCGGTATCCTGACATAATGAAGTGAGGAGCTCTGTCCCAGTCTCATAGTGGATGGGTAGCTAGAAGTGCTTTAAGAATTCCATTGCTAGAGCATCGAAGGTATTTACTGACGCACATGGTAACTCAATGTACCACTTAGCTGCGTTGCTAGTGAGGGTGCGGGGAAAAAGACTAAACCAGCCACTATAATCCACTATGGAGTTGGAAACACACCAAAGATGATAGGTGGTGATATGAGTGCCTAGATCCTCCCCTTGTTTCCCTTCGAACTTGGGAATGTCTGTTGGTATTTTATGCGGGATCGATGGCCAAAGTAAGTTATGATAGATGGGGTCATTTGTAAGTTTGTACAAGTCAGGGATATCCAACGTTGCCAAGAAAGGCAAAGTGTGTGGTGCCCCCGACTCGGACCAAGGCGATGACATATGACTTGAGGAACCTTGCAGTCCTCCCATCGTTTGAGTCCTAATATTATACATAGGTTGCGTGGTATAGTAGTTTCCTTGGGGTATGGCGTTATAGTGTGGATTTCCATGGGGAATCTGATGTTGGGGTATAGAATTTCCCCCAGGATAAGCAGTGCCCCCTTGAATCATTTGAATTTGTGAGTAGGGTGCCCCCATGGATTGGTTGGGACCTCCTTGAGGATTCTTTCCCGCCACAGAACTAACCATATGTCCTTGATTGACATAAGGAACGCTCATGTCAATCAATGACTGACTATGCATGCCTGAGAATGGAGGGGGAACTGTTACGTTCTCGACAGTATGTGCATATTGGGAATGCCCCTACATACTAGAATCTGGGGGTTTGAACTTTACAATGGTTGCTGACCATATTGTTGGTGGACGGGAACTGTGCTAATAGTGTTATATTGAATGTTATAAGGAGCGCTGTATGTAGCACTTGTCAAAGGTATACAATTTGACACTAAAGGGGTGGAACTTGGCATCGGCTGGGTTCCACTTGTGGAGGGTGTCATGTGAGTGGTTGTACCCGGGACAAATGGGATAGCAGGTTCACATTCAACGGTGTGGTGGTGACTGTCGACTGGGGAAGTGGTGGAGGACCAAAAGTGTCCACAAAGTTCCACGACTAGTTAGTCGTCGATGGGATGGATGGAAATGTTCCACCTAAAGAAACATGGAGTACAGGTGCCACGAGAACCAAGAGTGGGTCCAACAGATTCGTAAGTGGAGGGTTAAAGGGAGGAAGAAATCCTTCAGAAAGAAATCCTTCGGCAGACTTGAATCGTCAGTTGTCCAAACAGATTCTGTGTGAGATCTAGGACACTGTTTCCCCAAAGATGGGGAATCCGGTTCACTGGAGCTCGGTGGATCTTCCATAATGAGTGGAGGAAGTCCTAACAATCGTCTAGATTGACGAAGAGGGCCAGATGTATCCATGATGACCGTTAAATTTTATCAATAAATTTTATCGTGATATTTGTTAAAGTCTCAAATGATAACACTCGGGAGCCTAAAAAATATAAAAAATACACTAAGTTGATAAATTAGCAAATAGAGGGAAGTGACCATGTCTGATAAGCACCGACCACTGGAGATAAAACCCAATATCACGATGAATAACAGAGAGGGCTGGCCAAATGTATAGTTACGGTCACTCTTGAGCTTCTCTCGAACCTCAGATTAAGGGGCCAAGTACTCTCGTGAAGACGAGCACCCTCCCAAAAACTGAAGATAGAGTAGGTCCGTTTGTGTTAGGTACCAAGGCAGCTCGCCCTAGTCACCTTGTGTAAGTCCCTAAAAGCTTGGCCACTAAGGATACCTCAAATCACATACACTACCGGGGGGGACATAGTCGCAGACAATACACTATGTGGGCAGGAAACCTGAGTCCCCGACTCAGCTCCGAAATCCCTGAAGGGATCCCCAATACACAAAATACCCAAAGGAGTTGGAAGTGAATGTGGGCTACCTTCACTTACAGTACGATGTTGTCTCATATTTAGCTCTGCTTTAACTGGAGTGGTCCCGGTAGTATGAGTGCAACATGAATTTTCTCTCTTTTAATGACACTAGTTTTGGTTTCTGAACTTGGGAAATTTACTCACACTGCCTATCCCAAGATCCTAGCTTGAACTAATGTTTGTTTGCTCAATAAAGAGTTACTGATTGATTTTAGGTAAATTTTATGTGTACTTTTTTAGTGTCTTCAGTAGGGGAGTTGATGTATGAAATGTGATGGGACTCTGACTCAAAAATCATGCACAAGACAATGCTTTAAAAAATATTCAATTCGATGAAAACAAGTTGTATTCTACAAGTGAGAGTCTTTCACATATTCATATTTGTTCCATGCATCCTAGTCATTATAACACATGCATAACCAACATAAATATTTCCAATGCTTTCCTAACAACTACTTGAAACCAAAATAAAGTAGCTTTTAACCAGCTAAATAGAAGAATGAATAAAAAATGTGGATCTTTCTTTCATAAAAAATGTTTTAAGAAAGAAAGAAAAGAAAAAAACTTATTTCCTAAAAAAAAATTTCTTTCAGGACACCGATCTTGCTAACAAAATGTAGTTGCAGACCCTCTTTCATTCCATGAGCAGGCTTCCTATCCCCTTGAGTTTGCAGACACAATTGTATATCAAGATTTTAAGGGACTAACGCTCTGTAGCAGTGGCCACAGAGAGTTACTGGGTCCACTAACACTCTGTGTAGTTTGCTAACTTGTGTTAGTGTGGGAAAACAACTCAAAATAGGGCCTTTTGGATCAGATTCAAGGTTGAATATGTGAAGGCAGAATGCAGCAAGGTTTTGGTGGGTCAGAAAGGGAATGTAGAAGTATAGGGAGGTCTTAGAAGGAGGAGGAAACTGAGAACTACCCGGGTAAACCGGGAACTAGATGTATAGTCCCTAGTGGGGTCGCCAATTCTGCTGTAGGATAAAATGCATGGTGTATGGAGCATGAGATATCCTCAAAGGTCGTCCCGGGACCTTTGGCAGACTGTAAGATTATCTTCAACTATCACAAAGTTACATGCGTGTTCATAAACAATAACTAACTATCAAAGTAGGACAAATAGATTACCTCAAGCCTTCGTGTATATTTGCTGAAGAGCACAATGCAGCTAGGTGGAAGTCCCCTGAGTTGGCTCCAGATCAAGTCCTGTACATAGAAGAGACAAGCATAATCACATCATACAACCTTGATAACTAATACATGAATACATAAAAGAACATATATTTACACATAACTAAGCTACTCATGCTAAAAGGTATTGGAAAAACAAGCTAATGAATGATAGTACCAACACCATGGAGTAGACAGTACAACTGCAGTTCTATATTAATGTTGAAAGAGTGATTACAACCATCTGTTGCATCAGCCTTCCCTTACCCCTCCAACTTCTCTCTCTCTCTCCCTTCTTACCAACTTCTTCTGATTTGAGACAATGCTCAACAATCAAGTATGCTATCCTTTCAAATGATCTGACCTCTATCACCATAGCCCTAGCTTTGCTTATGTAGCAATTGAGTTAGGGTTGCCAAGTTCCTCCATGAGTTCCTTAGGGTAAAAGCAATGAAGTTGCCATGATTTTCAACTCTTTCCCATTTGCCTCCTTCATTAGGATTAGAAATCCCCCAAATAGGTCAAACTTGAGATGTTTCCTTGCTTTTCTTGAGTAGATTTAGGAGCAAATATCTAGATATTTATGAGTCAATTCGCTCCTTTGACCTCTAGAACTTCATTAGGATCCACTAACACTGTTCCCGAACTAAAAACTAGAGTTAGTAGGGTCACTAACGCTGCCTTAGGCTTGCTGAGAAGATTTATAAAGCAGGTTGTCAGTGCATAGCCAGCGTTAGTGTAGAAACAAGGCTTCTGATCTTGGTCTTTGCTTTAGCTATCATGTCTTTACCTTTTGAGCTGATGAGGGGGTCATTTTGCTGTATAATAGGATCGATGTGACTGAAATCATATTTGAAGGAGCACAGTGGTGAAGTCATATTTGTCATATGAGCAACAAAATTTTGGAATAAGGAATTACTAGGGGGGGTGAATAAGTAATAGTGAGATTCTTATATATTTTATTGAATATGTTTTTAATCCTTTTTATTTTTTGTTACTTATGAGAGAATTCATTCATAAAGAAGGTGAGAAGCAGGTTTAAGCATTCATATGCTCATACAAAAAATCCCATGAGCAACACACACATTTTGACACTAGTATTTTCACGTGGAAACCTAGAGGGAAAAACCATCAAATTTTTGTTTGTTTATGATGTAAATTAAAAACCTACTTAATTACATCAGTTTGTTTGTGAACACCCACTTACAGGAGGCACCGAACCCTTTAGATTAGAAAGCACCAAGTTTTCAAGAGGCACCAACCTCTTGTGAATGCAGGATACAACCTGCTCTCACCTCTGTTCTACTATTTCATACAAATTTCAAACTGAAAACATAGGCATATACAATTATGGTAAAATGCCAATCTGGTTGATTGCAAAAACAAATTCTGCTCTGAGTCCTCTACTATTCCAAAGACTCCTTAGTCTCATACAACAACACTCTATCCTATGCTTAGAACAATATATCCTCAGCCCTCTACCTTCTCTCACACAGGCTCTTTGCTATGCTCCCTTCAGCTCTACTCTCGTTGTTCGTCTCACAGCTCGCACTTTGTTCTCTCTACTCAGCACATCAACAATACACTCTACACCCCACATTGCTCGATCGAACTCAATGGTTTTGATCCTTTGATTCACATTGCAAAATACTATCTTTGCTGCCTGTGTCCATACTTCCTAAGTGTACCTCAATATGGCTCCTTCTACTGCTGTTGCATCTGTTGGCTGAACTCTGTCATGGCATTAAACACAAAAATTGTCTTTTGAGTTCTTCACTGAATCCCTGTGTAATCCATCATACTGAGAATTTAATCTTAGTCCGTGTTTAGTCAATTTAGTGTCATGAATTGCTTGCATAAATTATCAACCGAGGTTTGTAAGCTGATGAAGTGTAGTGCACTATATGTGCTTAGTTAACCCTTCTTACTTCGTTATTTTTGTATTTTTATATTGTTTTGGGGGTTTCTATTCTTTGATTCCTAATGATGTACAATTTGAACTATGAGAAACTGAATCTAAACTTCCTAATGGTGAACCAAGAGCTAAAACTAGTCAAAATCTAAGTTAAAGGAAGGAAAAACAGAGCATCTGTCCTATCTTGTCATTAATCCTAAGTCATGAATCTAATTCTTAAAATTAAAAGGTGAAGTTATAATGCATGTTGAAATAAATATAGAGAATGAAATCAACTGAAGTACTTCTAGTTACTCTAACCTTCAATTTTGAAAGATAACCTTCTTGAGATGGAATACAAGCAACTTTCTGTACTTTATGATCTAGAGAACTAAATGAAAACATGCAGAAGGTAACTAATTGATTTCAACCATTGTGTGAAGTGAATGTTTAACCATTTAGTTTAGGATGAGTATCAACTTGAAATGGTGATAAAAAACATTCATTAACACAGTGTATTGACAATCTGAACTAGAAAATAAATAACAATATAGTGAGTAAACTAGTCAACAATGCATTCTCATTACTTCAACCTTACTCTATTTAGAAACAAAATCGTTTCCTTTCATGAAATGTGTTGGAGAAACAAGACTACACAATTGAGTTTTAACATTATGCTAAAAACTAAAGGAAATCAAACTAAAAGAAATCAACCTAAGTTAGAAATACTGCTAAAAGAAAATGGTAAAATTAAAACTAAACAGAAAACAAATGGAAATAAAACCTCCTTCAGTGCAGGGGCCCTCTGCAACTGACTGGGTTGAGCTGCTAACTAATTGGAAATGCTATTTTAAACGATCATTGGTCAACACACGATTTTATATTATAGATAGGAACGAAGTCCAAAAATATAGAGCTGAAAGTATGAACTTAATACATCAAATTCTTTGAACCCCCCCCCGGTTCTATACAACCAGTATTTAAAAGGAAATGATCATAACTGTCTTTGAGAAAAACTAGCTACAGGTGGCCTATACGTATTACAACAAGACTACGTAAATGTATGATCAACTACAGGTGACTTGAATTCGAGCGAGATGTTTGCAACAGAACCATTAACACAGGTGGTTGATCCGAGTTAATGTTGCAACAGAACTGTTGGATTTATTGATTAACCACGAAAGAGTAGACAAAGAGTCCTATTGCTTCTGGGTATCATATGTTTGACTCCACCTTTGACTACAATCTTGGGCTTGCTTTCTTGTCGATCTGGGTTGAGTGACTAGGATAGAATCCATGTGGAGATGATTCTAGAGATGCCCATGTGGCCGGTTTCTTCATTTGATACTTGGAACTTGCCAGACCATGGAATTAGCTAGGGAATACACAGTTAGCTGCAGAATAGGCTGCATTCAGTAGCTAATTTGCAAAAATTTATTCAAATAGTAAAAACATAAAAATATAACATGTCAATCATTTAATGCCCTCCTTTAATACAAAAGCTATCAGTTATCATTGATGGGGATCTGTAATATTATGGAAAATCAAGGGAAAGAAGCAAGAAAAGCTATCAAGGAGAGGGTAATTCTAAGGTTCAACATACCCCCACTGCAAAATCATTGCATGTTCTCATGCAATTTTCCAAAAATGTGAATTCTTCTTTCCTATTACATTTTCTTAGACACTTCTGCTAATACATCTAATTTTCTTCTTTTGCTCTTCTTTGAGGTGATTGCCATTTTGGGTTTCTTCATAAGAAGCCTGTATATAAGGTTGATGACTGTTTTGTTCAAGCTTCTATTCTTCCTCTTCAACTTCCTATTCTTCTTATATTACCCTCTGCAGGTGATTCTGGTGCCTCTTGGAAATAGTTTCTAACAGGAAATTTTCCTAAGTATCTCCTATACTTTTCAAATGAAACTCAACTAGTATCTTTACCAACCCATGATGGGACATGGTTGTGTCTATGAATTCTATTTTCTTATGTACATTTGAAGCCATCCTTCTTAAACTGTTTAGCAGGAAGAAAGGGAGATTGATTTCTCCATTTTCTAGAAAGTTCATTAATAAATGTATATGATAGGCATACATGCACTTGAATCTCCCCTCACAGGTAATGAATTTCTATAATATCAAAAGCATGCTTTTCCATTTAATTTTAAGTGTTGAAATAGGAATTCCTTTTCTAAACATAGAGAAATTCATACCTGGGTTCTTGAGGATTACTTTCCATGCTTAACTATGGAATTCCTTGTTTTTGAACCATCTTTCACCATGTCTTGGTAGTTCTGTAGCCTCTGTTATGTAGGATTATGTTATTGCAAACTTAATGTCTCCAATTTCTACTTCGGTACCATCAAATGATCTAGCAAAATATTTTGTGATCTCTTTGTGGAAGCCATCAAATTTTTCAATGAAATTGAGCCATCCAGCCTTCTGCAGCATTTCCTTGAGTTGTGGGTATCCCTCCATATATTTTTCTCCTACTAGCTCTGTCCTGACAATGAGTCCCATGGCTTCTGTTTCACAAAATTTCTTAACCTTCAGAATTACTCTCCTGGTCTATGAAATGGACTGACTACGGGTATGGTGAAAAAGAACTACGGGTTTGCATGGAATAAGTAGATGGTGAGGGTTTGGAGAGACGTGGATAAGTTGGTCACATCGTAGCCATGACTGTTAATAGATGGAGTTATTAGGGATCATTTAGGTACAGAGTATGGAGAGTGTAGTGGAGATGTGGTATAATGAAGTTATTATGGAATGTTTGATATCGAGTGTGGAAGATGCGGCGGAGATGTGGTATGATGAAGTGGCAGTCAAATAAAATGATAACTCATTAAGGAGACATACGATTATTCATATTATACATGCCTTATGTTTTTAACTTGCTGTTTGAAATAAATTTTGCATTTTACCTTTAGAACTTAACCTTTTTCTTGATAACTCTTTTGTTGTTGATCCATAGGTACCTTTAGCATGTTTTGACTCCAAAATTTGATTCTTCAATTTCCCGCATTCATGATTTATTTGTGAGCTGTACAATTGTGCCAGAGCTGATAAGTAAGTTGTAGCTGCAGAATGGAATCAACTGCAGAATGTGAAAAGAAGGAAAAGTGAAGTATGGCTATGGAATATGAGTGTAAAAATGAAACGGAAATGGGTTATGACAATGAGATGGAATGAAATATAAAATAAAATGAGAAATAGGGTGAAATGGAGTAAAACTATAAAAATGACAGTGAGATGAAATGGAACTGTAAAATAAAATGAAAACATAATGAGACTATGAATTTGCAGACTCTAAACTGCAAATGAATGTAGATTTTTGTCACTACTTATTATAGAAAGGAAATGGAAAATATAGGATGTCAGAAATATCTTATTTTTATCATGTATTTTCTGTATAAGTATGCCAATCAATGATTGGTTTTCAAACTCATACAATTTTTATTTATTTATTTATATTTTTTTTTCATTTTTTTTATAGGAAAAATAAAGGCTAAGTTAGTGGAGAAGAAGAATTCTTCCTCACTAGCTTCATTTAAGAGTTATTCTAGAAAATCTTAATGAACTCCTCTCTTGAAATTGGCTTCTAATATATCTTCAACCGATGACCATTCACAAGAAGAGGTACTTTGCTTCCATCTATTGTCCTTATCCTTATTGCTTCGTTATTAAAGACTTCTTCAATCTCATATGGCCCAAGCCAATGAGTCTGAAATTTCCCTTGAAAATCTTTAAATTTTGAATTCAACAAAAGTACCCAATCTCCTGCTTGAAAATTCTTCTCCTTTATATATTTATCATGCCATTTAGCTCTTTGTTGTTGGACTATACTGGTTCTTTGAATTGCATCTTACCTAATTTCATCAAGCTTATTGAGTTGCTCCAGTCTATGTTTCTATGCCTCTGATAAATCCAGTCCCAATTGGACTGCCATCTTGAAGGTTTTGATTTGAAACTCTATAGGGAACATGAATTGTTTCCCCTAAACAAGTTCATAGGGTGTGTGTCCCGTTGTGTTCCTCCATGTAGTTCTATAAGCCCATAAGGCTTCAAGAAGCCTTTCTGCCCAATCTCTTCTATGTAGATGCATAGTCTTAGTGAGAATTCCTTCAATCACCTTATTTGTAGATTCAACTTGACCATTTGCTTGTGGATGATAGGGGGTAGATTTACTATGTTTGATTTTGTAATCTTCCACAAGACCCTTCACCATTTATATGTAAATTGAGATCCCTGATCTATCACAATTTCTCTTGGAACACCAAAATGAGAGAAGATGTCCTCAAAAATAAAATTAACTACAGATTTTTCATTAGCAAAAAGTAATGCTTTAGCCTCTACCCATTTAGTGACATAATCAGTGCATACTCATATACTTCTTTTGCTTAGATAGGGGATTTATTGGTCCAACAAAATCTAAGGCCCATTTTTCAAAAGGTTGAATGAGTACCTTGTTGGCTACGTGGGGCCTGACCCAGGTTCAACAGTGAGTTTAGCCAAGCAAATCCTGGTACTACTGCCCTTTCAGCAACAGTCCACGGAGCATGGATTGAGGTCTCACCCGAAGTAGTATGGGAGGGTGCTGGAACCAGGTTTCTGCACCTTGGGGATGTCTGATATGGGTGATAGGTACGTGATTCAACCTTCACGCTTACTAGATTACGCACACCAATGGGCTCCTTGCGTCCTGTGGGATTGCCTTTGCGCAGATCCAGCCGCAGTGCGACCAGTGTTAATAACCCAAGTCTTCCTTAGTTAGGTTATGTTCGTTAATTACTTAGAAAGTTTTCATAGATAAACATACATACAAGTGCGCGCATATAGATAAACATATACCATTAACGCCGAACATCAAAATATAGATCTACGAAACAGATGCACAATATGCCAAATCAACTTAGCTTTATTAATGATCCTTTTCAAGTTCATTTCAATATAGACCCGACTCTGCCCTACGCACCCAACTGTAGGGGTCTGCGCACTCGGCTACAGAGCCTTTACCTACTACTACGACCCAATACCTTCAGATCCACTTCTATCCTCTAACCATGCCTTCGCATCTATCTATTACTTTTCCAAAAACTCAAAACTATCTTTACACTTAGAGCCTCACTCTATTTATACAATCCCATGGTCCGCGGACCATGGGTAGGCCGACCCAACTTTACATTAAATTACATTATTTTAGGGCAGACAACCCTATGACTCATCTTAGACTCTCGCGCTCGAAGCCCACATTTCGCGAAGTCTTTACATTATATTGACCAACAGTTGGGCTTTAAGCCCCAAAAACATGCTATGGGGGGATCTGCTACCTAACAGGCCCCCAACACAATCATCGTGACTCATCCTGAGTCACTTTGCTGGTGCGGCGATCTTTGCGCAAAGTCCATCCAGCTGTGTCTGTGCGACATGAAGGTCCACAACGCCCGGTTTTGTTGTTGGCTGGATCTGCTACATTTCTGCTTCTGAATCATCTGCGTCTGACTTGATTCTCTTCCTTGGTGCTGGCTTCTCGTACTTGTGTTTATAGTCCCACACCCTTGTCTGGCTTCTTGAGTCTCAAAGACTATGCTTTGGTTGGTTAGTCAGACAGTCGACCCACCCATGTAGGGCTTCAGGTGACTGCCATTTACCTTTCCTAGGAATGGTTCTCCATTAAGTTTGACTAGTTGGACCGTGCCTTCGTCTGTGACCTCTTTTACCACATATGGTCCCAACCAGTGCATTCTAAATTTTCCAGGAAATTTTTCGAACTTGCTATCATATAGCAGCACTAAATCGTTTACCTTGAAGGTGCGCAACCTGATATGGCGGTCGTGCCAGGCTTTCTCTCGCTATTTTTGTACCTGCTGATGGAATCCTACCAAAAACCATTTTTCCTCGAGTTCTTCTAAGTGTGTGAGCCTCTCTTCCAACGCAACGCGGTCCGACATGCTTGTAAGTGCTGTGATCCACAAACTGGGGACAATATATTCCATTGACATGACAACTTATGTGCCATAGACTAACCTGAAAGGTGTCTGACCCATTAATTCCTTTCACGTGGTTCTGTATGCCCATAATACGGTAGGTATGTGCAGGTCCCAGTCGTTTTTCTGCGCGTTACATACTTTGGTCAGCACAGCCTCTAGAATTTTGTTGAATGCTTCTATTGTCCCATTAGCTTGTGGATGGTACGGTGTACTTTGCTGATGATACACCTAGAACTCCTCAGTGAGTGCGCTGATGGTTTCATTTAGGAAGTGCGTTCCGTGGTCACTCATTAAGATTTTTGGGCAACCAAACCATGTCAACACATTGTCGAACAAAAATTTCGTAGCCGTAGCGGCCATGTAGTCCTTAACCGGTTGTGCTTCCGCCCATCGAGTCAGGTACTCTGTCGCAGTGATGATGTAGCACACACCTGTCTTTCCCTGAGGTTTGATCGGTCCCACAAAGTCGATTGCCCATTTTTCGAATGGCTGTAGCATCATCTATGGATTGAGTGGCATCTCATTCCTTCGTGATGGTTTTCCAGTCCTTTGACATATGTCGCAGGCCCAACAGTGTGCTTTCAAATCTTGATGTAGGGTTGGCTACCATAGCCCAGTGTGAAGAATCTTCTGTGCAATCGCACGTCTTCCATAGTGTCCTCCTGCAACCCCCCCATGTGCTTCCGTGATGATTTTTCCTCGTTCAAATTCAGGTACATATCTTCGCAATATCTCATCGTTTCTCATTTTGTAGAGGTGCCCTGCAATGATAGAAAAGTCCATCGCGCGCACCACCGATTCCTTCTTCTGCTAGACTGAATATTCCTTCGGCGTAGTCCCTGTGGTTAAAAAATGAATTATATCTTTGAAGTGGCCATCCATGACGCGCACTGCAAAGAGCTGTGCATCTGGTAGTCCCTCCAAATTTGTTGGCTCCTCACCTGTCTCAATTCGTGATAAGTGATATGGTCCTACATTTAGGCGTCACGGCTTTACGATGACCTCAAAGTCATATTATTGAAACAATAACAACCATCTGCATATGTGCCCCCCCAACACAGGCTTGTTCACTAGGTATTTCAACACAGAATGATCGATATACATCTTGAAGTGCCCGCCAAGTAAATAGTGTCGGTATTTCTGGAGTGCATACACTGTTGCCAACCTTCGTGCTCAGTAGTAGAGTAGTTCTTTTCAGCTTTAGACAACTACCGACTCGTGAACGTGATCGAGTGATCCATGCCTTCCGTGCCTTCCTGCATAAGTACAGCTCCCAACGCAATACACGATGCATCAACATGTACATGAAATTCTACGTCCCATTTTGGGAAGACCAGGATGGGAGCGGATGCCAGTTTCTCCTTGAGAACATCCAAAATTTTCATACAATCATCATTCCAACAATATGTAGCGTCCTTTTTCAATAGTTTTTCCATTGGCACTGTTATTTGTGCATAGCTCTTGATAAAATTTCTATAGTAACCAGTGTGCCCCAAAGTAGCGCGTAGTTGTTTGACACTTTGCAGCGCTTCCAAATTGAGAATAACAACAATCTTCACAGGGTCCACCATCAGGCCTTGTTTGCAGACCACATGGCCGAGCAGGTTTCCAAAAGGAATGAGGAAGGTGCACTTTTTAAGATTCACCGCAATCTGGTGTCGTCGACAAGTATCCAGCATCAAACATAAGCTCACTATATGGTGTTTAACTAACCCAAATACAGTCCAATCGTCTAGATAGACCTCCAAGAACTTGTGGATGTATTCCTTGAACGTGGCCACCACTATGCGCTAAAATATTGCTAGTGCGTTCTTCAGTCCAAAGGGCATAATGGTGTATTGAAAGCAGCCTCATTCGGTTGCAAAGGTTGTCTTGCTCTTATCTTTCGGCGTGATCTTGATCTGATGGTACCCTAAGAAGCCATCCGTGAATGAGTAAGCTTCCTGACCGCCAAAATTCTCCAATACTTCATCTGTGAACGGTGTCAGGAATGGATCGTGAACATAGGCGTCGTTAAGCTTCCTGAGGTCTATGCATATTCCAATTTTGCCCTTATGTTTTTTCTCCTGTACTACCATAGTACTCACCCAGTCGGATTCTTCCACTGGTTCAATAATTCTAGCTGCGAGCATTTTTTCTAATTCATCGCGGACCTTTTCTTTATACTTTGGATTCAAATGGTAAGGTTGTTGCTTAATTGGCTTCGCGTCCGGCTTCAGAGTGATCTTCATCATCCCTAAGTTGCCAATGATCCCCCTTAAGTCTATGATTTTGGTAGGGAACAAATATTAATATTCGCAGAGTAACTTGGCAACGTTATCTACCGTCGTATCGTCCCAATAGTCCCCAAGCGTCGCGTACTTCGTCTCCGCGTCTATGCCAATGCTTACCTGCTTTGTTTTTAGTGGCACAGTGATGTCAGATCCTCAATTGATGGTCCTTAAACCTCGCGACAGCCTTTAGTTTCTGGAATATTAATATTTCGAGGGTCGTCATCATCCTCCTTGTACGTTATAACATTCTAGGGCACTGCTTAACTGGGTTGCCCATGTTGGTTGAAGTACTTCCGGTGGTTCTTGTGGTATTTTGAAGATGGCGGCTTTTACTGCTTGCGCGTCGTCAACAGTATCCGACCATCAGTCTTCAAATGTGAATGTTAACAAAAATCCCTCGTGCAAGACATCCCATTCGCCTATACCATGTCGGAGTTCCATCTTAGTATACCAATTCATGGGTATGACATCCAGGGTATGGTAGAATAAATGTACCCATTCAGGCTGTGGTTCTTCCCCATAGGCCTTGGTCCATTTCGCAAGGTACGTGCGTGGGTCATCTCGTCCATCGTATTTATCTTCTATTTGTAGTTGCGGTTTCCCAAATCGTAGGTGCATCATCCTTCTACATCCGCGCCATTTCTCAAAATTTCCTTGATGTGTTCCCCACCAGTGCGTAGGTGTTGTGCACAGTGCCCACTTCAATGCATCGAACTGTTGTTGTTCCGGTATTGCGCTTTCAAACTTGCTCAAGAATTCATCCACCATTGTTAATCCATCATATGTTGGTAGATCTCAGGCCTGTGTTGTTATGCAACACAGTGATCTAATCATCATGTTGCAATTCAGCGTTGTCACTTCATTCAACCGATTGTGCTGATGCTCAACTTATTTGTTTGAATCCGAGGTGCAGGAACTTACGTGTTCCCACGAGATCCTTCCATCTACAGTCAGATTCACCCAATCCTGATCTCGCGCATTTATCTTATAAATACAATCCATCTCATCGTCACTTCCATCGTCGTGCACAGGTTCAGTGTAGCGTGCTCCTTCGGCTGGGTCTAGCAGGACTACTACGCATAGGGAATTTTTCTTGAATATCATCTTCCGTTTCTTCAAGTTGATGACTCCATTCATATCAGTGGCCCAGTCTATTCATAGCAACATGAGATAGGGATTGTTGTCATCAACAATCTTTATTATTTCAAAGTCTGTTTGCATGCTCGCGCCTTCGATATCAACTGTTACCCCTTGCAACCTCCCAATGGGAAAATTCTCCTATTGGTTCGCCATTCGTAATTGAATAGGGGACCACTACAACGAGGGCCTGCCCATGCGTTCCCATGTTTGCTTTGGTAACACATTTGCGTTCGAACTCAGATCTAGGATTACCTGATCCATTTCATACTCACCAATCTGCGCAGTCAATCTCATCTCCCTTCCAGTACGCAAGGCATGCTTTCCCAATTTCTGGACTATGCGCGGTTCTCCTGACCCCGTGCACCTAGTGATCAGCTCCTGTAGTCCCTTAACTACCTTGTTGTCGCGCAACAATTTCATGCATGTCTCCAGAAAGGTAGTAAGCATAGAAGGATCCATCCTTGGCTCTAGTTGATCCTTACTACCTGAAGTGGAGGCCTCCGTGAAGCTCTTATTAGCTTCCGTGAACGTCTCCTTTGTGCGTTCTAAGTCAAACTCAGGTTCCTTTACAGGAGCCTTACGAACCCATGTATCTTCCTCAGGCTGCTTCCCCTTATCTTCCCCCAAGGTCGCACCACTTCTGAGCATCATGTTCACATCATGTTCAGGCCTCATGATTTGGATATTTTGAGTCGGAGGAGGCTGGAGTACCCATTTCTTGTGCATCTGTGCGATCAACGTAGGACAATCTATCATTTCATGATCAAACTGAGCACAATATGAACATGATATTCTTGTCGAGTTGGTACAATCGCCCCTAAAATCTAGCACGCACCATCCTTGCAACTGGGTCGAGGGCCTGCGTTTATGTTTACATCCTATAGGCTGGGGTCCAATCCATCATTAGCTCGTAGCTGTGGCAAGTGCACTCGTCATGGCCTACCGACCTGCAGAAATTACAAAATAGCTGCCAGGGAGTTTGCGTATACTTCTGCAATGAATGACAATTGTCTGTCGTGTGTTTTCCTCCTATCTAATAGATCATGCACCATAACGCGAGTGTCACACTTAGCCCTGCCTGTGCCTCCAATCTGAATGGAATTTTCTCTCCTCCTGCCAAGTAGTTTGCAATACTGGACAATGGTCCTTGTCATGGCCCTGGCCTTTACATTTTACGCACCATACTTCCTCGCGTGCCTCCGGCCGCGGTGCCCTATCCTACTTCAAGCTCTGCATTTCTAGGCAGAGATTCTATAGTTACACGTGGATTTGTTGAACTCCCAACCTAGGATCTTGTATCGGGGTCTCATGCAACCTCATCTCCATTTCCAACGCTTCGACCTAGGTGGAAAGTTTCTGTTGTAACAACGTCGTCCTAAAGTGCGGTGTCAGGGATGCCACAAGCCATGCGTGATGCTGTGCATCTGTGAGCGTCATATTAGCCTCACGGATCATACTCTTCAGTTGCTGATCCAGATCCCAGGGGGTCTCACTTGGAAGCATCACGATCTCTGTAAACCCGATGATTGACTATGTCTCTGATTTCGACCAGCTAAATTATCTGTTCAACGCATTCTGGATATTTGTTATCGTTGCGTTTGGGTGGTCATTAGAGTGCTTGATATACCATATCAACGCTCGATCCTGTAGTGCACTCGCCAATGTAGCCTTCTTAATGTTGTCATCCGTGACCCCTTGTGGTTCCCACACTGCTCTTACCACGAACCAGAACTAGTCCGGATCCTCATTCCCTACTCCTATGGATGCGGGTAGCTTGATCGCGCTTGCCATGCTGAACTGCGGGGTTGGTGGAGGTGGAGTGGGTGGAGATGGAGGTGAGGGAGGTGAAGCGGGTGGTGGCGTGGGTGGAGGTAGTAACTGCGGAATGTGTTACCTTATCAAATTGACCGCACTTCTCAGAGAGACCCGAGCGAGATCTTCCTCGCTTTCTCGCGAAGGTGAAATTAAGGGACTATTTCCTAATTCCCCGCTACCTTTGTAGATCTTTCCGCTCTGCGTCGTTCCAAACATTAATGTATTAACATAACCTGCTTTTCACATAACAACATCTTAATATAGGTATTCAAAGATTTAATATACTTACCTCGCGGTCCCTTGAGAAAATGTCGTTCTGCTTCGTTGTAGCTTACAGTTGTGTCTACCACAAATTTAGTGATGAATCCCCCTATTATCTGGTCGAGCCAATGGTCCACAGCTCGCGCGATCTTATCTGCTGTTGCCTCTAGTCTGCACACTAATTACGGAGTCCACACTATTGGGTGGTTGAGCCTACACCTTCCCTAGCTGTCGGCTAACATCGTGATCCGCTCATATAGTTCAGAAGGAAAGGATGCGAAGAAAATATCATGGATTTTCTATACACGTAGCTATCCAGCCACCTTTTCTCAGACACCTACGGAGTTCTGTTTTCCTATGTCGCGAACTCATGAATCTTCTTGGCCAACCACTCTTCAATTTCCTTCTTTGTTGGGTTCTAGTGGCACAACATCAAACATCCCTTAGGCAGATCCCGGTCCCAGCAACGGAACCATTTGTTGGCTACGTGGGGCCTGAACCAGGCTCATCAGTGAGTTTAGCCAAGTAAATCCCAGTAATACTTGCCCTTTTGGCAACAGTCCGCAGAACGCAGACTGAGGTCTCACCCGAAGTAAAATGGGAGGGTGTTGGAACCAGGTTTTCGCACCCTGGGGATGTCTGATATGGGTGATAGGTACGCAATTCAACCTTCACACTTACTAGATTACATGCACCAATGGACTCCTTGCGTCCTGTGGGACTGCCTTTGCGCAGATCCAGTCGCAGTGTGACCACTATTAATTACCCAAGTCTTCCTTAGTTAGGTTCTGCTCACAAATTACTTAGAAAGTTTTCATACATAAACATACATACAAGTGCGCGCATATAGATAAACATATACCATTAACACCAAACATCAAAATATAGATCTACGAAACAGATGCACAATATGTCGAATCAACTTAGCTTTATTAATGATCCTTTTCAAGTTCAGTTCAATACAGACCTGACTCTGCCCTACGCACTCAGCTACAGGGGTTCACACACTTAGCTGTGGACTCTACTAGGCCTCTGCCCACTCAGCTGCAGAGCCTTTACCTACTACTACGACTCAATACCTTCATATCCACTTCTATCCTCTAACCATGCCTTCACCTCTATCTATTACTTTTCCAAAAACTCAAAACTGTCTTTATACTTAGAGCCTCTCTCTATTTATACAATCCCATGGTCTGCAGACCATGGGTAGGCCCACACAATTTTACATTAAATTACATTATTTTAGGGTGGACAACCCTATGACTCATCCTAGACTCTTGCGCTCCGTGCTCGCATTTCGCGGAGTCTTTACATTATATTGACCAACACTCAGGCTTTAAGCCCCAAAAATATGCTATGGGGGGATCCGCTGCCCACCATACCTGAATTTGTTGTGGCATTTCATTTGAAAGAGCAGGTTTTCCTACCCTTTGGTAGCTGTCACACCTCTTGACATATTCCTTGGCATCTTTGAAGATGGATGGCCAGTAATATACTAAAGAAAGGAATTTATAGGCTGTCCTCTTATCAGCAAAGTGTCCACCACATGGTTCATCATGACATACCTTAAGAATCTCAGGAATTTCATCTTTCCTAACACATCTTCTGATCATGAGATCTGGACTTGTTTTATACAATTCATTAGTGATCCATGAGTATCTTGCACTTATCTGAATGATTTTTCTTTTCTCTCTAGGAAACAAATGTGAAGGCAATTTCCCTGTGACTAAGTAATTGGAAATTTCTGCAAACAAAGGGGTCTGAGTAGTCACTGCAAAAAGATATTCATCAGGAAACTTATCTTCAACCAGAGTGTGATCTTTGATATTTTGAATTCTGGACAAGAAATCAACAACTGTGTTTTGTTTTTAAGGTCTATGTAGCACAACAATATTGAATTCTTGCAAGATTAATAGCCATCTTGTAACTCTGCCATTAGTAATAGGTTTATTCATTAAGTATCTAATTGCAGAGTGATCTGTATGAATAAAGGTTTCATAACATGTTATATAATGTATGACTTTATCGATTGCATGAACAACAACTAAAAATTCCTTTTTAGTTACAGTATAATTTAACTCGGTGGGAGTCAAATTCTTACTTGTATAGTAGATGGCATAGGGAATCAAATCATTTTGTCCTAATATAGCTCCCAGAGCTGTATCTGAAGCATATGTTGAAATGTGAAAAGGTAGTTTCCAATTTGGACCTCTCAAGATGGGTGCTTCAGAAATTCTTGCTTTTAAAGTCTCAAATGCTAACTGGCAATCAAGATTCCAATTGAATTCACAATCCTTGGTGAGTAATTTGAAGAGTGGGGATGCTATTTTAGTGAAATTTTCTATAAATCTTCTATAGTATCCTGTAAATCCTAGAAAACTTCTAACATCCTTTTGACAATTTGGAATTGATAATTTAGAGATGACTTCAACTTTAGATTTATCAACTTTAATTCCATCTCCTGAAATGTGATGTCCTAAAACAATCCCTTCTGTAAACATCATAAAACATTTTTCATGGCTTAGTGAAAGGTTTGCTTCCTTAAATCTTTTAAGAACTTTTTCCAAATTTTCCAAATCTTCTTCAAATGTATTCCTAGAGACTGTAAAGTCATCCATATATACCTCTACACAATCATGTATTAGATGAGAAAAAATTCCTAGTACTAATCTTTGGAATGTTGCAGGTGCATTTCATAATCCAAAAGGAAGTACTCGGTAGGAATAGGTTCCCCATGGACAAGTAAATGTGGGTTTATCTTGATCTTCAGGTGCCACCTGAATCTGATTATAACCACTAAAACTATCCAAGAATGAGAAATACTTCTTACCTGCTAATGTATCTAACACTTGATCTATAAAGGGAAAAGGAAAATGATCTTTAAGGGTAGCTTTATTCAATTCTCGATAATCAATGCATACCCTCCATTTACCATTCTTTTTAGGCACAATCACTAAAGGGGAAACCCATTGGCTGTCTGAAATTGGGTAAATGAAGTTTACATTCAGCAGTTTTTGCAGCTCTTCTTTCACAATTTCCCTAATATTTGCATTCATCCTTCTTTGAGGTTGTCTAATAGGTTTACAATTTTCTTCAATGTAGATGTGATGTATACAAGTCTTAGGACTAATTCCTTTCATGTCAGTATATTCCCATGCATATGCGGTAGAATGTTGTTGTAATGTTTCGATTATCTTTTCTTGTTGTAATGTCTCCAAGTTATTGTTTATGTTCAATGTTCTCCCTGGAAAGATTTCAATTGTAGAGATACCAAATTCTTCCATAGAATAAAGAGACATCTGCCTAGATGACAGATATTCAATATTGGATTTTTCTTGGAATTGATCATGTTCATATTCTGGAGATGATTCGAAATTTTCCATTGTATTCAAGATTTGACTATCTTCACTAATATTTGAAATAGTAAAGAGATACTGAATGTCATTTTCATCATCAATCCATTCTTTGTCATATATTTCTATGATTGTTCTTGCTGGAGGATATAGAGTGAATTTCTTTGTTGAATTCCCATCAGAAATATACATGTCACCAGATCTACAGCTAATGAAAGCATCTGCTGTGGCTAGCCAAGGTCTTCCTAATATCAGTGGATGTCCTCCTAGATTGTTCTTGGGGGTTAAGATCATAAAATCAACAGGATATTCCCAAGAATATAAGGACACTGAAATATCTTCTAACACACCATCTGGTTTGATTACAGATCTATCTGCTAATTGCATTAATGTAGGTGTATAAAGAAGATTAGGAAGCTTGAGTTGTTCCATGGTTTGTTTTCTCATGATGTTTATAGCTGCTCCTAAATCAATCAATGAATTTGGAATTTCAACTCCATTGATATGTGTTTTCACAATTGGACTTTTTGGATCTACATATTTTTGTATGGCAAATTTTCCCATCATTATGTCTACTATTTTTCCTACCAGGTGAATTCTTTTTGTTTCTTTTGCTTTTCTTCCTGGTTTCTTTATGCTCAACTCCTTTATTGTTTTAGCTAGGATTGGAATCTCCTTAATGGCCTATAACAAAGGGATTTTCATACATACATTTTTCAATTCATCTAGAAAATCATAATTAGGCAACATAATCTGCTTTTCTACTCCTCTAGCAACTTGTAATATTTCAGGAAAAGGAGGTGCAGAAGTAGATACTGGTTGCTCAATGATAGGAGTTGAGTTCATTGGTTCTTTCTGTTTTTCATTTTTAGTATTTTGTTTTTGGAGAGATGTTCCTTCAAAACTTTTATTGGGTTGTAGAGAATATTTCTCATAATTGCCTTGTTCCTGAATAACTACAGAATGCTTTTCCTTTTCTAATATCCTACCAGATCTTAGTTGAACATCATTGAGATCTAGAGGAGTGATCATATAAGTTGGAAATTATTTTCCTTCCACCATGTAAGTATTCTAAGGATTTTTATTATTGGGGTTTGGTAATGGTTGGGCAGGTAGCTGATTTGGTCTCTGCTAAAATGGTAGTAAGAGTTGAGGATTTTGGTTTTGAAGTTGAGGTTGCTGGTTTTGTTGTGGAAATGGTAGTGAAAGTTGAGGGTTTTTATTTTGAAGTTGTGATTGCTGATTTTGTTGTGGAATTTGTGGGGGAGGATAATTCTGATATGATGGAGGATATTGATAATATTGAGAAAATCTTCCATAAGGATTTTGTATTCCTTGAGCCTAAGGTTGAGATTGAGATTAAGGTTGAGGTTGAGGCCAAGGTTGCTGCCAAGAATTCCAATTTGGTGGGGGCTGAAGATACATTTGATTGTGAAATCCCTGATTTTGTGGCCCCTGCCAAGGTCTTCTAGAGACAAAGCAAAGAGATTCTGCTAAACTTGGAATTGTTTCTTCTTCAAAAACAACCTTAAGACCTAGAATTGAAGGACAACCCTTGGTCTCATGGTTTTCTGAACAAATCACACAAGTCTCTATGATTTTTGCATCCAAAGGGAATTCTCTTAAAGCATGTTTTTTTTTTGTTGCATTTGGGACAGAAAATAGCTAAAGCATTAGCCTCTGTTTTTTTGCTTATTTTGCAACTTAAGGGTGTCTATTTGCTCACTAAAGCTCCCTAGAATATCCGTTTTGAATTTATCAAGCACATTCCCAATTTATGCCCTACTCATTGATCCAGTTGCAGACTTATTCACTCTAACAAGAGAAGGATCTCTTGGACCTTTCCCAGTTTTGAATTTTCCTCTTGAGAGATGAACACGTAATTCTTCTATGTCACTTAATGGGAGTTGAGAGATATCTCCCTTCCCCATCATGTTAAGGATATCTATCCACTCATCTCTAATGGCTTTTAATAGAAGAGCTTTTAAGGTATCTTCATCTAAATTATCCATCTTTGCTCTTTTCAAGTTATAGTTGAATCTCTCAATTAAATCCTCTAAAATTTCATCCTCTCTTTGCATCATTTTGAACACTTCATCCTTGTGATGGGCAGGCATGCAATAATCCAAATACCTATCCAAAAACACTTTCTTCATGTCACTCCATGTTCTAATGGATTGAGTGACCAACCCCATGAACCACTTCAAAGCAGCTCCTTTCAATGTTCAAGGAAACAACTTAAGTTTTTGAGAGTCTTCTAAGTAATCATAGGTTCTGCACAAGACTCCAAACTCAAATAAAAATGTTTCAGGACCCTCACTTTTTAACCCATGGAAATATGGGAGAACAGAAGGTGAGATATTTTTCATTGTGGCATTTGTTTCTTCATCAACTATAGGGAATCCAAAAGAATTATCTATTTCCCTATTTCGTCTACCTCCTCCATTATTTCCTCTGCCTCCTCCATTATTTCCTCTACCTCTTCCTCTACCCCCTCCTCCAAATAGTGTGAATTCTCCATTCTCTCCTTCTTCCGCCATTATAGTTTCTTCAAAGTCAGTATAAGGTTCAACCTACAAGGTTAATTTATCTTCCTCTGGTTCCTCTATTAATGGTATGTGGGAGAGAGGTTCTACTTCTTCTTCCTCACTAGGTATTCTTAATTCTTCAACTAAAATATGCTCCCCTGTGGAGGTGAAAAAGGCTACTCCTTCTACTGGAGATCCAAGATTTTCCTCCTCTAGGAATGCCTCAGTAGATGAAGTAGGAGATCTTATTGATTGAATTTTTGACCTTAGAACTTCAGGATTTCTATGGCTAGGAGTATGAGCTTGAGATGGATGTGTATCTCTTCTTATTCTTGGTGGAGTAGGTGGTCTTGTAGGAATTGAACTCATGCCTCTAGCTATAAATCTACCCCTAGAGTCTCTTTCTCTATGCATATCATTTTTTTTTAATGTAAGAGATAAGGTTACCTAATTACACTTCCTCGGCAATGACGCCAAAATGTTTAGTCAATTTAGTGTCCTAAATTGCTTGCATAAATTATCAACCGAGGTTTGTAAGCTGATGAAGTGTAGTGCACTATATGTGCTTAGTTAACCCTTCTTACTTCGTTGTTTTTGTATTTTTATATTGTTTTGGGGGTTTTTGTTCTTTGATTCCTAATGATGTACAATATGAACTATGAGAAACTGAATCTAAACTTCCTAATGGTGAACCAAGAGCTAAAACTAGTCAAAATCTAAGTTAAAGGAAGGAAAAAAGAGCATCTGTCCTATCTTGTCATTAATCCTAAGTCACGAATCTAATTCTTAAAATTAAAGGGTGAATTTGTAATGCATGTTGAAATAAATATAGAGAATGAAATCAACTAAAGTACTTCTAGTTACTCTAACCTTCAATTTTGAAAGATAACCTTCTTGAGATGGAATACAAGCAACCTTTTGTACTTTATGATCTAGAGAACTAACTGAAAACATGCAGAAGGTAACTAATTGATTTCAACCATTGTGTGAAGTGAATGTTTAACCATTTAGTTTAGGATGAGTATCAACTTGAAATGGTGATAAAAAACATTCATTAACACAATGTATTGACAATCTGAACTAGAAAATAAATAACAAAACAGTGAGTAAACTAGTCAACAATGCATTCTCATTACTTCAACCTTACTCTGTTTAGAAACAAAATCATTTCCTTTCATGAAATGTGTTGGAGAAACAAGACTGCACAATTGAGTTTTAACATTATGCTAAAAACTAAAAGAAATCAACCTAAGTTAGAAATATTGCTAAAAGCAAATGGTAAAATTAAAACTAAACATAAAATGAATGGAAAGAAAACCTCCTTCAGTGCAGGGGCCCTCTGCAACTCACTGGGTTGAGTTTCTAACTAATTGGAAATGCTCTTTTAAATGATCATTGGTCAACACGATTTTATATTATAGACAGGAACGAAGTCCAAAAATATAGAGATGAAAGTCTGAACTTAATACATCAAATTCTTCGAACCCCCCCTCGGTTCTGTACAACCAGTATTTAAAAGGAAATGATCATAATTGTCTTTGAGAAAAACTAGCTACATGTGGCCTATACGTATTACAATAGGACTACGTAAATGTCTGATTAGCTACAAGTGACTTGAATTCGAGCGAGATGTTTGCAACAGAACCGTTAACACAGGTGCTTGATCCAAGTTAATGCTGCAACAGAACTGTTGGATTTATTGATTAACCACGAAAGAGTAAACGAAGAGTCCTATTGTTTCCAGGTATCATATGTTTGACTCCACCTTTGACTATGATCTTGAGCTTTCTTTCTTGTCAATCTGGGCTGAGTGAGTAGGATAGAATCCATGTGGAGACGATTCTAGAGATGCCCATGTGGCCGATTTCTTCATTTGACACCTGGAACCTGCTAGAACATGGAAGTAGGTACAGAATACACAGTTAGTTGC
Organism: Pinus tabuliformis; assembly: GCA_031772625.1. Lineage (NCBI taxonomy): Eukaryota > Viridiplantae > Streptophyta > Pinopsida > Pinales > Pinaceae > Pinus > Pinus tabuliformis. The sequence goes on along the minus strand of CM062811.1, from coordinate 1,126,457,482 downwards.
AGAATAGGCTGCGTTTTGTAGCTAATTTGCAAAAAATTATTCAAATAGAAAAAACATAAAAATATAACATGTCAATCATTTAATGCCCTCCTTTAAGACAAAACCTATCCGTTATAATTGATGGGGATTTGTAATCTTATGGAAAAGCAAGGGAAATAAGTGAGAAAAGCTATCAAGGAGAGGGTAATTCTGAGGTTTAATAGTCCACCTACACACTCTACCATGACTTCCCATGCTTATTCATTTCTCCATAGATTTTGAAAGTACTTAGAAATGGCCACTCTGCCCCTCATTTAAATCTACAATATGTGCACGCGAAGAAGACACTTTCTTTCCCAATTTCTTCAGTTATTCTCTGTGAATCGTTGTCCTCATTGCCTTGTCTCAGTGCTCTCTACAGATCCTGCTGAATCCATAAACCAACTCCGTTGAATCACATTTAATATCTATCTGGTGACCTATTCATTCATTTAATTCGCTGTATTGTTATATTAGAGCCCCAACATATCCTAATTCATACAAATGAAGCGTTAAGATATCACACATGTCCGATACCTTTAGCCCCTTGGCGCTTAGCTCCCTGAACATTTTATTTCTCATAAGACCATGCATGTGATCATTGAATTAGCATACCACTATAGCGTTATATTGGATCCACTCCATATCGTAACTTTTGCAAAGTTTCGTTTGCATTTTAGCTCCCTCTATTTACCCCTTAGCTCCTTTGGTCTCCACATGACCACGTGCCAGATAATATCAGAGCCCCTTTTATTATAACATTTTCAGATGCCATTTGAACAGGAGTTATGAGGTCTTCCACCTCTGATATGCTGATCTCTTTAGATGACATCCTGATTTTGTCATTTCTCCACATGGTGCCCCTTGAGTGGTGACATGTGTCACTTTGATTCCCCATTGGCCACAAAAAATGTGAAAACAAATTGCCACATGTCCATCATAATTCCTTGTCATGCTAATGCCATTTGCCACTTCATATCTCAAGGAAAATCACAAGTTGCCATGTGTCCGGTTTGAGGAGAGATAAGGGGTCCATCAAGCCTTGGTTTTGTAAAAAAAACCTTTATATTTATACACCTTCACAAAAATCGACACTTTTAACGAGTTTCAATCATAACGACTTACGAGGTTCTAATATTTCAATATGGTCAGACCTCCGATATTATGATGGCCTCCAGCTTCTAATATCTTGATATTACCTGCTCTGATATTAGCCTTTCGATGCTCCTATGGCCCTATGCTTTGGGGTTCCGATATTCTCCAACCTCTGATATAACCTACTCTGATGTTCTAATATTGGGTCCCGATGTGCTTCGACCTCCGATATTGATCCTTTCACTCTACTTACCTCCGATATTTTGGCCTTCTTAGGACTTCAAGACGCTGACATCTGCAGACCATAACGTTTGATCTAGGAGGCCATTTTCAGACTTCTATACATTTTTGGAAATCTCTTTCAGAGAAATTTCCAATGGAGAGGGTCCGATGTAGACTTTTAGCCCATCTTCTACCTATAAATTGGCTGCAAACTCTGAGCCATTATTTGGTCCTTGACTCCCCTTCTTGTGCCTGAAATCTTGAACTCCCAACCACCATAATCATCATTTTATGGCTTCTCCACTAAGCCTGCTACTATGATGATTCTCTACAGATAACTTCCACAACCATGAGATTCCTCCTGGACTCCCAATCACCATAGACATCATTTTATGGCTTTTCAATAAGCCTGCTACTGTGATGATTCTATACTAGAAGCCTAAAGCTTCCATATGATTCCTCCTGGACTCCCAATCATCATGCTAATCCAGTTGACATCAATTCCACCACATTCATAGCCACTGGCCATCCAAACAATACCAACTGTCCAATAATATCCCCCTTTGGCATTGATGGAAACACCATAAGCTCCCCCTGAAGCTAGGCATGGCCTTCTCTGATTGCACAGTAGCATGGTCTTCTCTAATCTCCTAGTAATATTCTCCCCCTTTGGCATCAATGACAAATAATATTTCTTGAATACTCCCCCTAAACCACTGCAGCCTACTCTTCCATCGATCCCACATGTTCAGTAACTGCCAACACCTACCAAAATAAAGTCATTTGGAAGGAGGAGTGACAAATCCTATCTGCTGCCTAAGATATTCAAAGGGTTCTCTTGCCAGTGGCTTAGTAAAAATATTTTCAAGATGGTCTTAAGTGGCCATGTATTCAAGTCTGACAACGTTGGCTACAACTTGTTCCCTAAAGAAATGGAACTTGATAGGAATATGCTTAGTCTTTGAATGCATGACTGGATTTTTAGAGATGCTGATGAAACTTGTATTATCACACATAATTGGAATAGGATCAATAAAAGATACTTGAATATATTTTAAATTATTCTTCATCCATAGAATTTGTGTGCAACGAGTAGCAGCAGAAATATACTCTACTTCAACAGTCGATAAAGAAATGGAGGTTTGTTTCTTGCTGATCCATGAAACCAAGAAGTTCCCCAAGAAGAAGGCGACACCTGAGGTGCTCTTCCTGTCATCAAGACTTCAAATCTTATCAACATTAGTGTAGGCTTTCAATTTAAATTCTTTTCTCTTAGCATACCACAGTCCATATTCTATTGTTCCTTGAATATGGGTGAAAATCCTTTTGACAACAACAACATGACTTATGTACTTGTTCGATCGTGATCAGATGATCCATTATGTACTTTCAGTTCCTTATACTTGTATACACAGTGGATCCACTTGTACTTGATATGTGAACATGCTTTACTTTCTCTGAGCATGGGTATGCCCACCTCAGACAGTTGTTTCTTTCTGATCTTCTTTTGCTGGCTTGGCAGGCTGAAATCTGGTGAAGTCCTTCCCAGTTTTTGACAGGTTTCCTTTCCGTATACTTAATACATTTCGGCCATCATGTTCCCCTTCTGACCTCATATATTAGGGGGCATCTGTTATAGCTCCAAATACCACCTTATGTATTTGTGATGCTTGGTTTATGGCCTAGGGCAACCCCTCCTTCCAGACTTGGTCCAAATATTCAAAAAATAGTGTTTTACTCCCTATACGCGACTTTCCCTGTATTAAACGCGTGTACACGTGGGTCAGTCTATATCCAAACCACGTATATGTCTTAAAACACTTAAAAAAATTAAATTTCCTTAATTATGGGCAGAGATCACAGGTTTTACCTATTGATTACCTATTAGTACCCGTGGCTCAATTGTTCCCAACTATTTCCCAACTAAAAAACTACTTTGGGAGAAGTATAAAAAGAATTCAATGGGAAGGCCTTAAGGAGGAGAGAAAATAGAGAATTACTCTGTTGAGATTATCCCCTGATCAAGTCTGAAGATCCCTGTGCTTCAAGCACTTCCCCAGGTTCAGGAAACCCTTTTTTCCTTGAGAGTTGATATCCTTTCACTTGTGGGAGATATACTTGTGTTGGTTATGGAAGGAGCCTTTTGAAGATCGAGACTAGACGAACCTGGAGGACGGTTCCGCTTGGAGCTAGAAGAGGAAGACTCAGGTGAACTCTTTCTATGTTTTGATTATAGTTATCTACAATAAAAGAAACACTATCTTGTTCCTGATATCAACTTTGTTCATGCATATGATGTTATTTTTATTGTTTATATATGAATGACTATTTCAATGTATAACTAACCATCTATTTTTATGCTATAAAGTTGATTTCACTATCATGCTTTATCTATATGTTGTTGTGTATCTTTGAATTGGCTGTTTTGCAGGTTCAAAGATCAAGAGGAGTTGCAGAGGGTTTGAACCCTTGCTGGAACTACCCGAATTAAGGACCCTCGAGTATGTACATCCCCTCATAATTTACTCATTTAAGCATTTTTCCTAAGTCATTTTCTTGTTTCTTGTTGTGGATTACTCCTGCTCTGTTAGGGTTCTGACCCAAATCCCTAGGGGACTTTATCCCTTAACAAGTAGTAACCTAAAACAAAGAGAAGGGGCCAGAAGTAAGAAGCAGAACATGGACCAGTCCAAGGATGTACTGGACAAAGAGATTGAAGAAATGTGGCATCTAATGATGAAGTAGTCCAAATGGAGGAAAATGGTAATAGCAAGATGCATGATCAATCAGAGTTTGAACCTGATTGACAAGAAGAAGAAGATGGAGAAAAAGACAACAGAAGTGCAGCAGCAGCAAAGGAACAAGACATTTGGGCAGTTACAAAACAAAGTATGGGATCCAGGAAGACAAAGATCAGAAGACACATGATCAGGAGATCATGAATATTTTCTACTTTGGGAGTCTAATGCAGGAGCATTCAACCCAAGAGAAAATCATTGTAATTAAGTAGACATAGGGGGTCATGTTTTAGAGAAGTTAGTTTCCTAAGTCTCAAATTAATGTAATATTTAGGCCTTTAAGGAATTAATTAGATAATGAGAGGAAGTTGTAAATGCTCTCGAATAAATGAGAACATGAGTGGGAAATAATGACAAAAGAGTATAAAGTCAATTAAGACTCTTTAAGCAGTTCCATGATTCGAGGAACTAAGGAGAGTTCTTAGGAATTAAATGGAGATTAGAAGTGGACGTAGAGGATAGAGGATTTAGGAGTCAGTTCAGTAGATTTAGGAGTCGAACCAGGATTAATTCAATGAACCTTTCTGGGATAAATGTAAGCCTATGGGAAAAGTAGAGAAGGAGGCCATGAATAGTTGAGGATCAGGCCTGTGCAAGACACAGAGTCTCGAATGTAATCATGTGTTTATATTTATATATACAGAGATTTATTCCTGACTGTGTCAGCGTGTGGAACGAGTATTTCATGAATGAATTACTTGTGAATTCGTAGGTTCTGTAACAGGTTTGCAGACAGAGTTTAGAGGAACGCACAGAAGAGCAGAATGATTCAGAGGGATCATAATGGGTCATTGAATCCAATTAAGGAAACAAAGTGAAGCTTTGGAGAGAAGTTGCGAAGCAAGAATTCACTGAGGAGTTCAGCTCAAAGGAAGTTGAGCAGTGGAAGCAGAAAGCAAAGTTTGAAGAAATATGCCGAGGAGAGGAACGATTCAGAGAAATCGTAATGGAGCATTGAATCCATTAGAAGGATTCAAGAGGACAGTGATCAAAGGAGAATGCGGAGTTAAGCTTAGTTCAGAGTGGAAATAGTGAAGGATGAAGAACCTTTGAAGAAACACGGAAACTATCGCAACATTGAAAATGGATTAAAAATTAAGTTAAGCAGAAGAACGGATAAGTGAAGTATCCATGTATAGCAACCGTCGGATTGAGAAGACCAACGACCATTATTAAATCGCAAGAGTGGGGAAATCAGGATCGCATCGCAATCCTTCAAAGGAAGGAAGCGATTACGACATGCGATGTATAGCGGGACCTGAAACCCTATCGAATATGGCCTAAAACCCATCAGGTCCAAAATATATGTTGGATCGGAGTTTAAAGTGGAAGAGTCAAAGATCAAGCGATAGCCGAAAGCGATATTGCGACATCTCCGATAAGCGATGAGGCCGATCAGAGATCGGGTAGATCGGCGATCGGAGAGGGCGGAGATCAGAAGTTATAGTGAAAAGGCTTGAAGGAGGTGGACCTGACAATAATTTTAGTCATGGATGTAATGTTTTTGAGTTCCGGCCTATGTGTTTCGACGGAGTTTTCCTTTATATTTCTCTTGATCCTGTGTAATTCTGATATATGTGTTGTCTGAGTCTTTTAATGCAAAAGTGATGTTAACAATTCTGATAGTCACAGATCAGAGTCGGAGAGGTGGTGAGGCATATATGTATGTATGACCCGTGAAGGGAGCGATGCCCGATTGCAATAAAGGTAGCCTCAGGAAATGTGCAGAGGCCGTACTGAGAGGAAAAAAAGGTGTGTTTGCGTATGTTTTCCTTTGTAAATGGTTTTATAAGGAAAATAGCGCCGATGGGTAAGTTTTATGTATTAACCATATATAACCAAAGGTAAGAGGGAAAAGGTTATATATGTAGACTTAAGGAGTTTAAAAGTCCCGATAGAAGGTTTAAAGCGGGGTGATTAATTTCCTTTCAAAACGAAAAGGTGGGTTAATGTGTAGACTTTGGTAAGTCTATGAATCATTTTGCATGATACTAAAAGAGGGCTTTAACCATTAGAGATGGAATATTTGACTCCTTTGTGAGTTAAATACATGGGATAGATGTGTGGATGCATTTTACATGCATACTGTAGGTGTAAATGGGGGTAACCCTGCATCATAATGTGATACTTATTGCAAAATTATATCATTCATTTGGATTTAAAATCCATTGCATTATTAGTAATGAGCTTGGTTGGGCATCCAAATCTAGACAAAATGTTGGCTTCAAGTAAGTTAATAATAACAGTATCTGTGGCTTGTCTTGAAGGTATGGCCTCTATCCATTTTGTGAAATAGTTCGTGGCTTTGAGGATCCACTTATGTTGGGCAGAAGAGGGCAGGTGAATTTCACCAATGAAGTCTAAACCCCATTATTGAAAAGGTACTCCAACAGTGATTGGTTTAAGGGGTAATGGTATAAGTTTTCTTTTTCCTTCAAAAATCTGACACTTGTGACAAGAGGTTACAAATTTCTTAACATCAGAGAATAAAGTTGGCCAGTAAAAACCTTCCCTTAAGATTTTATTTGCAGTGGTTCACCAATAGACGTGTCCACCACAGTCACCTGCATGAAATTCTTGTAGAACTTTGTCAGCCTCATCTTTTATCAAACAGTTAAGGAGAATTCCTTCATGATCTTTCCAAAACAAAGGATTATCAAGTATACAAAATTTCAAAGATTTCATTTTTGAGAACCTTCCTTTGGTCCTAGATAATTCGGGAGGAGCTTGTAATTTTTGTAAAATGTAGGTGATATCAGCATACCATGGTGATTCAACAAAGGCTTGACTGATCAGTGGAGTCGCCATCTCCTCTCCTTCATCTAGTGCAACAATAAAATTTATGTCTAAGGCCTGACAGTCTGACTCAGCCATAAGTTTAGCTAAGCCTTGGCCTTTGATTAACTTTGTGGATTTGATCTCTATATCATACTCTGAGATAGTAGCAATCCATTTTCCCCTTTTCCCATCAGGACCTTCCTAAGTCAGGATGTCTTTGACTACAGAATTTGGAACACATGCTACTATATGAGAATACAAAATATATACCCTAAAATCTTTGATAGCTTTGACTAAATCCAATGCATATTTCTCCATTATGTTGTATTTTAAGGGATCATCTCTTAAGGCTTTGCTAAAGAAAGCAATGGGCTGTTCATATCCTTGGTCATTTTTCTGCAGTAAAACTGTAGCTATTGTATGCTCAGAAGCAAAGGAAAACAAAATGAAATCCCTATCAAATTTGGGACTAACTAATACCGGGGTTTTTGTCAAGGCTAGCTTGATGTCTTCAAATGATTTCTTAGCTTCGACAGTCCAACTTAGGGTCAAATCCTTTTTCAACATGTTATTTAGTGCTCTAATTAACTCTGCTAGGTTAGAAATAAATCTTCTAAGGAAGTTAATATTTCCTAAAAAGGCTTGTAGTTCTTTGATATTCCTAGGGTGTTGTATCAGCAAGATGGCTTCAATTCTTGCAGGATCTATTCTTATACCATCTTTAGAAATTATATTCCCTAAGAATTTGCCTTCTTCCAATCCAAATAAAGATTTCTTAGGGTTCAAAAAGATGCCATACTTTCTGCATTTTATAAAGACCTGCCTTAGATGATCTAGATGTTGATTGTCTGATTTTGAGAAAACAATAATATCATCAAGATATATCACAAGGAAATCATGGATTTCTTTGGAAAAGGCTATATCCATAGCCCTCTGGAAAGTGGCTCCTGCATTCATTAGCCCGAAAGGAATTTTGACATACATAAAGGTGCCCCAAGGAGTGGTGAAAGCAGTCTTGGGTTGGTCGTCAGGGTGAACCAAAATTTGATTGTAACCAGAAAACCCATCCAGTAATGAGATTCTGGTTGACCCAACTACCCTTTGTAAGATGTGGTCCATTTTGGGAAGAGGGTAGTTGTCTTTAAGTGATGCTTTATTCAGGTTTCTGAGATCTACACAGAGTCTGATCTCACCAGTTTTCTTCCTGGTTGGGACCAAGTTTGAGACCCATTCAGAAAACCTTATTGGTGCAATTATCTTGGCATCATACATTCTCTTAATTTCTTTTTCTATTGAAGGTAATAAGACAAGATTAATTCTCCTAAGATTTTGTTTGAAAGGTTTTTGATTCTCTTTGAGAGGAATTATGTGTTGGATGATGCTAGTGTCATAGGATTTAAGGTCCTCATAGCTCCAAGCAAAGACATCCTGAAATTCTTTCAATAACTCAATGTATTTCACCTTTTCTGTTGAAGGGAGTGACTTTGACAGTTTGATTAGCTTGGGATTGTCTTCAATGCCTATGTTACACTCTTCAATATCAAATTTTAATGGTTCCATTTTAGGCTTCCTAGGAACATCATTTGAATCGAATAAGTCTTCCAGAGGGGTTACACCTTTTGGTAAGAAATTATCCTTGAGATTAATTACATTGTTTTTGTCATTAATTGTTTCATCAATCTCAATCTGTTCTAGGTTGTTTATATCTGACCTTGTGAATTTAGTGGGATTAAAACTATCTACTTCATTACCTTCTAGCTCATTTATTATTACTTCATCCCTAGAGTTAAGATCTATGGATGTATCAATGTCTATGTTACTATGTGCAAATTCTTCTTCTAAAGTTAAGAAGTTGTTTATCTGTCTATCATTTGAGAATACTTTCCATTTCCGCACATTATCTGGGATGGAAGGTTTATGCCTGACCTCAGCAATGTACTGATGGTTAGGTTGGAAGGGTAACCTGCAGGTACTGGCAAACATTACTAAACTATGGGCTTGCATATTGTGCTTCCTAGGAACTACTGCAAGCTGTGTTTCTAGAAAAGTATTGAGTATTTCTACAATGGTTCCTCTATAATAACCTAATATAGTGTCTTTAGTCATATATACACCCTTAATCTGATTTACAACTAGCTCTGGATCTCCTATGATTGAAACTCTTTGAGCACCTAAATTCCTAACTACCTTGAGACCTAGAATCAAAGCCTCATATTCGGCCATATTATTGGTACATCTAAAATTCAACCTATAGGCATGCACCTCTGAGTGATTGTTTTCTAAATTATAAATCCATACTCCTGCTGTTACTCCTAACTTATTTTCAGAGCCATCAAATTCTAAATGCCATAAGATTTCATGTACATAGTTCTCATCATCAGTGTCCCATTTATTTTTATTTCTAGCAACCTGATTACTTCTTTTATTGTATAATTTTGAAGTTTCTTTAGATTCATTAGCAATGGAAACTATAATTTCTTTTGGTTATACAACAACATTGTTAGGAGTTTCGTTTGGTGCTTGATCAATGTTGAACATAATAAAAGAGTCTACATCTGAATGCATGGAGTAGATAGGATAGTTTTGAGGTTGATCTTGGCTGCTTACCATGTATTTCATGAAAGTTTCTCTGTACAGTTTCTTGGGTTGTCCAAACATAGAATTTTTGACATATGACATATCCAATTGGAGGGATCCTTGAAGCTTGGCTCCCCAAGATCTGGACAATAGCATGCCATATTTTGGTGGGATATCTACCACTACATGTCCATGAGGATGCTTGTTGGAGAGGTAAATCCCCTCTACGGATAGAGGCGATCCCTACTAGCCCAGAACGGGTCTAGCAACAATCAGTCAATGCTACTATGCAAGTTCCTAATTGCAATTAAAAGGTAGGCAATGGACACCTACTTGGATTCCAATGCTATAGTTTGATGAAGAGATGCCGCTCTCGCTCCTTCGCTCCGACCGGTCACAATCCTTCGCGATCTCCACGAATAGATACCTGCACACACGAAGAGAAAGACAAACACAAGCGTGAAATCTAATAAAAGCAATTATACATCAGTCAGAAAAGATGTAATTCACATTAACCATTGCAAAGACAAATGAGAATGGAACCATAATAGTATTCATCTATTATTAATCAATAACAGAGAAGAATACAACCAAATGTTCTGACGTCGATATCCTTCTCAGGGGGTCCAGCCAGCAAGTCTCTCAAGCATTCACCTCTAGAAATGGATCTCCCAAGACAAGAAACTCTCTCTTTCACACAAGCAACACTCCACAACCTTCCCTAAGCCATCTAGCACTTCCACACTTGTCACACCAACTACCTATGGTAGCAGCAATCTGAGCACCATAAACTCCACACAATCCAAACTATCAAAAACTATAAAAAACTAGCTGCTCATGGCAATGGTAGAGGCTTAAATAGGAGAAGGAGTCTCCTTGAATGGTGGAAGGATGAGCTTATCTTCAAGGGAGGTGGTTTCAAATGACAAACAGACATGCCATAGAAGGGAGGCGACACTCACAAGGCCAACAACCAAGTCTGGAGTCATCTGGAAGCCTGGCTGTTAGAACAAATTCGCCCAAACTGGATCAGCGCGGGTGTATCACTGAACTGGGGCGCTGACAGCGCATCTTAATAACGAAGCAGGCTGTGTCAGCGCGGCTTAATACAAACATGTGGTGCACTGGCTCATGAAATTCGACCAGCGCGGAAAACCCGTGTGCTTCCGCGCTGGCAGCGCATCAGTTGCATTATCATCCGCCAGTCAGCGCGGTTATTTGAAAAACAGTTGCGCTGATCAAATAAACTTTGGCAAAGTGGGTCATTTGGCCAGATTAGGGAGCAGGAGCATGATTAATTGGAATTCATGACACAGTAGGGAGACTGACAGGGAGACAGTGACAAATTACTGTGTAACAGATGCCCCCTAAAGCATGAAGCCAGAGAGAGTGGGAGGGGTGAAATGCTTTACAAGCTCGCTGAACTGGAACACCACCAGGAAGGATCTGCACGTACAACTGATATCTTGATTACATGTAGTCTAGGCATGGGCGCAGCCATCCAAAAGACATATGAAGAAGGTCTGTGGTATGGATGCAGCCACCCAGCTGAAGAGACCATGGTAATGATAAGGCATGGTCGCAGCCATCCATGAAGACTCAGGTATGGGCGCAGCCATCCATCAATGAGTCATGTAATGATCATCCACAAAATCGCAGCCTGGATCATAACAGACAGAGATCCAGGGTCTTGCGCTCCGCCCCGACCCGAACAAAGTACAAGTCCAACCATGTGAATACATGAGCTGAAGTCGAACATGCGTGAACATCGTCTGATTACCAGTCAATGATGAAAACTGTTAACAGACGCGAGAGGTACGACCAATAATGACAATGGTCCTCAAGGTACTATAGGTACAATCCGCGGCGTGTGAATCAATGAGTTGGTGTCGAACACCCGCAGAATCATTCGATCGGAGGCCAATGATGAAAACCTCGCGTCGAACACGAAGAACCTGCCATTGAGGCATGCAGGCTCTAAGGCACCTAAAGGGAGTCTCTAGGTCACCTTCCTGGATAATGAGCTGAAGTCGACAGGAAGTAACCTTGATCGAAGGTGGGCCATAATGTTTCCCACATCATCGACACGAGACAGAGAAGGATAAGATATTTTGTGTGAGGTATCAGAGGGAGGTTGTAATTCTGCAGAGGTCAACTTCTCTTGAACATATTGGCGGCACGACAGTGGATTTGGCAGTATCTGACATCAAATGAGCAGAGGGTATGATGACGAGGCAATGAGCAAATGAGAGGTCAAATAGGATAACCCAAACCCACGGAGGCTAGTGTGAAACAAGATGAGAAATCCCCACCCGACACGAACGGAGACCAGTGCCATGTTCAAGAGCGACATACTGCCGACACGACAATTATTACAGTTCCATTTTCCCCACCATTTCTGGCAGGTACCCCGGTTATTTTTGGATGACAAGCTTGACGGGGATAACATATGCTTGGAGAGTGTCATTTCGACAATGCCCGATGTCATCAAGTTTTAACGAGTTTGACAAAGGAAAAACTCGACGTCTTTTCTTGTTTAGAGAGTCTGAAAAGACAGCGAAAAGAAAACTCCAGGGGGGTCCTTTTTCGTAAAGTTGTGTCTCTCGAGCCCGAAAAAGTATAAAACAATGCTCGAAAGAACCGCCCGACAAGTATGATCGAGGAGTACTTTTCGCGAATAGTGACTTCGACCCGAAAAAGTAAAAAAGTGGTCAGAAGTACGTCGTTTTGGGGCCGATAACGAGTGCGAAACGACAAACACCCGGCGATCTTTTTAGTTTAAACGGTCGAAAAAAGAGCTTTAAAGGCGACCACCTCTCATTCCTTTTAACGAGCTGAGAGGGGGACTCGGTGATCTTTTCGTCTTTAAACGGTCAGAAAAGCGCTGAAAGCAGACCTCCATTTTTATTCTCTTTAACAAGTCAAAAAGGGAAAAATACTCGGCAATCTTTTCACATTTTACGAGTCAGAAAAGAGCTTAAAGGTGACTCGTCCTAGAGGAATGAGTGGTATAAAAGGTATCAACTGGTTCCGGAAATGGTGGAACTGCTCAAAACATGTAATGGTCAAGAGGCTGGCTAATAAAACCACCCATCGCTGCGGTTCCTTAGGAAAGGATAAACAACCAAGTGAGAGCATATGATCGGCGAAAGAGATGGTAGCAATGGAATGAAACAACCAAGGCTCATCTAGCATAATTCAGCGGATAAAAATGGCAATCACAAGATGTAAATCGGGTATGGGTTCATTTTTACACAAGCTTGAACCTTGGAGAACTCTGCTTGGATTCAGTTTCATGTTTACACAAGCTTGAAATGAAAAACTATGCTTGTTATAAGCTCGCATGCCCCCAGCATAATGACGCAAATCGAGGTACATGCCCCCCAAGCTTCATTGCATTCAACACAGTGGATGGAATGAAGGTTCACTTTCGAGATCTTGGAAAGACTCGACTTGGATTTTACGAGATCTTAATCAAAGACTCGATTGGGAAAAGGGGTTGTTTCATTTTTTAATGAGGTTGACACAGTAAAAGAACTATCCTCATAACCCTTGTTTCATTTTTTAACGAGCGTGACACAAGATTAGGAACTATGCTCGACCACCTTGTTTCATTTTTTAACGAGGTCGCCACAAGATCAAAACTATCCTCAGAACTCTTTGTTTCATTTTTTAACGAGCTTGACACAAGATCAGGAACTGTGCTCCGACCAGACCTAATTTCATTTTTTAGGGAGCTTGACATAGGAAAGCGAACTATGCTCCGCCCGAACTTCATCATAATGAATACGAAGTCGGGGCTTCCAAGATTACCACTCCCGATGGAAGGGAAACATCTTGGAAGTCCGGGCCCAATGCCCCCAGGACACTATGCACGACGGTGTCATCACTGGATACAGGCACAGGGTAGGTGGCCACGTAGTTGATCTGCGGTGGGGCAGATACAACTGGTGGATAAAAACTAGGAGGGGACGACAACTGCGCAGGAGGCATTGGGGGACTAACGAACGACAATTGATCGATAATCACAATTCTTCCATCGTGTGGAAAGCAAACCACACGGAAAAGCGAAGAAACAAGTGCCCCCATGGCATAAACATAGTCGCGACCAAGGAGAAGACTAAAGTCTAAAACACCTTGGGTAACCAAGACGTCTATATAGACGGTTTTTCCTCCCAAAGTAATAGGGAACTTCGGGAGAACTCCTAGAGATGGACAGGCTCCTCCGTCGAAGGCCAACAGATTCTGCGTGACCGGCCCGAGCTGCGGGGAACCTAAAGCTTGCCAAGTAGTGTACGGCATAAGACTGACCGACGCACCTTCATCCAGAACAGTGCCAGGTACTGCCTTATCACAGGCAAGTACTGTAATCTGGAAAGGCACATGGGATGGAAGGCGACCGGCGACCAGGCGATTCCAATCAAAGGAAGTGACCAGACTACTTGGTGGGGGAATCGTATGATTGCCCCCACGTGTTAAAGGGAACGAAGGAGAACCTTCGGGAGCAGCTGGGTTAGGAGAGTCATTTCGGGACTCTGGGGAATCTGAAGAGACGAGAAGAACGTGAGCATCATCCTCTTCCGAAACAGAGTGAGCGAGCGGCGGACTCGAGTCAACACTCTTTCCGACCAATGGTTGGTCTGGAACAGGCTGGGGGCAGCCAGGTTCGGGAAGAGGGGCCTGGACAAGAGAAGAATTTGAAGCAATCTCTTTGTCGGGAGGCAGATGATCTGCAGCTGCAGAAAGACGTTGATATCCAACGGGAAGTTGGGGTGAGGGAGCTGGGAGACTTTCCAAGACACTGGAGGCTTTATCCATGAGTGGACAAAGGTGAAGGGGATGATTGCCTTCACAAAGTCTACAAGGGATTCGAATCTTCCCTTTTCCCTTACCATTCCCAACTAATAAGGTAGCATCACCGTGAGCTTCAGAGGACGATGAGGGGTGGGCCGGATCGCGAGACCATATTTCTAGTACCCTGGGAATGCCAGGACAATTGCGAAGAAGATGGTCCTCCTTGCATAACCGACAAGGAAACTTAACCTTCCGCGGAGGAGTGGAAGGGGGCCCGACTTCAGGTGTACTCGAGGGAGTAACAATTATACTTGTAGCCTCTCCCTTAGGAGACTTCTTCTTCTTGGTCTTCTTCTTCTTCTTCTTAGCCACCTGGTTACTCGAAACGAGGCCTTCACCAAGCGAAGTAGAAGATGAGGACGTAGAAGTAGGCGTCGAAGGGGAGAGGTCCACCTTAGGATCAACATGATGTTGTTCAGGTGGAGGGACTGATGGACTAACAACCGACACAGTAGGGATCAAAGAGGTTGAAAACAACCAAACAGGCAACCCGACAGTTAACCCTGGAAGGGATAACGTTGCCATATAAGGAGCACCAACATTCCCGAGAGGAGGGAAATGACCAGGACTCCCGTCAGGAGGGGAACTTGGGTTGGTGAACCCTGGAAAAGTTGCCATGGCAAACAAAAAGAAACCTATTCAAGCTAACACAAGATTTAACCAGGTGATGTTAACGTGGCCGAATAAATTTTTAAGACACAGGAACTAAACTTGACCTTTTCATGTTTCAAGAGTCGAGAAAAGGACGAAAAGATGACTCTAGTCTCCTTCGAATGTTTAATGAGCACGAAGTGACAAGACGCTCACTGGCACGTTTTCATTTAGGGAGTCCGAAAAGGATCAAAAGTGACTGCTCTGGAGATTCTAGGCAAAAGGTTTACCAAGCAATCCGTAAAACTACTTATACACCTTGGCAATCGTATGAGAACCAAGGACTTTCCGTACTGCAGTCAATCTTCTCGAATGCTGTGTTCGGTGCGTTACGGCTCGCAGGGCGGCAGACTCGGCTTCCTATGGATCAAGGTCGATAACCTAGTGGGGTCTTCCCTATATACGCGACGGTACGTGGGAGTTCAAATCCGTGCTAGACCACTATCGAGTCACAAGAGGAGGAATCACCCAACCGTAATGTGAAACAACAATGACTAGGTTTAACGACGCCGGAGCACGTCTTTAGCCTAGACCTCTACAATATGAGCGTTAAGTTCCAATGCGTTTTTAGATTTATTCGGTTTATTTTATGGTTGATCTTGAATTTAAGTTTCGATTTCAGGCCTTATCGTGTGGTCTCTCACAATTACCTAAATGCAAACTATATGCCAAAGAACACCATTTCGTTCGATGAATTCTAACTATGAGAGGGTTAAGAGTTTTTAATCAAACAAAATGAATTCAAGCAATCAAACAATCTAATGCAGCTAATGGCAAAGAAATGAGACTTTTCTTTTGAGAACACGAATCAATGGAATGCTCTTCTTTTCATTAACTATTGAATGCAAAAGATATTAGTTTGATTTATTTTCCCAATGGCACAATGCACTTAAAATGAATTTTCGAGAAATAATAACAGACAAATGTGAAAAGAACCGGTCGACCCCAAACAACTGTAATCTGTGTCCGGGTAGTGAGAAGTAATCGAAACAATACGAAGACTGATTCAATAACAATCACCTAAACAACCAAGCAAGTGTGAACTGATCGATCCAAACAATTGTGATCTATGCTTGGTAGTGAAGAAATCGAATCAACATAAAAAAGTGGTTCAATAATCGACACTAAAAATCAACCAGCAACAAGCAGTGAAAAAGCCTCAAGCAAATCAATAAGAGGGTTGTGGATGAACCTTGATTAGACAAGTAACCTGAGCAAACGGTTTCTCGATGAAACTTCTAAAGGGCTAGGTCACATGGTCTAAAAAACACAAGACTCACTCGAATGAAATCAAAGAGAGAGCGTCCCTTAACCAAAAGCAATCAAAACAAGCTAATGAGGGGAAAGAAACAACATGGGATAAGAAAGATTGATGAATTCAGGAGATAAAGTTATAAAAACAACTTTTCAGGATTCAGCGCAATTTTTACACAGACCACCCGAGATGTCAGCGTAAATTTTACACAGACCACCCGCGCTGATCCCAGAAAAACACAGTCGTCGCGGGAATTAAGCTAGCAACCCAAGGTCAGCGCGGGTAAAAAGCTAGCAAGTGGCGCTGACGTCGCGACTGTACACGTCTTTTCCGCGCTGATCCGATTTCCAGGATCGTCGCGACTGTTAGGCGTAATTACGCGATGAACAGGATGTTGCAAAAGGGTGAGCGCGATGACAGCGCGACTGTTAAAATTAAATCCGCGATGGAGCTCAAAAATAGTGACAGGCAAATCAAAACTCCCAAATCAAAACAGCCAATCTTTCAATCAAACAGGGGCATTTCCCAGATCAACCCAGGAAACGCAAAAGACTGTTAATGAATCCCCAAAACTTCAAAAGAGACCAAAACAAAACTCAAGGCAAGAATGAACAAACAAGGACAAAGGCCAGCTCCCCAGCGGAGTCGCCAAATTGTTGGAGAGGTAAATCCCCTCTACGGATAGAGGCGATCCCTACTAGCCCAGAACGGGTCTAGCAACAATCAGTCAATGCTACTATGCAAGTTCCTAATTGCAATTAAAAGGTAGGCAATGGACACCTACTTGGATTCCAACGCTATAGTTTGATGAAGAGATGCCGCTCTCGCTCCTTCGCTCTGACCGGTCACAATCCTTCGCGATCTCCGCGAATAGATACCTGCACACACGAAGAGAAAGACAAACACAAGCGTGAAATCTAATAAAAGCAATTATACATCAGTCAGAAAAGATGTAACTCACATTAACCATTGCAAAGACAAATGAGAATGGAACCATAATAGTAGTCATCTATTATTAATCAATAACAGAGAAGAATACAACCAAATGTTCTGACGTCGATATCCTTCTCAGGGGGTCCAGCCAGCAAGTCTCTCAAGCATTCACCTCTAGAAATGGATCTCCCAAGACAAGAAACTCTCTCTTTCACACAAGCAACACTCCACAACCTTCCCTAAGCCATCTAGCACTTCCACACTTATCACACCAACTACCTATGGTAGCAGCAATCTGAGCACCATAAACTCCACACAATCCAAACTATCAAAAACTATCAAAAACTAGCTGCTCATGGCAATGGTAGAGGCTTAAATAGAAGAAGGAGTCTCCTTGAATGGTGGAAGGATGAGCTTATCTTCAAGGGAGGTGGTTTCAAATGACGAACAGACATGCCATAGAAGGGAGGCGACACTCACAAGGCCAACAACCAAGTCTGGAGTCATCTGGAAGCCTGGCTGTTAGAACAAATTCGCCCAAACTGGATCAGCGCGGGTGTATCACTGAACTGGGGCGCTGACAGCGCATCTTAATAACGAAGCAGGTTGTGTCAGCGCGGCTTAATACAAACATGTGGTGCGCTGGCTCATGAAATTCGACCAGCGCGGAAAACCTGTGTGCTTCCGCGCTGGCAGCGCATCAGTTGCATTATCATCCGCCAGTCAGCACGGTTATTTGAAAAACAGTCGCGCTGATCAAATAAACTTTGGCAAAGTGGGTCAATTGGCCAGATTAGGGAGCAGGAGCATGATTAATTGGAATTCATGGCACAGTAGGGAGACTGACAAGGAGACAATGACAAATTACTATGTAACAATGCTCTTGGCAGGATATTGGACTAAAGTAATACACAAATCTTTGATTAACCCTAGACATTATACTTGACTTGAATCAAAGGAAAACACGTCTTTGTAAGGTCTAGTAATGTCTAGTTTTAATTTTTCCATTACTTATTTTGGCATTAGGTTGTGAGAAGCCCAAGAATCTAATGTGGCATTGTGTAGTATTTTGTCATGAATATTAAGGCTAATGTAAAAAGGTGGAATTCCTCCTTCTTGTGGTTTTCCATTAACATCTAACCCAAATATTAATTCTTGTTTATCATCAAACAAGTTAACTGAGTCTTCGTTTTCATTAATGTTCAGGGTCTGATTTACCTGTGATTTTTAAGTTTCGTTTTTAACTAGTTCAATCAAAGGGACTGAAATTTTCAGCTTGGATATCTTTGCTCCCAAATTGAATGATGAGGAAGGGTTGTAGACCTTTGGAATAAGGTTTTGAGTGGAATTATCTTCCTTTTTTTTACTTGGGATTTCCTTATGGGGTCTTTCAAATCTGGCATTATAGGTGTTTTTCTCTGGTTCTTTAAGTTGGATTGATGTGGATGGTGACTCAACAGAGGGTTGGTTGGCAGTTATTTTCTCAATGATGGGACTAGGGGGATTTTGGTTTGGTCTAGGGAGGATTTTAAGCACCTCCGACATGGGAACTTTATTTGTTATTTTGGGTTGATTTTCCATTGCTTTCTTAGCTTGGTCAGGAGGACCAGCATTCTTTTTGCTTCTCAAATTGTATTGTTTATGCACTTCAAATATGGTAGAGTCATAACCCTTTTTATAGTCAAATGACTCTCCAGAATGGGTTTGAAGTTGTTGTAACACATGCAATTCTTCCTCATCTTGGGAGAGGAATACATGGTTTTGGTCATCTAATCCCATTAGATTGATTTGGGTATCTTGTTCTGAATCATCGACATCAGATGATTTTGCATTCTTTATTGAAAATGGGGTCTAATGTTTTGATCAGGTCCATTCTTTCCTGTGTTTTGGTTTTGATTTTGGTTTTTTCTGAAATTATTCCTAACTGGGTACTTGTTGATTATCCCATGTTTTTCTATCTAGGTTTTCAAGTCTATCCATGATTATTTCTACATTTTTGGCGAAGATATCTACTTTACCATCAGACGTTGAAGCTTCATCAGGAAATCCTACTCTCCTTTCTATCTTTGCTCGAGCCTTTTTGGCTAAAATATTAGCCTCTACTTTTACTGCATTGGTTTGGCTTTGCTCTAGGGTTGCAGGCTCTCTTTCCATAAGTTGGTAGGCCATATCTAGATCAAAACCATCAGGGAACTTCATCATTGCGAGATTAGGAGGCTTAAGGTTGGCAGGGATGGCATTGTAAGTGCTATTAAACCTGGTGCAATAATCTTGAACTGATTCTTTAGGACCTCTCCTAATGTTCTCATACTCATAAAGTATTTGCAATGGGTTTTTCTTCCTTTCCCATCTCTCGATGAACATCCTATGAAAGTTTGTCATATCTGCAATACTACCAGCAACTAAGTTTCTAAACCAGGTTCTAAGTTCCCCAGCTAATGTTTGGGCAAAAAGCCTCATTCTTACATCTGCATCATCTATCTCATGTAACTCAAAATAATCATTCATTATGTTAA
Organism: Pinus tabuliformis; assembly: GCA_031772625.1. NCBI lineage: Eukaryota > Viridiplantae > Streptophyta > Pinopsida > Pinales > Pinaceae > Pinus > Pinus tabuliformis. The sequence goes on along the minus strand of CM062811.1, from coordinate 1,126,437,785 downwards.
CATGTTGATGAGCATTGTATAGGCCTGTAGCATCCAATAATTGAATTTTGCTTTGATAGTCTTGAGGTAGGTCATGTAACCAACCAGGCAACACCAAAGGGGCATATTTGATGGCCATGGCTAAAGACTTGGCTTGGCTCGGAGAAAAGGGAAGATTAGTTTTGGTTGAGATGGAGATGGATGGGCTAGCAATGCTTACAGTTGAAAATGAAAGATTTCCAATTGAAACTGGAGTATTAACAGTGGAATTTGGAATATTAACAGCTGAAGTTGGAATATCTACAACTGAAATTGAAACATTAACAGTGGATGAAGGGGTTTCTATAATGGAAATTAGGATAAAAGGGATAGTTGTGTGTATAGGGGAGATGGAAGTATCTATAAGTGAACTCGAAAGGCTAATGAGTGAAGTCCGAGTTTCTATAGGTGGAAACATGATTCTAGGTTGAATGGGGAGATGTGGAATCAATGGGCCAATGGGATGAACTATAGTAGAAATAATGGATGGTGTGATAGTGATGGAAGGGGTATTAATAAAGTTGGAGGATCGAGCAGAAAGTTCAGGAGTTATAGCAGTATTAATGCATGATAGTGGAGTATTCTGAATATATTCGTCAATTGATCTCTTAGCTCTTTGAACTTCAAGTTCTGCAATAAAATCAGGATTTAGAACAGTTTCACTAAGCACACTTTCAGATTTTGTTCTAAAGAGTGAGAGATCAAATTGCACATCAAAAGGTAAATCTTCTAAAAACAACCACTCATCAGGACAAGAATTAGCTTTAACTAATGGTGTTTTATCAGCTGAACTCTCTTCTTTTTTGGATTTTCTTATAATTATGTCTGGATCATCCACAATAACTACAGGGTTTGGATCCGGGTTGGCCCTGGTATAATGAGTTTTCCTGGTAGCCAGAATTATAACTTTTTAAATGTTTTTTAATGTAAATTTTAAAACTTCTATAAAAATTGAATTTAAGGGGCTCAAGATGATGATTAAGATTTCCTTAAAGTTTTAGGAGACTGAGGTTTATGTTCCCCAGTGGAGTCCCCACTATGTTATCTCTCAAAACTTTTCCTTAGAAGTTTTGGAAGAAGGGAAGGTTTCGAGGTAACCACAAACCAACTTTTAAGCATAGGCTCTAGCAAACCTATGGCTCAGACAGGGCTCTCTCTATATAATTTAGCTATGTTTGCTTAGATATTAGGCTAGTTCTAGAGTTCAGGGGGTTTTTGATTTGTATGAAGATTTGGTGGTGGAATCCTTAAAACGGGCTGATAGGTTGATGCCTTTAGGCCATTGGGCAATGGAATCAAAGAAGGGGCAGCAAAGCTGGAGTTAAATCACTAAAAGGAATGTTCAAGGGGCAAAATAGCAAAGTGAAGTACAAATCGTTGGACTAAATGGTGAAATGAGTCTTAACAGGGGTGAGAGGGCAATCAAGAATCCTCAGACCGAGGCTAAGATGGGAGAATAACAGTGAATCATGAGTAAAGGGAAATTAAGAATCCTTTACTATAGACCAGAGGAGAAACTACGGAAGCTAAGGATCAGTTAAGAATTCCCTAGCTAAGATAGTTTAAGAGAAAACATCAAGAATGTATAACAGTAAGGCAGAGTGCAGGTAAGCAAATTCTGAAATAATATTCAAGTTAAACATTCAGAATTCTGAAACATTTAAGATTATGAAACAACTTTAGGAGAGGTAAAACAACACAATAAAATTACACATTTGTACTCCACTTTACACATGAATCCCTTGAAATATCTGATCTTTATTCATTAATCCAGCATGCTGGCCCAGTCAGTGATACAAAAACTTTTACAGTCTTTGAACAAAATTCTATTGAAAGTATCAGAATCCACCCCCCATACTTCGAAATATGAAGTATATATACAAAAATATTTACAAAATATCTCAAAACAACTTGAGACATAATCTAGGGAATAAAAATAGCTTCTTTCATGAAGATAAAGACAGATGTTGAACTGCTTCATGTTGTCCCTTTTATTGTGGTGTTGTTGGTTGTTTTAGTTGAGTTGGAGCCCTTTAAGTTGGCTGATATTTATAGCATTTCTACGCTGGAATATTCTTTACTTTCAACTTTCAACTGATACTCTTTGACCTTGCTATTCTTTGACCCTGCTGCTATACTTTTACCTATTTTAACTGGTTGCCTTCATTTATTGTGCAGTAACTTTCTGATGTAAATTTATTACAGTAAATCTTTCATGTTTTCCCACCATTCCGCATCAGGTAGTTTTACATTCATCATCCTTCTGTAGATTTCATCTGCCTCTATGTACTTTGCAAAATTTGTCTTAGAGAGGAACAAGTGTTTCACCTCAAGGCTTTAATGGCTAAAGAACTTGCTTGTTCCTTAGCCAATTTTCTTAGTCTATCTCCATAGTCCAGCTAGGGGATGAGCTTGTCATTGATGACCATAGTACTGGGAAGACCCTTCTCCCTCAAAATCTGAAACTTAGCCATGAATCTATCAATGGATACCTGCATGTTATGGCACTTTTCTTCTAAGTTAAGTATAAGGTTTCTTTTGGAAAGAACCTTCCTAATCTCCAGAATGGCCTCAGTCCAATCTTCTATGTTAAACTCATGGAGCTCATATCTATTATTGTTGTTTAGGAAGTGGATGAATCGATTGGCATCCTATGGTTTATCCCCCAATTCTTCTTTTACTTTTTGGATCGCTTCAGTAGCTATCTTCACTAATTCTGTCCGCTCAAATATAACTTGAATTGATGGCCAAATATCATTGACATAATCAATGATATTGGCCCAAAGCATTTCTTTGGTTTGTCCCAGTGGTTTCTGTAGTGTTAAATCCTTCTCAAGGATTTTGATTCTCTCACCCATTCTCAGTGCCTTTTGTGTTTCTTCTTTTTGCTGGAGTTGGGCAACTTTACAATCAGTTTCCAAACTTTCTACTTTTTCCTTTAGTCTCTTCATCTCTATAGCCTGGATACACATCTCTTCCATGGCTTTGACTAATTCTATTGCTTTCTCTCCCTCTGTACCTGTTGTTGTTGTAGATTATGTTTTTACTGGAAATGCTATGGTAGGTGGAGTTGTGGGTGCCAACGATGTTACCAGTGTGGAAGGAACTGTTGTAGATACTGTGGGGATGATAGTTCTAGAAGTTGTGGCCAAGTCACTTTTCTTCGACTGAATTAAAGTGTCCAACACCTTCTCTGTCTCCTTGAGTTGATTGTTTAGCTTCAAGACCAAGTCCATGAGCTCTTCATTTCCTTGTTGTGCTTCTAGGACTTCCTTTGTCTGTGGGTGATGCAGTTGGGGTATATTTAGTTGCTTCTTGAGTGCAGCAATGTCATCATTTTTCTTTTTAATCAGCTACTCTGTAGCTTTTACATCTTTGGGATCGTGTCCCAATTTAATCACTAATTCCTCTAAGGGTTTGATTCTATTATCCTTGGCTTGTGAGGATGCATTATCCAATTGAAATTGTGCTGATATATTGTTTCGGGAGTTCTGTAATTGGTAGGTAGCAATGGCCTTCCCTGTTAATGTGGAGTATATCATCTCCCATGTTTTCTTGTGCAATTCAATATGGTTAATGGGATGAATATCCCTTGCCAGTACTTCAAAATCAACCTTTTTGAAATTTGATGCTACCCTTGGCTACTAAGTGGTTGGCTTGATGAAAGTCATCTACATTTTCCCCTCTTTGATATCAAAGGATGACATTAGCCTTGTTTGATTAGTGGGGGTCATCTTCAGATATTTGGCATATGTTTGGGCCTTAAGCCTCTCATTTCTGGCTTTGATCTCTTTGTATCTTTCCTTAATATCTTGGTCCTTATATACAGGCATTCTGAAAGAAGATACCTCAACACTTTGCTGCCTCATCAACATCTGAGTCTGTGATGTGGAAGGCTCTTGCACACTCCCAGATGGAGTGGTGGGCCTACTTCTTTCAACCTCTGTGTTGGTGACCTCAGCTGAGTCGTCAATGAATTCTTGCTCAGAGGCTGGATTGGGCTTTTGCCTTTTGTTTGATTTTTGTTGTACATCAGAAGTAGGCATTCCTGAAGTGGAAGCCCCTTCTTTGTTCCTTTTTGTGACCTTCTCCTCATTCTAAGGAGTTTGCATGACTGGATGGGCACTTGAAGTAGTTGCTGGTTCTTCTGATGGTTCTGTCCTGGTTGACTGTTCTAGCCTATCTGACTATTCTAGCACCTATAGGAAAGAACCCTCATCAAGTTGTTTTTCCAGATCTGGTAATGTGTTTTCCACGGCAACTTCAATATTATCCCTGTCTTCTAACATGTTTTCCACCCATTGCAATTGGTTGGCATACTTTTCTATCTCAGGGATGCGATGATGGATATAGGGTTCCATCTTGTTTTTCTGCCTTCTTTTGCAGATGAAATCCAAGGGATCATATCTCCATATGAAGCTCTGTTTTAATTTTAATCTTTGAAGGATCAGGTCTGCCTCCTTTCCAGCTTCTCTGCTATTACAAATAAAAGGACCCAATTGGTCTTTGATCTTGAGCTAGGATTTATTTTTGGCTTTAACAAAGTTTACCTCATCTGAATTTATTATCTGCGTGTAGTACTCCAGGGAAAATAACCTCATTGGGAGGTATTTAGGTAGGTTGTATGGGGCTAGCTAGCACCCATAAATCCTGATTTCAGTGTGGTTTTGGTACAAGTACCAATCTCCCACCTAATGATTGATGTTTAGATGGACTCTCCTAATCTCAGGACTGATTCTTAGAGGATGGTTTCCACTGAGCACGGTCATCACAGGGTAGACAAAGGAAAATATGAATTCATTGTATGAATAGGGGGGAGCAATATTGATGAATCAATGGGGTCTAGAAGATGACTGAACTTTGTTGGCCCTTGGTGTCCAACTTTTGCAAGGTAAGTGGGAATTTATCTGCTTAGAAGTATAGGAAAAGTTGATACAAGACGGAGGAGTATTTGAAGACTCTCTCATTACTCATTCTGAGGAACTGTTCATGCATCCTGTCAGCTATGAATGTGGAAAAGTCATAAATGGTTGCAGGAGGCTGTCCTGGGGTATAGATGGACATGAAAGCTAGGATGATTTCATCAATGTATTCACTTGTGGATTAACGAAAAACACAAGATATCATGGATACAATATTTCTGCCCCAAGGAGAAAATATAGTTACTACATATGGAGGGGGGTCTTTGGGGGTATACTTCTCTTCTATGATGAAGTTTTGGATTAATTGGGCCAATCTTGCAGGGTTGAGTTTGGGATATAAGTCCAATAGGTCTCCAATTGAGAGGGAAGTCAAGTTTTGGCCAGGCTAGAGTTGTAGCATCTCATTTATATATTCAGCATTGATAGTGAAAAGTATGGTCTAGTTAGGGGACATGACTACTCTTTGACTAGGGACATAGTTGACATGGCACATATGTACAATTTCAGGGAAAATGTGGACTTGGGGGAACTGGTACTTGGGCAAATTTGACTCCCAAAGGCCAATTTCATCAGCATGGTTCAAGAACTTGACCCTATTTTGGTAGTGAATTCTTAGCAGGAGCTCTATGACAAAGGTATATTTTATATGGAAATCTCTATTAGCTAAGGGAAGGTGGTCCAGGTCTAATTGGGGTGTAGAGATACGTCTGACATCCATGGAAATTGGAGTAGCCATTCTTAGTTCTTGTGGATTTGAGTATGGGGGAGGTGATTTACAGTATTTTAGGGCAACTATGGTTCAGCACAGAGTAGGCTTAGGTTGCTTGAGTTTCCTTAACTAATTTTAAACTAATTGAGAACACTCAATCACTGGTTTCTTTGAAATTGACAAGGTTTTTTGGTGAATACTTGTTTAAATACCTAGAAATGAGGTAAAATGGCTTTGAACAGGGCAATTGGCGACTGCAAATGGTTGAAGGGGTTCTGTATAGGCTACAAGGTTGTTTGGGCAGTCTGCGGCATCTTTAGAGTGCAATTGGACATGGGTTGATGGATTCGACATTCGCAGGTGGTGTGCATGCGTATAGAGGTTTACAGTTAAAATTCCAGTGAAAACAAATGATTTTGAACTTTTTGGTTTTATGCGCGAAAAGTAAGTTTTGGCAGGTACAGGGTGAACAGTGGTCATTTTGTCGTGTAGCGGGCAGGCAGTAAATGGTTTCTATCACACTGCTTTTGGGTGCTCGGTGGTATTTGGGAGGGGCCGCCCAATTCCATTCATCGGCTGACATGTAGCATCCGAGGCTAGTGGGAAAACCACTTTTTCGGGCGGGTAAGGGATGGAAGCTGAGTTGGCCCGATATGGATGAGGGTCGCCAGATGAGGAAGGAGACGATCGCGCGGTGATCAGGCAGGGAAGCTGCGCGGAGGCTAGTGGGGGGGCCCGGCGGGCACTTAAGTGCGACAGTATTGGGGTTAATGATGGCTTAAAGAGTGATTAAAGGAGGATTTAAATGGGGTTTTGCCTAACATAATTACAAATCGATTAGTTAGTGGGGTTTTGTCAAGTTGACTATATATTATGGTTTATATTTAAACTAAGGTGTAGGGTTAATTAATATGTAGGAGTTACATATATATGGGGAAATAGGTTTTGTTATTGGGATTTTAATACAATAAATTAGTAGTTAATAAAGAATGGGTGGAAAAGGGACACAACACACTAAGAAAATGATTTTTCGTCATTTGAATGCTTTTCACATATTAACATTAATACTTAGGGTAATGTGTTTTGGTGGGTTTTTGATATGAAAATGCTTTATGCGGGGGGAAAATGCTTTTCCTAGGAAAAAGTGTTTTATCCTTAGGAAAGGAACATTATTTAGGAAAATGAATGAACTGAAGGGGGGGGGGGGATGAATTTTTATGAGGGGAATTTAGTACTTGATATCCATAAATCATTGAGCCGAGGGTCTGGTCCCTCCAAAAGTCAGAGAAATGCTCTGAGCCTCTTTGACTTTAAAGTTTTTGAGCACTTTGGACTTTATTTATGGGAAATTAGTTAAGTAAAAGGTGAAATGAATGGAGGAAGTTAATTAATTGACTTTGAAATCCCTTTGCATGCTTGATTTTTTTATTCATATCTGGAACTTTTATGATGAGAATGATAAATATGATTTTGTCTAATCAATCATCATACTTATACAACCTTTCTCCTACTTACCCATCTACATTTCCTACCATTTTTACTTCACTTTATTAGGGTGCATTTGAGCTAGCAAACCCTTATCAAATATTTTTCTTTTTATTTACAATAGTAAACTAACTAAATCTAACCTTATTACATCCACGGGCTCAGGTTAAACAGTTGAGCTCCTTTCATTTACTCTACCTATCTAATTATCTGCCAAGGTTACACTGTTTGGCAAAAAAAAATTCTCTACCTATAGACATGAAATTGAAAGCATGAAATAGCCAAATTTAAACATTTTGACTATGATGGATTGTGGCAAGGATCACAAGATGCACACAATATTTTATTATGCATAAAAGCAAATAGGAGTGGCATTTTGGCTTGCTCACTTTCATGGTCTTTTTCCTTTTCTTGGGGTTCATATTTTTTCATCTTTCTTTGGACCTTTTTTATTATTATTATTCTTTTTGTCCTTTGATTATTCTTTTATGACATACCCTCTTGACATTTCTTAATTTTTTGAATATGGAAAACATTTATAGAAAGCAAAGATATGTACATATTACAAGGCTTAACCTTAGCCATTCCAAATTATGACTCCTATTGGTATAGGTACCCAACACATGCTAAGAAAGACAATATAGATGTAGGTACATTCACAAGAAGTTTTTGAGGTTTGTTTTATTATTGTGCTAATTGAAAAGGTAAGGTTGCAATTTGGTTAAGGTTAGTTTTTATGGCACATCTGTCTGCATCTAGCAAAGACAATTTATATTTTCTGCAATTTATTCATGTTCTTATCTTCTCTTTTGCACATTATTATATATCGGTTTTAATTGTTCGTATCTTTATGTTTACAGGTTAGTAAATATGGTGGCTACATTGGAAATTTCATTATACTTAACCATGACAGTCAAATTGGTTAGCTTAGGAGTAGGTCTAGTTGCATTCTAGTTTCCTTTTTCACTCACCTCGAACTCGCTCTCCATCTAGTCTCTGCATTTCTTTTGTTGTCTTACTTTTGTCTTGCATGTTGTTTTTAAGTTAAGTTCTATTATTTGCTTTGTCTTTTGATATTTTTTCATTGTCTTATTGTGTCTTGTCTTCCACGATTTGCTTAATACGACTCTACATGAAATATGTTTCTTTTGGCTCAAAAGGTAATGTGGCAAAACTTGAAAAGGGAAATTGTGATGACAGACAATGCTTGTCTAACCTATTATTAGCTTCTTTGTTTTTATGTTTATATATATTTAAATTTTATGATGTCTGAATGGAAAATATGATTCATTCTAGAGAGAAATCCTTTGGTCAAACTATGAAGCCCATATCTGTATTAGGATCTCCACTCCTGACTCAGCCTTTTATTGAATGGTGTTTTTACCTATCGACTCAACCAATTATATAAGGGAAAGGAGAAAAAATTTAAAGGGAAATATTAACTTTAATTATCTTTCAAATCCCTTAAACAAGGAACCAACCTCTCTTGCAAATTAAATAAGTCGAGATCCCTCTTCCACCATCAAGATAAATAAGTTCATTTGCACATTCTATTAGTAACTAAATAAATAAGTGGAGAAGAGAAAGGCTTCCTTCAGAGAGAGATGAAGCAAGCAAGTTCATCGGGTTACTGAACAGGCCTGCTGGAAGTGAAGCGGTGTTTGTGATTCCTTGAGGTGACTCCGCTGGGGTATTGAAAATGCTCGCTAGCAATGGAGCAACACTGGGAAGTGTGCTTAACTATGATTATCAAAATCTCAATATACTTATTATCCTCCTCCCATATCGAAACAGTTGAGGTATGACTAGTTTTATGTTGATGTGTTTCAAGTTGAGCAAGGAATATAAGAGACTATATCCTTAATCGGGATAAGTAGCAAAGTTGGGGTAATTTGCATGGAAAATTAATACTTCCTAAAATACTAAGACCTTTCACTTGAAGATAAGACCTAAACATAGAAGTTGGATTTCTACCAGTGGTTTGCCAAGTGTTGTTTCTACAATAATCACTCTCCAAAATTATTATTATGAGAGCCTACTGAGGATCTTATGATATGTTGTTTCATAGTCGCTTCATGACCAATTGATGTTTTGTTAAGCACTCAAGTATTCTTCTTCGATTATAAGTGCCAAATTCACTTTCTCACACATTCTTGGTCCGTGATAAATGCATGACCATACCTTGCTTATGCAAGCCTATACACTTGGAAGTCAGTGTGCATTCTCCATTGAAATTCCCTCTCACTTTGTTTGCAATTGCACTTCTATTTCAATGAGTTCTCTCAATTGTCTCTTTTGTGCACCTTTACTTTCATAAGTATCTCTTTAAGTTCATGACTGTCATTTTTTCTTGACGTCACTTTAACAATTGGAATTTTCATGTTATCTTCACCTTGGCATGTGTTGCCTTCAATTTTTTTAGCATTTACAAGTGTCATTTTCAATTTTTCTTACAGTCTCACACTTAGCCATCTTGGAGCTCTTCTTGGTCCTCCTACCCAATGCAAGTTGTGATTACATGAACCCTCTTGTCAAGAAATGAGCACGTCCTATTCATGAGCCCCATTGATGATACATCTTCCTCCCAAATTTTTGTACTGAGACTATCCTAAGATCATCTCCTTACTGACCCACTACACTAAGTTTTGATCACCTCTCTATGCATAGTTCATAAAGAACTTCTAGCTAATAGCAAGGACCTCTTCCATACCCTTGCAAAATAAAACTACATAATGCAAAGGCCTTCCTCCCCTCACAATGCAGTAAGAACCCTCCTAGGAAAAATGACTTACCTTTTCTTGCCTACCTCATTGAAATGCACAATCTCCTCTCATAGAAAGCCCCTTTGGAAGAAAATTGCCCTAGCATAATGCAAAAAGCGCATTTCTAGTATACAATGGGCCACTGCTGAGGAAAATTACGATAGCCTTAGCCTTCCTTTCCCTCTCAGTGCATAAAACAGTTCCAATCAACAGTGGCTCAACCCTTAGCCACTAGACTTTCCCAATACATTGAAGACCTGCTCATGCCTCTCCCTCTCTATAGAAATTATGATGTAGATTTGCAACTGATTATGAAATTTTAATCAAAATCACAAGACACAAACCTACTCTACTGCTCTGTAGACATTAATTCACAATTTAGAAAAAAAAAATCAGACATGCAATAAGAAATCACACACATGAAAATAGTATTTTTCCCAAGGAAAGAAAACTGCTAAAAACACCAACGCATGCTTGCATTAATCTGATGAATAGAGATGTATTACAATTTCTTTACGCAATTGAGAAAACCTTGCATATGAATAACCTATCTCTCTTCTCACTAAGAAACTCGGACCTAGACTTAGTCAATTTTTGCCTCTGCTTGAGCTCATATTTCCTTGTGCATTAGACCTTGAAGAGCCCCTCCTTATAACACAAGGGGAAATTTTAATCAAAAGTGGTGCTCTCCTAAGCCTCTATTGAGTTCAATTACACCATCCTTATCAATCCCTTCCTTCTCAGTCCTTTCATAGGCCTATCATAAGCAACTTCCATGAGCAAGGTAGAGATAGAATATATGTGTTGTAGTGTTTTCTTCTCAATGATGTACGGAAAGAACCCACTTAATATTGTGGATGAAAAACGATCTCAACAATAGAAATGACTGCTAAACATTGTAGATATGCAGCTCTTGATAGAAACAAAACCTGCAAAAATCCTGATCTATGCTGCAATCATAGTTAAATAGTAAAATGAAGAGTAATAACCCAAAAAAATCCAATGGAAACCATATTTGTAAAGAATGATTTTATTATAACACCTATGAAGGGAACAAACTTATGTTACCAGTTCCCCTCTATGGGATGGGTTCTTGGCAATCCTCACACACTTTCAGCTTCTGTAGAGTCTCTCTCCTATATAATGTATAAACCCAGCAAAAATATGGTGTGTGACAATAAAAATAATCAGAGTTACAATAGTGATTACAACAATGAAAATAATCAAAAGTGAATAGTGAATGGAAAACCCTCCTATTTATAACAAAATATTGAGTTATCCTCGAATAATGAGCAATAATAAAATATTATTGATCCCATTCTTGGAATTACCACTTGGAATATTTTATATATTTGTTTAGGAGGGGAAAATCATTTAAACTTTTATTTAGAAATAATAATTAAATAAATGATTTATTTATTATCTCAGTGAATTAGTTAAGGAATAATAAACGAATAATAATTTATTTAATTATTCCTAAGGGATTTAGTCAAACTTAACAAAGAGTAGTGATTAATTGGTTATTCTTAGATAAAAATAAGATAAATAATGATTTATCTATTTATTTTTCATGATTGGGTCAAATTTAACAAGGAATAATAATAAAACAATGGTTTAATTAATTATTCCTAGAAAAAAATCAAACAAATAGTGATTTATTTAATTATTATTCATGGGTTTAACTATAAATTACTTAATAAAGGTGGTTTATTAGGTAATTTCTCACAGTGAAAGCAATTTTACTATGGTAAAGTTGGTTTTACATGGTGTACTTTGATCCATCTAGTAAATTAGGTTAGATGATCAATTTTTTGGTGATAACAGATTGCTCCCCAATGTACGAGTGTTAGGAGAAAAATGTATGGCTGAAGCACATTGTAAAGACACAATCACTAGACAACACAGGGGAGTCAAGGAGAGAGAGAGAGAGAGACCAATGAAGCTGAAGTTGAGAGAGGATAGTGACTGAGGGGGTAAGACTAATGCAAGTCTCCTTTTTTTTGTGGTACCATACCTCAATGAGGCAGGGGAGGCATACCCATACCCATCAAGGTAACTTAGTACAAAAATAATAGTTCGCCCAGAAATATGAAACTGAGCAATAAAGTACATGTTCAATGGTACATGAAACACTAGCATAACAGAGCCGGAAAATAATACAATGTGTCCCATATACATAATGCACCTGGTAAAAAAATGAGCCAGGACTGAATACAATAATATCTGAGTACATGAGATACAATGCCCCTTCCCTCAAAAAATGGTTGGGAGGGAGGGTAGAACAACCAAAAAAGCCTTGTTGAACAAGGGAGGGCTCTGCAAAACTGAATGGATCATCTGGAGGAGATGTGAATGCTATGAACACTGCGATCGGTAGGAATCAAACCCATCAACTTTGTGGAACTGCGTCTAAGGCTATAGCATAGTAGGTATACATCTAGGTATGTGGGGGGCTACCTGAAGGGCCACCCCCTCATGAGGTCTGAAACATCTCACACACACCCGGGAATCATTGGTACAATTTGCTACATCACTGGACCATCAAGTTTATGGATCACGAACATGAAATGACCAAGTCAAAGAGAAATAATGAGACCCTCTTCTCAATCTAAGGCACTGAACAAGAATGTAATTTGGAACAAGATACACCACCCTCTAGACCATTCTTCTGGAATAAATGAGCTGATGTTGACAGAATAGGGCCCACGATAGATGAGGAAATGAGGATCCTCAACTAAAGCACAAGGGAAAATAGTAATGTGACTAATGGAATGACACCATGGATAATGGGGAAAGGGGACTGAGGTACAAACACACGACTACCCTTGTCAGAGCATAAAGTGCATGGTTGACCTGGCAGCAACTGACTCAACTTCGGAGGGGATGGGGACAATATGATTGGAGGCCAAAATGGACAACACACGATGAATCGTATGCAAATATGGATGGAATAATGTGACATGATATTATGGGACATGAAATAGACTCCGAGGATGCAAGGGTTACTCATCACGGATGCTCTGAACAAGGGTGACTCAATGATGCTGCCACACAGACTAGGCCCGGTGAGGACCATAAAAACATGAGTAGATTATTATTACTCATCACTGTTGAAATATGGCAACAAGAATATTCCAATTTAATTTGTACTTGAATTAAATTGTGAATTAAAATTGAATTTAGTCTTAATAGCTACTTGGAAATAATTAATTAATTTATTTTAAATTAATTAGCTGGAGAAATTCAAGTTAGAAGTCTTTTTGAAGTCATGCAAGAGTTATCCCTTAAATTAAGGAGATAAGATTGAGTTATATTTGAGTTGTAATTAGTTAACTAAGTTTACTGAGTTAAGTCCAAATACATTAGTTCCAAACTGTTTGAGGAACTAATAATGAGTTAACAGTCAGTTGATGCATTAATGCACTCAACTAGTGCTACTCCAGTTAATTGAAGATTCCCTCATCAGAAACTCATGCATGTCTATTCTAAGAAAGACCCAGTTGAGATTAATGTTCAAGGACAATGTACTATTAGTTGCATGTGTTTCCTCATGGAGAAAACTCATGCATGCAGTCAAGGATTTATCCTTGAGGATTGCGCAGTTTTGAAGGATTGGTTTTCCACTTGGTAATAGGCTAATCATCCACAAGGAACAGCGCAAGGAAATAGGAGCTTGGAGGGCAGAGAGGAAGGCTGGAGGCAAGCCAAGATTTCCTGTGAGAATCTGTGAGGATTGCACTGAGAGCTGGCTAGCTTTGAGAGCTACGGCTTTGTATAGTTTCTATGTATTTCCACAATGTATGATAATACAATAGTGTGGGGTTTTTATCTAAGGATTTCCCCAAAGTATTTTCATGTGTATTGTGCCACTGATTCTTTTTCTTCTCGTTACATTGTTTAGCTCGATCTTTCAGCTACTACAAATTGATAGTAGAAGTAGGTTATAGTATTCTGCTTTGATTTATATTGCATTATTGGGTTAACCTATCACAATTTTTCTACAATGACAACAATCGAAATATGGTACGACAAGTATTAAGAGGAGGTGGACCTCAATGTACAAGTGTCACTTTATGACAAAAGTTGATTTTGAGAGGCGACGAAGTGACCTTTCGTGCAAAAAAGGCTTCCTGGTGAAGTGTCAAATCATCAAAAACTGAGGAAGACCCATTATAGAGATCAGTGAGAGCTTTCCAATGGTGTTGTCGGTTTATCAAACTGAGCTATGAAGATCGTAGTGGATGAACCAACCATTAGAATCAGATCTACGACTTTCACGCAAGTGGCCTTACTTCTCTAAAGATGGCCTTAATGCTTCTTGGAACGATGGTTCCTGGTGAAGAATTAAGGGAAGAGGAACACGAGAATGAACTACTAGAGGAGGGATAGAACCGTCCTCACCCACAAAGTCAAACATGGGGACTATGTGGACATGGAGTAGAATGTTTGAAGATATGGTATCAAATTTCTACGATATGAAATGTGCATATGGCTCACCAGAGAGGCCGGTAGGATAAACTATCCAAGGAATGCAAGGAAAATCGACCATACCTGGATCCCGTGTGATCTAGGCCAAGACTTATGTTAATAAATTGAGAAGATGGCAAAGGGAAAACCATCATGCCCCCAAGCATGTGATGTTGATCTGGTATGCAAAGGTGGGAATGATGCCCCCTAGCAAGAGGAGTTTGTGGAGTGCCATTGTGTTCCAAGTGCTCGAAAAAGGAATTCAATCATCTTGGCCCAACTTGGCACAAGATCCTCCAGAGGATGATATTGGGGCCTATGTGCCCTCCAGTATGCTATGGGCGTACTAGATGTATTTAGAGCTATGGGTTCCAAACACTTTTATGACACATAATATGATTACGCATTTTATATGACGATGATGGTTTGTCATTTTGTGTGGTTATCTTTTGTGCTATACATGTGATAAATGCCAATCTAGAATGTTGTTTGCAATGGTATCTACATAGTGATTTTGGGCTCTAGGTACATGATTGAATGTAATGGTTTCAAATTCACGTATTAATAGCTTCACTTGTAGATATTTTCTAAATATGACTTGGTTATGCACATGATACACACCATTCAATTACATGACAAGTAGCAAGGAATCTAAACGAACATGAAGATGAAGGATGTGATGAGCGAGGGCATCGACTACCAAACCTATCACTGCATCATATTCGGCCTGATTATTGGTGGCAGATCCAATGCACACATTGTATGAAAGGACTAACATATGCAAGGGAGTAAAAATGGCCCAGGCTGGCGAGGCTAGATTCCAGGAGAAGATCAGCATGGCTGATATACAATGTGGATGATGGATCCATCTGAAAGGTGCAAAATACAACGGATGAGATGATGTAATCTACCTAACTATATCACAAAAATAAAGACACACAAATCAAAGGGATGTGATATGAGCAACATTTCTGGAGGTAGAGCACATTGGGAGAACTAGGAAGGAGATGGCCTTTGAAATCGCCATGAAGGAATGCCCCCTTGCTCAAGTGTAGGGGTAATCAAGGGTAGAAATAGCTTCCATGGTGTCCTCATCAGATTGGGAGATGGGCGGGCGGGAGGAATTTCGACTACATGATGCGGTAGCATTACCTGGTGCATCAACCTGAGGAATAAGTTTCACATACACATCGTCTTGGATGGCAGACAATGAGCTGGTAGACGGAGGGTCTATTGATCTTGAGACCTCAAATTCTGTCGAAAATGGTTCGATAGGAATGTGTGCAACAACCTTAGGAAGGTTTGCCAGCGAGGAACTCAAGGATGACGACAGGTAAAGAATGGGGCATGTGTTGTCCCTCATCTCGACATCGGGGGAGGGGATCATAATAGAGGGGCCATAGTTTCCTTGTTCTAGTTTACTAGTGTTACCAGAATCCACAGGTAGAGGAGTAGTGGCTCTACTATGAGTGGCCTCGTATTCACAAATCGCCACAAGGAAATCATGAAACTCATCGATACGAGGGAAACAATGGGAATAGTGACCATGAAGATCACAAAAGGCACAAGGGTGATTTGTTTGAAGCATTTTGAGTTTCTTAGGTGGGACCAGTATGCCAACATGGACTTCTAGAATATTCAACTCAGAGAACTCTTCATGAACCAAAGGTTTAAGTTGAGGGAGTTAAAGACAATTGTTGGTGGCATGCCCAACAACTTCAGACAAAGTGCACGACTTTGCGTCCTTAGGGGCTAGAGGAGTTTGGGGAGCCTTGTACTTTGAATATTTCTTTTTGCCTTTTCCCCCTTGGCCAGCAGCTTTAGCAACAAGAGTTTGTTCTTGTTGAGGTTGTGATGGTACTGAAGCAGTGGTAAGGGTCATGGGGACCGTTTGCACCGGGATCAAAGCATGATATGGTCATGGCTGACCAGGAGGAATGTTTTCAGGGGGATCGATGTACCATACTGGGATCTCGAGAGTCATGTTAGGAAGGTCCAGCGAAGCCATGACAGATATAGAAAAGACTCTCGGAGGGGGGAATAAGAAAGGTATATGGTCAGCATGATAATGCCCCGGTGGAATAGCTCCTAGGTGGTTGAGACCTAGAGGAACAGTTCCTGGAGGGAACATAGGAGAGGCACCCACAAAAGGAGAAGGTCCTGGGGGAGTGGGTCTAGATGGTTCAGCTGGAACAACAACAGCAGGATGTTGGGGAGCTAGTTGTTTATCAGGTGTACCAGACTGCTTAAGGGCGACCTGTGACGCTTGTAACATGAAAACAGACAGGGAAGTAGGTTCAGAAATGGGAAGGGGAGGAACAGGGAAGGCACCTAACAATGAGGAATCTTTATAAACTCCAGGTGAGACACTAGTACAAGGAGTGAATGACTATTTGTTGGACACCGACGAGATGATGGACTCGAGGGAGGTCACGGACGCTGCTCGTAGTAAGTCAACTGATCAATGGTAACGATCTTCCCTTCATGGGGGAATCACATCTTGTGGAATACCGCAGATGCAACAGTTGACATGGCATATGTGTAAATTCAACCTAAGGGGATGTTGTAATCCAACGGGGCATCTATGACTTTGATATCGACATGGACATTCTTGCTTGCAAGGGTCACTGGACAATTGTGGTACATGCCAAGGAGCTAGGAGGAGTATCCATCCCAAGCACCCAAGGTGATGGTGGAGGGGAACAACTCAGGTGACTTGAGTTGTTTCCAAACAGCAGTGGACATCACACAGGTGGATATGCCTTCGTCAATAATGCATCTAGAGATGATGGCATTACATACTCTAACTAGTATCTGGAAAGAAACAGATGAAGGCAATGGGGGGTGCTCTGATGTATCAACTAGGAAGACAACCAAATGATTGTTGGAAAGATCCACTACACCCAAGGCAGTTAGTAGACCCTTCTTTTGGAGAGGGCATGACTGGAAGACTTCTAATGTCGACATGGAGGCAGGTGATTGCACCAAGTCATCTACAATACTGGATGTATTCGCAGCTCTATTATAAGCCGCATTATGGCGTAATGGTCCTTTTGGGATCTTGGGAATGGCCTCAAATTTCAATTGAAGAATCTGTAAAGGACCATTGGGTGTCGTAAGAGGCCCAGTGAACACTTTTTTTTTAACTCAGCAGCTAACGAAGTGGAGGGCTTGTCATATTGATGCGACTGAGTTTGTAGGTTGATATGAGAGGGATTAACCTCATCAGAGTTCATCATAAAAATCTGCTAGTCACCAGGACCAGAAGGTTGGGGGAGGTGGGCTACTTGACCTGGCTAGGGTTGAGCAACAACAAATCCATGCTGAGGGAAAGGATTTGTGAGCACGGCCAGTTGAGGTGGCATAGGATTCTGAGGCGATTATTGACCTTGATAATTTGCTTGAGCTTCCCATAGTTTCCGCATCTGGGGCAAAAGGGGACACTCATGTGTATAGTGGCCATGTACACCACAACATGCACAAGGCTTATTTATATGAATAGACTTTTTTTGCTTGGGCTGGCCACCCTGTTGTTGGTTGTTGGTGTTGGCATGGTTCCCCTAGGGTTCGCTAGGTTGGTTACCCTGGTTACCCTTGTTACCCTTCCCCTTATCCTTTTTCTTCAAATATGGGGATCGATATCACTCTATTGTGCAAGCACCTAACCCTGAGGATGCATGGGAGGTTGTGGTGCTAATGCTTAAGGGGTTGTAGCACCAAGCTATTCATAAGAAGGAGCAACAGTTTGGTAAACAGGTAGAGGCCCTGGAAACATGTTGCTAGTAGTAGGGGCATAAATTTTGTAGGAACTGGTGCCCCCCTGTGGGTAGCCACAACTCTACTGAGAATAGCGAAAAGAGTGTGAAATGGGTCCAATGATACTGTCAGCGATGTGAGATGCCCCCGGTGCATTAGCACTACTAGGATGAGGGAGGTCTAGAATAATGGTATAGACATAACCTGATTCACCATAAATCAGATCATATCTCAAAGTGGTCTGGAGAGCTTCTTCCTTAGTCTGAGGAAAATGAGACATGGTATATTTCCCGATCAAGGATAAGAGGCTCTTGAGAAACCAATCTAGAGAAACATGATCTTCGAAAGGCAGGGCACGACATGTGCTCCTCCTTTGACACCACTCTTGAACATGGTTAGAAAGGCGAGTAGCGGAGGATTGACGAAATGTGGTCAAAAGCTCAGTACTAGTGTCGTACCGGAGAGGTAACTAGAAATAGGACAAGAACGCTTTAGCAAGCATCGTGAAAATGGAATGAGAGGCGGTGGGCTGGTCTACATACCATTTTGCAATGTCTCTATTGAGCGTGTGTTGGAAGAGCCGAAGATGAATGGAGTCATCAATTATGGTGTTGGATGAACACCACATGTGGAAGGATTGGACATGGTTGGTAAGAATCTCTCCAGCAATACCCTCAAACTTTGGGATGTCCGAGGGAAGCTTAGTCAGCATAGAGGTTCAACCAGCATCATGGTGCATGGGGTCATTTATCAATTGGTTAAGATCTGGTAGACTTAACCCAACCATAAAGGTGAGCATGGGGATTGCCGGAACGGTTCTTGAGACTGTTCCACCTGATGTGACCCTCGGTATAGCACCAGAGGCACCACCAGATTAGGGTCTTGCACCTAGTGTGGGTCCAGACATGGTGATGATATGTGGTGAAGGAAGTTCAAAATCATATGAGGAATCAAAAGGACCAGGAGAAGAGTCGGAATGGGGATTTGGAGGGATATGAACTTGAACCTAATAGGGAGGAGTAATACACCCAAGTGGAAACTGCGGGTGAAGGCCTAATAGTCTCCGCAACTGTCGCCTTGGTGGCACAATGATGGAAGGACACACGGAACATGGAAAGGGTGAAGGGAGATCAACAATATATCTTTTGTCTCTGATGCGATGAGATAAATTTATTATGTTAAGTCTTGGCTTGGTGGTGTAAACCAAGCGCCCTTCGCTTAAGGTGTGCTTGTGTGTGCAATTGTATTAATTGATTAAGCCCAGATCATGGTTGTAAAAAAGAAAAAATATTTTTGTGAATAAACTGAAATAAATAACATAAAATGAATAGCAAAAAAATTAACTAAACCCCACCCAAACTGGGTTTGCAAAAACTGTACTGCTAGGTGTCTAAACCGATGGAAAATACACTGAAACAGTCAACAGATCTGAATTTTGGTGTCACTGGGATCAAGTGACTCTAAGCTACTAGAAAATGGTGCAACAACAGCAAAAAACCAAAGGGGAAGATTGCTACAAAAAGATAGGGAGATGGGTGAAACACCTAGGGCAAACGATGGAACCCTAAGGGAATGACCAAATAAGTTTAAATGTGAAACTATGGATGGTAGCAACCTATCTTATCAAATATGAAACAAAAGGTTACAAATCTGGAAAATGTGGTTGAAAGTGCTACAGAAACTCAGACTTCTCACTTAGCTAAACTCCTCCTAGAAGGGCAGAAGTGTACTAGAAGCCCTTTAGGAGGCTAAATTTGACTTCGACGAGTAAAACATAATGGATCAAGGCCTAAGTGGGATGAGACAGAGATCAAACACCCAACAGATGGCTCTCAGCAAAACCTAGAAACAGATCTGAGAAAAACCCATAAATCGCAAGTTCTAACCTGTTTTTCTATGAAATCGCACTTTTTGGGCTGAAATTTGTGTTCTGGAGCTTAGATCGCACCTTTTGGGCTCAACACTGTGATTTCTACTCCAAGACTTTTGGTCTGCAAATTTCAGAAAAAAGTGCCGCCTCTACCACGGCTGGTTCCTGTGACCTGCGGAAACAACCAAAAAGCTTACAGAAGTCAAAAATTTATCAAATCTAGAGTTAAAACACTAGGAAACATTAATAGAATTGAAACAAGAAGAAACCCTAAGTTGAATACCAAGGTCACCCAAGTTTCTAGATCTGAAGTATAAAACTTAGCGGAGTCACCAATTTGTATTGGAGACCCAGATTTCTAAATCAGAATTATCCCTAGTGGAGTCATCAATTTTTTGTAGTGTTTTCTTCTCAATGATGTACGAAAAGAACCAACTTAAGATCGTGGATGACAAACGATCTCAACAATAGAAACGATTGCTAAACATTGTAGATATGCAACTATTGATAGAAACAAAACCTGCCAAAATATTGATCTATGTTGCAATCACAGTTAAACAGTAAAATGAAGAGTAATAACTCCAAAACATCCAATGGAAATGGGATTTGTAAAGAATCATTTTATTATAACACCTATGAAGGGAACAAATATATGTTACCAGTCCCCATCTATGGGATGAGTTCTTGGAAATCCTAAAACACTTTTAGCTTTTGTAGAGTCTCTCTCCTCTATAATGCATAAACCCAGCAAAATATGGTGTGTGATAATGAAAATAATCAGAGTTAAAACAGTGAGTGCAACAATGAAAATAATCAAAAGTGAATATTACATGGAAAACCCCCCTATTTATAAAAAAATATTGAGATATCCTCGAATAATGAGCAATAATAAAATATTATTGATCCCGTTCTTGGAATTACCACTTGGAATATTTTATTATATTTGTTTAAATTTGGAGGCGGAGAACTAGGGCTTTGAACAACAGTGATATCGCAGTTTGGAGGAAGAGCAATGTGCGCATTGGGAGGCTGAGTATTGGGGTTTAGCATGCAAGTGGGTTCGCAGTATGGAGGATACCAAGTCAGATTTCTGCAACGAATAATAAATGGTGGTATCGAGTCGTGGTGAACAACGGGAGATGGCTTTCGAATGTGAGTCCATCGACATAGAACCAACGCCAGAATACCTTCTCGCTTGCTGGGGTCATGACGTATCTGAGAAAAATCTTAAACACTTCTTCCCGAATAGTGCAATGTACCCTCAGTTTCTTGACAAGGTGGTGGGAGAAGGGGGTTTGAAAATAGGAGCTCAAGCAAGGGTCCCTGTCACAAATCTTATTTTGGAAGGGTTGACCACCAAACTATCAAAGGCTTCGTCCAATGAAGAGGCAGGAGGGGAGCCGAAAGGATCCAGAAAAGAGGGACAAGTGAGAAGACTGGCCCTCACCTCTGCTACTGGGATAAAAAGGTCGGCTATGGAGGTGGAAGAAGGCAACAAAGACACTGACAAACAAAGAACTGAGCTGTTTGGGGCAGAAAAGGCAATTTATCCTGTTAAAAAGAATACAGGAGAGGGAGAAGCTAGGAAGGATGTCGGGGGTGGAAAGCGGAAGAAGAAAAAACCTATCAGAATAAAGGACGAGCACCCTAGTTGTGTTTTTTGAGTGGATATTCGTATAGATCAGGCGATGGAAGCCTCGGAAACATTTCTAGTTGGTAGAGTTCGAGGAAGAAAGTTCTCGGTAGACTACATCAAGGTTTGGGCTTAGTCAGAATGGAAAGAAGCACCGGGTCAGCCAGAACAAATCAAAAAATTGGACAGAGGATGGTTTTGCATTCGGTTTGGACATAAGGAGCATGTCGACTAGGTGATGGAAAAGAACTGGAGCTTCGGGAAGAGGCCAATCTTATTTAAAAGATGGACACCCCTGTTTGACGCCTAGAAAGAAAAAGCGATGGAGTCTCCAGTCTGGGTCAAATTAGCGGGCCTCCCTATGCAATTCTGGACTGACTCGGCCTTCACCTCTATTGGTAATACCCTAGGGAAGTTTTTCGACATTGATAGATCATATCTACGAACTCACGACTGGGGAGTCACCCGTATATTGGTAATTCTAAACCCTAGAGAGGGTTTGGTGGATGCTATGAACCTGAAGTATCGAGGTTTTGAGTTTATTCAGACCCTGGACTATGAAAACCTTCTTTTAGATGCCATCATTGTCATCAATATGGTCATCTGTCCCGGGATTGTCCTCTCGGACACTATCAACGCCAAAGACAAAGGAGAAGTAGAAATAATCTGGAGGAAAACCAGAAGGTGTTCATTCAGGAAGAAGAGGCTCAATCCAAGAAAAGCGACCCTAAGGCATCCGCTCAGGGATTGGTTCTGGAGCAAGGGAAGGTTGATGATCAGGAACAACCGGGGTTTGCAGCAAATGAGTCCATCTCTTATTCTATGACTTCCTTGGGACCCTCAGTAGTCTCTGAAAAGGCAGGGGTGGCTGAGGTGAGTTTGTTTCTTTCCCTTTTCTCCTCCTTATGTTATTCTAATGCTCTATCTCAGTCTTACTGTGATTAGTCTGGTCCTTTCAGACAGCTTTTGAATGAAATGCTGGATTTGAGGAAGGGCCAAGCCTCTATAGATAGTGTTATCATGGCCCTTCCCTCCTCCCCTGTGTTGACCCCTATTCCCATGGACGCTGTCTTTTCTGTCCCTCCTTCTGTCCAGAGTCTTGATCCCCCATATAATCTTAGACCTTTGTCCAATAGAAAGGGGAAAGGGCTTGCTGTGGGAGGATTGGAGCTGGATATGGTGTCAACAGGCCAGAGGAAGCTAAGAGGAAGGAAATATAATCTATCTAAGGCACAGTTGAAGGCTGTCATCAACATTGCTGACGGGAAACAGATGTCTCTGCCAGGGGTGCTTAGAGCAAAGCGGACACCCTCTACGAGTTTACGATGATCATCTGATCCTACAATTGCAGGGGTCTAGCTAGTCTACCCAAAAAGCTAGCTCTGAAGGAACTATCAGGTCCAACAAACTTGATATAATTCTACTCCAAGAAACTCTGGGGAAGGGGGAATAAGTTACAGGATTCCTCATTAAGCTTCTTCTGGGTTGGAGCTTTCATGTCATAGATGCTAATGGACATTCGGGAGGGGTGGCACTGGGCTTCAATGCGAAGGTTCTTTGAGATATCTCCTCTTGGGGATGGGAAAATGTACTGGCTGTGGAACTATACTCCATCAAACTATGCATCCCCTTTCTCATTCTCAATGTTTATGGTCTTGTGTTGGAATGAGAGAGGTTCTGGAACCCCTTCTTTTCTAAATCTTTTATGGCGCACCCAAACCTTGTAATCGACAAAGACTTTAATTTTTCTTTGGGGATGACAGAATCTTGGGGGGTCAGAGCCAAAGCAGATCCCTTCACTGATTTCTTTCTAAATAAACTGGCCTCTTCTCTCATGGTGGATGTTACTCCGCTCAAGATGTGCCCATCGTGGAGGAATCGAAGAATTGGAGAAGAATGGGTTGGGAAGAAGCTTGATCGTTTCCTTCTCTGTGATTCGCTGACCAAAAAGTTACAGGCTTTTAGACATTGGGTTGGGGAAGGCGGTCTCTCGGACCATTTCCCTGTTTTCCTTGAAGTGAAGGGTGCTTTCTCTAAACTGGGCACTCCTTTTAAATTTAATGCCTCCTGGCTTTCGGATGCATCCTTTATTAGCCTTTTCCACAACACTTGGAAGAATGTTAATCTCAACGAAGATGAGAGTCGCAGCAAGGCTTTCATGGATAATTTAACAAGGATGAAGGTTGCCTCTAAGCAATGGGCCCTCCATAAGAAACTGAAGGAAGAAGAAACTCTGGAAAATGTCAACTTGGAGATAGCCCTTCTTGAAGACCCAGGCGGTAATGGCTATGGAACAGAAGAGTCTCGGGCCAGACTTCAAGAGCTGGAGATGGAAAGGAAGAGAATTCTCCAGATCAGGGAGGAGAGTTGGCACTTAAAAAGTAGAGCGATCTGGTTGCAGGCGGGGGACGATAACACTAAGTTTTTTCAGAATTATGCTAAAGGAAGGAAAAATTCTAACACTATCTGGGAAATGAAGAAAGCCAATGGTGATATGGCACGCTCCTTTGAAGAGTTGGCATCTTTAGGGGTCAATTATTTCAAGAACCTCTTCAAAGCGCCAGAGGAAGCTTCTATTGCAAAAGTTATAAGGGTCTCCTAGTTCTTTCCTAGGTTCATAGAGGAGGAAGGAAATGAATCCATCATGGCACCTGTTTCTAAGGAGGAGGTAGAAGATATTCTCAAATATATGCAAAAGGACAAAATCCCTGGTCCGGGCGGCTAGACTGTCGAATTTTTCCAACACCTCTTCGATTTCATTGGTGATGAGTTAGCGGCAGTCGTGGAAGACTCCAGGCATATAGGATCAATATATCATCCCTTCAACTCCACATTTCTCGCCCTTATTCCCAAATCTGATCTCCCGGGCTCTTTTGAAGAATTTAGGCCCATATCCCTGTGCACCTATGTTTATAAAATAATTGCAAAAGTGATTGCCTCCAAATTAAAACCTTTTCTCTCCAAAAACACTTCCCCTGAGCAATTTGTCTTTCTAGACGGTAGACAAATTCATGAAGCGGTTGGAGTTGCTCAAGAAACTCTTCATAGTCTAAAAATTGGGAAAGAAAAGGAGCTGTAGTGAAAATCGATTTTCAAAGGCTTTTGACAAAATCAGCTGGTTGTACCTCAGGATTTTGCTAACTCATCTGGGTTTCAGGTATGACTTTGTGAAATGGATTATGAGCTATATTTCTTCATCTTCCATAGCTGTCCTGATCAATGGAGCAGCCTCCAGCTTCTTTAGTCCTAAACGCAGCCTGCATCAAGGTTGTCCGCTCTCTCCCCTTTTGTTCCTGTTGGCAGCAGATGGCATCAATCTTATGATTCATGACGCAAAAAGACAGGGGTCTCTCAAAGGCATTGAAGCAGTTGAAAATTTTTGGGTTACCCACCTCCTCTTCGTGGATGACATAATTCTGTTCAGCAATGGTAGTCTTGAGGACTGTAAGATGCTCAAAAGGATCATGGACCTTTTCATGAAGGCTACTGTTCTTTGTATCAATGAGAGAAAATCCTCTCTCACGTGCACAGGTATGTCCATAGAAATGACGCCCAGTGTGAAGATGGTCCTAAACTTTGAAGTCAAAGTGCTGGAGGATCCCTTCAAATACTTGGGTTTTCTTCTCAAATATGATAACTAGAGGATCAAAGATTGGAATTGGATCCTTGCAAAAATCGAATCCAATCTGAAACATTGGAGTTTCAAATGTCTTTCCAGGGCAGGAAGGCTTGTGTTAATAAAATCTGTTTTGATGGCAATTCCAGTCTATTGGGCTAGCTTGACATGGTTTCCCAAAGGAATCTTATCCTCAATTGACAAATTATGCAGCAGGTTTCTATGGGCGGGGTCCAAGACAGAGAAAGTCACCCAGTGGATCGCTTGGGATAAAGTGGCTCATCCTAAAGAGTGGGGAGGTTGGGGGATAAAAAATCTTGCATGCTTCTCCCAATCTTTAGCAGCAAAACTCGCCTGGAGGCTCATTTCGTTTGAAAACCTGTGGACCTCTGTTTCAAAAAGAAAATACATTGACCCTCTATCAATGATAGATTGGATCAGATTGCCAATAAAGCCTTACAAAAACTCCTTGGTGGTTTGGAACGCTGTGTTCGCCTCTGTCAAAATTATAGAGAAGGGTTTGGCTTGGAGAATGGGGGATGGTTCTAAAATCAGGTTGGGTAGATACCCCTGGATAGGATGTTCAGAGCGGTTCTCTCTATCTCAGGGCCTGGTTGCGGTTTTAAAAGAGAGGGGTCGCTACACTTTAAATTAGGTGGCTGATCCCCGGGCTTCCACCATATGGAGCCAAGGGTGGATGCAGGGAATAGATTTACATTTGGATGAAGAATGGTTGGAAGAATTGGAATCGTATAGGAAAGACCTCCTCAACTCTTCAGTCAGGCTCTCAGAATCTCCGGATGAACTTAGATGGGTCTTTGCCCATAATGGACTTTACTCTCCAAAGATGGGGTATAAATGGTTAATGAGCCAAAAAGGGTGGGAAAACCTGGCTTGGTGGGTTAAACCGCTATGGAAGTTAAAAGGACCAGCGAAAACAAGACTGTTCTTTTGGTGTGTCCTGCTCCAGAAAGTTCCTACTTGGGATTTTCTTGAAAGTTGAGGAAGGATTGGTCCTGGATGGTGTCCCCTCTATAAAGATAGTATCAAATCAGTTCATCACCTGTTCCTATTCTGATTTTTTAACTCTATTTTGTGGACTGAAACATTAAGGTTACTTAAAATCCCTTATAGATGGGAAGAGCAGGGGATTTTGGAAGCTTGGAAGAAGTGGTGGAATGAAGCTTCAAATGACAGAGAGAGATCCATTCCGCTTCTCATAACTTGGGGGACGTGGCTTGCTAGGAATCAGGTCATCTTCAAGGACTCTGTTTCCCGATTGGAAGACTGGCTGCAGAAGGAGCTGCTATTTATGATAGTATCCCTGTTCCGCAAGCTACTCCTACTTCCAGGTTGGTTCGGCAAGAAACTATAAGATTTTCAATTCTGTGGGCTTATTATGACGGGGCCTCAAACATTAATGGATGTTGTGGGGCTGGTTTGATAATTCATTTTTCAAAGGAAAAGACTGTTAAAGCTTCGGTTGGTCTAGGCCAGGGTTCCAATAATTTTGCTGAGTTGAAAGCCCTTCACCTCCTTCTTTGCCGGCTTGTCTTGAGGAACGTGAAAGAAGTCCAGATTTTTGGGGATTCTATGAACACTGTGAGATGGTTTAATGGGACGCAACTCTGCAGAAATTTCATATTGCTTCCCCTACTTAAAGAAGCTACCCGTCTAAAATGTCTTTTCACGGAGCTTTCCCTTTGTCACATATTTAGGGAAAGGAACTTTGAAGTAGATCGCCTTTCCAAAGAAGGTGTCGAACAAGACATGGGGTCGTGGATAGTTTTGGAGGAGGAAAATGGGGTCGTTCGACCTCTCGAACAACCCATTTTCGATTAGCTCTCTCTTTTCAGAAATCTATTCCTGTGCTTTGTACATAGTTGTTTTGTTTCTTTTGTTTTTCACTTCCCTGTTCGCTGAACCTCTTCAGGTCTTTCGGGTTGTTTTCCTTTTAAAAGGAGGCTCGGATCGACTTGTCTTCCTTTCACTTTTTCTTGTTTTCTAGAATCCTTCTCGTGACTACACTGGATTCTCTTTGGACGTTGTTTTCTCCATTGGTTTTGCGGACCCTCAGTTTATATCTTCACAAGACCCTCTCCTGTGTGCCATCCTCTAATGGATCCCGGGAGGTGTGCTCTTTCAGGTCGGGTCGTCTTCCCTGCCTCTGCTAAGAGTTCGGTGAGATGTTTTTCCAAAATGTATTGTTATCTGTCATCCAAATGGGACTGACGCGCTGGCTCTTTGCCTTCCAGTTGAGGCTTTAGCATTAGTTTTTGTATCAACTAGCTGAGACTACTTTATTCTACCTATTATAAGGCAAAGAATGATTCATTCTGAAATGCTATGCAGATGCTCTATAACTCACTATTTTTATCAATAGATGGTTCGATTTTTTTCAGGGGAAAGAAAATGAATTAGTTAAGGAATAATAAACAAATAAGGATTTATTTAATTATTCCTAAGGGATTTAGTCAAACTTAACAAAGTATAGTAATTAATTAATGATTAATTAGTTATTCTTGGATAAAAATAAGATAAATAATGATTTATCTATTTATTTTTCATGATTGGGTCAAATTTAAGAAGGAATAATAATAAAACAATGGTTTAATTAACTATTCGTAGAAGAAAATCAAACAAATAGTGATTTATTTAATTATTATTCATGGGTTTAACTATAAATTACTTAACAAAGGTAGTTTATTAGGTAATATCTCACCATGAAAGAAATTTTACTATGGTAAAATTGGCTTTACATGGTGTACTTCGATCCATCTAGTAAATTAGGCTAGATGATCAATTTTTTGGTGATAACAAGATGATTTCGAGACTGATTTTTCCTTTTCATGAGTGATCTTCATTGGCAGGTGTCCCATCTCAACATGGAAATGTGATGGTCAAGGAAGATAGTAAGGAGAATGAATAAGGAAGCACTTGTAGAGAAAAAGTGAAAAGAAGAACCATCATGGAGGCATGAAGCAGATCCTAGACCATGACAAAACGAAGACTTTACAGGATATCTCTGTTAGGTCCCTATAATACTAGTGATTACCCCATTACTATTGTAGTTATACCCCCTATTTATATTGTTGTGCCCCTATTACCCCCATATTGTTATTTCTGTGCCCCATAGAATCCCTCTATTGTTATTTTTGTGGCTTTATATTATTATTGTTAGGTCGGCTGGATTATATTGTGACTCCTTAGACTCCTATATATAGAAAGGAGGTTTTGTCATTTGTATAATCCAAGAATTGTTCATTTATGTAATGTAAAGGAGGTTTCCCCCTCGAAGAGGCTGAATTCTAAGGCGTTGATCTATCTTTTCTATCTTTTCTTGAGCTGGTTTCATAACATTTGGTATCAGAGCTTTGGATTCTAGGGTTTCGCTGCTCCAAACAGGTCATCGTGGAATTTTCACTATAACTTTTTTTCTGTGATGTTTCAGAAGTCGCAAAAAAAACCCATTTGAGAAGAAATCGCGCTGAATCTTGGGTCCGAATTTCAGAACTTTTCGCGTGATATTTGCGGAGATATGATCTGAGGAAGTTGGTCTTTTTGCAGACTCCTGAATTACATTCAAAACAGGTGACCTGGGGAAAATCGTCATAACTTTCTCTCTGGGGATCGGATTGAAGTTTCGTAAGAAGGTACAGAAATAGGACGGACTCTAGTTTCTTGTGGGTGTTTTTCAGATCCAAAGGTCGAAAAAGTGACTCGTGGCACGCCGTACAAGTTTGCTCTACTGAACTAGTCTATAATCAAGTCACTGTGGGAGATTTCGCATAACTCTTCCTTGGAGAATCCAATTTGGGTCAGACTTGTGGCATTGGAAAGAGGACACAGAGGGATACTACAGGTCACAAATTCAGGACTAGATAATTAGAGAGTACAGAGATACATCAGAGGCAATATCGAGCTCCTACAAAGTGAAAAAAGGTGTGTAGATTTTCTTAAATTTTTGCTTAAGCTTGGTTTGAAAATTTATTTTGAAGGAATTCAAAGGGCATAGTAGAGCATTATTATCGGTAACTGATGCCCCGAGGAAAGAAAATGCAAACACCTAGTAAGGAACCTGAAAGCTCTAGCATGACTCATGAAGAAGAGGAAGAAATGCAACATGATATATCAAAATTACAAGACCAAGTGCAACAACTGTCCCTTACACAAAAAGGAACAGAATCTAAGATGGATGGTTTAAAGAAAGGTGTAGAAGCTAAGATGGATTGTTTAAAGAAAGGCGTAGAAGCTAAGATGATTGACGTGGAAGCTAAGATGGATGATTTGAAGATAGATTTGAAGACAGACATGGAAGAATTGAAGAAGTTGCTACAAGAAAGGGTCACTAATGGTGAAAAGGTAGTAAAGGAAACTCATGATGAAAACAAAAGAAATGTTAATCATGATTCCATAGACTCTAATGTTGGATCGAAGACTCACCATGTTCCAAAAATCGATATGAGGAAGTTTGATGGCAAGGATCCCGCCACATGGATATTACAGATGGAGCAATTCTTCGATCTCAATAATGTGCAAAACACACAAAAGGTACGTATGGCAACTTTATATTTGGAACCAAATCAGTTTGTATGGTATCAATGGCTTTGTTCTCGTAAAAAATTTATCACTTGGGCAATTTTTACGGAAGAATTGATAGCACATTATGAGGATACAAAAAGAAACACTTTTTTTAGCCAATTGATAAGTCTCAAACAAAAGGGTTCAATAATGGAGCACATTGAGGAGTTCCAAAAATTGAACATAAGGGTAAAAGATATTCCAGAGGAGCATAGGATTGATGTGTTCATAGGGTCTTTAAAGGATAATATCCAACATGATGTGCGCCTTTGGGAACCTGATTCATTAGAGAAGGCATTCAGGTTAGCAAGAAAAATGGAAAGCAAAATTATGGCAACTAGGAAGCATACCATTCACAACTATAAAGACGGAAGTGTTGTTGCCCATAGTCTTCCACAACCTACAAGGTTGACACCACAACAATTGGAAGAAAAAAGAGAAAAAGGGCTTTGTTACAATTGTGATAGCAAATACACAAAAGGTCATAAGTGTGCTGAGAAGAAATTATTCTACATAGATTGTGAAGAGGAAGAAGAAAAGGAGCAAGAAAGGTCAAAAGAAGAGGATATATTCCAGGAACAAAGCCTAGATGAAGAACAAATAAATCCGACCATATCTTGTAATGCATTGGCGGGAATTACCACTCCTCAAACCATCAAGATAGAAGGACAAATCAAGAAGAAAAAGGTAATAGTGTTGATTGATTCAGGAAGCACCCACAATTTTATTCATTGTAGGGTAGCAAAAGAATTGAATTGCTTCCTATATCCAGCACCAGAGTGTCAAGTGATGATTGCAAATGGAGGAACAATAAATTGTTCTGGAAAGTGCCATAATATCAAGCTATCCATGGGAGAATATGTATTGACTAGCCCAATGCTTTCCATTCCAATGGGAGGTGCTGATGTTGTACTAGGAGTCCAATGGCTACAATCCTTGGGTACAATAGCTTTTAATTTTCAAGAACTTTTCATGAAATTTTCTGTGGAAGGAAAGGAAGTTGAATTAAGGGGTATTGCAGGGAAACCAGGAAAGATAATCAGCTCTAATGGCATGACAAAGCTTCTAAAAAAGGAGCAAAGAGGTGTAATTGCACAATTATGTTCGCTAGATGTTTCCACATTGGAATCATCTATTTCTCCAGATCTCCAAAAAGTCCTGGAAAATCATTCCAAGGTATTTGAGACTCCCAAAGGTCTCCCACCTATGCGTGATCATGATCATGCTATTCATCTGATTCCAGGAAGTGTTCCTCCAAACATCAGGCCGTACAGATATCCATATGTCCAAAAAAGTGAAATTGAACGTATGGTTGCAGAAATGCTAGAGGCTGGTATAATTCAACCGAGTCAAAGTTCTTTCTCAGCTCCAGTAGTATTGGTGCACAAGAAGGATGGATCATGGCGCATGTGTCCAGATTATAGGGAGCTCAACAAGCTCACTATTAAAGATAAGTTCCCCATTCCTGTTATTGATGAATTACTGGATGAATTGCATGGATCAATTTACTTCACCAAGTTGGATCTTCGTTCGGGATATCATCAAATCAGAATGAAGATTGAAGACATTCCAAAAACGGCATTTAGAACTCATGAGGGTCATTATGAATTTTTGGTCATGCCTTTTGGCCTTACCAATGCACCTTCAACATTTCAAGGTTTGATGAATTCAATTTTCAAACCATTCCTTAGAAAATTTGTGTTAGTATTTTTTGATGATATACTAATCTACAACAAGTCTTGGAAGGATCATGTTGAACATGTTGACAGGGTGCTACAACTATTGGAGGAGAAACAATTATATGCAAAAAGATCCAAATGTTTCTTTGGAGTCCAGGAGGTGGAATATTTGGGTCATATTGTATCTCATGAAGGAGTTAAGGTAGACCCTAGCAAAATTAAAGCCATTAAGGAATGGAAAATCCCCACATCCATAAAGCATCTGCGAGGATTTCTTGGGTTGACAGGGTATTATCGCAAGTTTGTTAAGAATTATGGGAGAATAGCAGCACCTCTAACAACATTATTGAAGAAAGATTCATTTTCATGGACTTCGGAAGCAACAAAGGCCTTTGAACATCTTAAAGAGGCAATGTGCCAAGCACCGGTCTTAGCTACACCGGACTTCACAAAAACCTTTATTGTGGAATGTGATGCTTCAGGAAATGGAATTGGTGCTGTTCTAATGCAAGATGAAAGACCCATTGCTTTTGAAAGTCGTCCAATCAAGGGAAAGTTTTTAAGCAAAGCTATTTATGAGAAGGAAATGTTGGCAATACTCCATGCACTTAAGAAATGGCGACCCTACCTAATGGGAAGACACTTCAAGGTAAAAACGGATCATGATAGCC
Organism: Pinus tabuliformis; assembly: GCA_031772625.1. Lineage (NCBI taxonomy): Eukaryota > Viridiplantae > Streptophyta > Pinopsida > Pinales > Pinaceae > Pinus > Pinus tabuliformis. Next base: position 1,126,405,616 of record CM062811.1, on the reverse strand, counting down.
TTAAATACTTTTTAGAACAAAGATTATCCTCTGAAGAGCAACAAAAGTGGGTCACAAAGATGTTGGGTTATGACTTTGAAATCATCTACAAAAAAGGGAAGCAAAATGTGGTGGCAGATGCACTCTCAAGAAAGGATGAGGATGTGGAAGCATTGTTGTGTGCCATTTCTATTATCCAACCAGATTGGATAAACGAAGCAAGGGAGGAATGGAAGAATGACGAAGAAGTGTGGGCACTTATTCAAAGCTACAACAAGATTCCAGTACTTCTGATACATTTAGCTGGCAAAATGATTCGTTATGGTACAAAGATCGCTTATACCTCTGTAAGAATTCCCAGCTAAAACAAAAGATTCTTATGGAATTGCACACTTCTCCCTTAGGAGGGCACTCAGGATTTTTAAAAACTTACCACAGGGTTAAGAAGGAATTTTTTTGGGATGGCCTTAAATCAGATATTCAAAAGTTTGTGGCGGAATGTTTGGTTTGCCAGCAAAATAAAGTTGAAACAATTAAGACACCAGGTCTATTACAACCTTTATCCATTCCAAGCCAACGTTGGGAGGAGGTTTCAATGGATTTTATCACAGGTTTACCCAAGTCTGAGGGAAAGAGTGTCATCATGGTGGTAGTTGACAGACTTACCAAGTATGCACACTTTTGTGCATTATCACATCCATTTAAAGCCAGTACAGTTTCTACTGCATTTATGGAAACAGTTCAAAAGCTACATGGAAACCCAAAGATTATTGTAAGTGACAGAGATCCCATTTTCACTGGAAATTTTTGGACAAAATTATTTTCTTGTCTTGGTACTCAGTTAGCTCATAGCTCATCTTATCATCCTCAATCTGATGGGCAAACTGAGATAGTAAACAAATGTTTGGAAGGATATCTTCGTTGCTTTGTATCTGATAAACAGACACAATGGGTCAAATGGTTGCCTCTGGCTGAATGGTGGTATAACACTTCCTTCCATACAGCAACAAAAATGACCCCATTTATGGCACTTTATGGGTATCAACCACCATCCATCACATCATATTTAAGAGAAAATTCTAAGGTTCAGGCAGTGGAACATCACATCGAACATCAACAACAAGTCCTCCAACTCTTAAAGGATAACCTCGTGTTGGCACAAAATAGAATGAAACAACAGGCAGATCAACATCGCAGTGAAAGAAGTTTTGATGTAGGTGATTGGGTATTCCTACGGCTACAACCATATAAGCAAATGTCCCTAAAGCAAGCTAAGAAGGATAATAAATTATCACCAAAGTATTATGGTCCGTACAAGGTGTTGGAAAAGATTGGTACTATGGCATACAAATTGGAGCTTCCTGCAGCTTCTCGATTGCACCCAGTTTTCCATGTTTCATGTTTAAAGAAGGTTATAGGTGACAAGCTCCCAATTCAAACAATATTGCCAGAACTTGACGAGGAAGGAAAAATTATATTGGAACCGGAAGCAATCACAGAAACAAGAACTCGACAGCTACGAAATCGATCAATTTCAGAGTATCTTATCAAGTGGAAGAACTTATCTGCTGAAGATTCCACATGGGAGGATGAGAATTTTATGCAGAAGTATCCAGAACTACTCAAGCGTTGAGGACAACACTTTTTTGAAGGAGAGGGGCATGTTGGGTCCCTATAATACTAGTTATTACCCCATTACTATTGTAGTTATACCCCTTATTTATATTGTTGTGCCCCTATTACCCCCATATTGTTATTTCTGTGCCCCATAGAATCCCTCTATTGTTATTTTTGTGGCTTTATATTATTATTGTTAGGTCGGCTGGATTATATTGTGACTCCTTAGACTCCTATATATAGAAAGGAGGTTTTGTAATTTGTATCATCCAAGAATTGTTCATTTATGTAATGTAAAGGAGGTTGCCCCCTCGAAGAGGCTGAATTCTAAGGCGTTGATCTATCTTTTCTATCTTTTCTTGAGCTGGTTTCATAACAATCTCTAAAGGTTCCAACACTAATGCAAGACCCTTTGGAGGGTGAAGATGAAGAAAAAAGTATATTTTTCATGAAGATGAAGTATTGTTCATACTTATCATGAATAATTCAAAGACATAGTAGCAAAGAAATCAGCTTGGAATTGCCACAACATCATGTAGTTCCATGTCATCACCGCCAATTTATGGCTTGTACAAGTGTCTTCACAATGTCATATGATTCAATTTGTCCTACCACATAATCATGTGGAATGTAATTGTTGGGTTGTGTTATATTCTTTCCACAGGGGGGTCACAAGAGGGTTTGAGGGGGGTGGGTAGCCCCCCTCTATGGGGTCTGGGGCAGCGCCCCGGGAAAATATTTTTTGGACCCTATATTAGGTTGGGCGAACCTACCTATGGTTTTCTGTCCATGGTATTGGATTCTTCGGCATGTATAAATATGTATTGTAACATTGAAAGGAATATAATGAAAAATCAAGCTGGTAGTCCCGGTTTTGGGATCCATGGGAAAATCTCTATGTATATGTGTTTTATGTGTTATGCTCTCGCATTGTTTATTTTTCTGTGATTTAGAATTCGTATGCAGGTAATTTCTGTACGGGGTTAAAACCTACATTTGGTATCAGAGATGTTTTGGCTTCAAGGGGACGCCTTTGTTGCTGAGGGGTTTCGCTCGACCCTGTGGTAGACCCTGTTCAGTGGGAGATCTGTGAGATCGATTCTGGTGGTAAAAGAAGATGGCGAGTAGCGGAAAGATAGAGATCGAGAAGTTCAATGGTCAGAGTTTTGAGTTGTGGAAACTCAAGATGGAGGATCTGTTGGTGGATAAAGATCAGTGGATCACGGTAGATCTAGGTACTAAACCAACAGGAGTGACCAACGAAGAATGGAAGAAGTTGGATCGAAAGGCAAAGAGCACAATATGATTGTGTGTCTCAGATTCAGTATTGCTGAATGTATCAGGGGAAGCTACGATGAAGGCTTTGTGGGACAAGTTAGGGACTTTGTACCAATCTAAGTCTTTGGTGAATAAACTGTTCCTGCGGAAAAAGTTGTATAACCTGAGGATGAAAGATGGAGACTTGGTGACAGAGCAACTGAACGCATTTAATACTGTGGTAAGTCAGTTAGCGTTTGTTGATATTAAAATTTCAGATCAAGATAAGTGCATCAGATTGTTGTGTTCTCTACCAGATTCGTGGGATAGTCTGGTTATTGCAATAGGTAGAAATGCAACTGCTTTGCAGTTTGATGAAATAGTCTCAGCCTTGTTGACGGAGGAGATGAGACGGAAAAATATGGAGAGCCAGAATCGTGATGCCTTGTCTGTACGAGGACGGTCCCAGAATAGAAACAAAAATAAGTCATCGAGTGGGAGATCTAAATCTAGAGGGAGATCTAAATCTCCAGGAAAACCTGTAAAGGTGGTGTGCTGGAAATGCGGAAAGGAAGGGCACTTCAAAAGGGACTGTAAATCTAAAGCTCCTGATAAAGGAAAGGGATCTGATGATACTCCTTCTGCAGAGGCGAAAACCACCTCAGATGAAGGTGGGGATTTGTACTTGGCTTCTTCAAGTACACATGTAGATCATGAGGCATGGTTGATTGACTCAGGTGCATCCTTTCACTTCACTCCCCATAGAGAGTGGTTCTGCGAGTATGAGAAATACGATGGTGGTGATGTCTTCTTAGGAGATGATAGGAAGGCTAGAATCATTGGTCGCAGAAAAGTAAAGTTGAAGTTGCAAGGTGGAAGGGTTAGAACACTTCCGGGTGTTCTGCATATTCTTGCATTGGCCAGAAATCTGATTTCTGTAAGCAAGTTGGATGATGCAGGTGTAAAATAGTGTTTGAGAAGGATACCTGCAAGATGGTTCGGGGAGCACTGGTATTGATGCGAGGAGTTCGGACTGGAACTCTATACAAGCTGCAAGGTAGCACTGTTGTTGATGGGTGCAATAGTTCTGTGGTTCCGGAAAGTGGAGCAGAAAATCTAGTGGTCTCTGGAGAGAAGACCATGCTGTGGCATCAAAGGCTTGGAGAAAAGGGCCTTCGAATACTTCATGGTAAAGGTATGGTAGAAGGTATGAGTAATAGCTCTCTGGATTTTGATTTTTGTGAAAATTGTGTATATGCGAAGCAGAATCGGGTGAGTTTCCCCTCTGGTGCTAAGAGGGCCCATTACTGGGTAAGTCTATGTACTATGTATCATTTATAGATGAATTCTCAAGGAATACATGGATATATTTCCTTAAGAAAAAATCTGAGTCTTTGATAGGTTTAAAGAATTTAAGGCTCTGGTGGAAAATCAGACAGAGAAGAAGATAAAGGTACTGAGGACAGATAATGGTGGAGAGTTTTGCAACAAGGAATTTTAAGAATTTTGTAAGAAGTGTGGTATAGCACGACAGAAGACTACTCCATATACACCTCATCAAAATGGAATCACAGAAAGAATGAACAAGATGTTGATGGAAAGGGTAAGAAGCATGCTCAGTGGTGCCGGGTTAGGACAGGAATTCTGGGCAGAGGCGGTGGATACTGCATGTTACTTGGTCAACAAGTCACCTTCATCAGCGTTGGAGGATAAGACTCCACAACGGCTGTGAGAAGATCAGTTCGAGAAAGAAGGCAGCCAGAAAGGTATATTCCTTCTGCTTTTTGTTCAAATTTTTCTTTTTCTGTTACTAATGATGATCCCAGAACTGTGAAGGAAGCAGTAGATTTAGAGGATGGAAAACTCTGGAAAGAGGCCATGGTTGATGAAATGGCATCTTTGCACAAAAATGAGGCTTGGGATCTGGTGGAATTGCCAGCTGGAAGGAAACCCATTGGCAACAAACGGGTGTTCAAAAAGAAGACAAATGCAGAAGGGAAGGTGGAGAAATACAAAGCTTGGTTGGTAGCAAAAGGTTATTCCCAAGTGCTAGGAATTGATTTTGGTGATATTTTTTCTCCTGTTGCTAAGGTAACTTCTATTAGGTTACTTTTATCTGTTGCCGCTGCTTTTGATTTTGAGGTAGAACAGATGGATGTGAAGACAACATTTCTTCACGGGGATTTGGAAGAGGAAATCTACATGAAGCAACCTAAAGGCTTTGCGGTGAAGGGTAAGAAAGAACTGGTATGCAAGTTAAAGAAGTCTCTATATGGGTTAAAACAGTCACCAAGGATGTGGTATCAGAAATTTGATACATGTATACGGGGACTTGGCTTCACCAGAAGCAAAGCAGATCACTATGTGTATTTTAAATTAATTGGTGACTGTGTTATTTATCTGGTCTTGTATGTGGATGATATGTTGCTGGTTGGAAATGACAAAGAAATTATCCAGGATTTGAAGACCCAATTGTCCTTCAAATTCAACATGAAAGATCTTGGTGCTGCAAACTATATTTTGGGCATGGAAATTAAAAGAGATCAGACAAAGAGGAAGCTCTGGTTAAACCAAAGGAAGTATGTCGAGACAATACTACAGAGGTTTAATATGCAGGATAGTAAACCGGTGAAGGTTCCTATTCCTGTAGGTGTGAGGTTATCTGCTGAACAGTATCCCAAGACACAAGAAGAGGAAGAGGACATGTCCCGTGTTCCATATGCGAGTGCAGTCGTTAGCCTGATGTATGCAATGGTATGTACCAGACCAGACATTACACATACAGTGGGAGTATTGAGCAGGTTTATGTCAAAACCAGGGAAGGAGAACTGGACAGCAGTGAAGCGGGTTTTCAGGTATTTGCGTGGCACTAGTGATTATGGTTTGTGCTACCAAGGAAGACCAGGATTGGACAGAGTGTTGGATATTCGTGGCTTTGTTGATGCAGACTGGGCTGGAGATCTGGATCATAGAAGATCTACAAGTGGGTATGTGTTTAACCTATTTGGAGGTGCAGTCAGTTGGATGAGTAAGAAACAATCTGTAGTGGCACTATCAACTACAGAGGCAGAATACATGGCAGCCACTCATGCAAGCAAGGAAGTAGTTTGGTTGCAGAGATTGTGTTCAAGTATGGGGTTAGTACAGGGAGCTATAAGAATAGACTGTGACAACCAAAGTGCAATTTTCTTGGCAAAGAATCCTGCTTATCATTCAAAGACAAAGCACATTGATGTTCAGTATCACTTTGTGAGGGATATGATAGAAGACAAAAAGATGTTGCTGGTAAAGGTGGACACTTTGAAGAATACTGTAGATGCATTGACAAAATCTGTGAGCTCTGAGAAGTTCTCTTGGTGTAGAGAAACAATGGGCATTTCAAGGCTGGAAAAATGACTAAGCTCTCCTATGGCCCCTTGTGGAAAGAAAACAACAAGTGGGAGATTGTTTAATTGTGTTATATTCTTTCCACGACTAACCTACGTAGTGAATCAGGGGGTTAGAGGGGGGGTGGAGCCCCCCCTTTGTTGTGTTGATTGTGCAACGGGGGGGTCACAGGGGGGGCGGGTAGCCCCCCTTTACGGGGTCCGGGGCAACGCCCCGGGGAAATTTTTTTTGGACCCTATATTAGGTTGGGCGAACCTACCTATGGTTTTCGGTCCATGGTTTTGGACGCAATGGTTTTCGGTCCATGGTATTGGATGCTTCGGCATGTATAAATATGTATTGTAACATTGAAAGGAATATAATGAAAAATCAAGCTGGTAGTCCCGGTTTTGGGATCCAGGGGAAAATCTCTGTGTATATGTGTTTTATGTGTTATGCTCTCGCATTGTTTATTTTTCTGTGATTTAGAATTCGTATGTAGGTAATTTTTGTACGCGGTTAAAACCTACAGTAATGATGTATTTGATAAAATGTAAATCTGTGGAAGTCCAAGAGTCACTTGTGGAATATGAAAAGTCACATGTGGACAAAAGATTCTTATAGAAGTCCAAGAGTCATATGTGGAATATGAAAAGTCACATGCAGACAAAAGAGTCCAATAGAAGTTTAAAGGTAATTTAAGAGTGCAAGAGTCATCAGGGTAGTTCAAGATTCATGGGGATATGAAAGGCCATTCCTCTTGTTATAAAAGAAACCTTCTAACTCAAGAAAAGGGGCTTTTGGAGGCTTATACTTTGGAGAGCTAGCCTTGGCTTCTTCATCTTGGCATAGGAGAGAAGCTCATTCTTTTGGTGAAGCAAGAAGGGACTTAATGTTCCACTATTGGAAATAGTGCCTCACCATTGTAACTACGTACTTGAATTTTTCACTAATAATCAGAAGCTCATTGAGCCAGCACACTTTCATGCATGTATCATGAATGTTGTAAGACTACTCTTTAGATGTTTTTGGTATATGTTATGTTCATAAGTACTAAAGAAATTGAACTACTTCATTGTATTTGGTGCTCATCTTGTTGAATGTGTGTTGTATTTTCTTTAACGATCATTATGTCTATGTGAACTATTTCATTATATAACTAAGGAATCTTTCCTTTCCCTCATGTGTCTCTCTTAGGATGGTACTATAAAATTCCCTCTAGAGGATCACTCTTTATTTCCCTCTTGTGAAAGCCTCCTATCACACATTGCAATTGGTTTTCCATAATGTCAACTTACTTGCTTATTCAAAGGTTACATTTATAATATCCTATGTTATTAGTTGCAACCAAAGAAAACCTTAAGTTATTGTGGTTGGGTTGATACTTCATATGGGGCTCCTACCTCAAGCGGCATGAGGTCTAATTGGGACTTCATGTCTGGGAGACCCCCTATGTGTCAGAAGTATCCAACATTGTCAACACAACCTTGTTAGGCAATGAAAATAGAGAAGGACAAGTGACAAAAATAATAGTAGGTTCCTACTCTAATATTGGAGGTGCCACATGATTAATAAAATTTGGGAGAGCACTATTATCCAAGGATTCAAATTTAGATTGTTTCAAGGAGAGTTGAACCAAGCAATGAAAATTTTCTTTGAAGAAATATCAATCCATATCTTCGTTGGGAAACTCATAACACAGGTAAAGAAATATATTAGAAAAAACCTCTATTGATTCATTAGACTTCATTCTAAGTTGATTAATTATTTTATAAATGTCACAGTAATCATACCTATCAAAGGCTTAATGAAGACCCTTGAAAATTTGTTCAAATGAATGAATAGAAGCATATGGTAAGGTGTCAAACCCTAGTTTAAATCTACCTTCAATAGTGAGGGTGAATAGTTCACAAGAAACATCTTCCCAATTGATTTCATGAGATTCAAAAAAAATGAGAAAATGAGATTTATGTTTGGTTATGGATATTTCACTCTCATCATCAAACCTTAATTGATACAAGTTGTAAAAAGGTTCCACACAGATTGAAATTTTAAGATTGGATCTATTAGAAAAAATTCTTGGGAGTATGATTTGGGAATCAGCCATTCAAGATAAGATATTCAAAACAGACTTGACGAGCCCAGCTTGTCATTTTTCCCTCCTTCTAGCACCAATTGTTGACGGTGCTGGAAATCCATCAACCAAGGTGGCTTCCTTGGTATGAATTCCCAACTAGACCTCACATTGTTTGGAGTAAGAGCCCCAACTAGAAATAAGACTGGTTTCCATTATCCTTAGGAATTTTCCTTGGTTGCAATTATCAACATAAGAGATTATGAAAATAATATTTGAACCAAGAATTAAGTTGACATTGTGAGGCATACAATTGCAATTCATATAAGGTACTTTCATGGAAGAGAAAAGAGAGAGTGCGCCTCTAGAATAAAATTAATAGTACTATCCTAGAAAATACACATAAGAGCATGAAAGAATCATTGATTAACCTACAAATCATTTCACAAGATAACAATGATAATAAAAGAAAGTAACAACACACATTCATTTCATCTTCATTGGTATGTGTTAATATAAACATACACCACAAACAATGAAAGAATAGTCTCAGAATCATTCACGACATATGTATGAAAGTGTGCATCCTCTTAGAGCTTCACATATTAAGTTAAATTCACAAGATATACAATTACAATGCTGCCACACTAGCCCCAATAGTGTAACATCTAGTTACCACATGTTTCTCCAAAGAAATATCTTCTTTCCTATGCCAAGCTAGAGAAGCCAAAGTGAAATGTCCAAGGTCCAAAGTCCCTTCTCTTGAGCTATGAGGGTGTATTTATAAAAAATGAGGTGACTCTTCACCTCCCATGTGACTCTTGACCACCCTCATGACTCTTGAGCTTCTACTATGACTTTTCAAATTCCTATGACTTTTTAACTTCTAATGACTCTAGAACTTTCTAGTGACTTTTCACATTCCATGTGGGACCCTTGTTCTTCCACCCATTTTACATTTTATCATTTTTGGAAATTACATAATTACATTCCACAAGTGATGTGACAAAATACATTCATACATATGACTTTTTAATGACACTTTGAGAAACAATGACTTGGCAATGGTGACATAAGACTTCATGTAACCAATGCCAAGCTCTTCTCCTTGCTGTCTAGTCAATTTAACGTCTTAAATTTCTCTACATAAATTATCAATTCGGGTATCGTAAACTGATGAAGTGTGGTGCACCATATGTGCTTAGTTAACCTTTTTCTTACTTCGTTGTTTTATAGATTTTATTTTGTTTTGGGGTTTTGTTTTTGTTGGTTTCCTAAAGTGTCTAATGCAAATGGAAATCCTATTCTAAGGTCTTAAGAATACTTTTAAAGGACAAGTATGGATAGAGATCTCAAGACAAGGCCTATGTCCTTAATGGTAACTTCCAAAACTTAGCACTTCAAAAGATCTTAAAACATGTTATTGATGGAATTAGTACTTAAACAAAAGTGTAAATATGCAACTACTATGGGAAGCAATCATGAACAAGTTAAGCAATATGATATCTAAATTGCAGGAAAGTAAATGAGAAAAACAAAACTGATTGAAATAACAATGCTGGAATTAGAACTCAAAAAAAATAAATCAGCAGAAGGACAAGATGATTCCATCATGTCATTAGTCATTAAAAAGCTATGTGCATTACTAACCTACAATCAACCAGTTGAACACACTTTCATGAATTGAAATTGCATGAATGAAAAATCTAATCTACCAACTTGAAAGCAATCAAATGACATAATGAAATCAAAGCAAAATTACAAAATGAAATCTACTCTACTTTACATTCTAATGTACTCCATGACATCTACTTCACATCTCCTTCCATGTTGAGAACATCAAAGCTTTATTCAAATTCTTCAAATTACAAAGTACAACAAAGTTCTCCAAAGCTTTCAAAAGCCATCAAGGAAGAACTACAAACTCCAAGCTAAAGAACTCACAAGCTAAAAAAACTAATAAGCTAAGCTCCAAAATCTAAGCTAAAGAGGACTAACTAATGAAGGAGAGAGATCTCCTATTTATACAAAAAGATGAGAGCCATCTCATTAATGAGAATCCATGAATCTCTCCCTCTACCTCTAGAGTCCTAATCAAAATAGGAACTGATAAGACACATGTCTTCTTAGAGTTACAATACAATTAGGAGATGTGACACATATCCTCATGATCCCATGATTCTTTCCACTCAAATTCGAATTTGGCCTTGGGGTGCCACATAAGGGTCTTCTAGAAGCCTCCTTTCAACCTACACATGTCAACAATCTCAACCCATTTGTTAGGTATAAGCATATGCACATTATTTTCTAATGTTTAACCACAAATTCACTTAAAAGGCTTAGAAATAATAAAGATTGGAAAAACATAAAGGTGGCCCAATGATAATGAAAGTGGGATGAATGTGGTGACATAGTAGTGAAATGGAGGTGAAATGGAGGTGATATAATGGACATAATAGTGAAAGTGTAATGGAAATGAATGACATTTTCAAGACTCAACATACCCCCCAACTGAAGCTATTGCATGTCCTCATGCAATATATATTACATTAACTCTTTTGATCCTTGAGCTTTGGCTTAACTTTGCATGATATCATTTGATAACTTCATATTTCTGCAAAGTGTTTTACTTGAATTGCAACATGGTTGGTTCTTGTGTTACAACCATTTTTTTTTTTTTTTTTCCTTTTATTTTGATCTTTGAACTTTCCATAATGATATTTTGATTATTGTTGCAAAGTATATCTTTATTGGATTGCATGATGGTTGGTTCTTGTGTGACAACCATGATTTTGTTTGTATCAAATTTATCCTTTAAGCACTTTTTCAAAAGCCATTGTATGTTCATAATAGCAATGTAATAATTAATATATGTTGGAAGTATGTGAGCTCTTGAATATGATATGGACATGGCAAGATATGAATATGAATGTATTCCCCCCCAACTGATGGTATTGGCAATTTTATGAAATGAGAAAGAGAAATGTTTTTCCAACAATTATCAGTCTAGCTTTTTATGGAATTCTATGGTCAAAAGTTAGAAAATGATGTACCTTCACTTACCCTTTGGAATGGATGAGTTGTATGTGTGGTGGCTGAAAAATTCTGATCATATTCTTCTTCAAGTGGCTGAACAAGAGGAGTCATGGGTAGAGAGATAAGATGACTTTTTATTGCTTCTACTAAAACTTGTTGAATCTGCTCCAAAATGCTGAAAATAATAGTCTTCATGTCTTCAAAACTCATTGGCACAATTCCTACTATGTGAAAAGATGTTCTGATGTCGAACATAGTAGGAAATTGTTGGCTCAGTGGCCATTAATGGATGCCACTAGTCAACACGAGAACTCTCACCATTTATGACAATGAGAGTCAAGATGCCCAAACACATCTTGCTAGGTACAAATGAATTTGTTGATGTCGAGGCACCTAGAAGATCTAACGAACAAGGGACATTAATGTATTCCCATTGTTTGTCAGCATGAGGACTTGCCATTAAGGCATGCAAGCCTCAAGGTGTTTTTACAAAGAACTTAGACTCAAAGGACTATGGACTCAATAATTTGTATTGAAGCAGGGCTTATTTGCGGAATGAAAATGACAAGAAATGGAAGATGAAAATGGAAGATGGCAATGGAGAGTAGAAATGGCAATGGGTAATAAGCATATGAATGAGCCTCTTGCTTTTATTTGTGGGTTATGAATGGACAAAAAGAGATGGAAATTGTATGTAAATGTAAGTGGAAAGTATGGAGTGGAATGAGGTGAATGGTTTATTATGAAGTATGGATGTGATGGATGGATGTGATGGAGACAATAGTATCTGAAGGTTTTTTTTTAAGTGTTTGGATCTGATTTTGCATCAGCATATTTCCTCTTTGTTGCTGATCATCCTCTTATGAAACAAATTGGTCTCTTAAAGAGACACCATTCTCTTGTAGTCATTTGTCCTTCCTCCTGGAACCTGCAAAAAAAACTAATACTTCTTCTGCAATGAAATGTAAGATTATCAAAGGAGAGAGATGGACAATCTCTCTAGTTATGATATTTACACACAAAACTAAGAATTTGTATTAGTGAAACAAGTTCTCAAAGGAAAAATCAAAAGAATTTATACCTGATTTGGAATTAGTGCCTCAAGTTGATGTTGTTTTTTTTCAGCAATTTATTTCATATTTGTCATTTCAAACCCAAATGATGGATTTCTCATTGTGTAGATCTTGTTGAGATCTTTCCAGTGGTACTTAAATCATCAAAATCTGATTTTGTATGAGAAAGTTAGGTTGATTTGAACAATGAGGTTTTTCTGGTTGGGGAATTAGAGAACAGCTGCGGAATTGGACTTTAGCTGCGGAATGTGCACAGTTTCTGTAGCTAAAAATCTTGAATAAAAAGTTAGCCATTCATCTTTCATCATCAATCCAAAATTAATCAATACCTTCAGAAAAGTGAGAAAATAACTTATTCATTTCATTGATTCAAAATTATTATTTTTCTTGACATGCAACGACTTAGTGTGGCGACTTTGTGATAACACTCAACTTGACTTCTCTTTGACCGGGGTCTTTTTCATCAAATTTGACCGAATGAATAGAACACCATCCATGTACTACCATTCCCCCAGCTACCCATGTGGCTTGTTTTGCTTGATGACACCTGCAACCTAGAATTTAACAAAACAGCTGCGGAAAGTTAAGCCAGTTGCGGAAAGTTGAATCAGCTGCGGAAAGTTAAGCCAGCTGCGGAAAGTTGGATCAGCTGCAGAAAGTGGTTTGTTTCCCCAGATAATGAAAACAGAGTGTAGAAAATACTGTGAAATGGAGTGGCTGTGTGCGTGGAAAAGAAAAAAAATGTGGAGGAGTGAAGGTTTATGTGAGCACAGTGGAAATGAAGTCGTAGTCAAATTAACCACGATCCATAATCACAAATGGAGTGTGAGAATATTTCCAAACTTTGAGTTAAACGTGGAGGAAAGAGGATTCATGCATTCCACCCAAAGCGATGCATGCATTCCACCCAAGTACAGCACATGGAAAGTTGAATGCAGTAATTACTCCGACTATGCCAAGAGGATTCCAAACCTCCATCATCATATGATTGGACCGTTCTGAAGGTATGATGGAGCACATTAGCATTCCAAAACTTGTGATGACTTTGTCTATTCTATAAATATCTACACCAAGAATTGCCAACATATGAGCCGATTGAGTGTATGGAAAGAACATTTGATTGACAGCAAAGCCGGTGCAATTTCCCACCACTCTAGGGACTTTCTTTATATTCTTTCCAACATTTATAAGGTCAACAATAATCTGCGGTGAAGTTTTCTCTGTTCGAACAATTTAAAGGAGTGGCATCACATGCGCAGGACTGAAAAAATGTGCCCCTACTATACGGTCTTGAACATGTATTTTTGCACTAATGAGATTGAGATCAATCTTAGACGTATTAGAGGCCAAGATGCTGTGAAGAGCGGATAGAAAAACAATGCAGAGTTTTTGGCTGAAAATATGATCAAACTGCCAAGCACGTCATAATAAAATTAAACACGTACACAAAACATGTTAATGAAGACAAGATCCATGAGTAGTAGCACTGTGCCGATATTTTAGCAAGTAAAACGCCGAGTCATAGGAATAGCTGTTGGAGAAGTGTCGTATTTGATTATCTTACTGTTAAATGGGCAGACGGGTGGCGGAAGACGTGTTCAAACTATTTCCTATTCATTTAATAAAAATCTTTTCCTCTCACACATTCAGTGACACGGTGGATGACCTGGCAGCCAAGGAAATCGGATCTGAGCGGATTTCTCAAAGAAATTGACATATGGCCGCAACTGTTAAAAAAAACACTGTTTTTTTCACACGCGGAAGGCAAAAAGAGGCTCCAAAGAACCGAGGATTTCTCCCAGACCGCCAGAAATTTCTTCAAACGGTTTCTGGGTTATCTAATTGACCCAGCTGGAAAAAAAACCCATGTTTTCTTTTCTTGAAATTCACCTCCGTTTGGGCAAATCGAGCATTTGAAGTTAGACGTTTTTTCAGCTGTTTACGTTTTTCCTGAGTTAATTTTTCTTTTTCTTTTTTTTACTGTTCTGCATTATTACGAATTGTTGCATTTGGCCTTAAGATCAATCTCAGAGGGGGAAGAATTGTTTTCAGATGCAGTCAATAAAAAATGAATCAGTCAGGGGAGGAGATGCTAAAAAAAAATCTTTGCGAGTCTTCCAATTGCAGAATTTGTATGGTATACGCCTGACTGCAACAATCTACTTCTTTTCATGGTGTTTCCGAAATGCCTTTTAAATCCTAAGGACAGCGATCACTTGAATCTTGCTGCTACCTCAGTAGTAATGCGAACAGCAGCAATAGAATCTCTCATACAAAGTTCATCTTCTCTTAGATTCTCAAAAATTTCAAACTCATTAAAATTAATCGTTTTCCTTGGCTCATTGTTATTATATTCTACAAGATATCCAGTCTTTCTTTGAAAGCCATATCAGCAAGAGTCCAACCAAATCCCAAAAACACAGAGTTTTTATTTTAACACAGCAGTCCATGCAATTCGATCTATTTTTTTTAAATGTTCTTGCAGGTTTGTTTTAAGGCCAAAACTTGAACAGGGATGCAGATTTCTTATTGAGGCCAGTTAGGATTGAAGATAGCCATAGATTGTTTTTTTTCTTTCTTTTTTTCTCTGAAATTGTAAAATTTTATAAAAAGGATTCATGATTTTCAATTTCAGGCAGCAAATACTTCAAGAAAAACATGCTAAAAACAGGACTTTGACTGAGGTCCTAGGCTGGTTTTTCATCGATCTGAGCTGGGTGACTAGGATAGGATCCATGTCGGGACAATTCTGGAGATGCCCATGTGGTCGGTTTTTTCATTGGACGCTTGTAACCTGCTAAACCTTGAAACAGCTGCGGAATTCTCAACTGGCTGCGGAATCAGGGCACTTTCCGCAGCTAAGTTGCAAAACCTTATTAAAACAGGATACAGTGTTTTGAGGACCACTACAAACCATAACCAGTCAATTTTGGACAATTTGAACCTATCAAAGCAGTTGAGTTTCATTTTTTTCATTTTGTTTTTTTTTTGAATCAATTGAAATGATGACATTTATTGTGTCTCCTCTTTATTTTTTTTTATAACAATTATTTTTCTGATCCTCCAGATCACACAAAGTGCAGGAGGAGAGCATACTCAAGAATTATTAATTTTTTTTTTACATAACAATCCTTTTTCTGATCCTCCAGATCACACAAAGTGCAGGAGGAGAGCATACTCAAGAATTATTAATTTTTTTTAGATGTAAGAAATAAGGTCTCCTAATTACACTTCCCCGGCAACGGCGCCAAAATGTCTAGTCAATTTAACGTCTTAAATTGCTCTACATAAATTATCAATCCGGGTATCGTAAACTGATGAAGTGTGGTGCACCATATGTGCTTAGTTAACCTTTTTCTTACTTCGTTGTTTTATAGATTTTATTTTGTTTTGGGGTTTTGTTTTTGTTGGTTTCCTAAAGTGTCTAATGCAAATGGAAATCCTATTCTAAGGTCTTAAAAATACTTTTAAAGGACAAGTATGGATAGAGATTTCAAGACAAGGCATATGTCCTTAATGGTAACTTCCAAAACTTAGCACTTCAAAAGATCTTAAAACATGTTATTGATGGAATTAGTACTTAAACAAAAGTGTAAATATGCAGCTACTTCAATCAAAATAAAATGCAATAACCAATCAATGAGCTAGTGACTATGAGACCCAGTATCCTTGCTGCTGTATAAAAAGAAAGTAAAAACTGAACTTAAAGCAACTCAAAGACTGAAAGCAAAGAAACTAATTCATCACACTACTTCGACTCTTCTGATCCTTTACCCTTCAGCTCAATCTACCTTATGGGAAGCAATCATGAATAAGTTAAGCAATATGATATCTAAATTGCAAGAAATTAAATTGCATAAAGGAAACTAATCACACTACTTCAACTCTTCTGATCCTTTACCCTTCAGCTCAATCTACCTTATGGGAAGCAATCATGAACAAGTTAAGCAATATGATATCTAAATTGCAAGAAATTAAATTGCATAAAGGAAACTAATCACACTACTTCAACTCTTCTGATCCTTTACCCTTCAGCTCAATCTACCTTATGGGAAGCAATCATGAACAAGTTAAGCAATATGATATCTAAATTGCAGGAAAGTAAATGAGAAAAACAAAACTGATTGAAATAACAATGCTGGAATTAGAACTCAAAAAAAATAAATCAGCAGAAGGACAAGATGATTCCGTCATGTCATTAGTCATTAAAAAGCTATGTGCATTACTAACCTACAATCAACCGGTTGAACACACTTGCATGAATTGAAATTGCATGAATGAAAAATCTAATCTACCAACTTGAAAGCAATCAAATGACATAATGAAATCAAAGCAAAATTACAAAATGAAATCTACTCTACCTTACATTCTAATGTGCTCCATGACATCTACTTCACATCTCCTTCCATGTTGAGAACATCAAAGCTTTATTCAAATTCTTCAAAATTACAAAGTACAGCAAAGTTCTCCAAAGCTTTCAAAAGCCATCAAGGAAGAACTACAAACTCCAAGCTAAAGAACTTACAAGCTAAAAAGACTAATAAGCTAAGCTCCAAACTCTAAGCTAAAGAGGACTAACTAATGAAGGAGAGAGATCTCCTATTTATACAAAAAGATGAGAGCCATCTCATTAATGAGAATCCATGAATCTCTCCCTCTACTTCTAGAGTCCTAATCAAAATAGGAACTGATAAGACACATGTCTTCTTAGAGTTACAATACAATTAGGAGATGTGACACATATCCTCATGATCCCATGATTCTTTCCACTCAAATTCGAATTTGGCCTTGGGGTGCCACATAAGGGTCTTCTAGAAGCCTCCTTTCAACCTACACATGTCAACAATCTCAACCCATTTGTTAGGTATAAGCATATGCACATTATTTTCTAATGTTTAACCACAAATTCACTTAAAAGGCTTAAAAATAATAAAGATTGGAAAAACATAAAGGTGGCCCAATGATAATGAAAGTGGCATGAATGTGGTGACATAGTAGTGAAATGGAGGTGAAATGGAGGTGATATAATGGACATAATAGTGAAAGTGTAATGGAAATGAATGACATTTTCAAGACTCAACACTTGCTACTATGACTTTGACTTCTTCATGATGGGTCTTTACTTGTTTTTCATCTTCATCCTCCAAAGCATTATAGAAATATTGAGGTAAAAAATGGGCCTCAAAACAAAAATGTACATCAAAAATCAACTTTATAAGAACCAATAGGATTCAATATGATGATGTCAACCATGGGGGATGATCCACCATTTTTGGAGTAAAAAGAAAAATAAAATAATAAAATAAAAACTACTTTTCCAACTCATATTTTCAACTTATATCCCTATTATTTTACTCAAATTTAGATAGGGAGCACTCATTGGATGCAGAATTAAATTTTGCATCCAAGGAATACCCATGTTGCATACTTTCGATCGACTCCACTACATGAAAAATGTGAAATACATGACAAAACATGATTGATCGTGTTTTTCATGTATTTCACATTTTTCATGTAATAGGGTCCATCAAAAGTATGCAACATGGGTACTCCTTGGATGGAAAATTAAATTATTCATCCAACGAGTGCTCTTGATCGAAATTTGAGTAAAATCATAGGGAGATAAGTTGATAATATGACTTGAAAAAGTAGGTTTTTCTTTGTTCTCTCCAAAACTTGATGAGGTAATCCACTCTTATTTTGTTATTTCCACTATTATTTTATAATATTCCTTAGGAGGCCCCTTTTCGACCTCAAATTTTCTCTAATGGATCTAGATAAGTATCAAAACCTTCCAAGTTAGTATGAGATGCCACCATTCGGTCATGGTCCAATATTCCTCCATGTCCTTCATGATGGTTCTTTCTTCTGCTCCTTCTTAACAAGTTCTCTCTTTTAGCCTCTCCTTGATGGCCTCCCTTAAGGATCACCTTGCCATGTTGAAATGGTAACACTTGCAGATGAAGTCCACTCATAAAAATCAAACATCAGTCCAAAAACCACCTATTCTACCATTGTTTTCTCATGGAAGATGTTGATTATGATGAGGAAAAAGGAAAGGGTTTTGAGAGAAAGAAGCTAATAATTACGCATTTGAGGACTATAGGAACCCAAGGATGACCACATTTTCCTCTGTAAATATGCAATGCACAATTAGGGAAGGTCTATCAATATTATGTGTAGTGGGGAAGTTCAAGAGTCAAGGTGGAAAGATTGATGATTGAAGATGTGCAGTGTGTAGTGCTCAAGAAAGAGGAGGCAGAGATTATGTAGTTAAGCATTACAGGAATAGGGGTATGAACTCATATTCCACTAGAACTATGCAATGCATAGTAGGAGGTAGGGCAAGACACAGTACTACGTAGTGAGGGATGTCATTCAGCAAGGGAGAAAATACTAGCCACTGTAACTCCGAATGCGCATTGATTAAGGGACATGCTAAGTGAAGTATGTAATTGAGGGTTACTCTGACCCAGAGGTGACCTAATGCTCACTATAATTACATAATGCATGTAGGAGGCCCACTAGATGAAGGGATTATGTAATTGAGAAAGTTAGGGAGACAATGATGTAGGTTAGGCCATTGTAACTGCGCAATGCACTTTAGTTGAAGAGGAGGCTTAGGAGACTACACAGTTTGGAAATTTAGTGACACAGGGAGGCTCCACTATCCACTCCAACTACGTAATTCACAATCCAGGGTATAATAAGTCATGAACTGCATAGTTGACATGGCTAAGTAGCCAGAGTACTAGTCTAGACTTCAAGGTTTCTCAGTTTATAGTTGAGGGAGACTGTCCTCTAGGACTACACAATGCATAGATTTTAGAGGCAGAGGATGCTTCATTGTGACTTAATATTGCACAATGCACAGTTCTAGGAGGGAGAAATACTAGTAGGTTGTAAAGACAGTGAAATCTCGAAAAATAACTAAGTGTGGGGTTAGTGAGACAAGAGAGAGAAATACATGAAAACAAATCCTAAAATAGTGATCTCACACTCAGATAACATCAACACAAGCCAAAAGAATGAACAACACGCAAAATCAACAAGCATACCTTGAAATGACAAAAGCGAGACTTATTTCTAAGTGTGATAGTTGAAACATAGCTTTGCAACACTTAAAATACAAGTTATGACAGGAGTGTCCACTGCAACCAGAAAGTGTGCCAAGCTATGGGAGAGTGTATAACACATAATCTTGTGATGGATAGGGTAAACTAATGTAGAAAGGTGCACTAGGACTTCCTGTAGTAGTGCGCCAAAGTGCAACACATGAAAGTGTGAAAATAATCAAAAGTGACACTTGCGACCATGAGAAAAAATAAAAAAAAAACTTGCAAAAGCTAAAGAAAGTGAAAGTGACACATTCTATAGTGAAGAAAAAACAAAAGTGATACTTATGAAATTGAAACCAAGTAAAAACAGCAATTGTGAAAGTGAAAATGACACTTGTCAAAGTGAAGGTGTGAAAAAGAGACAATTGAGAAAATTCATTAGGATGATGGTACACTTGCAACTAACAATGGGAGGACTATTAATTGGAATTGTTCATTGATTTTCTATAGTGTATGTAGTCTATGTCTCTAAGAAGTGTGCAGTCACTTTCACCAGAGACAGTACAAGCACTGTCTTTTAGAACTGTGTAGTCATCATCCACAAGAAACTATTCAATCATTGTCTTTAGACACTACGTAGTCACTATTATCAATATTTACACAATGACTATCATCAAGGATTACACAGTTGTTTACTTTGTAAGGTGCACATTGACTGCTAGGATTGCTAGAAAAGGGTGTGCTTATGAATGCATCAAAGGATAAGAATATGTAAGAAAGTGGTTTCGACAGTTAGAATCTCATAAGAAGACTTAAACACTTATAAAATCATTAATCGATCACAAGGTGACTAAGAACAATTAAGGAACAATATATCATATAATGATAGGGGGGCTCTAAAATTCAAGTGGAGGAAAAATTTTGGAGGGTGTTTGTCGCGGTTACAACACCTCCATAACCAAGACCAATTTTGATGAAGGTAGATCTTTGAACACTCAACATTTCATCTAACTTGTTATATCATTTAGTAAACTTTAGATTTCGGTTAAGTTGAACCTAGGTTTTTTCTAATTCTTTTCTAATGGAGACAATTTCTCCTCTAGCGTATCGCATCCCTTCCCATTTTATTTTATTTTTTTCTAATAGAGTTAGTCAATATTATTGGTTTCCTCCAACTCCACCTTCAAAAGAAGAAATGATAAATCTTCAAATTTATCCCTTTTTTCTCATACTTTACCAACATCTTTTTTTGCTTCATGTTCTTCTTAAGTCTATGTATTTATTCTATGGCACTAACTAGTTCACCTTCTAGTTCTACTTCAACCTCTTCGTCATCTAATTCATATTCATATTTACCCTCAAATTGGGCTTCTATAGCCACGAGCATGAAATCGTTGATCAAAAGGATTATCATCCTCATCCAATGAGGCATTTCTTTCCTCTTTGGTATAGAAGCTCTTCTTGAAATTCTTCTCCTTCCTGAATCTCCTATACTTATTATTTTATTTATTATAATGTTCATTATCTTAATTTTTGTATAGGAATTTAGATGAATAGTGACCTACTTCTCCACAATTAAAACATTTGAAAGGAAACTTACCTTTGTATTTTTCAAAATCTCTCTTGATTCTTCTGACAAACATGTATTCTTCTTCATATGATCCATAACTTAAGCATTCTTGATCATATTTGGTCTTATTATATGGTTTAAAGGTTCCTTCGTTTGATATATATATACCTTTCCTAATTCCCATTCCATAAGCAATTAGAGTTCCGTCCATTTGATCCATGGTTAGTTTATTGAGATCTTACATCTCCTAAAGGGATGATATTTTGGCATTAAATCTAACAAGAAGGGATCTCAACACTTTCTGAACTACTATAGAATCATCCACATTTTTCTCAAGACCTCTTATGGTATTTACTATTTCATACAAACAAAGGAATAATTTTGAAATATCCTCATCATCATTCATCTTTAATGATTCAAATTGAATTTTATATACTTGGAGTTTGGCTTTATTTATCTTACTATCACCTTCATATTTGTTCTTCAACTTGTACTATATCTCTTTGGATATCAGAAAATGCGTGACTTTAACAAATTCAAACTCAAAAATACCATTAAGGATCTCATTCATTATTTTAGCATTATAAGAGAAAAAAGTATTTTCATCTTTGTTGATCAAGATAGTTGGCCCTTCAGAGCCATCTAGCACTGCATGCCAAACATCTACACCAAGGGACAATAGGTAGGTCCTCATTCTCACCTTCAAAAAGGTATAGTTTGTGACATTAAATAAAGGATATCCATTAGTAAGACTACCATCCTAGCTGGCCATGTTTTAGATGGGATCTATCTTCCAGTTGTTAGGTTGTTGTTGAAGGAACCCGCTCTAATACCAATTATTGGAAACTAGGATAATACTAAGATAGGGGGCTGAGTCAGTATTATATACATTTTAACAAGGATTTATCAAATCAAACTCATTCAATCACAAAATAACTTACCAATCACATATATCTTGAACATAGAATATTTATGTGGAAAACCATATAAGAGAAAACCACAAGTTTTATTTTATTTTAATGTAAACGCAAGCAGAAACTTCAATTTACAGTACATTTTTTGGGAACCAACATATAGGAGCCACCAATCCCATTTTCTTTGCAATAATCTACTTGTTGGAAGCACCAAATCCTACTTGTTTGTAGGTACCAACCTACTAGAGGCACCAACATGTTGATATTTATAGGAACCAACCTGAAGGAGACTTCAATCCTCTGATCTGCAAGTACCAAATTGTTGTAGCCACTCAAATCCCTCTTTCATTCATTTTCAAAATTAAATCTATGGCACCTTAAATCAAACATCGCTCTTGCAACAATATTTATTCTAATATCTAATATCTTTTCAATAAAAAGCTCTCTTCCTATGATTTTCTCATTCAGTTGAATTTTTCACCAAAATACAACAGCTTCCTCACCAATTTTGTTATGGACACTTGTTTTTTTCCTAAGAAAAAATTACATAAATATGTTTAAATGTTTATAATATATGATCTTTATGTTTCCAATAGGTCTAGATCTTTAATATTTTTCACTTTTAGCCTTTGTTCAATACACTTCAGAAATCTTTGTCTTAGATGGCTCACAAATTATTCATATTTGCATTTTCTCTTTTATGCAACAACTCTAGAACTCAAAAAGTCTACATCTATACCCTCTTCACATAACACCTTTTCTTGCTCAAACTCAGATTACCTCAACTTAGCACTCAATTTCCATTTATTTTACAACAGTACAACTGCCTCTCATTGCTCCTTACTAACTCAGTTATTATGCGCATTCATAGGAGTTACATACACATATTTGCATGAGGAACACACTTATCTCACGTTATATTTTTCCTATTTAGACTTCATTTATTCTTCTCTTTTAACAAATTTGGCACCCAAAAACACCAAATTTCTTATCTCAACTCTTGATTTTTAAGTCCCTTGAGTCATATGACCAAGTGCCAGAACTAAGGGTTGAGGCTCAAAAGGTGCCAAGCCTAACTTCCTATATTATATGGTCAAAGCATGTTAAAATCAAATCCCAATAATTCAACATCCAACCCTTTTCCAAAATTCACTTAGTAATGCACTCCTAGACGTGATCTAAGCCCATATGTCTACACATCCAGATAAGTTTGAGGATCTAGTATCTAGTCCCATCTTCCAAAATTCACTTTTCTACACACTGAGATTACTCCAAGCCTAGATAAGCCTTAAACCTTGATGCTTTGATCCAAGATACACTACTTTGAAAACTGCACTAAGTTCTATGTCTACAACTCAATCACTTTGTTAAGTGTTGACCTTGCATGCCCCAAATAGACTGATGCTTGGATGTCCCTTTGGGCATGGAACCTTGACACTAGATGGAAACCTGATTTGTTCACCTTTGGCTGAATATAGATTTGGGGTATAAATCAAATGCTTGTTACCAACACTCCCAAATTCCCAGATGCCCAAATGACTTATTCAGAGAGGCCCCATTCACTCGCCAGTTCAACTCGCAAACTATACCTGCCACATGTCATTTTCCAGGTGCCACTTTGGCCACCCAAAAGAGTTGAATCCACCTACCATTTGTCTTCACCTCACGGTTTCACATCATCAACTAGAGAAACGTCAACCACTTTGTGATTGTGACATGTCTCCATGTGTGATTCTATGTCATACTAGGGTCCACCAATTGTTTGACATTAGAAGATCCATATATGCTGATTTTCTTTAGTGTTTCCGCTTTGCACTCTCGAAATCCCAAATGCCCAGATACCTTGGTGTATCTCGAATGGTTTTGGATGCCCAAATGAAATCGGAATAGACCAAAATATTCCTATTTCACATGTATTTCTCAATCATCGAATGGTCAGATACTCTCCAAACATAATGAATCCTTGTCTCATATGAAACTATGTGTAGGTTTCAATCCCATATAGAAATTACCTGCATACGAACTCTAAAATATAGAAAATAAACAATGCGAGAGGATAACACATAAAACACATATACACAGAGATTTTCCCGTGGATCCCAAAACCAGGACTACCAGCTTGATTTTTCATTATGTTCCTTTCAATGTTACAATACATATTTATACATGCCGAAGAATCCAATACCATGGACCGAAAACCATCGCGTCCAAAACCATGGACCGAAAACCATCATGTCCAAAACCATGTGCAAAAATCATGCACAAAATCATAGGTAGGTCTGCCCAACCTAACATAGGGTCCAAAACCAAAATTTTCCGGGGCGCTACCCCGGACCCCATAGAGTGGGGTTACCTGCACCCCTCAAACCCCCTGTGACTCCCCCCGTTACGCAATAAGTGCAATAAAGGGGGGGCTCTACCCCCCAATTAACTACGGGCTAGTCCTGGAAAGAATATAACACAACCCAACATTATCCCACTTGTTGTTTTCTTTCCACAGGGGGCCACAAGAGAGATTAGTCATTTATCCAGCCCTACAACACCCAATGTTTCTCTACACCAAGAGAACTTCTCAGAGCTCATAGATTTTGTCAATGCATTTGCAGTATAATTCAAAGTGTCCACCTTTACCAGCAACACCTTTTTTTCTTCTATCATATCCCTCACAAAGTGATACTGAACATCAATGTGCTTTGTCTTTGAATGGTAAGCAGGGTTATTTGCCAATAAAATTGCACTTTTGCTGTCATAGTCTATCCTTATAGCTCCTTGTATTAACCCCATACTTGAACACAATCTCTGCGACCAAACTGCTTCCTTGCTTGCATGAATGGCTGCCATGTATTCTGCCTCTGTAGTTGATAGTGCCACTACAGATTGTTTCTTACTCATCCAACTGATTGAACCTCCAAATAGGTTAAACACATACCCACATGTAGATATTCTCTGATCCAGATCTCCAGCCCAGTCAGCATCAATAAAGCCATGGATATCCAAAACTTTATCCAATCCTGGTCTTCCTTGGTAGCACAAACCATAATCACTAATTCCATGCAAATACCTGAAAACCCACTTCACTATTGTCCAATGCTCCTTCCCGGGTTTTGACATAAACCTGCTCAATACTCCCACTACATGTGCAATGTCTGGTCTAGTATAGACCATCGCATACATCAGGCTACCTACTGCACTTGCATATGGAACACGGGACATATCCTCTTCCTTTTCTTGTGTCTTGGGACACTGTTCAGCAGATAACTTTACACCTACAGGAATAGGAACTTTCACCGATTTATTATCCTGCATATTAAGCCTCTGCAATATTGTCTCAACATACTTCCTCTGGTTTAACTGGAGCTTCCTCTTTGCCCGATCTCTTTTAATTTCCATGCCCAAAATATAGTTTGCAGCACCAAGATCTTTCATGTCAAATTTGGAGGACAATTGGGTCTTCAAATCCTGGATAATTTCTTTGTCATTTCCAACTAGCAACATATCATCCACATACAAGACCAGATAAATAACACGGTCACCAATTAATTTAAAATACACACAGTGATCTTCTTTGCTTCTAATGAATCCAAGTCCCCGTATAAATGTATCAAATTTCTGATACCACATCCTTGGTGACTGTTTTAACCCATACAGAGACTTCTTTAACTTGCATACCAATTCTTTCTTACCCTTCACCGCAAAGCCTTCATGTTGCTTCATGTAGATCTCCTCTTCCTGATCCCCATGAAGAAATGTTGTCTTCACATCCATCTGTTCTACCTCAAAATCAAAAGTAGCAGCAACAGATAAAAGTAATATAATAGAAGCTACCTTGGCAACAGGAGAAAAAATATCACCAAAATCAATTACCGGCACCTGGGAATAACCTTTTGCTACCAACCGAGCTTTGTATTTCTCCACCTTTCCTTCTGCATTTGTCTTCTTCTTGAACACCCATTTTCTGCCAATGGGTTTCCTTCCAGCTAACAACTCCACCAGATCTCAAGCCTCCTTTTGGTGCAAAGATGCTATCTCATCAACCATGGCCTCTTTCCAGAGTTTTCCATCCTCTGAATATATTGCTTCCTTAACAGTTCTGGGATCATCATCAGTAATAGATAAAGAAAAATTTGAATAGAAAGAAGATGGACTATACCTTTCTGGCTACCTTCTTTCTCAAACTGATCTTCTCACACCCGGAGTTTGTGTCTCTTCATCTTCTGATTCATCCTCTATTGTAGAGTTTGATTCTTCCTCCTTTAGCTCAAAATCTATCTTCTTAGGTTCCTTTGGTTGGACTTCATGTTTAATAACATCTTTTACCTCTCTGAACACCACATCTTGGTTGTACACAACCTTCCTTGTTACTGGGAGCTTATAACCCTTTAAACCATCCTTGTACCCAATAAAGATGCACTTTCAGATTTACTATCCAACTTGGCTCGTTTCTCCTTTGGGACATGTACATATGCATCACATCCAAATACCCTCAGATGTGAAATAGAGGGTTTCTTACTAGTCCATACCTCTTGTGGAGTATTATCCTCCAACACTGATGAAGGTGATCTATTAACTAGGTAACATGTTGTCTCCACCGCCTCTGCCCAGAATTCCTGTCCTAACCCAGCACCACTGAGCATGCTTCTTGCCCTTTCCATCAACATCTTATTCATTCTTTCTGCAACTCCATTTTTCTGAGGTGTATATGGAGTAGTATTTTTTCATGCTATACCACACTTCTTACAGAATTCTTCAAATTCCTTACTGCAAAACTCTCCACCGTTATCTGTCCTCAGCACCTTTATCTTCTTCTCTGTCTGGTTTTCCACCAGAGCCTTAAATTCTTTAAACCTATCAAAGACTGATTTCTTCTTAAGCAAATATATCTATGTATTCCTTGAGAAGTAATCTATAAATGATACATAGTACATAGACTTACCCAGTGATGGAACCTTCACAGGTTCAAACACATCACTGTGCACAAGCTCTAATATTTGTTTCACCCTCTTACCACTAGAGGGGAAACTCACCCGATTCTGCTTCCCATATACACAATTTTCACAGAAATCAAAATCCAGAGAGCTATTACTCATACCTTCTACCATACCTTTACCATGAAGTATTTGAATGCCCTTCTCTCCAATATGTCCAAGCCTTTGATGCCACAGCATGGTCTTCTTTCCAGAGACCACTAGATTTTCTGCTCCACTTTCAGGAACCACATAACTGTTGCACCTATCAACAACAGTGCTACCTTGCAGCTTGTACAGAGTTCCAATCTGAACTCCCCGCATCAATACCAGTTCTCCCCGAACCATCTTGCAGGTATTCTTCTCAAACACTATTTTTACACCTGCATCATCCAGCTTGCTTACAGAAAATAGATTTCTAGCCAATGCAGGAATATGCAGAACACCTGGAAGTGTTCTAACCCTTCCACCTTGCAACTTCAACTTTACTTTTCCACGACCAACAATTCTAGCCTTCTTATCATCCCCTAAGAAGACATCACCACCATCGTATTTCTCATACTTGCAGAACCACTCTCTATGGGAAGTGAAGTGAAAGGATGCACCTGAGTTAATCAACCATGCCTCATGATCTACATGTGTACTTGAAGAAGTCAAGTACACATCCCCACCTTCATCTGAGGTAGTTTTCACCTCTGCAGAAGGAGCATCATTAGATCCCTTTCCGTTGTCAGGAGCTTTAGATTTACAGTCCCTTTTGTAGTGCCCTTCCTTTCCACATGTCCAGCACACTACCTTTACAGGTTTTGTTGGAGATTTAGATCTCCCTCTAGATTTAGACCTCCCACTCGATGACTTATTTTTGTTTCTATTTTGGTACCGTCCTTGTACAAACAAGGCATCACCATTCTAGCTCTCTATATTTTTCCGTCTCATCTCCTCTGTTAGCAAGGATGAGACTATTTCATCAAATTGCAAGGCAGTTGCATTGCTACCTATTGCAATGACCAGACTATCCCATGAATCTGGTAAAGAACACAACAAACTAATGCACTTATCTTCATCTGAAATTTTGATATCAACAGACGATAATTGACTTACCACAGTATTAAACGCATTCAGATGCTCTGTCACCGAGTCCCCATCTTTCATCCTCATGTTATACAACTTTTTCCAGATTGGTACAAAGTCCCTAACTTGTCCCACAAAGCCTTAGCCATAGCTTCCCCTGATACATTCGGCAATACTGAATCTGAGACACACAATCATATTGTGCTCTTTGCCTTCCGATCTAACTTCTTCCATTCTTCATCGGACACTCCCGTTGGCTTAGTACCTAGATCTACCGTGATCCACTGATCTTTATCCACCAACAGATCCTCCATCTTGAGTTTCCATAACTCAAAACTCTGACCGTTAAATTTCTCGATCTCTATATTTCCACTGGTCGCCATCTTCTTTAACCACCAGAATCGATCTCGCAAATCTCCCACTGAACAGGGTCTACCACAGGCCCAAGTAAAACCCCTCAGCAACAAAACCGTCCCCTTGAAGCCAAAAAAGCTCTGCTACCAAATGTAGGTTTTAACCCCGTATAGAAATTACCTGCATACGAATTCTAAAACACAGAAAATAAACAATGCAAGAGAATAACACATAAAACACATATACACAGAGATTTTCCCCTGGATCCAAAAACCGGTTTCATTATGTTCCTTTCAATGTTACAACACATATTTATACATGCCAAAGCATCCAATTGTTGGCATTATGATTCAGGTTTGGCGCTATGGCACAGGTGTTGTACTTGATGGCAACTCACTCAAGTGGAAAATCTCTGTTCAAGCTCTCAAAATGATAGAAAATAAGGGGTTCGTAGGTACACCGTTCAAAAGGTGTGGGCCCGCAGGCATGCCATTCACAAAGTGTGGTCATGTCCGCAGGTTATCCGAACAGAAGGTGCGGACCCCCAGTACACGCACTTTCATGCAGAGAAAAGCGCACGCACATGGGAAATTCTATGGTGATCCATGGTATTTAGTCTGATGTATATGATCATATGGTTTTGGTCCGTGGTATAGCATCTAAATTATTGAACCCCAATTTTGGGTCCCTTGTATTGGTTTTCTATGGTTTTGATCCATCGTTTGAGTAAGGGCTTGCCTATAAAAAGGAAAGGAGATCATTTGGCTAGTCATTTGTGAAATTTGAATATCTTAAGATCTGAAATGTTGGGTGATCGGTTTGAAAAGATAGATCTAAATCAAGGTGAAATCTATAAATTGTAAGGCGGATCTATTGATAGGTCATGATCTCTCTAGCGCATGATCAGATCTGTGGATCTAATTGTCTGTGGCACATTGGAGGACTATTAATTTGGCTCTATTCGGAGGTCCGCAGGTGATCCACAGTGCAGTTGCGGGGGTACGCAGTGCAGCAGAAGGCGCAGGTGCGGGGGTACGCAGCGCAGCAGAGGCGCAGGTGCGGGGGTCCGCAGCGCAAGAGAAGGTGCAGGTGCATGGGTATGAAGCTTATCAGAAGGTGCAGGTGCGGGGGTCCGCAGCGCAGCAGAAGGCGCAGGTGCAGAGGTACGCAGAGCAGTAGAAGGCACAGATGGGAGGTACGCTGTCGGGTAGACAGTGCAGGTGCGGAGCTGCGCAGTCCAGACACAGAAGAACTGCAGATATTCGCAGGTTTCTGTTGGTGAAGTTGTGGACTTTTCTTAAAATATTTGTTGGTTGCCTTTTATCTATTGTTGCAGAGTTTTGGGTTTAGATTACTGGTATTGCTTTTCTGGTTACTGCATTCTGAGAAGTTATTGGTTGATTGGGTGATTGTTAAAGGAGAGTGGTTGATTCACATGTACTTGATGATTATTTGATGTTCATGGATCCAGTTTGAAAATTTATGAAAAGTGGTCCTTGGAAGAAAAGAAGTAGGTTAGCACCTATGTACTAGTAGATCAGCTAGTACAAGAGCTAAGGGGGTTGTAGCTCCCTTCCAGGAGAGACTGGAAAACGAGAGAGGGTTGTAGCTCTCAGCAGGTTGCAGCCTGTGTAACGGTAAAGGACTGCACCAATACAAAATCATTGTAAAAGAAGTTTCTAATTGAAAGAAGATAGAGACATATTGCAGCAGGTGGTTTTCACCCACATTGGGTTTCCACATTATATCTGGTGTTCTTTGGTGTGACTATCTGTTTTTCTTGTTCTTGCTCATTATTATATGGTACTGACATACAAATTAATGATCAATATCTGAAGAATAAATTAAAGTATAAATATGGAAGATATATTGAAAAGAATTTGATAATACTAATTCACCCCCCCCCCCAGTATTATTTCCAACAATTGGTATCAGAGCGGGTCCTTCTAAAGAAGTTTGATCGCTTGAAGGAAGATCCATCATCATGAGCAACTACGAGAGAGAAGCATCTATCAGGCCACCAATTTTTGACGGGACAAACTTCGTATATTGGAAGGTAAGAATTACTGCCTATCTTCAATCTCTTGGTACAGAAGTCTGGGACATCATAGATATAGGGTACACTTTTCCATCAACAACTCCTACAAATCTGACTGAGAAGAAGAAATATGAAACAAATGCAAAGGCTATCAATACTCTATTAGGATGTCTATTTCAATAAGAATTCGTGAAGGTTATGCAGTATAAATCCACAAAAGAAATATGGGACAAGATTGTTCTGAGCTATGAAGGAGATGAAAAGTTAAAACGAGCAAAACTTCAAACCCTTAGAATTCAGTATGAAAATCTCAGAATGCACAATGATGAAAGTGTGGCTAACTATTTCCTTCATGTAGATGAGATTGTTAATTGTATGAAAAACTTGGGTGAAGAAATAAAAGAGGCTGTTGTGGTTGAAAAGGTTCTAAGATCTTTGTCCCCTAGGTTTGAATCTAAAGTTTCTACAATAGAAGAGAAAGGGAATCTACGAAACCTTACCATGTCACAGCTGCACGGAATTCTGACTGCTTATTAAATGAGGAAAGAAGGACCATCAGAGAGGAGAGAAGCTGCCTTCAAGGCTTCAGGAAAAGGATATTACTATGAGTCAAGATACGTGTTAGAAGTAGAAGAAGAAACAAATTTTGTCAAAAACCTTCAACGGGGTGCTGGACAATTCCGAGGTAAGTTACCTTTTAAATGCTTTGCTTGTGGAAGATTCGGTCACTATGCTGCCAAATGTCCTCATAAGGATAATATTGACAAGGGGAAGGAACCTGTTAGATGGAACAAGAAACAGAATGCAAATAAGAAAAGCTATTACACTCATGAAGATAGTGATGGAATTTCAAATAGTGACGAAGATGAACGAGGTAATGATTATAAACTTTTAATGGCTTTTGAAGATGATGATTACATGGATGCTATATATGAAGAAGGTATTTATGAAGAGATTTCTAAACTCAAAATTTGTTTAGAAGAGAAAAATGTGATTATTGATTCTCTGCGATGTCAACTGGCTGAAAGGGAAAAACATCATGAAAAATTGGAATGTGAAATTCTTGGTCTTAGAAAAGAGATTGAGAAAACAAAAGCTCTTAATCTTAAATTTGTTAAAGGATCTGAAACTCTGGATGAGATTATCAATGTGCAGCATTCTCCACTAATCAAGACAAGTCTGGGATATAATGGAGAAGCATCTCAAGCATCCACCTCCAAAAGCTATCTTGATGCAGCAAGAAGGAGCAAGCAAAGGCCTAATAGAAATCATCAAGGACAGTTTACCTCAAGAATGAACAAAGACTATCAAGAAAATAGGGGGCAATCTACCTTAAGGACAAACAGAAGCCACAACCAGCCACAGGTAAAAGCTTCCCAATTTGCCTCAAGAATGGATGTCAGTAGAAACTACAATTGGTTGGTTGATAGATTTGATAATCGCAGGAGTTTCTTCAATGGCCAATGTTTCTCTTGCCATAACTTTGGTCACAAAGCAGCTCAATGTGTTGCCTATAAGAAAATCATGACTAGAGAAGCTCAAAAACAAAGAAGTATGACTGGAATCACGAAAAGGACCTACAACAAATTTTCCGCCCTTGAAAGTGAAATTGAATGTTCTATTTGTAATAACTTCGGTCATGAAGATTCTGAATGCAGGAGCAGGTTTCGAAAGACAACTCAGAAGGAACAAACCTCAAATGCCAGAACATGGAGAATGAAGGAACCGCAACCAGAAAGATGTGGGATAGCTTTATATGCAGAAGGACAGGAAAATCAATGGTACATCGATAGTGGATGTTCGAAGCATATGACAGGTGATAAAGAAAAGCTTCAACCATATAGTGCTTTAGAAAAGGGAAAGAAAGTTTCTTTTGGAAATGATACCCCTGCAGTCATAAAAGGAAAAGGCACTGTTCAGTTGAAAGAAAAAGTCAAAGCTGGAAATGTTTTGTATGTTGATGGCTTGAAGCATAATCTACTGAGTGTCAGTCAGATGTGCGATCAAGGAACTGAGGTAATATTTCAATCAAATGGATGTAGTGTTCGTGATCTTGATACAGGAAAAACAGTGATCAAAGGCATAAGAACTCCAAATAATTTATACATATTTGAAGAAGGACAACAACAATGCTATTTGAGCAAAAATGATGAACACTGGTTATGGCACCGGAGGTTTGGGCATCTAAGCTTTTCACAGCTAAGGAAAGCATGCAAGTACTAGGTAGTTCGTGGTCTTCCAGACAACACAATATGCAAATCATGTCAGTTTGGTAAGCAAACCATAACTAACTTCCCTGAGAAGGAAGGATCAGCTAGCAGGCCACTTGAACTTGTCCATACTGATGTATGTGGCCCATCTAGGAAAAGGTCACCTCGAGGAGAAGAATATTTCATATTATTCATTGATGACTTTTCCAGGATGTGTTGGATAGGACTTATGAAGCACAAAGATGAAGCCTTTGAAAAGTTCAAATCATTCAAAGCCTTGGTGGAGAACGAATCAGATCACAAAATCAAATGCCTCAGGTCTGATAGAGGTGGGGAGTTTACCTCGAATGAATTTTTCGACTTCTGTGAAGAACATGGAATAAGAAGGGAATTCTCTACAGCTAGGACTCCTCAGCAAAATGGAGTAGTGGAAAGGATGAACAAAACGGTTCAACAAATGGCTCGTGCTATGCTTGATGAGTCTGGAACTCCCGCAACCTTCTGGGGTGAAGCTGCATTTTCTTCGATTGTTATTCTCAACAAAACAAATGTTCGGGTGAACAGCACTCAAACTCCTTATGAGCTCTGGTATGGTGAGACTCCTTCGGTAAAACATTTCAAAATTTTTGGAAGCAAATGCTATATTAAGAATAATGATGAACATCTTGGCAAATTTGAACCTAGAGCAGATGAAGGCATTCTCCTTGGTTATTCTCCCCACAGCAAAGCATACAAGTGTTACAATAAAAGACTTGGAAGAATTGTTGACAGCATTGATGTAGTGGTTGATGAAGAAGGAAACATTCCTAGGCAGGTAAATTATGAAAATATCGAAGAGGATGAAGACCATCCTTCAAATCAGACTGATGATGAAAAAGAACCTCAAGAGGCACCAAAGGAATAGATAAGGATAGAAGAGAAGACTCCATCCAGGTACGTTCAGAAGAATCATCCAGAATCTCAAATTTTGGGGCAGAAAGAGGCAGGTATACAAACAAGAAGAACAATTGCAGAAGCCTCAAGCTATTTGGCATTACTCTCCTCCACTGAACCACAAAATGTAAAAGAGGCATGCAAAGATGAATGTTGGGTCAAGGCAATGGATGAAGAACTTGAGCAGATCGAAAAGAATAACACTTGGGAGTTGGTTCCTAGACCAAAAGATAAGAATGTTATAGGGACAAAATGGATCTTTAAAAACAAGTTGAATGAAAATGGGGAAGTGATTAGAAACAAGGCCAGACTTGTTTGTAAAGGGTATGCTCAACAAGAAGGAATAGACCTTGAAGAAACTTTTTCTCCCGTTGCTAGACTTGAGGCCATCCGAATCTTCCTTGCTCTCTCAAGCTTTCAGAAGTTCAAAGTATTTCAAATGGACATGAAATCATCCTTTCTGAATGGAGACTTAGAAGAAGAAGTGTACATTGAGCAACCAGATGGTTTCATTCTTGGGAATGATTCAAATCTTGTATGCAGACTAAAAAAGGCTCTCTATGGTCTTAAACAGGTTCCAAGGGCTTGGTACTACCATTTGGACAAATATCTTCATCAACAAGGTTTTTCAAAAGGATCAGCAGATAGCAATCTTTATATAAAAATTGAAAATGACAAATTGCTAATACTTGTTGTGTATGTAGATGATATTATCTTTGGCAGCAATGAAGAAGCTATGAGTCAAAGCTTTACCTTGGTGATGCAGAAAGAATTTGAAATGTCTTTTCTTGGAGAACTGACATATTTTCTTGGATTGCAAATCCAACAAAATGAAGGCGGTATCTTTTTGTCTCAAACCAAGTACCTCAAGTAGATTTTGAAGAAGCATGGCATGGAAGATTCAAAACCAGTATGTACACCTATAGTTACAGGATGCAGCCTCAGCGCAAATGATGAATCTGCAGTAGTGCATCAACCAACCTATAGATCCATGATTGGAAGTCTGCTTTATTTGACAGGTACCCGACCAAATATCATGCACGCACTGGGAATAGTTGGAAGATTTCAGGCAAATCCAAAGGAAACTTATCTTCAGGCAGTTAAGAGAATCTTCAAGTACCTTCAAGGAACTCAAAACTATGGCTTATGGTATCCTAGAGATACAGATCTCACACTTCATGCGTATACAGATGCAGATTGGGCCGAAAGCATGGATGACAGGAAAAGCACTAGTGGGGGTGCATTCTTCAAGGGTTCCAGATTAGTATCTTGGTTCAGCAAGAAACATAGTTCAATTGCTTTATCTACAGCTGAAGCAGAGTATGTGGCTATTGCATCTTGTTGCACACAACTTCTTTGGATGATGCAAACCTTGCAGGACTTTCAAATCACTTGTACTCCACCTATCTCCATCCTCTGTGATAATACAAGTGCTATCAGCATTTCAAAGAACCCAGTCATGCATTCAAAGACCAAGCATATACCTATCAAATATCATTTTCTTCAGGAACAAGTGCTTGAACAAAAAATCAAATTGGAGTATGTTCCTTCTAAGGAACAAGTTGTTGATATACTCACCAAACCACTGCCCAGGGAGACCTTTGAATACCTCAGGCAAAAGCTGGGGGTAGTTGATGCATCATCTTGTTGTTGAATCTTATCTGTTTCAGAAATTGTTGGTTGTACGCGAGTTTCATATGGAGTATACGCGTACATTCGCTGGTTCATGGATTGGTCAAAGACCATCTGGCACAAGTTCAGGGGAAGCATTTATTCTTCTAATAATACATTGTTGGCATTATTATAGAATATATTGAAGGAGAAAGTTCAGAAGGATGTTAATCTGAATATTGCTGCTAATGTTTTGTCTCTATGTCTTATATCTCTTTTGTCAAGGTCATTTATGGTGTATGGTGAATTATGGTTCTTCTTGAAGAAATTTTCTTTTACAGATTTGGCCTACAGTCAGGGGGAGCATGATCAGCACAGCAAAGTAGAGTTTTTAGCATGTTCTCAGGGGGAGCATAACCCTTTTCCCTTTATGACAAAGGGGGAGAATGACTTTGAGAATCTTGGGATTGCCATCAAGTCCAAAGGGGGAGATTGTTGGCATTATGATTCAGGTTTGGCGCTATGGCACAGGGGTTGTACTTGATGGAAACTCACTCAAGTGGCAAATCTCTGTTCAGGCTCTCAAAATGATAGAAAATAAGGGGTTCGTAGGTACACCGTTCAAAACGTGCGGGCCCGCAGGCACGCCAATCACAAAGTGCAGTCATGTCTGCAGGTTATCCGAACAGAAGGTGCGGACCCCCAGTACACGCACTTTCATGCAGAGAAAAGCGCACGCACGTGGGAAATCCTATGGTGGTGGTGGGCTCCAGTATTGTAGCAATAATGCTACAACTCCTGGAGCTCCCTATCTCTAATTTTATCAACCCGGTAGTTCGTACAAACTTGGAAGCGACGGTGCTGTATGCACAAGTACTAGCTCTTGTCGCAGTTGTCACTTGGTCAGCTGGCACAAGTCCGCTAGGGCTCAAGCCAACTTCTATATGCTCTCAGAAGAAGCTTGCTAAATGATGGACGAAGGCTATCTTAAAGGGAACTAATCTATGTTGCAAAAACGAACTGAAAGCCAACAAAGCATGGAAACCCTAATAAACCCTAATTTGACTAGCTTGACCCTTACAATGCAAAAATGTGAACGAAACTTCTACCAATGATGCCATTACTTGCAGTGAGTTGAAATACATGAATCTAAGCTACTTGCATCTGAAAAGACATGTTTTTGTATTTTTTCATTAAGTGGTTGGATTTATTGTGATGGTGCTTTTGATTAGGGTTTGACTGTGCAGGAGCGGTTCGAAGGGAAGGAAAGCATGGGAAAGGTCAGGGGGGCTAGGAGAGGTCCCAAGGGATCCTTAGCATCAGTCTACAGAATTCTACAATGTTTGGATGCTCGGCAACCAAGTTTGCAGGCTCCTACAGGATGTCTGCAGGGGATCCTACAGGAAACTCAGGGATTTCTACAGGAAGGTCTGTGGTTGGAGTTTTGGGTGATGGAGGAGTGGAGGAAGTGTATGGGTGAATAGGTAGGATGGAAATGAGGCTTGTGATGGCTCAGGAACAAAGAACTAAATTGGAGAAAGAGTGCATGGATGGATCTATAATTAAAATAACTATGTGGCAGCTTGCATGAACGTGAAAAGACTGCGTTTTTTTGGTGGTTGGTTCAGACTGCACCCCAATCTCTAACAGAGATGGCAGTGAGGTCCTCTCAACCTTTTCTGGAGCTCCAATGAGTTACAACTCTCCTATTCTGATCTAAGCAACTGAAAGCAATCTAACCATAAGCTAATCCTACTTAATCACATAAAAACCAAATCAGCAGATTGTATTTTCGAATTGCATGTCAAAGGAAAGAAACAAAGTGCTGGAACGAAAGGCAAATAACACTACAAAACAGAGGAGGTCTATTGCTCTCAGGTTGGGCCCTAACCTGAGAGCTATAGCTCCCTTAGAAACTCAGAATTAGATCCGAATCTGCTTGCCTTTATTCATAATCAAAAATCTAATGTCATGCCAAAACTGGCTTACAAAGAGCAAAAACCAAATTGACTAACTACTAGCTACAAAAATGACTACCCACTAGCCAACCCAAATGAGGCCCTAAGCCTTCTTATTTATACAATTTGAGGACCCAACAGTCCTCCTAAAATTTAGGGACTTGGCTGCCCAAGACTTGTAGTTAACAGCAGTCCAACTTGACTTGCTTGGCTGCCCTTGTGCTCATTGATTTGGTGGCCTTTGAACTCCGAGCTGATGGTGGAGAATTCGAGGTAAGGGCCCATAAATGAGGGGGACACCTTCCTACAAATCCTCTAGCTTGTTCTCCCATGAATTTGGCTGCCAAGTGCTCATTAAGACCTTCAATTTTGTCTCCAAGTTGACCAAAAAGGCTACACAAAGCACCCATTAGACTTGTTGGCATAATGACTAACCAAATTCACTCTATTAACATAAATATAATCAAAAACATGCAATAAACTAATTAGAATGGTGGATTAAGTCAAATTAGGAGGTTGAATGAGCCCAAATAATTGCACATTTTTGGGGCTCAATCACCCCCCTACTGAAAGTGTTGCTCATCCTCTGAGCAACCAATCTCTCTCCTCGTCTTTGGTGGCCCTGGTGGCTTCTTTGGCTAACATCTCGGCTGATTCCTCCTTTGGCTTCCCTCTTTTCAAACTTCCTGTAGAAACAGTTCGCTGGCTTCCTGTAGAAACAGTCTGCTAACTTCCTGTAGAACCAATTTTCTCTGATTTGCTTGGTTGGGGGTGCCTTCTCCTTGAACTGTGCTGTGGCAGCCTTCATCTTCTCCTCCTTTCTGCTCTTCTCCCTCACGGCCTGCTGCTTTTCCTATTGAATTCTCAGCTTCCTGTAGAACTGTCTCAGCATCCTGTAGAGAGGCCTTTGTGTCCAACATTTTCATTCTTTCTCTCTAAGTGGATGTCTTCGGGCTTCCCTATTCATAGCTGATGGATATCTTTGAAGGAGGCTCCTCCTTTTGTTTAGCTTTCGTGTCCTTAATGACAATTTGCTCCTTTGACAGTGGTTTGGGTTTGCCCACTTTTATCTGTGTGCTCCTTTTTTTACTTTAAAGTACATGAAGGTTTGCCTCTTTCCCTTCCTTTTTGGTCTTGGAGGTGTGCTAATGGTGGCAAGTATGGCTGCTGCCTCCTTGGCCAAAATCTCAGGCGATTTTCCCTTTTTGTTCCTCTGTTTCTAGACTTCCTGTAGAAAGTCCTGTGCTGACTGT
Organism: Pinus tabuliformis; assembly: GCA_031772625.1. NCBI lineage: Eukaryota > Viridiplantae > Streptophyta > Pinopsida > Pinales > Pinaceae > Pinus > Pinus tabuliformis. Next base: position 1,126,367,280 of record CM062811.1, on the reverse strand, counting down.
TTTCTGTCTTCCTGTAGAAACTGTCGTCACTGTTTCGGTCTGCTTGGCTGGGGGTGTCTTGCCTTTAATTGTGGTGTGGTTGCCTTGGTTGTGCCAACTCCCATTTGGGCTTTCTTGGCTTTTTTCCAACCTTTTTTCCTTTTTCGCCCTCTCTGTTTTTGTTGTTGTCTCCTTTTCTGTCTCATGCTCAGCGGTCATGCCAAATTCCTCTTTTTCCTTCTGTTCTTCCTCTGTTTTACCCTCTGCTTGAATGCCTTGTGCTCCCTCATCAATGTTCTTCTCAATTTCTTCAGTTGGCATGGTGTTGAGTTTGTGTTTTAACCAAAAAAAGGAAAATTGTTCATGGGAACAATCATTTCACTGCGACAGAGGATAGCTGAATTCTCTTCTTTTTCTGGGACCAAATAAGGAATTCTTCATGCTCCTTACAACATCAAATGACAGTAATCCCCTTGTGTTAAAGCTGCTGTCACCTAGAATTGGTCTGTCTATTTATGAAAGAAATTTTTTACAGAATAGAGCATAAGGACATTGATTTTTTCCAACACATTGATAGATGTGTAAATTCAGGTTTTTCCACACACACAGGTCAGTCTCTACTGCTGCATGTCTTCTTTGCAAGGGAATGTTTTGTTTTCTTCTTTTTCTTTTTAAAACTGATGAGGAGATTTCGGAAGCAGAAGAAAAGAATGGGTAAACTCATTGAATCATGCAGGCAGACTTCCACTGTTCTCCATGCACAGGTAGACTTTTTACTCTCATTCTTCAATTTAATGTCGTGTTCAATTCACCATTTTGCACCAACAAATCATGCACAAAGAATTTTCCCCACTCCTACCTTGTTTGGAGCTTGAAATTCGCCAAAAATCCCAGGTTTCCTTTTTGCATGGTTGTTTTCTGCGTTTCCTGTAGAAGACTTCCTGTAGAAACGCCTGTAGGGTGTCTCTGCGTCTTTGAATGATCTTGGTATGCGGGAGAATTTCCAACAAGCTGAAAACTTGGTGAAGGACGTCAGTTTAACAAAATTCAGAGGCAGAGGATTCAGCTGAAGAGGTTTGCAAGTGTAAATGGATCAGCAGTTAACGTGAGTCTTCAGCCGAGCCGTCATTAATTGCTGCGTGATTTGCATGAGAGAGTGAAGTGGCCAAGTGTACGTGGCCACATGAAACGACAGTGCTGTGAAGCTACATGTCCTCTCCCCGTTAATCAACTGCACTAGAGTTAAACTCTTTATCACTGTTTTTTCTTTTAATTTTTTTTAATTTTTACGTGAGTCCATTGTCCACGTGCACTGCGTGACTGCCAGCGGAGTTCTAAAGCAGACAATCAGTTGAGCCTTGCTAATCCGTGGCTTAATTCCACCATTCCATCAATTCATGCAGTTTCCAAATTAAATCTATGCAATAGAAGAATGAGATCAATCACATACCTCGAAGTTGAATGGCTGCCGTGAGCTTTTTACTGTTGCCTGCTCTGTTTCTGCTGCTGCATGCTTAATTTTTCTGATTGCATGAGGCTTGGCTAATGATTTTTGATTTCTTTTCCTTGTGCAGGTGTCCTCTAGCCGGATCTGAGCTGCATGCAATCGTTTCCACGTTCAACTCTGCCCGTTCAAGCTGCTGCTACTGCATGGTCACAAAACCAGAACTTCTTTTTGCCATTTCTCCCAAACGGTAGATCAGATTGATCTGAAACTTGGTGAGCATGTTCCTACCATCATTATGCATCTCCCATAGCAAATTCGTGATCAATGGATGCACGGATTTCGAGAAAAATGGAAAATGGCTGAATATTTCAGAGCTCGATTTCTCGGAAACTGTGCATCGGAATCGGCTAAAACTGCTTGGGTAGGCTACTATCACCCATGTACATCTCCCCATGAAACAGGTTTTAAAACGGATGCACGGATATGGAGAAAATGCAAAAATGGCTGATGGTGATGGAGGCTGATTTCTTGGAAACCGTGCACCGGAATTGCATGAAACTGCTCAGGCATGTTGTCATCAACCTTGTACAATTCCCCATAAAACGGTTTGTCAAATGGATGCATGGTTTTCAAGTTATGGCATAAACAAATTCTGCTCTATGTGTTTTTGCTTCAAGGCACTTTGCATTTTGGTTGCATGGTATGACAAAATGAATTTTGGCTGTGATGCAGGTATGGAGATGATGGAGGAGGAGTTGGAAGATTGCAGGAGGACTTCTGAACCTTTGAGGAAGCTACCATGCTTGCCAAACCACTTTTTGAAATGCATGCCTAGTTTCCCACAATTTCTACAGGAAGTTCCTGTAGAAGCACAACGAGAAGCACAAGGAGGTGAAAAAATGATGGAGAAAGGCAAGGGATGGACACACAAGTGCTTGTAGGCCTAATCAACAGATTCCCACCATCAGATTCACTTTTGAAATTGGATTTGGCTCGTCCAAAGGTTCTACAGGATGTTTCCTGTAGAAATACAGAGCTTCCTGTAGAAGGCACAAAAAATTACTTTGACCTTGATTTGAGTGCTCCTCCTGTCATGAAACATCCTTCTTGCAACCTGCAATGTCACTGCTGCAACATGAAATTATTCAATGGAGATTAGCTTTATTTTTCTTTTCTCTTTTTTTTTTTTTTGAAAAACAACTAGGGCGCCTCATGGAGGTTTTCACCCTAATTGCCTGCCCTGAGCGCCTCCAAGGAAGGTTTTCACCCAGGGATCTTATTCCATTTTTATTTTCTCTTTTTTCCAACCCATTGACCGCCTCATGGAGGTTTTCAATCAATGAGCCAATCTAAGGCGCCTCCAAGAAGGTTTTCACCTTAGATTTTTATTTTTCTCTTATTTTAATTTTTCTTTTTCTTTTTTCTTTTATTTTTCTTTTTTCTCTATCCTACCCTACTTGAAAAACAAAATCATTTTCAAGTATAAGAATACTTCCAATGGAGCCATGTGTGCATCAAGATCAGAGACAAAATGATGTGGAGGCTCGAAATGCATGCTTGGACAAGTATCCAGATCTCAGAGACCAAATGATCTGGCGTTGAAGGGATCAAACAGAGCTGAGGAAGAAAGTACCGCTGCAACTTAGTGACCTTCTGAAACCATGTCTCAATATAGCTTTGATATCCTTGGTTCTTTTGCTGATCTGGATCATTCTTCATGTCACCTTCTATCATGACCTTCTGATCTTCCTCTTTTTGTTGATCTTTCTCTTGAATACATGGAAGATTTGATGGTAACCATGAGGGAACTCTCTCGATCCCTGATTCTGATCTCTTCTCTTCATCAAGTGCAGCCCATGGTTCTTTGATCTCCTCTTTGGAATCTTCTTTTTCCTTTGGTCCTTCAATAGAATCTTTGTTTTGCAACACTCTTCCTGAGCTTTGGTGAACATCATTGAGCTCAAGAGGAGTCGTTTGCACATGTTGTGCCTCAGATTTGCAATGGGGTTGAGTTGCTCCATTGTGTGGTTTTGGAAATGGTACGGGTAGTTGAGTGGAGGTGTGAAATTGAGATGGAGATGGATGGCATTGTGGTTGGGTAAGCATTTGGGGTTGCCTTGGTGGAGGAGGAGGCGATGGTTGTGGATGAGCAGGTGGTGGAGGAAAATGAGCGGGATGAGAATTGTACTGGGGCCTCCACTCCTGATAAGGTGCATTCCACTGAGGCTGTGGCTGAGCATAAGAGTGAAATGAATGAGCAGCTGGTTGGGCATAATATGGATCTGTGAAGGAATAAGGAGGAAGTGTGAACCAGGAAGGATGAGCAGGGGGACCCCAAGAAGGCATGAAAGTGGCTTGATAGGGGTCATAATAGGTCTCGGGTGTCCCTTGCAGTTCCTGCTGGTAAAATCTAGGTCCATGTGGCCTCCTTTGGTTCATATAATAGAGTGATTCAGTGGCTCCCTTGGCTCTTTGATATGCAGCTTTGATTCTGGGCAAGGAAGGGCACTGATCTGTAGGATGGTATTCTTCACAGATGAAACACACTTCTAGGGAGTGCATTGGACATTCGTTCCTAGGATGCTTTCTAGTGCACCTAGGACAAAAAATGGCCAAAGCCCTCTTGGCTTCTTCTCGCTTCTTTTGGATCCGCAAGGTATCCAGTTGCATGGCAAGAAACTGCCTCATATCACTCTTGAAATCTTGGATATGATTTTCAAATTCATCTTTGGACAAGATGTTGCTCCCAACATCTCTGCTTGTAGCCATTTGCTCCAGAGGAATGTTTTCTTCTTCTTCTCCCCTAGAGGTTCTTCAGATATGTCTTGATGTCCACCCTGGGGTTCTTCAATCACAGCCATCGAAGAAGAGAGAATCTTGGCTGTGTGAAGCAGTGGGGGTGTTGTGCAATCATTTTTCTAACTTATCTCTACTCCTACAAGGCATGAAATGAAATCTTTTTGGTTGATTTTTTCTTTTTTCTACTTCTACTTGCAAAACTAAAATAGATTGAACTGCAACTAACTATCTTGAGAAAATGAAAATGCGGAATTGAAATGAAAGCAGGAAAGGACTAATCTATTTTGCTCAAATGAAATTGCAGGAATGAAATGCTAGGCTACGCTTGCAGAATTGAAATGCTAATTTACGCTTGCAAAAATGAAATTGCGGAATTGAAATGCTAATCTACGCTTGTAGAAATGAAATTGCGGAATTGAAATGCTAATCTATGAAAGCAAGAAATGCTAATCTACTTTTGCATAAATGAAATTGCATAATGGAAATGAAATAAACTACTTAGCAGAAGGTTGTAGTAGAAAATAGAAGAATAGCAACAATCACCAATACTCTGCCGCTTCCCTGGCAACGGCACCAAAAAGATGGTGGGCTCCAGTATTGTAGCAATAATGCTACAACTCCTGGAGCTCCCTATCTCTAATTTTATCAACCCGGTAGTTCGTACAAACTTGGAAGCGACGGTGCTGTATGCACAAGTACTAGCTCTTGTCGCAGCTGTCACTTGGTCAGCTGGCACAAGTCCGCTAGGCTCAAGCCAACTTCTATATGCTCTCAGAAGAAGCTTGCTAAATGATGGACGAAGGCTATCTTAAAGGAAACTAATCTATGTTGCAAAAACAAACTGAAAGCCAACAAAGCATGGAAACCCTAATAAACCCTAATTTGACTAGCTTGACCCTTACAATGCAAAAATGTGAACGAAACTTCTACCAATGATGCCATTACTTGCAGTGAGTTGAAATACATGAATCTAAGCTACTTGCATCTGAAAAGACATGTTTTTGTACTTTTTCATTAAATGGTTGGATTTATTGTGATGGTGCTTTTAATTAGGGTTTGACTGTGCAGGAGCGGTTCGAAGGGAAGGAAAGCATGGGAAAGGTCAGGGGGGCTAGGAGAGGTCCCAAGGGATCCTTAGCATCGGTCTACAGAAGTCTACAACGTTTGGATGCTCGGCAACCAAGTTTGCAGGCTCCTACAGGATGTCTGCAGGGGATCCTACAGGAAACTCAGGGATTTCTACAGGAAGGTCTGTGGTTGGAGTTTTGGGTGATGGAGGAGTGGAGGAAGTGTATGGGTGAATAGGTAGGATGGAAATGAGGCTTGTGATGGCTCAGGAACAGAGAACTAAAGTGGAGAAAGAGTGCATGCATGGATCTATAATTAAAATAACTATGTGGCAGCTTGCATGAACGTGAAAAGACTGCGTTTTTTTGGTGGTTGGTTCAGACTGCACCCCAATCTCTAACAGAGATGGCAGTGAGGTCCTCTCAACCTTTTCTGGAGCTCCAATGAGTTACAACTCTCCTATTCTGATCTAAGCAACTGAAAGCAATCTAACCATAAGCTAATCCTACTTAATCACATAAAAACCAAATCAGCAGATTGTATTTTCGAATTGCATGTCAAAGGAAAGAAACAAAGTGCTGGAACGAAAGGCAAATAACACTACAAAACAGAGGAGGTCTATTGCTCTCAGGTTGGGCCCTAACCTGAGAGCTATAGCTCCCTTAGAAACTCAGAATTAGATCCGAATCTGCTTGCCTTTATTCATAATCAAAAATCTAATGTCATGCCAAAACTGGCTTACAAAGAGCAAAAACCAAATTGACTAACTACTAGCTACAAAAATGACTACCCACTAGCTAACCCAAATGAGGCCCTAAGCCTTCTTATTTATACAATTTGAGGACCCAACAGTCCTCCTAAAATTTAGGGACTTGGCTGCCCAAGACTTGTAGTTAACAGCAGTCCAACTTGACTTGCTTGGCTGCCCTTGTGCTCATTGATTTGGTGGCCTTTGAACTCCGAGCTGATGGTGGAGAATTCGAGGTAAGGGCCCATAAATGAGGGGGACACCTTCCTACAAATCCTCTAGCTTGTTCTCCCACGAATTTGGCTGCCAAGTGCTCATTAAGACCTTCAATTTTGTCTCCAAGTTGACCAAAAAGGCTACACAAAGCACCCATTAGACTTGTTGGCATAATGACTAACCAAATTCACTCTATTAACATAAATATAATCAAAAACATGCAATAAACTAATGAGAATGGTGGATTAAGTCAAATTAGGAGGTTGAATGAGCCCAAATAATTGCACATTTTTGGGGCTCATCAGGTGGTCCATGGTATTTAGTCCGACGTATATGATCATATGGTTTTGGTCCGTGGTATAGCATCTAAATTATTGAACCCCGGTTTTGGGTCCCTTGTATTGGTTTTCTATGGTTTTGATCCATGGTTTGAGTAAGGGCTTGCCTATAAAAAGGAAAGGAGATCATTTGGCTAGTCACTTGTGAAATTTGAATATCTTAAGATCTGAAATTTTGGGTGATCGGTTTGAAAAGCTAGATCTAAATCAAGGTGAAATCTATAAATTGTAAGGCGGATCTATTGATAGGTCGTGATCTCTCTGGCGCATGATCAGATCTGTGGATCTGACTATCTGTGGCACATTGGAGGACTGTTAATTTGGCTCTATTCGGAGGTCCGCAGGCGATCCACAGTGCAAGTGCGGGGGTACGCAATGCAGCAGAAGGCGCAGATGTGGGGGTACGCAGTGCAGGAGAAGGCACAGGTGCGAGGGTCCGCAGCGCAGGAGAAGGTGCAGGTGCGGGGGTACGAAGCTCAGCAGAAGGCACAGGTACGGGGGTCCGCAGTGCAGCAGAAGGCGCAGGTGCGGAGGTACGTAGAGCAGCAAAAGGTGCAGATGCAGAGGTACGCTGTCAGGTAGACAGTGCAGGTGCGGAGCTGCGCAGTCCAGACACAGAAGAACTGCGGATATTCGCAGGTTTCTATTGTTGAAGTTGCGGACTTTTCTTAAAATATTTATTGGCTGCCTTTTATCTATTGTTGCATAGTTCTGGGTTTAGATTACTGGTATTGCTTTTCTGGTTACTGCATTCTGAGAAGTTATTGGTTGATTGGGTGATTGTAAAAGGAGAGTGGTTGATTCACATGTACTTGATGATTATTTGATGTTCATGGATCCAGTTTGAAAATTTATGAAAAGTGGTCCTTGGAAGAAAAGAAGTAGGTTAGCACCTACGTACTAGTAGATCATCTAGTACAAGAGCTAAGGGGGTTGTAGCTCCCTTCCAGGAGAGACTGGAAAACGAGAGAGGGTTGTAGCTCTCAGCAGGTTGCAGCCTGCGTACTGGTAAAGGACTGCACCAGTACAAAATCATTGTAAAAGAAGTTTCTAATTGAAAGAAGATAGAGACATATTGCAGCAGGTGGTTTTCACCCACATTGGGTTTCCACCTTATATCTGGTGTTCTTTGGTGTGACTATCTGTTTTTCTTGTTCTTGCTCATTATTATATGGTACTGACATACAAATTAATGATCAATATCTAAAGAATAAATTAAAGTATAAATTTGGAAGATATATTGAAAAGAATTTGATAATACTGATTCACCCCCCCTCCCAGTATTATTTCCAACACCAATACCATGGACCGAAAACCATCTCGTCCAAAACCATGGACAAAAACCATCGCGTCTAAAACCATGTGCGAAAATCATGCACAAAATCATAGGTAGGTCCGCCCAACCTAACAAAGGGTCCAAAACCAAAATTTTTACCTACACCCCTCAAACCCCCTGTGAATCCCCCTGCTACATAATCGGCGCAACGAAGGGGGGGCTCCGCCCCCCTCCTAACCCGCTTGTTAACTACGTGGGCTAGTCATGGAAAGAATATAACACAACCCAACACTATGCCTAGAGTGATCTACTTAAAATGCATGTTTATTCTTCTTCATTTGGACTTAGATTAAGCATTAGAGAAAATTGGAAAGATATTTTAAACGGTTATCTAACCAGACATTTTTCATTCTCTTTTGAATAAGGAAACTATAGGAAAAATCGTTGCAAAGATAGACTACATGGTCTACACATCCAACACTCAAGAAACAAACTAAACTACCAACACTTGGTATGCAACATAGACATCAATCACATCATAATCTTAACACATTGTTAATGCACTCAACAAGCTCCCCCTGAACTTGACATTAATGAAAACCAACTACCAACACATTAGTTAGAAGATACTGAGATTCATTTTGTATAATGCAATAGCTTAGTTCAACAATAAATAAGAGTTATTTTCAGAGATTATCAAATATGGTAGCATTATTGTTGGCATTATGACAAAATGTGTTGTCCTTAATGGAAACCTACTTAATAAAGATGCCAACATGATGGTAGCATGATGAGTATTCATGTTAGTACAGATGTGATAGAAAGATTGGAAAAAGGAATATCAGTTCAGAGACAGAGGAATGATAAAGGTGAAGTTTCAAGAAGTATATGCAGGTTTTTTGAAGAAAATTTGCATACATACGTAGGTATGGTGAAGAAAAGTCATGTATACGCAGGTTTTGTGAAGCAAAGTCGTGTACATACGCAGTTATGGTGAAGCAAATTCACGTACAGTTTCCACACCATAGTATTCTCAATACCAGGGGTCTTTACCATAGTATTGGCTCATAGTAGTGAGCGCAACATCGGATATTTGATCCCGTCAAAGAATACCATTAGCATAACTATGGAATTTTCCTAAGGTACTGGCTAAGGCCTAAACTATATAAGGAGATGGAGATCAAATTTTTTTTTGGTAGTGTGCATGATATGGGTTATTGATGAATTGTTTGATCTGAAATAAGTGTTCACCCAAGAGTGTGATTATGGATCAAATCTGTAACAGCTACACATTGAATAATTTGCTTATGTGTTGATAGATTCGTGATGATAATGTTATGATGTGTGTCTTTTACAGTGTATGAAAATATTTGGGTTTGATTGATGTTTTGTTGTGCAGCGGAGGTATGATTTAATAGTTACAAATGTGTACATAGGTTTTCTTCAGAAATATCGTGCACATACACGGATATGCTTCTGAGTAGTCGTTTATCGATTTTGTAGTATGGAAAGATTTGTACACGGGTATACTTCATGAAAAGTGTGTACATACATGGAAGTGTATTATAAGGGTCGAGTACATATGCTAGGGTTTTGATGTATATGATGTCTGATCAATCTTGTTGTGTTTAATGTTGTTTGTCGATGAAGGCTTTCATGATGATCTATGTTTGAAAGTGTTGGTTGAGTTTGAAGTGATTATGCTATGAAATCTTGAATATTAATCATGTTGCTATGAGATGATGTGTATTTGGTTCATAGATATGTGACAAGGTCAGTATGTGTTTCAGCGATTGATTTCAATAGTGCATTGATTCAGTGTTTTGAGATTTGTATGCTGGATAGATGAAGAGAAAGTGTGTTTATACGTGGGTTTGTCTCACAATAGTAGTGTATGTATTATGACATAATATTGACTAGGGTTTGCAATGACATGATCTGGTTTTTGCGATGAATGAATAGTAAGTGGTCTGAGATTCTATTGAAGAGTATACAGTAATTTGAGATGATCTAGTTGCATTGGTTTATTCAAGGATTGATGATTAAGTTGGTTTAGTAATTTGATATAGTGATTTTTTTTATATTGGTCTTAAATAATGGTAGTGGGTCGAATCTAAAAATTTGATGAAATGTGACCTACAAATTTGATGTTTTGGTTAAGGTGGATCTAGTATGAAATATTATGAAACGCGGTCCATGGAAGTGTTGAAGGTTGGCGTTTTCAGTGAGGAAGTCAAAGATTCCCTCTAGTGGTAGTTGGTAAATCAGATCAGGGAGTAGGATCTCCCTTCTGATGGGTGTCAGTAAAAAATATTAGGGGGTTGAAGCTCCCTTCCAGTGGGTGCCTATTGGCTTATTAGGCCCTGAACCAGGTTCAGAAGAGTTATTAGCCAAACAAATCCCGCAGCTATCGGCCCTTTCTGCAATATCCCGCGGGGCGCGAATTGAGGTCTCACCCGAGGTAGCAGGAGAGGGTGCTGGAACCAGGTTTCCACACCTTGGGATGTCTTGATGTGGTATGGAGGGTTTGCGAACCGTTCTGTGGCTTCACGCTACTTTACTTCCACGTAGATCTGGAGCAAGGCACTTCTTTAAGAGTTATTATTTATGAGTTGGTTATAGATCAAATCTCCTCTTTATAGTCTTTAAGCAAACATTTAAACCTAAAACCCCGTGTGTGAAATTATAAAAAAATATATAATCTCATATAACATATCATGCATAAATTCAGAACATAAGCAATAGACAGATCCACAAGAAACCACACAATGACTCAGAAATTCTTATCTTTATTGATCTTCTCTTCAGTACAACCAGATCTGCCCTGCGCAATCAGCTACAGGGGTCTGCGCACATAGCTGTGGACTCTACCAGGCCTCTACGCACATAGCTGGAGAGCCTCTATCTCTCTACCAACACCCTTGACTCAAACTTATAAACACTCCAAGACTTCTTTCTCTAGAAACCCATTACATTTTAGATCAAAATTTCTTACTTCAAAAACTGACTTATAACAATAGAGCCTTGCTCTATTTATACATTTCCATGGTCCGCGGACCATGGACAGGCCAACTCATTTTACATTATTTTTGGGCCGACAACCCTTTGACTTGACTCATTACCCTTCGCACTCCGCGCATCTCGCAGATTCTTTACCATACCTTTACCCAAAATTGCAGGCTTTGAGCCCCAAAACCGTTACGCGGGGCCTTCGCTACCCAAAAGTCCCCCAACACAATCATCATGACTCGTCCTGAGTCACATGGCTGGTGCAGAAATCTTCGCGTGGAGTTCAGTCAGCAACTTCTGCGTTTCTCTTGTACTTGCAACAAACTCTTCCGCCATCCTCTGTACCTACTCTACGCGAGCCACCAATGCATCAATATCAGTTGTAGTAGCTTGTCCAGGATCATATGTTTCCTGAATGTGTGCTAACTTTCCCTTAATGGTGGTGGATACTGTGAATGCTTCATCAAGCTAGGGCTGGATGTGGTCTTTAAGCACTGCCTCTTTTTTCCAAGTGGCATCCACTTGCACCTTGAGAGCCTGGGCCTCCTTCATTTTATCCAACCGCTTTATGATAGCGACTATGTCATAAGCCTACTGCAACTCTCATGCTTTTGTTTCCACTTGTTTTATGGTTGGATCTTCCTAGAGAGAGGTGAGCGTAAGGAGGGATTGATCTAACAATCCCGAGCAATCTTGGACCGCGCGCTTTATCATTTCCAATCCTGCTTGAATTTCGTCGCGGCACCATTCTCGAACTTCCAGAGGTGTGGGCAGCTGTGCCTTCAGTCTTAGCTCTGCAATTTGTAAATTTAATTCCCACTGAGCCTTCGCGGCCTCCTCTTGGGCCGTACAGAATCCTGCGGCCATGCGATGAATCTTGTCAGTTGCTGGAAGTTCGGCTGGGATAGCTAGCTCTAGTACCTTTCTGCAAGCTTCTGTCACAGCCTATTCCATTGCCTGGTTGTGTGCGACCAAATCATCATGCTAGAGACTGACCTACTCTAGATTTGCCTTGTGCTCTGTCAAGGTTTGGAGGGCACGGCCTTCCCTGGCACAAAGCTCAATGGTTAGCCCATCCTGTAGTTGGTATAGGGTTTCTCTAAGAAGAGCAGCCAAATTCAACACCCAACTACGCACGTCACCCCCGGCTTCTGCTAGGACAGCATCTGCTAGCAACGCTAAGGTGTTCATTATGTGGGTGCGCACCATCAGCTCAGCTGTGACTGCGTCCTCTATTTGGTTTAGGATCACCCCGCCCGGGGGTCGCACCTGTAATGCCTACAACTGTGCTCTGATCTCCCCCAACACAGTTGTTTGTTCTGTCATCAATTCTGCCAATGTACCTGTATGGGAAATGCTCGCCGGTTTGGTGTTGTCAATAAACTCTTCTCCAAAGCCTTTGTTGTTTTTGACTTTTTGCGTGTATGTGGCAATTCCTTGTTGCGCGACCTCTTGACTTGGGTTGATTCTGTAAGATGGTCTATGCATTCCTGTGCCTCCTTTTCCCTTTTCATGTCCTATTGTGAGGACATTTCTTGATCTGCCGTGATTTCTTCAACTATCACTTCCTTGGTTGCCTCCTGCTGCGAAGCTGCCTTTTGTCCCTGACGTGTCTTTTCTGCCAATTTAGTGAGTTGCAGCTGGATTTCCTTTTTTTGCTGTTGTGTTGCCATTCGATCTAGTACAGCCTTTTCTGGGGTGCGCCACTCTAGAGGACACGCTGCTAATACCTTGTAAATGGCATCGTCTATTGCAATAAACAGGAGCGTGACACATGCTCGCTTTCAATCCTTCTGCGCCCGGATATATAAGTTATGCATGTCCACTTTGAACTCGGTCGTGATTTGCAAATTGTTGTATATCATTGGAGACATCCGTGGTTTGCGCGCAATCCGTGTCCAGATACACCCCTCCATGAAGGCGGTGATTTCTTTCCCCTTTTCAGCTACTGATAACTCACTGAATCTTGGTGATACCCTGACTGGCCCCATCGTCTGCTTGTTTTTCCTAGGCCACAGTGTGTGTGGGGATTTTGGAACTTCGGGGGTCGTAGCTACTTCGTTTGGCTCCTCCTAGGTTGAGTATAGCTCTTCCGCGAACCGTGCTTGGGTTCTCGCCATGGTACTCATGGGATGCCTAGTAGCCGAGTGTTTACTGGTCTTTACTGGTTCAAATCTTGAATAACCCAGTGTTGGCGACAGATTTTTGAATGGATCCCTTCCCTCCACTTTCAGTTCATTAATAACAGCTAGGTTATAGATCTTTTCATATCTAGCTTGGAACTTCTATCTTAATGGCCCGCCGCCCGCTCCCCCTTGTCGTAACTTGAATTTCTTGTCAGGAATAGTGGTGTTAACGGTCACCTTTTCATCTTTCTGCGCGGCAACGCAACCCTTGTGGTGTAGCTGCGATTTGGCAGACCGAATAACTCTATTCCAAACCTGTTTTCTATGCCATCTTCCCGCAGAGTTGTTTATAGTCTTGTGCCTTCTTTCAACTGCTTGGAGAACTGAGTCTATGCTTTCTATAGCTAGTCAGGTGGTCGCACCCGAGGTGCGATGTCTTAGCTTTCCTACTAGCCCATGCTGCGAGCACCTTTTGAGTGCCTTTGTAGTCGTTATCTCTTCGTGCGCTGTTACGTGGGATGTATCCTTCCGTAGGCACGGGCGCAGCCATGATAGCAGAGTCGCGGCTCATTCTAGTTCTGCGGGAGACCCAACCGGGCTTGATTCTGTTATATGCAGACTCGCGCGGCCTACGTGGGCGTCGCTACTTTCCATCTTTCAGATTCCCTCCCCGACTAGTGCGCTTTTCTTTCTTATCCGCGCCCATAGCTCATTGATTTCGTGAGGCCTACTGCTACCCTGCTTATTTTGGGCTCTCTTCTGTCTTATTATTGGCAATTTCATCTTCGCCTCCCTTCTATTATAGGCCCATCGAACCCATGGTATCTGCAATTTCCCAGTGGGTCGTTTTATCGGGCGGATGTTGTGCGTGCTTCCCCCTATTCCCCTCCAACTTTGTCATGGGCCATTGGTGAATTGGATTGCTGTGGTGAATTTGGACTTATGATTCTGATTTGGTTAGGTGTATGCACAACATGCACCTGCAGCATATGCTGGCGATGGATGCTTACCCCGTTTTTCCCTCCAACCCGTACGCGCACCTGTCTCCGACATCCATGCCACTTCCGCCGAATTTGTGGGCATGTACTCCATTCATGAGCAAGTGTCCCGCACGGTGCCTCCGTGGGGGAATCCTGCGGCTTTTGTCTCAGATTTGTTATTTCACATTGGTTGACTGGTTCCTCTGCCTTTGTTTCATCCTCTTTAGTTGGCCACTCCCTTGCCTCTATCATTACACGGCATAGTGATCTAACCATCATATTACAATTTAGTGTCGTTACCTCATGCAATCGGTTCTTCCATCACTCAATCTCTTCATCTGAGTCTGACGTGCAGGAACTGTCACGGTCCCATGAGATTCTTCCATTCGCTGTCAAATTCACTCGGTCCTGATCTTGCGCTGTGATCTGGTAGATACAATCCAGTTCCTCGTCATTGTCCTCATCGCGCACTGGCTCAGTATAGTGCGCCCCTTCGGCTGGGTCTAGTGGAACCACTACGCGGAGATATTTTTTCTCGAATATCATTTTTCGTTTCTTTAGGTTGATGACTCCATTCATATTTGTTGCCTAGTCTATCCCTAACAATGCAGGATATGGGTTACTGTCAACACAATTTCTATGACCTCAAAATCGGTTTGTGTGCTTGCACTGTCAATGTCTACTGTAACTCCTTGCAGTCTTCCCATAGGCAAGCTCTTCTATTGGTTTGCCATCCGTAATTTGATAGGAGACCATTGGATAGGACATTCGTGTCTAACCCCAAGTCCAGGACGACCTGATCCATCTCATATTCCCTAATCTGGGTAGTCAATCGCATCTCCCGCCCAGTGCGCAATGCATGCTTGCCTAGTTTCTAGATCATCTGAGGTTCATCCAATCCTACGCACCTAGTTATCAACTCTTGCAGTCCCTTCACCACTTTAGTGTCCCGTAGTAGCTTCATGCATGTCTCTAAGAAGGTAGTTAGCATAGGAGTATCCCTCTCTGGCTCTGTTTGATCCTTGCTACCCAAAGTAGAAGCTTCCGCGAAGCTCTTCTTAGCTTCCATAAATGTTTCCTTCGCACGCTCCAAATCAAATTCAGGTTGTTTTGTGGGGGCCTTACGAACCCATGCATCCTCCTCTGGTTGCTTCCCCTTATCTTCTCCTGTAGTTGCACCACTTCTGAGCATCATATTCATGTTAGGGTCTTCCTCACGCGGTTCAGCCTTCATCATTTGGACATTCTGAGTGGGAGTAGCCGAAAGCACCCCTTTTTCCCACATCTGAGCAATTAGCGTGGGGCAATCGACTGCTTCATGGTCAAATTGGTAATAGTATGGGCAACAAGCTCTGGTCAGGTTTGTGTAGTCACGCGTGTAGTGCCCCGGTCTTCCACAATTATAGTAGATTAATTGTCACCGTCCGTGTCCGGGTCCCATTCCACTGTGCCCTCATCTGCGCCCTTGGAATCCGCCCCACGCTAGTGCTACTGCGTGATCCTAACCACGTGTCTCCATTTGCATCCTATAAGCAAGTGTTTGATCCATCGACAACTCATAACTTCGGCAATTTCTTTCATCGTGGCCCATCGTCCTACAAAAGTTGCAAAATAACTGCTGGGGGGGTTGTCTCAGGTTTTGCAATAGATGATAGTTGTATGTGTCATGCTTTCCTCCCACCTGACAGATCGCACACTAGAGTGCGGGTGCCGTGCTTGGCCCTGCTTGTACCTCTGGTCGCGACAGTATTGGTCCCCCCCCCCCCTAGTACGTAGTTTGTGAAGAGTGGACAATGATCCTTATCATGGCCTAGCCCTTACATTTGATACACCACACCTCTTCGCAAACTTCTGATCAAGGTGCATGTCCTTGTTTCAAACTTCGCATCTCTAGACATAGGTTTTGTATTTGCGCGTGGATTTGTTGAACTCCCAACCCTGGATCATGTATTGGGGTTTCGTGCAACCTCATTGCGGTCTCTAATGCTTCGGCTTGGGTTGAGATATTTTGTTGTGATAGCGCTGTCCTCAGATGTGGTGTCTAAGACGCCACAAACCATACGCAGTGCTGCGCATTTGTCAATGTCATGTTAGCCTTGTGGATTGTGCTTTTCAATATTAGATCCAGATCCCATGGGGTTTCACCAGGTAACATCGTGATCTCCTTGAACCCAATGACCGACTGTGTCTCTAATTTTGGCCGACCAAATTCTCTGTTCAACGCGTCATGGATCACCGCTATTCCCACATTTGTATGATCGCTTGAGTACTTTATATACCACATCAACACGCGATCCTGTAGCGTGCTAACCATAGTAGCCTTTTTGTTGTTATCATCCATTATGCCTTGGGCTTCCCATACAGCCTTTACCACAAACCAGAACTGTCCTGGTTCCTCATTTCCTACGCCTTTAAATACCAGCAACTTGACTGCACTCGCCATCCCAACCCTCGGTGGTGGCAGAGGTGGGGTCGGCGAAGATGGATTCAATGTAGGTGAAGTAGGTGATGACATGGACGGTGGTGGTATCAGTGGGATGCGCTACTTAAGCAACCGGACTGTGCTTCTCGGAGAGAACCCTGCAAGTTCTTCCTCGCTTTCTCACGAAAAAGAAATAAGAGGGTTGTTCTTTAATCCTTCGGTTCCTCGGTAGCCTCTTCCGCTCCGCATTACACCGGACATTAATGAATGCGCATAATCCTTTTTTCACACAACAGCATTTTAATCCAAGAATTCAATGATTTGATATATTTACCTCGCGGCTCTTGGAGAAAGCGCCTTTCTGCTTCACTATAACTCACAGTTGTGTCTATCACGAACTCAGTGATAAACCCTCCTATTATCCTATCCAACCAGTGATCTACTGTACGTACAGTTTTGTCTTCAGATGCTTCTATCCTGTGCACCAATTTCGGAGTCCACACGATGGGTTGATCTAGTCTGCACCTTCCCATGCTATCAGCTAGCCTCGTGATCCACTCGTACAACTCTGTCAAGAATGACGCAAAGAATATCTCGTGAATCTTTATGTATATGTAATGATCCAACCACCTCTCTTTTGACACCTGTGGATTTTTTTTTTCCTGAACCACGAAATCTTGAAGCTTTTGATCCAACCAATCTTCAAGCTCTTTCTTTGTAGGGTTCTAGTGTTCTGACATAAGACATCCTTAGGTAGATCCCAGTCCCAGCACCAGAACCATTTGTTGGCTTATTGGGCCCTGACCCAGGTTCGGAAGAGTTTTTAGCCAAACAAATCCCGTAGCTACTAGCCCTTTCAGCAACAGCCCGCGGGGCACGGACTGAGGTCTCACTCGAGGTAGCAGGGGAGGGTGTTGGAACTAGGTTTTTGCACCCTTGGGATGTCTTGATGTGGTATGGAGGGTTTGCAAACCGTTCTGTGACTTCACGCTACTTTACTTCCGCGTAGATCTAGAACAAGGCACTTCTTTAAGAGTTATTATTTATGAGTTGGTTATAGATCAGATCTACTCTTTACATTCTTTAAGAAAACATTTAAACTTAAAACCCCGTGTGCATAATTATAAAGAAAGATATAAGCTCATATAACAGATCATGCATAAATTCAGAACATAAGCAATAGACAGATTCGTAAGAAACCACACAATGACTCAGAAATTCTTATCTTTATTGATCTTCTCTTCAATACAACTAGATCTGCCATGCGCACTCAGTTGCAGGGGTCCATGCACACAGCTGCGAACTCTACCAAGCCTCTGTGCACACAGCTGCAGAGCCTTTATCTCTCTACCAACACCCTTGACTCGGACTTACAGACGCTCCAATATTTCTTTCTCTAGAAACCCATTACATTTCAAATCAAAATTGCTTACTTCAAAAAATGACTTCTAACCATAGAGCCTTGCTCTATTTATACATTTCCATGGTCCGCGGACCATGGACAGGCCGACTCATTTTACATTATTTTTGGGCCGACAACCCTTTGACTTGACTCATTACCCTTCACACTCTGTGCATCTCATGGAGTCTTTACCATAAATTTACCCAAAATTACGAGCTTTGAGCCCCAAAATCATTACGCGGGGCCTTTGCTACCCAACAGTGCCTGTGTGGTAGTATGAGTCTATGTCAGTACAAGATTGTAATAAATTTTTATTATAATAAAAGATGAAGATAGAGAAGACAGCAGTGGTGGTTTTTTCCCACATTGGGTTTCCACCTAAACGTCTCGGTGGTCATGTGTGTTGATGTATTTCTTATGTGTGATGGTTTATTTTTTTCTTACTACACATGGTTATTGTTTAATTAATGTCTAAAGAAATATTGATGCACTGGTTCAAGTTAAACAGATGATGAATTAGTTGAAAAGTTTGTTAACTAAATATAAGCTACTTATCCTCATCACAGTCACATACATACGTTGGTTCACTAAATTAAAGTCATCTACAAAAATATGAATAAGAAATTTAAAGGTTTTAGTGAGTTTTAAAGTAATGATTCACCCCCCCCCCTCTCGGTGTTTTTCCCAACAATTGGTATCAGAGTATGTCCTTTAGAAGAAGCTTGATCGCTTGAAGGAGATCCATCAAGATGATGAGAAATAATAAGATAGCTCGAAGGAGGGATTCAGAAAATTGTGATAGTGATATATCAGATGCAGTGACAATTACAGTTGTCAAAAAATAATCAAGTTTGGGAGCACCCTGCTTTCTATTGATCAATAATGAATAAGATGGTAAAAAAGAATTATCAGGTATGGGATTTTGTTCTGACTGTGGTCCATTTCCTTATCTATTCAATATGATAATGATGATGAAAGTAAAATAACTGAAATTTCAATCATGGGTAAAAGTGAAAGTAAGCAGTTTAAAGAGAAAACAAATTCGAAAATGATGGTCCAAGAAGCAGAAGTGTGATGCAGGAAAGTGTTCCCTCTGCGGATAGAGGAAACCCCTCTAGCCCTAGAGTGGGTCTATTCATAGCAAGGACAAAACAACAATTAATTCCCTTAAATAGTCATCGTTGGAGGCCTACCTCAAATCGGTGGTTGATGAAGTTCCGTTGCACTACCCTGGCTTCCTCTTCCTTCACCTTAACGAGCAATCAACTTGAAACACATAAAGAAACAACAAAGCACATAACCTAGAAACAACAATGATCTATTTACTCATAAAGTCAACAAGTCATGAGCTATCAAGTAAATTACATACAAGACATACAAAATCATGATTGATTGTATTAATAATAAATAAAGAGCAAAGCTTACAACCAAGTCTTGACGTCACAAGCCTTCTCAGAGGGTCCAACCAATATGTTTCTTCAAGCATTCACTCTCAAATATGGGTCTCCCAAACAACAATATATCTCTCTCTCATTCACAAGCTTTAACACAAGGTTAAGGGCACTCCACACCTTCTTGCAAACTATGTAGCAATCCCACACCTGTCACACTCACACCAAAACTATATACCAAACTCAAAAGCAGTAGCAGCATTGTACAACCAAAAGAACTAGCAAATCATAGCAATGGTGAGTGATTTTATAGGAGGAGGAGTCTCCATGAAATGAGGGAGAGGGAGCTTATCCTCAGGGCAAGTAGCACAAAAGACGAAACTACCATGCTAGAGGGGGAAGGGCGACCCAAACTG
Organism: Pinus tabuliformis; assembly: GCA_031772625.1. Lineage (NCBI taxonomy): Eukaryota > Viridiplantae > Streptophyta > Pinopsida > Pinales > Pinaceae > Pinus > Pinus tabuliformis. The sequence continues at coordinate 1,126,347,663 of CM062811.1, read as the reverse complement.
ACCCAACAACTAGGTCTAGAAACATCTAGAAGGTCGACTGTTTGAACTAATTTGCCAAATTTGGATCATCGCAGGTCATGAGCTGGGGACTAGCGATGATGTCGCAACGATACAGTGCATGACAGGGAACCATCGCAGATTTTAAGGGTTTACTAGCGACGATTCTGGAACTTAGTCAAAAAGGGTCAATCTTCAACATTAGAGAGCATTTGCTTAATCTTCTTGCATGAGTGGGAAGATATGAACATGTTTATTTGACACATGACACAGCAAAGGGACTGAGATGAGGACAGTGACAAATTACTATGTAACAGATGACCCCTAAATCATGAAGCCCGAGAGAGTGGGAGGGGTGAAATGCTTTACAAAACTGTCTGAACTAGAATACCACCTGGAAGAACCTGCAGGCGCAAGTACAACTGATATCTCTGATAGTGAAATACATGTAGTCTACGCATGGGCGCAGCCACCCGATTAACACGACCATGATAATGACAAAGGTATGGTCGCAGGCATCCATGAAGACTCAGGTATAGTCGCAACCATCCATCAAAGAGTCACGTATGTAATCATGAACCAATCCACGCAACCCAAACATATGTAATCTTAGTTTGGGGTCTTGAAACCCAACTGATCATAGTACAAATTCTAGCATGCGAATAGATGTGCTAAGGTCGAGCATGATAGAAAGTTGCTTGATTACCAATCAATGATTAAAATTGTTAACAAGCGCAAGAGAAACCACCAATAATGTCAATGGCTCTCAAGGTATTATCCAGTACAATCCACTAAGTGTGAAAAATGAGCTGAAGTCGAACACTCGTGGAACCACCCGATCGACGACCAATGATAAAAGTCTATCGTCAGGCACGAAGAACTTGCCATTAAGGCATGCAAGCTCTAAGGTACCAAAGGGGATCTCTAGATCAATCTCCAGGATAATGAGCTGGCGTCGACAGGAGATGATCCGTCACAGGAGGCCCATATTTTTTCCCTCATCAACGACACGAGATAAGGAACAAGTGGTAGATGGTGAAGCAGAGTATCAAAGGAGGAGGTAAGAGTGTGAACTGTAGAAGGATTATACTCTTGAACATATCGACGACACGAATCAAGAGGGTGGCAGCATTCAGGTACCAAGGGATCGGAGGCTCGATGGAGACAACATGGATCAGATGGAATGAGGCTAAATGGACACCCAAAACCCGGAAGGCCAAATGACGATGCATGGATATCCCAACCCGACAAGAAGCAAAAGTGTCAATGTTCAAGAGTGACTAGCTGTCGCAGGTAACCAATGATGACTTCCAAATTTCCCCCCACCATTTCTGGTGAGTACCCCAATTATTTTTGAAAACAAGCTTGAAGGGGATAACATATGCTTGTAATATAAGTTCGTCCTTCGGACGAATCCAACCTAGTGATGGTTTAACGAGCCCTAGGGAGGAGAAGCTTGAGTCTCGTCATGGTGATGAGTCCAATTTCGTCAGGGTTTAACAAGTCCGACATAGGGAAAAATCGGAGTCCTTTTCATGTTTATAGAGTTTGAAAAAGACACGAAAAAGAAAACTCTAGGTGGGTCCTTTTTCGTACATTTGTGTCCCTCGAGCCCAAAAAAATATAAAATAATACTTGAGAGAACCGCTTGAACATTACGATCAAGGGGTACCTTTCGTAATTAGTGGCCTCGATCCGAAAAAGTAGAAAAGTGATCGAAGACACATCGTTTCGTAACCAGTATCGAACCTGAAACGACAAAAGTCCGGCGATCTTTTCACATTTATACGGTCGGAAAAGAGTTGAAAGCAGACCTCCTTTTATTCCATTTAACGAGTCAAAAGGGAAAACTTGGCAATCTTTTCGTCTTTTACGAGTCAGAAAAAGAGCTTAAAGGTGACTCGTCCTAGAGGAACGAGTGGTATAAAGGGTAGCAACTGGTTCCGACAGTGGTGGAACTGCTCAAAACATGTAATGATCAAGAGGCTGGCTAATAAAACCACTCATTGTTGCAGTCCCTCAAGAAAGGAAAAACAACCAAGTGAAAGCATATGATCGGCCAAAGAGATGGTGGTGATGGAATGAAACAACCAAGGCTCATCTAGCAGAATTTAGTGGATAAAAACGACAATCACAAGATGTAAATCGGGTATGGGTTCATTTTTACACAAGCTTGAACCATGGAGAACTCTACTTGGATTCGGTTTCATGTTTACACAAGCTTGAAATGAAAAACTATGCATGTTATGAATAAGCATACCCTCAGCATAATGACGCAAATAGAGGTACATGCCCCCCAAGCTTCATTGCATTCAACGAGTGGATGGAATGAAGGTTCACTTTCGAGATCTTGGAAAGACTCGACTTGGATTTTACGAGATCTTAATCAAAGACTCGATTTGGAAAGGGAGTTGTTTCATTTTTTAATGAGGTTGACACAGTAAAAGAACTATCCTCATAACCCTTGTTTCATTTTTTAACGAGGCCGGCACAAGAAAAGAACTATCCTCGAGACTCCTTGTTTCATTTTTTAATGAGCTTGACACAAGGTCAGGAACTATGCTCATCACCCCTATTTTCATTTTTTAACGAGGTTGAGACAGGAACAAACTATCCTCGTCACTCCTTGGTTCATTTTTAACGAGGTTGACACAGGAATAAACTATCCTTATAACCCCTTGATTCATTGGCCATATGAGAACATGGCTCCCAAGAGGTTTTCACGGGATGGAAGAGACGCACTCTAGGAGGAATGCAAGTCATGAGGCAATAATGACAGATTGGGTTCCAATGCCCCCAGTACATGATGTACGAGACCATCTACATGATCAACAGTAGAGGCGGAGATGGAATGTGTAGCCACATAATTGACATGTGGCAAGGAAGGTACTACTTGCGGATGAGAACCAATGGGGGATGATGGTGGTACAGGAGGCACAGGGTGGCTAAAGAATGACAATTTATCAATAGTCACCATTCTTCCATCGTGCAGAAAACAAACCACATGAAAAAGTGAAGAAACAAGAGCTCCCATGGCACAAACATAGTCACGGCCAAGGACAAGATTGAAATCTAAAGCACCTTGGACAACCATGACGTCTATATAGACGGTTTTGCCCCCCAAAGTAACAAGAAACTTTTGGAGGATCCCTAAAGGTTAACTGGTTCCTCCGTCGAACGCCAACAAATTCTATGTGACTGGCACAAGCTATGGGGAGCCCAGAGCTTGCCAAGTAGTAGAAGGCATGAGGATAATCGACGCACCCTCATCAAAGACAGTTCCAAGTACTACCTTATCATAGGCATGTACAGTAATCTAGAAAGGCACATAGGATGGAAGGCGGAATGCAGTCAAATGACTCCAGTCGAAGGAAATGACTGAACTACTTGGTGGAGGTATCATATGATTGCCCCCATGCTCTATAGGAATCGAAGAAGGACTCTCTAATTCAACTGGGATAGGATTGTCGTTCTTGGACTCAGGAGAATCGGACGAGATGAGAAGAACATGAGCAATGTGATCATGACGCTCTTCCGAAACAGAGTGATCAACGGGTGGTGAACCCAAGTCGAAACTCTTTCCAACCAATGGTTGGTCAGGAACAGGCTTAGCATAGCCAGGTTCGGGAAGAGGAGGACAGACAAGAGAAGAATCCATATCAATCTCTTTTTCAATGGGGAGAGGGTATGAAGAGAGCCTCTGATAACCAACGGGAAGTTGAGGTGAAGAAGTTGTAAGACTTTCCAAAATGGTGGAATCTTTATCCATGAACAGACAAAGGTGAAGGGGATGGTTGCCTTCACACAGTCTACATGGGAATCAAATCTTCTCTTTCTTCTGAGCGCTACCAATTGATGGGTTAGCATCTTCATGAGATTCAAAGGACGACAAGGGATGAGCCAGATCGTGAGACCATACTTCTAAGATCCTAGGAATTCCAGGACAATCACGAAGAAGATGGTCACCCTTGCACAATTTACAAGGAAACTTAACCTTCCACGGAGGAGTAGAAGGTGGTCTGACCTGAGACATACTCAGAGAAATAGCTGCACAGGTGGCCTCGTGTTTATCAGACTTATTCTTCTTCTTCATCTTCTTCTTCTTCTTCTTAGTCTCCTAGTTACTAGATGTGAAACTTTCACTAGGCGAAGGAGGAGATGAAGGTGAAGAGATAGGGGAAGAAGGCATAGGCTCAAACTTGGAATCACCGTGTCATGGTTCAGATGAAGGAGACAGTGGAATAGGAGGCATGACACTCAGGACGACCGAGGTTGAAAACAACCAAACGGGAAAACTGATGGTTAACCTAGGCAAAGACAATGTTGCCATATATGGAGCACCGGCATTTCCAAATGAAGGAAACGGACCAGGAGTTCCATCTGGGGGAAGAACTTGGCCGATAGACTCCAGGAATGTTGCCATCGAGCATGAGCCTGAAAAACACTCGTACCGTAACCAACAAGTCGAACTGTTACCAGGGATATTTCGTGGGCAGTAAATTTTATGACACGGGAACAAAACTAGACCTTTTCATGTTTCAAGAGTCGAGAAAAGGACGAAAAGGTGACTCTATCTCTTTTGAGGTTTAATGAGCCTAAAAGGACAAGTGCTCAAATGGACCTTTTCTTTTAAGGAGTCTGAAAAGGAACGAAAGTGACTGCTCTAGAGAAACTAGGCCAAAGGTTTACCAAACAACCCGTAAAACTGCATATACACCTTAGCGACCATATGAAAACCAAGGACTTTCCATACAGCAGTCAATCTTCCCGAATGTTGTGTTCGGTGCGTTACGGTTTGCAAGGTGGCAGACACCGCTTCCTAGGGATGTAGGATGATAACCTAGTGGGGTCTCCCGATATATACTCGACGGTACTAGGAGCACAATTCCGTACTAGGCAGCTATTGAGTCACAAAAGGAGGAATCACCCAACCTTAAGTGAAAGCAATAGTGACTAGGTTTAACGACGCCAAAGCACATCTCTAGCCTAGACCTCTAAATAATGTGCGTTATGTTCCAATGCGTTGTTAAGTTCATTTAGTTCATTTTAGAGTTGATCTTGAATTACATTTCAGTTTCCAGGCCTTACCGTATGTATACAAAAAACCTAGGATGCAGCTAGAATGTGTAAAGCATATTTTACTTCAATGAACACCTACCTACAGGAGGGTAGAGAGATCATTCCCAAACCAAGACAAACCAAGATTATCTAAGAGGCACAATGCATAAACACATCAACCCTACAGTGCACGGATACTACTGATGATAGATTTAATCATTTGCTTTCCAATATGCAAACTTGAAATGCAAATACACTTTCACTTTCGTATGAATGCATTCTTTTGATTTTGATTGTTTTGAATTTAAAAGAAACAAACAAGCAAGTGTGAAAACCGATCGATCCAAACAATCGTGATCTATGTTCGGTAGTGAAAAGAAATTGAATCAATACCAAATATTGGTTCAATAATTGTCACTAAAAATCAACCAAAAACACCACAAAGAAACAATAAAGCACGTAACCGAGAAACAACAATGATCTATTTACTCATAAAGTCAAGAAGTCATGAGCTATCAAGTAAATTATATACAAGACATAGGAAACCATCATTGATTTTATTAATAATAAATCAAGAGCAAAGCTTACAACCAAGTCTTGATGTCGCAATCCTTTTCAGAGGGTCCAACCAGTATGTTTCTTCAAGCATTCACTCTCAAAGATGGGTCTCCCAAACAACAATATATCTCTCTCTCATTCACAAGCTTTAAAACAAAGGTTAAGGGCACTCCACACCTTCTTGCAAACTATGTAGCAATCCCACACTTGTCACACTCACACCAAAACTATCTACCAAACTCAAAAGCAGCCGCAGCACTGTACAACCAAAATAACTAGCAAATCATAGCAATGGTGAGTGATTTTATAGGAGAAGGAGTCTCCATGAAATGAGGGAGAGGGAGCTTATCCTCAGGGAAAGAAACACAAAAGATGGAACTACCATGCCAGAGGTGGAAGGGCGACCCAAATTGACCCACAACTAGGTCTAGAAACATCCAAAAGGCCGACTGTTTGAACTAATTCGCCAAATCTGGATCGTCGCGGGTCATGAGGTGGGGACTAGCAACGTTGTCGCAACAATACAGTGCATGACAGAGAACCATCGTAGATTTTAAGGGTTTACTAGCGACAATGCAAGAACTTAGTCAAAAAGGCTCAATCTTCAGCACTAGAGAGCATTTTCTTAATCTTCTTGCATGAGTGGGAAGATATGAACATGTTTATTTGACACATGACACAACAGAGGGGCTGAGATGAGGACAGTGACAAATTACTGTGTGATAAGAAGAACAAGGAAAGTCAGAAACAATGGACAATGAAGGTATACCTATGCTAAGTAATGATAATTATCACCAATGGAAACAAAATATGAAGTATAATCTAATGAACTGTGATGTTTGGTATCTAGTATGCAATGGCTACACCAAAATTCCTCCATCAGACGAGGAAGTGCAAAAGAATAGTAAGGCATTAAGTGACATCATTAATAGCATATCTGATTCAACATTAAACAGGGTTATGCATTATACAACTACAAATCAAGTGTGGGATAAGCAAAAAGAAATCTATGAAGAAATCCCAAAGAAATATTCCTCATCAGGGGAACTACCAGGTAATTTTATCCCTAACAATGTGTCAAAAAATGAACATGATAACAAAACAACCTTTGTTATGTCAGATGGAGTTATTGATTCAGAAGAAGACATGTTAGAAGAAATTTTTCGTTGTAGAACAAAACTTGATCTTTATTTGAAAAATATTGTTAATATTAAAGACAAGTTGCAGGTATATGATAACAAGGATCATATTAAATCCGTAAATGCTGTTATGGAATCTAAACAATATTGCGAAGATCTTGAAGCTGAGATCGTCTCTCTAAGAGCAGATCTTGAAAAATCAGATAAGGGGAATGAAGAACTACTTCAAGCAATTGAAGAACAATAAAATGGATTGAAAGAAGAGATTCTCAAATTAAAGGAGCAAGTGGAATAAGCAAGAAGGGTTGAAGAAGTAGTATCAAGAAAAGGAAAAGCAATATCAAAGAATGGAGGTTGAGTTAAACATTCTAAAAGGTAAAATAGAAGAAAAATATAAACATTTAAGATTTCAAGACAGTACTAAGATTTTGGATAATATTCTTAGTAATCAAAGGTCTCTCGCCATCAAATTCGGTCTCGGTTTTCATGAAACTATTGAAGGAGAATCTAGTTCACAACCTGATGCGATGAATTTAAAGGGTAACAATGCAAAACCTGAAATGTTCAACAAAGACATAAGAAGTCAACCTGATCAACAACCAAGGAAAGTGAATCTTCAAAGAAAATCATGTACTCCTAATGTTAATTGATTATCTCCTCTAATTAATAATATTAAATGTTTTATATGTCATAAGTATGGACACATTGCAACAAATTGCAGAAGTAGATTGTTTCAATCTCAAGAAAATAACCACTTCAAAGAAAGATCATCAGCTTCTATGTACTTAGGATTCTTTAATGGATATTGTTTGGCTTGAAATATATTTGTTCAAAAATCTATTAATTGCAATAAACGGAATATGAAACAAAAATGTTATGATTCCTCTACTCATATAATATGTTATACTTGTAACAAATTTGGCCATGTAGCACAAGAATGCAAGAAAAAATCTATGGATCTCCTCAGAGAAAATGGAAAGTAATCGGATAATAATATTGATGTCGGGAGACCTGAAAAATATGGATCCATCAGCATTTTTCATAATAAGCAGAAACAAGAACAAATAAGGTGTCGTCTTTCTCTCCACTCATTTGAAGAAGAAGATGAATGGTACATAGACAATGGATGCTCTCATCACATGACTAGAGATAAGAGTAAGATGGAGTCTCTCAAGAAAAACCAATATGGTAAGGTTATTCTTGGAAATAATGCTCCAGCAAAATTTCTGGGAAAAGGTAGAGAAAAAATTAATAAACATAGAGGAGCAGTTAATACTTTATTAGTTCAAGGGCTAAAGTAGAATATTCTAAGTGTAGGTCAAATGGTAGATAAAGGAAATGTAAGTGTATTTACATCAACCAAATGAAAATTTATAGATGAAGAATCTAGAAAGTTCATAGCAAGAGGATATAGAAACCCAGAAAAATTATATGTGCTTAGAGAACTAAATTCTCGCATATATGAGGAGGATTCAGACTCAAAGTAAAATAATATGGTTTCTATTACAGTCCATTATTCTTAAAAGAATACTCCTAGCAGTGACTGCAGAAGTGATATGACGTACATGAACTCATGAGAACATAAGTGATTATCAGTTCCTCAGGATTAGTGATGTATAATCTCAGGGGGAGAAATACATATGTTGATAATTATTCCCATGGTTGTTTTAATATTCATGATTACTAACAATACATATGATGTAGTAACAGTAAACAGGTACAGATAGTACAGGCTCAAGGGAGTTGTGGTTATGAAAATTCAACATTTTACTTTGTGTACAAGGATCCTATGAATGACAGTCTTGTATATACACAAGTTTAGATCTAGATAGTCATGTATGTTTCTCTATGATGAAGAAACAATATGACTATCCGAGGGAGAATTTTTTATATGCTTTAGTTAGTTATTATTTTCCTTTCTAGTTCTGACTTTAGTTTGTTACAGTTAGAGGATGCTACTTAGAAATGTTATTGGCTTATAATAGTTTATGAGTTATTACAATATGACATGGATTTACTGATTGATGAAGTTGCTTTAATGACCTTACTGATAGATGAGTTGATGTGATCAGACCTACCAGTGAACAGTTGGCAAAGGTTCAATGGGACCATTTTCTATGCTTCTAATAGTGCATTGTTGGCATTATGATTGCTTGAGAATTTGTTGTTACATAATAATGCTTATATTAATGATGTTGAAGATATTCATTTTGCTGAATTTTTTGAATGATGACTATATGTTGCATCATGCTATGTTGCTATCATTGGTTTCCTATGATGAAATCATGGATGATACTTATATATTGCTTAAGCCACAAAGTTGTTATGATGCTACTGATCAAATTTATGATGATACAATATTCTTTGATGAATCATATGGTACATATGTTATGTTGTTGTTGACAGTGTTGGACCGCCAACATGTCAAGGGATCTCCCCAGTAAGAAGTCCCAACTAGACCTCAGATCGTTTGGAGTAGGAGTCCCAGCATTGGGTGGTAAAGTTATGCTTTAACTGTGATAGCGTATAGAAGTAACCAAGATATCCTTGTCAAAATCAAGCGTGTGACCTTGCAGCTAGTCAAGGGAGATTCATGAGGAGGTTCTAACACACGGAGGGGGAAAATAAGTGTGCCCCTTAGAAGCCTGTAATAGTACGCAACCTGAAAGGAACACACGGCCTGAATGACATCACAAACTAGAAGGCAGAATAGTCGACAATCCAAAGTGATGTGTTAAACCAACAACATGCTTCAATAAGATTCATACAATCACATACGTTATAGTCCATACATTGATGCGTAAGGAAAACTACATATATTCTAAAGTAACCAAAATAGTCGAATTACAATAAAAACATATGCATGAAATGTGTTGGCTCTGTTATATTATATAAAGTGAAATTTCCATCCATACATACAATAATGACAGCCTCTAGCCCTAATAGTTGAACGTTACAGTCAACACCCCCTACTCCTCCAAAGTGATGTGCTCGCTCTGCACTGTGGAGAAGCCAAGGCTTGTCACAATACTCTCCAAGCCCTCTTTAAGCAATGCCTAGCAAAATATTGGCTCCCAAAAAGCATGTTCTTTGAGTTATGAGTTTCTATTTATAACAAAGGGTGGGGTAACCCTTGACATTCCCCTTTGTGACCCTTGGAATACCCTCATGACTCTTTACATTACATATGACTATTTGTATTCCACTAATGACACTTGGAATTTCACTTTACATCATGTTTACAAAAATGATACATTTTCCACATATACCCATGTGGGACAAAATTGGCTTGAGTCAGCCAAACAAGACAACACTAAGACTCGAACGACTGTGGAAAGACCAGCTCATCAACCTTCTCTCCGTGATCCTCGATGACAAACTGATACCATGCTTGATAGTGTGCAATGGTGTATGTGTACTCTTTGATGAATTCCTTCTAGAAACAAACTCTTGCCTTCATTTCTTCCAGGTATATTGTTTTGGAACCTTGTTCCAACTCATCCTATAACATGCACAGCTTAGTCTTGAGCATGGTCGGGTTGGCGATGTACGTCTACATGTTTTCTGCGCTAGCGGTCATGAGCATCAACTTATCAAAGTACGCATCAAGCTCTAGTCTGATTTGGTTCTTCTCTTTGGCCTCGGTGAGCATACCAATAGACGAGTTACCACACTTACTCACCATGATACCCAAACTCATGTACAACCATGCATATGAAGCCTTGATACTAGTGATGAGCAACGGGAGTTCCTCATAGTTCTGAATCTGACTCTAGATGTGTGCTTTATCCAACTCCACCTGTGGCTTCATCATCTTGTGCAAGTGAAGTAGGGGTCCCTTATACCTCATTGTCCATGTTTTTACATGATCAACTGTGGCATGTATGTCTGCGAGTGTTTGTGCTATCTTGATGCAACGTTGTTGATGACCATATAGGTGGAAAACTGCCTTGTGCACGGTGACGAACCTGTCATACATCTCCACATGAATGTCTCAAGAGCTAATACTTCAACAAGTATGGCCATCTTCATCTCTGCCCTGGTCGATCATGTTGATTGTTCCTCTCTATACTTGGTTGCTCGCAATTCCTTAACCATGTGCTCATTTTCTGCTATTAAGAACCTAATGCTCGAGTTGGTGGCTTTGGCATAAGCCTTTGTAGAATCGGCCAAGGCAACTAGATGTCTCTATACATCTGACACAATCACTTGTTCTTCCAAGTGCACAGGTGATGCATGCTCATCCGGGGTGTGTGTTCTGCGTGCTTGTACAACTTTGTGTTGCGACTCATCAAAGGTTATGTTGTACATCTCTATCCTTGGATGGTCCCCAAGGAGAATGGTATCCCCTTTTTCACTCAGGCTTGCTCTGCTATTGGAGATGGTGAAGCCTGTGGAGTGACCTCAGCTGCTATTGGCATGAAGTTAGTATCTTGATCCTATACCAGCTACTCCACCTTCATGTCCATCTGTTATATTATATTTTCATCCTATAGAGTAAGTTCTTGTTCTTGTGACTACTCACTATGTTCCTCATCTGCTACAAGTTTAGAGTATTCAACCTATGTTGGTGCAGCTTGCAGTGTCTACGTGCCTTACACTTACTCCTGTTCGGGTTCTTATTCCTCTTCATGCTCATGCTATGCTTTCTTCTCTCTTATGTGCAACTCTTTTTCTTTCCTGAGCTTCTGTTGGACTTCCTGCAACATCCTCTCAGTATCTTCCAGCCTTTGCTTCTCTCTCTTTCTCTGTGCAATCTTCCTGTCACCTCTTTGCCTCTATCTCCAAAGCTAACTTTTTCACAAGCGGGTCTTCCTTAAACTTGTAGCTTTTCTCTGTCCCTATGCCTTCAAAAATTTTCCTCTTGCCTTTGTCTTGCACAATTTTGCTACTTATTGTTGTTGTTTTTTTTTCTCCCTACAGTGTTTCTACCTTGAGTGCTACTAGCCACTCCACTGCAATTTTGACCGGTTCATTGACCTTGGAGGATTTGTAACAATATCTCCAATGGATCTTCCTTTGGCCAATGGCATGCCCCATGGATCCAAGGATAGTATACTCTCGCACAGTGGTCCATGCATGAACCATGTGGGTCGTATGGGTTGAAACTCTTGATGTCGGACTTAAACGTCTTGAATTCTTCCACTTCGGCATTTTCTTCCTTCAAAGTCCCAACCATGTACAACCCAATTTGCATGGGAAGTGTGGGCCATGGTGGCTTCTTCTTCCTGTGCAATCCAACTGACAAACCTATCGACATGTGGTATGAAATGATATGAATTTAAACAGGAACATAAAAAATTACAGATATAACCATAAATACAGAGATGCAGCATAAATAACACTTCCTTTAATTAATATCAAATAATGAAATATGCTTACAAACAGTATGGAAATGAGACTACCTCGGCAATGGTAGCTTATCTCTGAGAAGAGATGTGATGGCTACATGCTTCTGAACTACGTTACAATGAGGCTCAAGGGCATTGTTGTTATTGAACAATAAGAGCAAACCCTAAACAACCAAAACCCTAACCCGAGGAGATGTAACACCAAGATTTTATGGGCCCCATTGGGGTTAGTTGGACAGCCAACTTCTCGGGGTCGTGACTTGGTCATATTATCTTTGTTTGATGTGCATGATACCCCATTGGAAAGATCTCTCTGAGGACTACCATGAAAAAGATATTTTTTTTTTAAATGATTGGCGGTAGATTACCAAACAAATGTCGTTTAGGGCCTCAAAACGGCTCCGGAAGTTTAGGACCTGAAAAACTGCTAAAAATAGCAAATTGTGCTACAATTAAGGAAACTGAAAAACTAAAAGAAACAATGGTGGGGGTCCAAGTGGAATTGGTGGGTGGCCACCAATATCCACCTAGATCATGAAACGTCCTTGTTGACCAACTTATCTGCGGCAAACCTTGGCTACACATGCAGATCTTTCTTCGCAATGTACATCCTGATGAATGTTCTCTCGGGTGAGGCATATCAATATGCAATGTTTAGAAACACCTCCATTGCTTCCTGGAACATGTTGGGTGGATCTTGTTCAAAAATCATCATGTACAAAGGGGCAATGAACTGGTCACATATTCTAGCCATGACTCCCTGGTAGTTGCAATCTGAGAGTAACTTGCAATATATGTTCACAAAGCTTTCTAAAGGTGTTCATGCCCAACCCATGCTAGGAAACTATTGACTGGCACATATTGCATTGAGTATGTATGTAGGAATCAAAAACTTTACTTGTTGATCCTTGAGTAGACTTCGAGCATTAAACAGATGCACTTTGAACTGGAGAGCCAACGTGTCGGACCAGTTGAATGGTTTTCCTTCATTTTCCAGTTGATCCAACATAGCAACCCAAATTTGCGGGAAGGTCTTTGTAATTCCTTTTCCATACAAGCAGCATGCAAAGATTACCAAGAACTAATATGCCTTCCTGAGTGTCTTAGTCTTGTATATCTGGTTGGGTGTCGTCCTGAACTTTGTTGGCTCCTTTACCCAACGCTTCAAGATATCTCTTGTGTTTATGCTACCGTTGGGAGTGTAAAACGGTGCATCCGTCCTGTTCACTGGGAATGGAAAATGATATATCTTATAATAATCCTCCATCTTGGAGGAAGTAAGCCTTGTTCCACTGACACTTCTCACTATCATTGTCTCTAGATCAGTATGTGAGATAATCCATTGGATCACATCTGCGCAAGGGAGCACTAGACTCCTGCATGCAACCTTGTATAGTCCTGACTTATGGATGTTCACATAGACCTATCTATCCTCTAGATTCTCCTCAAAGCTACCTGAAAAGATGGTGTTGATGTCTTGCCATGTTATCTTGATATCCTTCTCGATGAACAGGTGTGTGTCTGTGTACATGGGCAAGCTCATTGACCCCTGTTCAACCACGTCCCCGGTACTACTCTCAACTATGTCTTTTGATCCTGTTTTCTTAGAAGCCATTGTACCTGTATTGTTGAGAGACTGATGAACACCTATGATACCTAGAGATAGAGCAACACTCATGGCAAGAAAAAATCAATTGAAAACCAAAAGCAACCTGAGGACTTACATGCAACACGCCTGGTTGATTGCTTGGGAAAACTGTGCAGTTTTTCCTCGGAGAGGCTGGGAGAATAACAGCTGAAACTGCACAGAGAACAGTCTAGCATACCAGTGAGCCGAGTATCTTCTGAAACTGCACAAAGCACAGTCCATCTTGGAATGTTGAGGACTGAAACAGTGGAATGCGTAGTTTCAATCAGCATGATTGTTGCCCGGGAAAAATGCATTACGCAATCCTGGGGGCCAACTGGGACAGTGTCTGTCAAAACTACACAGAGCATATCCTAGGAAGGCATTGAGAGGTAAGCTCTACACAATTCCTAGGAGCAAGGCAGAGCCTCCTTCCCATAAGTGCGCAGTGCAAGCTGGGGAAGGCAAGATCTAGGGCAAGGCAACTCAGACCTGTTGATAGGCAACTAAAAATCACTAAGGACTAAATGCATGTGAAAATATGGTGTATATCTAAGTCAATTCAACATGCATGTGATTCAAGCAAGTGCAGAAATCAATCAATCGACAAAACCAAGAAGATCAAGAAGCAAGTCGCCGAAACAACGACTGTGGGTGCAAAAACAATGTTATGCATGCGACAATAAGGAAATGTAATGAAAAACTTGAAACGACACTTCTACAAGATAAAATGCATTGAAACACCAGTGTTTGTTCAATAAAATTAAGGGAACAACACTCATCCAAGCCAAAAACTAAAAAGCAAAAGAAAAATGACAAAAGGTATCAAAATCAAAACTTGCCCAGAAAAGTTGTGCCGACTGTACCAAAGGTTCCTAGATGTCTCGGGAATGTCAAAGCTCCAAGAGAGAATGTGAAGAATGAACTTTGAGTTGTCGATTAAATAGATTTCGTAAAATTAGGGTTTATGATGGGCATGCCACAAATCTAGGAAAAGGAGACACTTAGCGGGAAGTTTCTAAAAACGGTTTTGCATGTAACTCCTACTGCTAAAAATAGATCCCTAAAATATAGGGATGTTTTTCATTTTTTTCTTTTTTCTTTTTTGGGAAAAGCTTCCCAGTATGCAAAGAAGGATTGCGTAGCTCTGGAGGGAACTGGACAACCTGTCGGCACTTGCAACAGACAGTCAGTGAGGGAGAGTTTATGCATTTTTTCTAGACTGAGTGGCCTGGGCTGACTAGTCAGCTCTATGCAATTTCCCATAGCAATGATGTTGGCCTGCACTACAAATTTTTGGAGGGCAGTGTAGCTGGCTAGTTTTGCGCAATACCGGAGAATAGTGCAATTGGCTTGGCTACTCTACGCGTTTCTGGAAGGCAGTGCATCTTGGTCAGTTTTTGGGCAATTCCTGGAGGTAGTACAGCTGGCTGAAACTATGCAAATTTCCATAGCAGTTTCGGTTGGCCTGCTTTGCGCAGTTTCTAGAGAAAGGATTCTTGGCCTGTTCTGCTCAATTTCTGAGTGTAGGGCAGCAGTTGGGCTACTTTACGGATTTATGGAGAGGAAGAGAGGATGCTCTCCAGATTTGCGCAGTTTTTCCCAACAGTCGTTTGACTAGATGTGGACCAAGTGTTGGGTGTGCTTGTGGTTCAACAATAGAATAAGTGAGTTGTAAACAAGCAGTGAAACAATAGATGAACTCAACTAAACACAAGTACTTGATTAGTGCAAGGTAGCTACGTTGATTTCGAGGAGGGAGGCTCCAAAATGATGCAAAGGAAAAAAAATTAAGGGTTGTTGTAGCCGCTACAGTAGTTTCTTACATGTTGATCTTCATAAGTTCAAGGACATGAAAAGAGCTTGATTATACATCCTCATTATTTGATGACGATGAGTGTCACTCATTACTTTTATTTTATTGTTATTACACCTTCAAATATGCATAAGTTGCATATGGTGCAGTTATGTATGATGATTCCTATAGTGCTTGGTCCTCACACGTACATGATATGTTGCACATGGTATATTGTTTGAGGATTGTTTCTCTTGATGGTATCAAGGAGATGGATTACTAACAAAGTTTGATAAATTATGGTGAGATCATGGTTTTCTATTGATGGCATTTCTCATTGATGAGAAGCTAGATACACACTATTATCTCTATGTCATGGGATATCATTGAAGGGTGAATTGTAGATAAGGATATTATGGATGATTACTTAAGTTACATCTTGATGAAGTGGTGTTGGTGTGATAGTTCTTCTTGCATGAATAAAATGGGACAAGAGAATGATGTTGTTGCAAGTTTCATGAAGACATGGTTATTAATATTGTTACACTAAAATTTGTCACCATGACTATTTGCAGTCAGTATGGCTCCGTCAATAGTCATACTGTCCTCCTTGGCAAGTCTCATACCTCTGCTTCTCATGTCAAACTCCAAGAAAGAGAGAAAGTCCTCAAAAGTCAATATAACTATGGTTACGCAGTTTCTCTTAGCCTTACCTGCGTGTACGCACCTCAAGTTCATAAAACCTGTGTACTTGTACGCTCTATCTGTAAAGGGGTTGGTGCGTACTCCTGTAAAGGTCAAAAGGCGCAAGTTTCACTTCAAAAAAGTTACTTGTGGTCAATTCTAGAGCATTCTAGAAGATGGTTTGACGTGGATTGAGCGCCTCCAGATGGTTCATGCATCCCAATGAAAGAGGAGCTTATCCCATGAAGAGGGGAGCTATCCCATTGAAAGAGGGGCTTATCCCATTCATGGTGGACCTGATTAACTTCCTCCAAAGCACTATAAATACAAGCATTGGGCCAGAGGGAGGGGAGGTTGAAAGCTGAACATTCCTAAGGGTAGATGCTGCTGAAATTAGGACTCCCTTATAGAGCTTGAGAGGAGAGATTCCAATCCTTTCCTAGCTTCATTTGGAAGTGGGTGAGCTGATCAAAGTAAAGGAGAACTCTTGCTGGACCCTGGGAGGGACCTGCACAACACCAAGGCACTGGTTGTAATGGTTTCTTTTGTTTCCAATTAATACAATTAAGTTCATTTTTCTCAACAAGTTGTTCTATATAATTTGTTTCATATACTCCTTGGTCTTTATGATGAATATGTTTTATTATATGAGTTATTCAGGTGCTATGTAATCGTTTACTTGTTAGTGAATGCAAGTTTCAAGGAGAAGGAGCTCATCTGGATCAGAGAGGCTGGACTACAACAAACAAGCGTTGGACTAAAGGTAAGCCTTAAACACCTGGTTGCTTTTATTTTAAATGCATATTTAGGGAAAGATAGTGCTTGATTGTTTTGTTTGTCACTAGACGACCTTTGGTTGCTAGGGAGGTCGGTTTTGTCCGCAAAATTGACTCTTTCCGCATGACAAAATGGCGACTCCACTGGGGATTCCATGGATTTGATTGATTTCTCTTTTGATTGATACTTTGATTTGAGAAACTCTAATTTCTTTCTAGTTTTTGACTGTTTGACTGTGAATTTGGGTGGAATAGCTTAGGGTTAAGTTAGTTTTTATTTTTCTTGTTTTTGAGAGCAGTACGCACCCTCTGCGTTAAGCACAGTGAGTACCTGTACGCACTTTTGCTGTGTACACAGAGTGTGGCTGCACCTGTGCAAACAGGCTGCCTGCGTACCCCTGTCAAAAGCTTAGAAAATTTCAATTTTTTCCTTTTTATCTTTTAGATTTTGTTTATAGCTTGTTTTTGCTACCCAGATCTACTGTTCACCTGTCAAAAGTTTTCATCTAAGCTTGTTTCATTAGCGTCAAGGGTTTTAGTGAAGTTCATAGAAATTCTAGCCCTAGGGTTGATTTTTGCATTGGTCTTGTAGTGACTTTGGCTTTAGAAGTTGTAAAAGTCTTGGATATCCCTGGTCTTTTCAGTCTTCTTAGAAGTCGGACCTTTTGTAAAATCCACCTTTGTGAGAAACCTACCTTTGTGTTGTCTCTTTGCGGAATTTCGAGAAGGCTTGTTGGTTAAGCTGTGAATTTCATTCTTAAGAAAAAGAACAAAAACATTTTATTTTGTTTTTGACTAGTTTATGATTCTGTATAAATTAGTCCTTGGTTGGATTGTAACTGAGTAAAACATCCTGGAATTATATTTTGTAGGCTTTTACCTCATTAGATTTGCTTTTAGGTGAATTTCTCTTAGATTTGCATAGATCTTAAAATTGATTTTCGTTTTCATAAATCTTAGATTGATTTGATTATCATAGATCTTAAGATTGGTTTTTGTTAAGTAGTCTTGTATGTTTTGTTAAATAGGAAAATAAAAAAATCTCTTTTGAGGAAAGTTTGTTTTAGTAGCGTTTGAAGTCTTTGAAAAGAGAAAGGAAGTTTTCGTGAATAATTAGTGGTCATGTGTTGTGTGCTTTGGAAAAGATAAAGAGATTGTTTCTTTGATTTTCATTGCCAAGAAAGTTGTCTTTATAAATTTTGCATTTTCCAACTCTCTTAGCTAGGGAATTCATTGAAAAAGGAAAGATTGTTTTGTTTCATCCTAGGTGCATCTTTTTAGTGGATTTGAGTCGGGTCTACACACCATCGTTTCATCTCCGCTACCTTTTGTCCTAAAGGAAAGCCATAAAAATTAACGCTTAAAGTAAAATCAACTTAGTAACTTTTTATTTACTAGGGCTCTGAAACACCAATATAGATCAGGCTAGTGTCTTGGAGTAGGAGAGTAATTAACTCTCCAAGACAGTAAAACCAAACAAGTAGCTTATCTTGTGGTAGGATAAATCCAATTCTTTCATTTGTACTCTAGGAAAGCTCCTCTTAAAGGAGAAGCACGAGACCGTGTCCGAACCAGTGAGGGAATCAATCCTCCTTCATTGGGAAAGACACCAGATACGCACGTACTATAAACGGTAAACCTCGAATTAACCATTGTCGAGGAGCCTGGGGTCACTTGTCGGTAAACCTTGGATTATTGTCAAGGAGCCGGCAAGGGGATTGAGCTTGTTACTCTGCCCTTGCATGCTATCGGGTCGTAGACTGTTCCCCCAGGTATATTTGTTGCTGTTGGTAACCTTAGTGACTATTATCTTTAGGATTCTACCCAAGGTGACGGTGGAGGGAAGATCCCACTGTACCTGGAGCAGACGTCGGCTAGACTCACTTGGATTTTCTGGGGGGTTCACTTCACTCGAGACGGTTAAAGTGGAGGAACTTGGTCCAGTCTATTCATTAAGCAGGTTGTCGGGGTAACTGTTCCACCCGCCACTTCTGTACTGAATTCGGCGATGTTGGATTTCATCACCAACTAGTGTTTTCGGTCCGAAAGGTTATTGTTTGTGTTTGGTTTGACGCCCTAGATTCTTTAGGCGTGTGATTCGAATTTGTTTGGTTCTTTAGAGACTTTAGGCGGTTTGCTTTGAGATTTTACTTTGTTTGCGTGTGCAGTAGTTAAAAGTTTTTAGCTGTGGCTGAATTACCAAGACAGTCCCGTAGACTTCGGGGCCAGTCTCCTGAGGTTGTAACCGTGGCTGATTTGTTGAGGAAGTCCCGTAGACTTCGGGGCCAACCTCCTGAAGACGTCCCGGGCCATTACGAAGGTTTTAAAGTCCTTGTAACTCCTATTGGCAGTAAAGTAGGGTCACCTGAAGAAGGAGAGTCTTCATTGGTTGTTCATCCTGATTACCAAAGTCTAGAAACAGGTTATAATCCTGAAGCTGTTTCGGTTTCCAAGCTTGCTGGTAGTTTTTCATCTACTAGTGATATAGGCGAAGAACCTGAGATATCTGAACCTGTTGCTCCAACATCGAGGTTAGTCTCTCTAGTTTCTAGTGCTCCTAATTCACCTAGGGTAGAAAGAGTCATCACCGAAAATCTTCCTTCTGGTTTGATAGCTATTGAAGAGCTTGCTCCGAAAGAAGAAATAGGCGTCCCTATCCCTGAGAATCAACCTACTATTGAGCTAAGGGAGCGTGAATCCATTTTTTACAGTCCACCTAGAAGTACTACTTGGTATCTTTCTTTAACTAATTATTTGGACAACTCAGTGTCGAGTTTTTCACCACCTCGTGTTTCTTATCCACCTAGGGGTATTTATACTCCCATAAATATGTCAGGTCAGTCGTCCATGTTTACTCAATCGCCTGAATCTTGTTTGTACGGCAGTCCTTCTGTTCCTGCTGGGTATCAGTCTTTGTCTTGTACTTTTTCGGGAGCATCTCCTCAACCCATTGAACAAAGGATGTTCACTGGAAGCAATGGTGCAAAGCCGTTGAGTGTAGAAGACATTCTTATGATGTCAGGTTCTATTCTCGCCTCTCAACCTCAAGCTGGCCAGTTACCGCCTGGGGGGCAGCCTCAATTAACGCCTGGGGTGCAAACTCAAGGTACACAATTTGTATCTGGGGGGCAACCTCAAGGACAGCATGTGCCTATGGTACAATTCATTCCTCAAGGTCAACCCCAGACTCAATATGTACCCCAAGGTCAACCCCAGTATCAATTTACACTTCAAGGTCAACCCCAGTATCAGTACATGCCTCAAGGGTATCTGCCCCAAGGTCAGTACTCGAGTCAAGGTTTCCAACCACCCCAAGGTCAATCTTATGTTCAAGGTACGGGAAATGTGCCTTTCAATTATCAATCCTACCCTCAACCTGGTTATGGATCTCAATATCCTCAACCTGTTATGGGTCAATACCCCGGAATAAATATAGTGTGGGATCCATCACAAGTTCAACAGGTGTTGCAGCCAAGTGTACAGTTGTCATCTCAAACTGGACAACCCTTAGTTTCTGGTCCACCCCAGCAACCAGTCTAGTCTAATATTCAAACTTCTGTACCTTCGGTAGTTTCTCAGTCTGGGCCTATTTCGCCTCGTACTCCATCTCAAATGACTGCTGCAACTACCGCAACATCTGTTCCATCTACCACTCTTACTTCTGGGGTATCAACAGCTCCAGTTTCTACTGTCCCTGTAACTACTCCTCAGACATCTTTACCATCGTCTGGATCCATGATTCAAACTACGGTTCAAATGCCTGTAGAACAACCTGGTTTAAGTACGGTTGTCACAAGTCAACCACAATTCACTTATCAACTGTACCAGGGACAGTACCAATTCGGTCCTGCTGTCCAATAGCCAGTTTACCAGTATCAACCGTATCCTGGGTACACTTATCAACAATCACAACAACCCCAGTACGGTCCGGTTAATCCTGGTTTTCCAGGAGGATACAATATCCCGAATGCGATTCCTATTCCTATTTATCCTGGATATCCTCCTCCTGGGGCTGGTATTGTGACCCAGAGTTTTAGGGATCCTAATCGGCAGCTGCCGTTTATCGCAACTTTGGATTTACCAGACTTGTCGCACCTGACGAACGATCCAATCAATTATCTTCCGTTTTGGCCGCCAATGTCGAATAAGTTGCCCAGTGACATTCCCAAGTTCGAGGGTAAGTCTGGAGAGGACCCGTCGAATCATGTGATGACTTACCACCTCTGGTGTGCCTCAAATTCCATCTCGGATGATTCGATCCGTTTACGTCTCTTCCAGCGCACTCTCATTGGTCTCGCGGCCAAGTGGTACATTGAGTTACCACGAGCCTCTTTTTATAATTTTAGCTAGTTAGCTACCTCGTTCCTAACTCATTTTCAGTTGCCGGTCAGATATGATAATGGCACGGAGTTACTAACTTCATTAAAACAATCGACGTCCACTTATATTTCCGATCATGGACATGAATGGAGACGTCGAAGGCGGTTAGTGAAAGTTTTTATCCCGGACCAAATCTTAGCTGAATGGTTTGTTAAATCATTGTTACCGAAGATTATTGAAGATGTAGCTAAGGCCGGAGTAGTTACTGAGGAGCAAGTGATTGCTCAAGCGCAGTACCTTAACTTAGTTTACACTCAGTCAGGTACGTTACACGAAAAGATCCCAGATCTTCCAAAGTCAAATCAAATCGCTGCTTCTCCTTCGGGATCTCATGTTGCTGATGGCATGATTGGTACGGTGAACACTAAAAGCAAGAAGAAATCCTCAAAGAATTCTTCTCCTATTATAACCTTACCAGACTCCCCGACAGGAGATTCTTCTGTTGAACTTTCCGCCGACATTCACGCTGTAGAGTCATCTACGGCTAAATCAAAATCTGGTGGGAAGAAGAAAGGCAAGAAGAAGAATAAAGCAGACAAAACTCCAAAGGAGAAAACTGAAAAGGCGGAATCCAATGACGAAAAGCGCAAGCCTCGTTATCCATGTCTTATTTGTGAAGAATAACACTTTACAAGAGATTGCCCTCATCGAGCAGAGGTTGCGAAAATCGTCAAGGGTTCCCGAATTCCTGCTGTCTTGAAGGACCCGTTTCCGAAAGATAGCAAAATGATAGGTTCTTCCTCGAGTGCCACTGAAGAACCCATATTGATGATGTCTCATGTAAGGATTGCGACTCGATCGCAAGATTATGGTAGTAAAAGTCCTGTTGATGGATCGAAAGATGCAGAATCTTCTCATTCTAATCCATCAACCTCAGCTCTCGGTTCTGATCCACTACAGATCGAGAAACCTAACCCAGACTTAGTAATCAAACCGCCTGCCAAGGGTGTACTTCGAAGGTCTGCTTTCAATTCACATGCGAGAGCGGCCCAGAATTACAACATTGTTGAGGACTTAGTTGTTTCACCCTTAGCAATGTCGGCTTTGGAAGTGCTGCAATCATGCCCAGCACAACGCAAATTACTTTTGTCGGCTATAGGAGCTGTTGATGTTCAGGACCCAAACCTAATAATCTTTGATCTAGAAAATAGTACACCGCGTTTGCCTCATCAAATGGCTTTCCAGATCCCGGTGATAGTCAAAAACAGGCCTATTCATCGGACTGTAATTGATGAGGGATCTTCCACGTGTATTATGTCGATGCAGTGTTGGAGATCGCTTGGTTCTCCTTCACTAAACCAATCCCCGACGATTCTTAAGGCCTTTGATGGCCGTGGGTTCCGTCCTTTTGGCATTCTACAGGATTTGCCTATACGGGTTGAAGGAAAAAACGTTAGTCTAGATGTGGAGGTGGTTGATGCCCCTCTAGACTACAACCTTCTCTTGGGTCGAAGTTGGACTTACGCTATGACAGCGGTCGTTTCATCGGTCTTCCGAGTAATAAAGTTTCCACATAATGGCAAGATCATAACAATAGACCAGCTGACTTACTTTTCATCCGACCCAACCTCTTCAGAGAGTATCCAGCATGTCGGTAAAACGACTATCCCATATAAGGATGTTGGTGTAGGTTTAGTTAAAGATGTCGGTTTACTGGGAACTTTTCCTTTTCCTCCACTCAACGCGTCGTCTTCATTCGCAACCATTCATATGATTACATCAGACACTATTTATTACGACGATCCTTGGATCGTTCCTTCTGAATCTGAAATAGACTCGTTTGGTAATTCTATGCCGTTGAGTCCATATGAAATTGCCTATGAAGCCGTGCAGTCTTTTACCGACCCGTGTTCAACCAAAGTCGACCAAATGAATGTGGTCCGTGAGGAATCACTTTTCACATCAACCTCGGAGTTAATAGCATTTCCCGAAGTTGTGTCATCTGACGAACAACTTCGTGAAATCCTGTGTATAGATGATTTACCATGGGAGGATCTCCATCATAGATCTTCGTTTTTACCTGAGGATGATCGTTTTGAAAATGATTTCTCATCAGTTTTTACAGTTGAATATGTCAAAGAGGCTCAGAATCCCATGAAACATCCAGATTCAGAGTTGAATTTGGGAAATATCTCTCGTACTATTCCCATTGACATTTCAGTCAAGCCCGGAATTGTTGAAAACATTCATATAGGTGCCTCGTGTACCGATGACGAAATTCAGACATACAAGGCCCTATTTCAAGAATTCCGCGACGTATTTGCCTGGTCTTATGAGGAAATGCCAGGAATTGATCCCGCAATTGTTGTTCATGAGATCAAGACTTACCCAGATGCTAAACCCGTCCGGCAACGTTTGCGTCAGATTCACCCACGAAAAGCTGCTACAATTAAAGCAGAAGTTGAAAAGCTGTTGAAAGCAGGTTTCATTTATCCGATCCCGTTAACGGATTGGGTATCGATTATTGTTCTGGTTAACAAAAAACAGGGAACAATAAGAATATGCATCAACTATAGGGACATTAATCGAGCTTGTCCAAAGAACAACTACCCAACGCCCTATATCGATCAAATCATTGATGATTGTGCCGGCAGTGAAATATTTTCCTTTATGGACGGTTTTTCCGGTTACAATAAAATCAATATTCTACCTTCCGATCAACCAAAAACGGCTTTCATTTGTCCATGGGGGACATTTGCTTACTGCAAATTAACTTTTGGGCTTAAGAACGCCGGAGCAACTTTTCAAAGGGCAATGTCTTACGCGTTTCATGACATCAAACACATTGTGCAACCGTATCTCGATGATTTGCCCGCTCATTCATTACATCGAGTTGATCACCTTGTCCATTTACGAGCAATATTCATGAGGTGTAGGAATTATCGTATTCGGTTGAACCCACACAAATCTGTCTTCTGTATAGAAGTGGGACGATTGCTAGGATTTGTAGTTTCGAAAGCCGGCATTCGCGTCGATCCCTCGAAGGTAGAAGCTATCATCAAATTGCCTCCTCCTTCGAGTCTTTGCCAACTCCAAAGTTTGCAGGGGAAAGCAAACTTTTTACGACGATTCATTCCTAACTACGCCGAAGTTACAAAAGGTTTTACACGGTTGTTGAAACAGAACGCTCAATTCTCTTGGGATGAGATAGCTCAGAAATCTTTTGATGCACTCAAACACGCGTTGACCCATGCACCGTTGTTGCATCCTCCCAACTACAACCAGGACTACTTTTTGTACCTCGCCGCCTCCCATTCCACCATTGGAATGGTCTTAGTTCAGGAAGATGAATTCGGAACGGAACATGTGATATATTACCTTAGTAGGACGTTAAATCCCACTGAGCTAAAATATTCACATGTGGAGAAATTGGCATTGGCAGCCGTTCAAGCTGTCCAACGTTTTCGTCACTACATTTTACTCCGTAAAACTACAGTCATTTCGGATTGCAACCCTATGATTTACATTTTGACTAAACAATTGCTAGGGGGCAAGTACTCCAAATGGATTGTTATCCTGCAGGAGTTCGACTTGGAGTTTGAGAAATCTAAGTCTAAGAAATCCTTAGTTTTTGCAGAGTTAATGTGTGACTTCCCGCGTGCTGACACGGAAACTGTGGCAGAGGAGCCCATTGCAGACGAATCTTTGTTTCTAATCAGCACTTTAGATCCGTGGTTTGGGGATATCATCATCTATCTCCAGACCCAATCCTTTCGGCCCGAAGCTTCAAAGTCGGAACGTCGGAAAATTTGATTCCAGTCCCAACAATACAAAATTATTGGAGATACTCTTTATCGACGTGGGGCAGACTCTATTTTTCGACGTTGCTTAACTCACGAAGAGGCAGAAAGGGTTCTAAATGATTGTCACTCTGGAGCGTGTGGCGGTCATATGTCTGGGTATGCCACAGCCCAAAAGGTGTTGCGCGCTGGCTATTTCTGGTCGTCCTTGTTTAAAGATTGTATTACTGCGGTCCAAAAATGCCACAACTGTCAAGTGTTTGATCGAAAGATGCGCGCTCCACCTGCTCCTCTCCACCCTATAATTGCCGTTGGTCCTTTTTCCAAATGGGGTATCGATTTTATTACATGTAACCCTCACTCAGGCGGGGGGCATGCGTATATCATCCTTGCGGTTGATTATTTTACTAAGTGGGCCGAGGCGATGCCTACATTCGAGGCAGACGGCAAGACAGCTGCAATTTTCGTATTCAATCACATAATTGCTAGGTTTGGTGTCCCACAAGCAATAATCACTGACCATGGGCGCCATTTTCTAAACGTTATGATGACAAAACTTACAGGCCAGCTTGGTTTGTGTCACGATAGCTCAACTCCTTATTATCCACAAGCGAATGGTCTGGTTGAGTCTATCAAAAAAGTTTTAGTTATCATGATCCAACGAATCATTGGTATTCATCGGTCGAATTGGCACAACATGTTATTTTCAGCGCTTTGGGCGTACCAAACCTCAGTGAAAACATCAACAGGGTTCACTCCTTTCCAGCTAGTTTATGGTTTGGAAGTTGTGCTACCCATTGAATGCGAAATCCCGTCACTGCAAATGGCCATCGAGTTACTTCCAGCTACTTCTGAAGAGGAGAAGCGTTTATTATACTTAGCTCAATTAGATGAGAATCGACGTGATGCCGCATTGGCAATCGAGACTCACGCAAAACGGATGAAAGCTCAGTATGATCGAAATGTGACCCCTCGAAATTTTTCAGAAGGAGACCTAGTGTTATTATATGATCAAGCTAATGATAAATCAGGTGCTGGAAAATTCGTTCCTATGTGGCATGGGCCCTATATTGTCAAGCGAAAGCTAGCAAAAGGGGCCTATGAGCTGGTAGACTTTGACGGGGACTCTTTGGGTAAACCCAGAAATGGACTTTACCTTAAGAGGTATTATGCTTAAACAATGGGTATGGAGATTTTAGTTAGGTTAGGTTTTTCTTTCTAGCTAGTGTGTTTGTTAGTTTAAACAATGTGCTTAGCTTAGAAAGTGTGTTTTCGTCGTTATTCTGGCTTATCTTGGTTTTACTCTTGATGATGCAGATGTCGATGCCTCTCCAAACATACATTAGTTTCGCTGATGGTGCTTGTCGTAGTACACGGAATATTTCTTCCGCAGCTTGGGTTATCTATTCGCCCTCTGACGAGTTAGTTTCTATGCATGGGGTGAGCCTCGGTCAAACAACAAACAACATTGCCGAGTACAGTGCAGTGATTGAGTTATTGTCTGAATCTATTTCATTTGGGATTCGGAGTTTGATAGTGAGGTTAGATTCTGAACTCGTTGTATTACAGCTTAATAGAGTATATGCCATTAGAAATCCAGTGTTATTAAGGTTATTTTTGAGAGTGCGTCTCTTGGAACGTGAGTTTGATTACATTGAATATCAACATATTCCAAGGTCTTTAAATACATTAGCAGATGCAATTGCTTCTCGAATGTTAAATAGACATTTGCAATAAACATACATGTAAATTTAAAATCATTCCATAACATGATTTACAAGATAAGCCGGTAATAATGATATTATAGATAGGAGTGTGTCAAAAAATACATTGTCTTCGATCATAGGTTGAAAAACACCTTATGATCGACAAAAATGATAAGTACAAAAAATCAAAATGTCACATGTGTCTACAAAAACGACCATCTAATCACTGGCGATGATCTCTATATGACACCACTGCACGAGCCACCCTACACAGGAACCTCCTAAAAGGTCCTGGGACTCCGACTACAAAGCGCTGAAGCTTGATAGGAATATCATCTATAGTAGTCTCCGGTATGTCTGCTGTAAGACGCTCTAGGTCATGCTCCAACTCAGCTAAAGTCTCTGTGGCCTCGTCCTGTGGGGCCAGTGCCGCTGCAACTGGTAGTCTCCTCTCGAAAGGCCGGAGATTGGCTGGTCGACGTGGGCCTACATCTGCATTTTGAAAATTGTCACTGTCAGTTTTGAGACGATATAAAAACAAAAAAATAGATAGTTTAAAAACTTGTAGAAAATGAAGTTACCTGTATCATCCCACTGTTCTCCCGGTGGAAGAATCATGTCTGGATCTCCACGAAAATCAACTCCAGCATAAGGAAAATCCTGTATCGAAAAGACCTGGTCCTCTAACCAGTGAAAGTACTCCGGAGTAAATCGAACAACCTCCGTTCCCTCATCAGGATGACGGGCCATAACCGCAACCCATCGCATCAATTTAGGCTCTCGAGGAAGCCCAACACCAACAGTGAGCTGCTGTGGGATCAGCATCGGAACCCTCTCTAAGGCAAAACTGACAACTAAAGGCCCATAACCAAAAGTCTTCAGCTGCCCGTTTTTTACTCTAGTTAGTTGGCCTTTTACATTGGCCAACACAGCATCACACCAGTTAAAAATGGTTCCTTGATAGCAATCAATCGCCATCCGCATTTGGGACCCAGTGGCAATGTGCAGAGCGGTAGCCCCGCAAAGTCTGGTAACTGTAAAGGCAATCACCATAAGTTCAGGTCGGGATATAGTTTTGATCTCTATCCCCTTCTCCTGGTTCTGAGTGTTACACCACTCTAGTCGGAGACTAGCGATGGACTGGCCACCCGGCCTAGTCCCGAACAGAGTCAAGTGTTCGCCTCTCTTGGGCAAACCAGTGAGAAAGTAAATATCTGAGGGCTCTATCTCGAGCTGGTGCCCTCCAATATAAAAGCATTGGTCCTGAACATTCCACCTTTCTACCAGCCATTCCAGAAATCTCACTTGGGCCCTCATGCCAGGTATGGCCCAGTATTTATAAAGGCCACATGCCTTCAAAGCATCAATTGACGGTTGATGATTAATGGCGGCCAAATCAACATCTTCGTGCTCTCTCTCACACCAATCAAGCATGGTGGGCAATCTACACACCAAAAAACATCTGTTAGATTCAATAAAATCAAAAAAAATTGGTCCTTTTTGAAGAGATTGTGGTTTGAAAATTCGTTTTGCGGGTACGCACCCCGCCTTTAGGAACAGAGCGTGGGTACGCAGGTTCCCTTAAGGCAAGGTGCGTACGCCCGGCATTTTCACAACTAAGAAAATGTCGGGGTACGCAGGTCACCAGTGGAGCACCTGCGTACCCCGAAAGGCGGACCTTGAAACCCCAAAGCCTCTAAAAAATGAAACTAGGGCCTAAAAATGAATTCCAAATGGATGAAAATGAAGAGGAGGATGTTGTAGAATACCTGAAAGAGACGGCGTTCGATTTCGACGGTCGGATTCTCTGCAATGTCCACGCGAAGTTTCTTGCCAAAAGCCCCTTTTCTCTCCTCAACAGCAAAATGGTAAAAATGAATTGGTAAAAGCCCTTTTTATAGGTTTTTTGGGTAAATAAATGGTAAATTTGTTTATTTTTCTCCATGAAAAGGTATTTTTCAAAGTATTTTTATCTATCGTAAACAGGTATGAGTAATGTGTTGGTTTTTGTGCAGGATAAAGGATTTTCAGGGAAAAAACATCAGAGTCATCTTTAAGCCCTTTTCTGACTCCTAAAAAATGAAAAGATTGCCGAGCGTCTCTTTTACACTCGTTAAAACGGAATTAAAAGACGGTCCTCTTATAGCCCTTTTCCGACCGTAAAAACATGAAAAGATTGCCGGATTTTTGTCGTTTCAAATTCGATATTGGAAATAAAACGACGTGTCCTTGATCGCTTTTTACTTTTCAGGTCAGAGACACTAATCATGAAAGTACTCCTTGGTCGTAAAGATCAAGCGATTCTCTCAAGTATTATTTTATACTTTTTCGGGCTTAGGAGACACAAACTTACGAAAAAGGTCAACCCTGGAGTCTTCTTAAGTTTTTCAGACTCTCTAAAATTGAAAAACGCCGAGTTTCTCCTATACTGGACTCGTTAAAATTTCACAGTAAAGGACCTGTTCGATTACAAACAGGAACGAACCACTCCTTCTTAGGGTTCGAATCTAAACTAAGTTGGACTCATCCGAAGGATGAGCTTATAATCAAGCAAATGTTATCCTCCTCAAGCTTGTTAAAAAATAAAGAGGTACTTGCCAGAAATGGTGGGGGAAAAGAGAGAAAAATGAGCCTATTTGTTATCCTTTGTCTCAGAGAAACCTTATCACCACTCTTGAACACGACACTTTTCATTCACCTGGGTTGGGAAATCCTTTGCCTCACAGTTGATCAAACCACATTGAAAGTCTTTAGCCGGGTATTAACTTTGGGTCAAATGTCACCAAGCCATCTGTTGTGTCGTTATGTGTTCAAGAGGTCGCTGCAAATAAACCATTCATCTACGAAATACCTATCATCCATATTGACCGTCCCTGAGTTAGTCCTTACAGCTACATTTCTTCAACTTGATCTGTGATTTCGTGTTGTGGGCTTGCCTATGACGGATCGCTTTCTATCGACATCAACACATTATCTAGAAAGATGATCTAGAAATCGTCAGTACCTTGAAATCCGCATGCATCAATGGCAGATTTCTTGCCTTTGACGACAGTTTACATCATTGACTTTCGATCAAAGGATTCCGTGACATGTTCGACATCAACACATTCATTCACATCTCATGGATTGTACTGGGTACTTTGAGAACCATTGACATCACTGGTGGTCTCTCTCACACTTGTTAACAGTTTACATCATCGACTGGTAATCAAGTGGTTTCTACCATGCTCGACATCAACTCATTTATTTGCATGGATAGAATCGTACTATTTCAGGAAGTAGAAATGAAGACCCTGGATCTAGTTTCCGCCATCCAGGCTGTGAGGAGTTTTGTATTCATTATATAGTAGACTAATTATAAACAGATGGCTGTGTCCATACTGTGTCTACATGAGTCTATGATTATGATGTACTGCGAAATCATTCCTGTATCAGAGCAGTAGTTAGTTTGTTAGTTAAAGTTTTTGATCTGAGTATGGGAATGCCTACCTCAGTGATGATATGATCTCATACATGTATTTTGTGTTGAATATTTGCAGGTTCCGACTGGGCTCTCCACAAGATAATCCTTGAAATGATAAAGTACTTCACCCTTCCTAGATGATATGAAACCCTAATCTACTACAGGCTTCGCACTTTAGGGGGCAATCTGTTACACTAAAATTTGTCACCATGACTATTTGCAGTCAGTATGGCTCCATCAATAGTCATACTGTCCTCCTTGGCAAGTCTCATACCTCTGCTTCTCATGTCAAACTCCAAGAAAGAGAGAAAGTCCTCAAAAGTCAATATAACTCTGGTTACGCAGTTTCTCTTAGCCTTACCTGCGTGTACGCACCTCAAGTTCATAAAACCTGCGTACTTGTACGCTCTGTCTGTAAAGGGGTGGGTGCGTACTCCTGTAAAGGTCAAAAGGCGCAAGTTTCACTTCAAAAAAGTTACTTGTGGTCAATTCTAGAGCATTCTAGAAGATGGTTTGACGTGGATTGAGCGCCTCCAGATGGTTCATGCATCCCAATGAAAGAGGAGCTTATCCCATGAAGAGGGGAGCTATCCCATTGAAAGAGGGGCTTATCCCATTCATGGTGGACCTGATTAACTTCCTCCAAAGCACTATAAATACAGGCATTGGGCCAGAGGGAGGGGAGGTTGAAAGTTGAACATTCCTAAGGGTAGATGCTGCTGAAATTAGGACTCCCTTATAGAGCTTGAGAGGAGAGATTCCAATCCTTTCCTAGCTTCATTTGGAAGTGGGTGAGCTGATCAAAGTAAAGGAGAACTCTTGCTGGACCCTGGGAGGGACCTGCACAACACCAAGGCACTGGTTGTAATGGTTTCTTTTGTTTCCAATTAATACAATTAAGTTCATTTTTCTCAACAAGTTGTTCTATATAATTTGTTTCATATACTCCTTGGTCTTTATGATGAATATGTGTTATTATATGAGTTATTCAGGTGCTATGTAATCGTTTGCTTGTTAGTGAATGCAGGTTTCAAGGAGAAGGAGCTCATCTGGATCAGAGAGGCTGGACTACAACAAACAAGCGTTGGACTAAAGGTAAGCCTTAAACACCTGGTTGCTTTTATTTTAAATGCATATTTAGGGAAAGATAGTGCTTGATTGTTTTTTTTGTCACTAGACGACCTTTGTTTGCTAGGGAGGTCGGTTTTGTCCGCAAAATTGACTCTTTCCGCATGACAAATATACTACTGCTATATCTGCTAACTGATACTTGGAGACATGGCATATTCAGTCACATATTGATGATTTTGAGGAATGATGATACTTTCCCCATCTTACTTTATGTTGATATGCTTGGTTCTCACATATGTTGATTGATGCATGAAAATATATGTTGATATGCTACAAAATATCCATATGCCTTTGATGAACGTGGATTGAGGCTCATCCGATTAAAGAAAAGAGCGAGTTGACCTTAATGAAGTCAAGAGGATGAGTTGATATGAGATATCTACGAAAAAATCTTATGTTGGCGATGTTACATACTTGGTCACAGGTTGATTACATTAAAGCTACGTTGTCTTATCTTACAAATAGGTGATGAAAATGTGCATGGTTTTGTTCATGTTACTATTGATAGATGTTTATGGTGTAGATCCTATATGGTGTATGATGATTATTGATGACTATTGAGGTCTTTGGACTTGGTTATAAATGCCATATTTGTCTCTTGATTTAAAGGTCATGCAAATACCTATGTTATAAATCATTGTAAAATTCATTCATGTATGGACTATTATGGTCAAGTCATCTAATCCCATCATTTTGGGAATGTGATGTAGTGTTGAGTCAAATATCTAACCTCACTATGTTGGGTGATCAATGTAAGAATAAGTCATTGGTGATAGGAAAGATAATGTCTGGTTGGGTCATAGAGTCATGTACTTCTTTGTATATCTTCAAAAAATCCAGCATATTCTCAAGGGGAGCATGGTCAGTATTCAAAGTTCTTAGCAGATCAGATCTACAACGCTTGTGTCACCAAAGAAAGAGAAGCCTCCATTCAAAATTGGTTAACCCTTTTCCCTTGATGTGAATGAGGGAGAATATCTTGGTGTTTGGGGAATGCTTGGCGACTTGGGAGAGAAACCTGTTATATCTACATGTGTTTATAGATATATATAGGTGATGGTGACCAAACACCAAAGTGGTTTCCATCAAGTCCAAACGGAGAGATTGTTATCATTATGAAAAATGCGTTTTCCTTTATGGAAACCTACTTTATAAAGATTCCAACATGATGGTAGCAAGATGAGTATTTAGGCCAGTACATATGTGACAAAAATATTGGATAAAGGAATATCAGTTCAGAGATAGAGGAATGATAAAAATGAAGTTTTAAGAAGTATACACAGGTTCTTTGAAGCAAAGCCACGTACATACGTAGGTATGGTGAAGCAAAGTCGCGTATATGCAAGTTTTGTGAAGCAAAGCCACGTACAAACATAGGTATGGTGAAGCAAAGTCGCGTACATTTTCTGCACCATAGTATTCTCAATACCAAGGGCCTTTACCATGGTATTGTCCCATAGTAATGAACGTGACAATGGATATTTGATCCCATCAAATAATACCATCAACATAACTATGGAATTGGCCTAAGGTACTAGCTAAGGCCTAAACTATATAAGGAGATGCATATCAAAGTGTTTTTTGGTAGTGTGCATGATATGGGTTATTGATGAATTGTTTGATCTTAAATAAGTATGCACCTGGGAGTATGATGATGGATCAAATCTCTAATGAATACACATTGAATAATATGCTTATGGGTTGATAGATATGTGATCATAATGTTATGATGCATGTATTTTACAGTGTATGCCAAGATTTGGGTTTGATTGATGTTATGTTCTGCAGCGAAGGTAAGATTCAATAGTTACATATATGTACGCAGGTTTTCTGCAAAAATATCATGTACATATGCGGATATGCTTCTGAGTAGTCGTGTATCAATTCTATAGTATGGACAGATCTGTACGATGAAGTGTCTTGTAAGGGTCATGTACATATGCCAAGG
Source organism: Pinus tabuliformis (assembly GCA_031772625.1). NCBI lineage: Eukaryota > Viridiplantae > Streptophyta > Pinopsida > Pinales > Pinaceae > Pinus > Pinus tabuliformis. Next base: position 1,126,314,310 of record CM062811.1, on the reverse strand, counting down.
TTTTTTTGTATATGATGTCTTATCAGCCTTGTTGTGTTTATTGTTGTCTGTTGATAAAGCCTTTCATGATGATTTTTGCTTGGTAATGTTGGTTTAGGTTGAACTGATTATGTTATGAAATTTTAAATAGTAATGGTGCTGCTATGAGATGATCTGTATTTGTTTTAGAGATCTGTAACAAGGTCAGTATGTGTTTCGGTGATTTATTTTAGTAGTGAAGTGATTCAGTTTCAGGGTTGAGTGTTTTGAGATTTGTACGCGGGTTAGCTGAAGATAAAGCCTGTATATACACAGGTATGTCTCACAATAGTAGCATATATATGATGACAAAATATTGACCAGGGTTTGCAGTGACAAGGTCTGGTTTTTGTGATGAACAGTTAGTGGTATAACATTCTATTGAAGAGTATATAGTGATTTGAGATGATATAGTTGTGCTGTAGCGGCCGCAACACCCTCCAAAATTTTATCCTGCATACAATTTCAAAGCCTTCCTTGGGTTTTTCTTGGATGTTTGCAAGCACTCAGGTTCATCCCATGAGCCCGTGTTGAGTCTTTACACCCTCCTCGCTTGACCGTTCACCAGTCAGCGTTTTGCATGTTGGTCACAATGTCATGCTTGCAACCATGTTCTAGCTCTACACAAAGTTCGTCTTAGTGTGTACAAGTTGCATTCTCTATGTAAGAATTCATCGCGCTCACACACGAAGTTGTATGCACTGTCACGGAAGTTTCATCGTGGTCATTCAACGATCTATCACAAGTTTTGCGCTTCTCACTCGCACGGTTGGTCAGTCACACTGAGTGTGTGTTGTCTTGATGGTTCGAGGTGTTTTGTCATCAAGTCATGTTGAGTGTGTGTTCGCAAGGTCATGCATGTACGAAGTCACTCGTTCACACACTTAGTAATTTTTTTGAAGCTATGTTGACCAGACCAACCCCAACAGTCGGACCTTTGCTAAGCTGCACTACGTATTTTCAGCCCTCAGTGAACATATATTGTTGCCCAGAATTGTGCAGAGCTTGAGGCTACCTCCTAGGTAGTCTGCACTGCGCAATCCTAGAATTGAATCGACTTACTATCACTTAGAACAACGCGGAAGTTTCCCAACAAGCCATCTCAATCTGTGCTACCCGCAAGAAACATCAACCAAGCCTCCAACTGGTCAACCGGAGAGTTTGACTGGGCAGTGACCCTAAGCCTCACTCCTCCAAAAAATTGCACAAAAGTTGTCAAGCATGCCCACTTCTGCTTACTGAAGAAACTGTGCAAACATGCCAGACAGACACCTGCTGCCTATCACTGCACTGCCCTAAAAAATTGCGCAATTTTTCCAGCCAATCACCCTGTCATCTGGCCTGCTACTCATCCTAAAAACTGCGCAATTTTCATGAGAAGTCTCCCAGTTGCCGAACATCCCACTTAGCTAAGAAACTGCATGGGGATTTCCAATGCGCCAGCCTCCCAGCTCTACGTAGTTTTTTTCAACAGCCTCCCACAACCTACTACCAGCTCCTTCGAGAAATTGTGCAGTTTTCACTGCCAGCCTAGCTCAACTGCCTACACTGCCTCCCTAAAAAAATTGCATAGATCTTTCCTCCAGCTGAGCCAGATCCCGCAGACAATCACTACTGATCCGGATTAACCATCTCAGCCTTTCAGTGACCTATGCCCAGTTTTCATGGACCGTACCTAGAGCCCGCATCCCAGCTTGAAATCTGCCTTGCACAGTTGCAAAGCCTTTTCATCTCTCCGAGTCACCTGCATCTGAAAGTGAAAGACAATGCATAATGGTAGACTAGGAGATTTTTGGATTTAATTTCGTCTCATCATGAGTGATTGCAGATACATGTACATGATTGGGACATGACGCAACGATGAATAGGATGAACAAGGAGCACATGCAAGGAGACTTGTTCGTGAACGGATGAACACATGGAGCATGCCAAAGTACAAGCGAAGGAGAGACATACACGTGCAACATCAAGCAAACACCAAGACCATCGAATACTCCACGCACCTACTATGATACACCAAGAGCACATACATCACTCAGTATCACTGCAGCTCAACATGCACACCACCACCAGCATGAACATACCAGCTTTGTCATGCCGAGTCATGTCATGATTCATCTCGGCCACATCACTACTGTGGACCATATTGTTGTAATCAATGTAATGTAAGGTGAAAGTCCAAGAGACCCACATGTAAATCTGAAGAGTCATGTAAATTTGAAGAGACATGTAAGTCAAACAGTCATGAGGGAAGTCGAACAGTCACAAGGGCTAGTTTTACCCTTGGCTATAAATACCCCTCATTTGTACATGAAAAATACTTTTCACCTTGGCTCCTCCCAGATAGCCTTGAGAGGTTGTAGTCTTTTCTTTGAGGAGCGAGTAGAGGCTCCAATGCCCCACTAAAGGGGTTAGTGATGTAATGGTGTACCGATGTGTCTTGGAAGTTCCCCTCAATTATGAATTATGATAATAGGCCAGCACATTTTCACACATGTATTGTATTTATTTGTAAGTCTATTCTTTGGACACTTGTAATGCATGTTTCTTTAACCTGTATTAAGACAGTTGAACTTTGGTTGTTCTAATACATATGCTTACATGTTATATAAGTTATTAACAATGTCTCACTCATGTGGGTTGTCCCGCCGACACTTGACATAATCATCCTCATAAACTTGTTATAACGACCGTCGTAATCGTGTGGACTACTCCACTAGGTGTTGTACGTACTATTCATTCACTATGTGTTTGTGATTTCCACATCTGTGTGGACTACTACACCAGAAGTTGCACATGTCTTGTTGTGTTGTGTGTCTCTGACAAAGTTGGGACTATTCCCTTTCGACTTGAGACTCACTTACACCCTCTCCCTCTATGGTGAAAGAACCTTGACACAAGTAACACTAAGCACTCACCAGGCGCGCGAACCTCATTGTTTGAAGACAAAGAAAACCACTCTCATGTGATGACAAGAAAGAGCTAAGGCATATCTTAGAGATAATGGCAATCAAGCCATCATACGGGATGGGACTCCTACACCAAATGGTGTGAGGTCTAGTTGGGACTTCATACCGGGGAGATACCCTTAATGTTTGTGGGTCCATCCATCAACATTTTTGGCGCTAGAAGGAGGGCCGCTAGTTGTTTATGGTTGAATGTCCTCTCACCTCCACTCATCAATCATCTGTTCAAGGTAGTAACTCGCACTCCCTCTCACCTATGCACAACTTTGAATTTGGTTACTCCTCACCTCCTAGACGTGAACATGAAATTTCATATCAGCACCTCTCTTTAGTCCGTCCCAACACCCGTCAGTTCGCGAAAGCAATTGGACTGATCCTAGGAATACAACATCTACCATACGCATCAAGAAATACAAAATCCACTCCCACTAGGGTTGTTGTATCATCAATGGAAGAAGAAGTTATTTCCACACTCGAAGGTCTGGAAAAAGTTGTTGAGAATGGAGAGGACCCTCTAGTCTTCCCACAGGGAGAACGAGACACCCTCATGATCTTGGGCTCAAATTCTGGTACAAGAGGCGGGGGGGAAGGCAACAGAGGAGGCGAAGGTGGAGACAAACCAATAGACTCAAAGTCAGAACTGTCAGATTCTGATGAAGAAGAGAACGAAGAAGAAGAAGACATGGCTAACCAAAACTTGGAATGGATGACTCAGGGACCATTGGCTCTCTTAGGTGCTTTGCATAGGATGCCAAAGCATTCGGAGAGAATGCTCACAAAGTATTGATCTGAAAATGGGGCACTTAGGCTACTTGTCTAATTTACAAGAACCTCTCCCACTCCCAAAGCTTAAACATTCCCAAGTCACAAATGATTAACCAATGTGGAATTAAATAGGTGCTTGAAAATATGGTGTATGCTTGTGTTTCTGTTAGAATTGTTTATGTGCTTTTAATATGTTGTTGTTATGCTGATACAACATATATATGATAGTAAACAATGCAACAATAAAACAAAACACACAAAACAACAATTTAATATGGAGTTCACCCAAAACTCTTGGGCTACATCTCCTTGAGCTCTAGTCAACTCAACTAGGCTCTCTGGGATTATGGCAAAGTCCTTTTTACAAGCTCTTGGCTCAACTCCACTGCTTTACACAAAAGAAATGGATTTAGATACCATTTTATCCCTTACTCTTGAAGCTCTCGGCTGCTGGCTCTCAGCTCTCGCTCTCGCTCTCCGCTCTAGCTTCTTTGGCTTTCTGCTATTTATAGCTCTCTAGCATTTTTCACTTGACCTCCAAGTGACTCCCTCGGCTGCTCTGCGTATTCACTTTTGCTCCCTCAACCTCATTTTTCTTTTGCCTTTTTGTTGTCTGCGCTCTTGCTCTCAATTGAGCTTTTTCTGCTCTAGTTCGCCTTAGCTTCCTACTTTGGCTTCACTTTCTACGCTCCTGTCTCAGCACGCCTTTTGTCTCTGTCATTCTGTGGCTTTAAGCCAATCATCATTGTCCATTCATTTCCTCTTCTTGGCTCTCTAGATCCCTGCCTCTATCTCCTCAAATCCCCCTCTGAGCATTAGCAATCATTGCCAAACGCCTTCAGGGATGGTGGCCACCTGTTCTGTAACAGAAGGAACCATCGTTGCGTTGAAAAGCCCAAAAACAATGGTTCTCTGTTTACACAGAGAATACACAAAAAACCTATAAAAATCCGCCAAAATGCAATCTATCGGACTTCAAAAATCGTTAATTCCACTTTATATCCTTTCAGATCTGTCTTTGGGCATCATCGTAAGTAATCGTTGATCAACGGCTATTATTGATTTCAGGTGGCTAACATGCACGGGGATTACCCGCCTTAAAAGGGTGGTTTTCCCTCTTCGACACCTAGCGACATGGCAGCCCATGTACGGGCTCGGGTGGAGCCCAGCCAAAACCACTTACCGCCTACAACCCGCCCGAAATCCTACTCATTTCATGGTTTCCCTTTGTATTTGAAAAATACATTAAAACACTGAAACATCGCAAAAATGGATTTATGGCAGACTTGAAATGTTATGCATTTGCATCTATAAACCCTTTCGGGTCCGAATTCATCGCTTATCACATTGCATATGTGTTTTGGGTAAAATCCCAAATACACGTGAAAATCTGAATTCCCGGACCTGAAATTTTATACAATAGAGCTTTGAAAACTTATCGGGTCTAGCCTTTTTATCGGCATCGGGGGTCGTCAATCGCCGATCACTGATATCAGCAATCGCAATGTCACTTGGCCTGGGGTTCTGTGCATCATCGACGCTGATTCTCTGATCTGATCATCGACGTATCACATGATCGGCGATCGGCGATCGTCAAATCGCGTGATCGCAATCGCCAGATCTAGGGTCCCGATATCGCACACATGTCTGTCTCCGATCTGATCAATCAGATCAGTGGATCGGGGTTTCTTCTACCTCCGCTTAAGTCCATCCCCTTGCCTTTTTCCAATGTGATTTCCCTTTATAAGCATTTTTTTCCATTTTTAGGGTTTTTTGCCTCCTTTTCCAAAGAAACAGGCATCTTTTGCATGCGATAACTTCTACATCCTAAGTCCATTTTAGCCCATTCAAGTTGCAGTAGATTTAGAATGAAAAGATCTCTACAATGGGGCTATTTCCAGGAACTTCCTTAGACTTTCATTTTTCTTCTGTGAGGACCACTTAGACTTAGGAGTCTATCCAAAATCTATTTTCGATCAAGTATGAACCTGAAACAGCAATGAAGGCAGAAGATCACATAGACAACTTCTACCTACAGCTGCAAACACTCGAGGTACAGTACGATGAAATTTCATGCAGATTGTTCCCATGTATCTTGGATGGCTACGCAGCAGTATGGTATCACAGCCTTCTTGTCAACTCCATCCATAACTGGGGTATGTTCAAATGCATGTTTCTGGAAAAAAAAATTGTTTACAAGACCCCATCCATGTTGCTCAAAGAGTTGGGCATCCTAAATATGGAGGCGAAAGAAATGGTAAAATATTTCAAGCAGAGGTTTTTGTGCATATTGAACAAGTTTGCAGCAGACACGAAACCTCATGACTCCATCACTGTCGATTACTACACGTCCGCATTGCCAACCAGCATTGTGCAGTTCATCAAGAGAGTTGTGAAACCAACATTACTAGAAAACTGTGAGGAGGCAATCGTTGTAGAGAAGGACCTACACGCTATTGGAGTCATCAAGGATGATGTACCAACGAAGAACTCTAGAGATGCGAGTAGGAAGCCCCACGCTGCAGCGAGCAAGGGTAAAGACAAGGAAGAAAGTGATATTGAAACCCTTACTCGTCTTGTCAAGAACTTGACAATAGAAGTGTATAAGCTCAAACAACGAAAAATTGACACATCTACGAGCAGCTGGCCACCCAAACAAATACAAGGAAGCATGTCATCAAGCAGCAATCGCTTCCCGGCTAAAACTGCACAGAGCTCCAGCTCAGTGTTCTAGTTAGTACATTGCACAAACAATGAATTTTTCTCATTTCATGAAGATAGGCACCCGAAAGGGTCTTGTTCGGACTAGAAACGAGTTGCAGCCTCAGTATGTGACCATATGCCAAACATATTGAGAAGTTCGCAGGGCTGGTCGAGAGACACAGACGATGAAGAAGATGTTGCACCTAATGAGACATCAAGCACTGGGTAGGTGATCAACATGTATTAGTTCTTGCAAGCAACGCAGAAGACAAACACCAAGAAGTAGCCCCAAAAACAAAAGGGTCGATACAATCTCAGAATTCAAGGGGCTCCCCCTGCAGTTGGGGAAATGTGAGAAAAGCTTGAACTAGTGAGGAAGGTTGATCCACCAGCCGTCCAAAAGTAGAAAACACAAAGAAATCCCGGGAAGACAGTGGCGGATAAGAATATGTCCATGAGCAGCAAACTGTAGAACATTCTATCAGACAACGCGAACACAAGTATGACCCCGGACATCTCGGTGAGCCTACCTACTCTTAACTACAACATTGTGGAAGACATGAAGAAAACTCATGTAAACATCATTTTGTTCGAGTTGGCTAAGATTCAGAGTCAGCGGGATATTCTATTGTGTGCACTGGGGCAAACATCTACAAACAACACAACCTCTATCAAGAAGGGAGAAAGCACATCTCCCACTTCACTCATAACTATGCTCAATGCTCTCTGGATGGAAGAAGAAAACTTTGTTTGCCCTCCATTCTTGCTTTCATTCGAAATATTTAACAGAAATGTTCACAATTGTTTGGTTGATTCTGGCGCATCAACCAATGTCATGCCGCTCTCCATTGCCAAGAAGATCAATGCGCAATGGAGAAATACATCCGTACAAATCATCCAACTCGATCATACATGTGTACCAGTCATTAGTGAACTTCGAGATGTGATCATCTGATTATCTCATGACGGCTGAGTTCACAAGTGCATAAACATTGTTTTTGTGTACATACCAGAAGCATATGGCTTATTGCTCATTCGAGACAGGTCTAGCAAGTTAAATGGGTACTTTTTGATCTAAAAATGGGGCTCTTAGGCTCCTTGTCTAACTTACAAGGACCTCTCCCACTTCCAAAGCTTAAATGTTCCCAAGTCACAGATGATTAACCAATGCAGGATTAACTATGTGCTTGAAGTAAGGTGTATGCTTATCTTTATTTTAAACTATTAATGTGATGTAGGTTCACAAAGCACATCACAGTAAATAAGGTAGCAAATTTAATACAGCAATAAGTAGTAATGATGCTTGTAAATAGGTGTAAGCTTATGGTTGTTTAAAATTGTTGATGTGCTATAAATCGCTTTGCTTAGACTGATATAAAACATATGACATTGAAACAATGTAGCAAATGAGCATCACACATAAGACAACAATTTAATTAGGAGTTCACCCAAAATTCTTGGGCTACGTCTCCGTGAGCTCTAGTCAACTCGACTAGGCTCTCTGGGATTATGGCAGCAATCTTTTTACAATCTCTCTGGCTCAACTCCACGGTTTAACACAGAAACAATGGGTTTAGAATGCCCTTCTATCCCCAGCTCTGAAGCTCTCAGCCTTCTTGCTCTGGCTTGGCTCTTAGGCTCTCGCACTGGCTCTTAGCCTCTTGGCTCTTTGGCTCTGGCTTCTTGGCTCTCTCAGCCTCTGCACATTCATTGTTTTAGCAGCAACTCCAACAACAACCCCCTAAACTCTGACATTCAAGGCTTTTAAGCCAATCAGTGATTATCTGTTCATTTTCCCTCTCGGGCTCTCTGGCTTCCGGCCGCTGTCCTTTCATCTTCCTTCTGGAGCATTTAACAATCATTTCTAACATCCTAGGGTATGGTGGCCTCCTATTCTGTAACAGAATGAACCATTGATGCTTGAAATCTCCAGAAATAGTCGCTCCCTATTTACATAGAGAAACATTGCAAAACACGGGAAAATTTGCCAAAACACTATTCATCGGACTTCAAATATTCATAAATCCACCCTATACTTCCATCGAGTCTGCTTTTATGTCGCATATCGCATCTCCACTGTTGATCTGAGGGGTCTTGATCCAACGACTGAGATTCACTTCGGGTGGCTCTTTCGTACGAAGGTTAACCACCTGATGAGGGTGGTTTCCTCTCTCCTTAGCTGGGACACGTGGCAGCCAGCGTACGGGATTGGGCGGAGCCCTGCCCAAACCACTTTCCACCTTTGGCCTGCCTGAAATTCTGCTTGTATCGTGATTTTCCCTTTTATATTTGAAATACATTAAACATTGGAAAATCCTGTAAAAAGGGCTTTAGACAGACTTGAAATATTTTACATTTTCATTCACAAACCCCTTCAGGTCCAGCTTTCATCGCATCAGTGCTTCCCTTCATGTTTTGTTTAATAAACGAAAATTGTGATTTACATTGAAAAAGTGCTTTTACAGGACTTGAAATATTATATAATCGGGTTCTAAATTCTTACCGGGTCTGGTATTTTTATCGGCATTGGAGGTCATCAATCGCCAATATCAGTGATCACAATGTCGCTCGGCCCGGGGTTCTGTGCATATGGCATCGCCGATGCCGATTCGCCGATTCGATCATCGATCGCATGATCGGCGATCGGCAGATACGGGTCTCGATATCGCATCTCTGTCGGTCTCAAATATGATCAATCGGATCAGCGGATCGGAGTTTCTTCCGCTTCTGCTTAAGTCTGTCCCTTTGCCTTTTTCCGATGTGATTTCCCTTTTTAAGGGTTTTTTTTCCATTTTTAGGGTTTTTGCCTCTTTTTTCAAAGAAACTAGGCATATTTTGCATGTGATAACTTCTGCATCCTAAGTCCCTTTTGGCCCATTCAAGTTGCAGTAGATTCAGGAGAAAACGATCTCTGCAATGGGGCTATTTCCAGGAACTTCCTTGGACTTTCTTTTTTCCTCTGTGAGGACCACTTAGACTTAGGAGTCTATCCAAAATCCATTTTGGATCACAACTTCCCACTAAAGGAACTTTTGGTCTCCAAAAGACTGATATACTGATCTGAACAGTACCTGAGAGTAACAATACCCTCTTCTTTCAACCTCCACACACTTGCCTTGCATAGTGCCTCTGAACCCAAGTCTCTGACCACTTCCCTTCTTGGATGGGCTGGTCTCCCTGGGAAGAATTGTCTTCCTCCTTGCCTTCCTGCAGAACTTCTGCTGAAATGGTCATAGAAGGTGGTTTGAACTTCTTTGCCTTGATCATTGATCCAAGGTGGCTCAAACAAATGTGAAGTTCATCTGCTCCACAAAACTTTCATTTGTACCTGTTTGAAAAGTTGTCAACAACAACTGCTAACAATCAACAGAAACACAGACAACAACTGGATGGCCTAAACTCCTGTTTCAACAAAAGAAATAGATTACACAGCTTGTGAACACCTCCATGTCTTTACATCTGCATACAAATGATGGACTAGATAACAAGCCCACAAAACATGCCTTTAAACAAATGACTCTTCATGTCAAGCATGTAGAAAAATACCATTAGGACTCTCTTTCCAAAAGATGAAACACTTCATCATTATCTCCATTTGGAGACCAAGTTAACTTTTCCCAAGTCCACATTGCATCACATGCATGTCAAAGCAATCAACCCTACAAGTTAATCACATATGCATGTTCAAATACAAGGAAAACAAAAACATCCCTGTGTCCATGCACATCATGCTCATGCATGCATTTCATCCTTCAACTTTCACTCAAGTACATTGTACTTTAGAAGCTGAAAAGAAATATAATGTTGCAGCAACAAACTGAGTCTCCTACTCAACTTTTCCATTCACCTTCTTGGTAAGAACCTACAACTTGCATCTCATCAACAAGAAATGCAAATATATGCATCAATATAGATGCAACCTTAATTGGAAAATAACTCTAACCATTTCTTACCAATCCATTTCAAAGGTCCTCCCTTTGTCTACACATCAGCATCAACATGTGAATCATACTAAGACACATCAGTCATGTAATCTTCCTTTCCATTTCTGCCATCTTCTCCTTCCACTTTCTTCAAGTTTTGTGGAAGCATTGTTGGCTTCAGAGTCCAACACTTTTCAGCAAAATTCCCTTGCTTATGGCAGTAAGTGTAACAAATGTGCATCCGCTTGACAGCTTGCTTTTCCTTGTACAATGGATCTATGGCTACTTGCTTCTTTTGCTTCAAAATTTTCCTATATGTGGCCATTCTCTTCCAACATCTAGAAACATGATTGTTATCCAAACCACAAAGGAACATGCAATTCTTTTCCCATGCTTATGTGGAAATTTACCATGCTTTGCAAAATCAAAAGGAATATGTTTAGAACCAGATTTATGCCTGCCTCTTTCACCTTTATTGCTTTCATGAGGAGGTGAAGCAAATGAAGAAGTAGCTCCATTTGGAACACCATCAATCTCTTCAAGGTTATTAGAGTTTCCACAACTCTCTGGTTCAAGTGTGTGCTTCTGAACACCTGCATCTTGCAAATGATGTTTCGAGCCATTGCATTCCTCCTAAACACAATCCTCACACTCTACATTGTAACCCCTTCTTGGAGTTGTTTCAAAGGCCTTCATGACAGCTTTGGAACTCTCTCCATAAGACTTTCCATAGCCAAGACCCAAATACTTAGGCCTTTCTTCAACCATTATTGGTTGAACAATACCTTGTGCATGCTTTCCCAATGATATAGCTCCAAATCTCACTCTTATGGTTTGTGATGCTGCACTCATGGCCTAGGGCAACCCCTCCTTCCAGACCTGGTCCTAAAATTTAAAAAACAGTGTTTTATTCCCTATACGCGACATTGCCCTGAGTTAAACGCGTGTACACGCGGGTCTGTGTATACCCAACCCGCGTGTATGTATTAAAACACTTAAAAAAATATATAATTCCTTATTTTCGGGCGGAGATCGCGGGTTTTACCTGCTGGATCACCTGTTAGTGCCTGTGGCCCAACTGTTCCCAACCAACTCCTAACTAAAAAACTACTTTGGAGATGGTATAAAAAGACATCAAAGGGAAGGCCTAAGGGAGAGAGAAAAGAGAGCAAGATTATTATGCTGAGATTTTCCCCTTAGACCAGGTCTGAAGTCCTTGGTGCTTTCTACACTTCCCCCATTTTGCATAGGAAACCCTTGTTTCCATGTGTATTGGTGATCATTCATCCTTGATATCATCATTGAGTAAGACTTGGAAGGAGCTCTTGTTGGAGGCTTGAGGCTGGAACGAATCCGGGAGGAAGCTTTGCTTGGAGCCTGCTGAAGGTGTTTAGGTGATATCTTTCCGTTATATGTACTTTATTTGTCTTTATATATAAAGAAACACGTCTTTGTTCCCGAAACAATCTTTCTTTATGCTTATGAGATTCTTGTTTTGAATTCTTATGCAAGTGGTTACTTAAAGATTTTTATAACTAACTTTATAGCATAAAGATGGTTTATACATAAGTATTTGTACATGTACTGTTGTGTTCTTTGATTTGTTTGTCTTGCAGGTCAAAGGAAGAAGAAGGGAACTCCAAGAAGGGTTTGGACCTTAAAGGCCTTCTCGAACGTAGGACCTTAGGTACGTACCCTTAACATTAGAATTTGCTTAAAAGTAAAGATGATGGCTGTGTGTGTGTTTCTTTGAATAAGCAATTTTCAGTCTGGTAGAGTCTTAGCCCAAAGGACCCTAGGGGTACTTTCCCTTCAACCAGAATTGGTGACTCCGCTGGGGACAACACTCTTGTTGTTCCTAGTTTGGGTAGTCTTCAAGCCAATCAAGGCTCAGCCCCTCTGTTCGTTGGCTCTGACTGTCTGATCTGTTCTTGAACTCTAAGCTTTTCCAGTTTTTTCAGTCTGTATTTTTTATTTTTCTTGAAAATCTTCAGACACGCTATTTTTCTGGATTACAGAAGCGTATATACGCAAGTTGTACTAAGTGAACCCGCGTATACGCGAGTTTCCTCAGTTACAGTCGCGTGTACACGCATTCTGCATATCACTGCAGGCGCGTATATTACATAATTTTCAAGATTTATAAATTTTCTTTTTGCTGAATGTTTGTCTGGTGGTTTGGGTCAGTTTCAAGCAGTCATTTTCCAGTAACAGTTCTCTGTTTAACAGGGGGCATCTTGTTCTGAACTCTCTCTAGTTATAAGGAGTATTAGTCTTGTTTTCGTTGATTGCAAGCGTCATTGATCTTTGACACACAAGATTTCTAGTTAAGAATCTTGACTGCTCTGTTTTGGCAGAGTAGGAAGATTGGATTTCAAGCTTTGTGTTCATTTTTGTTTTGATGACCCTTTTGTTTGCTTAACGAAACCATTTTTGTGACCATTTGCTCCTTCGTTTCAGGAAAGTTGTTTGTTACCATTTTCTTGAAACTTGTCTTTTGATCTTTTGGACTTTCATTGCTGCTTCTGATTGTCAAAAGCGTTTTCAAACACATTTATTTTTGTCGAGTTTTCATCATTTGAAAGGTGTCAATTCACAAAAGTGTTTGGTTGCCTATTTATCAATCATTGGTGTCAGTATTTTTGAGAGCTTTCCTTTGAAAAAGACTTTTTGGTTTGATTGAAAGAAAATCTTTTGAAAGTTTTGAGTTTCGCTTTCTTAAACTTGCTTTTCATTTGATTTCCTTTTTTGCGAAGTGAAAGTGCTTTGTTTTTATCTTAAAACTTGTTTTTATTGTTTGGACGAAATGATTGGTAACACATCATCTTCTATCTAAGCATTTTAGTGGCAAGACAAAATTTGGTAAAGCAGCAACTTTCCTTCTTTGTTTTTAGAAGCAGTCTTTAAATCTTGCATCCACATATAGTTCTTGCATTAGGATATATTTGCATCTCTTTTTAGGCATATTTAGTTTTTTTATTTTTTGTGAGTGTGGAGTTTGAAAAGAAAAAGAAAATTTGTTTATATTAGAAGTACCTCTGAACCTCATAGAAATTGCTCTTCATCGAAAACAAAAAGTGCATGTGCATGTAGCTAAGTTTTATTAATTTCTTTTGCGTCCATAAAAACACCACAAGTTTCATCTCCATTACCTTGTGACTTAAAGAACAGCCTAATAAAATCAAGCGCTAAATTAAAATCCACTAGAACTTTTTGTTTTAGTCAGTTACACCAACAAGTTTAGGATTTTAGGGCCTTGGATTAGGCGAGTGGAGAGTTAACTCTCCAAGGCCACATAAAATGTCAAACATAAGAGTCTAAATAACGAGAGAAAATCCAATAGCGTTAGGAAGACCAGGAAAGCTCCGGATCTGGGAGTTAAGCACGAGGGTCTGTGAAGACAGGGAAGAGAGATACCCCCTCTCCTACTTGTCCGAACTTACCTCACGACTGTTCCGCCTGGCTTTTGCGACGAGTTGGTACCCATAGTTGCCTCTCCTAGGGATCTACACAGGTGGCTATGGAGGGGAATCCCGTGGCACCTGAGGTTGACGTTGTATCACTCTCGACAGTACTACTGGAGGGCACCCTTGCGAAGCTTGGGGGCTTGCACCGGCGCAGGTTGTTGTTAGGAGGTCAGCGTAACTTCCTCTGATACCTTCGCTGATAGGACTGGGCCGTCATTATCCCAGACTATCCTCGGAAGGCCCCTGACTCCACTTTCTTGTATTTTGGTGTCCGGTCCTCACCACCCGGAGCGGAAATACTTGGAAGTTGTTTGACTGGCTGTGTCTTTAGGGACTTTATAGTGTGTGCTCTTTGCTCCTTGTATATAGTTGGCTTTAGGTATTTTTGTCTAGTCGCGTTTGGACTTTGTGTTCTGAGTGACTGGCTTACCACTCTACCCATCTTGAAAGGCTTTTGGTCGTTCTTTCAGAAGTTGTAGAGTTTCCTCCTCAAGGGCAAAGGTTTTGGTTGCTTATCCATATTCCTTGAAGAGTTATTTCTATATTCCCGTAGGGGAAGGGTCTTTGGAACAGTTAGATATCGCCAATATTCCTGTGGAAACCAACCAAGGTGCCCTCCCAAAAGAGGATCCTTGTGCTTTTCCTTTCTTTGGAAACGTTGGTACCCCCTTGATGGCCACTTTGAATATTCCTGGCTTGAATGTTGGACTACCCGTTTGGCTGTGGTCCACTCCGAATATTCCAAATGCTCTTGAAGCTTCTCAGTCGAATGCTTTATTTCAAGGGCATCACATGGGTGCTAATTGTTCATCTTCTCTCAAAGAGAAATCTGGGGTTCCTTCTTCTCCTCCTTCTTGTAACAAGAAAACTAAAAAGAGGAGAAAAAGGAAGTCAAAGAAGAAGAATAATTCTAGCATTTCATCTTCAACCTCTGCAAGTCATGTTGGAGATGAGTCTTCAGCCGCTGCAAGTCATGCTGGGGACATGAGTCTAGTCACTGCAAGTCACACTAGCATTTCATCTTCAACCTCTGCAAGTCATGTTGGAGATGAGTCTTCAGCCGCTGCAAGTCATGCTGGGGGCACAAGTCTAGTCACTGCAAGTCACACTAGCACTTCATCTTCAACCTCTGCAAGTCATGTTGGGGATGAGTCTTCAGCCGCTGCAAGTCATGCTGGGGGCATGAGTCTAGTCACTGCAAGTCACACTAGCATTTCATCTTCAACCTCTGCAAGTCATGTTGGAGATGAGTCTTCAGCCGCTACAAGTCATGCTGGGGGCACAAGTCTAGTCACTGCAAGTCACACTAGCACTTCATCTTCAACCTCTGCAAGTCATGTTGGGGATGAGTCTTCAGCCGCTGCAAGTCATGCTGGGGGCATGAGTCTAGTCACTGCGAGTCATACTAGCAAAGAGTCACCAACCTCTGCAAGTCATGTTCAGGACTCTCCACAAACCACTGCTAGTCATGTTGGCGGAATGGAGGTTGATAAGAAACCTGGACGTAGAAGTTTTAAACCTAAGTTCCCTTGTAAGATATGCAAGGGAGACCATCTTACTCATTTATGCCCTGGTATTCCAGAGGTTCAAAGGATATGGTCCGAGTCTGAAAGTACTTCTGCTCCTAGATCTGATATGGTTTCTCATCAATCCCATCAACCATTGGTTGATAATGTGGTAGAGCCAGTGCAATCGCTGGCCGATTACACTCCTCTTTTGGGGGGTGAAGTGCCTAACAAAAGAGTCTGTTTGATCTCTAGTACAGAGTCTTCTAGTATAGGGGGCATTCCGGTTTCTTCAAATGTTCCCCTTCCAAGTTCTAAGAGTGTTTCCTTTGATTGGGATAGTCTTGTTGAGCCTCATCTTCCTTCCACTGCACCTTTCCAAATAAAGGTCAGAGTTAATTCCACAAATTTCTATCGATGTATGGTGGATGAAGGATCCTCTACAAGTATTATATCCTCTTTGACTTGGAAAGCTTTGGGTTCCCCAAAGTTGTTGACAGCTCAGAGTCAATTGTTAGCCTATGATAGAAGGCCTGGTGAATCTATGGGGGTTCTTCCTCAAGTGCCTATCACTTTAGGTGGGAAGACTGTCTTAATCGATATGATGGTGGTTGATAGCCCTTTAGACTTTAATATGCTACTTGGGCGTGATTATGTCTATGCTATGAATGCTGTGGTGTCTTCACTCTTTCGAGTAATGTGCTTTCCTCATAACGGGAATATTGTCACTATTGATCAGCTTGCATCTGATAATCACCACCCTAATTCGACTTTACTGCAGAATGCCCCTTGGTTTGTTCCAAGTGTTCAAGTAGACTCTACCCCGCCACGGGTCAATTATGTGGCATTGAGTCCTCAATGTTCAATCGCTTCTGAGAAGGGTCCTTTGACTTATTATTCTCCTTCTTGGGACTTGGTCCCGACAGTTGACCGAGAGATTCTTCCTATAGGGACATGGGACCCTTTAATTCCCTCTTTTGATCCTTGTAGTTCTCATGATTTCTCAGATCTTGCTTTGCCTTCACAGGAGGAACTCTTTGAAGCCATGAGTTGTGACTACCAAAGGAGCCCTTGGCCTGAGCCCTGCAAGGGGTTTGTTCAGCAGAACTATTATGCGTAAGTTGCAAGGCTGCGTGGTTCCCTGTACCATATTGTATATATGAGGTACGCATTTTCAAGTTTTGTATCCTATAACACAAAGATTTTATATGAAGTTTATATGTGGGATGTATTAACTTCGTGTCTAGTGTTCCTATTTATGTTTACAGAACTTGGAAGATGTCTCCTTTGGAAGTTTATGGTTGGTCCGTTCTGACAGGTATTGGTTCTCGAAATTGGCATATAGGTTAGGTTTTTCCACCTGCATTGTGCACTTATCAGTTTCCTTTTCCATTTTGCCTTAGGATCAACCCCACCAAGTTATGGTGCGGAACCTTCTCATTGCTTAGAAGTATCATGACTTGTGTGGTAGAGCCTACCTTATCATGGGTGCCCTAGTTAGTACCTTATTGTCGCTTGGCACTCATGCAGATTTTTGTCCTTAGGTTCGGGAGTCCTCTGTAGTCCCGCCATGACTTATGCGTTGAAGACTCATTCCTCTTAGCTTCTCCACTTCGTTCTGGCCTTATACCCTAGAGGCTCCTATGTGTGTTGAGTTGTACTTCTGCATTGCATGTTGACCATTTGCACCTTTTGGCCTAGAGCCGGCTTCACTTGGACTTGTGTTTAAGCCAACTTTTGACCATGACGTCTGCAAAATCAACCTTGCATACCTTTGATTTCTGCAGCTTGACATACCCACATCTGTGGAAGGAACATACCTCTGAGTGTCACTGACCAGTTTTCACCTCCCTGCATTGAGCATAGGAACGTTCCTTTCCCAGGAACTAGATCATCTATTTCACCGACACTCGTTCTTTCCACTGTACCATAGCATTCTTTTATTCTTTTTCCGGCTTATCAGAAAAAGACAAAAAAATTAAATATTCCAAAAAAGAGCGGGAACAGGGACATTATTTTCATTTATTGTTGGCAGCTAGAGTCAGTCGTGTCGCCCTTGAACAAAGCACTCAAAACAAAGTCTCCTCCGCATGGGTGGGATTTAGTTTGACTTAGGTACGCCATAACCTTGTTATCGAGTCAGTTCTCCCCCGATTGGTTATCTCTTCCAATCATATGGAGGGTTCATTCATGCCTCCTGCATGACGAACTTATACAGATTCATCATATGCTGCCACATAGTCACATTGAGTCGTGCTTTTGTTCAAGGGAAGTTAGCCTGAGTCGGCCTTTCTGCGGTGTCTCTTGACTCATTTTTCAGTCGGCCATCCCTGGTTGTCAGTGTCATGTCTATCATCACATCAGTTATATTGGTCCTTTACTCGTGCCGGTTTGAGAAGGTCCCCACTGACTTCTTGCTGGCGGGTCTTGTCCTTATCGACGACGACACCTTGCTCTGAGGACAGGCCTAGAGCCGCACCCTGGCCCTATTTTCATTATTGATAGGTCACCTTGTGCTCAGCATCGATCAGTATCATGGGTCTTTGACTAAGTGGTTTCCCTTGTGTTCGACATCAGCATACATTATCACACATTGGGATTCGTGCAGTACCTTGGTTTCCATTTGACCCTATTGGTGGATACCTCGCCTCTGTGTCAGCTTTCATTATTGGTTGGTTCAGAGGGTTTCTGCCATGCGCTAGCCACATCTTGTGTACGCCGGAAACGTACTTCGGTTGGGTTACTACATCTTTTTCGTCCGATTCCTTCCACATTATTGGCCTACGGGTTACACTCGCACTAGATTGATGGAGGATGCCTTAATGCCTTCCTTCTAGTAGATCTTTCCCTATCGACTCCGACTCATTGCTCTGGGGCAAAGATCTAGAGTCCATTTGGCAGTACCTTGGGGTTTGCAGTCATTAGTGGCAGATTCCTCGCTATCGACAGTGGGAAACCATCATTGTCTCCTGATCGATAGATTCTTACAGGTGTTCGACTTCAGCTCATCTATTCACACTTGTTAGATTGTACTGGGTACCTTGACGCTCATTATCATTATCGGTGAGTAGTCTCACGTTTGTTAACGGTATACATCAATGACCGGTAATCAAACGATTTCTCACATGGTCGACTTCAGATCATTCATTCCCATGGTGTAGAAATGTACCACGGCGGTCGGTGAAGACCTCAGGTTGTATCAGCATTCATTGGTTCACTTGACAGTTGCTCCTGTTGCTGCTAGTTGATACCACTCCACCTTATATGTTGCAGTCAGTCATGGCGACATTTTATATGCTGGAACCTGAGTTTGCAGTGTAGTACCATCCTATTCCATCATGTTCAATTGGTACCTTTTGGGATCAGTCTTTGATATCAGTGATCCGTTGCATCTTTCAGCATCATTGACAGTCTTATATGTGATATTCAGACATGTACTTGCTCCTTATGATCAGATGATCCATTATGTATCTTCCAGTCATTTATACTTGTATACTTAGTGGATCCGCTTGTACTTGATATGCGGACATGCTTTACTTTTTCTGAGCATGGGTATGCCCGCCTCAGACAGTGTTTCTTTCTAATCTCCTTTTGGTGGCTTTGCAGGCTGAATTCTGGTGCAGTCCTCCTCGGGTTTTCGACAGAGTTCCTTTCCATGTACTTACATAATATATTTCGGCCATCATGTTCCCCTTCTGACCTCATATATTAGGGGGCATCTGTTATAGCTCCAAATCTCACTCTTATGGTTTGTGATGCTGCACTCATGGCCTAGGGCAACCCCTCCTTCCAGACCTGGTCCTAAAATTTAAAAAACAGTGTTTTATTCCCTATACGCAACATTGCCCTGAGTTAAACGCGTGTACACGCGGGTCTGTGTATACCCAACCCGCGTGTATGTATTAAAACACTTAAAAATATATATAATTCCTTATTTTCAGGCGGAGATCGCGGGTTTTACCTGCTGGATCACCTGTTAGTGCCCGTGGCCCAACTGTTCCCAACCAACTCCTAACTAAAAAACTACTTTGGAGATGGTATAAAAAGACATCAAAGGGAAGGCCTAAGGGAGAGAGAAAAGAGAGCAAGATTATTATGCTGAGATTTTCCCCTTAGACCAGGTCTGAAGTCCTTGGTGCTTTCTGCACTTCCCCCATTTTGCATAGGAAACCCTTGTTTCCATGTGTATTGGTGATCATTCATCCTTGATATCATCATTGAGTAAGACTTGGAAGGAGCTCTTGTTGGAGGCTTGAGGCTGGAACGAATCCGGGAGGAAGCTTTGCTTGGAGCCTGCTGAAGGTGTTCAGGTGATATCTTTCCGTTATATGTACTTTATTTGTCTTTATATATAAAGAAACACGTCTTTGTTCCCGAAACAATCTTTCTTTATGCTTATGAGATTCTTGTTTTGAATTCTTATGCAAGTGGTTACTTAAAGATTTTTATAACTAACTTTATATCATAAAGATGGTTTATACATAAGTATTTGTACATGTACTATTGTGTTCTTTGATTTGTTTGTCTTGCAGGTCAAAGGAAGAAGAAGGGAACTCCAAGAACGGTTTGGACCCTAAAGGCCTTCTCGAACGTAGGACCTTAGGTACGTACCCTTAACATTAGAATTTGCTTAAAAGTAAAGATGATGGCTGTGTGTGTGTTTCTTTGAATAAGCAATTTTCAGTCTGGTAGAGTCTTAGCCCAAAGGACCCTAGGGGTACTTTCCCTTCAACCACCCAAGCCCTTTCCTTCATAGCCCATCTTGGACATTAGCTTGGAACCTATGCCTCTACTGTGTTTTTCAAAAGAACCAATATAAGCATTCTTAGAAGAATTTGAAGACAAACTGGAATGGTTTACCTCTTCTTCAAGCTGATACTTGACCAAGGCTTCTTGGGCAACAAAGAGCTATGACTCCAACTCATGCATCCTCTTCAGGTTCATATTTGCAATATGAAGTTGCCTCTCCATTTCCTGCAATTTGTCAGAAAGCATATGCTTCTCTTCCTTCATGGAGTTCAACTGCTCTCTAAGTATGCTGCTCTTTTTTCCATCCTCATACATTTCTCTCACCTTGTCCATCATGATGAACAAGTCTTGCTTCAAGTCTCCATCAAAGAGTCTTGTGATGAAGAAGGAAGAATTCGAGGATACACTTGAGGAAGTTGTCATTATGCCAATGAACAAAGAACTTCAAACAAGATTAATAAAGAGCTTATTTCAGCAACCTTTTGCAACAAACCTCTTGTGCTTTAAGGATTGCCTTGAGGTCCTTTGGGATAGAAGAATGCCTTTAGCCCTTCTTCCTATTTTTCCTTCCTGGACTGAACTATCAGTAGCTTTCCCTTCACCTCTACAAACTCAGAAAATAGTCAGTCTGCAAAATAAGCATACAATCAGGCTCTTGTTGTTCAAACACCTTTCAGGCAAGCAATCTTTGCTCTGTCAATCAAACATTTTGATATAAGGACCTGATCTGAAAATGGGGCTCTTAGGCTCCTTGTCTAACTTACAAGGACCTCTCCCACTTCCAAAGCTTAAATGTTCCCAAGTCACAGATGATTAACCAATGCGGGATTAACTATGTGCTTGAAGTAAGGTGTATGCTTATGTTTATTTTAAATTGTTAATGTGTTGTAGGTTCACAAAGCATATCACAGTAAATAAGGCAGCAAATTTAATACAACAATAAGCAACAATAATGCTTGTAAACAGGTGTAAGCTTATGGTTGTTTAAAACATTTTATGTGCTATAAATCGCTTTGCTTAGACTGATATAAAACATATGACATTGAAACAATGCAGCAAACGAGCATCACACATAAGACAACAATTTAATTAGGATTTCACCCAAAATTCTTGGGCTACGTCTCTGTGAGCTCTAGTCAACTCGACTAGGCTCTCTGGGATTATGGCAGCAATCTTTTTACAAGCTCTCTGGCTCAACTCCATGGTTTAACATAGAAACAATGGGTTTAGAATGCCCTTTTGTCCCCAGCTCTGAAGCTCTTGGCCTTCTTGCTCTGGCTTGGCTCTTAGGCTCTCGCATTGGCTCTTATGCTCTCGTCTCTTTGGCTCTGGCTTCTTGGCTCTCTCGGCCTCTACACATTCGTTGTTTTAGCAGCAACTCCAACAATAACCCCCTAAACTCTGGCATTCAAGGCTTTTAATCCAATCGGTGATTGTCTATTAATTTTCCCTCTCGGGCTCTCTGGCTTCTGGCCATTGTCTTTTCATCTTCCTTCTGGAGCGTTTAACAATCATTGCTAACGTCCCAGGGTATGGTGGCCACTTGTTCCGTAACGGAATGAACCATCGGTGCTTGAAATCTCCAGAAATAGTTGCTCCCTGTTTACACAGAGAAACACGGGAAAATCTACCAAAACATTGTTCATCGGACTTCAAATATTCATAAATCTGCCCTATACTTCCATCGTGTCCGCCTTTATGTCACCTATCGCATCTCCACCATTGATCTGAGGGGTCTTGAGCCAACAGCTGAGATTCACTTCGGGCGGCTCTTTCGTATGGAGGTTAACCACTCGATGAGGGTGGTTTCCTCTCTCCTTAGCTGATACATGTGGCAGCCAAGATAGGGGATTAGGCAAAGCCCTGCCCAAACCACTTTTCACCTTTGGCCTGCTCGAAATTCCACTTCTCTCGTGATTTTCCCTTTTATATTTGAAATACATTAAACATTGGAAAATCTCGTAAAAAGGGCTTTAGACAAACTTGAAATATTGTACATTTTCATTCACAAACCCCTTTGAGTCCAATTTTCATCGCATCGACACTTCCCTCCATGTTTCGTTTAATACACGAAAATTGTGATTTACATTGAAAAAGTCCTTTTACCGGACTTGAAATATTATGTAATCGGGTTCTGAATTCTTATCGGGTTCGGTCTTTTTATCGGCATCGGAGGTCTTCGATCGCCTATATCGGCGATCGCAATGTCACTCGGCCTAGGGTTCTATGCATATGGCATCATCGATGTCGATTCTCCGATCCGATCATCGGCGATCAATAGATACGGGTCTCGATTTCGCATCTCTGTTGGACTCCGATCCGATCGATCGGATCGACAGATCGTAGTTTCTTCCGCTTCCGCTTAAGTTCGTCCCTTTTCCTTTTTCCGATGTGATTTCCCTTTTTAAGGGGTTTTTTTTTTGCCATTTTTTGGGTTTTTACCTCTTTTTTCAAAGAAACTGGGCATATTCTGCATGCGATAACTTCTGCATCCTAAGTCCCTTTTAGCCCATTCATTTGAAGTAGATTCAGGAGAAAAAGATCTTTGCAATGGGGCTATTTCCAGGAACTTCCTTGGACTTTCATTTTTCCTCTGTGAGGACCACTTAGACTTAGGAGTCTATCAAAAATCCATTTTTGATCACTTTTCTACAGACTAGTCACACTTGTGGCTTCCGTATCAGGGAAAAACAATCAAATCTGGGTGTTATCCGAGAGATACATGAGACATAACATCACTCCCATCAATGGAGAGAATGAACCGTTGGCCTTCACAGAGCTCATGTTTGGCAATTGCCTCTTAGAAACATCGTTGGGGTGTTATCTCATACAGTTAGGTCCAACCCCACCAGACATGTTATTGGGTCTCCTTCCTTTCCCAACTGATGGTAATGAAACTTGTACAGTGCATTGTAACACTAGTAGCAGTAGTAGTAGCAGTAGCAGTAGTACAAGCGCATCGAACGTTCCATGTGTAGATGAGTTGTGGACCATGTACTTCGACGGATTAAAGACACATGATGGATCTGGAGCCAGGTGTGTCTTGATCGACCCAAAACATAGGAAACATTTGATTTCGAGTCGCTTGGAGTGCCAGTGCTCAAACAAAATTGTTGAATATGAAGCTCTTGTGTTGGGCTTGCAAAAAGCCATCAGCCTCAGCGTGGTTGCACTTAAAGTGGTAGGTCATTTGGAAATAGTGGTATGACAAGTACATAACACCATACACTATTTATCACCTCATCTAAAAAGTTACCAGCAAGAGGTATGGCGACTGATCTCTAACTTCCAAGAATTTAATATCATTGTTGTGCCAAGAACGTGTAACGCAGCTGCCAATGCTTTCGCAAATGCAGCTTCTAGGATGTCACCGCTTATGGATAGATTTATTATTGAAATTTTGTATAATCCCTCTATCCCTGATAACATAACCAATATACGTGTTTTTGACAATGATCAACAGATACTACATTTCATGGCCAATGTTGATGTCTTCAAGGACGCAGTGATTGACAAAGATGAGCACAAGCAGTATCTGCAAGCTGAGGGTGATGACAAGAAAGGAAACCCCATCCCCAAGGGTGTGGTATCTTTGGAAAATATCTATGACTTGTAGAACCTCTTTTAGGGACCAAGGAACAAACAAACCCAAAGCTCCACCATGATGTACGAACATATAAAATTGGGAACATAACAAGATTTGAAGTTCTTCAACCTCAGCATGTGTTGCACACAGCAAGAGTGGTAAGCCTTTGTCTTCTCATTCAAATAGTACCGGGATGTGTTCACATGGACATATGATGATCTAAAACTTACGACGTGCAAATAATCCAACATGTCATTCCAATCAAGGAAGGGGGCAAGCCATTTCAGCAGAAGCTGAGGAAAGTCCATCCGTCACTTGAACACCTTATACAAAAAGAGTTGATCAAGTTGTTGGATGCACAGATCATATACAGAGTTCATCATTCCACATGGGTTTCCAACCTTGTTCCTATACGTAATAATTCCAGGGAGATCCATGTGTGCATTGATTTCTGAAACTTGAACCCCGCCTCAGACAAAGACAATTACCTCGTGCCGTCTATGAGCATATTTTACAAATAGTATCTAGGGCATAGATGTTTTCCTTACTTGACGGTTTTTTAGGATATGATCAGGTTTTGGTAGCGGAACCTGATCGACTCAAAACTAATTTCGTACCAAGTGGGCTACGTTCGCATATAGACGAATGCCATTTAAGCTTGTGAATGCAGGCGCAACCTTTCAGCGCGCCATGGACATCGCCTTCTGTGGACTCGTCGGAAAGAGTGTAGTGGTGTACCTTGATGATGTGACTGTTTTTTCAAGAAAATGGTCAGACCACATACACCATCTGAAGAAAATATTTGAGCGATGCCGGAAATACGAGATTTCCTTGAATCCAAAAAATAGTGTATTTGTAGTGTCTGAGGGGAACTTCCTTGGACACATCATTTCCAAAAGTGGGATCAAGGTTGATCCGGAATGGGTCTGGACCATTACACATGAGATCCCTCACCCAGCCAACAAGAAAGCAATGTAATCCTTCCTAGGAAAGATAAACTTCCTTAGGAATTTCATCTCGGACTATGCGCAGATAGTAAAACCAATGTAAGGTGTGATCAAGAAAGATGCAGTTTACAGTTTGGGCAAGAGGGAAAATAACGCATTCACCCATATCAAGCAGGCTATAGCAAAAGTGCCTACACTTTACAACCCATATTTTAACAAAGATTTCTTTCTATACACCTTCGCCTTCGACAAATCGCTTGTTGCAGTACTCACTCAGAAGGATGAACTAAACAACGAACATCCCATATCCTTCATGAGCGCAAGCATGCAGGGACCTGAACTCAACTACCCCACCATTGACAAACAATCATATGCAATATGCAAGGCAGTGAAACACTTTAGACCCTACTTGTTGAAGAACCATTGCATAGTCTATGTGCCTCACCTAGCAGTCTATTCATTGCTCGTATAGAAAGAGCTAGGTGAATGACATGAATTGGATCATAGGCTTGCAATGATATGATCTTGACATCAATCCAGTTCACACTATCAAGGGTCATGGTCTCTGGAGACTCGCAGTTGAGGCAGTCCATGCATAGGAGGAAGAAGAAGAGATCGTTGGTTGAGAACAAGAAATCAAGATGTATGATATAGAGTGAGCACCACCCACTGCACGTGGAAACTCTTAGTATGAAAATGTGCGCCAATACCTTAAGCATGGCACCATACCCTCTCACTTCTACATGAGACAGAAGAGGGCACTGCACCCCAAATATTTAGTCTATCAGTTGGTGCACGGAGTGTTTTACAGTTAGCACAGTAATATATTCTTTCTCAGGTGCCTGGAGGCACATGAATCAGAGAAGGTCTTGCATGATCTGCATGACGGACCAGTTGGGGGCCACTTAGCAGGAAATACCACTGCGTATAAATTTATGTGAGCCGGTTTCTACTGGTCCACATTGTTCAACGATACACATGCCTATGCCCACAAGTGCATGATCTTTCAACGATGCATCGGTAAAACATGAAAGTCAGTAGCCCTACTGCACCCTGTTGCAGTGACTAAACCGTTCCAACAATGGGGTTTGGACATCATTGGGGAAATCTTCCCAAATTTTTCAAAATAACACCGCTACATTTTGACAGCTATTGATTACTTCACATGGTAAACATAAGCAGTTCCACTCAAGCAAGTGAACGACGTCTCGGAATCATCTTCCTCCAACAGAACATCATCTCACGCTTTGGCATTCTGGTATCACTTGTGTTTGACAATGCAACTTAATTTTAATCATTTAAGCTTTATGATTTTTCATTGCAATATGGTATTGTGTTGAAACACTCATCTAACTACTACCCATAGGGAAATGGTCTCATAGGATCCACAAACAAAAATCTTATCCGCATAATCAAAAAGACCATTTACTCTGAACAATGTAACTGGCACCTTGCCTTTACGAATGCCTTATGGGTTGTCGCGTAACACCCAAACCCTCTCTAAATACTTCACCATACTTCCTAATTTATGGTGAAGGAGCCATCCTACCACCAAACATTTGCTATCCTGTGCTCCAGTTGTCCTAAGAATCCTAAGGCAACCCTTTTCTGCTAGTTCAGCGTAGGGCAGATACACTTCACAAGCTGCAAGAAGAAAGGATGAAAGCAAAAGAAAAATTTACAATACATCATAATTGTATCAAGAGATGGTTCGACAAGAAGTTTGCAGGGAACGCTAACTTTGATGTTGGTGACTTTGTCTTGAAATGGGAGAAAACCCATGAAGACAAATGCAATCATACAAAGTTCCAGTCCACGTGGATTGGTCTGTACACTGTCCACGAGAAACTTGTCCCACACACATACCATATGCAATCACTTGATGGGAGGATTGGCAATCTTCCTGTGAATGGCCAATATATCAAATATTATTTTCAATGAGTCGAGTCGCACCTCGCGCCATGTACATTGTCAATTTACTGCTTATTGTTTTTGCGCTTTTCTTACTATCTTTCTTTCGTTTTGTTTTGTTTGTTTATTATCATGCTATTTTTGTTTTGTAAATAAGTGATGCCCTCTACTGAGTTCTAGATTTTGAATGAGTATGTGGTTGAGATCTAAAGAGTCTTCTGACACTGCAGCACTTGGCCAGTCCTGCTTCAGTCTTCTCTGTGCTTGGTTATAACTTTTTGCCAATGAAATATTAATGGAAAATATGAACCATCTACAAGGGAAGCTTGGATCCAACCATGAACCTGTGTCCACACTGGAAAACCCCATACCTGTACTTAGCCTTCTACTCTGTGTGTTCAATCTCAACCAACTAGTAGAAACAAGGAAGGGGAAAATCTAAATGAGAAAACCTATGTCAGAGGTCTTACATGCCTCTCTGAAGGAACAACCACTTTTGCTCTCAATAAGTCAGGATCCCTCTTCCATCCCTAAAATAAATAAGTGCCTATGCACAGTCCTCTTTAAAAATACAAAGGTGAAAGAAGAGAAAGGCTTCCTACGCAGAGAGGTGAAGCATGAAACTCCACCAAGGTACTAACCAGGCTCAGTGGTAGTGGAGTAATGCATGTGTTTCTACGTGACTCTGTCGGGGTATTGTCCAGGCTTGCTGGTAGCAAAGCAACACCAAAGATGAAAACTTATACTCTAAAAAAATTTAACTCACGATCCAAACTACCCTTCCCGATTTCGAAACACTATGATCAAGTTGAAACTTCTTGTTGTATCTGATTGAGTTGGAAAAAGGTGAACCATGTCTATCCATGGCATAAGTGGGGAAGCTAAAGTAACCCGGACAGTGATTCAATACTCCCTGAAAGACCAAGGCCTTGTGTTATCAATGGACCAAAACATAGAAGCTGGAGTTCAACCACGTGTGTCGCCAAGTGTTGTAGAGGCTATAACACCATCCAAAATTTTGGCCTGCATCTAATTTCGAAGCTTTCCTTGGGTTTTTCCTTGATGTTTGCAAGCACTCGGGTTCATTCCATGAGCCCGTGTTGAGTCTTTTCACCCTCCATGTTAGATCTCTCACTGGACATCTTTTTGCATGTTACTCACAGTGTCATGCTTACATCCATGTTCTGGCTACATACAAAGTTCGTCTTCATGTGTACAAGTTGCATTTTCTATTTAATCATATGTCACACTTACACATGAAGTTGTATGCACTATCACACAAGTGTCATCGCAGTCTTTCATCTATCTATCGCAAGTGTCGCACTTGTCGCTCACACTGTTAGTCAGTCACACTAAGTGTATGTTGTCTTGATGGTTCGAGGCATCTTGTCATCAAGTCATGTTGAGTGTGTGTTCGCAAGGTCATTCATGTACGAAGTCACTCGTTCACACACTTAGTCATTTTGTTGAAGTTATGTTGACCAGACCAACCCAAACGGCCAAACCTCCATTGAGCTGCACTACGCAATTTCAGCCCTCAGTGAACATGTATTGCTGCCTAGAATTGTGCAGAGCTTGAGGTTGACTCCCATGTAGTATGCACTGCGCAATCCTCGAATCGACTCAATTGACTATCACTTAGAATAGCGCAGAAGTTTCCCAGCAATCCATCTCATTTTGCGCTACCTGCAAGCAACATCAACCAAGCCTCCTATTGATCAACAAGAGAGTTTGACCGGGCAGTGACCTTGGGCCTCACTCCTCCAAAAAATTATGCAGAAGCTGCCAAGCATGCCTATTTCCGCTGACTGAAGAAACTACGCAAACATGCCAAACAAACACCCATTGCCTCTCACTGCACTGCCCTCAAAAATTACGCATATTTTCCAGCTAGTCACCCTATCAGTCGGCCTGTTGCTCATCCTGAAAACTGTGCAATTTTCATGAGCAGTCTCCCTGTTGCACAGCATCCCACTCAGCTCAGAACTACACAGAGATGTCTAGCAGACCAGTCTCCCAACTTTGTGCAATTTTTTCTAGCAGCCTCCCGCAGCTCGTTGCCAGGTCCCCGGAGAAATTGCACAATTTTCACTACCAGTCTCCCTCTGTTGCCTACACTGCCTCCCTGAAAAAATTGCACAAATCTTCCATCCAGTCGAGCCAGATCCTGTAGATAATTGCTGCAAATATGGATTTCTCATCTCATCCAAGAAAGATCCCGCAAACAGTCACTGCTAATCCGGATTGCCCATCTGAGCCTCCCTGTGACCTCTGTGCAGTTTTCATGGACAGTGCCCGCAGCTCACAGCCTAGCTTGAAATCTTCCTTGCACATTTGCATAGCCTTTTCCTCTCTCCCAGTCACCTGCATCCGAAAGCGAAAAACATTGCATCATGGTAGACTAGGAGATTTTTGGATTTGATGTCGTCTCATCATGAGTGATTGTATATACATGTACATGATTGGGACTTGACATGATGACAAATAGGATGAACAAGGAGCACGTGCAAGGAGACTTGTCTACGAATGGATGTACACATGGAGCATGACAAAGTAGAAGCGAAGGAGAGACATGCACATGCAGCATCAAGCGAACACCAAGACCATCGAAGACTCCACACACCTTGTCATGCGGAGGTGAATATATGATACACCAAGAGCACATCCATCACCCAGCAGCACTACAACTTGACATGCACACAACTAGCAGCATGACCATACCAACTCTATCGTGTTGAGTCATGTCATGAGTCATCTCGGCCACATCACTACTGTGGTCCATATTATTGTAATCAATGTAATGTAATGTGGAAGTCTAAGAGACCCACATGTAAATCTTAAGATTCATGTAAAGTTGAAGAGTCATGTAAGTCAAACAGTCATGAGGGAAGTCGAATAATCACAAGGGCCAGTTTTACCCTTGGCTATAAATACCCCTTATTTTTACATGCAAAATACTTTTCACCTTGGCTCCTCCCAGATAGCCTTGAGAGTCTATAGTCTTTTCTTTGAGGAGCGAGCGGTGGCTCCAATGCCCTACTATCGAGGTTAGTGATGTAATGGTGTACCAATGTGTCTTGTAACTTTCCCTTAATTCATAAGCCTGATAATAGGGCAGCAATTTTTCACACATGTATTATATTTGTTTGCAATACTATTCTTTCGACACTTGTAATGCATTTTGCTTTTACCTGTATAAATAAGTTGAACTATTTCAGTTGTTCTAATACATATGCTTACGAAAATGTGTTGTATAAGTTGTTAATGTTGTCTCGCCCGTGTGGGCTATCCCACCAAACACTTGACAGAATCATCCTCGTAAACTTTTTATAACGACCGTCGCACTCGTGTGTACTACTCCACTGGGTGTTGTATGTGGCGTCTGTTCACTGTGTGTTTGTGACTGCTGCATCCGTGTGGAATACTCCACCGAAATTTCTGCATGTCCTATTCTGTTGTGTGTCTCTGACAAAGTTGGGACTATTCCCTTTCGTCTTGAGACTCACTTCCACCCTCTCCCTCTGCAATGAAAGAACCTTGACACAAGTAACACTAAGCACTCACCAAGCACTTGAACCTAGATGTCCGAAGACAAAGCAAACCACTCTCATGTGCTAACAAGCAAGAGCTAAAGCATATCTTTAAGATAATGGGAATCGAGCCATCATACCAAATGGGACTCCTACACCAAACGGTGTGAGTTCTAGTTGGGACTTCAAACCGGGGAGATCCCCTGAATATTGGCAGGTCTAGCACCGTCAACAAACTTCTTTGGCTTATTTAATGGTTTGATGATTAAGTTGGTTCAATAATTTGATATAGTGATTGGTTATTGGGCTTAAATAATGGTAGTGGGTCCAGTCTAAAATTTTATAAAACATTGCCTACAGATTTGATGTTTTGGTTCATGCGGATCCATTATGAAATATAGCGTGGTTTGCGGAAGTTCTGAAGGTTGGAGCCTTCAGTGAGAAATTCAAAGCTTCCTTCCAGTGGTAGTTGGTAAATCAGATCAGGGGGTAGGATCTCCCTTTTAGTGGGTGCCTGTAAACGAGATTAGGGGGTTGGAGCTCCCTTCCAGTGGATGCTGGAGAACGAGAGAGGATTGTAGCCTTCTTCATGTGGGCACAGTCTGCACCAGTACAAGATTGTAAGAAAAATTTCATTATAATAAAAAATAAATACAGAGATAGCAACAACAGTGGTTTTTTCCCACATTGGTTTTCCACCTAAATATCTCGGTGTTCATGTGTGTTGATGTATTTGTTATGTGTGATAGTTTATTATTTTCTTACTACACATGGTTACTATTTAATTAATGTATAAATAATTATTTATGCACTGGTTCAAGTTAAACGGATGATGAATTAGTTGAAAAGTTAGTTAACTGAATATACACTACTTATCCTCATCACAGTCGTGTACATATGTTGGTTCACTGAATTAAAGTCACGTACAGAAATATGAATAATAAATTTAAAGGTTTTAGTGAGTTTTAAAATACTGATTCACCCCCCCCCCCCCCAAGTATTTTTCCCAACAATTGGTATTGGAGCAGGTCCTTCAGAAGAAGATTTATCGCTTGAAGGAGATAATCAAGATGATGGGAAAGAAGAATATAGCTCGAAGGAGGCATTCAAAAAAATGTGACAGTGATATATCAGATGCAGTGACAATAATAGATGTCAACAAATAATCAAGTTTGAGAGCATCGTGCTTTCTATTTATCAAGAATGAAGAAGACGGTAACAAAGATTTATCAGGTATGGGATTTCATTCTAACTGTGGTCCATTTCCTTTTCTATGCAATAATGATAGTGATGATGACAGTGAAACCACTTAACTTGCACTCATGGGTAAAAGTGACAGTAAGAATTTTAAAGAGAAAACAAATTCAAAAATGATGGTCATAGAAGTAGAAGAACAAGGCAAGTCAAAAAGAATGGACAATGAAGGGGTACCTATGTTAAGCAATGATAATTATCACCAATGGAAAGAAAATATGAAATCTAATGTAATGAGCTGTAATGTTTGGTATCTAGTATGTAATGGCTACACCAAAAATCCTCCATAAGACAAGGAAGTGAAAAAGAACAGTAAGGAATTAAGTGACATCATTAATATCATACTTGATTCAACATTAAACAGGGTTATGCATTATACAACTACAAAGCAAGTGTGGGATAAGCTACGAGCAAGACATGAATAAATCCAAAAGGAAGATTCCTCGTCAATGGAACTACCAAGTAATTTTATCCCTAACATAGTGTCAAAAAATGAACATGATAACAAAACAACCTTTGTTATGTCAGATGGAGTTCTTGATTTAGAAGAAGACGAGTTAGAAGAAATTTTTGATCTTAGAACAAAACTTGATCTTGCTTTGAAAAATATTGTTAATCTTAAAGATAATTTGTAGGCATATGATAACAAGGATCATATTAAATCCATAAATGTTGCTATGGAATCTAACCAATATTGTGAAGGTCTTGAAGTTGAGATCGTCTCTCTAAGAGGAGATCTTGAAAAATCAAATAAGCGGAATGAAGAACTACTTCAAGCATTTGAAGAACAAGAAAATGGGAAAAAAAAAAGATTCTCAAATTAAAGGAGAAAGTGGAAGAAGGAAGAAGGGTTGAAGAAGATATGATGAAGCAGTATCTAGAAAAGGAAAAGAAATATCAAAGAATGGAGGTTGAGGTAAACATTCTAAAAGGTAAATTATAAGAAAAAGATAAAAATTTGAGATTTCAATATAGTACTAATATTTTGGATAATATTCTTAGTAGTCAGAGGTCTCCCGCCATCAAATTTAGTCTCGGTTATCATGTAATTGTTGAAGGATAATATAGTTCACAAGTTGATGCAAGTAATTTAAAGGGTAACAATGCAAAACATGAAATTCTCAAAAAAGAGATAAGAATTCAACTTGATCAACAACCAAGGCAAGTGAATTTTCAAAGGAAAAAATTTACCCCTAATGTTAATCGATTCTCTCCTCTAATCAATAATATTGAATTTTTATTTGTCATAATTATGGACATGTTGCAGCCAATTGCAGAAGTAGATTGTCTCAATCTCAAGCAAATAACTACTTCACAGAAAGATCATCAGCTTCCAAGTACTCAGGGTTCTTTAATGGATATTTTTTAGCTTGCAATATAATTGGTCACGAAGCTATTAATTGCAATAAAAGGAATATGAAATAAAAATATTATGATTCCTCTGCTCATATAAGATGTTATGCTTGTAACAAGTTTGGGCATGTAGCAAAAGAATGCAGGAATAAATCTATGGATTGTCTCAAACAACATCGCAAGCAATGAGATAAGAATATTGATGTCAGAAGACCTGACAGATCCATCAACATTTCTCATAATAAGAAAAAAGAAGAAGAAAATGAATGGTACATAGACAATGGATGCTCTCATCACATGACTGGAGATAAGAGTAATATGGAGTCTCTCAAGAAAAACCAATATGGTAAGGTTATTCTTGGAAATAATGCTACAGCAAAAGTTCTAGGAAAATATAGAGCCATAATTAATAAACATAGAGGGTCGTTTGTTCCTTTATTAGTTCAAGGGCTAAAGCTGAATATTCTAAGTGTAGGTCAAATGGTAGATAAAGGAAATGTAATTGTATTTACAACAACCAAATGCAAAGTTATAAATGGAGAATCTGGAAAGGTCATAGCAAGATGATATAGAAACCCATACAATTTATATGTTCTTAGAGAACTGAATTCTTGCATATATGAGGAAAATTCAGAATCAGAGTAAAAGAAGATGGTGCCCATTGCATTTCATTATTCTTAAAAGAATACTTCTAATAGATACTACAGAAGTGATGTGAGGTACATGACCTCATGAGAACAAAATATGATTACCGGGTCATCACGATTAGTGATGTATAATAAATGGGGGAGAAATAAATATGTTGATGATGATTCCCATGGTTGTTTTAATATTCATGATTACTAACAGGACATCATATGTCGTAACAGTAAACAGGTATAGACAGTACAAGCTCAGGGGGAGTTGTGGTTATGAAAACTCAACATTTTACCTTTTGTACGTAGATCCTATGAAGGACAGTCATGTATATACACAAGTTCATATCCATATAGTCGTGTATGTTTCTCTATGATGAAGAAACAATAGGAATGTCCCAGGGAGAAGTTATGATATGATTCAGTTAATTATTATTTGGCTTTCTCTTTCTGAATTTGGTTTGTTACAGTCAATGGATGCTACTTAGAAATGGTATTGGATTATAATAGTTTATAAGTTACTGCAATATGACATGGATTTACTTATTGATAAAGTTGCTTTGATAATGATACTGAAGGATGAGTTGATGTGATCAGAACTGATAGTGAACAGTTAGCACAGGTTCATGGGGAGCATTTGTTATTCTTCTAATAGTTCATTGTTGGAAATATGATTGCTTGAGAATTTGTTGTTACATAATGATGCTTATATTAATGATGTTGCTAAAGATACTCATGTTGCTGAAGTTTATGAATTATGACTATATGTTGCATCATGTTATGTTGCTATCGTGGGTTGCCTATGATGAAATCATGGATGATACTTATATATTGCTTAAGCCACATAGTTGTTATGATGCTATTGATCATATTCATGATGATAGAAGTATATTTTGATGGTGCATACGGTACATATGTTATGTTGATTACATGTTGATCTTCATAAGTTCAAGGAGATGAACAAATCTTGATTATATGACCTCATATTTGATGATGATGAGAGTCACTCATTACTTTTATGTTGTTGTTATTACACCATCAAAGATGCATAAGTTGCATATGGTGCAGTTATGGATGATGATGCCTATAGTGATTTGTTCTCACACGTACATGATATGTTGCACATGGTATATTGTTTGAGGATTGTTGCTCTTGATGGTATCAAGGAGATGGGTTACTAACAAAGTTTGATATATGATGGTGAGCTCATGGTTTTCTATTGATGACTTTTCTCATTGATGAGAACATAAATACATACTACTATCTCCGTGTCATGGGATATCATTGATAGTTGAATTATAGATAAGGATATTATGGATGATTACTTAAGTCGCATGTTGATGAAGTGGTGTTGGTGTGATAGTTATTCTTACATGAAGAAAATGGGACAAGAGAATGATGTTACTACAAGTTTCATGAAGATGTGGTTATTAATATACTACTACTAACTAATACTTACGGACATGGCATATTTAGTCGCATATTGATGATGTTGATCAATGATGCTACTTTTCCTCATATTACTTTATTTTGATATTCTTGGTTCTCACATATGTTGATTGATGCATGAAAATATATGTTTCTATGCTACAAAATATCCATATGCTTTTCATGAACATGGATTGAGGCTCTTCCTACTAAAGGAAACAGAAATTTGACCTTTATGAGGTCAAGAGGATGAGCTAATAGGAGATATCTATGGAAAAATATTATGTTTTTGATGTTGCATAATTGGTCACATTTTGATGACATTAAATCTACATTATGTTATCTTGAAAATTGGTGATGAAAATGTGCATGTTGTTGTTCATGTTGTTGTTAATAGATGCTTATGGTGCAAATCCTATATGTTGTATGATGAGTTTTGATGACTATTGAGGTCTTTGGAGTTGGTTATAAATGCCATATATGTCTCTTGAAGTAAAGGTCATGTAAATACCTATGTTATAAATCATTGTTAAATTCAGTCATGTATGGACTAGTGTGGTTAAGTCATCTAATCTCGTCATTTTGGGCATGTAATGTAGTGTTGAGTCAAATATTTAACCCTATTGTGTTGGGTGATCAATGTAATCATGAGTCATTAGTGATAGGAAAGGTCATGTATGGTTGAGTCATAGAGTCATGTACGTCTTTGTATATCTTCAAAAAAATTAGCATGTGCTCAAGGAGAGGATGGTCAGTATTCATAGTTCTTAGCAGATTAGATCTACAGTGATCATTTCACCAAAGGGAGAGAAGCCTTCATTCAGCATTGGTCATCCATTTTCCCTTGATATCAAAGGGGGAGAGAAGCTTGGTATTTTGGGAATTCTTGGTGACTTGGGAGAGAAACTTAGTATATCTACATATGTGTTTACAAATATCTACATGTGATGGTGACCAAACACCAAAGTGGTTGCCATCAAGTCCAAAGGGGGAGATTGTTGGCATTATGACAAATGTGTTTTCCTTGATGGCAACCTACTTAATAAACATTCCAACGTGATGGTAGCAGGATGAGTATTAAGTCCAGTACAAATGTGACAGAAAGATTGGACAAAGGAATATTAGTTCAGAGACATAGGAATGATAACGATGAAGTTTGAAGAAGTA
Organism: Pinus tabuliformis; assembly: GCA_031772625.1. Taxonomy (NCBI): domain Eukaryota; kingdom Viridiplantae; phylum Streptophyta; class Pinopsida; order Pinales; family Pinaceae; genus Pinus; species Pinus tabuliformis. The sequence continues at coordinate 1,126,278,403 of CM062811.1, read as the reverse complement.
TACGCAGATTTTGTGAAGCAAAGTCACGTATACGTAGTTTTTGTGAAGCAAAGTCATGTACATAGGCAGGTATAGTGAAGCAAAGTCACTTACAATTTTTGCACCATGGTATTTTCAATACCAGAGGTCTTTACCATGGTATTGGCCCATAGTAATGAGCGTGACAATGGATATTTGATCTCGTCAAACAATGCAATCGGCATAACTATGGAATTGACCTAAGGTACTGGTTAAGGCATAAACTATATAAGGAGATGGAGATCAAAGTTGTTCTTTATAGTGTGCATGATATGAGTTATTGATGAATTGTTTGATCTGAAATAAGTGTGCACCCGGGAGTGTGATGATGGATCAGATCTATAATGACTACACATTACATAATATGCTTATTGGTTGATAGATTTGTGATGATAATGTTATGAAGTGTGTTTTTCACAGTATATGTCGAGATTTAGGTTTGATTGATGTTGTATTGTGCAGCAAATGTATGATTCAATAGTTACAAATCTGTACGCGGGTTTTATTCAAAAATATCACCTACACACACGGATATGTTTCTGAGTAATCGCGTATCAATTTTGTTGTATGGACAGATCTGTATGCGAGTATTCTTCTTCAAAGGCACGTATATACGCAGAAGTGTCTTACAAGGGTCATGTACATATGTCATGGTTTTGCTATATATGATGTCTAATCGGTCTTGTTGTGTTTAATATTGTCTATCAATGAAGTATTTCATGATTATATTTGTTTGAGAGTGTTGGTTAAGGTTCCACTGATTATGTTATGAAATTTTGAATATTAATGTTGCTTTTATGAGATGATTTGTATTTGGTTCGGATATCTATGACAAGGTCAGTATGTGTTGTAGTGATCTATTTCAGTAATGCAGTGATTAAGTTTCAAGGTTCAGCGTTTTGAGATTTGTACGCGGGTTAGTTGAAGAGAAAGCACGTATGTACGTAGGTATGTCTCACAATAGTAGCATATATATTCTGACATAAGATTGACCAGGGCTTGCAGTGATAGGATCTGGTTTCTTTGATGAACTGTAAGTGGTCTGGAATTCTAATGAAGAGTATACAGTGATATGAGATGATCTAGCTGCTTTGGTTTATTCAATGATTTGATGATTAAGTTGGTTCATGAATTTGATACAATGATTGGTTTTTGATATTGGGCTTAAATTATGGTAGTGGATACAGTCTGAAAATTTGATAAAACGTGGCCTACAGTTTTAATTTTTTGGTTCAGGTGGATCTAGTGGTAGTTGGTAAATCATATTAGGGGTAGAAGCTCCCTTCCGGTGGATGCCGGTAAATGACATCAGGGGTTGGAGCTCCCTTCCAGTGGATGTTGGATAACGAGAGAAGGTTGTAGCCTTCTGCAAGTGGGTACATGCGTGCTGGTATGAGTTGCACCAATGCAAGATTGTAAAAAAAAAAAATCATTATAATAAAAGATGAAGACAAAGACGATAGCAACGGTGGTTTTTGCCCACATTGGGTTTCCACCTAAAAATAAAGGTGTTCATGTGTGTTGATGTATTTCATATGTGTGTTGGTTTATTTTGTTCTTAATACACATGGTTACTATTTAATTAATGTCTAAATAAGTACTTATGCATTGGTCCAAATTAAACAGATGATAAATTAGTTGAAAAGTTTGTTAATTGAATATAAGCTACTTATCCTCATCACAATTGTGTACATACGTGAATTAGAGTCACGTACATAAATATGGATAAGAAATTTAAAGGTTTTAGTGAGTTTTAAAATACTGATTCACCCCCCCTCCCTCGGTATTTTTCCCAAAGATTGGTATCATAGCAGGTCCTTCAAAAGAATCTTGATTGCTTGAAGGAGATCCATCAAGATGATGGGAAAGAAGAAGATAGCTCGAAGGTGGGATTCAGAAAATTGTGACAATGATATATCAAATACAGTGACAGTTACAGATGTCACCGAATATTCAGGTTTGGGAGCACCCCGCTTCCTATTGATCAAGAATGAAGAAGATGGTAACAAAGAATTATGAGGTATGGGTGCTTGTTCTAATTGTGGTCCATTTACTTGTCTATGTAATAATGATAGTGATGATGACACTGAAACAAATGAACTTACACTCATGGGTAAAAGTGAAAGTAATCATTTTAAAGAGACATCAGACGAGGACGTTCAAAATTCCTCCATCGGACGAGGAAGTGCAAAAGAACAGTAAGGCATTAAGTGACATCATTAATAGCATATTTGATTCAATATTAAACAGGGTTATGCATTATACATCTGCAAAGAAAGTGTGGGATAAGCTATAAGCAATCCATGAAGAAATCCCAAAGGAAGATTCCCCATCAGGGGAACCACCAGGTAATTTTATCCCTAATAATGTGTCAAAAAATGAACATGATAACAAAAAAAAAATTGTTATTTCAGATGGGTTTGTTGATTCAAAAGAAGACAGGTTAGAAGAATTTTTTCATCTAAGAACAAAACTTGATCTTGCTTTGAAAAATATTGTTAATCTTAAAGATAAGTTGTAGCCATATGTTAACAAGGATCATAATGGTTTGTAGATTTATGTGGTGTGGTTTTTGAGATTATGGATTCGGATATTCCACAGTATTCATTTTCATTTTGTCTATGTTTTGCATCTAGAACAGTACTCATCCTCAAGATTGATTCTACAAAGAAGAGAAAAGGGAGCTATAAATATGATCTGGTATTTTGTCAAGTTGGGGAGTCGACTAGCTCAAGATGAATGATCACTTACTATTTAAACAAATTTTTATTTCAATTCATTTTCATTATCTTGTTATTTAATTAATAAATTATTTATTTATAAATCTTTCTATGATACTCTATTTTATTTTAATAATGATTTTTATGGATTAATGCTCTAATTATTGCTAATATATATTAATATGAGTTATATTATACTCAGTTAATATAAATCTTGATATTATTAATTTCATTACTACACTTTTGTTTTCAATTTTATTTTTTTTCAAATTTTTGTAATAAGTTTTTTCTTGATTCTTTAATAAATTATATTTTAATTTTATTTTAATTAAATTATAATTTCTTTTTTTTTTTATTTATTGAAGAGAAGTATTAATATATTACTTTACTAATATTTTGATTTTTGATTTATTTAAGCCTATGTTATTAGTTTATTGCTAATATATTCTAAAATGAATCTTAACTATACTTAATATCAAATCATGTTACTAGATTATATAAGTAGTATTACTTAATAATACTTAATATTATTTTTAGGGGTAGGAGAGGGGTGGAGATGGGTTAACCAAGGATTGGGTCAAAGAAGGGAGGGGTTCCAAAAGGGGGGAGGGTTAAAATTCACAGGGGTGGAGCATGAGAGGGTGATAGGGAAATTTTAGGAGAGGGGGAATGTGATATAGGAGAGAATTGGGAGGGGTAGGGGGCGGAGGGTAGGAATGATGAAGAATGGTAAGGGTGATGTGAAAGGGAGAGCATTTTATTCATTGCGGGGGAGAAGGGAAATCCAATTTCTGCTAACTTCCAAGCCTCCATCCGTATTGAGGTTATGCGGGTGCTTGATGATTTCAAGTGCCTCCCGCACTTTACGTTTAAAATGATGTTTTTAATTGGCAATGACCTTTGTGTCTTCAAGGAAGATATGGTGATTTTTGGAGGTATTGAAGCTAAGATCGTCTCTCTAAGAGAAGATCTTGAAAAATCAGATAATCAGAATGAAGAACTACTTCAAATATTTTAAGAGCAAGAAAATGGGCGGGAAGAAGAGATTCTCAAATTAAAGGAGCAAGTAGAAGAAGGAAGAAGGGTTGAAGAAGGTATGAAGAAGCAATATCTAGAAAATTAAAAGCAATATCAAATAATGGAGGTTGATGTAAACATTCTAAAAGGTAAATTATAAGAAAAAGATAAACATTTGAGATTTCAAGATAGTACTAATATTTTGGATAATATTCTTAGTATTCAAAGGTCTCCCACCATCAAACTTGGTCTTGGTTTTCATGAAATTGTTCAAGGAGAATCTAGTTCACAAGCTAATGCAAGGAATTTAAAGGGTAACAATGAAAAACTTGAAATGCTCAACAAAGAGATAAGAAGTCAACTTGATCAACAACCGAGGAAAGTGAATATTCAAAGAAAAATGTTTACTCCTAATGGTAATCGATTCCCTCCTCTGATCAATAATATTGAATGGTTTGTGTCATAATTATGGGCACGTTGCAGCCAATTGTAGAAGTAAATTGTTTCAATCTCAAGCAAATAACCACTTCACAAAAATATCATTAGCTTCCAGGTACTTCGGCTTCTTTAAGGGATACTGTTTTTCTTGCAATATATTTGGTCACAAAGTTATTAATTGCAATAAAAGGAATATGAAACAAAAATATTATGGTACCTCTGCTCATATAAGATGTTATACTTGTAGCAAGTTTTGGCATGTAGCAAAAGAATTCAGGAACAAATCTATGGATCACCTTAGACAACATGGCAAGCAATCAAATAAGAATATTGATGTCAGAAGAAATGAAAAAGATGGATCCACCAACATTTTTCATAATAAGAGGAAATAATAAGAATAGATAAGGTGTAGTCTTGCTCTTTTCTCATTTGAAGAAGAAGATGAATGGTACATAGACAGTGGATGCTCTCATCACATGACTAGAGATTAGAGTAAGATGGAGTCTCTCAAGAAAAACCAGTATGGTAAGGTTATTTTTGGAAATAATTCTCCAGTAAAAGTTCTGGGGAAAGGTAGAGCTATAATTAATAAACATAGAGGAGCAGTTGATACTTTATTAATTTAAGGGCTGAACAAAAATATTCTCAGTGTAGGTCAAATGGAAAATAAAGGAAATGTAATTGTATTTACATTAACAAAATGAAAAGTTATAGATGAAGAATCTGGAAAGGTCATAGCAAGAGGATATAGAAACCCAGACAAATTATATGTGCTTAAAGAACTGAATTCTCACATATATGAGGAGGATTCAGACTCGGAGTAAAAAAATATGGTGCCCATTGCAGTGCATTATTCTTAAAATAATAATTCTAGAAGTGACTGTAGAAGTGATGCGATGTACATGACCTCATGATAACAGATGATGATTATAAGGTTCTCAATATTAGTGATGTATAATCTCAAGGGGAGCAATACATATGTTGATGATGATTCCCATGGTTGTTTTAATATTCGTGATTAATTAGGGGATTTTTGAGGTCTAAAATGGACCTCCTAGGGAAATTATAAAATAGTAGTGGAAATAATAAAATAGTATTATATTACATCATCAAATTTTAGAGGAAAAAAAGAAAAAACTATTTTTTCAACTTATCTCCCTATGGGTTTACTCCAATTTCGAGTAGAAACACTCATTGGATGTAGAATTTCATTCCTAATCCAAAGAGTACCCATGTTGCATACTTTCGATGGACCCTGCTACACGAAAGATGAGAAATACATGAAAAAAAGTGATTGAAATCACGTTTTTTCATGTATTTCTCATTTTTCATGTAGCAAGGTCCATCCAAAGTATGCAACATGGGTACTCCTTGGATGAAGAATTAAATTTTACATCCAATGAGTACTCTCACTCAAAATTTGAGAAAAACCTTAGGAAGATAAGTTAAAAATACAAGTTGAAAAAGTAGTTTTATTATTTTATTATTTTTTAATCTTTTTATTTTTTTACTCCAAAAATGGTGAATCATCCTCCATGGTTGACATCATCATCTTGAATCCTATTGGTTCTTATGAATTTTATTTTGGTTGTACATTTTTCTTAGGAGGCCCATTTTAGACCTCAAAAGTCCCCTAGTGTACTAACCGTACATCTGATGTAGTAACAGTAAACAAGTACAGAAAGTACAAGCTCAGGGGGAGTTATGGTTATGAAAAATCAACATTTTGCTTTCTGTACGTTGATCCTATGAAGGAAAGTTGTCTATCTACACAAGTTCAAATCCAAACAGTCATGTATGTTTCTCTATGATGAAGAAACAATATGACTGTCCCAGGGAGAAGTTATGATTGTTGAAAATAACAACAAGAAATGACAAAAATAGAAATGCTAAAAATAACATTGCTATAACTAGCATTTCAGGATATACTCCAACTCTGTTGAAAATAGCATCAAGAAATGATAAAAATAGAAATGCTAAAAATAGCATTGCTATAGATGGCATTTCAGGATATATTCCAATTTTAATTTGTCCTTGAATTAAAATTTGAATTTAGTCTCAGCAGCAACTTGAAAAATAATTAATTAATTCATCTTGAGTTAATTAGTTGGAGAAATTCAAACATGAAGTATTTAAATTGAAGACATGCAACAGTTATCCCTTTGATTGAGGAAGTTATCCCTTAATTAAGGAGATAAGGATGAGTTTTATTTGAGTTGTAATTAGTTAGCTCAGTTAACTGAGTTAAGTCCAGATAGATTAGTTCCAAACAGTTTGTGGAACTGATTGTGAGTTCAATTAGTTAATGCATGCATGCATGCAACTAGTGTTCTCCATATAACTGAATATTCTCTCATAAATAACTCATGCATGTCAGTTCAGACAGAGACCCAGTTGAGATTAAAGGAAGGGACAGTGTACTATTAGTTGCAAGAATTTTCCTATAAGAAAATATCTTGCATGCAGAAGGAATTCATTCCTTCAGGATTGCGCAGTTACTACAGAGGTCAAAGTAGTGTGTGAGGTGAGAATCACACAGGTGGCAGCTGGAGGACCCAGGAGAAACTGTGCAAGGAAATAGGAGGCTTGGAGTACTGAAGGAAGGCATATGTGTTGTCTATTCTGTCTATGAACAGCAGTGAGGGATTGTACTAAGAGTTGGATAGCTTGTGAGCTAAAGCTTTGTGTAATCTGATATATTTCCACTTATATGATAATACAGATAGCAGGGTTTTTAGCTGAGGCTTTCCCCAGAGTATTATTCTGTGATTCATGTGTGGTTGAATCTTGTTCTCTGTTATATGTGTTATGTTTGATCTTTCTCAAAATCTATTAAGCTTCCACAAGTTTGATAGTAGAAGTAGATCAAGTATTTTGCTTTAGTTACATTTCATCATTAGTTGATCTACAGTAGGAATTTCTACAATGATATGCTTCAGTTAGTTATTATTTGGATTTCTAGTTCTGACTTTGGTTTATTACAGTCATTGGATGCTACTTAGAAATGGTATTGGCTTATAATAGTTTATGAGTTACTGTAATATGACATGGATTTATTGATTGATGAAGTTGCTTTGATGACCTTATTTATGGATGAGTTAATGTGATCAAACCTGATAGTGAACGGTTGGAACAGGTTCAGGGGGAGCATTTTTTACGCTTCTAATAGTGCATTTTTGGCATATTGATTGCTTAAGAATTTTTTATTACATAATGATGCTTATATTAATGATGTTGCTGAAGATTCTCATGTTTCTGAAGTTTTTGAATGATGACTATATGTTGCATCCTGCTATGATGCTATCATGGGTTTCTTATGATGAAATCATGGATGATACTTATATATTTCTTAAGCCACATAGTTGTTATAATGATACTGATCAAATTTACGATGATAGAAGATTTTTTTGATGATGCATATGGTACATATGTTATGTTGCCTACATGTTGATCTTCATAATTTCAAGGAGATGAACAGAGCTTGATTATACAACCTCATTATTTGATGATGATGAGTGTCACTCATTACTTTTATGTTGTTATTACACCTTCAAATATGCATAAGTTTCATATGGCTCAGTTATGGATGATGATGTGTATAGTGCTTGGTTCTCACACGTACATGATATGCTGCACATGGTATATTGTTTGAGGATTGCTTCTCTTGATGGTATGAAGGAGATGGATTACTAACAAAGTTTGATAAATGATGATGAGCTCATGGTTTTCTATTGATGACTTTTCTCATTGATGATAAGCTAGATACAAACTACTATCTCTATGTCATGGGATATCATTGATGGGTGAATTATAGATAAGGATATTATCATGGATGATTACTTAATTTGCATGTTAATGATGTGGTGTTGGTGTGATATTTCTTCTTGCAAGAATAAAATGGACCAAGAGAATGACGTTACTACATGTTTCATGAAGACATGGTTATTAATATACTACTTCTACATATGCTAAATGATACTTGGAGAGATGGCATATTTAGTCACATATTGATGATGTTGAGGAATGATGCTACTTTTCCCTATCTTACTTTATGTTGATATGCTTGGTTCTCACATATCTTGATTGATGCATGAAAATATCTGTTTCTATGCTACAAAATATCCATATGCCTTTGATGAACATGGATTGAGGTTGTTCCTACTAAAGGAAAGAGCGAGTTGACCTTGATGAGGTCAAGAGGATGAGTTTATAGATCTCTACGGAAAAATATTATTTTATTGATGTTGCATACTTGGTCACAGGTTGATGACATTAAATCTACTTTGTCTTATTTTGCAAATTGGTGATGAAAATGTGCATGGTGTTGTTCATGTTACTGCTGACAGATGCTTATGGTGCAGATCCTATATGGTACATGATGATTGTTGATGATTATTGAGGTCTTTGGACTTTGTTATAAATTTCATATATGCCTCTTGATGTAAAGGTCATGTAAATACATATGTTATAAATCATTGTAAAATTCTGTCATGTATGGACTATTGTGGTCAAGTCATCTAATCCCATTTTGGGCATGTGATGTAGTGTTGAGTGAAATATGAAACCCCACTATGTTGGGTGATCAATTTAAGCATGAGTCAATGGTGATAGTGTTGATGGTGCTAGACCCACCAACATCCAAGGGATCTCCCTGGTATGAACTCCCAACTAGACCTCACATCGCTCAGTGTAGGATTACTATCCGGTATGATCACCCAGTTATCATTATCTGGAAGATATGTCTTAGCTCTTGCTTGTCAACACATGAGAGTGGTTCAGTTAGTCTTCAAAAAGTGAGGTTCGTGTGCCTGGTGAGGGCTTAGTGTAACTTATATCTAATTTATTTCACTACAGAGGAAGAGGGTGAGAGTGAGTCTCAAGTCAAGAGTGAATAGTCCCAACTCACGTAAAGACACACAACAGAGTAGTCCACATAGATGCGGCAGTCACAAATACAAAGTGAATAGATAGCATGTACAACACCCAGCATAGTAGTCCACACGAGTGCGATGGATGTTATAACAAGTTTACAAGAGTGAGTATGTCTTGTGTCCAGCGGAGTAGTCCACACAGGCGAGACAGTGATAAAAACTGACATAACACATTTCCAATAGTGTATGCACTAAAAAAATTGAAATAGTTCAACTATCTTAGTACAATTTAAAGAAACATGCATTACAAGCATCCAAAGAATAGTCTTACAAATGAATACAATACATGTGTGAAAATGTGTTTGCCTATTAACAGGTTTCTGAATTAATCAAAAGTTCCAAGACACATTCGTACACCATACATCACTAACCCCTATAGTGGGGCATTGGAGCCACAACTCGCTCCTCAAAGAAAATACTACAAACTCTCAAGGCTATGTGGGACGAGCCAATGTGAAAAGTCTCATTGCATGTAAAAATGAGGGGTATATATAGCCAAGGGTGAACTTGACCCTTGTGACTCTTTGACTTCTCTCATGACTATTTGACTTACATGACTCTTCAACTTCATATGTGGGTCTCTTGGACTTCCAGGTTACCTTACTTTGATTACAACACATATGTCCCATAGTAGTGATGTGTCCAAGACGACTCATGACATGACTTGACATAACACTGTTGGTATGTACATGCTGATGGTGGTGTCCATGTCGAGTTGTTGTGTTGTTGAGTAATGAGTATGCTCTTGGTGTATCATAGCTTCACCTCTGAATGAAAAAGTGTGCGGAGACTTTTATGGGCTTGGTGTTCGCTTGATGTTGCATGTGCGTGTGTCCCCTTCATTGGTACTTGGTATGTTTCATGTGTTCATCTGTACACAAACAAGTCTCCTAGCATGCACTCATTATTTGTCATGTTTGTCGTCATGCCATGTCTCATTCATGTATTTGTTTCTGCAATCACTCATGACGAGACGAAATCAAAACCAAAAATCCCCTAGTCTACCATGATGCATCATCTTTCATTTCCGGGTGCAGGTGACCGAGAGAGAGGAAAAGGCTTTGAAACTGCGCAAAGCACATTTTAGGTCGGGATGCGAGGCTCTGGAGCACTGTCGGGAAAAACTATGCAGAGGTCACTAAGAGGCTGGGTTGAGTAGTTCGGGACAATAGTGACATCTATGGGATATGGTAACAGGAGGCACTAGTAATGAAAATTGCACACTTTTCCAAAGGAGGTCGGGATCGAGCTGTGGGAGCCTGCTGGTGAGAACTGTGCAGTTCTAGGAGACAATCAATCAGGACCTAACTGCGTAGTTTCCGGGAATAGCGGGGTGTCGGGCAGCAGATGGAATTTCAATGAAAATTGTGCAGTTTTTAGGAGGAGTGGAGAGCAGGCCAGCAAGGGGACTTCCTGGCAAAACTGCGCAATTTCCTAGGACAGTGCAGTGACAGGAATCAGGTGTCTGTCCCTCATGTCTGCGCAGTTTCTTCAGGTAGTGCGAGCAAGCAGGCTGGACAACTACTGCACAGTTTTAGAGATGAGTGTAGTCCTGGGTCACTCCTCAAGTCAAATTTTTTGGTTGACCAGCAAGAGGCTTGCGGGAAGCACAGACTGAGATGGCTTCTTGGGAAACTTCTGCATTGTTCTGGGTGACAGTCAGTTGGGTTGATTCCATAATTTCATAGTGCAAACTGCCTAGAGGGCAGCCTCAAGCTTTGTGCAGTTCTGGGCAATAGTGCTTGGTCACTGAGGGCTTAGATTGCTCAGTGGAGGTCTGGCTGATGGAGGGTGGTCCCGTCGACAGATCTTCAGAAAAATGGTTAAGTGTGTGAGTGATTGAACTCGTGTATACATGACCTTGCAAACAAACACTCAATGTGACTCAATAACAAGACACCTCAAACCACAAGAAAACATATGATCAGTGTGACTGACTAAAGGGTGAGAGCGATAAGTACGACACTTGAGATAGATCATTAAACAACCGTGAAGACACTTGCATGACATTGTTTACAAATTTGTGTGTGAATGTGATAGATGTTTACATAGCGAACACAACTTATACACACAAAGATAGACCTTCAACATAGCTATAACAAGACCGCAAGTATGATATAATGGCAACCAATATGCTAAAATATGATCGGTGATCGGTCAAGAAAAGAGGGTGTAAAGACTCGACAAGCATGGGATGAGCCCAAGTTTTTACAACCATCAAGGAAAAACCAAGGAAGGCTCTGAACTTGGATTCATGCCAAAATGTTGGAGGGTGTTGCAGCCGCTATAACACTTGGCGACACACTGGTTGAATACGAGCTTCTTCGTTTTGGTTCGTTGATAGAACAAGGCCTTGGTCTATTCAAGGAGTATTGAATTGATGTGCAAGTTACTTCGGTTTCCCCACTTACCCCATGGACAGACATGGTTCACCTTTTTCCAACCCAGTCAAACACAACAACAAGTTTCAGCTTGATCACAGTGTTTCAAAATCAGGAAGGGTAGTTTAGCTCGCAAGTTTAAAATTTTCAGAGTATAAGTTTTCATCTCTGGTGTTGCTCCACTGCTAGCAGGCCTAGATAGTACCTCAACGAAGTCACACAGGAACACACGCATTTCTCCACTACTAGCGAGCCTGCATAGTACCTGAGTGGAGTTGCATGCTTCACCTCTCTGCACAGGAAGCCTTTCTCTTCTTTCGCCTTTATATTTTTTTTCAAAGAGAAATGTGCATAGGAACTTATTTATTTTTGGGGCGGAAGAGATTTTTCCTTCAGAGAAGCATGTAATACCTCTGATTTAGGTTTTCTCATTTAGATTTCCCCTCCTCTGTTTCTACTAGTTGGATGAGCTTGAACACACAAAGCATAATACTGGGTACAGGCATGGGATTTTCCAGTGTGGACACAGGTTCATGGTTAGACTAGAGCTTCCCTTATAGACGGCTCATATTTTTTTCAATGCTTCATCTACTGAAAGTTATATCCAAGCATAGAGAAGACGGATACAGTAATGGCCAAGGGCTGCGGTGTCACAAGATTCTTTGGATCTCAGACAAATACTCATTCAAAAGTCAAAACTCAGTAGAGGGAAACACTTATTGGAAAAACCAAAAATAGCATGATATTAAGCAAGCAAACAAAGCGAAGCAAAAATATCAAAGCAAAGTGAAAATACAAGTAGTAAAAAGACTGTACATAGCGCGGGGCACGGCCCTGGGTTACTGAAAATAGTGCTTTAAGTCTTGGCCGTTACCAGGAATGTCATGCGGAAAGAGTCAATTTTGCGGACAAAACCGACCTCCCTAGAAGCTAAGGCTTTCTAGTGACAAACAACACAATTAAACACTATCTTTCCCTAAACATGCATTTAAAATACAAGCAACCAGGTGTTTACAACATACCTTTAGTCCAACGCTTGTTTGTTGTAGTCCAGCCTCTCTGATCCAGATGAACTCCTTCTCCTTGAAGCCTGCATTCACTAACAAGCAAACGATTACATAGCACCTGAATAACTCATATAATAAAACATATTCATCATAAAGACCAAGGAGTATATGAAACAAATTATGTAAAACAACTTGTTGAGAAAAATGAGCTTAATTGTATTAATTGGAAACAAAGGAAACCATTACAACCAGTGCCTTGGTGTTGTGCAGGTCCCTCCTAGGGTCCAGCAAGAGTTCTCCTTTACTTTGATCAGTTCACCCACTTCCAAATGAAGCTAAGAAAGGATTGGAATCTCTCCTCTCAAGCTCTAAAAGGGAGTCCTAATTTCAACAGCATCTACCCTTAGGAATGTTCAGCTTTCAACCTCCTCTCCCTCTGGCCCAATGCCTGTACTTATAGTGCTTTGGAGGAAGTTAATCAGGTCCACCATGAATGGGATAAGCCCCTCTTTCAATGGGATAGCTCCCCTCTTCATGGGATAAGTTCCTCTTTCATTGGGATGCATGAACCATCTGGAGGTGCTCAAACCACGTCAAACCATCTTCTAGAATGCTCTAGAATTGACCACAAGTAACTTTTTTGAAGTGAAACTTGCCCCTTTTGACCTTTACAAGAGTACGCACCCACCCCTTTATATACAGAGCGTACAAGTACGCAGGTTTTATGAACTGGAGGTGCGTACACGCAGGTAAGGCTAAGAGAAACTGCGTAACCAGAGTTAATTTACTTTTTAAGGACTTTCTCTCTTTCTTGGAGTTTGACATGAGGAGCAAAGGTGTAAGACTTGCCAAGGAGGATAGTATGACAGTTGATGGAGCCATACTAACTGCAGATAGTCATGGTGACAAATTTTAGTGTAACATATTGCCCCCTAAAGTGCGAAGCCTGTAGTAGATTAGGGTTTCATATCATCTAGGAAGGGTGAAGTACTTTATCATTTCAAGGATTATCTTGTGGAGAGCCCGGTTGGAACCTGCAAGTATTCAACACAAAATACATGTATGAGATCATATCATCGCTGAGGTAGGCATTCCCATACTCAGATCAAAAACTTTAACTAACAAACTAACTACTGCTCTGATACAGGAATGATTTCGCAGTACATCATAATCATAGACCCATGTAGACACAGTATGGACGCAGCCATCTGTTTATAATTAGTCTACTATACAATGAATACAAAACTCCTCGCAGCCTGGATGGTGGAAACTAGATCCAGGGTCTTCATTTCTACTTCCCGAAATAGTACGATTCTATCCATGCGAATAAATGAGTTGATGTCGAGCATGGTAGAAACCACTTGATTACCAGTCAATGATGTAAACTGTTAACAAGTGTGAGAGAGACCACCAGTGATGTCAATGGTTCTCAAAGTACCCAGTACAATCCATGAGATGTGAATGAATGTGCTGATGTCGAACATGTCACGGAATCCTTCGATCGAAAGTCAATGATGTAAACTGTCATCGAAGGCGAGAAATCTGCCATTGATGCATGCGGATTTCAAGGTACTGACGATTTCTAGATCATCTTTCTAGATAATGTGTTGATGTTGATAGAAAGCGATCCGTCGTAGGCAAGCCCACAACACGAAATCATAAATCAAGTTGAAGAAATGTAGCTGTAAGGACTGACTCAGGGATGGTCAAGATGGATGACAGGTATTTTGCAGATGAATGGTTTATTTGCAGCGGCCTCTTGAACACATAACGACACAACAGATGGCTTGGTGACATTTGACCCAAAGTTAATACCCGGCTGAATACTTCCAATGTGGTTCAATCAACTGTGAGGCAAAGGATTTCCCAACCCAGGTGAATGAAAAGTGTCGTGTTCAAGAGTGGTGATAAGGTTTCTTCTGAGACAAAGGATAACAAATAGGCTCATTTTTCTCTCTTTTCCCCCACCATTTCTGGCAAGTACCTCTTTATTTTTTACAAGCTTGAGGAGGATAACATATGCTTGATTATAAGCTCATCCTTTGGATGAGTCCAACTTAGTTTAGATTCGAACCCTAAGAAGGAGTGGTTCGTTCCTGTTTGTAATCGAACAGGTCCTTTATTGTGAAATTTTAACGAGTCCAGTATAGGAGAAACTCGGCGTTTTTCAATTTTAGAGAGTCTGAAAAACTTAAGAAGACTCCAGGGTTGAACTTTTTCGTTAATTTGTGTCTCCCAAGCCCGAAAAAGTATAAAATAATACTTGAGAGAACCGCTTGATCTTTTACGACCAAGGAGTACTTTCATAGTTAGTGTCTTTGACCTGAAAAGTAAAAAGCGATCAAGGACACGTCGTTTTATTTCCAATATCGAATTTGAAACGACAAAAATCTGGCAATCTTTTCCTGTTTTTACGGTCAGAAAAGGGCTATAAGGGGACCGTCTTTTAATTCTGTTTTAACGAGTGTAAAAGAAACGCTCGGCAATCTTTTCATGTTTTAGGAGTCAGAAAAGGGCTTAAAAGATGACTCTGATGTTTTTGTTTGTAAAAAATGACAATTTTTCCCGAAGATCCTTTATCCTGCACAAAAACCAACACATTACTCATACCTGTTTACGATGGATAAAAATACTTTGAAAAATACCTTTTCATGGTGAAAAATAAACAAATTTAACATTTATTTGCCCAAAAAACTATAAAAAGGGCTTTTACCAATTCATTTTTACCATTTTACTGTTGAGGAGAGAAAAAGGGCTTTTGGCAAGAAATTTCCCGTGGACTTTGCGGAGAATTCGACCGTCGAAATCGAACGCCGTCTCATCAGGTATTCTACAACATCCTCCCTTGCATTTTCATCCGTTTAGAATTTGTTTCTAGGCCCTAATTTCATTTTTTGGAGACTTTGGGGTTTCAAGGTCTGCCTTTCGGGGTACGCAGGTGCTCCACTGGTGACCTGCGTACCCCAACATTTTCTCAGTTGGGAAAATGGCGGGCATACGCAACCTGCCTTAAAGGAACCCGCGTACCTACGCCCTGTTCCTAAAGGCGGGGTGCGTACTCCGCGCAAAGGGTTTACAAACCCCAAATTCTCCAAATTGCACCAATAAAATTTGATTTTATGAATTCTAATGGATGTTTGTTGATGTGTAGATTTCCCACCATGCTTGATTGGCGCGAGAGAGAGCACGAAGATGTTGATTTGGCCGCCATTAATCATCAACCGTCCATTGATGCTTTGAAGGCATGCAGCCTTTACAAATATTGGGCCATACCTGGCATGAGGGCCCAGGTGAGATTTCTAGAGTGGCTGGTAGAAAGGTGGAATGTTCAAGATCAGTGCTTTTACATTGGAGGGCACCAGCTCGAGATAGAGCCCTCAGATATTTACTTTCTCACTGGTTTGCCCAAGAGAGGCGAACACTTGACTCTGTCCGGGACTAGGCCGGGTGGCCAGTCCATCGCTAGTCTCCATCTAGAGTGGTGTAATAATCAAAACCAGGAGAGGGGGATAGAGATTAAAACTATATCCCGACCTGAACTTATGGTAATTTCCTTTACAGTTACCAGACTTTGCGGAGCTGCCGCTTTGCACATTGCCACCGGGTCCCAAATGCGGATGGCGATTGATTGCTATCAGGGCACCATTTTCAACTGGTGTGATGCTGTGTTGGCCAATTTAAAGGGCCAACTGACTAGGACAAAAAATGGACAGTTAAAGAATTTTGGTTATGGGCCTTTAGTCGTGAGTTTTGCCCTAGAGAGGGTTCCGATGCTGATCCCACAGCAGCTCACTATTGAGGTTGGGCCTCCCCGAGAGCCTAAATTGGTGCGATGGGTTACGGTTATGGCCCGTCATCCTGACGAGGGCACGGAGGTTGTCCGATTTACTCCAGAGTACTTTCACTAGTTAGAGGACCAGGTCTTTTCGATACAGGATTTTCCTTATGCCGGAGTTGATTTTCGTGGAGATCCGGACATGATTCTTCCACTGGGAGAACAGTGGGATGACACAAGTGGTGGGCTCCAGTATTGTAGCAATAATGCTACAACTCCTGGAGATTCCTGTCTCTTAATTTTATCAACCCGGTAGTTCGTACAAACTTGGAAGCGACGGTGCTGTATGCACAAGTACTAGCTCTTGTCGCAGCTGTCACTTGGTCAGCTGGCACAAGTCCGCTAGGGCTCAAGCCAACTTCTATAGGCTCACAGAAGAAGCTTTATCAATGATGGACGAAAGCTAACTCAAAGGAGACTAGTCTAATTGCAGAAGGAAACTGAAAACCAATAAAGCATGGAAACCCTTGGAAACCCTAATTTGACTAGCTAGACCCTAACTATGCAAAACTGTGAATGAAACAACTACCAATAATGCCATTACTTGCAGTGAACTGAAATACATGCATCTAAGCTACTTGCATCTGAAAAGTCATGTTTTTGTACTTTTTCATTAAGTGGTTGGACTTATTGTGATGATGCTTTTAATTAGGGTTTGGTTGTGCAGGGGCGGTTGGAATGGAAGGAAAGCATGGGCAAGGTCAGAATGGCTATGGGAGGTCCCAGAGGGTCTCCAGCATCAATCCCCAGAAGTCTACCACGTTCGGATGCTCAGCAACCGAGTTTGCAGACTTCTACAGGAAGTCTGCAGGGGATCCTACAGGAAACTCAGGGGTTTCTACAGGAAGGCTGTGCAATTCTACAGGATGATTGGCCGTGGAAGTTTTGGAAGATGGTGAAGGGTTGGAGTGGTGTGGAAGGATAGGTGAGATGGAGATGGAGCTGGTAATGGCTCAGGAGCAGAGGAATCAGATGGAGGAAGAGTGTATGCAGTGGTTTGATGATTGGAAGGATGGGAAATATGAAAGTTGAAGGAGATGGAGCTATGTGGAAAATGAGAGAGTTGGAGGGTAAATGAGTAAGACAGAGATTAAATAGGACTTGAGGATAGATCAAGAAGAAGAAGAAGGAAGTGGATTGAGAAGGAGCAGCGTAAATGAAACAAATGACTTATGCATCAAAACGAGAAATTTATTAACCTATGATAACTGTTCCATGAAACCTATGAACAGAAATGGAAAACAAGAAATGAAACCTATGCGTGGAAGTGAAATGTGAAAGTATGGTTCGATGTCAAAAATTCATGGATGGATCTTCAATGAAAACGTTTATGTTGCAGCTTGCATGGAAATGAGAAGAACTGCTTTTCTTTTTGGTGGTTGGTCATGGACTGCACCCCAATCCCTAACAGAGAGATGGCAGTGAGCCTTTACAACCTTTTTGCTGGAGCTCCAAGAGATTATATCTATTCTCCTATCAAACTTAAGCAACTGAAAGCAAATCACCATAAACTAGTCCTATCTATGCCCATGAAAACGACTAAATTAACAAACTGTAAATTCGAATTGCATGTGAAAGTAAACAAACTCAAACTGCTGGAACGAAATGCAAACACATTACAACACTGAGGAGATCTATTGCTCTCAGGTTGGGCCCTAACCTAAGAGCTATAGCTCCTTGAGAAAACTCAGAACTAGATCAAAATCTGCCTTCTTTATTCATAATCTGATGTCATGCCAAATTAGCTTACAAAAAGGAACAAAAACCGAGCTCTAGCTCGTACTTCCAAATTACAAGAGTAATGCCAAGGTTCAAAAAGCTTCTATCCAAGGCTACGGCCTCAGTATTTATGCAAAAACGATCATCCAACAGGTGTCCTTGATTTTAGGAGCTCGGCTGTCCAACTAAAGTTTAACTGCTGATCTTGTAGGACAGTCATAACTACTGTTCCTGTAGAACAGTTATAACTGCTGTTCCTGTAGAACAGCTGGCTGCTTCTAAGCTCGGTGGGGAGATGGATTGGAGCTCGGAGTTCTTGGTGGGAATCACGAGGAAGGTCCCCAAGACCGTGGACATCCTCTCCTAAAAACCAGCAGTGCCACCTCATTGTCTCCTTGTCTCCTTTTTCGTTGTCTTTTTCTCCCTTTTAATGCCAAAAACCTGAAAGCATCATGCATTAGTCACGTAGATAAAATGTCTACCCTTCTTCCTACAAACAACACGAATAAACCAAGAAATGCATGCATAAGCAATAAAAAATGAATGGTTTGAGCAGAGCAAGTAGGCCAAATGAGCCCAAATTGTACCAAAAATTGGGGCTCATCAACAGGTACTTCATTTTTCACAAGTTTTTTTTATACTTTTTTTTTGTTTTTATATCGTCTCAAAGCTGACAGTGACAATTTTCAAAATGCAGATGTAGGCCCACGTCGACCAGCCAATCTCCGGCCTTTCGAGAGAAGACTACCAATTGCAGCGGCACCGACCCCACAGGACGAGGCCACAGAGACTTTAGCTAAGTTGGAGCATGATCTAGAGCGTCTTACAGCAGACATACCGGAGACTACTATAGATGATATTCCTATCAGACTTCAGCGCTTTGTAGTCGGAGTCCCAGGACCTTTTAGGAGGTTCTTGTGTAGGGTGGCTCGTGCAGTGGTGTCATATAGAGATCATCACCAGTGATTTAGATGGTCGTTTTTGTAGACACATGTGACATTTTGGTTTTTTGTACTTATCATTTTTGCCGATCATAAGGTGTTTTTCAACCTATGATCGAAGACGATGTATTTTTGACACACTCCTATCTATATATATATCATTATTACCGGCTTATCTTGTCAAACATATGTGATAAAATGTTTCTAAATTTACATGTATGATTATTGCAAACGTCTATTTAACATTCGAGAAGCAAATGCATCTGCTAATGTATTTAAAGACCTTGGAATATGTTGATATTCAATGTAATCAAACTCACGTTCCAAGAGACGCACTCTCAAAAATAACCTTAATAACACTGGATTTCTAATGGCATACACTCTATTAAGCTGTAATACAACGAGTTCAAAATCTAACCTCACTATCAAACTCCGAATCCCAAACGAAATAGATTCAGACAATAACTCAATCACTGCACTGTATTCTGCAATGTTGTTTGTTGTTTGACTGAGGCTCACCCCATGCATAGAAACTAACTCGTCAGAGGGCGAATAAATAACCCAAGCTGCGGAAGAGATATTCCGTGTACTACGACAAGCACCATCAGCAAAACCAATGTATGTCTGGAGAGGCATCGACATCTGCATCATTAAGTGTAAAACCAAGATAAGCCAGAATAACGACGAAAACACACTTTCTAAGCTAAGCACACTGTCTAAATTAACAAACACACCAGCTAGAAAGAAAAACCTAACCTAACTAAAATCTCCATACCCATCTTTTAAGCATAATACCTCTTTAGGTAAAGTCCATTTCTGGGTTTACCCAAAGAGTCCCCGTCAAAGTCTACCAGCTCATAGGCCCCTTTGGCAAGCTTTCGCTTGACAATATAGGGCCCATGCCACATAGGAACGAATTTTCCAGCACCTAATTTATCATTAGCTTGATCATATAATAACACTAGGTCTCCTTCCGAAAAATTTCGAGGGGTCACATTTCGATCATACTGAGCTTTCATCCGTTTTGCGTGAGTCTCGATTGCCAATGCGGCATCACGTCGATTCTCATCTAATTGAGCTAAGTATAATAAATGCTTCTCCTCTTCAGAAGTAGCTGGAAGTAACTCGATGGCCATTTGCAGTGACGGGATTTCGCATTCAATAGGTAGCACAGCTTCCAAACCATAAACTAGTTGGAAAGGAGTGAACCCTGTTGATGTTTTCACTGAGGTTCGGTATGCCCAAAGCGCTGAAAATAACATGTTGTGCCAATTCGACCAATGAATACCAATTATTCGTCGGATCATGATAACTAAAACTTTATTGATAGACTCAACCAGACCATTTGCTTGTGGATAATAAGGAGTTGAACTATCGTGACGCAAACCAAGCTGGCCTGTAAGTTTTGTCATCATAACGTTTCGAAAATGGCGCCCATGGTCAGTGATTATCACTTGTGGGACACCAAACCTAGCAATTATGTGATTGAATACGAAAATTGCAGCTGTCTTGCCGTCAGCTTCGAATGTAGGCATCGCCTCGGCCCACTTAGTAAAATAATCAACCGCAAGGATGATATACGCATGCCCCCCAGCCGAGTGAGGGTTACATGTAATAAAATCGATACCCCATTTGGCAAAACGACCAACGGCAATTATAGGGTGGAGAGGAGCGGGTGGAGCGCACATCTTTCGATCAAACACTTGACAGTTGTGACATTTTCGGACCGCAGTAATATAATATTTAAACATGGACGGCCAGAAGTAGCCAGTGCGCAACACTTTTTGGGTTGTGGCGTACCCAGACATATGACCACCACACGCTCCAGAGTGACAGTCATTTAGAACCCTTTCTGCCTCTTCGTGAGTTAAGCAACGTCGAAAAATAGAGTCTGCCCCCCGTCGACAAAGAGTATCTCCAATAATTTTGTATTGTTGGGATTGGAATCGAATTTTCCGACGTTCCGACTTTGAAGCTTCGGGCCGAAAGGATTGGGTCTGGAGATAGATGATGATATCTCCAAACCACGGATCTAAAGTGCTGATAAGAAATAGAGATTCGTCCGCAATGGGTTCCTCTGCCACAGTTTCCGTGTCAGCACGCGGGAAGTCACACATCAACTCTGCAAAAACTAAGGATTTCTTAGACTTAGATTTTTCGAACTCCAAGTCGAACTCTTGCAGGATGACAATCCATTTGGAGTACTTTCCCCCTAGCAATTGTTTATTCAAAATGTAAATCATAGGGTTGCAATCCGAAATGACTGTAGTTTTACGGAGTAAAATGTAGTGACGAAAACGTTGGACAGCTTGAACGGCTGCCAATGCCAATTTCTCCACATGCGAATATTTTAGCTCAGTGGGATTTAATGTCCTACTAAGATAATATATCACATGTTCCGTTCCGAATTCATCTTCCTGAACTAACACCATTCCAATAGTGGAATGGGAGGCGGTGAGGTATAAAAAGTAATCTTGGTTGTAGTTGGGAGGATGCAACAACGGTGCATGGGTCAACGCGTGTTCGAGTGCATCAAAAGATTTCTGAGCTATCTCATCCCAAGAGAATTGAGTGTTCTGTTTCAACAACCGTGTAAAACCTTTTGTAACCTCGGCATATTAGGAATGAATCGTTGTAAAAAGTTTGCTTTCCCCTGCAAACTTTGGAGTTGGCGAAGACTCGAAGGAGGAGGCAATTTTATGATAGCTTCTACCTTCGAGGGATCGACGCGGATGCCGGCTTTTGAAACTACAAATCCTAGCAATCGTCCCACTTCTATACAGAAGACACATTTTTGTGGGTTCAACCAAATACGATAATGCCTACACCTCATGAAGATTGCTCGTAAATGGACAAGGTGATCAGCTCAATGTAATGAATGAGCGGGCAAATCATCGAGATATGGTTGCACAATGTGTTTGATGTCATGAAACGCATAAGACATCGCCCTTTGAAAAGTTTCTCCGACGTTCTTAAGCCCAAAAGGTAATTTGCAGTAAGAAAATGTCCCCCATGGACAAATGAAAGCCGTTTTTGGTTGATCGGCAGGTATAATATTGATTTGACTGTAACCGGAAAAACCGTCCATAAAGGAAAATATTTCACTACCGGCACAATCATCAATGATTTGATCAATATAGGGTGTTGGGTAGTTGTCCTTTGGACAAGCTCGATTAATATCCCTATAATCGATGCATATTCTTATTGTTCCCTGTTTTTTATTAACCAGAACAATATTCGATACCCAATCCGTTAACGGGATCGGATAAATGAAACCTACTTTCAACAGCTTCTCAACTTCTGCTTTAATTGCAGCAGCTTTTCGTGGGTGAATCTGACGCAAACGTTGCCGAACGGGTTTAGCATCCGAGTAAGTCTTAATCTCATGAACAACAATTGCGGGATCAATTCCTGGCATTTCCTCATAGGACCAGGAAAACACGTCGCAGAATTCTTGAAATAGGGCCTTGTATGTCTGAATTTCGTCATTTGTACACGAGGCACCTATATGAATGTTTTCAACAATTCCGGGCTTTACTGAAATGTCAATGGGAAGAGTTCGAGAAATATTTCCCAAATTCAACTCTGAATCAGGATGTTTCATGGGATTCTGAGCCTATTTGACATATTCAGCTGTGAAAACGGATGAGAAATCATTGTCAAAACGATCATCCTCAGGTAAAAACGAAGATCTATGATGGAGATCCTCCCATGGTAAATCGTCTACACACAGGACTTCACAAAGTTGTTCTTCAGATGACACAACTTCGGGAAACGCTATTAACTCCGAGGTTGATGTGAAAAGTGATTCCTCACGGACCACATTCATTTGGTCGACTTTGGTTGAAAACGGGTCAGTAAAAGACTGCACAGCTTCATAAGCAATTTCATATGGACTCAACGGCATAGAATTACCAAACGAGTCGATTTCTGATTCAGAAGGTACGACCCATGGATCGTCATAATAAATAGTATCTGATGTAATCATATGAATAGTTGCAAATGAAGATGACGCGTTGAGTGGAGGAAAAGGAAAAGTTCCCAGTAAACCGGCATCTTTAACTAATCTTACACCAACATCCTTATATGGGATAGTCGTTTTACCGACATGCTGGATACTCTCTGAAGAGGTTGGGTCGGATGAAAAGTAAGTCAGCTGGTCTATTGTCACGATCTTGCCATTATGTGGAAACTTTATTACTCGGAAGACCGATGAAACGACCACTGTCATAACGTAAGTCCAACTTCGACCCAAGAGAAGGTTGTAGTCTAGAGGGGCATCAACCACCTCCACGTCTAGACTAACGGTTTTTCCTTCAACCCCTATAGGCAAATCCTGTAAAATGCCAAAAGGACGGAACCCACGGCCATCAAAGGCCTTAAGAATTGTCGGGGATTGATTTAGTGAAGGAGAACCAAGTGATCTCCAGCACTACATCGACATAATACACGTGGAAGCTCCCTCATCAATTACAGTCTGATGAATAGGCCTGTTTTTTACTATCACTGGGATCTGGAAAGCCATTTGATGAGGAAAACGCGGTGTACTATTTTCTAGATCAAAGATTATTAGGTTCGGGTCCTGAACATCAACAGCTCCTATAGCCAACAAAAGTAATTTTCTTTGTGTTGGGCATGATTGCAGCACTTCCAAAGCCGACATTGCTGAGGGTGAAATAGCTAAATCCTCAACAATGTTGTAATTCTGGGCCGCTCTCGCATGTGGATTGAAAGCAGACCTTCGAAGTACACCCTTGGTGGGCGGTTTGATTACTAAGTCAGGGTTAGGTTTCTCGATCTGTAGTGGATCGGAACCGGGAGCTGAGGTTTATGGATTTGAATGAGAAGATTCTGCTTCTTTCGATCCATCAACAGGACTTTTACTACCATAATCGTGCGATCCAGTCGCAATCCTTACATGAGACAAAATCAATATGGGTTCTTCAGTGGCACTTGAGGAAGAACCTATCATTTTGCTATCTTTCGGAAATGGGTCCTTCAAGACAGCAGGAATTTGGGAACCCTTGACGATTTTCGCAACCTCGGCTCGATGAGGGCAGTCTCTTGTAAAGTGTTCTTCTTCACAAATAAGACACGGATAACGAGGCTTGCGTTTTTCATCATTGGATTCCACTTTTTCATTTTTCTCCTTTGGAGTTTTGTCTGCTTTATTCTTCTTCTTGCCTTTCTTCTTTCCACCGGTTTTTGATTTAGCTGTAGATGACTCTACAGCGTGAATGTCGGCGGAAAGTTCTGCAGAAGAATCTCTTGTCGGGGAGTCGGGTAAGGTTATAATAGGAGAAGAATTATTTGAGATTTCTTCTTGCTTTTAGTATTCACCGTACCAATCATGCCATCAGCAGCATGAGATCCCGAAGGAGCAGCAGCGATTTGATTTGACTTTGGAAGATCTGGGATCTTTTCGTGTAACGTACCTGACTGAGTGTAAACTAAGTCAAGGTACTGTGCTTGAGCAATCACTTGCTCCTCAGTAACTACTCTGGCCTTAGCTACGTCTTCAGTAATCTTCGGTAATAATGATTTAACAAACCATTCAGCTAAGATTTGGTCCGGGATAAAAACTTTCACTAACTGCCTTCGACGTCTCCATTCATGAATATGATCGGAAATATAAGTGGACGTCGATTGTTTTAATGAAGTTAGTAACTCCGTGCCATTATCATATCTGACCGGCAACTGAAAATGAGTTAGGAACGAGGTAGCTAACTGGCTAAAATTATAAAAAGAGGCCCGTGGTAACTCAATGTACCACTTGGCCGCGAGACCAATGAGAGTACGCTGGAAGAGACGTAAGCGGATCGAATCATCCGAGATGGAATTTGAGGCACACCAGAGGTGGTAAGTCATCACATGATTCGACGGGTCCTCTCCAGATTTACCCTCGAACTTGGGAATGTCACTGGGCAACTTATTCGGCATTGGCGGCCAAAACGGAAGATAATTGATCGGATCATTCGTTAGGCGCGTCAAGTCTGGTAAATCCAAAGTTGCGATAAATGGCAATTGCCGATTAGGATCCCTAAAACTCTGGGTCACGAGACCAGTCCCAGAAGGAGGATATCCAGGATAACTTGGAATAGGAATCGCATTCGGGATATTGTATCCTCCTGGAAAACTAGGATTAACCATACCGTACTGGGGTTGCTGTGGTTGTTGATAAGTGTACCCAGGATACAGTTGATACTGGTAAACTGGCTGTTGGACAACAGGCCCGAATTGGTACTGCCCCATGTACGGTTGATAAGCGAATTGTGGTTGACTAGTGACAACCGTACTTAAACCAGGCTGTCCTACAGGCATCTGAACCGTAGTTTGAATTGTGGATCCAGACAATGGTAAAGATGTCTGAGGAGTAGTGGCAGAGACAGTAGAAACCGGAGTTGTCGATACTCCATAAGTAAGTGTGGTGGATGGAACAGATGTCGCGGTAGTTGCAGCAGTTGTTTGAGATGGAGTACTAGGTGCAATAGGCCCAGACTGAGAAACTACCGAAGGTACAGAAGTTTGAACATTAGACTGGAATGGTTGCTGGGGTGAACCAGAAACTAAAGGTTGTCCAGTTTGGGATGACAACTGTACACTTGGCTGTAATACCTGTTGAATTTGCGATGGATCCCACACTATGTTCATTCCGGGGTATTGACCCATAACAGGTTGAGGATATTGAGATCCATAACCGGATTGAGGATAGGATTGATAATTGAAAGGTACATTTCTTGTACCTTGAACATAAGATTGACCTTGGGGTGGTTGATAACCTTGATTCGAGTACTGACCTTGGGGTAGATACCCTTGAGGTAAGTACTGATACTGGGGTTGACCTTGAGGTATAAATTGATACTGAGGTTGACCTTGAGGTACATATTGAGGCTGGGGTTGACCTTGGGGAATGTATTGTACCACGGGTACATGCTGTCCTTGAGGTTGCCCCCCAGACGCAATTTGTGTACCTTGAGATTGCCCCCCAGGCGTTAATTGAGGCTGCCCCCCAGGCGGTAACTGACCACCTTGAGGTTGAGAACTGGGAATTTAACCTGACATCATGTAAATGTCTCCTACACCCAACGGTTTATTACCATTGTTTCCAGTTAATAACCCATGTTCAATGGGTTGAGGAGATGCTCCCGCAAAAGTACCAGATAGTGACTGATACCCAGCAGGAACAGAAGGACCGCCGTACAAGAAAGATTCAGGAGATTGAGTAAACATAGACGACTGACCAGACATATTTACAGGAGTATAAATACCTCCGGATGGATAAGGAGTACGAGGTGGAGAAAAACTTGACCCTGCGTTGTCCAAATAATTAGTTAACAAAAGATACCAAGTAGTACTTCTAGGTGGACTGTAAAAAATGGATTCACACTCCCTTAGATCAATAGTAGGTTGATCTTCAGGGATAGGGACGCCTATCTCTTCTTCTGGAGCAAGTTCTTTAATAGCTATCAAACCAGAAGGAAGATTTTCGGTGATGACTCTTTCTACCCTAGGTGAATCAGGAGCACTAGAAGTTGGAGTAACAGGTTCAGATATCTCAGGTTCTTCGCCTATATCACTAGTAGATGAAAAACTACCAACAAGCTCAGAAACTGCAATAGCTTCAGGATTATAACCTGTTTCTAGACTTTGGTAATCAGGATGAACTACCAATGAAGACTCTCCTTCTTCAGGTGAACCTACTTTACTGCCACTAGGAGTTACAAGGACCTTCAAACCTTCGTAATGACCCGGGACGTCTTCAAGAGGTTGGCCCCGAAGTCTACGGGACTTCCTCAACAAATCGGCCACGGTTACAATCTCAGGAGAC
This sequence comes from Pinus tabuliformis, assembly GCA_031772625.1. NCBI lineage: Eukaryota > Viridiplantae > Streptophyta > Pinopsida > Pinales > Pinaceae > Pinus > Pinus tabuliformis. The sequence goes on along the minus strand of CM062811.1, from coordinate 1,126,251,568 downwards.
TGGACCCAAAGTCTACGGGACTGTCTCGGTAATTCAGCCACAGTTAAAAACTTTTAACTACTGCACACGCAAACAAAGTAAAATCTCAAAACAAACCGCCTAAAGTCTCTAAAGAATCAAACAAATTCGAATCACACGCCTAAAGAATCTAGGGCGTCAAACCAAACACAAACAGTAATCTTCCGGACCGAAAGCACTAGTTGGTGATGAAATCCAACATCGCCGGATTCAGTACAGAAGTGGCGGGTGGAACAGTTACCCTGGCAACCTGCTTAATGAATAGACTCGACCAAGTTCCTCCACTTTAACCGTCTCGAGTGAAGTGAACCCCCCAGAAAATCCAAGTGAGTCTAGCCGACATCTGCTCCAGGTACAGTGGGATCTTCCCTCCACCGTCACCTCGGGTAGAATCCTAAAGATAATGGTCACTAAGGTTACCAACAGTAACAAATATACCTGGGGGAACAGTCTACGACCCGATAGCACGCAAGGGCAGAGTAACAAGCTCAATCCCCTTGCCGGCTCCTTGACAATAATCCAAGGTTTACCGACAAGTGACCCCAGGCTCCTCGACAATAATCTGAGGTTTACCGTTTGCAGTACGTGCGTATCTGGCGTCTTTCCCAATGAAGGAGGATTGATCCCCTCACTGGTTCGGACACGGTCTCGTGCTTCTCCTTTAAGAGGAGCTTTCCCAGAGTACAAATGAAACAGTTGGATTTATCCTACCACAAGATAAGCTACTTGTTTGGTTTTACTGTCTTGGAGAGTTAATTACTCTCCTACTCCAAGACACTAGCCTGATCTATATTGGTGTTTCAGAGCCCTAGTAAATAAAAAGTTACTAAGTTGATTTTACTTTAAGCGTTAATTTTTATGGCTTTTCTTTAGGACAAAAGGTAGCGGAGATGAAACTGATGGTGTGTAGACTCGACTCAAATCCACTAAAAAGATGCACTTAGGATGATTTATACTAATTTTCTTTTTCAATGAATTCCCTAGCTAAGAGAGTTGGAGAATGCAAAATTGATATAAAGACAACTTTCTTGGCAATGAAAATCAAAGAAACAATCTCTTTATCTTTTCCAAAGCATACAACACATGACCACTAATTATTTCACGAAAATTCCTTTTCTTTTCAAAGACTCAAATGCTACTAAAACAAACTTTTCTTCAAAAGAGATTTTTTGGATTTTTTCCTACTTAACAAAAATCAAATTTTAAAAAACTAAGACAATCAAATCAATTTTACTTAAAAGCAAATCGAAGAGAAATTCACCTAATAAGCAAATCTAATGAGGCCAAAACCTACAAAGTATGATTCCAGGATGTTTTACTCAGTCATGATTCAACCAAGGACTAGTTCATGCAGAATCATAAACTAGTCAAAAACAAAAATCAAAATCTTTTGTTCTTTTTCTTAAGAATGAAATTCACAGTCTAATCAACAAACTTTTTCGAAATTCCGCAAAGAGACAACACAAAGGTAGGTTTCTCACAAAGGTGGATTCTATGAAAGGTCCGACTCCTAAGAAGACTGAAAAGACCAGGGATATCCAAGGTTTTACAACTTCTAAAGCCAAAGTCACTACAGGACCAATGCAAAAATCAAACCCTAGGGCTAGAACCTCTATGAATTTCACTAAAACTCTTGACACTGATGAAACAAGTTTCGATGAAGACTTCTGGCAGGTAACCAGTGGATCTGGGTAGCAAAAACAAATTATAAACAAAATCTAAGAGGCAAAAAGGAAAAAATTGAAATTTTCTCAATTTTGACAGGGTACGCAGGCAACCTGTTTGCACAGGTGCGTGTACGCTCTGTGTACAAAGCTGCAGTGCGTACAAGTACGCATTGTGCTTAACGCAGAGGGTGCATACTGCTAGCAAAACCAAGAAAAAATAAAAACTAACTTAACCCTAAGCTATTCCACCCAAATGCACAGTCAAACAGCTAAAAACCAGAAAGAAAACAGCTTTTCTGAAATCAAAGTTTCACACAAAGGAGAAATCATTCAAATCATGGAGTTCCCCAGTGGAGTCGCCATTTTTTCATGCGGAAAGAGTCAATTTTGCGGACAAAACCGACCTCCCTAGAAGCTAAGGCTTTCTAGTGACAAACAAGACAATTAAGCACTATCTTTCCCTAAACATGCATTTAAAATACAAGCAACCAGGTGTTTACAACATACCTTTAGTCCAACGCTTGTTTGTTGTAGTCCAGCCTCTCTGATCCAGATGAACTCCTTCTCCTTGAAGCCTACATTCACTAACAAGCAAACGATTACATAGCACCTGAATAACTCATATAATAAAACATATTCATCATAAATACCAAGGAGTATATGAAACAAATTATGTAAAACAACTTGTTGAGAAAAATGAGCTTAATTGTATTAATTGGAAACAAAGGAAACCATTACAACCAGTGCCTTGGTGTTGTGCAGGTCCCTCCCAGGGTCCAGCAAGAGTTCTCCTTTACTTTGATCAGTTCACCCACTTCCAAATAAAGCTAAGAAAGGATTGCAATCTCTCCTCTCAAGCTCTAAAAGGGAGTCCTAATTTCAACAGCATCTACCCTTAGGAATGTTCAGCTTTCAACCTCCTCTCCCTCTGGCCCAATGCCTGTACTTATAGTGCTTTGGAGGAAGTTAATCAGGTCCACCATGAATGGGATAAGCCCCTCTTTCAATGGGATAGCTCCCCTCTTCATGGGATAAGTTCCTCTTTCATTGGGATGCATGAACCATCTGGAGGCGCTCAAACCACGTCAAACCATCTTCTAGAATGCTCTAGAATTGACCACAAGTAACTTTTTTGAAGTGAAACTTGCACCTTTTGACCTTTACAAGAGTACGCACCCACCCCTTTATATACAGAGCGTACAAGTACGCAGGTTTTATGAACTGGAGGTGCGTACACGCAGGTAAGGCTAAGAGAAATTGCGTAACCAGAGTTAATTTACTTTTTAAGGACTTTCTCTCTTTCTTCGAGTTTGACATGAGGAGCAAAGGTGTAAGACTTGCCAAGGAGGATAGTATGACAGTTGATGGAGCCATACTAACTGCAGATAGTCATGGTGACAAATTTTAGTGTAACAAGGAAGGTTGTCAATCCTCCCGTCAAATGATTGCAAACAATATGTGTGTGGGCCAAGCTTTTCCTGAATAGTGTATGGACCAATCCATAGGGACTGGAACTTCGTATGTTTGCCTTTGTCTTCATGGGGTTTGTCCCATTTCAAGACTAAGTCATCCACATCAAAGTTAGCGTTCCCTGTAGACATTTTGTCGAACCATCTCTTGATACGGTTCTGGTGGAGTGTGAATTTTTATTTTTCTTTCATTCATTCTTCCTGCAACTTGTGAAGTGTATTCACCCTACATTGAACTAACAAACATGGCTTGCTTTAGTATTCTTAAGATAATTGGAGAGCAGGCAAGTAGATGTTCAGCGAGAGGATGACTTCTTTCCCATAAACGAAGAAGTATGGCGAAGTGTTAAGAGAGGGTTTGGGTGTTACATGGTCAGCCCATAAGGCATTTGTCAAAACAAAGTGCCAGTTTCATTGTTTAGAGTAAATGGTCTTCTTGATAATGTGGATGAGGTTTTTATTCGTAGATTTGGTGAGACCATTTCCCTGCAGGTAGTAGTTAGATGAGTGTTTAAGCACAATCCCATATTGAAATGCGAAATAATAAAGCTTTAAAGACGAAAAGTAAGTTGAATTTTCAAAAACAAGTGATACCGGAACACCAAATCATGAGATCATGTTCTATTGAAGGAAGTTGATGACTTCCTGGTCATTCACTTACTTAAGCGGAACTACTTCTGTCCACCACGTGAAGTAGTCAGTGGTTGTCAAGGTGTAGCGGTGCTGCTTCGATGAATGTGGAAAGATTTCCCTAATGATTTCTAAGCTCCACTATTGAAATGGTTCACTCACTGCAATAGGGTGTAGTGGGGCTACTGACCTTCGTGTTCTGACAGTGCATCGTTGATAGACCGGCCACTTGCAGGCATAAGCATGTGCATCCTTGAATAATGTGGGCCAGTAGAAACTGGATCGCAAGAATTTGTGCACAGTGGTGTTTCCTGCGAAGTGACTTTCGGCTAGTCCATCATGCAGATCATGATTCAGACCTTCTCTGAATCATGTGCCTCCAGGAACCTTAGCAAAATTTTGTTGTTGTGCTTTCTGTAAAGCACTTCGTGCACTAACTGATAATGTAACGCTTTGTGGCGAAGTGCCCTCTTCTGTCACATGGAGAAGTGAGAGGGCATGGTTCCATGCTCAAGGTATTGGCACACATCTTCATACCAAGAGTCTTTGTATGAAGTGGAAGGTTCTCTCTCTACATCATACACCTCGATTTCTTGCTCCCAACTAGTGATTTCTTGTTATTCCTCCTGTGCATGGACTACTTCAGTTGTGAGTATGCCAATACCATGACCCTTGACAGTGTGAACTGGCTTGATGTCAATATCATACTCTTGTAATCATGTCATCCAGTTCACACGTCTTTCACCCAGCTCTTGTTGAACAAGCAGTGATCTAACTGCTGGGTGTGGCACAAAGACTATGCAATGGTTCTTCAGCAGATAGGGTTTGAAGTGTTTCACCGCCTTGTATACTGCATTTGGTTTTTTATCAATGGTGTGGTAGTTAAGTTCGAGTCCTTGCATGCTTGTGCTCATGAAGGAGATGGGACGTTTGTTTTTAAGCTCATCCTTCTTAGTGAGCACTACAGTAAGCGAAGTGTCGGAGGCGAAGGTGTATAGCAAGAAATCCTTGTTAAATTTTGGGTCGTAAAGTGTAGGTGCATCTTCTATAGTGTACTTGATACATGTGAATGAATCATTTTCCTTCTTACCCTAGTTGTAAATTGCATCCTTCTTGATCATGTTGTGCATTGGTTTCACCATCTACGCATAATCTAAGATGAAATTCTGAAGGAAGTTGACCTTCCCCAAGATGGACTGCATGACTTTCTTGTTGAATGGGTGAGGAATCTGTGTGATTGTCCGAACTCAGTCCTGATCAACTTTAATCCCACTCCTGGCAATGATGTGCCCAAGGAGGTTTCCCTCAGACATTGCAAATACGCTCTTCTTGGGATTCAAGGATATCCCATATTTCTGGCATCGCTCGAATATCTTCTTCAGATGGCGTATGTGGTATGATTGTTTTCTGGAAAATATTGTCATGTCGTCAAGGTAAACCACTACGCTTTGTCCGATAAGTCCCCTGAACACGATGTCCATGGTGCATTGAAAGGTTGCGTCTGCGTTCACAATCCAAAATGGTGTTCTTTTGTAATTGAACGTACCCCACTTGGTATGGAAGGTAGTTTTCAATCTATCAAGTTCCTCTACCAGAACCTGGTTGTATCCCGAAAAACCATCGAGCAAAGAAAACATTTATGCTCCATATATTGTCTACAGAATGTGTTCCATCGATGGCATGGGGTAGTTGTCTTTGTCAAGGCGTGGTTCAGATTTCAGAAATAAACGCATAAGCGGATCTCCCCGGACTTCTTATGCACAGGAACTAAGTTAGAAACCCACGTAGAATGACAAACTTTGTAAATGATCCAAGCATCCAACAACTTAGTCAGTTCTTTTTGTACGAAGGGTTCAAGTGACGGATGTACTTTTCTCAACTTCTGCTGAAATGGATTGACTCCTTCTTTGATCGAGATCACATGTTGTATTATTCGTGTGTCATGTGTTTTCATATCATCATATGTCCACGCGAACAAATCCCGGTATTGTTTGAACAAGCGGACAAAGGCATGTTACTCCTGTAGTGTGCAACACGTACCGAGATTGACAAACTTCAGATCTTGTTATGTTCCCAAGTTGATTTGTTTGTGCATCATGGTGGAACTATGGGTTTTGTTGTTCCTTGGCCCTTGGAAATGGTTCTACAAGTCATAGATATTTTCAAGAGATACCACACCCTTGGGGATGAGATTGCATTTCTTTTCATTAGTTGCGGCTTGTAGAGATTGCCCGTGCTCATCTTCGTCAATCGTTGTGTCCTTGAAGACATCAGCATTGGCCATGAAGTGTAGTATCTGTTGATCATCGTAAAAAACGCGGAAGTTAGTTATGTTGTCATGGATAGAAGGATTATACAAAATTTCAATAGTAAATCTATCCCTAAGCAGTGTCATCCTAGCAGTTGTGTTAGATAAGGCATCGGCAACTGCATTACGCATTCTTGGCATAGCAATGACATTGAAATCTTGGAATTTAGAGATCAGTCATCATACCTCTTGTTGATAACTTTTGAGATGAGGTGACAAACAGTGTATGGTGTTACGTACCTGTCATACCATGATTTCTAAATCACCTACCACTTTGACTGCAGAAACATTGAGGCTAATGGCTTTGTGCAAGCCCAATACAAGTGCTTCATACTCAGCGATGTTGTTCGTGCACTCAAACTCCAAGCGGCTTGAGATCAATTGTTTCCCATGCATTGGGTCTATCAAGACACACCCGGCTCCAGAGCCATCCTGTGCCTTGGATCCATCAAAATACATGGTCCACAACTTGTCTGTACATGGACCACTTGTTGCGCTATTACTACTACTGCTACTACTACTAGTGTTACAATGTGTTGTACATGTTTCATTTTCATTAGTTGGGAAAGGAGGAGACCTAACTACATGTCTGGTGGGGTTGGGGCTGGCTATGCGAGATAGCACCCTAGTTATGTTTCCAGGAGGCAGTTTTCAAACATGATTTCTGTGAAAGCCAACAGTTTGTTCTCACCATTGATGGAAGTGACATTATGTTTCATGTATCTCTCGGATAACACTCAGATCTGATTTCTTTTTCCCTTGTACGGAAGCCATAAGTGTGACCAGTCTGTGGAAAATTATCCATTCAACTTGTTGGACCAGTCTCTGCTAAGCAGTAAACCGTATGCTTCTGGTATGTCCACAATGACAATGGTGATGCATTGGTGTACTATGTCGTCATGAGATAACAGGATGATCACATCTCGTAGTTCACCAATGGTTGGTATGCATGTTCGATCTAGTTTGATGATCTACGCAGATGACTTGCTCCATTGGGCATTTATCCTCTTGGCACTAGAGAGTGGCATGATGTTAGTTGATGCGCTAGAGTCAACCAAACATTTGTGAACATTGTAGTTAAAGATTTTGAATGAGAGCAATAATGGAGCAAAAGAGAGTTTTCTTCTTCCATCTAGAGTGTGTTAAGCACAATTGTATGTAAACCAAGAGATATGCTTGCTCCCTTGCTGGTAGAGGTTGTGTTGTATGTGGATGTTTGCCCCAATGGGCGTAGCAGAATATCTCGCTGACCTTTGATCGTAGCTAACTCGAACAAAGAGATGTTTGCATGAGTTTTCTTCATATCTTCAATAATATTGTAGTCAAGAGCGGGTAAACTCACCGAGCTGTCCAAGGTTGGACTCGTGTCTGTACTATCCGGTAGAGTGTTCTGAAGTTTACTACTCATGGATGTGCTCTTGTTTGCAGCCATTTTCTTAGGCTTTCTTTGTGTTTTCTGCTTTGGAATGACTTGTGCATCAACCTTCCTCATCAGTTTAATATTTTCTTGCATCTCCCCAACAGTAAGGGGATCCCCTTGACTTCTGAGACTGTATCGATTATCTTTCTTTATGGATTGCTTCTCGATGTTTGTTTTTTGTGTTGCGCATGTGCATTAATACGTGTTGATCACCTGCCCAGCACTTGGTGCTTCATTAGATACATCATCTTCTTCATCATATTCGTCTTCCGGCTGACACTATGCATTGTTTCCCATGTTGTTCATTCCGTCGCATATCGAGTCCGCAACTTGGTTCCAATCCAAACAAGTCCTTTCCGAGTGATGGTCATTATGGAATGAGAAAAATCTGGGCTTCGTGCACATTTCTGTCTGGAACACTGAGTTGGAGATCTGCATAGTTTTATCAGGGTAGTTGATGTTTCCTGATGACATGCTCCTCTTTGGGAGTCTGGGAGGTCGACTGCTAGCAAATGTCTCAACCGTTCATTTATTCAGTTCAAACACCTCTATTGTTAAGGTCTTGACAAGACGAGTGAGGGTTTCAATGTCACTTGCTTCCCTCTCTTTCACCTTATTTGCAGTAGCCTGGGGCCTCCTGCTCGCATCTTTGGAGTCATTCATTGGTTCATCATCCTTAATGACTCCAATCGTGCGCAAGTCCTTTTCCACATCGATCGTCTCATCGCAATTTTCAAGTAACGTGGGTTTCGCATCTCGCTTGACGAACTGTGCAATGTTGTTCGGCAGTGCAGACGTGTAGTAGTTGACAGTGATGGAGTCATGAGGGTTTGTGTCTGCTGCAAACTTTTTCAAGATGCGTGAAAACCTTTGGTTAAAGTCTTTCACTTTCTCTTTCGACTCCATCTTGAGACTACCCAACTCTTTGAGTAACATGGCAGGAGTCTTTGTCATCAGCAAATTTTTCCAGAAGCATTCTCTTGAACATACCCCAGTTCTTGATGGAGTTGACAGGAAGGCTGTGATACCATACCACTGCTTGGCCATCCAAGGTACACGGAAATAATCTACATGCAATGTCATCATAACGTACCTTAAGTCTCTGCAGATGTAGGTAGAATGTGTCCAAGTGGTCTTCTTCCTTCACTATTCTGTCAATGTTGAACTTTGTCAATAGCTTCTCTGCATGCCTTGGAATCTTGTGCAAAGTATCTGAGAGAACCAATGGTCCTTGAGTCATCCATTCCAAGTTTTGATCAGCCATGTCTTCTTCTTCTTCATACTCCTCTTCTTTAGAATTTGATGGTTCCTCCTCTTAGTCGGTTTGTTCGTCTCTGCCTCCACCTCCTCCATTGCCTTCCCCTCTGCCTCCTTTACTGGATCCTGAGCCCAAGATCACAAGGGTGTCTTCTTCTCCCTGTCGGAAGACTAGAGGTTCCTCTTCATTCTCAACAGCTTTTGCCAGACCTTCGAGAGTGGAAAGAAATTCTTATTCCAATGACGAGGAAACAACTCATGTGGGATTGGTCTTTATATTCTTTGATGCATATTGAATATCTTGTATTCCTGGGATCAGTCTAACTACTTTGGAAAATTGATGGGTGATGGGACGTACAAAGTGGAGATGCTGATATGAAATTTCATTCTCACATCTAGGAGGTGAGGATTGGCCAACTTCATAGTTATGTGTAGGTGAGAGGGAGTGTGAATTACTACCTTAACTAGATGATTAATGAATGGGGCTGAAAGGACATCCAACCATAAACTACTAGTGTCCCTCATTCTAGTGCTAGAATTTTGACAGTGTTGGACCCGCCAACATTCAAGGGATCTCCCCGGTATGAAGTCCCAACTAGACCTCACACTGTTTGGTGTAGGAGTCTCATCCGGTATGATGGCCCAATTTCCATTATCTTAAATATATGTCTTATGACTTGCTTGTCAGCACATGAGAGTGGTTCATTTAGTCTTCAAAAAGCAAGGTTCATATGCCTGGTGAGTGCTTAGTGTAACTTGTGTCCAAGTTCTTTCACTACAAAGGGATAGGGTGAGAGTGAGTCTCAAGTCGAGAGGGAATAGTCCCAACTCAGATAGACACACACAACACAGCAAGATCTGCACATCTTCCAGCAGAGTAGTCCACACGGATGCAGCAGTCACAAACACAAAGTGAACAAATAGCACGTACAACACCCAGCGGAGTAGTCAACTTGAGTGCGACAGAGGTTATAACAAGTTTACAAGAATTAGTCTTTCTAGTGTCCGGTGGAGTATTCCACACAGGGAAGACTACAATGACAATGGATACAACACATTTCCAATAGCGTATGCACCAAAACAACCGAAATAGTTCAACTATCTTAGTACAATTTAAAAAAACATGCATTACAAGCATCCAAAGAATAATCTTACAAACAAATACAATACATGTGTGAAAACGTGTTGGACTGTTAACAGGCTTCTGAATTAAGCGAAAGTTCCAAGACACATCCGTACACCATATATCGCTAACCCCAGTAGTGGGGCGTTGGAGCCACAGCTCGCTCCACAAAGAAAAAACTATAGACTGTCAAGGCTATGTGGGAGGAGCCAAGGTGAAAAGTCCCATTGCATGTACAATGAGGGGTATATATAGACAAGGGTGAACTTGACCCTTGTGACTCTTCAACTTCCCTCATCACTATTTGACTTACATAACTCTTCAACTGACATGACTCTTCAACTTTATATGTGGGTTTCTTGGACTTCCACATTACATTACATTGATTACAACATGTATGGCCGATAGTAGTGATGTGGCCGAGACAACTCATGACATGAATCGACATGACACTACTTGTATATACATGCTGATGGTGGTGTCCATGTCGAGTTGTTGTGTTGCTAAGTAATGAGTGTGCTCTTGGTGTATCATAGCTTCACCTCCGCATGACAAGGTGTGTGGAGACTTCAATGGTCTTGATGTTCACTTGATGTTGTATGTGCATGTGCCCCTTCGTTGGTACTTAGTATGCTTAATGCATTCATCCGTCCACGAACAAGTCTCCTAGCATGCACTCCTTTTTCATCTTGATCGTCGTCGCGTCATGTCTCATTCATGTACATGTTTTTGCAATCACTCATGACTAGACAACATCAAATCCAAAAATCCCCTAGTCTACCATGATGCATCATATTTCATTTTTGGGTGCAGGTGACCAGGAGAGAGGACAAGGCTCTGAAACTGCGCAAGGCACATTTCAAGGAGGGATGCGAGGCTCCGGAGCAATCGGGAAAAACTGCGGATAAGTCACTAAGAGGATGGATTGAGCAGTCTAGAACAGCAGTGACATCTGCGAGATATGGCTTAGCTGGGAGGCAAAATTGTGCAATTTTTCCGGGGAAGGTAGTGCGGGGAGAAGGAGGCACTGGCAGTGAAAACTACGCATTTTTCCAATGGAGGCTAGGATTAGGCTGCAGGAGCCTGCTGGTCAGAACTGCGCAGTTCTAGGAGGCAGTCAAGCAGGGCATGACTGTGCAGTTTTCAGGATGAGCGAGGCTTTGGGCAGCAGGTGGACTGCCAATGGAAACTGTGCAGTTTTCAGGAGTGGAGAGCGGGCCAATAGGGGCACTACCTGGAAAAAATATGCAATTTCTCGGGACAGTGCAGTGACAAGCAGCGAGTGCCTGTCCATCATGTCTGCACAGTTTCTTCAGGCAATGTCGGCAGGTAGGCTGGATAACTACTGTGCATTTTTAGAGATGAGTGCAGCCCTGGGTCACTGCTCAAGTCAAATTTTTCAGTTGACCAACAGGAGGCTTAATGGATAGGCTTGCAGGAAGCACAAACTGAGATGGCTTCTTGGGAAAATTTTCCATTGTTCTGGGTGACAGTCAGCTAGGTTGATTCCAGAATTGCACAGTGCACACTACTTGGAGGGCAGCCTCAAGCTTTGCGTAGTTATGGGCAATAGTGTTTGGTCACTGAGGGCTGAGACTATGTCATTATGGGACTTTTGATGTCTAAAATGGGCCTCCTAAGAAAAATGTACAACCAAAAAAAAAAATTATAAGAACCAATAGGATTCAGGATGATGATGTCAACCATGGGGGATGATTCACCATTTTTCGAGTAAAAAAGTAAAAAGATTAAAAAATAATAAACTAATAAAACTACTTTTTCAATTCGTATTTTCAACTTATCTCCCTAAGGTTTTACTCAAATTTTGATTGGGATTACTTTTTGGAAGCAAAATTTAATTCTTCATCCAAAAAGTACCCATGTTGCATACTTTCGATGGACCTTGCTACATGAAAAATGAGAAATACATGAAAAAACGTAATTGCAATCACAATTTTCTTGTATTTCTCATTTTTCGTGTAGCAGGTGTTAGTGTCAATCTTTGAAGCCTTCTTCCAGTGATCAAACACGCTCTTACAAAGTGGTCTTAGGGTGTCAAGGTCAAATTTTTTCGTTTCAATGAGTCTTCAAGTAAAATTTGGTCATTGGGTATTACGTTTAGGATTTGTTTTCACTTCTTTCAAAATTGTCCAAATGTCGGTCCATGTCACCATTCAGTTGAGTGTACCATCATGCCGAGAGTTGTCATCATCATTTCAGGTTCCAATGGGTCACTTTTACACCTTGTTTGTGCTTGAGTTGTACTTGGGTAAGGCCCATTTCCCTCTCCTAGGGTTTTGAAGGTAATTTTTCTTGGATGGCCAGATGATCAACGAAACTTATGTCCTGATATTCATACACCCTCCCCTATCCTTAATATACCTTCTTAAACACTTCTCATCAGTCATATCCCTCAAATTCATCATTTTCTGACAAACCCTAATTTATTGCTACAATTTGACAATTTTCTAGGCTAGGCTTGTGTTTTGACCTTTTGGACCCCTTCCCCTCACTCAATATTTGAAATTACACTTTCCCCTGATGCCTAAAACCCCTCCATACTTCCTAAAATTTTCTCAAGAATTTAGAAGCCCCTTATCCCCTTCATTTCCACAAATCCCTTATTCCACAAAGCGGATAGGTTTTCTTCAAACTATGTTTCTGAGCAAGAGAAAATGAATTTGACAAAAGTGAGATTTTTTTGTCCATAATTGACCCAAGAAGAAAAACCTCTTTCAGTTTTTACACAGGTTTCATGGTTTGGGAGAAATGTCGAAAACATCATTGGCCTCAGGAGGATTGATGCACTTCTGAAGTGACCTTGGGAAAATCAAGAATTCACCTATATGGGATGTTAAAATTACTTGATTGATGATTTAAATGATATCCATATAGAGATAGATTTCCAATGAGCTATCATGAGCTCAATTTGGAGTTGAGGAAGACCTTCAAAAGTTGACTACAACAGCATTCTGCATTTAGGCAGCCTCATTCTGCACATTTTGACCAGTCTTGGGAAATTTGACTTTTCACAGGGCAAATGAGCTCCAAATTGAAAAATTCAAGATGTTTGAGAAAGTAGACTCGACAATATTTCCAACGAGGTATCACATGCCCAATTTCGACATCGAAAGGGCAGTAAAAACTCACCTTGAAGTTGGCGCTGCGCATCAGACGAGTGTTGTGCATCAGACAGTTTTTGCCAGTGTTAAATTACACAAGTGCAACGCATTGGGCTCAGTGTGTTGTGCATTGGCCAGGGAGTTTCCAAAATCACTCAAATTTATCCCAAACTCTCCCAAATGCTGCATTTCACTCCTACAAGTAAGTTTTCATCGATCTTGAGCTGAAATTAGTCTTCTTCATGTTTTGTTCATGAGTTTTGCTTCTTAAAACCAAAACCCTAGCTTGCCTTCATACTTTTCACTTCATTGCAAAATTTTCACCTCATTACAAAACCAACATCCCTTTTCTCTTTTCCCAAACTTCATTGCCCTAAAACTACCCATTGATTCCATTTTCCCTTTCCTTTTTCCCCTAAGAAACTAATCCCCTTTATTAAACCCTAAGTCCCTTATAAGTCAAAACCCTAATTTCCTAAATCTTTCCCTTCATTCCCCTACTCCACTTCATTACTGTTGTTCCATTTGCAAAATCTCTTCATACTCATCTTCTTTGTCCTCACCCATTGTCATTGTTCACTATACCATCATCACATTACATCATTAAGACAAGCATCATGGAAAGAAGCAGTGAGTATGATTTGAAGAAGACACTCCTAGTGATAACCCAAGAGAAAGAAATGTGCAGTCCAGGAAGCCTCACAAAGGTGGAAAAATCATTAGGGAGGAACCTATTAGCATGACTAAACTCCTCACTTTCCCTCTTGCTACCACATGTTTCAGATATCAGTCTTGTTTTGAGTTTTGTGAGATGGTTGAAAGGGTTAAATACCATCATGAGTTAGCAAGGCAGTTTTTCATAAACATGGAGAATAATGTGGTGCACCTTGCTAAGATCAATTTCACTCTTTCACCAACTATTATTGCAGAAGCTACTAGAATGCCAGATGTAGGGGAAAAATGGAACAAAAGGCAAAAAGAATGATGAAAATTTCAAAATTTACGCTGATGTCACTTTATCCCAACAAAGTAACCCATGATGCAACTTAGAGCCAAAATTGGGCAAATTTTGAGACAATTTTGTCATTTTCCAAATTTTAAAAATAGAAACATAGGAAATTCCGGCTGATGCACGGTGCCACCGGCTCTGTGCATTGAGTTGGCTCAATATTTTGCAAAATGGATTGCATTTTTGGATTCCTTGTGGAAAAACAATGAAACCTAGAAAGTTTCATAAAATTTGGAGGAGATCTAGGTCACCTAAAGGATCAAAAACACCTAAAAAATGCCCTCTCTGCCACTTTTTGGACCCACAGGAAGCAATCTTGGGAGAAATGATTTTTGAGGGGTAAAATGACCTCCAAATCATAAAATTCAAAGTGTTCCAGAAACTAGACAGGTAGGGATTTCCAACAAGCTATCATGGGCCTGATTTGGATGAGTGGAAGGCCTCCAAAATTAGCCTTGAAGTGGCGTTGTGCGTTAGGAAAATTTTTGCCAATTTTGCCTAAAAACTCATAATTTCACCCAATTTGACTATCAATTGACTTTTTCTCTTCTCCTTGGTAAATTTGTGATGGTAAATGATGTAAATATGATGAAAAATGACTTGAGGGGGTAGATACATCAGTTAGAGGTGGTTTGAGGATGAATGAATCAGTTTCCATAGTTTTAGAGGCAAGCTGTTACACTGCCTATTTTCTAGTTCCTAGTTTAAATGTTGTTGAAACATCTCCTTGACTCATGGATTCAACCCCTGATCGCTAGCATAGGTGGTTTGATGCCTATATTATGTACTTTCTTAGTCATTTGTAAAGGTTGGACTCTTGTGGATGCATTGAGCACTATTGTACATCACTTCTGCAGTTTGGCAAGGAAATAAACCAGGGTTTTGCAGCATTTTGTGGGATTCTTGTGGCAAGGTGAATTAGTATTGTTTTCTCCTCTGTTATTCAGTTTATCATATGTTTATATGTGCCATCATCTCTCTCTTTTTCTGCATAGCTAAATGAATCAAGTGTAAAAGGTGGAATTCATTGATGTTTCAGTGCTCTGCCTTGGGGTTTATTTAGTTTTACATGTTTTCTGTTGTTTGAAGAGGACTCATGACACTTGCATGCCCTCTCCAACTCCTCACCAGTCTTTAGACTCACCATTACACCTAATTCAAAGTGCTAAAACACTTGCCTACCTCACCCCACAGAAACCTCTGCAAATCTGAGTTGATTTCCTGGACCTAACGCTGCCTTCCTCATCTGATCCAGCAAACAACCATTAAAATCAATCAAATTCCTCTGAGCATATACCTAGCTTAAAATTAGTATTCATTTCAGTGATCTCAAACCTTACTTGTCATATTTTCTTTGAGATTGACAAGGAGAGAGCCCTCTCCCGACCTGGTAAGGCTAGCTACCAGGTTAAGCGTGGTTTGATGTTACCCTAGGATTGCTTCCCTTCAGCGTGAGGTAGATTTAGGCTATAACAACAAGGTTTATCAAAATTATGCAAAATGGGTACTCCTTGGATGAGGAATCAAATTATGCATCCAAAAAGTGTTTCCACTCGAAATTTGAGTAAACCCATAGGGAGATAAGTTGAAAAAATAGTTTTTTTTCTTTTTTCCCTTTAAAATTTGATAATGTCATCTAATCTTATTTTATTATTTCCACTATTATTTTATAATTTCCTTAGGAGGCCCATTTTAGACCTCAAAAATCCCCTAATGAGTGCAACTCAGTGGAGGTCCAGATGATGGAGGGTGGTCTGGTCGACAGATCTTCAGAAAAATGGTTAAGTGTGTGAGTGAGTGAGCTCATGTATACATGACCTTGCGAACACACACTCAACGTGACTCGACAATAAGACACCTCAAACCACAAGACAACATATGCTCAGTGTGACTCACTAACGGGTGAGAGTGACAAGTGCGACACTTGAGATAGATCATTGAGCGACCATGACAACACTTGCGCGACATTGTTTACAACTTTGTGTGTAAGTGTGATAGATGTTTACATAGTGAACACAACTTGTACAGACAAAAACAGACCTTCAACATAGCCCGAACAAGACCGCAGGCATGATATTGCAACCAACATGCTAAAAGACGATCGGTGATCGGTCAAGCAAAGAGGGTGTAAAGACTTTAAAAGAGCTCATGGGATGAGCCTGAGTGTTTGCAACCATCGAGGAAAAACCACGGAAGGGTCCAAACTTGGATGCAGGCCAAAATTTTGGAGGGTGTTGCAGTCGCTATAATAGATAGGAAAGGTCATGTCTGGTTGAGTAATAAATTCATGTACTTCTTTCTATATCTTCATAAAATTCAGCATGTGTTGAGGGGGAGCATGGCCAGTATTTAGAGTTCTTAGCAGATCATATCTACAACACTCATCTCACCAAAGGGAGAGAAGCCTTCATTCAGCGTTGGTCAGCTCTTTGCCCTTGATGTCAAAAGGGGAGAGAAGCTTCGTATTTGGGGAATGCTTGGTGACTTGGAGAGAAACTTGGTATATCTATAGATGTGTTTACAGATATCTACAGGTGATGGTGACCAAACACCAAAGTGGTTTCCATCAAGTCAAAAGGGGGAGATTGTTGGCATTATGACAAATGTGTTGTTCTTGATGGTGTTGAAAATGCAACAAGATGATGGAGCTTAGTGGAAAGGAGTCGCCTTCACTAAGTGGGCCTGTAGGCTATTTTTGACGCAAAGTCTATTTTTATACATATGGATCATGGTCTATGAGTTGCAGGATGCTATTTGTGGATTATTGGTCATGTTGGTAAAAATAGATGGACTTCTATTTTTAGACGTATGGGCAGATTCTATTTTTAGACTGCGGGGCTAAAAATAGAACAGTGGAATATTATTAGCTCATAATAATATTTGGACTATAAACATTATCTTATCCTCTTGGAGCACTTCAGTTCAAGCTACGGATGTGGCACATGCAACTTCCAGAAGGAAATACGCTTTTCTTATGGGTCAGTTGAGCTATTGCATGATGGACTTCAGTTAGAACTCAAGTGATTGAGTTTGGTGGAGTTGATTGAGGAGTTGATAGAGTTGTGTTCAGTTTGACTTGGTTAAACTAGTTGTATTTAGTCTAACTGCAGAATACACTAGTGATGAGTGATGTGAATTAATTCTTAATTAATTCACTAATTATTAACTCATAAAGCAACTAAAGAATACATCAGTTAACTCAGTGCATGGACAGTGCAGTGGAGACAGGTGTTAGAGGTTGAGATTGCTATCAATTGTGACTATAGTTGTGCATGAGATCTTGCACAATCAATGGATTGAGTAATGCCAATGAGGATTGCGTGGTTCAGCCAAGGGAAATACGAGTTTGAATCAGCCATTCTCATCCATTCTCATGCAGGATTGTGCAATGGAGGCAGGCAAAGCAGTGGAAGAGATTTGAACCTATGATTGATTCAGATCTGAGCTAGTTTTGTGTGTAACAGGTGGAGATAGTACTAAGTACTTGTGAGGAGTATTGTACTATGTATTGTTACATGTTCTCAATCATTATAATATACAGATAGTTGGGGGTTTTCAACTGTATGCTTCCCCGGGTTACATACTGTGTTAATGTGCGCATGCGATTGATGTTTCATTGTTTTTAATTCCGCAAAATTGATGATCAACGTAGAGGAGGTTATGTATTATGCATGCATTCTGCAAATAGTGTATAATCGGGATAATCTCTGTGAATAAGTGTCATATTATTCAAAATTTCTACATGGTATCAGAGCACAGTTGATCATCAAATCTATTATTCAGAAAGTGTTTACATTTTATTTCTCCAGGCAGAGTCTGTAATCAGGCCAGGTAGCCTCTGGATTCATCCTTCCTTTGGAAGGTGAGATATACGGTAAAAGTCCATACAGTTAATCTCTGTACGAGAAATACTTTGTTCTCACGAATTTTAGATCAGAAGCGGTTGAGTTTTGAGCTGGTGGAATTCGAATTTGCAGCAGTGTTTTTTTGGTGTCAAAGTTGAAATGTCTTTCAACGGATTGCGATTGGAATATGCTCTTGAGGGAAACTCGAATTATATTGCATGGAAAGACAGGATGGAGGCGGTGTTAGATGACAATGGGCTGAAGGAGTTCATAGAGGCTGAGGTCCCAAAACCTACTGATGTTGCTGAAGCTGTGGTTTGGCAAAAGAAGACAACAAAGTGTCAAAGGATTCTGTTGGAGGGCGTGAAGGATCACATTGTATCCAACCTGCATGGAAAGGCTTCTCCATACTTTATGTGGAAAGCGTTGATAGATTTATTCCAAAGCAAGAGCGACCAGAGGAAGTTGGCACTCAAGGATAAACTTAGAAACATTAAGTGTGAGAATGGAGACAGTATGCCCAAGTATCTCACGAAGTTCACCCAATGTCGGGATGAGTTGGGAAGTGTGGGGGTGACTGTCGATGATGAGGACTTGGTGAGCTTGGCTCTCCTTGGTTTTTCAAAGAGTTGGCATTCCTATCAGGACTCTGTCAATGGTCGGGAGAAATTCCAAGGATGGGAGAGACTTTGGTCAGATCTTGTGCAGGAGGAGATCAGGTGGAATACCAGGGACGGATCTTCATCGAAGGCATCTGATGAAGAAGATTGTGCTTTGGCTGCCAAAGCAAAGAAGGGGAAGGAGAAGGGTTCTCTTTCCGAATCCAGTTCTTCCAATGATGGAAAGAAGGTTGACAAGTCGAAAGTGAGATGCTTTCGTTGTCATGAGTTGGGCCATTATGCTACTAATTTCCCAAAGAAGAAATCCAAGAAGGGATCCGGGGAAGGATCTGAAGGTGAGGAGCTTGCTTCACAGTTTGAGTTGGATTTCACACTCTTCACATGCATGGTTTCATCCATGGTGGGAAGTGGTTGGTTTCTTGATAGTGGAGCTTCCTTCCACATGACCGGTGACAAAAGTTTGTTCAGTACTTTGGAGGAGAAAGATCTCTAGATACTCATAGCGATGGGTAATGATGAGAAGTATAGTGTCTCAGGTGTAGGCGTGGTTATTTTTTAGAGGGAGCATGGAACTCGCCTTACCTTGAGCGATGTCAAGTATGTACCAGGACTTAAGAGAAACTTGGTGTCGATCGCGATGCTGGAAGACGGAGGCTATGATGTAGTCTTCAGTAAGGGAAAGGTTTTCCTTAGACACCTCATCACTAGACAGGTGAAGCAGATTGGTTCACGGGTCAAGAACCTGTATGCTCTTGAGGTTCAAGATGCATGCAAAGCCTTGAGTAGTGAGGAAACTGATGGAGACTTGGTGGTTGAGAGAGAGCGTATATTACCTCTCAACATGCAGAGCCAGAAGAAGTCTCAAACGATTGTGGAGGAGCCACGATTGGTGCAGCAGCTTTAGGAGGTTGTGGAGCACCCACAACAAGGGAAGCTGAGAGAAGATCGAGTAGAGACATCTGCTCATGCAGAGACCTCCAGTAGGGGGAAATTTGAGCCAGGTGGGCTGAGGGATCACATGCAGCCATATCTCCAGGTAAGAAGTGGGGCGATATAGAGTGATCTTCCCAAGGAGGAGGGGCAGGATCCTTGAGATACCCAACGTCTTGGATGAGACCTTGCTACGGGAGCCCCGATGTGGAGTAGCAGGAACTGATTGATTGGGTAGAGACATATGTGTATGGAGTAGCAGAGAGAGCGACAGTGTAGGGAATCCCAGGACAGCGCATAGCTAGCAGGCTGCAGCAATTCGAGAGGCACAAGTGTTTTGCACAGTGCTAGGTGGCACAGAGAAGTGTGCAATGGTGCGAGATGCATGGAGATGTTGCAATAGCGCAAATGTCAAAGAGGTAGCACCTGTCAGCAGCAGGTAGAGCTTCAGCATCAGAGTATGTTCCTAGCCCAACAGAGTGGTCAGTTGGGAGTGTTTTTGTTCCAAGTGTTGTTGGAGCAAGTGGACCGGGCAAATGTGTTGCATGCAGTACATTCCAGAGTTGCAGGATAGGGGTTGCAGATAATCCATATCTTGTTGAGAGGGAGTGTTGAAAATGCAACAAGATGATGGAGCTTAGTGGAAAGGAGTCGCCTTCACTAAGTGGGCCCGCAGGCTATTTTTGGCGCAAAGTCTATTTTTAGACTATGTCTATTTTTAGACATATGGATCATGGTCTATGAATTGCAGGATGTTATTTGTGGATGATTGGTCATGTTGGTAAAAATAGATGGACTTCTATTTTTAGACATATGGGCAGATTCTATTTTTAGACTGACAGGCTAAAAATAGAACAGTCGAATATTATTAGCTCATAATAATATTTTCACTATAAACATTATCTTATCCTCTTGGAGCACTTCAGTTCGAGCTACGGATGTGGCACATGCAACTGCCAGAAGGAAATACACTTTTCTTATGGGTCAGTTGAGCTATTGCATGATGGACTTCAGTTAGAACTCAAGTGATTGAGTTTGGTGGAGTTGATTGAGGAGTTGATAGAGTTGTATTCAGTTTGACTTGGTTAAACTAGTTGTATTTAGTCTAACTGCAGAATACACTAGTGATGAGTGATGTGAATTCATTCTTAATTAATTCACTAATTATTAACTCATAAAGCAACTAAATAATACATCAATTAACTCAGTGCATAGACAGTTTAGTGGAAATAGGTGTTGAGGTTGAGATTGCTATCAGTTGTGACTATAGTTGTGCATGAGATCTTGCAAAATCAATGGATTGAGTAATGCCAATGAGAATTGCGTGGTTCAGCCAAGGGAAATATGAGTTTGGATCAGCCATTCTCATGCAGGATTGCACAGTGGAAAAAGGCAAAATAGTGGAAGAGATTTGAACCTGTGATTGATTCAGATCTGAGCTAGTTTTGTGTGTAACAGGTGGAGATAGTACTGAGTACTTGTGAGGAGTATTGTACTATGTATTGTTACATGTTCTCAATCATTATAATATACAGATAGTTGGGGGTTTTCAGCTATATGCTTTCCCCGGGTTACATATTGTGTTAATGTGCGCATGCGATTGATGTTTCATTGTTTTTAATTCCGCAAAATTGATGATCAACATAGAGGAGGTTATGTATTATGCATGCATTCTGCAAATAGTGTATAATCGGGATAATCTCTGTGAATAAGTGTCATATTATTCAAATTTTCTACAAATGGAAACCTACTTAATAAATATGTCAACATGATGGTAGTAGGATGAGTATTCAGGGAAATACAGATGTGACAGAAATCTTGGACAAAGGAATATCAATTCAGAGACAGAGGAATGATAAAGATGAAGTTTGAAAAAGTATATGCGGATTTTGTAAAGAAAAATTGCATACATACGCAGGTATGGTGAAGCAAAATCACGTATATGCAAGTTTTGTGAAAAAAAGCCATGTACATATGCAGATATGGTGAAGCAAAGTCGCGTACAGTTTCTACACCATAGTATTATCAACACCAGGGGCCTTTACCATGGTATTGGCCCATAGTAATGTGTGTGACAATGGATATTTGATCTCGTCAAAGAATACCATCATTATAACTATGGAATTAGCCTAAGGTATTGGCTAAGGACTAAACTATATAAGGAGATGGAGAACAAAGAGTGTTTTTGGTAGTGTGCATGATATAGGTTATTAATGAATTGTTTGATTTGAAATAAGTGTGCACCCGGGAGTGTGATGATGGATCAGATTGTAATGACTACACATTGAATAATTTGCTTAAAGGTTGATAGATCTGTGATGATAATGTTATGATGTGTGTCTTTTACAATGTATGCTGATATTTGGGTTTGATTGATGTTTTGTTATGAAGAGAAGGTATGATTCAATAGTTACAGATATGTATGCATCTTTTCTTCCGAAATATCGCGTACATATGCGGATATGCTTTTGAGTATTCATGTATCAATTCTACAGTATGGACAGATCTATATGCGGGTATGCTTCTTGGTTGTGTACATACGCGAAAGTGTCTTATAAGGGTCATATACATATGCCAGGGTTTTGTTGTATATGGTTTCTCATTATTTTGTTTACTGTTGTCTTTCAATGAAGTCTTTCATGATGATTTGTGTTTGACAGTGTTGGTTGAGGTTGAACTAATTATGTTATGAAATTTCTAATAGTAATGGTGTTGTTATGAGATGATATGTATTTGGTTGAGAGATCTGTGACAAGGTCAGTATGTGTTTCGGTGATTGATTTCAGTAGTGTCGTGATTTAGTTTCAAAGTTTAGTGTTTTGAGATCTGTACGCGGGTTAGCTAAACAGAAAACACCTATATATGTGGTTATGTCTCACAATAGTAGCGTATATATTCTAACATAAGATTGACCAGGGTTTGCAGTGGCAGGATCTGGTTTTTGTGATGAATAATAAGTGGTATGGCATTCTGATGAAGAGTATACAGTGATTTATGGTGATTTTATTGTTTTGGTTTATTCTATGATTTGATGATTAATTTGGTTCAGTAATTTGATGCAGTGATTGGTTTTTTTATATTGGGCTTAAATAATGGTAGTGGGTCCAGTCTGAAAATTTGATAAAATGTGGCCTACAGATCTGATGTTTTGGTTCAGGTGGATCCATTATGAAATATTATGAAACGTGGTCCATAGAAGCGTTGAAGGTTGGAGCTTTCAGTGAGGAATTCAAAGCTTCCTTCCAGTGGTAGTTGGTAAATCAGATCAGGGGATAGGAGCTCCCTTTTGGTGGGTGTCGATAAATGAGATCAGGGGATTGGAGCTCCCTTCGAGTGGGTGTTGGGGAACGAGAGAAGGTTGTAGCCTTCTACAGGTGGGTGTTTGCATGCTAGTATGAGTCTGCACCAGTGTGAAAATTCTATCATTGCAACATCTGATTTAATTCTCCTACTTATTCTTCAATAAGTTATTTATGAAATTCTTTAGAAGAAAACACATGTACAAGAATCAACACATTAACACGTATGTTTTGGACAATAGTCTCCGAAAAAACCCAATGTGGGAA
The DNA here is from genome assembly GCA_031772625.1 of Pinus tabuliformis. Taxonomy (NCBI): domain Eukaryota; kingdom Viridiplantae; phylum Streptophyta; class Pinopsida; order Pinales; family Pinaceae; genus Pinus; species Pinus tabuliformis. The sequence continues at coordinate 1,126,228,584 of CM062811.1, read as the reverse complement.
AACCAGTGCAGCAAGGGAGGATTTTATTATTCAAGCAATTCTTCAATACAATAGGGTGCCAAACTAGCTTAACCACAAAGAGAAAAATTCTCCAGCGCTTCTCCTAGTCTCAGCGTCGGCGTGGCTGACCTCTGCGTGGCTCCCAGACACTCTACGTCAGCCCCTGCTTGACTGTGTCAGCCCTAGGCCTCTTTGCATCACTCACGTAGGCCCTCTAGTGATTGTGCAATCTCCTGCTGCCTCTACGTTTCCCTGAAATGATCTGCGTCTGCCTCTCCTACCTTAGCGCTGGTCTCCAGTAGCTGATCCCTTCTCTTTGTTCTGTACTTGCTGCCTCATGAGTACTCACTAGACCACTAGTTCGAATTTCTCAGCTAACCCCGCTCCAGAAATTTAACTGACTAGTCTCCCTCAATGTGTCCTCCAAGTGACCCTCAAGCCTCCTCTTATACTTTTCTTGTTGACAAATCAACAGCCGAGATTAAGTCCCTAATCAACAGTCGAGATTAATTCTGGCTTGATCCATGACTTTTGGACCCTTCTAACACAGCTTTATATTAATTCACATTAATATTTTATTTTCCCTAAGTTTAGACTTAGGGACTCCATTAAAAATATTAATTATTTTAATATCTCCTAAACTATTTAAAATTTTCCCAAACCATTTCTGGGTATTGGAGATATTATGTGCTTTAGCCTCTCCACCAATTTTCTGGCTAGAGCACATCCAATGCTACCCCAAATCAAAAACCAATACAAGATTGTAAGAAGTTTTTTCATTATAATAAAAGATGAAAACGGAGACGACAACAGCGGTGGTTTTTCCCACATTGGGTTTCCACCTAAAAATCTCAGTGTTCATGTGTGTTGATGTATTTTTTATGTGTGATGGTTTATTGTGTTCTTACTGCACATGGTTACTGTTTAATTCATGTCTAAAGAAGTACGGATGCACTGACTCAAATAGATGATGAATTAGTTGAAAAGTTAGTTAACTGAATATACGCTACTTATCCTCATCACAGTCGTGTACATATGTTGGTTCACTGAATTAAAGTTGTGTATAGAAATATGAATAAGAAATTTAAAGGTTTTAGTTAGTTTAAAACATTGATTCACCATTGTTCCCCCCGCGCCACCCTCGGTGTTTTTCCCAACAATTACAAGAATTCCTATAGCAAAATAGCATTTCCAGAATTCCCAACAATAGATCAACCTTTAACTATATTTATCATATTTTGGTTGCAGCTATCATACTTCTCGCGGAAATCCAAACATTGGTCTAGAAGTTCTTAGAAGCAACATCTACATTCCATGATTAAGCTCTTCATTAAATAAGTGGAAGACAACAAACTCTCTAGCATGTCAAGCTTAAAGTACATCACAAAGGACAAAGTAAAAGGTGAGTTGGGTAAGCAATTTCTATCTCTAAGTAGTCCTCTGATGTGGAAATTCATACATAAATTTGTAGCCCTTCCATATCCTCTCATTCCTTCACACCTCTTCCATCCATCATTATTTGTTTCTCTTTAGCATTGGTAAAAGTTGTGTGTAAAACAAACCTCTTTCCCATCTAAGTTTTGCATCATAAATGTATATCAAGTTTTGTAATAAAACATCACTCCAATCTCCTTGTCTTATATTTGAAGTACGTCATTAAAAATAAGAAAACCCCCTTATTTAAATTTGATCTAATTAGAATAGTTTTTGTTCATATTTTCCTTCTCAAATAATGAAGGAAAGAGGTAGACATGACATTCAGAGGATTGAAGACGTCAAACACACTGTATAATTCGGACATCATCCTACCTATATCCTTATTGCATGACAACATGCAATGACTTAGGTGTGGAGGAAATGTTGGGCTTTGGTTTTGACATGTTTCACAATGCCATATAAGTTATGTTTTCCTAACATACCCCTTTGTTGAACATAGTGTTGTCATTGATGTCAAAAAGAAAGTCAAATGAAGCTTATTGTCCCTCAGATTGTTCAAGGAAGACAAACAATTCTAAAGACAAAGAATGAGAATCAAATGATCCTCTTGCTTTAGGTTGAACACTGGTGTTCTCCAACCATAGAGGGTATTCCCTATATTTGATATTATTTATGAAGGAATAAAAAATCTTACAATAACAATAGCCTTTAATTAATGATAGGCCATGTTAGTTCTTGAATTTGTAAATGGGAGAAAATTTAGTGAGACATATATAATAAGAAGATTGTTTGAATTCAAACTCACCGACAACTATATGTGATTCTCAATTCTTGCATATCTAAAACTCTCATAATGAGACAACACACATTAAATTAGTTACACATTAAAAAATAATAAAAGAAAAGTAAAAGAAATACAATACAAGAAAGGAAAAATTACCCTATTAGTTAAAACATACTCATTTAATGCATTCAATGAACCATACGATAACTTGTGGAAATGAATTATCCACCATGTTGAGGTGCATATTGTAGATGCGACGTATGGATTTACCATGCCATGATCCAATATAAACACAACAGATAAATAAGTATCCAATATTTTCTTCCAATTAGCACGTATTCAATAATACTTTTAACTGGATGTTAAAACAATGAAAATCCAAATGGTTAAATACCTCAATGTCACGAAGATTCTACTTATATCAAATTTCACATAAATCAATAAATAAAAAAGAAAATAAAAACTCATCACAAGAGCGAACACACGCATAAATTCTCAATTAAAATGAGAAAGTTAGGATGATCGTGCGATTTTGCGTTAAATTAAAATATCAATGTTCAAATGCCAACCCCTCCTTTAATAGCTTATAACCATTTTATTGCATTGGGACTTGATTACCATTCTTATTTTAATAACATTGATGGACGACACTTATTGAAATCACATTGAAAACTTGTTGGTATATTAACATTTTTCTTTGAATGAATGGGATTTACATTGCTCACATGCTTTATGAAGGGGTTTTTCACATGCATTGATAAAATAATGTTTTATAGTTTGATAAAAGTGATAGTTAAACTTTATGGAACATACGTTTTTTAATACACAAAGATTATACATATTGGAAAGTGAGAGAGATTTGATGTTGAAAATATCATCCAATAGGTTAAAAACTTGTCTCTATTTTAACCCTATGTTTTGACCCAATATGATTTAAATTGCACTTATGCCTTATATCAACTTGGGTATAAAGGTAAGTTTGTCTTATAAAAATTGATGTGATTTTCACTAGTATTTACTGGGGTAAAATTATGTTTTTTGTATAAACATTTTTTATAATACTATGGTTTTATATATTATATAACATATGTCATACATTGGGTTATTTAAAGAAAGGTGAATATATTGAAATTACATTTTACAATAATCATATTAAAATTAGGTTTATGAGAAGTTTTTATTATAATGTATCTTTCATCATACATTTTGCTCGTTTTTTAAATAAATGCTAAAATTTAAGATTTTTATTTTTATAAGAAAATAATTTTATAAATTATAAAAGATATGAAGTCAATTTTGGCATTTTGGATTCAATAGTTAATTTCATTCAAATTTGTAACATACTTATTTATTATGAATAATAATAACACAATAAAACTTGATGCTTTAACTAAAGATTTAGGCTATATACAAATATACTTAAGGTAATGTGAATAATAATAAAGTTAATAAGGCTAAGAGTTAGAGTGTACAATATTTCATTTTGTTGGTTATATTCATCCCAATTTTTTGCTCCACAGAGACAAGGCCCACTTTGTGAAGGTGTTATCTAAATAATTAGATTAATTTGTTCTATTTGTTATAATTACTATTATGTTTGTAATCATCTCAGATGGGTCAATTTTGTACCTTTAAAGTTGCTCATTTTTATTATTATTATTTGAAGTTACAAAATTGTAAGAATAGATAATAATTTGCAATTAACAATTAATGCTAAGCCAATAACTAAGTATTCTATAAAATAATTTAAATAATATATTTCATGTTTCCAATTCAATACATATATTTTTTTTAATTTAAATAAATATTTGTTTTTTCACTTTGGATAAAACATATTAAATTCATATACAACAAAAATCCTAGACAATAATGCAAAGTATCTCCCTGATTTGACATATGAAATATGCAACTAACATCAACACCTCTGCCATTGATTCTAAGGTATTTAGTTCACATGCTATAACTACAATTTTTCATGCTAGGAAAATATATTATTTAGTTAATATGTTTTTGAATTTTGTTGACATGGACACTGAAATTGTGAAATGTCACATGAGCTTGCATTCAAATCCTTGGTTGACATTAAATTACAGGTGATCCCAACAACCCTATGAATCACTTGTTAAGTTATTTAATTTATTGTCTCAACAACCCTATGAATCACTTGTAAGGTATTTAATTGACTTGTCATAACTACCATTTGTTATGTTGAGAAAATATATTCTTATGTAGTTATATACATTTTTGGATTTTGTCTTGATATGTACTTTGAAATTGCTCTCATTCCACATGCAAATGACATAAAATTTAAATAGATAAATTGATAACTACAATTAGTAACTAAAAAAATAAATGAAGTATAAACATATCAATATTCGATGAATTCTTTCTTCTTTTCTTAAAAGAGTTAGGCTGAATTTAACCAGAGGTCAGCCTACGTATTTGGATAGAACTATTTACCCAACACCCATATATTGTCATTCAAATTGTCCAAAGAATCAATCAAACCCATCCACACCATGAAATAGTTTTTATCCTCCACACCATAATCAATTCACTTTATCCCCTCATGGAAACATATTATTATATATAACATTGTATATAGAACACCCTGCTCCTTTATCTTATGTCAAGGTTGATGCCTACATGCCCTTGCTTCCCTTTTAGTGTCAAAACCCAGCACCCCCAACTCCTTTATCTTATGTCCAAATTTGTGCCTACATACCCTTTCCTCCCTCTTAGTGCTAAACCTCCCAAGCCTAGCACGCCACTGAAAAGGACCCCATTGAATCCATTAGTAACTTTGCTCTCGATAACATAGCGAGCATAAAAGACTTGAACCCCAAAATAAAAAGATGTTGAGACTTTCTATCAATGAATAAAATTGAATCTACTAGTAACTTTGTTCTCGATAAATAGCAAGCAAAAAAAACTTAAACCCCAAAATAAAAGATGTTGGGGCTTTCTATTGATAAATAGCAAGCATAAAAATCTTAAACCCCAAAATAAAAGATGTTGGCACTTTCTATCAATAAATAAAGAGTGGAATGGGAGAGATACATAATAATATTATTTATGTTTTGTCAAATATTTTTTTACTAATTTACACCTCGTGGGTCTTTAAAAACTAATAAAATCTCAAACCTTCAACCCACTTTGACAACATTGTTGACACCTAATCATTGTGATTGGGTGAATATATGTAAATAGATAAATAAGAAATATGAACAATGATCGAGAGATGAACTGAACAATCTCTCCCTCATGTATATAATGAAGACTTACCTGATGGAATAAAACACACGAATCATTTTTGCCTTATGGAGTTACTCCGTGACCTGACATGGTATCAGAGCCAGCTCCTTCTTTTTAGCTTTTATGTCCTTTGTAACTCCCTAGTCTGCTCCTCTGCTCTCCATGTAGAAGCGTTGCTTCTCCATATAATTCGCTACCCATATAATTCGTTGTACACTTGTCTGCTACACTGCCTGTGCTCTCTGGCCCTCTGGACTGTCCATAAACGTTTTCTGCCATACTGTTCAAGGGAATCAAAGCGCATTAAGTCATTAACTGTGGTCCTCCTAACCGGGATTGTTCCTTCTGGGCAACTTATTCCACTGAGGTGCCATATTTGAAAAGCGCCCAGACCTGCGTAGTTGTCACTGTTCCCTCAAACCAGTGGTGCCATATTTGAAAAGCGTCCAGACCCGCGTAGTTGTGGTTGTTGGTGCGCATCCATGGAATGGTTTTGAAAGCTCTCACGTTCTCTTTCCCGTTTGGATACAAGTCTTTTGATAACTCTTGTGAAAATCTGCGATTATACATTGTGACGACCTATACTGTAGAAATATCAGTTTTTTTTAGAGTTGGCCTAAGCTTTTAGCCTGTGGACAGCCGCTGCTACTTGTGGAATCCATCCACATTCAGAAGTGGGAGAACTGTTTTCAAGTGCTCCTCGTTGTTCTTTTTCTTCTCTGCATCAGCGTATTGTATATTTTTCAGAACTGCATATGATATTGATATCAGATTTCATTTTGTCATATATATATATATATATATGATGGTTAGCATATAGGGGGGCCGACATCAAAGGAGAAGAATCCGACATGAATCTTGAGTGATAGGTGGCGCTGAGTGCTACTTCTAGTGTGGATATCTCATGTATTGTATTAAAGTTCTATAGTATACACGTTGAGATTAGATTGGTGAAGACCAAATTCAGATAGCTTTGTTGCCTTTTCATGTAAAACAATTCAAGAACGTTGCAGAAAAATGATGAAGAAATTTGAAAAAATTTTAAGAATGCATCGTTGATCTATGTTTTATATTTTCATTAAAGACAAACACTGTACATGGAGAGAATGCCCTTTTGAAATGTAACAAAAAAAAATTACCACCAAAAGTACGATTTTACTGTATAAACAATGTAAACTTTGAAACGGGAACTGATACTGTCACCCGTTTCGTAGAGATAGCAAAAAAATGACCTGATTTTGAAAAGGGGTGATGCAAAACACACGTGTTTTTTTTAGAGCATAGTTTTTGGAACTTTAATTTTTTTCTTGTGCATTACATTTTAGAATGGTAGTGATTTTCATGCTGATTTTAAAAAGTGAGTATTCTGCATCACACCCTTTTTTTAAAAGACCTATTTTTTGACTTTAAATTTTCTAGTGTATGAAATGTAAATAATTATTTTCTAAATTTGATAGTTTTTGAAGTGGTTGTTTTCTTCATATTTTCTTGTTTTCTATTTTAATTTTAATTTTTTTTGTAGTGGGGTTTTTATTGTTTTGCATTTTTAAATTAGAAAGTCGATAGTTTGAATTTTAGATAATCTACATATTTATACATCCTTAATTAATTTTTCAATCCACATGAAATAATTATTTTTAAAAAACAATATTTTTTAACAATGGACATAAAAATAACCATTTTTAACATAAAAATAACAAAAAAACTACACGTTTTGATAATTTTTTGCTATAATTAACATGTCAAAATCACAATTTTTATACAAAAATTTTAATTAAAAATGGTCAAATAATAGTTTTTTTAATGAATTTCATGTCAAAAAAATAACAATAATCACTTTTTTTTCAAAAAATAATAATTAACTTAAAAATCAATGCGAAAATCACAAATTACAAATATTGAACACATAACAACTTTAATTGATTGATTATTCTTTTCATAAAATGTCAGAGTCAAAACATTGCAAAACTTGATTTCCAAGAATAACTTAAATTTAATCAACAATGTCACGTAATCCAAACTCTTCGTCCTCTAGAGTTTCATCATTGTCTTCTTCCATAATATTTTCTGTTTCATTTTGCACATTTTCCTCTTCTAATGGATCTTTGATGTCTACGAATCTCCCAATGTATGTCTTTCCAAACATACCATGTAATGGTGGTTGGGGCTCCTTTGCCTTTTTTGCCACACGTGATTCACTAAAGTTCCCTTTCTTCAACCCAATTTCTTGCATTGCATCTGGAAGAAATTGAAGAGCATTAATTCTTTGCTGAATGAAATTGCATTGTAATGGATCTTTCTCAATTGCAATGCAATTTCTTCCTTTTTGAAGGCAGCATGCTAGTGTTGTACCTAATTATCAAGCACGAAAAAAATAATGAATTAAATTAGTAGAGTGACATATTAATTAAAAAAGAACATATTGAAATTCAATTCCATATAGCAAAACCTACCTGAGCTAGAAAATAAATCCAGAACCCAATCTCCTTCATTTGAACATATGTCTATAAGATAGTTAATCAATAATTGTGGTTTTTGATAAATATTAACTATCTCTCCTTTCGTTTCTTTGTCTTCATATGTTAGTTTTCTCACAACAGCATCATAAGTCAGTATTTGGCTATGACTCTTTCTGTCCACCCGATTAAAAATCATAGACATATGGCTATCATCTTTTGCCCAACTATCAATATGAATGAACTCACAGTCATTTATAAATTGTTGATCTTCATTGTTAAGAAGATTTGACTTTTGCCTGTAACATGAAATAGTAAAAGTTCAGTTAACTTGTACATAAATGAATTTTTCAACATTAATCAAATATACCTATTAAACGTCTTACCATGTAAGCTGCATCCTTCAATTTGTTTTCCCCTTGAAGCTTGACAATATCATTGCCAATTGTGTGTCTGAATGAAATGTCACAAATCTCCTTAATGGTGATGACGTCACTTCTACACATCCCGCAACCACTTTATTAAAAGCTTGATAAGTATAAGGGTCACTATCATAGTAAATGTTTGGAATATTGAAACCATGGGGAATATCTGCAATAACTAGGGCATAATCCCTTTTTGGTATGAATTTAGCAATGTCTTCACAGTCGCCTTGTATTACTTGATATTGAATAGTGTCTAGACCATTCCAAATGAAATGATTAAGAGTTGCATCAAGTTCAACATTCTTAATACGTTGCTTCCTCAATCTTTCAATATTTATTTTTTCAATAAAAGTCTTGAAACTGTCTGGTGCTCCATTATCTTCCTTCCTCATCTTTTATCAAATAAACAAATATATGTGTAAGTTTTAAATTAAAAATAGTACACAGATGAATAAAACTGAATGTATAAATCAAGATACCTTTTTAAATGCAAGATAAAAAGCTTTTAATGTTGATGTAGAACTTGAATCTAGATAGTTGCGTACAACATCATCCCAACTATCTTCATTCAACAATCTAACCATTTGTTCCTGAATTTTCATGTAAACTTTGTGACTGCATAGATAAAGTAACAAAAAGTTAATATAATGATATGTATAACAAATAGTACCAAGAACAACATGTTTTATTTAAAAGATAACTATAATCCTAGAAATAAATAAAAATAATTCAGAAAACTTACTTTTGAAATTCTTCAGACATTTCTTCCAATGATAATTCCCCTGACCTCACACGAGATAATATTGTTTTGACAATTTTTTCATCTTTCACTCCTTGCATCGCCCTCCAAGGCGTGATGGTCATATCGTCTGGAAGTTGCTTCAGTTCAGGAGCTGATTTACTGTTACTACATATCAATGGCTTAGATTTTTTGACCCTCTGGTTTTTAATGCCAATGTCTTCCCACATGGTAAAAATCTCATCAATCAACTTCCAAACATCTCCAGTTCTAAATGCCAATTGGAAAATGTTATCAACACCTCTGAATAAATCACTATGTATGTTGTCTTTTCCACCTTTTGAATTGGTTTTCTCTTCAATTTGATAGCCTATTTCCATCCAACATTCCTTTCGAAAATCTGCAGTAACATGTATCCTATCCCCACCACATTTTTCTTGAAATTCACTATGAATAAATCTAACCCTTTGGATGAAAGTCATAGACATCCTATATTCATTATCTGAATTATGGTCCCATGCTACTAACTTTGCTTCTGTTTCATTTAAACCAGCATAAATGATACATTTCATTGTTTCAAAACGTGGGTTATTAAGATATTCCTCCATCAATTGTCTTTGAGCTTCTACAGAATGGTTCCCCCCAAGCACATAATAATTGTATTCAAAACATTTTGACTTATCAAATGCTTCTTTGTTGGGAACTTGAAGTGGATCAACAAGAAGCACATAACTAACCACATGAGCATATGGATTGTACCTCATCAATGTCTTCAAGTTGTGAACATGCAGATGATGTGGCTTTCTGATTTGATATTGGCATTGTCCTTCACTTGCCTTATAGGTTTGTCTGACATTTCGCTGAAATGTACGACCACCATCAATTAAGTTTCTTTTTGTCAAGTTCTGTCGAATGGCATTTTGTTTTGTTTTGATAATGCCATCATCTAAATCAGCTCCTGGTGTAATGATTTCTCTACTTTCTTTTGAAGTTTCACTAGGTTCTTGACTGCTGGTAATGACTACTTCAAGATCTTCAACTCTACTTTTCTTCGTCATAACATTCTCAACAGATTTATTCTTGGGCATTGTTACTTTTGGTCTTTTACGACTTTTCTCAGTTCCAATGTCATCTTCAGTAATGGCAACATATGCTTCACTGTCAATTTCAACTTCATCGTCCTCAAAAGTAACTTGTTTACCCTTGCTAGATTTATCCACTAGAGACCTTTTTTTCTGATTCTTTGGATGTAGTTTTGTAGCATCATCAATTACTACATTTTCCATGTTTTCCATATCTTCTTCTGACACTGAGTAAAAATGGCTGACAACTTTCATGATATCATGCTCTATGAAATGAATGCCTCCCAACCTAATTGAACAACTTTCAACAAAATTCTGCCAAACAAAATATCATATGTCAATAAAAACAAAATTAAAAAAATATAGCGAGACACTTTCAAGAACGCAAAATAAAAATACAAATAATAATACTTACGATGTTTTGTGTCATCTCGTTTACGATTTGTTTACACAACTTTGTAGATACCTCTCTCGTGTCATATAATGAATATGATAGTCGGTATTTAATCCTTTCATGTGACTTGGGAGCTTTTGTAAGTACGTAAACAACTTCAGTGTTCGGTACCGAACACATATCTATGACTCTTCCCATCACCTCCAAATTTTCATTATTATGGGGTGTATCAATATATAGATATATATTCACATTTGTGCTCTCTCTTTCTTTCACATACCAGGCCCTTGATGAAAATTGAAGCTCTTTTGAAGTTTTCCAGTCTGAAATTATCTTTTTATCACTTAAGGCACTTGAATGATTTGTAGCCATAAGCTCAGGTGGAGTTCATTCACCAATGTTTTTTGAAGATGCACCTCTAAGAGTCTTTGGTCCAGAAAGATTCACAGAAATTTTCCTTGATGCCATTTTCCTAAAAAAATAAAAACACATAAATTAGTAAATAAAAAAAGCATATCAACTTAAATTAACAACGAAAATATACCATAAATTTGTTATTTGTATAATCAAAATGGCCCAGCCACCTCTAACAGGTGGGCGGGCGGGTCGATGGGCGGGCAGGAGCTCGGGTCAAGGACGACGAAGCTAAGTGGACTGCTTGGCAAGTGAGGGCGAACTGCCTACTCCCTACCCATGCGCCCCCCACAACCCCCTACCCAGCCTCCCCCCCACGGCCCCCCTAACTCTCCCCCTTCCCCGGCCCCCCCACCTAACTCCTCTACACACCCCCCCTAACTCCCCTCGCCCCCCCCCCCCCAACACCTAACTCCCCTACACACCCTACGGCCCGCCACCCCTAACCCCTACCCCGTGCCCCCCCTTAACCCCCTCGTCCACCCCTGCCACCCCCCCCTAAACCTACCCCATGCCCCCCTAACCCCACACCCCTCCTCCCCAACCCCTACCCGTGCCCGTGCGCGACCCCCCTACCCTCCCACCCACCCCTTAACCCCTACCCGTGCCCCCCCCCCTCCCCTCCCCCCCGACCCACGGCCCCCCCTCCCCACCCCCCGGCCCCGGGGGTAGGGTTACGGGGTAAGGTGGGGGGGCGGGGGGATAGGGTGTTAGGGGGGCGTGGGCCGGAGATTGGGTTGGGCGGGGCACGTGGGAGTTAGGGGGTGGTGGAGGTGAGGGAGGGGAGTTGAGGAGGGGGGCGCATGGGTTGGGTAGGAAGGTGAAGAGGGCATGGGTGAGGGGGATAGGTCGGTAATGGGTTGGGGGGAGGCTGAGAGGTGAGGAAGGAGGGTGCATGGGTTGAGGGAGGGTGGCGTGGGACTTGGGGGGCACGATGATGGCCTACCCACGGTTATTGGGCGATTGAGTTTGATCGGGCCCACCATGCTCAAAAAAATTATTAATTTAAAAAAAAAAATCTTCTTCATTAAATTAATTTAATATGAAAATTTTGAAGGAAAAAAATTGAACTTACCTTTCAATTGCGAGAATTCTTTGTTCAATATGTTGTTGATAACAATACAGCTGCTCTACAAATTCACGAGTCTTTCAACGAACCTCAGAAAACCTGGATGTGATGTGAGTAATAGTGATAATGAAATTTAATATATAAGTGAAATTACGAAGATGTTTTTCCGTACGATTAATGTGGGATAATTTGTTTTAAAATATTATAGAGCGAATATTGTAGAATTGTTTTACAGCGGATTGAATGTTGGATTAATTTGTTTTAGAATATATTATAAAAATTTAAAAAAAATTCAGTTGTTAGTAAATATTATATACTTTAACTATTACAATAATTAATGTACAAGTTATAGTTTACAATTTTAATTTTAGTGATTTATTTCATAAAAAAATTTAGTTTGCATTTTTCAATAAATTGTAGAATAAATTAATGAAGGTAAATAAATCTAACAAACTTTTGGAGGGAAATTATTTCGCAAAAATTTTTGAAGGGAAATATTTTCGCGAAACTTTTTGGAGGGAATAATTTTGGAGAGAATATTTCATTCTTTAAGCTATATAATATCCTTAGGAGACTCCATTTGTATCATTCAACATCTCTTATTTCAAATGGATGGATTGTTCTGTAGTGAAGTTTCGATTTATACACCATCAACATCTTCATCGCGTAACAATTCTATTCATATTGATGAATATAGCGGGAATTCTTCCACTATGAATAGAAAGTCAATTCTTCCACTTAGTCCCCATTCTAAAGACTATGAGAGCAGCATTGATGAAAGAGGGGATGGAGAATTTCAAATTAATAAAGAGTCACAGATTCCACTTAGTCCTAATTCTAAGGACTATGAAAGCAGCGGTGATGAAGAGCATGATGGTGAAGTTCAAATGAATAGAGTGTCACGATGTCCACTTAGTCCTAATTCTGAGGACTATGAGAGTAGCAGTTTTGAAGAGCATGATGGTGAAGTTCAAAAGGATGGAGTGTCACAGTGTCCACTTAGTCCTAATTCTGAGGACTATGAGAGCAGCAGTTTTGAAGTGGATGATGGCGAATTTCAAAAGAATGGAGTGTCACGGTGTCCACTTAGTCCTAATTCTGAGGACTATGAGAGCAGCAGTGATGAAGAGCGTGGTGATGAATTTCAAAAAAATGGAGTGTCAAAGTGTCCACTTAGTCCTAATTCTGAGGACTATGAGAGCAGTAGTGATGAAGAGCGTGGTAGTGTCAAAGTGTCCACTTAGTCCTAATTCTGAGGACTATGAGAGCAGCAGTGATGAAGAGCGTGGTGATGAATTTCAAAAGAATGGAGTGTCAAAGTGTCCACTTAGTCCTAATTCTGAGGACTATGAGAGCAGCAGTGATGAAGAGCGTGGTGATGAATTTCAAAAGAATGGAGTGTCAAAGTGTCCACTTAGTCCTAATTCTGAGGACTATGAGAGCAGCAGTGATGAAGAGCGTGGTGATGAATTTCAAAAGAATGGAGTGTCAAAGTGTCCACTTAGTCCTAACTCTGAGGACTATGAGAGCAGCAGTGATGAAGAGTGTGGTGATGAATTTCAAAAGTATGGAGTGTCAAAGTGTCCACTTAGTCCTAATTCGAAGGACTATGAGAGCAGCAGTGATGAAGCGCGGGATGATGAATTTCAAAAGATTGGAGTGTCACAGTGTCCTCTTAGTCCTAATTCTAAGGACTATGAGAGCAGCAATGATGAAGGACAGGATCATGCAGTTAGTCCTAATTCTAATGATTATAAAGGTAGCAGTGACAAAGGACAGGATGTAGCATCTTCAATAAGTAAACAATCTCATTTTCAACGTAGTCCTAATTCTATGGACTATGAGAGTAGCACTGACAATGCACATGAGGAAGAATATCCATTAAACATTGAGTCAAATTTTCCATTCAGTCTGAATTCTAAAGACTATGACAGTGGCACTGAAGAAGGGGAAGATGAAGAGTATCCTCTAAGTCAATATCTGAAAAGCAGAGCTGATGATAGTGTGGATAACATTCCTCTTAATGATGATGAAAATCCTTATAAAAATGATGATCCAATGATGGAGATGTTGCCCAGAAATATTGTATCGAGGAGTAGGAGCAGACCTTTTCGTATAAATGCAAGTTGTTCTAGTTATACAAGGGGTAGAGCAGAGTATCTGACGAGAAGAAGTTCTATCAGTGCTCTCATTTTAAGTGAATGTTGCCAAAAAAATCGCTTGAAACATATGGATTTCACATTTGCATTAGAAAGCAGGAAGAGATATTTGTCAATGAATAAAAGCATGCAAAATTCATATTTAGTTGGATGCATGCAATCTACATTGTCATGTTATGATTATCATATTAGGAATTTATTATTGTGTAGAAAAGCTTTCAAAATTTTTCATTCTATTGGGAATTTTCGTCTCTCGAGAATTCAAGAAAATTTGGAAAAGGATCCCACATTTTATTCAGAAGTACGTCATAAAAGACAGTTTGGGCCATTATCAAACACTGCAATGTCATGGATGAAAGATTTCTTTTCAAAGCATGGAGAGTGTATGCCAAATAGAGAGACAATACATATTCCAGATAATTTTTCAAGACGAGAAATCTACAACTTATACAAAGAATATGCAGAAGGTGCTGAGGGACATGGCCAATTTATTACATATCAATATTTTGTGAAGATATGGAAGAAAGAATTCAATAATGTCCGTATTCCTAAGAAGACAAGGATGGGGATTTGCAGTACATGTGCTTCTCTTAAATCAAAAAAGGACAAATGTGAAGGCTCAGAAAGAGGTAAGCGTTCATAACTTTAACTTTTAAAATTGTATAGTCATCAACTATGAAAACATATTTCTTAATGAATTTCTTTTATGTTGTGTAGATTTAATTGTCAAAGAACTTCAGGAGCATCGCGAACAACAAACAAATGAAAGGAAGAAGTTGTACAAGCATCGAAAGAAGTGTTATGATAATCCGAATAAATATTTGGGTTTGATAATTGATAGTATGGACCAGAAGAAAACACTTTTACCACATTTTGTTCGCACACCCAAAAATTTACAAGAGGAAAATTTTATTCAGTTTCACTTGGTCGATTGTATGGTCTTCAATGGGAAAATGTTGCCAAGGGTGTACTTCACAGCTCCAAATATTCATAATGATGCAAATCTGACCATAACCATAATTCATGATGTGATTTCTCATTGGTCTGGTAATCTTCCTGAAGTTTTGTATCTACAATTGGACAACACTTGCCGTGAAAACAAAAATCAGGTTGTTTTTGGATATCTAAACATGCTTGTTGAATTGAGAATTTTTCAAAAGGTAAATGTTGGTTTCCTTCTTGTTGGGCACACTCATGACCATATTGATCAGATGTTCAGTCGTTTTTCAGTCACATTGAGGAGGAAGGAAGTTGGGAGCTTGCCATCACTAATTGAATGTATTAAGAAATCATACATGCCAGAGCCTACGTTTGATGTGTTGGAAGAAACTGTTGACATGCGAAGGTTTATTCTGGGATCATATGGTGAGGGGAAATGCATTGAACAACTTAATGACATTAACTTCCAACATCAATTTCGTATCAAAAAAATTGATGGGAAAAAACTAATATGGGGCAAGAAGTTTTCAACTACTACAGAATGGGCACCGTCATCAGGTTTGCAATTTTTGAAGTTCATTCCAAATTGTCCAATATTTGCATCAAAAATATTGTTATTACAATCAGTTGGTGAAGTTCAGAATGCACGCAGACAGAATAGACATATAAATTATTCTGATTGCCTGGAAGAAATTAAAAAATGTATTAGATATACATATGAGTACTTTGACATTGCTAATTCAGTTTGGTGGGAATCATTTTTCAATAATCAAAGTGATATCATTTCAACAACAACAAATGAAGATATACTTTTGAAAAATCCATTTAGTTGGCCACAAAATGTGTCGAATGAACATGAGGAAGTAAACATTGTTGAACAGCAACAAAGTCAAAGTATTATTAATTCTTCACAGGCAACGGAAAGAGAGATGTATATTGGTTCCAGAAGATCTCGTGCACAGCGTGAAGCCATGGATGACCTTTACAGGGGTTCAGTACAGGATATTAAGGAGGGTTGCATGATTGCAGTGCTAGCAGATGGAGATTCCAATGGCTATCCATTTTGGGTTGCTAAAGTTATAAAGGTATTTACAGAAAATGAGGATGTTACAGGTGTTGAAGTACATTGGTATGCCACAAATACACACCCATTCAATGGTGTGTATAAGCCAGAGATAGTAGCTGACAAAAAAAATGGCGGAAAAAGAAAAAGAAAGGGTACAAATATAAATAGTCGCCGCACAGACATATTACAATTGGAGGATGTTGACATACTTGTTTATGACTTCAATTTAACAAAGAGAGGAACTCTTCGCTTCAAGACGATAGAGATTCTGAAAAGGTTGTTACCAGAAGGAATAGTGTTGACATGGGAGTCTGCTGAAACCAGTTGTAGATCTAGAAGAAATTTGAAACTTGGAATGTTCGGCATGCATGTGGACTCAGATGGGGCACTAGTTGATGAAAGAGAAGAATATGAAACATCTTCGTCAGCATCCAGTCACTCATCTGAAGATGTGAATTCTGATGGTGTGCAAGAAAATATGAGTGATTTTGAATAATTGTTTAAGACAATTTATATCACTGATGTATGCATCGTATCTTCAAATAAAATTAATGTTTTCCATATGGTGTTAAATGAGAAGTTATGAATCATTTTTATGTTGTTGGATTATATGTCTTAAGTATGATAAATTTTATTGTTTAAATATCTACAATGCAATATTAAATTAGAGATATAATGTATGTTTTATTTAGTATACAAATAAAGACTTTTGAATTCATTTAGTGATGTAATTTTTTCATAATGTCATAGTTTCTTAATTTTATAGTTGAAAAATTTTCAATTTCTTTTGTATCTAGCATGTTATGGGTAAAAACATGTTAAATTTATACTTAGGAAAGAAAAATGATATTCTACCAAAAACATTAATGTGTTTTTTCCTCATAAATAAATTTGTTTGAGACATAAAAATTTGGTTTTATTAGCATTTTTTAAAAATTTCGAAAATTGACCCTAAAAAAAAAAATCATTGTTCCAGTATCATTACTTTCATTTTGAAGCTATTATTTGCACATAAATTTCATAGTAAATTTCGTATTCACTGCCATTTTTAAAACATGTTCAAAATTTACGCCTAAAAAATAAAAACATCGTTCCAGTATACACACTTTTCGTTTTTAGCACTATTTCTGATGTTTTTTTTGGGTTTTTTGGGCCAGAGTTCCCGTTTTGAGTTTATAATTCCCGTTTCAAAGTTTACATTGTTTACATTGGTAGAAGTATTTTTCTATCAAAAGAAGTTTTTTTTTACAAAATGCATTCAATCATATCCATGGTAGGAATAGTTCTCACTGGCAAGGAGAACTATCCTGAATGGTCCCGGATGATAAAACACACCCTCATTTTCAATGAGTTGTGGAAAAGAGTGTGTGTCGGAGATAGAGACAATGAACCAATACAACCTACCTCAGACAAAGAGCTCGTCATTTGGAAAACAAGAACAGCGAAGCTTATGCATTAATCACAGCATCTGTAAATGAAGAGGTGAGTCGCCATATTTCATCATATTCAACTGCCTTTGAAGCCTTACAAAAGCTGAAAGAACTCTATGACTCACATTCTGCACTTGAAGTTGTTCAACTCATGATTAAACTCTTCACTCTTGAACTACAAAATAATGATCATCTTGCTCTTGCATCTGATGTAAAGTCTATAATGCATGATATCAAATCCACTAAGGTTGAATTGGATATTCCTCTTATCGCTTTTCTCAAGGCATTTTATCCTACTTACTCCAATTATCTTGAGTCATTGCAAGCAAATGGAAATCTCAAAGATATAACCTTTGACTCTCTTGTGAAAAAGTTTGCTGAAAGAGAGAGCTTTTGGAAAGAAGATAGCGCCTGAATCTTCTGAAGACGTTGTGTCCCTTGTTCATAAAGAAAAACATCCTTGCTCAATATTCTACAAGAGGAAGAAGTGGTCGAAGAGGAAGAGAAAGATATTTCAGAGGCAGGAAGAGCAGAGATTCTCAAGGAGAAAAGGCATATTTTCACTGCATACGCTGCAAAAGAAATGGATCACATGATGCCTCTACATGCAAGCTACCATGGGACAAAATTGAGCAGAAAAGAAACCAACAGAAAGGTAAAATTGATGATACAGACAAAGGTAAAGCCCCTGAATCCGCTCATTATGTTGTGGCACAATGTAACATTGGAGTAAATGAAGATGTATTTAATGCTTCACTTGCTTCTTGGAAAAATGATTGTGTTAGGGTCCCACCCTAACCCCCTTATTTATGTAATGGGATCACATCATAGTCAAGAGTCAATAAAGCCTATATTAATAATTGTAAGTGGTTAATGACGGAACCACAGTTAGTTGCAAATGGGCCATAGTATTAGATAGATGGTATTAATAAAACCCACGGTATTGGTCCGTGGTATTGCATGTGTGAGTCATATATAAAGGATAGAGACTCTCTGCGAGGAGCATCGTGTCTTATTTTGTAATCGAGCTCTGCTCTATTGGAGGTTGCCCCCTCGAAGAGGCAAGTGAACATTACTCTCTGAATAATAGAATCATTGTTATTCTGTGTTCTGGGTATCTTTTCTTCGCATATTATGTATTTGGGTATCATTTTGCAGGTTAAGAGCATAACAAGTGGTATCAGAGCACTTTCCAGGGCCGGTGGGATCTCCATTTCTTAGCGAAAAAAATTTGGCTAGAGATGTGTTCCGGCGTCTTTAAACCACGGGATCTGTCGTTGAGCGCATAAACATGCGGATTTGGGGAGGCATGCACGCAGGAAATACAAGAGGTGGTCATGTCTGTTGGACTCCCTTGTAACCCCTGTGGGTACCCCTTCGGGTAGTAGCGCATTAGACAGAACCGCGCACGGACTGTCTTCCACGTGCCCTCTGGGTATATCGGAAGCCCCCTAGGCCTCCTTGAAACCTCGCCATAGATAAACGTCAGTCGTCTTGCGACTACAGTACACCGAGAACAGCGCTCGGAGAGATTACTCGCCCGTACGATAGGGTAGTCGGGTTGTACGGCTAAGGGTACGGTCGATCCTCCTTAGTTAGAGCCCTGAAACATTGGGCCGGGCACTACTGCCAGACCCTTATGTATATTGCGATCTGTAGCACCTGACACTCCTCAAGACCATAGTTCCCTTTTCTATTGGGGGATCACACATCATCTCTTCCAGATCCACTTGTGCAAAGGGATGCAGCAGCAGCAGACATTAGTCCCGCAGTCTCGAGTTCGCAGATCAGCCATTCCGATCTATTAGATCCATCAGATCCGCAGAAGCAGTGTGTTTCGCCGCCCAGAGCTATCAGATCCGCCATTCAGATTTCTCAGATCCACCAGATCGGAGTCGTTGTGAAGGGTTCCTATACCGGGGTATAATTTTCGCAGGACTTTTGGCCGCATTGACATTTTGAGGATTTGGTGACTGCAGTATTGATAAGGAAGGAATAAAACTCCGTTAGGAGTGAAACTTCGTCTGAGATCTTTCGAGGCACTTATTGGTGATCTAGCCCATCAGAATCAGGACGACGAGCTGAGCACGGTGGTACCATTCACTTCTTAGTGGAAATTTTTTTTTAGGCGGTCCCAATTTTCAAAAAATCAGGTTGGTGTATGGTAGAAACTAGAGCTCAAGCGATGGCCAATGAAAGGATGGACAAACTTGAAGAATCAGTGCAAACCCTCCACATTCAGCTTAGCAGACTATGTAGCATGGTCGAGAAAATAATCCCGAAGGGCAAGGAGCAAGCCCACGAGGAGGAGTATAATGGCAATGGACACAATGAGGGTGAGTCTAGCCACTCTCCTCACGTCTGGCACACCCACCAACAACCCAGTCAGCGACCTCCCAAGTTGGATATGCATAAATTTGACGGTTCTCACCCGTCGGCATGGATAGCACAAATGGAGCAGTATTTCAAACTGAATCACATCTTAGATGATGAGACTCAGCTTATGTTGGGGAGCATGTACTTGGACAATGAAAGATGACAATGGTGGGAATGGCATCAACGTTGCACTGGACCTTTTAGGACTTGGACCAAATTCACCAAAGCTCTTCAAGATCGCTTTGACCAGGAATCATCTTTTTTTGGTCGTCTTACTAAGCTCCGACACACTGGTACAGTGGATGAATATATTACAGCTTTTGAAGCCTTAGCCTTCCACACTTGGGGTCTCTCAGATGTGTTCTACATGGAATGTTTTATCAGCAGTCTTAAGGAAGCCATCAAAGCTCAAGTCCTACTGCACCACCCTCCCACATGGACGGAGGCTTGCAAGGTAGCTCGTAACGTGGAACGTGCATTAGCAGCCCAATACAGTCGCCCAAATTTCTCCGCTAAAGGTCGCCCCCCCACAGGCTCACAACACGACTCAAACACTTAAGGTCCAAAAGGTGTCCCCTGCGGAAATGGCCGACAGAAGAAAGCAAAGACTATGTTACTACTGTGATGAAAAATACTCCCCAGGGCATAAATGCAAGGAGCCCAAATTTTTTCAAATTGATGCCACTGACTACAGCTCAACAGAGGAAGATCCACCACTTGAGGAACATGAGCCGCTAAAAGAAGACAACCAAAAGGACAATGTCTCTAACGAACCAGTTATTTCGTTGCATGCTTTGGCAGGGATTTCTTCCCCTCAAACTCTCAAAATCAGAGGTTTTATTAAACATCGTCCAGTAGTAGTCTTGATTGATAGTGGAAGTACACATAATTTCATCCATCAAAAAGTCGCAGAAGCAGTGCATTGTTTTGTACGAGCAGTTTCTAACTTCCAAGTTCAAATTGCGGATGGAGGCACAATGAAATGTGAAGGCCGCTATGAAAATGTCAAACTTCAAATGGGGGATTATCAGTTGAAAACCCACATGTTTGCCATACACATGGGGGGTTGCGACATTGTCCTCGAAGTTGAATGGCTCCGCACTCTTGGGCCAATCACAATGGATTTCCAGGAGTTATATATGAGTTTTAAGCAGAACAACTACACACATACCCTCCGTGGACTTCAAACGGGAGCCCCCTCTATCATCAGCTCGCATAGGATGGAAAAATTGTTAAAAAAGGGCAATCATGGAGTTGTAACTCAATTTAATGCCATCCAGGCAGTCGAAACCAAGCCTCTGCCAATTCATCCTGAGATGCAACAGATTTTAAATAACCATCTGCCGGTCTTTGACAAGCCTCATGAGCTTCCACCCTCACGAGGGGAACATGATCATAGCATCACCTTGGTTCCAAGGGCCCAAGCCCCAAATGTGCGCCCATACAGATATCCGTTCACCTAAAAGAATGAAATAGAAAAAATCATCAAGGAACTTTTGGAAGCAGGTGTCATTCGTCCCAGCATTAGTCCTTATTCATCCCCAGTGGTCATGGTGCTCAAGAAAGATGGGGAGTGGCGGCTGTGTCCAGACTTCAGAGCCCTCAATAAGTTGACAGTTAAAGATAAATTTCCCATCCCGGTGGTTGATGATTTGCTAGATGAACTCAATGGGGCTCAATTCTTCACTAAGCTGGATCTTCGCTCATGCTACCACCAAATTCGCATGAAGGAAGTCGACATTCCCAACACTGCTTTCAAAACTCATGAAGGCCATTATGAATTCCTGGTCATGCCATTTGGTCTTTGTAATGCCCCCTCTACTTTTCAGAGCCTTATGAACCACATTCTCAAACCATATCTCAGGAAATTTGTCCTTGTCTTCTTCGATGACATCCTCATCTATAGTTGCACTTGGGCTGCACATCTTCAACATGTAGATCTACTCTTGCAACTGCTCTACAAGCATAAATTATTTGTCAAGATGTCCAAGTGTTCGTTTGGCATGGCAGAAGTAGAGTATTTGGGCCACATTGTGGGGCATGATGGTGTCAAGGTGGACCCCAAAAAGATCCAGGGAATGTAGGAATGGCCTCAACCTAAGACCTTGAAGAGCTTGAGAGGATTTTTGGGTCTCACAGGTTATTAACGTAAATTTGTCCGCAACTATGGCCGCATAGCGAAGCCCCTCACCCAACTCCTAAAGAAAAATTCATTCTTCTGGAATGAGGAAGCACAATAGGGCTTTACAGCGCTAAAAAATGCCATGTGTTCCACTCCAGTCTTAACACTACCTGACTTCACCAAATCTTTTGTCATTGAATGTGATGCTTCGGGTACAGGTATTGGGGCGGTCTTAATGCAGGAAGGGCGACCGTTGGCCTTCACAAGCGAACAACTAAGTGGGAGGAATCTGGGCCAATCTACCTACGAGAAGGAAATGATGGTCATCTTACATGCAGTCGAGACCTGGCAACCTTACTTATTGGGGCGACGTTTCCAAATCCGCACAGATCATCACAGTGTTAAATATTTTTTGGAGCAACGCCTATCCTCCCCACAACAAAATAAATGGCTCGCCAAAACGTTGGGATATGATTATGAGATCATTTACAAGAAAGGGAAAGACAATAGTGTCGCAGATGCATTATCTCGCCAATTTGAGGAGGAAAGTACTCTACTAGCAATTTCCCTCCCCATTCCAGAATGGATTGAAGAGGCTTGCAGGGAATGGTTTTCACACCCCGGGCTCTCCCAACTCATTTATCAATTGCAGGTAGATCCAAATTCCACCAAGGGCTACTCGTGGCAGGATGATATTCTTCGCTACAAGGACAGAGTCGTAATATCACCAACATCCACCCTCAAAAGTCGCATTTTGGCAGAATTGCACTCATCTCCCATTGTAGGACATTCGGGCTTTCAGAAGACGTATGCTCACACCAGAAGATCATTTTTTTGGACAGGCATGAAAAAGGACATCCTTACTTTCGTAGCAGAATGCGATGTCTGTCAACGCCACAAAGGGGAAACCGTCAACACACCAGGCACATTACAACCATTGCCCATTCTGGCATCAATTTGGACGGAGGTTTCTATGGATTTCATTACAGATCTTCCAAAGTCAGGGAACAAGTCAGTCATCATGGTGGTTATGGACCGACTGTCGAAGTATGCTCATTTCTGCGCCCTACCCCACCCGTTTACACCAACTTTGGTCGCTCAATCTTTCATGGATCAGATCTTCAAATTGCATGGCATGCCCACTTCTATTGTGTCCGACCGCGACCCGATATTCACCAGTAATTTTTGGCAGGAACTCTTCAGGATACAAGGCACTCAACTAAAACTCAGTACTTCCTATCATCCGCAAACAGATGGTCAAACCGAAGCCGTCAACAAATGTCTAGAAACCTACCTTAGGTGTTTCACTTCAGAAAAGCAACACCTTTGGGTACAGTGGTTACCTCTGGCTGAATGGTGGTATAACACCAACTATCATGCCACCACTAAAATGACTCCCTATGAAGCAGTATATGGTCAACTCCTGCCTTCACCTACTTCGTATTTCAAGGGGTGCTCAAAAGTACACGCAGTGGATCAACCTACAACACCGCGCAACCATGATCGCCCATCTTCGAGAGAATCTTCATCAAGCTCAGAGCCGCATGAAGCAACAAGTAGACCAGCATCGCTCCGAGCGCCAATTTCAAGAAGGGGATCAGGGCTTTTTACGGCTACAACCATATAAGCAAACATCACTCAAAGACAAGGGGTGTCAGAAACTATCTCCCAAATTCTACAGACCATATCAAGTACTTCAGCGCATTGGAAAAGTGGCTTACAAGTTGGCCTTACCACCTACTGCAAAAATCCATCCAGTTTTCCATGTCTCATGCCTCAAGAAAGTGATTGGGAACAATTGCAAAATTCAGACCAGTGTACCTGAATTGGACGAAGAAGGGTCCATCTGGCTTCAACCTGAACAGGTCCTAGACACACGAGACAAACAATTGTGCGGCCGCATGATTAAGGAAGTCCTCGTCAAATGGAAAGAAACCTCTCCGGAAGATGCAACTTGGGAACCAGCCACTATTCTTCAGCAGTTTCCGCAGCGTCAGCGTTGAGGACAAGACTAGTCTTAAGGGGGAGGGCATGTTAGGGTCCCACCCTAACCCCCTTATTTATGTAATGGGATCACGTCGTAGTCAAGAGTCAATAAAGCCCATATTAATAATTGTAAGTGGTTAATGACGGAACCACAGTTAGTTGCAAATGGGCCGTAGTATTAGATAGATGGTATTAATAAAACCCACTGTATTGGTCCGTGGTATTGCATGTATGAGTGATATATAAAGGATAGAGACTCCCTGCGAGAAGCATCATGTCTTATTTTGTAATCGAGATCTGCTCTATTGGAGGTTGCCCCCTCGAAGAGGCAAGTGAACATTACTCTCTGAATAATAAAATCATTGCTATTCTGTGTTCTGGGTATCTTTTTTTCGCATATTCTGTATTTGGGTATCATTTTGCAGGTTAAGAGCATAACAGATTGGTTGTTTGATTCAGGAGCACCCTGCCACATGACTCATAGAAAAGATTTTTTTGAAGATTTTACTGACAATGTTGATGGAGCAATGTACTTTGTAGACCAATCAAAAATCAAGCCATCAGGGCTTGGCACAATCAAGTTTAAACTGCTTGGTCTTCCAGAGTTTCTTCTGCATCATGTTCTATATCTCCCACAACTCGAGAGAAACTTGTTGTCCTTGGTCCACATCCGCCAACGAGGTCACTCCATTCATATGTTTGATGGCACGCTTGAAGTAAGAAAAGCATCTGACCACTCACTTCTCATGAGGGGAATAGAAGAGGAAAGGCTTCTCAAACTGCAAAGAACCTCTGCTCGTGCACAACATTTCTCATACAATTCTCATCGTGAAGAAGGTACACTTCCATCAAGTTTATTATGGCATGCTAGATTTGGATATTTGAACTATGAAATCTCCGCTTGTTGAAGAAAAATGGTGTCGCTAGTTTGCCTACAATTCCTAGGAAATTTAAGCAATGTGATGCTTGCGTTCTAAGAAAGCATAAGAAACAGTTTTTTCATGATTCACATTCAAGAGCACATAGAATTATGTGGTCCAATACATGTTCCTTCTGCAAACGGAAATAAATATATCATGACATTTATTGATGACTACACCAGAATGTGTTGGGTTTATTTATTGAAGCACAAATTTGATGCTTTTCAAACATTTAAGAATTTTCATAAATGGATTGAAAATGATGCACAATCTCATATTGGCTCTATTCGAACTGATAATGGAAAAGAATACACATCAAATGAATTTGAAAACTATCTTCGCCAACATGGGATCAAACATCAAACAATTGTCCCTTATAATCGCCAATAAAATGGTGTAACTGAAAAAATGAACAGGACAATCTTAAATATGGTACGATCCATGCTCTTCTTCAAAAATGTAAAGATAATGTTTTGCGCTGACGTCGTTCTATGTGCTGCATATATAAAGAATAACTGTCCATCTAACGCTATAAGAAACAAGACTCCATATGAAACGTGGTATGGACATGTTCCTTCGATAAAGCATCTCAAGGTCTTTGGTTCCACCTGTTATGCCTTGATACCAAAGGTACATAAAAACAAACTTGGTGCTAGAAGTCGTAAGTGTATCTTTATGGGGTATTCAAACACCTCCAAAGCATACCGCCTCTATGAAGTAAATAAGAAGTCTGTTGTATCTAGAGATGTAATTTTTCTTGAATCATCCAAAACTGACAATGTTGTTGAGCGGCAACTTGATTGCTTGGATAGATTCGCAAAAGAAAAATCATTTCAAAAATTTGATAATCAGATTCCACATTTTGAAGGGGGAATTCCTATACTAGATCAACATGTGGAATCTTCTTCTGAAGAACACTCCCCCGCATGAAAATCCAACAACGGATGATGTGGAATCTTCTTCTGAAGAACACTCTCCCCTGCATGAAACTCCAACAACGGATGATGCTTTAAGTGATGTGATTGATAGAATTGGGAAACTCAATCTTGATGCAGTCCCAACTCAATCAACGGAGTAGCCTGGACCATCTGAAAAAGGTCCCCCAAAGTGGCTGACAAAAACACTTGAAAGTGTTCATCCTAATGAGGTTGGAAAAACAAGTACTAAAAATTCAAACCGGCAAAATGGAAGTGATGTGGATGACTCTAATTCCCTTGTTCATATGGATGTTTCTTATGATTGTGAATTGAACTTGTCTACAGATTTTGAACCAACTTCCTTCAAAGACGTCGTTTCTCATGATGAACGGAAAGAAGCAATGCAAAAGGAGTATGATGCCCTCATAAAGAACGGCACTTGAAAGCTGGTTGATCCACTATTAGGAACCAAACCATTTGGCTGCAAGTGGGTCTACAAGAACAAGTATAAAGCTGATGGCTCACTTGACAAACACAAAGCTAGGGTTGTGGCAAAAGGTTTTGCACAGAAGGAAGGGGTTGATTATGAAGAGACTTTTGCCTCCACAGCGAAATGGGCCACCATCCGGACACTCTTTGTACTCGCAGCTCAAAGCGGTTGGAAAGTCCACCAAATGGATGTAGAAACTGCGTTCTTAAATGGAGATCTAAAAGAGAATGTTTTTATGTCTCATCGTGAAGGATTTGCTGTGAAAGGACATGAACATAAAGTATGCAAACTAGTGAAGCCCTTGTATGGCCTCAAACAAGCACTGCGACCCTGATATTGAAAAACCAACTGAGCATCCTCTGAAACTCAATTTCAAACATTATGATCTTGATGATGCAACTTTATTTGTCGAGAAGGTTGGCACAACAGTTGTATATCTTGTGGTATATGTAAATGATCTTTTGATGAAAGGGAACAATAAATGCTACATTGCATCCATAAAAAAGGAATTGGAGAAAAGTTTTGAAATCACTGATTTAGACTATGTTCATTACTCTCTTGGCATTGAAATAACCCAACATCCGAAGTCCATATTTCTTTCTCAAAAAAAATACACTGGAAATCTATTGAACAGGTTTGACATGACAGAGTGCAATCCTCTTACACTCCAACAGAACAAAACTTAATGCTCACATCTATTGAAGGAAAAGAATTTGAAGATGCAACAAAGTATAAACAGCTTGTAGGGAGTCTCAACTACCTAAATACTACCAAACCAAACATTTCGTTCGCTGTTGGAATCCTCTCTAGGGTTATGCATACGCCTTGTGAGGGACATTGGTCTGCTGAAAAAAGAGTTTTAAGGTACTTGAAGGGAACTAAAGACTTTGGAATCAAGTATACACAGGTGGACGACTTCAGTTTGATTGGATACTCTAATACAGAGTTCGATGAAGACAAAGAGACTGGGGTATCTATTTCAAGGTACGCTATGAGTCTTGGATCAGGGACTGTCTCTTGGAGATCATGCAAACAATCAGTGCCAACAGATTCCACAACAGACGCAAAATTCGTGGCAGCAGCGGAAGTAACAAAAAAAATTGTGGCTCAGGAAAATTCTTGAAGATTTGCAGGTAAAACAAGTACAATCAACTCCACTCATGATTGACAATACCTCTACAATAAAGTTGGCCAAAAACCCAAAGTTCCATGATCGAATGAAGCACATCAATACTAAATATCATCTGATTCAACATCATGTTGAGGCCAAAACAATCCATCTCCGTCATTGTTCCACAAATAAGCAAATTGTAGACATCTTCACCAAAACGCTTGGAAGAGAAAATCTTGAACGATTCAGAGTGATGCTTTGACTCACCAACATCAATTCAGATTAAGGGGGGAATGTTGACACTTAATCCTTGTGATTGGGTGAATATGAACAGTCATCAAGAGATGCACTGAAGAGTGTCTCCCTCGTATATATAATGAAGATGAATAAAGCACAGAATCATTTGCCTTATAAAGTTACTAGCTGGCCTAACAAAAACTAACTAGTAAAATCTGAAATAGTAAAACATGGAACCCTCCCACAACATCCATCCCGCTTTCACAATTCACAACCTAAGATTAAGGAGTAAGATTAAGGAGTACAAGCATGATGCTAACAAGGTATTGCATTCTCCGATAGTAAAAGTTTCCATTTCTATTAAACCCATAACACAAACATCTAATGCTCAATCCCACTGTATCACTTCATAACCTGAGCTCATATATATAAATATATAATGCTAAGAGGGCATTGCATTCTCTGACCACTTCAAGTTTTTCATTACAATAAAACTCAACTCGGTCATATGAAGTCTAACTTTATAAAATAGTTCAGAGATAACATCTCTGACTGGAGCTCGTTGATGTTTCTCCACCGACGATTTCTTATGTACACGTTTCTTGTTTCCGAGGTGGGTACACGTTTTAATTCTCCTAGGTTGGTTACGCTACTTCCATGAATTCGGTGATCAAACTTGACTAATCAATCATAAATTCCGATCTCAGTAACTGCTTTTAACACCCTGATCAATGTGAACATGTGCTCCAATCCCACGTGTCAAGATGTGCTAGAGAATCCATAACCATGTTGTGAGAGGTTTCAAATTTCGAGTCCGTGTCGCTGTGAACACTTACATTTCAATAAATCTATCCATGGGGTTTTCAACGATAAAAGTCCAACATCGGTAAATGAACAATAAAAATATATTTGGTCCCTTTGAGCCCAAGCATTAAAAGTCAGCATTTACCAGTGGAATGGATGTCATACCAACTCTCCCATTTAAACTAATCATTTAGTGCATAAATGCAGCCTGGCCGGTTGCATGAACAGAAAATTTACGATCTGCCTGTTACAAAAAATTTACAACCCAAATAAAATACAGAAAGAAGGAAAAAGCAACACCTAACTCATCAAATGTCGGTAGGATGAACGTGAATGGTTTGGCCATGTGCCAACAACAGGCAAACAGTACAAAATATATATTTTTATATTTTATTATCATCAATCTTCCAGGATGCCATGCCTCTCCACTACTCGATTGCTGTAAGAAACTAAAACGAAAGCTACAGACTCGTATCTCGATGTAATTTGAAGTGGGTGACATGAAAATAGTTAAAACTGATATACTTTTTCCCCGGTAGCTAGGCCTAGGCCCATGCCTACTTGCCTCTGGACAGTTGGGTTTATTAACAAATACCAGAACGGTCAAAAGACAAAACACACTTGGCATGTATCTAAATTTAATGTGTGATATTACATTTGTACTTTACATTTATTTATACAACAACAAATTTTGTCCTGCATGTTTGTACAAAACAACACCATATACCTCTTTTTGCCATACCCTTGTACTTTCAAGATCTTGTGAATCATGTGAGCTCCCAACACTGATTCTATCAATCAATCAAATGCAATGCACATGACAAGCCAGTGACCACCACACAGATCCTATTGTTCCCAAAAATTAAAAAGGTCTTGTCATGTAACGTGACGAAAATTCTCCAAATCCAGAATGATTTCTGGCAGGTACACCTCATTCCCTGGCCGTTCAGGTCCCTCAGCCAATTGGCAATGATCCATGGTATATTTTATTGGTCATTTAATAACCCAATTTGGTTCAGATCAATCACACAATACCATCCTCTCCAATCTAAAGTCCATAAACAAGGATTGAGCTTGATTTGGTGTTTCCGAACAAGTATATATATATATAGAGAGAGAGAGAGCTCCGCGGTCAAATCAGTGGAACCCTAGAACAATGGGCTCGAGTTAAACATCCCGTTCAAAGCCTGCGAAATATCAGATCAATCAGACAAGTCAGTGGAACCCTAAAACAATGGGCTCGAGTTAAACATCCCGTTCAAAGCCTGCAATGTTATCAGAACAATCAGACAAAACAGCGAAACCCAAAACTTGCACAATCCTTTGCCCTTCTCTTCAAAGCTTTACACAGCTCACATTTCAGATCAGACACCTATTCTCTGTATGGACCATTTCCATTACGCTGTCAGTTGCCATAACTAGTGGTGGATGGCCTGAAGAAGAAAAGCTGGTATACACATTTCATATACAAGCGCTACCTCTGGGAAGAATTTGAGCGGTAATTATATATTGGAAGAATTTTCTGGGAAAAATACTAAAAACATGTACATTTCAGATCGTGGGCATTCTCCAAAACTGTCCTCTTGTTTTCCCGTTATCCGTAATAGGCTTTCCTATAAGTAGCAACGCCCCCACATTCTTCAAGTGATGTAAAGGGGTGAATCATCTACAACCAGTGAAATTTGTTCGGTTCTCCTATTCAACTCAAATAAAATTTTAATGACAAATTCTAGTCTCTATGCAATTTACCTCTAAAAATTCCAGAAGCCACCACTCGTCTTTAAGCATTCAGAAGCTCAGTGTATCAGCTTTTTGCAATATAGCCCTAGGTGCTACTTGAACATCAGTGAACATGTGAACCTTGTACCTATCTCAAACTTCATTGCAGAAAACGCCCACAATTAAAATTGACCATTTTTTGCAATATGATCAAGTGATAGTGTTCATGGCCTCAACTTTAAAGATGTGAGCAAAATTTAAGCCTTCGTAAATGAGATTTTATTTTCCTGTTACCTCCTTCACAAGACATTTGAAATGGCTTCACACCGCTAACCAGTTACGCATGCTACAAAACACTATACCAATCATTGAATGCAGCTACTATCCACAGCCCGCAGAGGCACCTTGCAGACAGTCAGTATTCTCCGTATTTGTGTCAATGTTAAAAAGTTGGTAACGTCCCCATATAACTTGCATGATTTTAAAAGGCAAATGAATTGTTCAGTGCATCTCTTGAGCTCATCAGAAAGATGTATTTAGCAAGTTCCGTGATCTCCAAGAAATTTATCACTATAAATAAAGACCATCAAAACATTAAAAACTCAACATGCATTCCAATAAAATCCGTAGTTGCTACTGAAGCATGTAGTGAATATGAACAACTGATCTCATACTCGCCATTGCAGAAAACAGACCCGCAGTAAAGATGGACCAATTATTAAATTAAGTTCTAGTCTCATTCACAAGGAACATTCCAAATGCTGCGGAGCACGGAACAATTTCTAAATGTCGCAAAAATTAAGCCGTTGAGTACCCTATAGGCAAACCAAATACCTGGAAAAACGCACAAATAGGACTTCACACGCAAAAAACAACTGGACGTAGAATCATAAAGTTTGCAAGGCCAATCCAGTCTCGTACATTGTAGGATAAAGATCGCACCAATTCCATTTACAGAGGGGAGAATTACACGATAATTTGAAAAAAATCGTCATTAAATGTAGCTTGAAGCCTTTGATCATCCACACAGCCTGCATGCAAATTTTAAGAAGTTGGCCATTCTCCAAATTTCTCTTTTTATTTTGCATCTATTTCAGAAAATGCGTAGAAGTTGGCAGTGCCCCCAGTTTAGTTTTGCAACATTTTAAGAAGTAGCCATTCTCCAAATTTCTCTTTTTACTTTGCATCTATTTCAGAAAATGCTTAGAAGTTGGCAGTGCCCCCAGTTTAGTTTTGCAACATTTTAAGAAGTTGGCCATTCTCCAAATTTCTCTTTTTATTTTGCATCTATTTCAGAAAATGCGTAGAAGTTGGCAGTGCCCCCACTTTAGTTTAAGTGATTTTTAAAGGTGAATGATCTAAACCAATGAAATTTACACAGTGCATCTTTTAAGCTCAAATGGGATTTACTTTTAAGTTTAATAGTCTCTATGCAACTTAGCACAACTCTAAATCTGAAGACCATCATTCTAAGTCGCAGCTAAAGCATTCAGAAGCTCAGCATGTATTTTATTACAAAATCCCTGTACTTCCTCCACCACCAGTGAATATGAACTACAAAAACCAAAATCTCGGTGAAGAAGGAACCATCTATAAAAAAAAAATATGTTCAAGTCACTCAACAAGAAAACATTTGAAGTGCTGCCACAAGCAAAAGATCAATTTATGTATGTTGCAAAAATTAAACCGTTGTGTACACATGCAACCAAGTACTTGATAACACACTCCTGAAACATAAGACTTACCGTGCAAAATAGACATGCATGCAACGAATACTTGAAAACACGCTCTTGACAAAAAAGACTTGTGTGTTAGTAGAAATATGTGGTGTTAAAAGTCCATTCTGTTCTCGAACATTGTAGGAAAGGATAGCACAATTGCATTTAGACATCATTATTTACAAATAGAGAGGATAATACAACCACTCGTAATCAAGAACCTCTGGTGTCAGACGGTTAGCATTGACCATTAAATTTGCTGAAATGCTCACCTATCTCACATACTTGGCACAAGGGAACAATGTTACCTCGAGGTAAATAAAAATGGCAACTACTATAGAGAAAATAGATGGCGGTATTTTACACTGGCCTGTTTTAACTGTTACAGATGAAGCATTTTAAGGTTCCCTTGCTTGCTTTAAGATGACTGGCATTTAGCATCCAAGCCTGTATATTTCAGAGCGACACAGAAGTACAATGCTTTCCCAATTATCTTCTCTCTACGCTCAAGGATTTTTCTCAAAAATTACAGGCTTTCCTAACATCTACATCAGTATCATAGGTGTTGGTATTGCTGCTAATGTGAGCTCCAAAATTGGTATTGGAACACATTCCTCTATTTAAAGTCATGCATAACCATTATCACAACAAACTATTTGCACCAGACCAGATCACAAGGCTGAAACACTTGAGAAAAAAAATCGCATTTAGGCCAAGTGGTGTCAAGATCAGGCAAGCACACCACATACATTCTTACAAACGCCTTTTAATTGTCCTGTCAGTGCCACTGACGAAAAGCTAGTTAAATCATATGCCCTTCATACTCCATGGAAATCATCAATCAAGTATAGCAAAACTTGAAGATAATCTGCCGACGGTTTCAAGCATCTACACTGGCTGCAGGTAAAGTTGATTCCTGAAGCTCGGAGAGAGAATGCTTCGATGTTTCTCTGGTTGTTGGTTGCTCATCTGAACATCCTTGCAGTTTGGCATGCTTTTGAGGAGTCATTTTCTCAACCTCTTCTCGAGTATAGATGAAAATCTTGCGCACAATGCTACAGAACTCCCTGTTTTGATACAAGAGAACCTCCATTAGAAAATGAGAAACCACTCATCATACCAAATAACAATTAAACATTATCAAATACTCAAAAGATAAAACACAAAAAAACCAGATTTTATTATAACACTCACTGCCATGGATCATCACCAACAAGCATCATATCTCCTTCATTATCCGTGTACACAACCTGCCAACCTTTGCTAGGATTCCGTAGTTCCCCTTCAATGTTGAACATGCGTTCAAGCTCACAAATTAATTCCTCGTAACCTTCAAACTTAGTAAGGTCAACAGCCCTTCCAAGAGCTATTCCCTGCTTATGCACCTGCGTGAAAATACAAGTGGTGTCAAGCAATCAGGTATGGCTGGCTAAATAGAATTCCAATGGATCCAACTAGTTAAGGACTGGCAATCTATATGTGCAAACATAGAAATACCTTAGTACAGCTCCTGGTGGGGTTGCCGTGCTGTTTGACTTGAGTTTCTTTTGATAGCTTTTGCAAAGGTTTCTCCTGATCACAGCTTACTGCAGGTGGCTCATATTTGATTGCCTTTGGTGGATCTGAAACCTGGTCAGGCTCAGCAATATGAACCTCCTTTGATCTCAGGGCATTACACAACTGCAAATCCTCCACGGCAACAGACCCCATGGTTGTCGTTGGGGTCACTTCATCTGGTGTAATATTATCAATTAACTGAAAACCGAACAACTTGTAATTACTGACAGAATCTACTCTCTTATCTCTTGGTAATTCCCAAGTAGGGGTGCTAGACTGTGATGTATCTGTCAGATTGCTGGACTGTATTTTTCCAACCGTAATTCCATTCCCTGAGGCTGGTTCTTCTGAACCCTCTATCTCAGGAGGTACATAAGACATAAACCAGCTTCCAGGAGATTCTCCCACTGCAAGGTTTGAACAGCGTGGAGAGCCATTCATCCCAACATGTCTTAGAGATCCAAAGTGCCTCTGGGTTGACATGGGAGAAGTAACAGAAAGTTTTAGATCTGACTCATTCATCATGCTGCTGGAAAAAGGAATTGGCCATGCATTTGATAACTGTAGTTTTATTGTCGATGCATCCAATGCTCCAGTCTCGTGATCCTGAAACATCTTCATGGGAAGATTAACATGACGAGTATTTTCAGCATTCTGACTTAGAGATCCTTCGCCATGTCCTTGGAGACCACCAAAAGAATCTGAAAATGCAGGTTCAAGCCTATGGATCACCATCCAATTTTCGGACCCTGTTGGTAGCTTTTGAGAGGCTAGACCACCAGAGTCTAGTTTAGCATCGTTCAGTTTTGCTCCCCACAAGATAGGCTTTTGAATGCTTTCCACCTCACTGTCTCCGCCCGTTTTCATGTCTTGACCTTGCAGTGTCAGCGGATACCGGAGCACTGTGGTGGAGTCAACTGAGGTTCTACATGAACCTACGAAACAACCAGGCATGAGATATAGTTGTGCAGTGCATTCATCAATATAAACTAACATATCACAAAATCAATACAAATGTATACCTAGCATGTCTGTGGATGTAGGCAACACATGTGTTCGAGGTCTCTTGTTCCTAGGTACTGGCTGAGGGTTTAGGGCAGGAGGTGCCACAAACGGCTCTATTTCCCAAGGAGAAACTCTATCTGGTCGTGGAATTGCACAGGTTTCATCCCATTGCACCTGTGATTGACAATACAATTAGTGCCAGAAAACACCACAAAGTAAACATTAAGAACCATGCAGTAAATAAGTGCCAGAAACGACAAAATAACTGCCAGAAACTACGAAGTAAATATTAAACACCATGGAGCAAGTTACTCATCCAGTCTACTTTTTCATCCTGTCCATTGGATAATATATTATTTCCATCCAACGAACGGCCAAAGGGTTGGCTTACTGCATGCTGCTTGGTATTTGCCATATCTGCCAAAACTATACTATGTTTTCTATATCCATTAAAAAAAAACAAAAAGATGCCATAAAAAAGTACCTTCAGAGATCTCCACTTTGAAGATGGCCATCTGGAAGGATCAATGTCACCTATTCCAATTATAGTTCCAGTAAACCTGCAAAACACAAGAAGGTTGCAAGGTCAATATTTGGGCATTTTCTCCAGGCTACTAGTAGTTCTTAGAAGGTCAGTGTTGTAGGTTTTCATCGGACTAGACTACTAGCATTTCTTATACCACTGTAAACATAATAATACCTCCTTTCTGGGGCCTCCTCACCCTCGAACCTCATCTTAAATCTCATTCCAACTGAAAGGTTGCTATTCACAGCCTCCATATATTTATCATAAGGAATAATGAACTCTGATTGGCTTGTCCTGCATTCATTACATAAAGAGCATAGATATCAGGACCTGAAAATAAAGCAGCTTAATACAATACATGCCTCTCTTTTAAACATACACATGGTGGTCAAGGGGGGAGGTGACATCTATTGTTCTTTACATAGGAGATCGTAGCATACAAGTCAGATCTTTAACAGTAACTGCATGACAAGACAAGTTCATACAAGAGTGCAGACCACGACTGTTTTGTGATCGAACAATGAAAATAATACAAAGACCAGCTGAAATAACGGCAGGTATTGCACAACAAAGACTAAGTGCAAAAGTATGGAATGATTGTTTTGCCATAAAACAGAGCATAATAAGACCTGAAATAACAACATCTATAGCAACGAACAGTCTTAACCTTAACCACATACGCTACCTTGGTTTATAATAAACAGTAAACATGGTCCGAGTTGTAACTGCATGAGATGCAGTAGCAATGACACCTAAATGCATGCTGTGACTAGATATGACTGATGATGGCATATTACTTTGCTGTCTCATAACTCGCCTCACCCCCACCCGCAATTCTGAATTTTCACCCCTGAAAATCATCAAATACAGGTGTTAGTTCATTTAAAGCATTCAACCTGAGATCGAATATCAATTTACATTTGTTAACATAAAGGGTATCAAAGATATTATTGGTTATATAACCAACCTCAGAAAAATAAATGCATCGCCTGCAACTAGTCTTTTTGCACTAACAAAGACACTCCAGCCTGTTGTTAACAAGTGCCTTCTAGGCTGACCTGCCATTTCCAACACCTATCATTAGTAACCTATCGTCTCCATGAATGTTGAAGAGAGTCGAAGAGAGAGCGCCAAATCAAGGTTCCACAAATTAACATCAAAAAACTTCTAACTCAACAAACCCTCAAAAGGGAGGGATGGATGTTGCATTAAAACCCCGCAAACCCTCACGACTCTTAGGAAACTCAAAAACACACATAAATGAAAACCAAACGACCAACAAAGTCGCACCCACCTCGAAAGATATGTCGGAAGCGCCATTCTGTTCCATGAAGATCTTTGGCGACCAACTCCTGCGTTGGGGGCTGCTGGGACATGTCCTGCACATAAAAAGAAAACACAAGTAAAATAAACACTATTTTCTAAAAACCCTCATTGAAAACTATGGAGTAGTGGCTCAAGCAAGAACAACAAACCAGAGGTGGAAGACACTCATCAGCATGCCTCCTGAGAACGGAGAAGCCCCCGTGAGTGCTTGTATCTGAAGCAGTAAGAGTCTTGCAGAACGAATGCACATTCTTCTTCGGTTTTGACAGAGAGGGAGGACCCGCATCACTGCACGTCTCATTTTGCTGCCATCAAACACAGATCATCAGGCTCAACGTTGCTCCTCAAAAATGAAACTACACCCGAGATCTAGTTATTCGATGTATTTTCAACCACAGTTATCAAAAATCCTACCTCAGCTTCTGGGAGCAGAGTAATCTGCGCATACACTTCGTCCGTCTCTTGTTCAGCCTACCATAAACACCAAATAAAGCCATAAGCTCAAAAGGCGAACATCCTCAAAGCTGTTATAGCAACCCCTAAAGGAATTTTTCTGGTTTTTGTTACTATAAATGCATATATAGGCCATATTTACTGGTGTCAAAATAAGGCTGCGTGAAAGCATAGATCAGCATACCTTCAACTGAAGATTGATGACGCGACAAAGGATCCTGGGCATTAGATTGTACAAGGGCATTTGCTGATCAGCACCCTGGTTTGTTGATGCTTCAACCTGCAAATTCAACCAACCACTCTAAATCTTCGAATGTTTCGATTCTAAAACGCCTACCCACCCCAAAATCACTCAATACACTGGCAAGACTGTAAAAAGAAGCCATCCATCAAGATAAACCCTTCAAGCAGTAGCCTAGAGATACCTGTTCCATGTGCCCCTGGGGAAAGTAGAACACTCTTTCCCCAACGCGGGGGACTGTGACCAGAGGACCAGCACAGGCATGCCACAGCTCTTCATAAAGATCTGCATCGTTACCTGCATCGAATCCTGCCATGATCAACAAGAAGAAACAAAACACAATCGTTCTTAGATTTACTATACCCGAAACCCCATGGACCATTTGGGTATTTAACAAATCTTGTCACTACTTGATAAAACTGGAAAACATGATCTGGGTACTTGAGAAAACTAGAGAACATCGTCTGGATACTCGATAGAACTCCAGAACTCAAGTGGGTGTGTTGGGATTCGAAGCAGCAGAAGAACAATTAAAAGACAGCAAAACCAAGTGATCTCCCAAAACACTCACCCATATGCTGCTGTTCTCCCCCAACAAAATTAGCCATGGGTGACCTGAAATTATCCGTGTAATCCATTCACTGCTGCAGACTGGTTTTCTCCCAAAATTAAAGACCACAAATTTTGCTAATGCTCTAAGTCGAGAACTAACCCATCTATGTCCGGATGAATAGAAATTGGAATTTCGGGGCAAGAATGCGCCAAAATCTGAGATAAAACTGGCGAAACGCTTGCTCTCCAAAAGCAAAACCAACCAAACCAAGCAAAGCCGCCCACTACTTCACGTCCTCCACGACTCCACAACGAAAAACCCCCCAAACTCTTCGGGATGAGACCACGTACGTGCCTCCT
Organism: Pinus tabuliformis; assembly: GCA_031772625.1. NCBI lineage: Eukaryota > Viridiplantae > Streptophyta > Pinopsida > Pinales > Pinaceae > Pinus > Pinus tabuliformis. The sequence continues at coordinate 1,126,190,515 of CM062811.1, read as the reverse complement.
CAAATTCGAACCCACGACCCCCACCACCACCACAATCCCGACCACCACCACCACCGCAACCTGTTCACCTAGAAAATTCCTGAGAACCGACCCAACAATTCAACTTTCCTCTTTCTAACTCCCACGACAAAGAAAGAAGGGAATAGAAGATCAAGAAGAAGAGAGAAGAAAGCATCCCCCCGCCTGCTATTAAAACCATCTCCTGTGCTGTTAACCGCAGTTGAACTCTTAACTCAGCGACCAAGTCAACACGTAGAGTTGAGTTACTCAGCCATACGTTCCCTGCCGGCGACCGAGTATCTCGGCCGGTTTTGTGGCAAAATCCGGCGCGCAATTTGGGCGTGAACGCCCTGCAGGCCGGCCGGGCAGCGTTCTGTAAGGCAAGGCGGCTGGCATTTAATGTTCGCCCGTATAACGTCGTTGTTGGATGCCGGCGCCGTTAGACGACGGCGCCTTGGGAGCCGAACTGACGGACTGCCGGCCTGCCGGGACTGGACTGACCTGACCGGCTTCCATCATTTCCCGGCAGGAAATAAAAAACTTATCCTCCCTTTTTTTTAATTATTTTTATTTCCGTTATCTCCAATTTTCCGTCTGGATTAATAAATGCGTCAATGCAGAATCTGCATGTCTACCGTGCGGCAGGCAGCGCTGTTGGCCCATGTAATTCCGGCAGACTGTCAGTTAAATTTACCGCGGATTAAAAGGCAAGAACTGATATCTGGCGTGTGTGGAATCAAATTTCGATTTTTGCTGTCCCCGATAACGTTGGGGAAACATAAAGCAATTTTGAGTGTCTGGGCCCCTCTCCTTCCATTCTTGCCTGTCATTTTGTGCTTCACTCGTCTTAATCGGAACTTTGCTTGGGCTCTCTATTACAGGGCGTGCGTGGGATAATAAACCCTGTAATAAAGTTTATTCGAACGTCTTTTTTTCTTAAATTTAATAGAACATAGTCTTATATCTGGTTTTATACCGTCTGAAAACTTAACATAATCTAGTTGTTAAATTAGCAGTGGATAGCTGTTTTATACCGTCTGAAAACTTAACATAATCTAGTTGTTAAATTAGCAGTGGATAGCTATGATTGGCTCGCTGTTATTTGTTATCGGCAAATACAGTTATCATCGACTGTTATCTACTAATGCAGACTGACTCATCACATCTAGTTCATATTTATATATTGTATTTTTGGTATTATTTACGGATGCAGATTGATTAGTCACTGCTAGTTCACATCTATACATTGCATTTTCTGATTAGTCACTGCTAGTTCACATCTATACATTGCATTTTCTGGTGCAATCTACGAACTCAGACTGATCACATCTACTTCACATCTATACATTACGAATACAGATTGACTCATCACATCTAGTTCACATCTATACATTACGAATACAGATTCACTCATCACATCTAGTTTACATCTATACATTACGAATACAGATTGCCTCGTCACATCTAGTTCACATCTATACATTGCATTTTCTCGCTATCTATCAATACAGATTGACTCATCACATCTAGTTCACATCTATACATTGCATTTTCCGGGTTTTTTTTTAAAAGTGAAATTTCAAAAAAAAAATGAAAACATTTTAATATGAATAAAATTATAAATCATTTTTATTTTTAGCTCAATATAGATATTTTTAAAAGCTCTCAAAAAATTTAATATAGATTTTCACAGAGAATAATAAGTATCTAGCTATAGAATATTAAATATTCGCTTTGAATGTGTAAGTGTTTATCCATTAAATGTTCTGCATATCTGAGTGCATTGCATTTAATATTTTACATGCTTTGTGTACCTTGATATATGTTAGAGCATGTATAGCATTTAATGCTTTATAGTTAAGTGTTTATTTTCTTTTCATTTATTTTTATTTTTAATATGCACTGTAAATTTTGAACGCATATATTATTCAATTAAAGCATATATAACATTTAATGCTTTATGGTTAAGTGTTCATTTTCTTCTAATTTATTTTAGTGTGGACTGTAAAGGTGTCATATAATTGTTCTAATTTATTTTAGTGTGAACTTTAAAGGTGTCGTATAATTGTTATACTTTTTGGGGTTTTGGGTTGTAATTTAATGAAACAATTTTTTTTGTTAGATTTTGATTTTTTGTTATTTAAAATGTATTTTTGAATTCATTGTCTTGAAATATTTGGGGCACTTAATAATAGAGGATTGAGAACTCAAACTTGTGATTCCACCAAATTCAACCAAAAAATGTAACAAGAAAAGTTCCTAAAATAAACTACAACAATTTGAAATTTAACACATACATTATCCACTTCAATTAGAATAAAATTAAAATTATTTAATATACATATTAATCAATTTAAAAGTTAAACGACCTCCTGACCTCCTGTGTGTCCATACCTCTTTGCACCCTTGTAATGTACCAACAAATAGGTAATATATGGATAATTCCCATATTATTAAGAAGTGGGTATGTTTTAGCTCATACTAGTGTTATTTAATTATATTAAGAGGTTTTGTATTTTTATTAGGTGGGTTTTTAGCTAAAGTAGTTAAGTGTTATTCTATGATAAATTATTAACACTTGGTCGAATAAGAGGTGTTTCATTATGTGATCCAAGTTCAAGTTACAAGTGCATTAATAAGTGTGCCTTGTAGGTTGTCACAATTAGCTTGAGAGACAATAATATTGCATCTCAAATGTAGAAAAATATAATGATTCTTAGTTATAAGCGACTCGGGTAGAGATAGAGATGGTCAGAGAAGGGGACTAGGGGAGGATATTTCTTCACCCAATATTAGTTAACATCTAATGATGCTAATGCATATTACATAATAGAATTAGATCAACATATCATCTTTCTCCATAATAAAGGGATAGGTAAAATTAGTATGGTTGTAGGGAGTTGGGTTTGATAACTGAACCTCTCCTTAATGACCTCGGTCAGTGATCAATTTCTCTAGATGTAGAAATAATGTTATATGTATGTATGTATAAGCACTGAGATTACCCATTCATATTTGAGTACTAATTTGGTTTTAAAATACTATATTGAATCAATTTATTTCTAATATCACCTCAATGTTATGCATAGACATTACACATCTCCTCTATGCCAGCACATAGATTCTCATGAAAACTATTTAGTTTTGGATCAACTTTGATTCTCACAAAAATTATTTTGTTTTCGATCAACGTTATCTTACATTATTTATTTTGGATAACTTTAACTTACATTGTATTTAAAAATCTTATGTCGGTGTCATTTTATTTTATTGTGGTTTATGAATTGTACTTGCCACGTAAGTTACACTACTTCCCAAGATAGGCTAACTTTATGTCATTATCTGATAATTGTATCTAGAAAGGTTTAGAAAGTTTTATTATGAGGGAAGACGATGAGTGCATTTTGCATGATTATTGTGGTCTAAAAATTGTATTCATGTATATTAGGCTTCCCATGGTAGGTCAACTTCTATTATGGTCTAGAAATTATATTTTCAAAGTTTAATTATGACATAAGTTAATTATGCTAAACAAACACATTCTACATATTTTTACTAAAAGGCCTAAAGCGACATGTCTCGAGAAATTGACATTTTGTTATGTTTCCTAAGGTGACTTGGTTTAGCTAAGCAACCTATTAAAAGATATTAGGGTTATGTTATATGATTTAGAGTAAATTAAATGGTTGGAAAATCATGATCTAACAATTGTGCTTGAGTGTTTCGATTTCTCTAGATGTAGAAATAATGTTATATGTATGTATGTATAAGCACTGAGATTACCCATTCATATTTGAGTACTAATTTGGTTTTAAAATACTATATTGGATCAATTTATTTCTAATATCACCTCAATGTTATGCATGGACATTACACATCTCCTCTATACCAGCACATAGATTCTCATGAAAACTATTTAGTTTTGGATCAACTTTGATTCTCACAAAAATTATTTTGTTTTCGATCAACGTTATCTTACATTATTTATTTTGGATAACTTTAACTTACATTGTATTTAAAAATCTTATGTCAGTGTCATTTTATTTTATTTTGGTTTATGAATTGTACTTGCCACGTAAGTTACACTACTTCCCAAGATAGGCTAACTTTATGTCATTATCTGATAATTGTATCTAGAAAGGTTTAGAAAGTTTTATTAGGAGGGAAGATGATGAGTGCATTTTGCACGATTATTGTGGTCTAAAAATTGTAGTCATGTATATTAGGCTTCCCAGGGTAGGTCAACATTCTATTCTGGTCTAGAAATTATATTTTCAAAGTTTAATTATGAGGTAAGTTAATTATGCTAAACAAACACATTCTACATATTTTTACTAAAAGGCCTAAAGCGACATGTCTCGAGAAATTGACATTGTGTTATGTTTCCTAAGGTGACTTGGTTGAGCTAAGCAACCTATTATAAGATATTAAGGTTATGTTATATGATTTAGACTAAATTAAATGGTTGGAAAATCATGATCTAACAATCATACTCTTAATTGTGCTTGAGTGTTCCGATTTAGCAGTTATGTAGTGTTTTTTATTTAGTAATTATAGTCACCATGTTTAATCTTATGTTAATTCATATTTAATTTTATCCCTAAAACAATATGTCGTGAAAAAAATAGCATAATATTGTGTATTTTAAAATAATTCAATTAAACTACATCATTGTAGTTCAATAATTATGCTCTTCACTAGGTTAAAACATTATAATTCTAACTATTATAAATATTTTATATCTCATTTATATGAAAGTGGTTTTTTTTAACTCAAAAGTCCAAAATTCTCAATACTAAATGAAAAATAAAACAAATCTTTGACTTGGAATGTAATTCCTACTCAATTAAAATATCTATATATATATCCCCACTATCTCATTATTCTTTTCTATTTCCAATATAAAATTTTACTTGAAAACACTCAAAAGGTTTTAAAGTTATTGGTCCTCATAAAACAAATTAACAGTATGTTATGCTTCATGAGATATGTTAAGTGGGATAAAGAATTTCCCTGTAAATATAATACTCTTAACTAAGATAAACGGATGTGGTCCACACCAGTTTGATTCCGAATGCAATATAGGTAGTTTTGCATCAAAATCCCTACAGCAACACTTTGTAAAGGGATTGATGTTATCCCATGCCTAGTGAGGGAGCCCAATAGGACTAGAGATTTGTGGACCGCAAATTGTCCTCACTGTACTCTTGATTGCGCTGGAAGATTATGGTGTAGCAATGACACTTGCCAAGTTTCATTTTAAGTGCACTTTATATTAATTTACTTGAAAATCCTAAAGGAGTTTGGTGATTTTATTTCCAAAGTTTGATTATGTAGACTTTATAGTTCCTAAGGTTAGTGTGAACACAAGGCTATGGTCCACCCCCATGACCCCCATGGTACATGTCACGTTCAATTCTAAGTGCATTTAGTGAAGCTTATGTTTCCAAAAAGTAAATCAATCGGACCAAAAAATTGCAACACGTATCAAGAACAATGACCCCACCATAACCAAAAGGAGAGTTTTTGTTTAGAAAACGAGTGGGTGGAATTGTTAGAAAATCTTGTCCATGCTTTGGGGTTTAGGGTGGGGATGTTGATGGTGATTTGTACTTGGAGGGTGCCCATCAAGTGGCACAACCTTTGGACAAAATTGTCTAAAGGTCCAACTTAGTGGGTTGCGTATATATCCTGACACCCATCTTTCTCACAACTTCCAGTGAATTATGTGAATTTGTTGTAGTCTTGAATCTGCATTGCATTCATAATTCCCTTTTCAACTTTTTAGGACATTTTTCAACTCCAAGGTGTTCACCCATAACATTGACCAAAAATCACAACACAGAATGAGTAGGTGAAGTTCTCTATATTGGAGGCAATGAAGTCATCTTTCTCTAGGTATCCATTTCTTTCTCTTTTTTCTCTACTGTGACTCACATGACAAAATCCATAGACTTAATCCACAAAAGACCAAGATGGACACAGACAAAAATACAGACAACAATAAAGTTTCAAAAGATTTTGTTGAAATATCCTTTGAAAATATCTCAAACCATAAATTTTCAAAATTCTTCCAATGGCCAAAATCAATTTCTATTGACCCCTTTCTACTCCTTTATTCCATCCTTTTCCCATTTAGTTCATACGATGTGGCTACCTAATTATTATTGGGTATTATGTTGATAATAAAGTTTTACTATTTATTTATAAAAGATTTTGAGGTTAATTGTTTGGTATAGATATGCATGTTATGGATTTAATGGTTATAATTAACAATAATAAATTTGTAGTGACATAAAAAAAATTCAAAAAAAATTAGTTAGGTCACAAAGTAATTAATTTTTTGTTTTTTATATATTTATTTTATTTTTATATTAATTTAGATGTAGTTGTGGATATTTGATGTATAGTTTTTTTATATTAAAATAAATAATTATCTCTTACATTATCATCTTTCAACTAGTTCACTCTTGGTCTCTCATTCACACACCTTAACATTCTGCATGTCAAGTTATAGTGTCACATGCACATTAGTGTGTGCATGCCAACAATGGCACGTAATCTATCAAGAAGATGAACAATGACCTTGTCGACAATGATATGACTTTAACTACTTTCAATAGCTAAGTATTATCCTAACATAAACATATCAATATGTAGATAAGGTCGCAGTCTAATCATTCTACATTTTGGAGTTTCTTGGGCATATTTTCGGCAATTTTGCTCAAAATCTTGTAGGGATTTACTAGAATAAGAAGTTTGAGTTGTGAACTTTGCTCAATCCAAGTGGCCTGAGGATTTTTCAGGGCATTTAATCCAGATATGTGTTCAAAAATGCATTTTAAATAAGAAAAAGTCATGCTCTAACAAAAAAAAATCTATAGAATTCTAGCAAAAAAAATCTTCAAAAATAGAATAGTTAAACAACGTTGTAGATAAGCACATAGCAAATAAAATAGTTAGGCATTGCTTCTTTTTTTCATAATTTATACCAAAATATTGTCTAAGACATTTACATTTTAATTTGTTTTATCTACATTTAGTTCATTTTTACATATTCATTTATATTCGGGTTTTTATAAGTACCAGCATAGATCTATCTTAACTTTGGATCTATCAAGCATCGAGAGGGATCAAATATCTTTTCACTTTAAAAGAGGTTTGTATCTCAAGAGACGTGATCCCTCTTGGCACATGGTAGATTCAAAGTTAAGATGGATCTGGCCTGGTTTAATTATTAATTATGATTATTAATTTTGTTTAATTTTATTTTATTATTATTTAATTTGACCAAGTGAAAATATTTTATTGATAATTATAATTATTAATTGCTCTTTTTTTTTTAGTCAAAATATTTACAGGACATTACATTACATTGTAATATCTATCATATACTGGGTTGGAGAGTGTCTCTCGACACAATTCATATGCATATTCCTAAGAAGAAAGATTATTAATTTATATTATAATTAATAATTAAACTAGTCTAGATCTCTCTTAACTACATATCTATCAAATCGACATGGATCAAATCTCTTTTCACTCTAAAAAAGGTTTACATATCAAGAGATTTGATTCCTCTAGGTGATTAGTAGCTCTAGAGTTAAGGTGGACCTAGGCTAGTTTAATTATTAATCATAATTATTAATTAATTAATTTTTAAGTTTTATTTAATTTGCTCAGTTGAAAATGTTTTATTGATGATTATAATTATTATGCAATCAATACAATTTGTTAAATTGTCTTCATATACATATTACCAACATAGATCCATTTTAAATACGGATCTAACATGAGCAGAGAGGGATCCAATTTCCTCACGTGCAATTTTTTTTATAAGGAGACACTATTTAAATGTTTTGTGTAGTTATTTAATTTTTTTTATATGCTAACTCTATACATACATTTGTCACTATTTCACTAAGTTGAATAACTATTTCATAATAATGTCACAAGGGCAAGCTTACAATATGTATCTCAAGACTTGAACCCATGTAGTTGGGGATATGAAACATGTGTCATACCATTACAAAATTTATTTTTCAATGGCATAGACTAACTTATAGACGAAATAGCCTATTTCAGGGCATTTTTCCTTAGTTAATTTTAACCAAAATCAAACATAGATTTTTAAAAACTGGAGTTTAAGTTACTTAATCTATAGAATTTTGGTGTCTCGGGGTTTTGAGGGTGTTAGTTCCATTAAAGAACAAAAAATCACAATCTTGTTTGAAATTGTATCAATAGATTTTGATGAAAAAGGTTACTTCATCTCTAAATTATATTACATCTTTTTTAATTAAAAATAATAATAATACTACTATAAATCTTTTTTTATTAATATTTTGCTAGAATTTATTTAAAAAAATATAAAAACATATTTATGAGAAATTTTTTTTTTTTTAGCACACCAATCTAATCTTTAATTTATTATCAAAATAATTTAAATTAATTAATAGTAAGACAAGTTTTTTTTATTAATTAGAATATTTTTTATAAAAGCAAATTTATGAGATTTTGATTTAATTACAATTTTAAAATTAAATTATAATTATTTATTTTAAAAAATTAAATTATAATTATTTATTTTAAAAAATTAACCTTTATTGGTTAATAGCCCTAACTAAGATAATTTAGCAACACGGAAATAAATTTATTATTTCTTTAAAAAAAGTGATTATTAGAACCCCTAACTAAATTAATTTAGCAACATTGAAATAAAATTTATTATTTTAAAGCGCAAAATAAGAAGTAATTATTAGAAATATACTCAAGGGTTGTTTACATAGGCTTTGTCTATAGGCTACAATTATAAGAATATTTAAATAGTTTTGTGAATTTCCATTATTTTTAAGCAAAATTATAGTAAAAATAATTTAAAAAATTTAATTATAAAAATATTTAAATCGTTTTTAAATTTCCATTAATTTTTAAACAAAATTGTTGTAAAAATCATTTAAATCTAATTATAAGAATATTTAAATCGTTTTTTGACTTCCCATTGTTTTCAAACCAAAATTGTTGTGTTGTCATTAGACTACGGCGTTTACCTAATACGAACTTCTCGTTTTTGTCTTGAATTTATATAAGACGAACTTCATTTTGTCTTAAATTTAAATTTATGGAAATTTCTAAGGATTGTTTTTAAATTTTTAAAAGTTGCGATTTATAATCGAGGGAATATGAATGGTTAGGGAATTTTGGTCATCATCACGTTTTGATTGTGTGTTGATCATGTAATAATCTCATATTATACTTAAATAGAAACTGAATTTTGGAGGTAGATATGATTAATGTATTTTGAGTAATGAGATAGATTTGTTTAATGGTGGAGTTATATTTATGAAGGAGATTGTGTGTTGATCATGTAATAATCTCACATTATACTTAAATAGAAACTGAATTTTGGAGGTAGATATGATTAATGTATTTTGAAAATGAGATAGATTTGTTTAATGCTGGAGTTATATTTATGAAGGATGTTTATTATGTGATTTTTTTAATAAGATTTGTATTTAATTTTGTTTTTGGATTGATTTGAATTTAGAATTTATTAATAGAAAAAGGTTAGGGTTTTAAAATATAAAATTAAAATAATAATTTTATTATTATTTAATAAATTATTACTAAAAAATAGATTAATGAATTAGGAATATATAATTATTTTTATATTATAAAATTAAATGTAAAAAGTAAAATATAGTCTTGAATTCATATAAAATATGAAGAGTATTAATATTGATAATTAAATTTAGGGAAAAAAAATGTACCAGGAGAATGATTCTAGAAGATGGAATATAAATAGTGTTATTCAATTAAGGTTTACTAAATCTAGCTCCCTTAATATCCAAGGCTAAATGGAGTAAACTATGAATAGACGATTGTTTAGAAAAGGAGATAGAGGAGGATGTTGATTCCCTATATTATTACTATCTGGGAGAGGTCACCCACCACCAAAGCATAGGTAACCTTGTTTGACTATTGATGTGGGATCTGGAATGACAATGACGGTTGGGTTCTATGGGATGTAAGAATCACCCCTTAGGCCCTCATGGATTTTTATTTTTTATTTTTTAATTAAAGGCATTTATATTATCAAAAAATCTTCAAAATACAAAGTTGTTACATCTAGTTCATTGTGATGATACTTAAGATACTCCCAAGGATATGTAGGCATTGGTGAGCTTGATTTATTCCCTTATTAACTGAGATCCATCTTAACTCTAGATCTACCAAGCGTTGAGAGGGATCGAATATCTTAAGGTGCAAACCTTTTATAGAGTGAAAAGAGATTTTATCCCTCTTAACACTTTGTAGTTTTGAAGTTAAGATGAATCTACGCTGGTCTTTCCCCCTTCAAAGAGGCTTTCCCCCTTTAAATAGGCTATATTCCACATGAATACCATAGGTGAATACCATGGGTCAATACGTTATTTTTTTTAACATATGGTTATTTTAATTTTAATTTTTAATATTTTATTATTTTTGCTTACATAACAAATAAGACAAGACAAGATAGGACATGATAGGACAAAATCTCTTCCATACTAGGCTAGAGAACGCCTCTTGGCACAATAAAGAAGAAATGATGATATTAAAGGATCTTTTTTAACTTGTTGAAGATCATAACATTGTAGGCCATTTGCAAGAAGTCATAAGAATAAAAACTGAAGAAAAATTTTAAACCTCGAGAAATTTGATTCCTCCTAATAATTGATAAAACTAAAACTAAATTTAATGTAGATTTAAACTAATTAATTATTATTAATTTTAAATAAGTTCAATATTTTTTAAAATTATTCATTTCACAATTTATTTTACAATAATGTTATAGATATTTGTTATATTAACTGTGTCCTTCTCTTGGGGTGTAGAATGATTTCATTTATATAGAAAAAACCAAAAAAATTATGAAATTATAATAAATAATTTTAACACAACCTAAATGTGTCCCTCTCTTGGGGTGTAGAATGATTTCATTTATATAGAAAAAACCAAAAAAATATAAAATTATAATAAATAATTTTAACACAAAATATGAAATTATAATAAATAATTTTAACACAACCTAACTTTATTAGTAAGGCCAAAATCTTGATAATAATTAATTATATTGGTAGAAATTTATAAAAACTTTAATTTTTAATGTTATATTAATTATATTTGTGAAGATTATAAAAACTTTCTTTATTTTTTAATGCTATCCAGCGAACATTGAGTTGGAAAATTATCAATAATAGTGATTAAAAACTTTATCTATTATTTAGATAGGATGATAATGATCCCTTTTCCCAAAAAAAAATAATACATCATTTTTATTTAAAAAACATTATAAAAATAAAAAAATACAAAGAATATCACCACTCTATTTGACCAACCAATTAAATTGGTCAATTAAACTTTAATTTAAATTAATAAATGCTTTATTTAATAAAAATCACTATCATAAAAGAGAATTAAAATTGCAATTCAAGAAGAATCAAAGGGATTTAGGTGAGGACTACAGATCCAGACATGTTTGCTTAATGTGATACATAGAAAGGGTTGCATCCAGACAACTTCCAAACCATGCATCAATTTATCTATCATTGGGCCCCCCTGAATACTCTTGTGTCACCTAGCATCGTGACAACTTCCACCTCATCCTCATCCTCTAAGGGCAACATGCTCACTCTTTAACATTCCCTTTTAGCTAGGTGTGCACAATATTCTACAATTTTGTAACACCTCGAGGGTAGTATTGTAAGGTTAGAATGAGTCATGTGGACATTATTTGGTCAATAAAGAAGAAGTTATACTATTCATTATAATAAAACAAAGTCAACTCATTTACCCTACATTCCCCCACATAATCACGTGGATAAAGTCTGGAATAACCTTTCTTCCCCATGTTAATTGGCTTGTATCAAATTTTATTTCGTTATGCACAATTTTTTAATACAAAAAGATAACTGAATTGGGAATTAAAAATTCTATGGTCTAAGTCTCTCCAGTATGACTGCAAATTTTTTATTTTATTAACTATGGTGGAATCTATTTTTTTATTTTATTAACTATGGTAGAATTTGATCATGGTTCCTACTAGAATGTCAAATTTGGAAAGAGATGGAGATGAATAAGTGGGTGGATCAAATTGCTTGAGAATTTTCTTTTTATCCATCATGGCAGAATCTAATCATGCTAGAATCCTTGATGGAATCTCAAATCCAGAATGAAATCAATATATGGATTTGCTTGTTCAATTTCATAGGGGGCATGGTGAAAGCTATCACAAGTAGCCCCTCCCCCTTATTATGATAAATTTCATCGTTGCCTTAAGCTTAAGTAGGGAAAATAGGGTTGGGAATTCATTATTATATTTATTTTTAAAGGATTAGAGGCAACACTTTTTAATGCTAAGCCATTTAATTTTAGTTTAGTAAAGGGTGTGTATGATATTTTATTACGTCAGTCATATTTTGTTTTGTTTATGTTTTTTTTTTAAGTATTATCTCGTTTATATTTTGTTTCGTTTATTTTGACTTAGCGAAGGGTTTTAGTATTTTACATTTTGGGGTTGGTGGTAATTTAGCATTATATTAAGTTTATTTATTAAGCTTGGTCATTTAGTCGGTGCTCATTTTATGTTGGTGTACCAGTTTTTGTTGTCATACAAGTTAGTATTTAATTCTGTTTATTTTGATTTGGTTGAATCTTTTAGTAATAATTTTGTTAGAAATTAATTAACGGAGCAATGAAACACATAATATTGCGAAACATAAATATAGTAATAAATAAAATAAGAGAGACACAAATATACATGGTTTACGTCTCTGAATTAGGAAGATAATTAGGCTCCACATCCAACAAATTTTGGAACCATCCTCAAATTGAGGGGAAGTACTTGATGGCTTTCTCAATAAAATGCATTATGTGGATAATGATAATAATAATAATATAGTGATTATGATTTAAAATGGAAGTTGTTATATATCTCACACAAAGTTTCATCTAAGGCATCCTATCTTATTTCCTTATTATTGAAAGAGGTAAGAAGGTATGCATGGATCATTTCACTTTTAAAGAAACATTTAGATTCGAATCTCTTATATGGTCCAAAGATCAAGTTATAGTAGAGGTATAGGTTTATTGCACTAAAATGAACTAATATCAATCAACATAGGAATATCCTTAAAGTCACTTAATTTGGAATATGTTAAATTAGCTCCTAGATGGGGAACTACTCCTCTTATGGGTTTTCTAATGACTCTCAATCTCTAAATCATAAAAAAGAGGAAAAGTTGAACATGTTTCGAAATGGCTTTATTGAGTCAATATAATTATCGCAATTATGATCGAATATCTCTGAAATGTCAATGAGCAAGACATATTGTTCTAGCACCCATGTGTGTGGAAGGACTCAATATTGTTTAGAAGAATAAGGAGAACAAACTCATTTTTCTTGACCATAAATGTTGAGGGATACCACTTTTCCCATATTTTCTCACAGACATCTATGTGAGTTCACTCTTCTGATAGTGACTATAATCACTTCAATGCTAACATCTTTGGTGGTTTCATCATCATGACTAGTGGGGCATCTTTGGCTTCTCATTATTATATGTTATTCGATGGATTATGGGCTGCATTGAAAACGTCAACTATGCGATCCTGGTCAATGGACAGCCCTCACATTTTTTCAAGGCTGAGCGGGGCCTTCGACAAGGCTGCCCCTTGTCACCCCTCCTCTTTATTCTTGCAATCGACGCCATGAGCCTCCATATAAATCGCGCGGTGGCCTCGAAACATTTTGCTCCTGTAAAAATCTGTAAGAACATCAAGATGTCTCACAGCCTCTTCGTGGACGACGTCCTCATCTTTGCCATGCTCTCTCTGTCCACCTGGACCTGCTTCAAGTCCATCCTCGATCGCTTCCACAGGGCAACGGGATTGACCATGAACAAAGCAAAGACTTTTCTTTATTACAATGATGCCGATGACTCCATTTCCTCCCAGATTGCACAGATTTTCGACATCACTTATCGGCCGCTTTCAGAGGGATTAAAGTATCTCGGCTTCAGCTTGAAGTGCCGCTCCTACAAATCGGAGGACTGGCGCTGGATCGTTGACCGCTTCCACAAGAAGCTAGCCGATTGGAGCCTCCGCACTCTCTCCTTGGGAGGCAGAGTGATTCTCGTTAAATCTGTTCTCACTCAGCTATCCGTTTTCTGGGGTCATCTCTTCCTGCTCCCGCCATGCATAATTTCTTCTATAAACAGAATCATCTCCTGCTTCATTTGGGGCGCGAAAGCCGATTGCTATAAACTCCATCTTTCCAAGCTCGACTCTCTCTCTCTGCCGAAAATCTATGACGGATGGGGTATTCTGAATATTAAAATTTTTGGCACAGCTCTAATTTGCAAATCATTGTGGAGGGGAGTTTATGGATCCGGCCTTTGGAGTGACATTGTCAGGCAGAAATACCTTAAAGGCAGGGGAATTGATTACTGGTTCAGATTCGAATCCATTGGCTCCAAAAGAGGCTCTGCTATCTGGTCAAGTTTTCGGAGGGTCCATCGATACTTCCTCGGCAATCTCAAATGGAATATCCACACAGGCAGCAAGATCTTCATTGGCATAGACTCCTTTGCTGGCTTCAAGGGAACTTTGCAGCTTCCCCCTCCCCTTCTTTTTTTCCTTCGAAGATTGGGCTTATATACATGGGATCAAATCATAAAGGAATGGGATGGCTCCCAGCCTGTTCTCCGGGACGCTGAAGATATCAACCTCCCTCTCGACCTCATCCCCCTCTGGTCTGACCTCTCAATCTCTCTCAGGCAGGGTGGTCTTCTGCGCTCCAATGTAGCTGATCATCTTACATGGTCTCTCCCTTTCTCTGCTCCTCATGCTATTGTAAAAGATATATACGCAGACCTCATTTCAGCTTGTGCTCCAGCATCGCGACGCTTCCCTGTCTTCTGGTGGAAGATTCGCTGCCCTCTCAAGGTCATTTTGTTCTCCTGGTTGGTCCTCTTCAACAAGAATCTAACCTGGGACACCTTGAGGCGGAGATCTTGGCATGGTCCCAGCAGATGTGCTCTCTGCAAAATGGACGAGGAAACAAACTTTCACCTCTTCTTCAAATGCTCTGTTGCCCAGCACATCTGGTATGTCCTTGCAAATTATTTCTCTTTTCATCACCTATGTTTCATCTCTGTGGATGCAGCATTTGCCTGGTGGGGGCGTCAAAAATCCCTCCGCCCCATTCTCCCCATTACCATCTGGTCTTTATGGCGTTGGCGAAATCGGTTGATTTTTGAAGATTCCTCTCTCTCCGCAAATTTCGTCTTGCAATCTGTATCCGCTCTGTTCTCCCCGGACAGATGATCGTTCCCCATGGGGCCTGCTGTTTTTGTCATAGATGCACATTCTGCACATACTGGTCAAGCCAATATGGTCGATCTTTCCATCAGATTTTTAACGGAGATGTTTTCCAGATTTCCGATCTGTTGTATGCAAGCCGCATTGTAAGTTTATTCCCGCTGTTTTTGTCTTATATGACGCTCATTCAGATCTTCGGACCTGCCTGTTAGATCTTCGGATCTGCTAAACCATTTTGTATGTATTTCTCATTACAATATAAAGATTTTGGTTCTAGAAAAAAAATGTAAGAGGTCATAGAACTACTTTAATACTTTTATTTTAAATTGTGTGTCTGAGAGAGAGAAAGAGAAATAACATCAACATTGGGTATGCGCGTTGTGAGTAATCCCACATACATGATATCTATGATGTGAAGATGGTTTATAAGGTACTCTTGACATCCAAATCTTTTCCAATTCAAAATTGCCTTCAGAGGGTAAGCCCTCATGTTGGTGTGATAGAATCCTCCCTCTCTCTAATACTAAGATCATTGATGGTTTTAGTATCATGCCTCATGGACTCTCTTTAGCTTATGGTAGTTATCTATGTATTGTTACAAACTATCCTCCAATAGTAGCATATCTCTATATCAAGAATTTATTACATATTAATAGTCTTCTTCTCCAATTTATGTGTGGGTGTTAACATCATTGTTCAATCAGTGTGTTGTAAATAATCTTACATAACATTTGTGATATTAAGATGGTTTATAAGAAAATATCCACATAAAAATCTTGGTCAATAAAAATGTTAACTTTAGATTGATAGTTTTTAGATTGATATGATAACATCCTCTTTCACATTATTATCCAGATTAAAAACTAAATAAAAATCCAACCAATATTATAAAAAACAAATGATACAAAATTAAAAACATAATATTATAGTTAAAAACCAAATCTAAATTAAATTGAAAAAAAAACAAACCTAAAATATAAAATTAAAATCAAAATATTACGATAAAAATCAATTTTTCTTTTATAAAATATATATAACCATACATAATTCCCTAATACAATACTTCTTTAAAAAAGCTTTGCCAGCTCTACTTTACCAATATATTTCAAAAATAACTTAAAAATCACTCCATTATTTACTCAGTTTCTTCCATCCAAATTAACATTCACTGGTTGTAATCACTTCTCATTTTAATATATAAACTTCTATTTAATTAACTGGATCTATCTTGACATCATACCTTCATCCTTGTTCCATGTATAAGTGTGAATACTTCTCACTTCTCCTCATTTAATTAAAAAATTCCCTTCCCTAAACTAGGATTTTGCATAGCAATTATTTAATCCATTTCCCTATGCATGTAACATGCAACAATTAATATACAATTAATTATGTCACTTGTTCCTCAGCAGCGTTTGGCTGGTCCCTGTCATCCTTATACAAACATGCACCTTGCCAATACAAGTTGCTCTCCAGGGGATTGCACTCTATCCTCTAGACGAGGAGGGGAGGATTGTGCTTCCTCATTTCCATCCAATCATTGTGCTTCTACTTGCTTTGTCTTTGTATTATGTATGCTTTATACCAAATTACATTAGAAAGCTACGTGGTTAGTGTTTTACATGGAATTAAAATTTATATAATTTGATTCTTTTTATGACACTAATATATTTTAAATTAAATACCACTGCGTTATTCTCACCAAATGAAAAGTTATTATGTTGAATAATATAATACGGTGGAAAATGTGATCATGCTGACATTAAGTATATTCGAGGAAGTTCATTCACATACTTTATATATTTATATTTATATTTAGATGATGGAAATTTATAATATGAATATTTTAAAAATTAGTAATGATTATGTATATAAAAAGATGTATGGCTTGAGAGTTATTTTTTATTACATAGGAAATTAAGAAATTTTATTTATTTAGTGAATTAAAGAAATAGTATAAAATCAAGAGATAATCTAATTTATAGGCAAAATGGTCTTTTTCACTGGAATCCAATAATACAATTTCAAGCAAGATTGTGATTTTTTGTTGTGTAAAATACATTTTTGAATGCATAAATGGATTTAGTGCCCTAAAAAACCCCTGGAACACTCTAATTCTACACATTAAACTCAAATTTTAAAAATATTTGACGGATTTCGGTTAAAATTAACCAGAAAAAATGCTCTGAAAAGGGTCATTTCATCTATAAGTAAGACTACACATAAAATCAAGTGAAAATCTTGATCCTTTGGAAATGACTCCCGATAATGAAGAGTTAAAATATAAAATTGCATCTATAATTGGCGATTCCATGGTTATCATTCAACACATGGTAATGAAAACTCTTCCAAGAGAAACTCATTTGAACATGTTGATTTGTCACATGCAAAATATGATAGAAGGATTTGAAAGTGTTAGGTTCTACCACTTCTTGAGAAGGCTAAACGTTTGGTGGATTTTACGGCCAATAAGGCTTGCAACCTAGCTTTTGGAACTCTTTTGAAAAATGGTACGAGGATGAGTAAATTTACTATCTGCCTTAAGCTTTTTATCCACTTAACCCCTCAATGACTCAATTAATATCTACATGGATTTGCATTTTATGAATACTCTACTCTCCAAGATTCAATTTGGAGGTGTGAATGATGCAATGATGATGTACAAGGAACTTTGGCTATAGCAATAGGAAGGTGGGAAATTTGGAAAAGTGATATGGAATATAACCAACATAGATCCATCTTAAGCACATATCTAACATGAGTCGAGAATGATCAAATTTCTTTAGGTGCAAACTTATTTTAGAGTGCAAAAAATAATGTGTAACTTTTCTATTTAAATTGTATTTTTGAATGCTATAGAGATTACAAAACATATGCATTGAGCCATTTTATCATTACACATTAAAATAGTTTTTTTGTTATTAACATATTTTTAGGTATACATCAATATTTTTTTCGGTCAAGTAAGAATGAAGCTTTCTATTAACCGAAACAAGTACATTACATATTTTATAAGGTAAACCAAACTTCCTTGCGTTTACCAAAAAATGGTCCACATGACCTAACTGAAGCAGAGTTGGCTTTAAATCTTTATAAATCGGAACCATCGCCCCTACTGGGAGAAATGGATAACACAGGTAATACACAAAAACTCGACCTGCAACCCAAAAGGTCGGATTTCAAAATTATTACAATCGCTACCATAAAAAATGGCAGGCCCGCATTCCTGGTACAACGCCTTGACATCCTCCGTCCAACTAAATCAACGATCAACGGCTAATGTTGAATCGTAAATTCGCATCCGACCTTCCACTTGCACACCCGACCCTCCACCGTTGATCTACCCTTCGTGGATCCAACGGTCCATGCAAATTTCGGGTGGATAAGTAGCTCGAGAAATACCCGCCTGAAAAGTAGTATCCTCTTTTCTCCTCATTGCTATGTGTCACTTGAAGAGTGGAATTGGACGCCTTCCTCGCAATACCGATTACCACTTAGACCCCTTCCGAAATACCACTTGTGATTCGAGAAACCACTTCCTCGCGAATTAACTTACACACTCTTCCGCCGAGCGATGACCGTTGATCCAACCCATCGGACGCTTCCCAGTCCTTCCTCCCTATGTTGTTGATCTTTTGCTTTTCGATGGATTTACTCTTAAACCCCAGTTTCTCTACTTTTCGCTGAATCAATGTGTTGCCATTAATCCACACAGTGATCAATGAGACGAAAAACCTACAACACTTCCAGAATCAGTCCTCACACCATTGTATCCTTGGTCTTCCTCCGTTGATCTCAACCTTTCCCATTGCTCCATATATTTGGTAGCCTGATAGAGACAGTCCTCTAACAGTTTGCCCGAGGGTAGCAACTCCCAGACGTGCCGGGTGTCCCTCTCCTTATTAATCACTCCTTCGTTCGCCAAACGATCTGCTAACATCAATATTAATTCGTATTAAAATATTTTATTCATAACCCCACATTGGATATCTTATTCTATACAACATTAAAATATTTTCTTTTAACATTTTTTTTCTATATATAGATATATATGAAGTTGATATCACTTGTTAAAATATTTTTGAAAAGTATAAGGTTTAAACATTTTACTCGTATATTTTTTTTTACTTATAATTACTTTACATGAAATTATATCGGGTCATATGGACAATCAATTAAACATTCATTACTTATTTTGTTTTTATTTTTTATTATAACAAACATTGTTTTTCTATTTAAAGAATATTTCATTTTTATTTTAAGAGGGACACATGTTAACTCCAAGTTGATATAGACACACTTACACATCGCCTTCACACTCAGTTGTAGAATGGCCCTCTCGGCTCAATTATAATGGGGATCTAAATGTAACTGAAAGGCAAGTGATTAAGATGAAATCCTAGATGGAAAAAACACAAAGGGAAATTCAATCTTCTGGAGCTTCGAGAAGAAAACAATAGAGAGAAATTGGAGGAGGAAGAAGACATGGTCAATGAACTTCAAGATAAATTGAAGTACACAAAATTGGAGCAAAAGCTTGAGTTTGAGCAATTTAGGACAATTACAATTCCAACATCTTCAATTGGTTCTTCCAGACATAACCAAACAATGACCATGAAGGGGACACAATGGAGCAACAAATGGAATAAGACAAGACTACAAACCCCTCTATTCTATCTTTAGTAGTGGAAGAAAGAAATTAGCTTAATTAGGGCTTGACATTCAAAATGTTTGATTCTCTTTATGCTTTTTTAAGACTTTACTTTTACTTGGGTAACTTGTAAGGATGTACAAGACCATTAGCTAATAGTTGATGTAGTTTTTGGAAAGTAGGGTAGACATGGATTAGCTATTAACCATTAATTTTTTTATTTCTAAAAATAATTTTGAACCATAAATCTCATCTTTACTTTCTATTAAAACATTAGACAATATAGTTACATGAGTCTCTTTTCATTATCAATACAAAAAATAGTAATAATAACAATATTAATATACATATACAATTTAGAAGTATTAATGAAACAAAATCTTAACATTGAAAGATACCAATATGACAAGATAACACGTCCTCCTAGCAAGAGGTTACATTACATGCTGAAGTAATGTATGGTTTCATGTATGAAACTAAGTCTAAATGCAACTTGAAGGCACATGACTCTTATTGTAACCTCATTAATGACACTTTGGTATACTGACACTTTGGTATAATTACCTTTTGGTCCTAGAGTACAACTATTTTTTATTAGCTAAGAGCCCATTTTCTTTAGAAATAAGTAAATAATTGAAAAATCTAAGATCTGGAGACATCAAGCAAGAATAGAAATCTTCCAGGTTATTTCAAACAACTAAATTGTATCTTCATTAAATGATGTAATCAGATATAAAGTTATGAAAATGAATCTAAAAAAGATAAACTAATAACCCTAAGTATTATTTAAATAATTGCTTGTAAATTAAAATATACATATGCTTTCCATTTAATCTCTAAATATATATATATATATATATATAAACAAAAATATTATTTTTTAAAACATAACTTAAAAAACATTTTACTAATCAAAATCTAAGTGTAAATGCATACCCATGCCTCGATTACATGGACACTTTATAAATAAATAAAACTAACATATAAAAAAAAAACTGCAATTTCTTACTTTCACACGCAAGATATCACATAAATAACGATAACAAAATAAATATCGATAACAAATTAAATATCGACTTAAAAATAAAAAATAAAAACATGATATATAATTTTTTAAAGACAATTACTATTTCTTTCCCTAAAACACCAAACATCGCATAAATAACAATAACAAATATAAATCCACTTAAAACATATTATATAAAAATAAATAAAAACCCAAAAATATATAATTAAAAAAAAAAAAAAAAAATTAAAACTAAGCATATAAATCAAATAGTGGTACATCTCTTATAGAAAAAGACATAAAATAGCATGGTATGACTTTCTCTACGTTTAAGTATATTTTGTTGATTATATTAATAAAAAAATAATAATATTAATTTTAATTATTAAAAAATAAAAACATAAATAAAAGATTTAATATAATAAAATTATATTATGTTCCTTATAAGAAAGAAAAGTTATAAATATAAATATATTTTATATTAAACATATTAAAATTATATTATGTTCCTTATAAGAAAGAAAAGTTATGAGAATAAATTATAATGATTAAAATCTTATTTACTTTTAAAATAATTTATTTACTTACATTTATTTTTATTTTAAATTATTATAATATTAAAAAATCTCAAATTTAAAAATGCAAATGTTTCTTTAAATTTTTGTATTTAAAATAAAAAGTTTAAATTTATATTCAAAGCATATAATAAATTTGAAATTACAATATAATTGCATTAATTTACTATAAATTATTTGATTAAATTATTTTCAATTATATAAATATTAATGATAATGATTAATGTCCATTAAGACCAATGTGATCTCTTTGACTTTAAAAAGAAAAAGAATCTAAGGAATCTACTTGTGAACGGGAGAAGAGATGTTGATGGAGATGTGTAACCCCTTTATGATATTTGAAAAACTCAAGATAAATTAACAAGGAAAAACCTTAGAAATATTAATAAGGAAAAAAATCTATATTCTTTTTTGCTGAAGCAAGAGTCATTCCTTCTTTTTCATGAAGCCAGAAATAATTTACATGATGTACAACCCATGAAAATTTAAGTGCTAACTGCCAAAGGCATGAACCCCCAACCTTACAAATATAATCTCCAAACCCTTAGAATACAAACAAAGCTCGGGCAAAATGGTCAGAAGAACGTGTGAAAATCCATGAATCCTCTCGCGCATCTGCTCACCAGACTAGCATCTTTAATCATAACCGTCCATTCTCCACGCTCAATCCAATTGCAGAGGAAGAAATCGCACCGCGAAGTCATTCGGTGATTAACGACCCAGCCCCACCAAACTACACGATCATTCTTGTCCATTGATCTACCCAACGAAATCCGACGGTTGAGAATAATATCGCACGGTACAAGGGCTCCGAACATTAGCGTGCGATGAGGGCAGTATTCGTTCCTGCCCCCCTGCCACGTGTAGGAAGATGAGTGGAATCGCTTCCAATTCGTGAAAACCACTTCCCGCTTGAGAGTCATGCGATCAACCGAAAACCACCAGGGGAGCGGTTTTGCATCCCGAAAAGGGAAATCTAGGGTATTACGGCCGCTAGAAAAGTCAGGATTCCAGTCCCTCGCATCCTTACCTCTACGCCTGAACCTGAAACCATGGAATGAGTTGATCCTTCCCCCTGGTCGACCAACCGATAAACTGAGAAATCCGAGCAACATACTCCGGGGATTTCTGAAATCGTAATTACCAGGGTTGCTGAAGCCGACAGTGGCCTGCCTCCCACCAAAGACCTGTCTGATAAAAAAATAGTGGATCATAAAGAGATCAAGTCATTAAGAACTTGCCTCCTTGGCTCTGTTTCGAAACACCTCCCTGTCCTCTTCCGCTTGGTCGTAACAAAGTGCTTTTAGTCTACTCTGAGGCAACTCCTGCCAACCCATTGAAACCTTGCATTCAGTACAACTCACACCTTGGTTGGCCAGAATATCCGCCAGTTTATTGGCCTTTCTGCATACATGGTTGAAACTTACTGTGCGAAGTCCTTGGAGGTGACCCTGAATTCTTTGGAAAACCTGGATTAGCCTCCAGTGTTTTGAGACTTTCTCCGGCACCGTTCCACAACTAATTCTCTTGACCGAGTTAATGATTAACTCAAAGTCAGCTTCTATAATCACATTTAGGCAGTTATCCTGCTTCAGAAAATCTAAACATTGCTCCATAGCCATTAATTCCACCATGTTGTTAGTGGCTCTACCTAAATGGCAATGGAAGATGAAGAGAATGCTTCCTTCTTCATCCCTTAAAACCCCTCCAAAACCAGCAGTACTTGGGTTGCCTTTTGAAGCCCCATCAATGTTGTATTTCAAAAAACCTTTCGGGGGAGGATGCCAGAAATCCTTCTCAGTTTCCATTATGATTACAGGGAAAAAATCTATATTCATCATTCAATACAATTCAAAATTAAAGAATTTGATCTTCATCTTAAATGAGATGATGGTTTATTTTTAGCCATCATAATCATCCAAGAATGAATTCTTTGTCAATAGTTTATTCTTTGTCGACAATTATTATTTCTAAAGGACAGAGGGAATGGTGAGGATTTTTTTTAATCTATGATTTTTCATGACAATATCCAAATTGGTTTTCCAATAGAGCAAGTATTTTTTCATAACCAATGTATAAAATTATATATATAATAATTTTATTATTACTATTCTATATTTAATTGAAGGCTTCCTATTTCAACTTAAGGTGGATGAGGATATGTTGACTTTTTTATTTTTATTTTTTAATTGACGACCTAGATTGATTCTCAAGGTTATATGCTCAACATATGCTTCGTCTAAATGCTTATCAACTGTTGTAGTGTGTTAGAGAGTTTATTAGGTTGCATTGACTTTTACTAAATTTAAAAAATTTGATGTTTCTTAGGGATTTTCATGTTGGAAGTAATGCTTCCATGTCATGTGTAGTTGTCATTGAGAGTCCCTGGGCGTTAGACTAGAAGTTGTTGATTCCTGTGTAATGAATTGGAGTCATGATCTAGATGTGTCGAAGTCAATGTGTTATGTCCTATATATATGTAAATGTTGTGATGAATAATATCATAATGTGATTTGTGTTGTGTTGTGAAATCTCTCTCTGCTCATCTCTCAATTTCTAACATGGTATCAGAGCTCATCTGAGCTTGACTCTCTCACGAGAAGGCTCAAGAAAATGGAAAGATCTTAGGGTTGATCAATAGGATTAGTGTGTAGATAGTAAGAGTAGACTACACATTCTATTTCTTGTGTGTTTTGTGTGAGATTTCTATGTGATGTGTGGGTTTCTTGCCATTAGACAACATTGGATCATTTCTGTTATTTGAAGAATCAAGTGATATTTTCATTCACTGTGTATTGGGAAGTGGGTTCCGTTGCAAAAAAGGCCAGGGATTTTCTGAAGTTGCTATCAAACTTGAGTCAACATCGAAACGTGGAGGCGGATCAGATTTCATTCCTGCCATGAACAACATTCAAACCGCGATCCAGAACGCCAATCTGCAGAACATCAAGGTCTCTACCCCCCATGCCTTCAATGTTATAGGCAACAGTTACCCGCCTTCACAGGGAGCATTCAGTGACGATGTGAAGGATACCATGAGCTCTATACTCAAATTTCTGTCAGATAACGGGGCTCCGTTCATGGCCAATGTGTATCCATATTTCAGCTACGTCGGCGACAACAACAACATTCATCTGGACTACGCTCTCTTTCAACCCATGACTACGACGGTGCCAAACTGGAAGATCACAATTGTATGGATCAATCGATGGGCATTGGTTGGATTTGTGTGATCTATTGGATTGCATCATTTCTTAGACGACCCAAGCATGGTATATCTAGCACTGAAAAAGATCTAAAGGGGTTGTAGGACGTCTGAGTGGTGAACACAAAGTGAACAAGTTGCCATCAGAATTGGGTCAATACATTACGGTCACAAAAATTGCCTTATATAAATTACTCGACATCGTTGATTGCAGGATTACGGTGCATTTGTTTTCTCCACCGTGTGAGGCATTAGTAAAGGGCCTTGTGTTTAATTGATTGCAGGGCTTTCGGTTTCCCTTTAAAGTGGAAACATGCGCGTAGATCAATCTGATTCATTACATTGGCAGGCGTCGGAGGAAAGCCCTGCTACACAATGCATTTTTCATTTAATGTGCAGTGAAATAAAATTCTAGACTACATAAATGGCTACATGGAGTTGTGTGCAAACTTGGGGTGTTGAGACAACCTAAACGAGGCATTGAATTGTGGTGTGCCAACCAGTCAACATACTAGTGGAGTTTCTTATACACAGTGGATGACTTTTGTGGGCCTATAGTGGGTCAATGTTTTAGTGTTTAATTTGAGTTTTTATTTTAAGGTTTGATATGTAAAGTTATAGTGATTCTATATCAATTATATGAAAGACTAGTCAATGAACAAAAAAACATCCTTTAAGTTAATGGTTCTTGACGTTCTTCGGTGCTAAGAGAACACATCATTGACTTGGTTATGTTAAGTCTATTATATGCTAACAAGTCTTGTCGTTCTTTGGTGCTTCGAGAACATTAGTTATAGGATTTCTTCATATGTATGAAAGTGTATATGTCAAAAAGGTCAGTTGTATGATCGACTGTTGTATAAATTCAATACATAGACAACTTACCTATATAACTAGAAGTATGTATTTCGATGCATATTACTAGGATGGAAGCATGTCCATAGAGATATTCAGTATCTAGGCTATTCTTTAGGGTAGTCAAGAAGCGTCAATTGTACAAAGTTTGTCAACGATGGTCAGAGGAATTTATGTTTTAAATGGAGGTCAAGTGACAACTCGAAGATGTGGTGGTGAAGAAAGAGCGGTGTTTGCGATATTCTAGAGTGGATGTAAGTGTTGATGAAGACCAGTCAGACAAATATCACATTGTTGTTGTAATATGTATTTTTAATGTTTTCCATGTAAGCATTAAGGGAGGTTGTTGGAAGTAATGCTTCCATGTCATATGTAGTTGTTATTGTGAGTCCCTAGGCGTTAGTCTAGAAGTTGTTGATGTTAAAAATGCAATAATAAAATCCTAATTTATTTTTTCCTTGAATTAAATTAGGAATAAAATTGTAATTCCACATCTCATGACCACTTGTATTAGTTAACTAAGTTAATTTGACTTAGTTGGCTCAGTTAATTCGAGTTGAGGGTCTAACTTGAGTCATTTAGAGTGTCTCCTACATTATAGGAGCCCTGGTTGAGTTTATTTTGAGTTGTAATTAATTAATTCAGTTTAACTGAGTTAAATTCAATTAAAATAGTTCCAACTATTGGAGGAACTAGTGGGAGGTCTAAGAGTGGGGTGCTGCTTGCAGTGATCAACCAATTAATTGATGATTCACTCATAAATAACTCATGCATGTCATATCTAAGAGTTACCCAGTTGAGATTGGAGTTCAGGGACAATGTACTATTAGTTGTATAATCATCTGAATTGTACATGTGGTGCATGCAGTCAGAGGAAGACTTATGATGCATTGCAATTCCTTTGAGGAATTTCCCTAATTAATAGGGGGCTAATTCCCAAGGGAACAACGCAAGGAAATAAGGACTTGGGCGAGAAGAAAATTGTTTGAGTATTGGCCTAGGCTTGTCTAGGAAGCTGTGAAACATATAGATATAGTCCAGAGGTTTCTCAGGCTTAAGCAAAGCATTGTAATCTTCTCGTATTTTTTTCCTAATGCAATATACAAATAGCATGGTTTTTTAACTATGGTTTTCCCCAGGAAATCATTGTGCAATGTGTTGATTGAATTATTTCTCTTATATGCTTCGTGATTTTGTGATCGTTTAATTGTTTCCACTGATGAGTAGAGTAGATTCAAGTATATTGTTTTAGTAAATTACAATTAGTAGTTTGAATCTATAAGGAATTTCTACATTGTATCGGAGTTGAAATCACTATTGAAGAGGAGAATACGATTTTGTCTTTTGCAGGTGAAATCAAATTTGCAGTATCATACTTCAGAGCTAGTAGGATGTTGTTCTACATATTGAGACTCAAATATGTCCTTGAGGGTAGTTCTAACTATATTGCTTGGAAGGACATGATGGAGGCAGTGTTGAGAGACAACGGGCTTAAGGAAATCATAGACAAAGATATTCCTAAGCCTCCAACATCTAATGCTCAAAATCTGGAAAAGTGGAGAAAATGTGTTGCAAAGGAGAGAAGGATTATCCTAGAAGGAGTTCGAGATCATATTGTCTCAAACCTCCATGGTAAGGAGACTCCATATGCAGTGTGAAAGAAATTTTTCAAAACATCAGTGACCACAAGAAGCTGGTACTGAAGGACAAGCTCAAAAAAATCAAGATGGATAAGGGCAACACAATACCAAAGCACTTAACCAAGTTCACCCAATGTCGGGATGAGCTTGGAAGTGTTGGTGTGACAGTTTCTAAAGACGATCTAGTCAACCTAGTACTTCTAGGCCTTCCCAAGAGCGGGCACAACTACCAAGGCTCAATAAATGGGAGGGAGAAGCTACTAGAGTGGGAGCGTTTGTGGTCCGACTTGGTGCAAGAATATATTCAGCGGAACACCAGAGATGGATCATCATCCAAGCATGATGATGAGGAGAATTGTGCCTTAGCTGGAAAGGCAAAGAAAGGGAAGTCATCCCATTCCAAATCAGATTCCAGTCTGGGTGGAAAGAAGAAGGACTTATCAAAGATTAATTTTTTCACTTTCATGAGCTGGGACACTATGCCACAAAGTGTCTGCAAAAGAAGGTCGACAAGAAGCCCTTAGGAGGAGCAGTAGGTGAAGCGCTTGGTTCACAATTCGAGATGGATTTCACCCTTATTGCTTGCATGGCGACATCAGTAATGGGTAGTGTGGTATCTAGATAGTGGAGCCTCATTCCATATGACCGACAACAAAGAATTCTTTAGTGACTTGGAGGAGAAGGACCTCCAGATGCACATCGAAATGGGAGATGATGGGAGGTATAGCGCGACTGACATCAGTACTATTACCTTTGAGGAGTCTGGTTCTCCCCTCACATTAAAAGATGTCATGTATGTTCCAGGTTTGAAGAATAATTTGGTTTCAATTGCTATATTGGAGGACCGTGGCTATGATGTGATATTTAGCAAGGGAAATGATTTCCTTCATCACATAGCCTCAGGACAAGTGAAGCAAATCGAGGTTCAGGTGAAGAACCTCTACAAATTGGATGTAGAAGACTGTGATGCTTTGAGCACAAAAGCAGAGAAGGTGCAGAGCCGAGACATTGGTGAGTTGTGGCATAGAATATTGGGTCACTTGCACCACGAAGCTTTGAAGATCATGCAACAGATTTCTACAAGACTTCCCAAGGGTACACTAGAGTAGAGAGACACATGAAAAGGGTGTACATTGGGGAAGTACACCAAAGCTACATTTCATGATAAGGATAGTCGAGCGCAAGTGATCCTTGAAAGAGTTCACTCAAATGTGTGTGGACCATTCTCGACAGCCTCCACGACCAAGCACAAGTATTATGTAATATTTGTAGATGATTTTTCTCGTAAGTGCTAGATTTTCTTCATGCAGAAGAAAGATCAGACGTTCACTAAATTTTGTGAATTTAAAGCACTTGTTGAGAAAGACACTGGCAAGAAAGTTAAATATCTCATGAGCGATAATGGTGGAGAATATGTGTCAAATGAATTCAAGAAACTTTTTGCATCAGAAGGCATTTGACGAGAGTTAATAGCACACCACAATGCACAACAGAATGGGGTGGCTGAAAGGAAGAACATAAGTATTGTAGGAGCTGTAGGGGAAATGTTACATTCTCAAGGCCTACCGTTGCACTTGTGAGCTGAAGCATGCAACACAACTGTATATGTCTAGAACAAGAGTTCTCATCGGATTCTCGAGATGAATACACCAAACGAAGCTTTTTCAAGTAAGAAACTAAATGTGGCACACTTGAGGATCTTTGTTTCATCAGTTTATTGTCATGTTACCATGGATGCAAGGGAAAATCGATAACCAACAACTAAGTTGGGCATATTTGTGGGGTACACTGATACACTTTACAACTATCGGTTGTACCTTCCATCTCACAGGATAATAATGGTTCGTAGAAATGTGAATTTCGATGAAGAGAAGGCCATGAGATGTTCCCTTAAGAGGGAGCTTCAATTACATGTAGATGAGGATATTTTAGCTCCAAAGGAAGAACCTTAGGATGATGTGGAGCAGCCACATGCAGAGGAGCATAGAGTGGAAGCACCCATTCATGCAAAGACTTCCAGAGATGGAAGGAAGCACACCATAGAGGCTGACAGATTGATGCATGATGCTTGAGAGAATGTGGGAGCACCCACATCACAACGCAAGCAGAGGACATCACCAAACCAGTACAATGGATACATGGCTCTGATGAGCGAGAGTGTAGATATTGAACCATCCTCAGCAGTGAAAAACTAGTATGGGTTGATGCCATGGTTGAGGAGTATGATTCCATTATCAGAAATAGTGTTTGGGAAGTGGTCCCAAGACCAACAGACAAGTCAGTGGTGAGTTCCAGATGGATTTACAAGGTAAATCAAGCAGCAGATGGGAGTGTGGAGAAACACAAGGCCAAATTTGTAGCCAGAGGGTTCTCTTAGGTGGAGGGAATTGATTACGCAGATACATTTTCTCTAGTAGGAAGATACTCTTCAATCAAGTCTATTCTAGCACTTTCAGCGCAGATGGGATGGAAGATACATCATATGGATGTGAAGACAACATTCCTCAACGGTGTGATTGAGGAAGGTGTATATTGAGTGTAGGTTTTAACCTTATATACAAATTACCTACAAACGAATTCTAAAAGATAAAAAATAAACAATGATGAAAATATAAAACAAATACATAGAGATTTTCTCCTGGATCCCAAAAACCGGGACTATCAAATTGATTTTTCATTATATTCCTTTCAATGTTACAATACATATATATACATGCCGAAGCATTCATAAACCCAAATCGATTAACCCTGGATTAGATCATAACTGTAGTTCCCTTGACCGGATCTACAAAATACCATGGGCAGAAAACCATTATGCCCAAAACCATGTTTAAAACCCATGCACAAACCATAGGTAGGTCCAGGCACCTAATATAGGGTCCAATTTTTTTTTCCTAGGGTGCCACCCTGGACCTCGTGCAGGGGGGATACCACCACCCTGAAACCCCTAGACAAGGGGGGTTACGCTCCCCTATGACCCAACCTACTACACCCAGCACAACGAACATGGGAAACTAACACCCCCTGCACGTGCAACTAGTCGTGAAAAGAATATAATGTAACACCCTGCTTGACATCTACCCAAGTAACTGGCCAACTAGGGTAACGCATGCGACGAGAGCCCACTATGATATGATTCAACCTCCTAAGTTAAGTTAAGGAAGTGGAACCGAAGGAAACACACCATACAGATCTTCAACATCAGCATTAGGACCCTCAGGAACCATCCTAACCTTTTTTCCAACCAGCCCCTGGGTCCCCTTGAGATTTTGGACCACTTGACCCATGGATGCTCCCATGTTATATGCCTGCCAACGTCTAGGAGACTTTGGACGCTCTCATGAAAAGGCATGCCAGCATCCACGACTATTTTTCTCAGTGTTGTTCCAGCGTCCCCAGGATTTGAGCCACTTTTTTAGGCCCAGAGCCTAGGTCATTGCCCATATTGAACGACACCTTCAGAATAGTAAGATAACAGGGAAATGACAACACAAATGCAACTACTTGAATAAGACCTTGACTAGACCCCTACTAGCCATGACAGGAATTTTGTCAAAACATATCATGAATATGTAATCTACAGGTGTAGATAACATATCTAAGCATAGGGGTCTCATACTTAGCTGAGAATCACTAGGAAGCATTGATACCTCAACACATTGGCTACCCTTTCATCCATTAGGTCATAGATACATTATTCATTCATTTACAAGTAAAAACATGATGAGAGACATAAATAGCTACTGTCATAAAACATATACATAACCAATACAACAACAATAGAATTACCAAGGAAATCACATACATATGATCCACATATAAATCGGTATAATAATCATAGAAATACAAAGAGAAATAACCTCATACCGATGATGCAAATTCCAAACCTAGGATGGGATTTCCACGTTCCACCCGACTGTAGAATGGTTGAGCCAAATCTCTCTTCAACCATTCACCCCCGTGCAATATTCCAAGCATGAATGTGGGATCTCATAGAACACATCAATCCAAAATCATCCAAGGCTTCCAGAGGCCAACCACCTCAACCCATCAAACAATGATTCCACCTCTCTGTTGTACATCACAAAACCATCATCATATTGGTCTCTATCCAAGCCTTCCAAGGCTCCGGATCATGTGTTCCAACCAAGGCTTTCAGGACTAGTAACTCAACCTACAACTGTCGTCAGGATTCCAAAGCATTTGTCCAACTAGGGTTTCCAGGACTACTAACTCAACCCACCAAGGGCTTCCAAAGTGTTTGTCCGACCAAGGCTTCCAAGACTAGTAACTCAAACCAAGTTGTTACAAGGCTTCCAGAGCGTTTGTCCAACTAGGGCTTTCAGGAGCTAATAACTCAATCCAAGCTAAAGGAAACATGAGAACCAACCAAAACAAATAAAGGAAATAAACCCGCAATCTCCATGGCTATCCAGGAAATGGTAAGGCTAGGCAATCCACTATCAATCCAGGCAGTCCTCCACGTCAGTGACAGATCATGACCATTAATCCACATGCATGCCAAAACTAGTGAGGAAAACATACATGCAACTCAGTACCTACAAGCCAAATCCGTTGTAGATTCTGATCTCGATGTCCTCTTGTGCTTTCCTGCTCTTCCTTTGCCTTCTTGCTCCAAAAATCCAAGTGTGCCACACTCTCCAAGAGTGATCCGAGAAAACTATAAGTGTCCAAGGGTATGAAAGAGAGAGAGAGAATAACGAGAGAGCTCTAAAACTGAAATGAAAAAATTATGTGTACTGATCCTCAGAAGCGTTTTTATGAATGAGGCCTCTATTTTCTTCATTTTCCATTATTTTCCATCACCTTCTTCCTCACATGCAACCTATAACCTTTCACCTCCATTTTCTCCTAATTTCATTATTTTCATAAATAAATGTGCCAAAAAATTCCATTTCGCCTTTCCAAATCCTTAGCCATTGCCTTTGTGAATTTCCTTAGCCATATTAACCGAAATGAACACCCACACTAGTATGTCTTGCCCAACATTGAGCTAAGAATAAGTGTCCCATCAACTGTGGCTATTATTTTTCCTTTGTTAACTTTTATTACATGGAATTTTCACTAGGGCTATTACAAAACCCTCCCCCTTGGGGGAACACCGTCCTCGGTGTTCAACAATGCCTATAACCACAAGATTGTTGTAAGCAAAATATATTGCCGATGGATATTTATAACTTAGCTCATTCCAATGTTTACAATGATCGACCTACTGAGAAGGAAACCAACATGAAAACATAACAAACATAACATCATAATGACATGACACCCATACTTCTTATTAGAGATTTATAACATAGCTCATGGTGGTATTTACATCCATACACATATGTACAAATACCAAACATCAAAACATGTAACAAAACATATACCAAAACACCATACCAAAACTACTTTTGCTCAACCGACAAACAAAGAAGGGTACATAGCCCACATCAGATCCACCATCTCCTATGTAGCTTCATTGGGCCCAAAGTGCTTCCATTGCACTTTAACCTGCTCGATTGCTTGGTTTCGGAGCATGAGCACCTTTTTCTGCAATATACACTGAGGCTCCGACTGGAATTATCCATCTGGTTCCACCTGCAATACAGACCAATTAATCACATGATCAACATCTTTAACATACTTCTTAAGAAATGACACATGGAAAACGTCATGGACTTTCACTGTCAAAGGTAGTGCAAGTCGATAGGCTACTGGCCCAATCCTCTCAACAGTATTGAAGGGTCCACAAAGCCGGGGTGCTAGCTTGGCACATGATCCAATCCACAAGGATCTCTTCTTTGGTTTGATGTTTAAGTACACCTTTTCCCCAACCTGGAACTCCTTGAACAACCTATTCTGATCTGCATGGATCTTCTACCTATCTTGTGCTGCCTTTAGATTCTTCTTTATATCCTACATCTCTTGTTCCACGTCTGCCAACATGTTCGGTCCAATCAACACCTTATTAACTGGATCACTCCAATTGATGGGAGTATTGCAACTCCACCCATACAATGCTTCAAACAAACTCATCTTCAAGGATTCCTGATACCCATTGTTGTAAGAAAACTCTACAAGTGGAAGATACTCTTCCCACTTCCATTGTTGATGCATCATATACATCCTCGATATGTCCTCCAATATCATGTTGACCCTCTTTGTTTGTCCATCTTTCTGCAGATGATAAGTTGTATTGAATTCCAACTCTGTACCCAAACATGCAAACAAATCCTTCCAAAACTTGGAAGTGAAATTTGCATCCCTGTCTGACACAATCTTATTCGAAACACCATGGAATCTGACCACATCTCTGATGAATCCCTGTGCTACATCGCTAGCTGAGAATGTAGACTTCATTGGAATTAAGTGTGTAACCTTTGTCAACTTGTCCAAAACAACCATGATGGAATCATGATGTCTCCTTGTCCTCGACAAAACTTTGATGAAGTCGATGGAAGTGACCTCCCATTTCCATTCTGGAATCACAATCGGTTGTAGCAGTCCACCTGGATGTTTACACTCTACCTTCACATGCTGACAATTGAAACACCTAGCCACAAACTCTACTACATCCTTCTTCATATTCGGCCAATAATAAAATCTATTCACTACGGCCAATGTCTTCTGATAACCTGGGTGACCCGAATATGATTTCGCATGAAACTCCCTCAAGATCACCTTCTTGAGTTTAGTGCTATCTAGCACATATATCCGTCTCTTAATCTAACGAATCCATATGATGTGAGGCAATAGTCCACATCCTATGAACCTACACTTGTACATATACCTCTATCACTACATGTACTTGTACCTATACTACTACTTATACATGTACTGTACCACCACATGTATCTATACCTGTACTTTGTTGCAACATGTGCATAATCTCCATACACCTGACATCCTCCTGACCTACCTTCAAGATCATATCCTATAATTCTGTCCCATAGGAGCTCATAGTTGCTAAGTGATTTACCTATATTCTCCTGTTAAGGGCATCTGCCACCCTGTTTTCTTTACCTTTGATGTATCTAATCTCAAAGTCAAACTCACTGATCATGTCCAACCATCTAGCCTACCTGACATTCAGATTTGTTTGTTCAAATAGATAGCGCAACCCTCTATGATCACTCATTAATGCAAACCTCGTGTCCAGAAGATAATGTCTCCACATCTTCAACACATGTATGATCGTTGCCAACTCAAGATAATGTGTGGGGTAGTTTTGCTCATGCTCATTCAGTTTTCGCGACTCATAGCATACCACCTGTCCATCCTGCATAAGGACTCCACCAAGTCCTTTCTTGTAAGCATCTCTGCATACTACAAACTCATTGTCCAGATTTGCAATCTCTAACATTGGTGCATGTGTCAACAACTGCTTAAGCTACTCAAAACTAGCTTCACACTCCTCTGTGCACTCAAACTTCTTACCCTTTCTCTGGAATGATGTGATAGGATAAGAAATCCGTGAGAAGTTCCCGATGAACCTCCTGTAATAACCTGCCAATCCCATGAAAGATCTCACCTCATCCACATTTCTAGGAGCTACCCACTCCATGATGGCCTTTATCTTTTCTGGATCTACTGCAATTCCCTCCTTGGAGACAACATATCCCAAGTAATGTACCTCAGTTTGAAAGAAACTTCACTTGCTGAGCTTAGCATACAAATGATGCTCTCTCAACAACCTCAACATTGATGCTAGATGCTTGACATGCTCTTCCTCAGTTTTAGAATATACCAATATGTCATCAATGAATACAATAACAAACTTATCCAAGTGCAGACGCAACACACTATTCATCAAGCATACAAATGTAACTGGAGCATTAATCAAATAGAATGTAACTACAACAAACTCATAATGCCCATACTTGATCTAGGAAGTTGTCTTGTAAATGTCCTCCACTTTGATGTGTACTTGGTGATCCAGATCTCAAATCAATCTTTGAGAACATTGTTGCTCTCTTCAACTGATTGAACAAGTCATTAATCCTTGGTAACAAATACCTGTTCTTGATGGTCACTTTGTTCAATTTCCTGTAGTTAATGCATAATCTGAGAGTATCATCTTTCTTCTTTACAAACAAAACTAGTGCACCCCATGGTGATACAATTGGCCTAATGTATCCCTTGTCTAACGTTTCCTTCAACTTTAGCTTCAACTCTACCAACTCGGGTGTGCTCATCCTGTAAGGTCCTTTTGATGTTGGAGCTGCCCCTGGTACTAACTCAATAGAAACGTCTACCTCCCTGTGAGGCAGAAAATCTGAAATATCCTCAGGAAATACATCCTGAAACTACTGTAGAACTGGGTACCTGCTCAAAACATCTGCATCCTCAACTTCCTTACCTTTGTCACTAGAAATGTGCATTAGAAATAATATACATCCTTTCCTGTGACTGTGCTTTTTCTGCATAGCTGTTCCCATCCTAACTGATGTGGATTTCTTCTTTCCTTGTAAGACTCTTGATTCCCCATTATCATCAACACACTAAATGGATTTGTCTTAAAAATCCACCTTGGTTCTATGGAGGTACAACCAATCCATGCACAAAAACATATTGTATGATCCCAAAGGTAATACATTCAAATGTGCTACAGTAGGCATACCATTCAAATCAAATGCACAAGCTCTTACCCAATTGTGAACTTGATTCTTTGTACCTGTAGCCAACTGCACCAACCAAGATTCTGCATGAAATTCCTTACTCAAACCACACTTATCCACCAAGCTGGGACTAACATATCTATAATTATATCCAGAGTCAATCACAATAGAAACAACTTGATCACAAAGCTTATCGTCCATCTCAATGATAAATTCCTGATGGTATGCATGTTTGTTATCCAATGTTGTATAAATATGAGGAACGCTCTGACCAACATTCCCAATAGTCTGTGCCTCCTACACACTATATATATGAGGCCTACCACCCTGATTCTGCGGACAATCTCTCCTGCGATGATCCTTGCTACAAGTCTAACACATTACAGGCTTCCAATCTGCATCCTTATTCTTCCGATCGAAATCCCTCGATCGAAATCCCTCTCCTTTGTCTGATGCATTAAACTTGTTAGATGGTGAAACATTCTCTTTATTAATTGTGCCCTAAGGTATTGCTCGCTTTCTATCCCATTTTCCTTTTTTCTTTGTATTACCTTTCCAGTCTAGCTTATTCTCAGATCTAAGCTTTGATTTCTCATAGCAATGTCTTAGCTTTCGGATAGTCTCCTCCAATGATTTAGGCTCATCGAACTCAATTCTATCTTTGAATGCAACTAGTAATCCATTAATGAATATCTGAATCTTGGCGTTCTCCTCAGTGAGGTAAGGCACATAACTTAGTAGCTCCAAGAGCCTGCTAGTGTACTCCTCATTTGTTATTGATCCCATCTTTAGCTCATAGAAATATTTTTCCCTGTCGTCAAAGTATCTCTCCGACAGATACTTCTTCTTGAATAAGCTTTCGAACTCACTCCAAGTCAAATCCTCTTCATGAATACATCTGAAATTATTCACATCTTCCCACCAAATGTCTGCTTTACCTTTGAGACTGAATGATGCTACTCTAACATTCATGTTCTCCAAATAATCATGTAACCTGAAGAACTTCCTCATGCCTTTGCATCCTTTGGTTTCTTCATCTCTCCATCAAAAGTAGGTGGCTTTTATTTCTTAAACTCATCTGGAAAGTATCCCCTATCACTCCTCATGTAAGGATGATAATGATGATGCTCATAGTGCCTATTTGACCCAAAACTAGAATAGTACCTGTGTCTATCCCCCCTCCTATACGAAGTGTCCAACAATCTGCCATCTCTCACTGTATCATCTCTATCCGACCTATGATCACCATGAAACCTACTGCCATATGCCCCATTAGTTATGTCCTCCTACTCATGGCCGATCCGACATGGTCACTGTCGTTGCAAATTTTAAAAACTCTGAAGTATCATTGCATTTACTTCTACTAGCTTCTCCTATGCTTGTATGATTCTGTCGTTTTCTGCCTTACAACTCCTTATTTCTTCCTTTAATCTTCTCAGTGTATCTGCCAAATTGGAATAATTTCCAACACCATACTACTCATCCGATTCATAGGGAGAGTCTTTGTAGTCTACCATCTTGCTAGCCATTGGATATTTGTTCTTGCAAGGTATATCATGTCACCTAAACCAAATCAAAATAAACCAATGTACCTTAGTATAGCTCAGGGAGGATACCTTATTTGCAAGATCAACAAATCATCGTGATACATGTATAACATAATCATGATAGCATACATAACATATCGCATAAGCATATAACCATGCAACCATCATTCTAGATAGGATCCAGTCATCAATGCATGACCTTATCAACAATGCATACCGTGACCTCATGCATGACAACCACCATTACCTCACTGTACACTTGACCACATGCAAACATTAACACACATAAGCAATGTGTAATCCACCACACACATGCATAAACACATATAATCGTGCATAAATGAACAATACTTGTAACCAAGCCTATGATAATGATAAATGTAACCAAGCATACAAGAATGACACATGTAAGTGACATATAATGACATGTAACCAACCATACACTCATGACAATGAATCCCAAAAAAACACCATCAACTTTGACATGGCGACATCACTACAACCATGATCAACACCATGCAAATACAACAAGCACATGGAATACAAGCATAAGAGACACACATGCAACTGACATGAATGCAAGAATAACACACACATCCCATCTAGTCTGAGGTGTGAACCATTCTCTGATACCATTCTGTAACACCCTCCTCCCACATCTACCTAAGTAACTAACCAACCGGGGTAAACATGTGATGAGAGGCCACTATGATATGATTCAACCTCCTAAGTTATGTTAAAGAAGTGGAACAAACAGAAACACACCATACAGACCTTCAACATCAACATTAGGATCCTCTGGAACCATCCTAACCTTTCTGTCAACCAGCCCCTGGGTCCCCCTGAGATTTTGGACCACTTGACCTCCGAACGCTCCCATGCTATAGGCCTTCCAACTTCTAGGAGACTTTAGACACTCTCATGACAAGGCATGCCAATGTCCAAGGACTTTTTTTCTCAGTAATGTTCTAGTGTACCCGGGATTTGAGCCACTTTTTCAGGCCCAGAGCTCAGGTCACTACCAAAAATTGAATGACACCTTCTGAACATTAAGATAATGGGGAAATGATAGTACAAATGAAATAACTTGAATAAGACCTTGACTGGACCCCTACTAGCCATGATAAGAATTTTGTCAAACATATCACGAATATGTAATCTACAGGTGTAAATAATAGATCTAAGCATAGGGGTCTCATACTTAGCTGAGAATCACTAGGAAGCATTGATGCCTCAACACATTGGTTGCCATTTCATCCATTAGGCCATAGATACATTGTTCATTCATTTACAAGTAAAAACATGATGAGAGCCATTCACAACTACTGTCATAAAACATATACATAACCAACATAATAGCAATAGAATTACCAAGGAAATCACAACCATATGATCCACATATAAACCAATATAATACTCATAGAAATACAAAGAGAAATAACCCCATACTGATGATGGAAAATCCAAACCCGGGATGGGACTTCCACGTTCCACCCGACTGTAGAATGACTGAGCCAAATCTCTCTTTAGCCATTCACCCTTGCGCCATATTCCAAGCATGACTATGGGATATCATAGAACACATCAATCCAAAACCATCTAGGGCTTCCAGAGGCCAGCCACCTCAACCCATCAAACAATGATTCCACCTATTGGTCGAACATCACAAAACCATCATCAGATTAGTCTCTATCCAAGCCTTCCAGGGTTCCTGAGTGTTTGTTCCAACCAAGGCTTCCAGGAATAGTAACTCAACCCACAGTTGCCGATGGGCTTCTAGATCATTTGTCCAACCAAGGCTTCTAGGACTAGTAACTCAACCCACTAAGGGCTTCCAAAGCATTTATCCAACCAAGGCTTCAAGGACTGGTAACTCAACCCAAGTTGTTACAGGGCTTCTAGAGCATTTGTTCAACCAAGGATTCTAGGAACTAATAACTCAACCCAAGCTAAAGGAAACATGAGAACCAACCAAAACAAAACAAGGAAATAAACCCACAATATCCATGACTATACAAGAAATGACAAGGCTAGGAAATCCACTCTCAATCCAAACAATCCTCCATTCTAGTGACAAATCATGACCAATAATCCACATGCATATGCCATGCATGCCAAAACAAGTGTGGAAAAAATACATGCAACTCTGTACCAGCAAGCCAAATCCACTGTAGATGTTGATCCCGATGTCCTCGGACCTCTTGCGCTTTCCTGCTCTTCATTTTCCTTCTTGATCCAAAAATCCAAGTGTGCCACACTCTCCAAGAGTGCTCCAAGAAAAATCTAAGCGTCTAAGAGTATGAGAGAGATCCAAAACTGGAAAAAAAAAAAAAAAATAACGAGGCCTCTATTTTCTTCATTTTCCATTATTTTCCTTCATTTTCCTCCTCACATGCAACCTGTGACCTTTCACCTCCCTTTTCTCCTAACTTCCATTATTTTAATAAATAAATGTGCCAAAAAATGTCATTTTCCCTTTCCAAAGTCTTAGCCATTGCTTTTGCCAATTTATTTAGCCATATTAACCGAAATGAACACCCACACTAGGATGTCTTGCCCAACATTCAGCTTGGAATAAGTGTCCCATCAACCGTGGTTATTATTTTTCCTTTATTAACTTTTATTACATGGAATTTTCACCAGGGTTGTTACATATAACACACACCCAACATTGAACAACCAGAAGGATTTGAGACCTTCAACAAAGAGTTGCATGTATGCAGACTCAAGCAAGTGCTGTATGGATTGAAACAAGCACCCTCGTGCTTGGTACACCAGGATTGACATCTATTTCACCAGGTTGGGCTTCATGAAAAGTGAAGCAGATGCAAACCTTTACCATATTGTGGTTGAAGGTAAATTGTTGATTATAGTATTATATGTTGATGATTTAATTTAAACAAGTGATGAGAAGCTGGTCAAATCTTGCAAAGAGGATCTTGCAAGAGAATTCGAGATGAAGGACTTGGGGCTCATGCATTATTTCCTCGATATGGAAGTATGGTAAAGAGATGAGGAACTGTTTTTCTCTCAGGGCAAGTATGCCAACGAGATACTGAAGAAGTTCCACATGGAGATCAACAAACCCATGGAGACTCCTCTAATAGGGAATTGGAGGAATGAAGATGCTACTTTAGGTAAAGTAGTGGAGGCTACTATTTATAGGCAACTTGTGGGTAAACTTATGTATTTTGGTGAACACACGACCGGACATATGTTTTGCAGTTAACTGACTTAGTCAAGCAATGGTTAAGCCAATCAAACTCTAATGGAAGGAAACTAAACACGTGTTGAGATACCTGAGAGGCAACACTCAGTTTGGCCTTTAGTACAGATGGACAGAGGGAGTCAAGCTTCAAGGCTTCATATATGTAGATTGGGAAGGGAGTCCATCCAACATGAAGAGCACATCAAGGAGAATCTTCAATATTGGGTCAAAAACAATTTCTTGGTACAACAGGAAGCAAATATTAGTTGCACTCAGTTCGGCATAAGCAAAGTACATGGCTGCTAGTTAAGCAACTTGTGAAGATATTTGGATGAGGAAGATCCTTGTTGGGTTATTTGGTCAGCAGATGGATCCTACAGTGTTTTATTGTGACAACCAAAGTTGTATCAAACTCTCTCAAAATCCATTTTTTCATGATCGGTCCAAGCATATTGACACCTGGTATCACCATCTACGAGATTATGTGTAGAGGAGAATCATGTTACTGGACTACATTCCTATAGAGGAAAATGATGTAAATATTTTGACAAAGGCATTGTCAAGATAAAATTCGAGTTTCATAGAGGCAGGATCGGGGTAACAAATAATCCCTTTCTTGTTGAGAGGGAGTGTTGAAGATGCAACAAGAAAATCCCAGTTTAATTTTGTCCTTGAATTAAATTAGGAATAAAATTGTAACTCCACATCTCATGACAACTTGTATTAGTTAACGAAGTTAATTTGACTTAGCTGGCTCAATTTATTTCGAGTTGAGGGTCTAACTTGAGTCATGTAGAGTGTCTCCTACATTATAGGATCCTTGGTAGATTTTATTTTGAGTTGTAATTAATTAATTCAGTTTAATTGAGTTAAAGTTAGTTAAACTAGTTCCAACTATTGGAGGAACTAGTGGGAGGTCTAGGAGTGGGGCGCTGCCTGCAGTGATTAACCAGTTAATTGATGATTCACTCATAAATAACTCATGCATGTCAAATCTGAGAGTTTCCCAATTGAGATTAGAGTTCAGGGACAATGTACTATTAGTTATATAATCATCCAAATTGTACAGTTGGTGCATGCAGTCAAAGGAAGACTTGTGATAGATTGCGCAATTCATTTGAGGAATTTCCCTAACTAATAGGGGGCTGATTCCCAAGGAAACACCACAAGGAAATAGGAACTTGGGCAAGCAAAAAATTGGTTAATTATTGGCTTAGGCTTGTCTAGGAAGTTGTGAGACAATAGAGATAGTGCAAAGGTTGCTTGGGCTTGAGCAAAGCATTGTAATCTTCTCATATTTTCTGACTAATGCAATATAAAGATAACATGGTTTTTAGCTGTGGCTTTCCCTAGGAAATCATTGTGTACTGTGTTGATTGAATTCTTTCTCTTGTATGCTTCATGATTTCACGATTGTTTAATTGTTTCCGCTAATGAGTAGGGTAGATTCAAGTCTATTGTTTTAGTAAATTACAATTAGCAGTTTGAATCTATAAGGAAGTTCTACAGTTGATTCTTATGTAATGAGTTGGAGTCATGATCTAGATGTGTCAAAGTCAGTGTGTTATGTCCTATATATATGTAACTGTTGTGATGAATAATATCATAATGTGATTTGTGTTATGTTGTGCAATCTCTCTCTACTCATCTATCAATTTCTAACATTTCAAATCATACCTAAT
The DNA here is from genome assembly GCA_031772625.1 of Pinus tabuliformis. NCBI lineage: Eukaryota > Viridiplantae > Streptophyta > Pinopsida > Pinales > Pinaceae > Pinus > Pinus tabuliformis. Next base: position 1,126,148,162 of record CM062811.1, on the reverse strand, counting down.
TTTAGAAAAACTACCTTATATCTTGGTTGTAAAGGATAGAAACTCTTCAATCCTTTTGTTTTTTTATCAAGATTGAGATTCTTAAGAGTTAAGTAAAATCAATGTTAATAATAATATTTTTGTTGCAATAGTTTTTTTGTTATATATTTATTAATGATAAATACAAATAAAACTTCTTGCTATATCAATCATATTAATATTTTTAATATAACTACACTAATTATATTTATTATATAAATATAAATTAATAACTTTATTTTATTCCAAATTTATATTAAAATAATAATTATTATAACTTAAAAAATTTTGCACATCTTCCTTTGTACTCAATTAATTATTAAATTATAAAAAACATCCTTTTTAATATAATAATTTTACAATATTAAATAGCATGCTTCATGCTGCATTAAAGAAAGCTATAACCTATAATGATGTATACCTTGGGTTCAAGCGTGAACTCATTTTATATAGTTTATGCTTCAATGAGTTAATTAATTGGAATAGAGGGTTGTGGCCTATCTATATATTTTTATAAACAAATGTTCAAGTAGCACGTCTTAAAAGATTTACTCCCCATGGTTAAGAGGAAAGTTTTTCCTTTAATAACAAAAGAGTTTTACCTTGAAAAGACTAGATGGTTAGGAATCCACTTGTGAATAGGGGATGAGATGTTCATAAGGAGATGGGATGGGATGTGATGTTTGATGGAGATTTGTACTTTGATCTCCCCCCATAAGCCAATTTGTTTTTCCAGGTTACTTGTACAACTATATACCCATCATTGCCACAACTTGCTTAATAAAGTAATCATGCTTGGCTTCTTGTGTTGAATCACAACATCAAATCAAAAGCCCTTCTCCATTTTGGTTGTTTAAGTCCATTTCCCAATCTTCCACTCATTTTTCTTTTTTATTTCTCTATTTTATAATATAACATTTTGGAGTAGGACCATATAAAATGGTGTACATTGTATCTAAGATCTTAGAGTGAATATATCCCCCTATATATATCAATAAAATGTACATTGTACATAGAGTAGTTGTACATTGTAAGTCATAAGTTTTAGTATAGTATAATTTATATATAGTATATTATAATTTTTAAGATAATTTTTGGGTTTATTATTTTTAATAGAAAAAATAAATTAATATATAATTTTCCAAATATAATATATAAAATATAAAATTTTTGACAAAAAAATTATTATGACATAATATAAATATTTCAATAAAAATACCATAAAACAAAATTTAAATTTTGGGGAATAGATTTTTATAATATTAAATGTTTATAAGAAAATTAAAAAAATGTTCAATCTAAGAAAATATCAAATGTTTAGAATATAGTTACATGTGAGAACTAAAATAGAACATGGTTATATCTAAGAATTAAAATTTGGAAATAAATAGGGTTTCAATTTTTATAGAAGGGAAAAAATTACATATGAAAGAAGAACACTCTCATAGTGAAAATTCATCCAAACAATCAAAATAATGAATAAAGTAGTAAGATTATCACCTTAGAGTTCCAGTAGAAAACTCAAAAATTTAAATGCATAGGGTAACAATTGATATAATTGAAAAATTTGGAGATGGTATTTCATCTAATAGATATCAACTATATAGAGAATAAACAAAGATCCTATATTAGGGATTCATCACAACATATAATTTTACAAGAATTCCCCACATCCAACTCTTGCAAAGAAGTAATATATCCAGTAAACTCCATTAACCAATATTTAGGATTGTAAAATTTGTTATGGTTGTACATCACTTAGGTGATTTTACTGTATAAATATTGAACATTGCACACACAATGACATTTAGATCTTTTACAAGAATGTTTTGAATTTTGGCATGAGTTAATGTACATGGGTTGTTTGGCTCGACACGGAGTGTATAAGATAAGAATGGTGTTTCTTGTTGTAAACATGTTTCCCTTTATAAATGTTCCTTGAAATTTTCGAAAGGTGCATAGATCTAAGTGGCATCACCACAAGCAAGGCATGAAAGGCCAATAGATCACAAATTCACCAGCACTAAATGTAAAATTATTGGATAATCTACACACAGGATCAACGCAAAGAAGAAACAACAATTTCCAAGCTTGAGACCAAAGAGAATGAAGAGATAACGAATGAATTCAATTTTCTTCAAAGAATTAATGAGTTAAATATAATAATACTCTCCATGAGAATTAATGTGCACTAGGTTGGGCTTCCGATACATGCACATTGGCAAACACTAGTTGACAACCCTTATCACTAGTAAACAACCCCTTAGTCTCAGTTAACTAGCTATGCAATGAGTTAGTCCCCAGTTAACTCGCCATGCACAAGTGAAGAACTCATGCACAACAAGACTTAGTTAACTATTCATGCATAAATGAAGAACTCATGCATGCATAACCATGCATGAGTGGGGTGATGAGCTATTGGTGCATCCAAAATAGTACACACCTACGTGCATGCATAACCATGCATGACTGGAGTGATGAGTTAGTGGTGCATGCAAAACTAGACTCAACTTGAGTAATTGAAGTGCAGCTGATGCATAATCCAAGGAGAAGTTTGCACTTGTTTAGGATGAGAATATTCTCACATAAGGAGGAATATCTAAGACCAAGTGTGCACTTTAGCCATGAACTAGAGAACTTAGGAAAATGTGCACTAGGTAAATATGCATGTACATTGTACACTAATACCCTCCCAAGCATTGAAGCACAACTAAGGAAAAAACCATAATTTCAATTAATGAAAATAAAAATTACATTTTGTAGACACACATAGTGTGTATGCATGTAAGATCAGTCAAAACATGATGGGAGCAAAAAGTGAGCTAAAAAAATTACACAGGGGTCTATAAAAATGTCAAGGAACCTCAGAGACCAAAAAAAAAAAAAAAAAAAAAAACAAACAAACAAACAAAACAAAAACAAAAAACAAAAAACAAAAAATAAAAAACAAGAAACAAGAAACAAAAAACAAAAAACAAAAAACAAAAAACAAAAAACAAAAAACAAAAAACAAAAAACAAAAAACAAAAAACAAAAAACAAAAAACAAGTAATAGCATAAAAGAGCATGAAGAATATAAGGCTGGTTAGTTGTAAGTTTTTTTCTCTTGCCTTTCTATTTGTGCACTTTTTTCCAACCATCTAGACTTGGATCAATCAATACCAAAGCTAGTTCTTGTCCCACATGAGGGACTTCTTTATTTGAATAAGAGTTATCTGTAACATGAGCTCTTTTTGATCCCCCGTTTACATCCAGTGTCAAAGAGTCCATGGGCTCCTTTTCTTTCTATTGTACATTGTCAAAGACCGGTTGTACTACAACGTCCCCATCTTGTAAAATTCCCTGCAGGCCTATGTCATTCATTTCTTCTTGATTAAGATGTATTTACTTATTGTCATCTTCCTCATCCTCAGATGGATATTGTTTTGTAAACTACCATCCTCTTGGTCTATTTGATTGCCTTTTCTTCTTCATGGGGTTATTTCTTTCCTGGAGGCATGCATGTTGTAAATGACAGATCTAAAAACATATGTGCCATTTAAATGCCATGTTTTCATAGTCAATCACTTGTGACCATCGAAAGTTTTGGTGTTTCAAATTTATGTGGTCTGAAATTCCTTTTCTAAGATCAATCTCAACACATATCCTTGCATAAATGTAGATATCATTTTTTGTTGTTTCCAAATCCACTTTTTAAAATTTACCCAATGCGTTGCATATATCTTCAAGGACTTTGTGACGCCAGAATGGTAGAGGGGTATTTGGGAGTCTCACCCAAACCAACATGGTAGATACCACCATAGTGTTGGTATCAAAATTAGGGAACCAAGGCATGATAAAAATCCCAACCCTGCCCCAAAACTAGGGCCCTACGTTTAGAGCAAAATCCAACTCCTTCTATGTTTCAAACTGTATTGCGAAAAAGTCTTTTGAGCACAAATAAATTTCAAAATTTGGGGTCCAAGTGGAGACAATCCAATGAGTGAAAGCTTCTGGTTTAGGCCAAAAACCGTTAAATGTACAGATGGCTGCTTTTGATTGTAAAACACTGAAAACCAAGCTTATCTTAGGAAGCTTAACTTCCATAGAAGGGAATTTTTCCAGTTGTTCGACAATATAAGGTCCTGGAGAATTTTGAGTTTGATTTTATGTGGTTGTAGTCTTTCCTTTGGGTTGCGTCCTTAAAAGAGGCATGTATCATGTTGGCTGATTGAATGGAGGTTCTCCCATGTGTTGCATTTCTAAAATACACAAAGGAACCATTTGAAGCTCTAGCTTCATTTGCTCCCCCACGCATCTTGAAGTTCATAATGATAGTAGAATTTTTAAAAATACAATAGTATTTTAGTTTCATGGAATTTTGCATAATCTTTCATGCAAACTGCAGGATCTGGGATAAAGTAGACTGGCCCCATCTTTTATGAATCATCAATTTTAGAGAAGAAACAATATTTGTTTCTTTGACCCAGAACAATGACGCCTTCCCACTAGTGTTTTTTATAAAGATTTGGAAATAATGTTTCAGATTATACCATATCAACAATATTTGAGTCTCAAATCAAGGAAATGAAAGAGGAGCCCTGAGACAAGAGACTTCTATAGGGTGCACAAAAAACAGAGTCTCCCTCTTTCTAGCAGCAATCAAAACAATGAAAAATGACAAAGCTGAAAGAATGGGAACAAGGGATGGAAAATGTCCCATTTTATAGAGCACCCATATATTTGGAAGAAAGCACCACTTATTACTATTAGTTAACATAGAAAATAACAACGCAGGAAGACATGGTGAGACTAATACTAGCTTAATAAGACAATGTTAGCATATAATATGCTTGCAAGCAACCTCGAAGGATAAATGAGCCATATAGTCAGTTGTGGATTCAATCCCTTCTAATTGTGCCATTGATTGAAACCAAATTACACCCATAGGAAACCCATGCATCCCTATTGTTATACAAAATCTAGGACTATAGACGGAAATGTCTTCCCTAGGCCTGGTGGACTGACCTAGAACAACAGAAAGCAAAGGGCACAATGTCTTCCTTAAATTAATTGAATGATGGGACGAGGCTTACCTAGAATCCATCGTAAGCTTCACTCCTTCCTTGGCTTGTACGCTCCAGTCCTAACACTGATTGCTATAATTAGAACCTACAAAATCAAACAAGACAAGCCAAAGATCTATGGCATCTATATAACATAATCCAATCACTTCATTCAATAGATCAACATGGTATTGAAATACAAGAAATCATAACATCACATATAGGAAAACATTCTAGTCTTTGTATTAATAGAAATGGAGAGAGTTACAACCAAAAATAGGATTTGATCTTGTAGAAGAGCTCCCCAAGTTGACTTGTCCTTTTCTTACCACAAAGTATGCCTCTATGTCACCCTAATTCATGGAATAATGATTCTCAAAGCAACAACATGAGGGTAGAATCCATCTCCAAAAGCCAACCCCTTGCTCATGGATGGTTGTAAATATATAGATCAGGGAGGTAGTTCATGAATTCTTATCCATTTACCAATCTAGGCTTGAGATTCAATTGAGATGGGAGGATGAGCTCAAGGGACTAGAGGTGAAAAATATAAGGTAGGATCATATATGATTCAAGGCTCTTATCCAAGGTAAATGGTTGAAACAACCTTAGGAAGCTTCTTGAAGAGGAAGCTTCGGGATTCTTTTTTATTTTCCCCCAATTTCTAGAACCAACACAACCCCAATAAGGGACAACCTGCTGGTGATCAGTGCCGGTGCAGAGAGATTCAACCTGGTGGTCAACCCTGGTCCCTAAAGGGCCAGGGTGAGTTGGACCTTAAAAGCTTGGAAACTCAATAGTCAAAAGCAGAAACTCAGGGATTCAATAGAGTCATGCTTAGGGCTTTGTGTAGGGATGATAACAATATGTTAATTGGTCTCGTTTGAAGGCCTATTGACCAGATGTGACAAAACTGCCTATAACAGATTTCCCTCTAAAGCACAAAGTCAGAAATGACAACTGATGACTGGAGTACTTTACCTTGTGACAAGTCAGGATCAAGAACAACTGGTTGAGAGCATCACTTGTTACAATACATTTACATCATGATATCTTTGTTGAGGGAGGCATACCCATGCTCAACACATAAGCTAACATTACATGTACAATGATCAAAAGACATATCCATGAATGACTGATGGTGAACCCATGACTGGATGATTGTCTGTATGATCATAGCCATCATACATTGTGATCTTGTATTAATTCTGAAATCGTAGCCCAGATGGATGAAACTAGATCCGAGGTCTTCTATCTCATTCACACGACTAACTTATGTACAAGTCTAACCATGTGAATCAATGAGCTGAAGTCGAACATGGTAGACACCATCTGATTACTAACCAATGATGTAAGCCATTAACATATGCGAGAGAAACCACCGATGATGTTAATGGCTCTCAAGGTACTCTAGTACAATTTTTATGGTGTGAATGAATGAGGTGATGTTGAAAACCACACAAAATATTTCGGTAGAAGGCCAATGATGTAAACCTATCGCCGGGAGTGAGGAAAATTCCCATTAATGTATGCAAGCACCAAGGTACCTGTTAGCGCTTGGAATTTCACCTTAGGCTGAAAAAGGCAAACACCAAGGCAACATCAAACCACTTAGCCTCGTAGCTAGCCCTACGGGGCAGGAGAGGGCTCTCTTCGGTTTATCTCGGCAAAGATCTTCAATGGGCGAGATAACCAATAGGGAAACACTGATTTTAGGCTAGTAAACTGATCAAGAGGTTTGATTTGGGATTTTTAGGTTTTTGGTGGAAAATTGGGGAATGGCAATTTCGGGTGCGGGGATTGGACACAGTTTCCGCAGGGGGTTCTTTTGGGCGAGGTAGGAGACAGTATTGATGCCTTTGATAGAGGTGGATGGATGAGAATGACCGGTGAGGAGTTAAGGAGAGCAAGCAATAACCTTGAATTCCCCTTAAACAGTTGAAAACATTGATATTAAGCAAACTTAAAAGCAGAGCATGACAGTCATGAATTCTACTTTAACACTTCATTTGCCTAATTTGCAGAAGGAAAAGTAAGGAAATGATTCACATAACACACTTACAAGTACAAAGAGAAACACACCATCAATACATGTGACCACAAGAATCCCAAAAAGGACTGCAAAACCCTGGTCTTCCTTTGCCAAAAATTGCAGAGATACAGTGAGTAATAGAATAAGAGCTTCTCCCTCAAGAGTCCAACCATGAAAATGAGCAAGAAAGTACATAATATAGGCCATCTAACATCTTTCCCTGCCTCTAGGGGTCGATCTCACTATCCTAGGAGCTGTTTCAACCAATTCTAAACTAAGCACTGAAAACTAGGCAATCAAAACAACTTGCCTCTATAAGCTAGGAAACCAATTCATTCATTAAATTTTACCTATCTTATGAATGAATCTTCTAGAAGAGATAAATAAGTGTCTAAACATCATAAAATTACATCATTTACAACAAGGAGGATGAAAATCAACTCCAAAAAGTCAAATCCAGTCAAAACTGCGTTTTGCTGAGCTGTAGGTTGAATTCCTGTGCAAACTGCCTGATGGGTTGCGCGCAATTCCTGGATGGGTCGCGCGCCTTTGGAGGCACTTTTGAGGCACTTCCAGGTGTCCAAATGAGGCAAAAGTGGGCTTGTTGGAAAGTTCTGGATGTCTACTTTCCAACCCAAGTGGAATTTCTGAATTTGGTTGCCATTTGCCCCTCCAAAATTGCAATCTCCCAAGACTGCTTCATGTGTGTCAAAAATGTGGCAGAAAGTCATTTTTTGCTTGTTTTTTGACTTTCTGGAGGCCCAAAACTTGGTGAAATTTCTTGGTAATGGCTGAGAAAGTGTAACTTTCCATGACAAATCCAGAAATGCTGAGTTTTTCCAAAATGGAGTTGCCAAACGAAAGGGTCGCGCGCCATCGGTGAAGAAAACCTGTTTTTTGCCAGAAAAATCACAAATGACCCAAAATGCTCAAATTTTTTTGAAATTTGTGTTGGAGTTGAGTTATTTAGTATCATGCTCCTTCAAAGAAGCCTCAGCCAAGATATGGAGGGGGTCGGGCCTTTTCCTTCGTTTTTGTGCTTTGGCCAACCGTCTTTGGAGCACTTTCATTCTTGCCTTGCATACGTGCATCCGCGCCCAATAATGATTTTTCATGTTCCTGAGCAAGTCCTTATCTTGGTTGGCCTTGGCCAGCAACCTCTCCAAATGAGCATTGACCTGGAGAAGCATAGCCTCTCGCTCAACGGGTACCAAATCGCCGGGTCTCTTTCGAGCCAAGTTGCGGTCCTCATGAATCCTCCGCAACTCATCAAGAGTGTGCTCATCCTCCAACTGCTTGTTGCACTGCTCTAAATATGTGATCGTCCATTGTGTCCCTTCTAATCTTCGCTGCAATGAATCATTTTCAGCTCTTAGGTGTTGAATGATCTCCTTTGACTCTAGGCTAGGAGAACTAATATCAAGGTCAACAACCTCTATGTCCGGAACACCTGATGGCCCCTCATCAATCCTGGGCTGTTTGTCCCTCTCTGATACCTGTGCTGCTGTCGGAGACGAGGCCCCTTCCACCTGATGTGGAGATAACACTCGTGGTGCTGATGAAGAAGGCGAGACCCCTTCCACCTGGTGTGGAGAAAATACTCGCCGAGCTGCTGCAAATAAGGCCCTGTGGCCTCTCTGATAAGTGACCAATGGAGGAGAGCTGACATGTCTAGTCTCAGGGATATCATGCTGCTGTGATGGTCCTCCCTCCTCATGAACAATCTCAGGATGTGGTGGTGGTACTGTGAAAAACTCACGAGAGATAAACTCCTCCCATGGGATGCCATGCTGAGCCAACTGATGTATGACCACAAGCTGGATCAAACCATAATGATAAAGGCTCATATATTGTTGTGCTGGGCTTTTCCTCTGCATCAAGGTTACCATCCTCTCAATATTCTGGCACAAGAAAACCGGGATGTTCATCATCCGTACCCGTGTGAAATGCATCAACAAGTGAATATGGTATGAATACACACGTGAAAATCTGCCCTCACAGGTGAAATAGCGCATGATAAGCCTCATCAAAGGAGCATACTCATTCCTCAAAAATATGAAAGGAAATACACCCGTCAAGAGTCTCATAAATGCAGGTTTAATGTAAGGCTCGTACTGAAAACTGTCCAATATTTTGCGCTTGTTCCACACTTCTCCAACATTTGGTATCCCTGTTGCTTGAGCAATCATCTCAGGTGTCAATGTAAAATCCACCCCTGCAAGGTTCACATGCCCATCATGCAAATGCAAAACAAACAAGCGAGCCAACTCCCTGTGATGCTGAATCTGAGAGATCCTCTCGCAAAACTCATAACATGACAGGTAACGGAAACATGTGACTGCAATTGGACAAGCCTCCAAATCGGTCAAAGAGGTGGGCTCCTCTCTCTTATGGCGACCGCTCTTACCACCCCTGTGAGGTCTCCTATGTACCTCAAACTCTGAAGCTGACTCATGGTCATCACTTTGCTCATAATCAGTTTCGGTTTCTGACATGGTTTCAGGAGCAAAGTGGCTGAAATGTACTGCTGCTTCTGCTTTAAAATCTGTTGTTTTAACTGTTTGAGATGCTGTTTCAAGGGGACAAATAGCACAAGGGAAATGTTAGGGAAGGGAGACTTTGAAGGGAAATTGGGAAAAATATGTGAAATAGGGGGTTAAGGGGAAGAATCATGACATATACATCATCATACAATTTCATTTGCAAGGATGTTATGGGAGGTAGAGTTCAGGGTTTGATTCTTGATTTTTTTTAGGAATAGGGGTAGGGTTTCAGGGCTTTTAGTATTTTTGGTAGGGAAATTAAAGAAAAATGATAAGGGAGTAAGAAATGGGATGTAGGAAAATGTAGGGAAAAATAGGAGTGAAAAGGATGACCTTAAAACAACAAAACAAACACTAGCACTTTGACATTTTTAAACAAATGCACATGGAGTCCTTATTTTGCAAATGATGGCTTTTTAAGAATATTCTCATGCTATTTACAAGCTTTAGCAAATAACAATCTTGATGATGGAAGGCCTACCTGCAAGCTTGAAAAATTCTGGGGTCGTTTGGCAGTTCACTGGCAAATTTCTGTGGAGAAAACCCCAATGGGTCGCGTGCACTGCCCAACGGGTCGCGCGCACTCAATGGGTCACGCCCGTGTAATTTTTGCACTGGCAAAGGCACTCTGACGGGTCGCGCGCCAGTCTCGATGGGTCGCGCGCACTCAGGCTTCACAATTTCGCCCAAATTCGCTCCAACACAATTCTCTCTATTGCTTTGAGGCACAATGAAGACTAATGGAGGGAGAGAGAGGTTTTATATTCTTGTTTTAAATTGATTTCATTTCAAAACCCTCTTTCTAATGTTTATCATGACACTTTTTCAAAATTTGAATGCTATTGACTTTATGGTTTCTTTTTGTCCTGAAATTGGTTGAATTGATGTTTTTCCTTGAAAATTTTTGCAGGGATAGCTTCTGAGGAGTCTTGGCAAAGGGGACCAGGGCTGCATGCTGTCTTTCGAAAAATTTGAATTTTTACAATTTTTACAAAATTTTGAGAAATGACCTTGGCTTTAAAAACAGGGTTTTTAAATCCAAGGTAAAAAATTAGTTGTACAAGATGAAATCTTTTAAAGAAACACTTTGATAATCATCCCTCTGGCCTGCTGGGCATTTATTGACTTTTAGAGACATGACCTTGAAGACAAATTGGACCCAAACCCTAGACCTAGAATTTTGACCTCAAGACAAGACAAGTAACCTTGAAAAAGTTTAATGACTGAAACAACTTGATCCAGCAGTGCCAAGAGGGGAATAAAGACACCAGCTCCTCCATCAGGGTTATGGCATGCCTAATGGAATGCAATAAGATGACACTGATGAGACACCTACTTATGCACATGCAAAGAGCTTTGATCGCTGATGGAGGGCTACTAGACCGACTCTAACAGTACCAAAGGAGTGTTCCTAAGTCAACTTCCTCGATAATGAGTTGATGTCGATAGGAAGTGACCCGTCGTAGGAGGGCCTTGATGTATCTCCATCAACAACATGAAATAGGTATGATGATTTGAGACAAATGATCAGAATGATGCTGATATAAAACTGGATCAGGAACGACAGACATGGAATGAAGGATTAAGAGTATTGTAGCAGATATTGACTGAATGGCCTCTCTTGAACACAACAACGACATTGAAATGGAGTTGGAAACATTGACCAAAAAACAAAACGAAGGCTTTGAAAAGGTATGATAAATCAAAAGACAAGTAGATTTTCAAACTCAACAACCACGAAGATGAAGTGGAAGAGTGTCATGTGCAAGAGCAACTCGCTGCCATTAAGAAGTAGAGTACCATGTTTTCCCAATTTCCCCAACCATTGTTGGTTAGTACCTATTTATTTTTGACAAGCTTGAGGAGGATAACATATGCTTTATTTGTAAGTTCATCCTTTGGATGAATCCCTTTGAGAATATTCAACGATCCTAGAGAAGGAGTGGTTCGGTCTTGTCACGATTGATGAGTCCATCGTTGTTTGATGTTTTAACGAGTCCAACAAAGGTATAACTGACATATTTTTCATGTTTATAGAGTTTGAAAAAGTAGTGAAAAAGAAAACTCCACAGGTTCCTTTTTGTAGATAGTCTCTTGAGTCCAAAAAGGCAGAAATTGATACTTAGGAAAACCTCTTAACCATGTTCGACTAAGGTATTCCTTTTTCGTAAGTAGTCTATCTCTATCTATAAAAGGGTTAAACTTACACTGAGTATGCTCCTTTTCATTTATTTTAACGAGTTCAAAAAGAAAAGTGCTTGACAATCTTTTCAAATTTTGGTAGTCTGAAAAGAGTCGAAAGATGACTCCTTCTAGAGGAACGGGTGGTATAAAGGGTAGCAACTGGTTCCGTTCATGATGGAACTGATCAAAACACATAGAGGTCAAGAGGTTGGCTAGTGGGACCAATCATCGTAGTTTTTCCCCAGGAAAGGGTAAAAACCAAGTGAAAGCGTATGATCAACCAAGCAGATGGTGATGATGGGATTAAAAAACCAAGGCTCATATGATAGAAACAAACTAATAAAACATGGCAAGCTTGAAACATGGGAAAATATGCTTGAAAATAATTGAATATGGTTTCATTTTTATACAAGCTTGAAACATGAGAAAAACTATGCTTGAGAGTGGTTTCATTTTTACATAAGCTTGAAACAGAGACAAACTATGCTTGAAATAAGTTTGCATGCCCCCTACGTAATGATTCAATTGTAGGCACATGCCCCCCAAGCTTCATTTCTTTACCTAAGTAGACTATTGGTTACTGATAGGTGGATGGAACGAAGGTTCATTTACGAGATCAAGTGAAAGACGAGTCTGGGAATTTAAGAGATCAAGTGAAAGACGAGATTGGGAATTTATGAGATCTAATCAAAGACTCAAATTGGAAGGGGATTTGTTTCATTTTTCAACGAGCTTGACACAGTAAAAGAACTATGCTCATGACACATTGTTTCATTTTTTAACGATCTTGACACAAGAAAGGGAAATCTGCTCCGAAACCTTGTTTCATTTTTTAACGAGCTTGACACAAGAAAAAGAACTCTGCTCAGGAAGCTTGTTTCATTTTCTAACAAGATTGACACAAGAAAAATAACTTTGCTCAATTGCCTTGATCATGACCTACAGAAGACCATGGTTTCCAAGAGGTTCTCATTAGATGGGAGAACAATGCTCTGGAAGGTATCAAAGGATCCAATGGAAATATTAGACTCCAATTCCCTAGTAAATGATGCACTACATCACTTACTAGATCATCAGTAGTCGTGGGCATGGAAGAGGTTGCCACATAATTAATCTGTGGTGGGGAAGATACCACTTGCATATAAGGACCATTTAGGGATGCTGGTTGATTAGGAGTCAAATTAGGACCAATGAATGAAAGTTGATCAATAGTCACGATTCTTCCTTCATGAGGGAAACACATAACATGGAAGAGTGAAGAGACAAGAGCTCTTGTGACATAAACATAATAACGCCTAAGGAGTAAATTAAAATCCAAAGGTCCTTAGACTACCATCACATCGATATAAACATTCTTTCCTCCCAAAGTTATAGGTAACTGAGGAAGGATCCCTAATAGTTGACTGGTTCCTTTATTAAAAGCCAACAAATTTTGGGTAATAGGCACAAGCTGTGAAGAACCTAAAGATTTCCAAGCAGTTGAGGACATAATACTAATATATGCACCTTCATCTATGAATGTGTCAGGTATAGATATATTATAAGAATTTACTATGATTTGGAAGGGCACGCAAGGAGGAAGATGATACCCTGCCAATCGATTCCAATCAAAGGAAGTGACCATACTAATTGGAGGGGGTGCCTTGGGAATGAGAGATCTGCCCCCTTGTGTTATGGGAATAGGATAATTTCTCTCCAGTTAATTGGAACCTGAAGAAACAAGAAGAACTTGAGCAGTATAAAGTTCACTCTCTACGGGAAAGGTACGATCAAATGAAGGTGGAATCGAGTCAACCGTTTTCTCAACGAATGGTTGGTTGGGAACAAACTCATGGGATTCAAGTTTAGAGAGAATGAGATTGACTAAAGAAAGATTTTGATCAATCACTTCATCAATACTTTAATCAATCACTTCATAAACTAGTGGAGGATTAGAGGAAATCTTCCGATAACCAACCGGAAGTCGAGGCTGAGAGGTTGTAAGGTTTTCCAACACTTTTGAGGCTTCATCCATATAAGGAAAAAGGTGAATAAGATGATTCCCTTCACATAAATTATAGGGAAATTTGACTTTACCCTTTTTCCCATGGACCTTACTATCACTAGTTGAGGGTTTATCACCAGCATGATCTTCAGAAGTTGATGACAAAGGTCGATGTGAGCCTATGGACCACACTTCTAATATCTTGGGAATACCAGGACAATCTCTACGAAGGTGATCACCCTTACAAATCATGCAAGGTAATTTAACTTTGCAGGGATGATTGGAAGGTTCCTCCATACTAGTTGCATTCATAACAATGGTTGCTGGGTTGCTCCCCACTTATTTTTCTTCTTCCTCTTCTTCGTCCTTTTCTTCTTCTTCTTCTTAGCCTCATGGTTACTAGAATAAAGACTTTCACCAGATGAGGAGGAAGAAAGGGATGAAGAAACAACATGTGAAGAAGGAAAAGGGTCAAATTTAGGATCAAGTTGAGGTTGATATTGTTTAGGCGGAGGAGAGCTTGGTTGAAGAGTAGTTTGGACATTCATAACCATAGGGGTCGAAAACAACGAAACTGGCAAACTAATGGTAAATCTGGAAAGGGACAATGTTTCCATATAAGGAGCACCAATATTTAAAAAAGAAGGAAAAGGAATATGATTCCCATCAAAAGGGTTTCCTTGATTGGTAGACTCAGGAATTGTTGCCATTAGTCTCAACCTAATATCCACTAAGGAGTTGTTCCATGTAGAGGATGTTGTTCTATGGTCAATTAATTGATTTTATAAATTAAAGACACAAACAAAAACAAAGAGGGGTAATTAGGCAAAAGGGTTTACCAAGCAACCGTGAAGTGCAATATACACCTTGGTGAACCAAGAACTTAACGTACATGCAAGAAATATCCCGAATGTTGTGTTCGATGTATCACAATATAAAAGGCAGCCGATTTGGTTACCTATGGCGAGGATAGAAACGTATGGTGGAATTCCAAAATACACTCGATAGTAGGGTTTTTTTAAGAATAACCATTCGATGAGAACATTCCCATATACTTATCATGTATGGAGCGCCATCCAATATACCTAAAGGTACACGGAGAATGATCCTATACACTTATGTATGTAGAATGAGATATAACCCTCGAAATGTAACTTGGAAAAAATGACATCTCGTACATTTAAATATGAAAGAACACGTCTCTATCCTAGACCTCTATGTGTGTCGTTAAATTTCAAATGCTCCTTAGGTTAATTGAGTAAGTTTCACAGTTTATCTTGAATTATGTTTCAATTTCAAGGCTCAAAACTCGATGCCACCTAAACACACCTATGATGCAACTAATATGACAAAAAGAACTATTTTCATTTTCCTTTTAACAATGAAAGGCCTAACTAAGTAGGGAAAGAAGAAACCAATCAACAATGCAACAAACAAATGATGCAACAATCGATCTCCTCAACTTCACTATTCCAACCAAAATCAAAACATTATATGCGATGCAAAGAGATTTTTCTTTTATTCTCTTTTAATGTTTCAAATGCAAAGAAAGTTATGAATGCAACTTGATCACCGACGAAAATAAACCACACAAACTTTAACTGTAATGTAAAAGTTACTTTTCAAATTCAACAATCAATCTATGCATACAACCCGAATTTGACAAGAAGAAAGAAAGAACGAAACAAAATCTTATAAAAAAGGTGATGTCACTCAGAGGTGATTAACACTCATACAATTTGTTTTTGCAAAAATGAAAGCAAAAACACACAATTTCACACTAGGGAATTCCAATTTCACACACAAAACCCTAGATTCAAATGCAAAGAAGTTTTTATTTTCAATTTTCTCTTAATTTTCAAAATGAGAGAAAAGTAAGATGTATCTTTGATCACTAATAAAATCAAAGTTTTTAAATGATGATTGGAATGCCAATTCTTCAAGAACTCAATGACTAAACAAATCAATTTTCTAGTGACCTAATGACAAGAACAAAGGAAAATATAAAAAAATTATCATCAAAGGCACTCAAAACCACAAGAAAACCATATGGAGGCTTATGAGAGACACTAAGACACTGAGGGATAAAAGGAAAAGCATCTGGACGAAGGCTGGACATAGAGCAAGCCAAAACAAGGAATTTTTTTGCATGAAACAGGGATCAGCACAGGTGCGTAAGGGGCACTAGTGATCTGTAATGTAGGCACAAAGAGGGCTTGGGTGCACTACAATGCAGGTACAAGGAAGGTTAGGGTTCACTACCATGCACTGTCTTTAGACCAGAGGGGACGCTGATAAAGGAATATCAAGTTCTGGCACAAAAAATGCAATGGAATCTCAATGACAGGTCTTTCTATGCCTAATTAGGACTGAGTGAAACTATAAAGATCAAAACAAGAGGAAAAATAGACACTGAGGGTAAATAAAACCACCAAGGTATTGAATCTATTCCCCAATATGGTCGCCACTTTGTTATACAAAATCTATGACTGCGGATAGAAGTGTCTTCCCTAGGCCCGGTGGAATGACCTAGAACAACAGAAAGCAAAGGGAACAATGTCTTCCTTAAAGTAGTTGAATGATGGGATGAGGCCTACCTAGAATCCATCATAAGCTTCGCTCCTCCTCGGCTTGTACACTCCAATCGTAACTCTGATTGTTATAATTAGACCCTGCATAATCAAACAAGACAAACCAAAGATCTATGACATCTATGTAGCATAATCCAATCATTTCATTCAATAGATCAACATGGTATTGAAATACATGAAATCATAACATCACATATAGGAAAACAATCTACTCGTTGTATTAATAGCAATGGAGAGAGTTACAACCAAAAATAGGAGTTGATCCTGTAGAAGAGCTCTCCAAGTTGACTTGTCCTTTTCTTGCCACAAAGTATGCCTCTATGTCACCCTAATGCATGGAATAATGAGTCTTAAAGAAAAAACAGGATGGTAGAATCAATCTCCAAAATCAAACCCCTTGGCCATGGATGGGTGTAAATATATAGATGAGGAAGGTAATTCATGAATTCATATCCATTTACCAATCTAGGATTGAGATCCACTTGAGATGGGAGGATGAGCTCAAGGGATAAGAGGTGAAAACGTGAAGGTAGGATCATATAGGATTCGAGGCTCTTATCCAAGGTAAATGGTTGAAATAACCTCACGAAGCTTCTAGAAGAGGAATCTTTGGGATTCTTTTTATTTTTCTTGAAATTATATAATCAAAACAACCCCAACAAGGAAAACGTATTGGTGACTAGCATAGGTGCAAAGAGAGTCAACTTGGTGGTCAACGTTGGTCCCTAAAGGGCCAGGGTGTGTTGGGCCTTAAAATCTTGGAAACCTAAAAGTCAAGAGAAGAAACTTAGGGATTCAATATAGTCATGCTTAGGGAATTGTGTAGGGATGATGACAATATGTGAATTGTCCCTGTTTTAAGGCATATTGACTAGATGCGACAAAATTGAATATAACACCTACTATATCCCTTCACATAAACAACAAAATAGAGACAAGGCAAATGACTGCAAAAAAAAAGCTCCCACAGACCTTGACCACCAATGGAACATCCTAGAAAAACAACATCCCATTTTGCAAAATGACAAAGCATAACCTATCCACACCATCATGGTTGACGGATTGGAAATTTTTATGGGAAATACCAGAGATGGCTAGTCCATCCTAGTTGATTTCAGGCAGGGCGATGGAAAAAAATGCATTGGGACCCTAACATCACATGCCATCCTCCTCTAGATGTTGGGCATGCAATTCCCCCAAGGCATGTTTTGGGACTCAAAGCCCAAGTTTTGACCCGATATTGTTGTAAAGACTCTGCGAATTATGGGCGCGGAGCACGAAATGTATGATAGAGTCACAGGGTTGTCCACCCTAGTTTTGTAATGTAATGTCGACCTAGCGGACCATGGGATTGTATAAATAGAGCGAGGCTCTAAGTGTAAAAGAAAAGGAAGGAGAGTGAAGTAGAAGCAAAGAGCAAGAGTCTAAGTGTCTAAGGGTGTCTTGGGTCGTAGGGTAGGAGAAGGCTCTGCAGCTGAGTGCGTAGAGGCCTAGTAGTCTGCAGCTGAGTGACGGACCCCTGCAGCTAAGTGTGCAGGGCGGAGTCAAGTCTGTAACCGAGGAAGAAAATAATAAAGAGAAGTTTGTCTTAATTCTGTGTATCTGTTCTTGGGTTATTGCATGTTGATATAAATTTCAGATATATTGTTTATTTACTGTGCACACCTGTATGAATGGTTTATATTGTTAAGTATAACTTAAAGCATGCAAGTAGACTAAGATAATCAACTAACATTGGAATGTCAGTAAGGACTTGGGTAATAACAATGTTCGGCCCTCGAGTAGGGTTGCGCAAAGGCAACATCTCAGGCTGCGAGGTACGGGAAAGTGCGCATAGCGATGTGCGCATAGGGTTGAACCGCGGGCCACTTTAACTCATCAAACCTCTCCAGGATGCGGAAACCTGGTTCTAGCACCATCCCATACTACTTCGGGTGAGACCTCAGTCTGCGCTCCACGGAATGTTGCCAAAAGGGCCAGTAGTACCGAGATTTGTTTGGCTAAATAACCTCTGAACCTGGGTCAGGCCCCAACAAGCCAACAAATGGTTCTCTTGCCGAGACTAGGATCTGCATAAGAGATGTATGATGTTGTGTCACTGAAATCCGACAAAGAAAGAAATTGAAGAGTGGCTGGATGGAAAAATTCACGAGTTCGCGGCGCAGGAAAACAAGAATCCGTGAGTATCGAAGAAAGAGTGGTTAGAGCGCTACTTATATATAGAAATCCACAAAATTTTCTTTGCGTCCTTCCCCTATAAGTTGTACAAGTGGATCGCGAAGTTAGCAGATAGTCAAGGAAGGTGTAGGCTCAACAAACCTATTGTGTGGACTCTAGAGTTGGTGCACAGACTAGAAGCATCGGAAAATAAGATTGCACGCGATGTGGACCATTGGCTCAATCGAATTATAGGAGGGTTTATCACTGAGTTCGCGGTAGACACTTCAGTCAGCTACAACGAAGCGGAACGACGCTTCCTCAAAGGACCGCGAGGTAAGTACGTTAAATCTTTGAACACTTGGATTAAGATGCTACTGTGTGAAAAGCGGGTTATGTGAATAAATTGATGTTTGGGGCTATGCGAAGAGGGAGTATCTATAGGACTGAAGGTAGTGCAGAGATAGAAATGAGCTCCTTGATTTCACCTCGACGAGAAAGCGAGGAAGAGCTCGCGAAAGTTTCACCAAGAAGCACGATCAGTCTAATAACGCAGCAAATTCGGCAGATACCACCCCCACCTACACCACCACCAGTTTCACCATCTTCACC
Organism: Pinus tabuliformis; assembly: GCA_031772625.1. Taxonomy (NCBI): domain Eukaryota; kingdom Viridiplantae; phylum Streptophyta; class Pinopsida; order Pinales; family Pinaceae; genus Pinus; species Pinus tabuliformis. Next base: position 1,126,128,996 of record CM062811.1, on the reverse strand, counting down.
CCCATCTCCACCCACACCACCTACGCCGCCACCACAGTTCAATATGGCGAGCGCAATAAAGTTGCGGTGTTCAAAGGAGTAGGGAATGAAGATTCAAACCAATTTTGGTTCGTGGTAAAAGTTGTATGGGAAGCGCAAGGGGTCACAGATGACAACATAAAGAAAGCAACGCTAGTCAGTGCCTTGCAGGATTGCACACTAACATGGTACATTAAGCATTCCAACAACAATCCAAATGCAGGAATCACAGATATCCATGCTGTGCTAAACAAGGAATTTAGCAGGCCAAAATCAGAGACACAATCGATTATCGGGTTTAAGGAAATTGCGACGCTTCCACGCGAGACCCCATGGGAGTTGGATCAGAGACTGAAGGGTATGATTCGTGAAGCCAATATGACCTTAACGGATGGGAAGCACCGCACATGGTTCGTAGCGTCATTAACGCCACATCTAAGGACCACGCTGTCACAACAGAAGCTATCCACTCAGGCCGAAGCGTTGGAGATCGAAATGAGACTACATGAGACCCCAATACAAGATCCTAACCTGGGAGTCCAACAGATCCATGCGTAGTTGAAGAACTTGTGTCTGGAGATGTAGAGCTTGAAACAAGACAGGATAGCTTGCCCAGAAGCACGTGAGGAGGTATGGTGCATAAAGTGCAAAGGCCAATGACATGACAAGGACCATTGTCCAGTCTTCGCGAACTACTTGGCAAGAGGAGGGCCGATGCCATTGAGACCAGAGGCAAAAGCAGGATCGAGCGCAGTGCCTGCATTATGGTGCCTAATTTGTCATATAGGAGGGAAGCATGCTACAGATAACTGCCACCTATTACAAAAGTATACGCAGACGTCCCAATAGTTGTTCTATACTTTTTGAAGGTCAGTAGGCCATGATGAGCGCACTTGTAGAATTATGAACTGATGATGGACCAGACTCCTACGTATAGAGTTTAGACTGAAACACGAGCCATCGATCAAAATGCAGGAATGGCGCGCACTAGATTTCAGGGGTGCGGACGAGGTCGAGGCGGAATGGGACCAGGAAGGGGTCACGGACAACTGATTTGTTACAATTGCGGAGGGCTAGAGCATTACGCCCACGATTGTACAAATTCAACGAGAGCATCATGTTTATATTGTACATAGTTTGATGATGAGACAGAGGATTGCCCCACATTGATAGCCAGGTTGCGCGATAAAGGAACACTCCAGCCTCCCCCGACTCAGAACCTACAAATGATGAGGTCTGAGTTGCGTGAGGAGGACCCAAATGTAAACATCGTGTTCTGAAGCGGTATCATGACAAGGGATGACAAGGGAAAGCAGGTTGAAGAGAGTGCCTGGGTTCACAAGGCTTCAGCAAAGGAACCAGAGTTCGATTTGGAGCGTGTGAAGGAGACATTCATGGAAGCTAAGAAGAGATTCACGGAGGCCTCCACTTTAGGTAGTAAAGACAAACTATAATCGGAGATGGACCCATCAATGCTCACTACCTTTCTGGAGACATGCATGAAGCTGTTGCGCGACAACAAAGCGGTGAAAGGGCTACAAGAACTCATCACTAGATGTGCTGGATCAGGGGAACCACTCGTAGTCCAGATGCTCAGGAAGCACACAACGTGAACAGGAAGGGAGATGAGATTGACTGCACAAATAAGAGAATATGAAATGGATCAAGTGATTTTGGATCTAGGACCGGATGCAAACATCCTACCAAAGAAGACATGGAAGCACATGGGCAGGCTTGTGTTGTAATGGTCTCCTATTCAATTGTGAATGGCGAACCAACAAAATATCCTACCGATGGGAAGATTGCAGGGAATAACGGTAGATATTGAAGGTGCGAGCATGCTTGCAAATTTCGAAGTGATAGAGATTGTTGATGACAACAATCCATATCTCGTGCTATTGGGAATAGATTGGGCCACTGACATGAATGGACTAATAAATCTAAAGAAGTGCAAGATGATTTTTGAGAAAAAGTCACTACGCATAGTGGTACCTTTAGACCCTGCGGAAGGATCACGCTACACAAAGCCAGTGCGCGATGACGAGAGTGATGACAATCTAGACTGTATCTATAAGATAACCGCTCAGGAACAGGATTGGGTGAATCCTACAGCGGATGGCAGGATTTCGTGGGAGCGCGAAAGCTCCTACACCTCAGATTCGGACGAGGAAATAGAACGATGGCAGAACCGGTTACACGAGGTAACCACGCTCAACTGCAACATGATGATAAGGTCACTGCGCTGCGTGAAAACAGAGGTAAGGGATTTTCCTATGTATGACAGGTTGACAGCAGTGGATGATTTCCTGAACAAGTATGAGAGATAAGTGCCAGAACAACAACGTTTCGACGCTCTGAAATGGACACTATGCACTATGCCTGCAAAGTGGTAGGGTATGCACCACGAGAATTTTGAGGATTGGCAGGAATGTAGAAGGATGATACTCATGTGGTTTGGAAAGCCTCAAATGTGGCTGAAAGCCAGGTATGATGGACGAAACAACCTGTGCGCCCACCTCTCCAAATGGGTACAGGCGTATGGTATGCAACCTGCACGAATGCACATCGTCCTCGCGATAGGAAACGGGACCGACAAGCAGGAGCACCCAAGATGATGGCACTAATGACGAAGTATGATAATACCAAGCGCGTCAAAGATTATCTGCATAGAAGCCTTTGACAAAGTGTGTGAAGTACTGAATATGGTCCACCATGTGAGATGCGCTGACTAGGACCTATGGAGACCAACAGTTCTATGGGCTTATAGGACCATATGCAAAACCTTGACTGCATGGGCACTTCCGACGGTGAAGTATGAAGCAGATGCTGTAATCCCTATGGAGCATGCAACACCTGGTCCACGCATGGCAGCACCCGTAGATACGACGGTTCGCGAAACTCGGAAAGAAGGAATCACACAGCCGCTAGAGACAAAACATGAGACTTGAGGAAGAAATCCAACAGGGAAACCTTAGACTTCACGAACTTGAAAAAGAAAGGGTACGGTTAAGAGAGAAAAGTGCTTTGATGGATGTGGAGGTCAAGAAGTTGGAAGACGAGATAAAGGAAGAGTTTCTTACTGAAAAAACTAGGATGGTAAGGCAAGGTGTGTACAATCATACTGCCAAGTTTGAGAACTATCATCGTGAATTGGTTAGTCTGATGCCTTGGCTTGGACCACATATTGCTAAGCGTAGGGACCAGGGTAGCACGTTGCAAATGAGGAAGTGCACAACCATAGAGGGTGGGGATTCTCCAAGAACCGTGATGGAGGACAGGATGGAGCCCCACACGGGTGGTGCGACCACCTGACTAGCCAGGAGAAGGACAGTCTTAGCGCTCCAGGCAGTTGGAAGGGAGTGCGGGACTATAAACTATCCTGTGCGGGAGCTGCACAATGTTGGAGATGCGCGCAGAAGTAGAGAATCACAAGGTCTGTGACTGCACACGAGGGACTATGCTGTCGCGCAGATTGTCTAGAAAGTGTTTGTTGAAGTCACTGTTCATGATGGGATGATCAACTTGAGGCCAAATGGAGTGGGTGGCGGACATTTAAGACATGATTTATGGGCAATATTTGGGAAAATCTACTGCCAAGAAAGCATTAATGAATCGAAATTAGGGGGAACAGTCGAATTTGAATTCAAAAGGCACTATAAAACACAAAGGGCTGCCCAGCAAACAACACTTAGTCATTTGAGAATTGAGCAATTGAACAGAGCCCTGAGCATTGTGAGCCGAGCATTAATTCAGCCCCTGAATTTGCGAGTGACAGATTATAGCCCAGGTACGATGACAGCGACTAAGGATGGTTTAGGAATAGAAGAGGTAACCGCCGGTGAGGCCGCGCAAACCCCAACTGTGGAGGATGTTCTAGAAGGTGCCAGGGTTGTGGCAGAGATCCCCAAATCACTGCGTACGCCAAGACCCAAGAAGGATAAGCAAGCAATGGCTCCCGTACGTGTGTCCCCGAGGAACCCGCTGCACAGCAAACTATCAATGGAAGAGAAGGGGAAAGCTGTCATAATAGAAACAGATGAGGAAGAAGAATATTTGCAGGCCCTTATCATCGTAGAGGAAGAAGATGAAGGCATGGAGGAGGATATTCAACCTACACACTCTGCGACAAAACTGCCCGCATATGTCCCCCCACGAAAAGGGAAGGCCAAAGTACCCAAGGACTTGGATGAAACCAAGAGTTCTCTCCAGACCCCACTCCTCCCAGATGGCCTTGTGTTTAAAGGCCCGGACCTGGGCCGCGTGCCAACCATGAAGTTTAAAGATTGGGACCTCGCTGACGGCGAGAAGTTCCTTCACCTGGAGACCGGGAACCTCATGGAGCAGAGCACCGTGGGGGTGGTGACAACGTTAGAGCCATGGAAATGGCTGTGCAGAGTGGAAAAGGCCGGGCTACTGAACCTGCTATGGGTACCGCATTTCCGCTGTGCCCCAATAGCCATTTTCGTCATCAGGCAGCTACTCTTCCTGGTGCATGATGGATATCTATGGCTGGAGGAGCCTATCCCCATCACAACAGACCTAATTCATCGCATTTCTCGGCTACCATACAAAGGAAAGGACCCCACGACCATATCAGAGGGGAAGGGTAGTGATTTGGCCCTTGCAGAGACCATGAAGACGAAGTGCAAGTTGGAGAAGAAGAAGCGGGGCTACGCCATCTTCGGCATCAAGGACAAAGTGGTACGCATAGCAACCCAAATCTTGGTAAGAAAAGTTATGCGAAAATGCTGCGTAGACGACGTACTGGCATCGATAATCGCATTGGCCGAGTAGTGCGCGGAGGGGGTCTAGTTTAACTGGGCTGAATTCCTCTGCATGGAATTATTGAAGAATTTTTGCGAAGCCCAGGAGCAGGGTAAACATTCCATTATGCGTGGCTGTTTCTATCCATAGCGCTCGTAGTAGGGGAACTGCTGGAGGAGAGTCGATTCCCCACAATTGACAAAGATTTACCAGAGGCCGCGAAGTACGCTTTGCTCTGGGCCATGAAGGATGCAAAAATGATAAGCGCTAGCAAGATCTTCTAGGTGTTCATGGAGATGAACATCTGAATGTCAATCAACCAGAAGCTGCACTTGTCACCCACGATGTACAACAGTCTTCAGAGTTTTGCAGAATTTAAGGCAGACATGCACAACATCTTTATCAGAGTGCGAAAGGACCCGACGAAGCAGTGGACAAAGCTACCTTTTATAGCCACTAATGACACCATTTTCACTATCTTGGAGACATGGCCTCTGGAATGGTGCACCCTAGATCTTGTAGAACTCGAGAGGGCGGAAACATAGAAAGCCTCGGAGCAGAAACAGGCTATAGAAGTAGCCGCAACAACACAGGAAGCCACCGCGAAGGCGAGCAAGGGCCAAGCAACGCCCTAATAGGAGTAGGAGATAGAGGAAGCAGAAAAAACAGAAGGGAGCGTGGACCTAGGGACCGCGTTCACATAGTTGAAGCACCCACACACAATAGAGTGAGTAGGACCGAGGAAGAAGGTCAAGGCCTCGAAACTGGCCATTGACCCGATCACCCTAACTGAGGGTCATCTGCATGACATCGACGAGATAGTGCGCGATGTCACCAATGAGGCTCTTTAGGATTTTATGTAGGAGCACCAGACTGTTGGGGGCCCTCAGAGCACAATTGCAGGAGTTACAAGTGCACCCCCCCTCAGGTGGGTACCCTTTCAACCCACCTCGCAGCAGGATCCTCGGTAGAAGAGTAGATGCTGCGTGCACAGATGGCAAACACAATAGTGTTGTAAGAAGGAGCCCTAGTGACATCAAATGAGGTCGACCGATTTTTGGGTAGCATGATGAAAGGCCTTGGCCTTAATCTGGCTGCCCTTTCGCATGAGACACTATATCTGTTATAGGATGGGATAACGACAGAGCTGCGTGATCCAAGTCCTCAGAAAACAAAAGAAAAACATGGAACAACTCAGCTTACAGCGTGGCAAATTAGTGTCGCAAAATCAACAGTTGGTACAGGTGGTAGGCGACGCTTACCACAGTGTCCCAGAGCTGGCCATCCCAGCAAATCTACCAGTGGAGGTGCGGATCCATAGGTTAGTAGCAGGAGTCTGCGAGGCGAGGGAAGAAACAACAAAGGTTTAGATGGAGCTGAATCTTTAGATCACCGAGCTGCGGTTAAAGGCGCAACCATACACTCCCCCGGAAGTCAGAGAACAACGTGCTAGTGCTATCACAGTGGGACTGGAGGAAATTGGAGGTGCAATGTGAGATTGTACCTACATGTTGGAACAAGCACTTGAGGTCCTCATGATTCTGCAGGAGGACCCCAACATCCAGCGCTTGGAAACAGAAGCACGAGAACTCCAACAGCAATACGACAGTGTCCAAGTAACTGCACAAACAAGAGTCCTCACCCAACGACTTGCGAGGATGCAGAAAGTCAAAGCACTGAAGGAGCAAGTGGACGCGGCATGACACAAGGAGGAAGTTCTCAAAGCACGCGTTCAACCTTGGATCGATGAGGCCTTCACTATCACGTAAAACATTGAAGGAAAGCTGGCACACATACAAGGGATGCACACATTGATACAGAGAAGCACCCCAGACACAGAGGTCTCAGAACAACGAATGCAGTAGATTCAGCAAGCAACAACTCAGTGTGCTACAGACCTCAACACAGTTCGAGAACAGTTGGAGGGACTCTGCACCAAGATCACCGCGCCGACCGAGTGACTCAAGGGCGAGTCACGATGTTTGCGTTGGGGGCTTGTTGGGCATGGCATCCCCCCAAGGCATATTTTAGGGCTTAAAGCCCAAGTTTTTACCCGATATTGTTGTAAAGAGTCCGCGAATTGTGGGCGCAGAGCATGAAATGTATGATAGAGTCACAGGGTTATTCGCCCTAGTTTTGTAATGTAATGTCGGCCTACCCATGGTCCACGGACCATGGGATTATATAAATAGAGCGTGGCTCCAAGTGTAAAAGAAAAGGAAGGAGAGAAAAGTAGAAGTGAAGAGTAAGAATCTAAGTGTCTAAGGGTGTCTTGGGTCATAGGGTAGGAGAAGGCTCTGCAGCTGAGTGCGTAGAGGCCTAGTAGTTCGCAGCTGAGTGCGTGGACCCCTGCAACTGAGTGTGCAGTGCGGAGTCACGTCTGTAACCGAGGAAGAAAATAATAAAGAGAAGTTTGTCTTAATTCTGTGTATCTGTTCTTGGGTTATTGCATGTTGATATAAATTGTGGATATACTGTTTTTTCACTGTGCTCACCTGTATGTGTTAACGCTCGAATTTGGCCCAGGTTGAGGAAGGCAAAACTCAAGGCAACATCAAACCACGCTCAGCCTCGTAGCTAGCCCTACGAGGACAGGAGAGGGCTCTCTCTGGGTCAATCTCGGAAAAATATAATCAATGAGGCTCGAGATGACTGAAATTGTAACTAATCTTAGGCTAGGTATTAAGTGCAGAGGTTTAAAGGTGATTTTTTTGGGGTTTTTGTTGAATCAAAGGGAAAGGCAATTTTTGGTGCGGGGATGAGACACAGTTTCTGCAGAGGTCTGATTGGAGCAAGGTAGGAAATTGTTTGATGCCTTAAAAGCTAATGAGGTGAGTAGATCAGACAGGTGAGGAGCTAAGGAGAGCAAGGAAACCTCAAGAATTCTCCTTAAACAGATGAAAACATAGGAGATCAAACAAACTTAAAGGCAGAGCATTACAGATTATGAATTCTACCTTAACACTTCATTTGTTCAATTGCAGAAGATGAGAGAAGGAAAATGATACACATAACAACTTACAAGTACTGAAAGAAGCACACCATCAAGACATAAAGCCACATGAATTCCAAACAGTGCTGCAAAACCCTGGTCTTTCCTTTGCCAAAACGCTGAAGTAAAATGTACAATAGAGTCTCAAAACCTTTTCCCCAAGAGTCCAACCATGAAAATGACTAAGAAAATACATAATATAGGCAAGCCAACCCATTCCCTTGCCTCTAGGGGTCGAGCTCATCATCCTAGGAGTTGTTTCAACCAGTTCTAAACAAAGCATTACAATCTAGGCAGTCAAAACAACTTGCCTCTATAAGGTAGGAAACTGATTCATTCATTTAATTTTCACTTTTTAGTGAATGAATCTTCTAGAACAAGTAATAAAGTGCCAAAATTACATCATGTTTCATTAATTACATCAAGAGGAGTGAAAAAAAATCACATCACAAGTCAAAACTGGTCAAACTGGCTTCGCTTCCTGAGGTGAAGATGAAAATTGTGCCAAAAAACACTATGCGCTGCGCGCCTGAGCCCTATGCGCCACGCGCCTTTCCACCTGTTTTTGGGGCACTTACCGGCATCCAAATTGAGCTCAGGTTGGCTTGTTGGAAATCCCTGGATGTCTACTTTCCAACCCAAGTGGAATTTTCCAATTTGGTGTCCATTTTCCCCTCCAAAAGTGCATTCTCCCGGAAGTACTTCCTGCTGGTGCAAAAGGTGGCTGAAAGGTGATTTTCATGGTGTTTTTGAGCCTTTTGGTTACCTAGAACTTGATGAAATGCTTTGGCCATAGCTTAGCATGTATATTTCATCATGACAAATCCAACACTACAAGCCATTTGTGATTTGGACCTCCCAATCTTATGGGTCGCGCGGCGCGCTACGCGTTGAGCCAAAAAACCTGTTTTTTAAACAAAACTTTTAAAATTGACAAAATTTTCCCCAAACTTGTTGAAATTTGGGCTGGGGGTCCCCAATCAAGTACCATGTTCAGCCAAAGAATCTTCGGCCAAGATTCGAAGTCTATCCTCCCTTTTTCGACATTTTAGTGCCCTTCTGGTACATGGAGTTCTGTGGTAGAATCACCGTCATAATCCTGCTCATAAGCTGACTCGGTCTCTGACATGTCTTTGAAAACAAGATAGCTTGGATGATTTAAGAACTGAAATTTTTGAAGATTTTTACAAAAATGAGATGACGACTTATCTTCAAAACAGAGTTTTGAAGAAAAGTCCTAATTTATTTGTATAATGATAAAATTATTGAAGTAACCACCTATCGAGGACATCCCTCTGGCCTGCTGGTCTTCTTAGACTTTGCAAAACAAGACTGACTCAAACCCAAGACCTAATGACCAAGAACCATTGTTATGACCCAGAAATTTGAAACAGGACTATACATGACCTTTGAAGACTTGTTTTTATGAATAGACCTGAACCAGCAGTGCCAAGCACGAGGGGAATGAGTAACACAAACCATTCCGTCAGAGTTATGGCATGCCTAACGAAATGCAACTAATCGAAACTGATGGGACACCTAAACATGAAATGCAAAAAAGAGCTTTGATCTCTGACGGAGGGATAACTAGACCGACTCTAACATTGGCTCCAATGGGGATGGTAGCTCCTTGGAGGTGCCAAGAACCACAAATCTTTGGGAGAGCAGATAGTGCCTCCATCCATTGGGCAATGGAGTCCATTATTTCGGCAAACGACACAAGACTTTGACTTATTTATTGACTAAAACCTGACTCAAGCCGACACAATTATGAAACCAACATGACTGAAAACTGACTCACAAATGACTCATGACTGACTTAACTAAAACAAAAACTTACAAAGCTTATTGAAGGGTAGCAGTTCATCAAGATTTGAAATCATGATGACAACCACCTACATACTAATGAAATATGTAGAATCATGTATAATTGGCTTTCCAATGTAACCAATCAAGTAGAAGGCTTCTTGACTGATTTCCCAGATCAGATCTGCTGGTCAACAATACAAACTAATAACTGGGCATCCAAAAACAGAGCTGACCATGATCTCCTTCATCACTGAACACTGCAATAATCACTTTCACTGCTGACTGCAACAAATCTGCCATTGGATCCTGAAAAACATGAAGATTTACCTGCTGTTGAAGAAGTTGTCTTTCTCTTCTGATTCTAATCTGTCTTTATCATGTACTTCAATAAAAGTATGCTCTTGGGCTTCAAAAAACTCTGAACAGGTAGATGAGCAGATCTCCTCTTGTAAAAACATTTCAACACATGAAACATATGAAGAATCTGAAAGGTAATCCTGTATGCTCTGACCTTCTGTAGCTTGAATGAAGATTTCATCTTGCTGTTCATGAACTGACTGAATTAACTCCTCATGCAGGGTCTGTTCTGATGGCATGAGAACATTTGGATCAAAAACTCTGTCTATGATCTCAACAACAAAACCCTCCTTTTCAGGATTCAGCACAAGGTATGCTTGGTCATCACAATCTGAATCTAGAACTGAAGTAGCTGTCCTAACATTATCATATTTTGCAATCCGCATGCTGTCTTCTTCTGTGGGCAGATCTGAAACAAGCTCTTCTCTTTCATCAATTTCAGCCATATAGAAAATTTCAACCTATCTATAAAGCTGCTTACAGGACTGTCATCCTTTTTAGAAGAGGAAGAAGGTCCACCATCACCTTCTTGACCATGTGCACACTGCAGATCTGCGTTAACTTGAGCTGGAACAAGACCTCTCAAAAGTAGATCTATCTCATCTTCAGATAGAGGAGATAATACCTTTTGTTTTCTTTTGTTCAAACAGTGATTGTCTTCATTGATTTCAAGTGAAGGAGTATACAGATTTTCCTCATATTGTTGATCCATTTCATGCAATTCCTGTTGACTGTCAAGATGCGAAATTGTTTCATTTTCCACCGTACTAAGATCTTGGTCCTGCTGCAAATTTTCATGATCGTCTTGATGGGTATCCACTAGGTTCTCTTCATGTTGCTGAAATAGATTCTCATACAGAGCCTCCATGATCTCATCATCCATAAAATTATCATCTTCATAATATTTCTCAAGGCTTTCAATAAAAGTAGAAGCATGTTTGCAACAGTCATGAACTAAATTTAATGATGGATAAGATGCTTGATATCTTTCAATGAAAAAGGCATGAAAATCCTTTAAACAGTAAATACAGGCCAACAACAAATTTTCATACCAAGATTGGGCTTCACCTTCCAGAGTGGCCAGGGATATCTTCATCAAGCAATCTTCAGGAAAACCCACCTTCAACTTGCGAATATGCATATGAAATCTAACTAGATGTAAAGCAGCATCCTTCTTACCATCATCATTAAATGTAGGCAGATTCCTTGACCAATCTACCTTGGGCATCTTATTCGGAAAACCTGGAATGTGATCTCGGCTCATGGGAGCATATCTTCTTGTGATTCGGTCCATCTTGAAAATCTCACAGCTACTGATCTCCCTGCAGTGAAGTCACCATGAAGCATTGATTTCTGAATTTGTCAGTGAATGAAGTCGCCAGGTGAATGATTTCAGCCTTCTTATGCCTGATCGTTTTCCACCATCAACAATCAGATATGAATTTGATACATGTACTGGGGTAATTAACAAGTTATATGTCACGTTTACAAGCTAGACCGGAGATTGACTGAAGCAGCGTTTATCTACTTCCGCTAATGCAAAGTAAAAGCGTTTCGAAGGCTACTTGGCTAATCTTCAAGCTCCGTCTGTAACTTATAAAACAAATGACATCAACAAGAAAACCATGTTCTCCCCAGTATGGTCGCCACTATGTTAACGCTCGAATTTGCCCCAGGCTGAGGAAGGCAAAACTCAAGGCAACATCAAACCACGCTCAGCCTCGTAGCTAGCCCTACGAGGACAGGAGAGGGCTCTCTCCGGGTCAATCTCGGAAAAATATAATCAATGAGGCTCGAGATGACTGAAATTGTAACTAATCTTAGGCTAGGTATTAAGTGCAGAGGTTTAAAGGTGATTTTTTTGGGGTTTTTGTTGAATCAAAGGGAAAGGCAATTTTTGGTGCGGGGATGAGACACAGTTTCTGCAGAGGTCTGATTGGAGCAAGGTAGGCAATTGTTTGATGCCTTAAAAGCTAATGAGGTGAGTAGATCAGAGAGGTGAGGAGCTAAGGAGAGCAAGGAAACCTCAAGAATTCTCCTTAAACATATGAAAACATAGGAGATCAAACAAACTTAAAGGCAGAGCATTACAAATTATGAATTCTACCTTAACACTTCATTTGTTCAATTGCAGAAGATGAGAGAAGGAAAATGATACACATAACAACTTACAAGTACTAAAAGAAGCACAACATCAAGACATAAAGCCACATGAATTCCAAACAGTGCTGCAAAACCCTGGTCTTTCCTTTGCCAAAATGCTGAAGTAAAATGTACAATAGAGTCTCAAAACCTTTTCCCCAAGAGTCCAACCATGAAAATGACTAAGAAAATACATAATATAGGCAAGTCAACCCATTCCCTTGCCTCTAGGGGTCGAGCTCATCATCCTAGGAGTTGTTTCAACCAATTCTAAACAAAGCACTACAAGCTAGGCAATCAAAAAAACTTGCCTCTATAAGGTAGGAAACTGATTCATTCATTTAATTTTCACTTTTTAGTGAATGAATCTTCTAGAACAAGTAATAAAGTGCCAAAATTACATCATGTTTCATTAATTACATCAAGAGGAGTGAAAAAATCACATCACAAGTCAAAACTGGTCAAACTGGCTTCGTTTCCTGAGCTGAAGATGAAAATTGTGCCAAAAAACCCTGTGTGCCGCGCGCCTGAGCCCTATGCGCCGCATGACTTTCCACCTATTTTTGGGGCACTTCCCGACATCCAAATTGAGCTCAGGTTGGCTTGTTGGAAATCCCTGGATGTCTACTTTCCAACCCAAGTGGAATTTTCCAATTTGGTGTCCATTTGCCCCTCCAAAAGTGCATTCTCTTGGAAGTACTTCCTGCTGGTGCAAAAGGTGGCAGAAAGGTGATTTTCATGGTGTTTTTGAGCCTTTTGGTTACCCAGAACTTGATGAAATGCTTTGGCCATAGCTTAGCATGTATATTTCGTCATGAAAAATCCAACACTACAAGCCATTTGTGATTTGGACCTCCCAATCTTATGGGTCGCGCGCGGCGTGCTACTCGTTGAGCCAAAAAACTTGTTTTTTAAACAAAAATTTCAAAATTGACAAAATTTTCCCCAAACTTGTTGAAATTTGGGCGGGGGGTCCCCAATCAAGTACCATGTTTAGCCAAAGAAGCTTCAGCCAATATTCGAAGTCTATCCTCCCTTTTTCGACATTTTAGTGCCCTTCTGGTACATGCAGTTCTGTGGTAGAATCGCCGTCATAATCCTGCGCATAAGCTGACTCGGTCTCTCACATGTCTTTGAAAACAAGATAGCTGGAATATAGATGTTGATGTATAAACTGTGTGTACAATTGCTTGTAAACTGTTCTTTTGCTCTAAAAATGCTGTGACCAAGGGGACACAAATGCACAAGGGAATATTAGGAAAAGGGAAACATTAGGGAATTAGCGAATTTGGAAATAAAAACAAGGGACTTAGAGAAGGGAAGGGAAATGATAAGGATAATGTGTTTTGTAATAGAGGTGAGGGACTAGGATTTTGAAGGATTATAGTGTAGGATGAAGGAGGGAATTAATGGGGAGAATAAGGGTGAATTTGGGAATGGGAAATAAAGGGAAAGGGAGAAATAATGACAACCTTGGTTACACTCTATTTTTGAAACCCTTACAGCAATTTTTTGCATTCAAACCCTACAACAATTTCATTGACAAGGAGGGCTTTCCACTTGGATTTCAAAGGCAAACATATCATGAAACATTACATTTATCTTTCAAAAACCAAGCACAAGTGATAGATGTGAGCCTACCTGCAATTTTGTGCGGAGAGGAGGCGAGTTCATGCACTTCTAACCAAATTTCGGGCTTAAAACCCCAGTGCGCCGCGCGCCTTACCCAACGCGTCGCGTGCCTCTGATGCGCCGCGCGCGTGTATTTTTGCACTGCAATTTCTTGCCTGATGCGCCGCGCGCGTGTATTTTTGCACTGCAATTTCTTGCCTGATGCGCCGCGCGCTCCTGATGCGTCGCGCGCCTAATCCAACGCGTCGCGCGCCCCTGAAACTGCTCCAACTTCCTTACAAATTCACAACTTCGCTTTGGAACGATGCTCTTCACTCTTGGCATGCAAAATGAGTTGAAAATGTCATGAAATATCTTTATAAAGACTCCCTTTTGATTTTTGCTTGGTCCATGACCCATTTTGTAATGTTTTGTCGTTGACACTTTTTCAGGATTAATAGACTTCTGACCTTTTTGGTTTCCTCCTTAAATTTGGTTGAAATAATGATTTTCTTTGCAATTCTTTGCAGGGATAGCTGTGATATGATCTGGAAAAGGAGACCAAGGCTGCGCTTGGACGATTCAAGAACTGAAATTTTTGAAGATTTTTACAAAAATGAGATGACGACTTATCTTCAAAACAGAGTTTTGAAGAAAAGTCCTAATTTATCTGTATAATGATAAAATTATTGAAGTAACCACCTATCGAGGACATCCCTCTGGCCTGCTGGTCTTCTTAGACTTTTCAAAACAAGACTGACTCAAACCCAAGACCTAATGACCAAGAACCATTGTTATGACCCAGAAATTTGAAACAGGACTGTACATGACCTTTGAAGACTTGTTTTTATGAATAGACCTGAACCAGCAGTGCCAAGCACGAGGGGAATGAGTAACACAAACCATTCCGTCAGAGTTATGGCATGCCTAACGAAATGCAACTAATCGTAACTGATGGGACACCTAAACATGAAATGCAAAAAAGAGCTTTGATCTCTGACGAAGGGATAACTAGACCGACTCTAACAGTATGAATGGTTTATATTGTTAAGTATAACTTAAAGCATGCAAGTAGACTAAGATAATCAACTAACATTGGAATATCAGTAAGGACTTGGGTAATAACAGCATTCGGCCCTTGAGTAGGGCTGCGCAAAGGCAACATCTCAGACTGCGAGGTGTGGGAAAGTGTACGTAGCGACGTGCGCGCAAGGTTGAACTGCAGACCACTTGAACTCATCAGACCTCTCCAGGGTGCGGAAACTTGGTTCTAGCACCCTCCCATACTAATTTGAGTGAGACCTCAGTCCACGCTCCACGGACTGTTGTCGAAAGGCCAGTGGCACTGAAATTTGTTTGGCTAAATCACCTCTGAACCCGGGTCAGGCCCCAATAAGACAACACTAGATAGACATTACTTCTTTGAAGATTATCATTATTGTTAAAAGAATATTTTTTTAATATGTATACAACCTATTATGAAGAAGGGTAGTTTTGTAGATTGATGACCTTATTATGGATATGTCCTTGGTTGAAGTGCATATGTACCTATGTTCTTTTCCACAATATTGAATCTGTAGAATTCAATGTGCACATCATGGTCACCACCAAACTATATTTTTAGTTCTTTTCCACAATATTGAATCTTTGTAGAATTCAATGTAATTTGATTATGACATCATATAATCAATGACAACTGTAACACCACAACTCTTCGTTAAGCCAATTCTATAAGGAAGTGTTGAAACCAAATGGCTTGAGTTTTAGCATTAACTACACCTCTGTAATTGCCCTTTTCCAATGACAAAAGAATAGCGGAATGCTTTTAGTTGAACCAACATATATGTTTGGGTCATTGCTTTTGAACATGACATACTGGAAACAGAGAAGGAGAACAAAGAGAACATGCAAGACATGTTGGAAAGATTCCTTATCTAGATCCACTCTGCCTTGTCAACATGCTTTCACAAGAATGCCATCTCCAATTAGAATGGGAGGGTTGGTGCAATGTTCCAAAGAGGCGAAAATATCTTATGAAATAGCCATATGATGCGAGGCTTCAAAATCTAAAATACATGTATTAGGCGAGGATGAATAACAACCAAAGCATGGCCTTTAAATCAATCTTTTGGTGTCTTAGCTCGAGGTTTTTTCTTAACATTTTATTAAATGCAAATATCAAAGATTATTTCAATGAAGAGTTTGTGCCATTAAATCAATTGCATGAACTTTCTAAATGACATCCTCTATTGCAATAACTTCATTTGGATTTCTCCTTCTTTGTTTTTCCTACCTTGGAGTTAGAAGACTTTGACGAGCCTCATAATTGGCTTATTATTACAACCCCTTTTCTCTATTCTTGATTCCTTTTCACTGACTCCGTATTAGTTCATTTTAATACATATATATGGGATTTAGAAAAAGTGTTTTCCATTACATTTCCTTAGTATTTTATGTGAATTTATGATTGACCATTGGAAAAAGATCATATGTGTATTTATATTTGAGTTAATATGCAAGGATGAAGTGTCAATAAGGTTGTTGTGTAGGTTGTAGTGCCACCACAGGGTGTATCTTGCTCACAATTGCTATTACTCAGTTGTTGCAACTCTAGTGATGTAACTTGTTGCAACTTTGGTACCACAACTCATTTCTAGAACACTGGATTTGTGAGCCAACACCAAAATTGTCAGATATTTTTGTAACAATTATGGATCTATACAACAATAATGTTCATCCAAGAAAATCAAATATATGGAAATAATTTCCAAATACAAGATAGAATATTAGTTTGAGTGGTCAACCAAGAATCTTGGAATTCTTGGGCAAAAGATTTTGGAGTCATTTATTAATTGCTAATTGTTAGCAAAAGATATTGGACTTATTCATTAATTACTAATTATTTGCAAGGATTATGGAAACCATTTATTATTTAGGAAATTGTTGTAACCACTATGGATTTATTAAATCCATAACTTGCTTTATTTAGATATTTGTTATTTATAGTTTCCATTAAATTTATGTATAAAATAGAGAACTCTCTCCATTATTTATGGAGAACTCCAAGAGCAATCTCTAAATGATAATGTAATAATTTAATTATTGAACTTTTATTGTAATTGTAGTTTATCATTTTCACATTGTATGATTTGATTAATTAATTTAATTTATTTCCTTTGCATATATATGGAATATTGATTTCTTTTAATTAGCTTAGTTAATTTAATTAATTCATTTTATCAATGTAACAAATATTTCCAAGTGGATATTAGTGGCCACTCGCCTATTCCATTTGGACTCACAACATTGTTTTCTATCAATTTCTTATTTTTCAACATAATTTCCTATTTCAACAGTTTTCCTTTTTGGCAGTTTTCGGGTCTTGAACTTTTGAACCCATTATGAGTCCATAATCAGTGTTTTTTGGGGAGATGGGAAAACATGGATTAAAGATCCATGCTTGTAGTTGAACCTTGCCAACGGGTTATTGTGCATGCTAAACTGAGATCGTATGCCAAAGTTACGACCCCGAGAAGTTGATGTTCCAACTAACCCCATAAGGGCCCATAGATTTTGGCGCTTCATCTCCTAGGGTTAGTTTTTTGGATGTTTAGGGTTTCTCATTGTTTCTCCATGATAAAAATGCCTCTAAGTCTCATTATAACATAGTTCAAAAGGCATGTAGCAGCCACATCTCTTCTCAAAGATAAGCTACCATTGCCTGAACTAGTTTGATTTCATTTTGTACGTAAAAATTTTCAACATTTTCTATTTATTAATTGAAATTCAGTTTCACTCTATCTCCGTGTTTCTAGTTTAAAATTGTATTTCATTTCTTTCCTTCATAAATCCAGATCAGTTGTATCAAAGCAGTCTTCTCTTTCTCTAATTTTCTGTGCATGTCCCCAACGAGGTCGGGGTATAAGGAATTATGACTTGAATTTCTTGAGCCCTTGGGAGACTAGCCTCGTTGACCCTGACGAATTCCCATGCAGATGAAAAGAAAGATGAGGGAGTAGGAGATCCTATCAAATTGTTGCTCAAAGAAGCCCTCAAGTGACAAATGAATGAGATGATGGATACTTTTTCCTAGATCATTTGGCAGATACTAATGGGAGACACATCTTCATCCAGTGGTCACTTTAGAGGTGCCACCCCCTTTAAGGTGCAAGTTAATTTTGACATTCCTATATTTAAAGGCCTGGTTGGTGCAAATTCTTTAGATAGATGGTTAAATCTACTAGAAGGATATCTGTCTGTCCATAATTTTTTCGGCAGAGAAAATATTACTTTTTCACTTCTCAAGGTCGGACCCCTATGTCAAGGATTGGTAGGAAACTTACTATGAGCAAAGGGTCGAGGAGGAATCCTCACTATTTTTAGTTGCACCGTCTTAGGAATCTTTCTAAAATATTATTAAGGAACAATATTGCCCTATTGGGAGCTATGAAGACAAGTACATAAAATGGACCACGCTATGATAGGAAAGGGACTAAGAAGTTTAGAAGTTCACAAATATCTTTCATACCGTACGCACAAAGATGGGTATCAAGGACTTTGAGTGAAATTTAGTGCTCAGGTACCATGTCTGTCTTCACAAATACATCCAGGAAAAAATGGAGTTATTAGACATCTCCTCGCTTGGTTCAACATATTGATATGTTGTTAAGATCGAGCATAAATTTAAATAGAAGAAGTGAGACTTTGATTTGGCGAATCCAAAGCAGGGAAAGGTGATCTAGGTGGCTCTAGAGAGACACGCCAGACAAAGAGGGTTATGAACACTCAAAAATCAAAATGATCAAAATGATGTTGAACCAGGACCAGAGCGTAGATCTCGTCTTCTTGATCGCGGAAGTGTGAACGGTTCGTCAATCCGAGTCCGGATGATGAAGTTATCACGAAAAGAGTTGCCTTGGTTCCTTTGAAAAAAGGAGGTTTTTCTCATAAAAATGGGGTTTAAGCCTTTATAAGGAAAATCACAATCGGAGGCAGGGCAATGGCCGATATCGGCGCTATATAGGTAGCGATCGACGATATCAGTGCTTGCGAATTGGCGATGGAGTGTCGGATCGGCGGATCGGGTCGGCGGAACCCAAAGGCCAAGGACCAGTGCCCTTGGATATCAGCGAATGCAATTAGCGATCGCTGACATCAGCGTCAGCGGATGCCAAAGGAAGAACCTCGGGCGGATTCAATCACGACTGGTGATATAGCGCGGATTCGATCGATTTATAGGTCCGATTTTATAAAATTTGAGATCCAAACTTTCAAAATTTTCAATGTTTTCTAGTGTTTTTCAGGTTTTTGTATTATCGCTTTAAAACAATAAAAGGCTATTTTTTAAAGGTTGTTGTGCCCGCTAATTGTTCTATACAAACGACTTCTATTCTTAAGCAACAGACCTCCGAGTTTGAAGCATCCTTGTCCCAAATGTGTTATAAAACACGATGGGCGACAGAGAGAGCCAAGGCTAGAGGAGGGAGAGAACCTGCATGCTAGAGAGTGCCCAAGAGCCCGAAAGCCTGTGCTAGAGTGCTAAGAGCATGGATGCAAAGAGCCGAGAGCGGAAAAAGGCTGCGTAACTGAGGGCGAGGGCAGTATAACAGAGAGCCTGAGAGACTGCGTGGAGAGAAGCCCGAGAGCCTGAGTACGCAGAAAAGCATGAAGCCATAGTAGCACTTCAAATCCATAGAACCGCAGAGCTATAGAGAAGCATGGAAGCCAGAGCTGCGCTTGAGATGTGTAGAGCCATAGAGCTTGAACTTCAGGCAGATCGCGAAGCTGCAGTGACATAAGCCAGAGCACTACAGAGCCAGATAGCAAGCAAACTACATAGCTGAGAGTCTAGAGCAGTTCTTCTTTTTATGATCGATTCTTCTCTTCATGATCGATTATGCTTATTTTGATTGATTATTCTCTGTGATCGATTCTTCTTGCAATCGATGCTGTGAAATCAATGTTTAAGCAAGTTTCTTCAAATGTCCACATTCTTGTGCGAGCAGCCATCTTCTTTCGCCGATGCCTTGAGATTGATGGTCTGAGCAGCTTCAGCAGCCAGACATCCACTTCTTCAGATGGCCCGTGGTGTGAGGTATATGGTTATTGTCCATGTACTTCTTCTTTTACATTAGGCTGCATGGATCCTTGATTGATATTGATGCAGGATCTTATTTATTATCTGTTGTCATGATTCCTTGCTGATTTGATGTGGAATCTTCTATATGATGTACTTGCTGTCATAACTCTTCATGTTATGCTTTGAGATCCCTTATTGTATGTTGTTGGGATACTCTTGTTTATTACATGTCGTCATGCATGTGTTTTGTTTTGACATCCCTTTTGTGCCATGTTGGCAGGATGCTCACCATGCATGTTTTTGTGTCATACTGATAGGAGTTTGATTGGGAGTTCCAAGTTGTGGGATATCTCTTAGAGCCACTCCTGCGTGAGGGCATTTTTCCTTGTATGATCGAGACATCATCTCTGTGTACATCACCATTATTGATAGCATTTAATGCAATGACCTACACCATCTTGACACTGGGGCCTGGAGACGTAGTCCCTCCTGGACGAACTCCTTTATCAACGGGTTTTGTTTTCATGTGGTGATGATTATTATGTTCCTCTTCTTTATAATCTGCAGCTGTATTTATTAATGTTATTTTAAAATGAAATTTTAACACATCACAAAAGTAAATGTCTTGGAAAGGTCCTTCTTCACACCCAAACTTGGATCAAAAGGACACCCCCAAACCACAAAAAAAAGGATAGAGCCAAGGTGGAATGATGTAAGACAACATGTCAAAGCCACAAGCAAAGAATAGAAATGGGAAGACAAAAAAAGACACAGGAAAGTGGTGTGAGTTCCACAAGATCCCCACTCAATACATAAATAAATGTCGTGAAAAGTAGTCACTAATGGTCGAGCTTAAGGACTCACAGTGAAACAAATGTTCTGACTCTGAACCAAAACCTAAAAAGGGGAAAAAATAATTGATTCACAACCTAATGGTGCCATTACCATCACTAAGGTCAGGAAAAGTGAGTCTGAAGATCCAGAGGAGAGTGAGTGTCTTTTCTACTCATAAATGTGGGTGAAGGGTGGTCTGCTGCAATTCATTATAGATAGTTGGAGTCAAAATAACCTCATATCATCAGAGGTTGTTAAGTGGTTGGGCTTGCCGACAACACCACACCCGTAGCCATACACCATCGGGTGGCTCCAACAAGGGGCGAGATCTCTATGTTAGCCAACAATGTCGCTTGCCTTACAACATCAAGCCTTTCATGGATGAGTTATTGTGTGATGTTTCTCCCATTGAAGTTTGTGATGTTTTATTAGGCCAACCACACTTTTGGAGGCATCACCCTATGTATGAGTCCAAACCTTATACTGATATCATTAATTTGGGTAGGAAACTATACAGGATACTGGAGGTAGCCCTGCCTACCACCATTTCTTTGATCTTTGTTAAGTAATGCAGTGAGATCATCTCTAAGACTGGGAAATTTTTTTCTTCCTAATTCGCTCTCAAAGTAAGGGGAGGATCATGGTCACATCCATGGCCTATAGAAATGGATCCTCCACACAACAGAAGCAAGTGAATAAGGTTGTGGAAGAGTACAAAGACATCTTCTCATCACCCACGGGGCTATCTTTGCACTTTCAGGTCAAGAATTCGATTGATTTAACCAATGTACATCTACCTAATGGGCCACTGCTATGCACTTCACCCCTAATAGATCTCACAAAGCTACAATTATTTTCTCAATGAAGGTCTTTGTGAATATGTCTATTAAATGTTCTAAGAAGGATTGTATTGTAGATTGATGCAAACCTCATCATGGATATATCCTTAGATGAAGTGCATGTGTACCTCTATATGTTTGGTTCTTTGCCACTATATTAAATATCTATAGAACTCCAATGCACTATGATTATCACACAAGTAAACATTCGGTCAATGAAACTATACACCAAACTTTGTAAAGAAGTGCTACAACTAGATGGCTTGAGTTGTAGCATTGATTACACCTTTGTATTTTCCCTCTACTGATGACAAACCAATGGCAAATTGATTTTTGGTGGACCAAAATATAGGGTCAAACCCTCGATTGAGAACATGGAAGACATACTGGAAATGAACATGCAAGACATTATGGGAACATTAATTATCTAGATCCACTTTTTCTTGTCCTGATACTATCACATGAGTGTCATCTACCATTAAAATGGGAGGATAGACACAAGGTTCCAAAAATGATAATATATATTGTTAAGTAGCCATATTTGTGAGGCTTCAAAATCTTAAATCCATGTGTTAGGTGAGGAAGAAATAACAACCAAAGAATGGCCTTTAAATTGATTTTTTAGTGGTTTATCTCTAGGACTTTTCTTGATATTTTATGGGATGCGATATTCAAGATTATTTCAGAAAAGAGCTTGTGCAATTATATCGATATTGTTGGGACCCAAAAAAAAGTTGAATTTTTTTGGTATAGGTAGGATTGCGCAGTAGGAACAAGGGGTGCAAAAAGGGTAAGACAATGCATAACAGAGGGTTGGCGCAAGAAGTAGTAGCATATCATAGGGATGGCACAAGGAGAAGGAGAAAAACATAGGTTTGGTGCAAGGATTGGGACACAATGAAGGCAGACGCCATGTGACAGTAGGAGGACAATGACAAATGGAATAAGGAGACTTATGCGGAGGATAACATCCGTTAAGATTTTGCAGATGGAGGAGATGGCCAAGGAGGTCATGGATACTAAGTGGTTGCAAATATTTTGAGATTGGAAGTAATAGGCAGAGTGGATTCGAGACCAAGTAAGAGATATTTTTGGACAACTATACCATGCATGGGATAGCTCAGCAGGAACCAGGAAAATATTTCAACGGCCTGAGAGGTAGTTGGGCGGAATGGGTGGGAAGGAAGGAGACTTCGAGAAAGGCTTCTGAGCATTATAAAAGGGCTAGTCCAAGACCGAGGGTGGGTTGGTTGATGAGTCATGACCATTAGTTGGCTATTGGTTATCTGTTAATAGTTGGTGTTTTGTAAGTCAAGTCAGAGTCAGTTTGTGCACCAAGTTTTCGGTTAGTATGGTTGGAGACTACATTTCGGTCTATCGTTGATCATCCGCGCTATTGTAACTAGTGTTAGTTCTAGAATATATTAAGGTTGTTACGGGAAAGTCCTCTATTATGTATTGTTAGTATTGCAAATGGTTGCAAATCTTGATAATCTGAGATGTGTACTCTGGATATTTCTACCCTCGTTGGATGATATATATATATATAAGAGATGGTGTTATGGTAATTACTATACTTCTCTTATGGTTGTAAACTGTTTAATGGATGAGCTTGGCGTTTTTTTTTTGCATAACTATGTGAACGTATTAATGGATGTTACAATTGTATGAAGGTATTATATATATGTGAATCAAACACGGATCGACCTATCTTTTGTTGCGGGCTTGCATCGTAATTAAAGGGTTTTGGCTCTGTTAATTAGTTCCAATTCTCATCTTGAAGTTATGCTTTGTTGTGGTAGCTTATAGTGATGATGTGTTTCAATATGGTTTGGTAGCATTGTAGCTATTGAGCCCGGTCGAGTAAGAACAAGTGTCGTTTGTTTGTTGCTGTTAGAAGTGTCGGTCAGTGTGACCCACCAATGGCAGTTGTATAATAGTTTCACGCATGTCAACGTGCAAAAGGCTCACTGGGTTCAGTTACACTACACATGGCCATGCCAGGTCTACACAGTGGTAAGGGGAATTGATGTCTATCCTTATGCATAGTGCGTAGAAGCAACAAGGTAGGGTAGTATATGTTGGTTAGGAATCACGCATCACAACTTCAAGGCAATCTTGCCAGACTACGGAAACCTGGTTCTGACAGTGACCCATTAGCATCTTGGGTGAGACTTCACTTACTCTATGAGTGTTGTCGAAAGGGCTGATGCTAAACAAGTCTTTGTTGGCCACCGTGTCACAAATACCAGGTCTGTTAGTATCCCACACACCAACAAATACCCTTATTCATGCTTGAATGTTTTAGATGATATCCTCTGTTCCTCCTTTGATTTTATTCCTTTGGAGTTACAAGACTCCTGACTAGACTGAAGGTTTCTTCCTTGATCAGGTTCCTTTTGCTTGTATTTATTGTTTGTCTTGCTACTTTCATGTACTAAAAGTGCATGGGCCTTGGAATTCTTAAGAGCACCCATTTTTATGAGTTTATCTTGCTCCTATATGAGCAATTGAATTAATGCATCCAAAGGGGCATTTTTTATGTTGCCCCCATTGTTAGCTTTGAAATATGAAAGAAAGGAAAAAAGACCGAGTACTTAGGACCCAACATTGAGAGAATAGAGAGGATTAGCTATTCCTCTTTCTTGTCTATTCCACATGCCTTGATTTGTAGTAGCAAAGATTTGCTTGGTATGAGTTCATTCTCTAACTGTTGTACTCGTAGTTCATCTTGTTTCCCTTTAGACCATTCAGTGTGGTTTATACTTTGTTTGGTGTGGAAGCAAATTCTACATGGTAGAGTAGATCCGAAGATATTGACAAACACAATAGCCTAAATGTTTCTTCCATCTTATTAAAACACTTTTCTTTCTCAACTAGGGAATTAAGCTATGGTTTGGTTCCCATTGTAATCCTATAGAATCATTTGCTATTCAGTATAAGGATAATTCCATTCAAAATGATTGAATGGTGTGAGGATCACTAATGGGGGATGCTCCTCGTTCTTGTGGACTCCAATCATACGTCACTTGTAATAATATTATGTGCTTCTCCATACAAGCTCCTCTTGTGCTTTGATGCCATGTAAAATTGTTGAATAATTTGCACATAAGATCTAGTTGGAAAGAAGAAACAACAATTCATGAGCTTGAGACCAAAGAGAATGAATGAATTCAAATAGATTCAAAGAATGAATGAATTACATATAAATAATACTAGT
The DNA here is from genome assembly GCA_031772625.1 of Pinus tabuliformis. Taxonomy (NCBI): domain Eukaryota; kingdom Viridiplantae; phylum Streptophyta; class Pinopsida; order Pinales; family Pinaceae; genus Pinus; species Pinus tabuliformis. The sequence continues at coordinate 1,126,104,331 of CM062811.1, read as the reverse complement.
GCAGACTAGGTTGAGCTTCTAGTACATGCACATAGGTAAACACTAATTAACAACTCCTATCATTAGTAAACAATCCCTTAGTCAGTAGGTTAACTGACTATGCAATGGAGTTAGTTAACTATCCATGCAAAAGTGAAGAACTCCAATATTCATGCATAGCCATGCATGAGTGGAGTGATGAGCTAGTGGTGCATGTAGAATAGCCATGCATATGTGTGCATGCATAGCAATGCATGAGTGGAATGATGAGCTAGTAGTGTGTGCAGAACTGGAAACCACTTGAGTAATTGAAGTGCAACTATTGCACAACTCAAGGAGAAGTGTGCACTTGTTTAGGAGGAGAATATTCTCATCGAAGCAAGAGTATCTAGGACTAAGTGCACTCTCTAGCCATGAAATATAAAAATTAGGAAAATGTGCACTAAGTAAATATGCATGTACACTAATATTGCATCACTCTTCATCCATTTGTTTTTCCTTTTTCTCAAAGTTGTAAACAACAATGCAAATGGATTTCTATCCTCATAGACATGGCATCCATAAGACAAACGCTAAGTGTGAGGATCAAGAGTTCCAAATAGACAAAATCTTATAGTCCTAGAAATTATAGCTGAAACTTTAAAACCTTCTAGGTAGTAAAATAGTAAAATAAAATAGAAAGCTACACATTTTTAGAAAAAAATAAAATTTGCATAGAAAATAAAGCCAATGGACTTACAATTATAAGAATAAATATGCCATTTCTCACTTGAAATATACAAAAATTCACAACCTCACCACACCCCACCTCCCCACACCCCCACCTCCCATTTACCTCCTCCTCCTCATCACCCACTACCTCCCTCCAAAAAAAAATACAACCATGGCCCAATATTTTCTATGAAAGCCTCTCAACCACAAAATAAATGCCAATGTTGCTTCCTTATAGATGTCACAACAAAATCATGACAAACTTTGCTTCCTTACATATTTCACAATGAAAACTGTGCTTCCTTACATATTTCACAATGAATGCATAACATATGACAATGCTTTAATGGATGGATAAGTTTACAACTCGATGATCCATATACTTTGGGTTATAAATTATTTCTTTGAGTTGTTCACACATACCATTGGATTGCAATTTCAAAGGCGATAATACAATATACTAGATCTAACAAGTTAGAGATGGTACATGTAATGTGTATAAGCAAGCACTAGAATGATACTACAAACATGTATGTGCATATAACTTGAAGGCCCAAGAAAGAGATGACAATCCAACCAACTCAGATATATAGAAGACAAAAGTTAGATTCACAAAATTGATGACAAATGTATCAATAATGCATGTGCATATAACTTGAAGGCCCAATAAAGAAATGGCAATCCAACCAACTCAGATATATAGAAGACAAAAGTTAGATTCACAAAATTGATGACAAATGTATCAATAGATAATGCCATTATCTAATTAGTTTGGTATACAAAAGCTAAAAAAAACATCTTGACAATATAAATATGTTTATAATTATGTATTCAGGAAAACTTTTTTGAAAATATAAATATCTATAAACATAATTATGTATTTAAGATGATGCAATTATTATTATTTGTCATTTTATATATTTCATTTTTTTAAAATATAAATATCTATAAACATAATTATGTATTTAATATGATGTAATTATTACTATTTGTCATTTTATATATTTCAATTTTTTCCCTATGTTATTTATAGGATGAAATCAAATTCATCATTAAAAATATTGACTTTTTAAAATGACTAATAATAGTAATTGATAATACAATTTTTTTATTAACTTTTTTCTAAATGGAATAGAAAAACATCTACATCGTTTCTCGTGACATTATTTGATTAGAAACTAAAAATCTTAAATAAACATTTTAGATTTGGCATTTCTGCATTTATATCATAAATTAACATTTTAGCTTTAGTGGCATTTCACCATTTATATTAAGGAGATTTACATGGGGATTACATGGCCAAACATGTTTGCTTAATTTGCTACATCAGATAGGACCACATACAGACAACTTTCAATCATGCATTAATTCATTTGTCGTTGGGCCCACCTCCACACTCTTGTGTCAGCCAACATTGTGACAACTTCCACACCATGAGCAACATGCTCACTATTTATCATCCTTTTGATCTTTTACTAGATGCAATGTTACCTTAGTCTGCACACTCATTTTTTAACATAATTGGGTTAAAAGAGAAGATTATACTTTACATTATTAAACAAAGTCAACTCTTCTACCCTCCATTCTGCTACATAATCACGGGGATTAAGTCTGGAATGCAATTTCCTCTGTGTTAAGTGGCAAGTACCCAATTTTATTTTTAAAGCATATGTTTTTTAAATTTAAAATAAAGGAATGGGAGAGGAGGTTTTTTAAATTTAAAATAAAGGAATGGGAGAGGAGAAAAGATTTGCATGTAAAAATTTAATGACTTTATATTTTATATATATATATATATATATATATTTTTAATGTTTTTTTGAAATTTATTATTATTATTATTTTTATTTTTTAAATTATGAAATAAAGAGTTTTAAATGATTAATTTAGAAAAAAAGTAATAGAATAATATTTACAATGATGATTAATTATTATGGGTTAAAGATGTTAAAGAAATATGATTGTGTTGAGTAGTTTTTTTTATATATGACGTGGTTAAGTTTAAATACTGAGATGTATAGTTGTATGCAATAATTTTTTTATTAATGTGTTTGTAATTTGTGAGACTAATCTATAATTTAAGAAATTATGATATAAGGGTATCTAAATTACCAAAATCATTTAGGGATTATACTTGATTTAGGTCACACCAACTCTTAATATGGATGATTTTTTTTGGGTCTCTTCCCAACCATAATGAATTTCGAATCCTGGTCGCCTTACAGAACAAAATCCTCTAAATCCAATCATACAAACAAGATTTGATTTTTAAATTAAAGGACATGGGGGTGGGCTTTGATCTACTTATGCGTGTACATGTCATGAGACCATTTAGTATAACGTCTCTAGGTGAAACCCCATGCTTGACCACTACCTCAAGATGACCCCATAGCTTTAGGCTAGACACTCACAGAAACTGAATCCTACCTAATAGTGAAAACTCTTTGTTTATTGCCATTAAATCCAACCCCTTTAGGTATTTATATTTAATATCTTATATTTTATCTGGAAAACAAGAAATGAATACTTTATTTGCAATTTAATTTGTGTCTAGCTCTGTTTATAAATACATGTATAGAATAATTGAGATAAAAATAAAGAGAGCACATTTAATCTAGCTAACGAGCTTCTAAGTTGTCAATCCTTGTACCATGAATAAGGAGTCTTCTACTATTCAATATGTAGTCCATTTAACTCAGTACCAAAAATGTGTCAATAGATATCCTTGACACAATGGTAATTGTGTTATTCACAAGTGCCATGGGAAATGGTGCAACCCATTAGCCCTCATCCAATCTTCTCATTGTTCCTCAATTTGATAAGCTCCATATTGTACTTCTAACCATTTATGAATTAGATTGACCCATAAGCCTAAGATGGGCACTAACAACTAGAATAATAATTTACATTAATATTAAGTGCACAATGAATAAAGATCCTCCACTTATCAGAAGAATTATTTTCAATACTACTTAACATCATGTGCTAGTTAATGGACCTAAATGCCTTTTAATATTTTACATTAGATAGATATTTTAATAATTTGTATGATTTTAATGGTAAATACTAGTTATTTTGGATTTATATGAAAAAAGTTTATTTTGATTTGCATGAAAAAGTCTGAATTGTTTATTTGATCATTTGATAATAGATTATAAGAGCTTTGTGGTTTATTTGATCATTTGACAAGGAAGCTTACTCCTTACTAGTTGGTCACCAGACTTTGCCTAAAGAGCTTTTTCGGACGAAAATTTGGACCTATGGATTATGGCCCAAGGTTGCCCACTTTCTATGACTTGTAAGAAGAAGGAATATTCTCACATGGGATCATATTTGGAGAAAATGTTTCCAGACTCCCTCCCTCTACCAATTATGTTGGAATTAGGAAGAAACCATGGATAATCTTATGTTTGCATGCCCATTATCTGAATCAATTTGGCAGTGGGCGTTTTTCCTCTTTGGTCATCTGGATCGTTCTCCTAACGACTTGGTTAAAACTTTGGAGTAGTGGTGCTTTAGCTTATTCAACAACTTGGTGGTGAATAGAGCTTGGATATTGGCTAATGGCTTTATATTATGGGCTCTATGGAAAGAGAAGAACATAAGAATCTATAAGAACCAAAATGCGACTAAATACATAGTTTGACACCTTATCAAATAGAATATCAGAGAAACTATTCTCTTAGAAACATGGACTGAAGACAACTAGAAGGTGAATAATCACGAGGTTGAGATCTTGAAGAAGTTGGAGATCTCTCATTATATGATCTCAAATATCCCTTCCAAATCCTCCCTCCCAGAAGATCATCCCTTGCTAGTTACATTCCCTCTCCAATAGGTTTCATCAAGCTCAATTTTGATGGTGCTTCCAAAGGAAACCTTGGTTTAGCCAAATTTGGGGGGATTATCATGGATTGAGATAATAATAATTTGAAGGTTTATGCAGAAAATTGCAGAACTACAAGTAACAATGTTGTCAAATTCCTGGCTCTAGAAAGAGGTCTACATCTAGCCCTCAATGTAGGGATTTCTGAAGTACAAATTGATGGAGACTTCCAACTGGTAATTTTAACTATCCAAAAAATCATAAATTGAGCTTCTCTGGATAAATTATCCAAGAGTTGGTGGTTGGAAAACATAATCCTTCATATTCGGAGGTTGATTCACTCTTTCCACTATGCTAATTGCCTCTCATTCTCATAGAATTGGTAATAAAGCGACAAACTTCCTTGCTAATTTGGGTTTCCAGGACGAATCTATTTTCCTCAATGCAACCTGGTTTAAAGGGCTCTAGTTCGGATGGATAAATCAATAACATACCATTTTGGACAAGGATAATAATTCCCCAATCGAGGTGAATAGTGCATATTGGGTGAATTAACAACTGTGACCTCTTTCATAGCTCATATGCATTTGCAGATTATGGTTACAACAGGGATGACTTATTGTGGGGTACTTCCTATTCTTAGTGATTCTAGTTGCATTTCTTCTAGTCTGATTTGGATAATTTTAATTTAGTATGTTATGTTGTGGTTGCTAGTAATTAGATTTTAGCACTGAGTTTCAGAGGCAACTGTTGGCATTGTTTCCTCGGTCAGGAAATTTGATCTATCAACCTGTCTTACCATTATATCCTCCAATGTTGGCTTATTTTGACTAACCACTTCCTCAACTTTCGGTTCAGCTATCATCTTGATATCCCCTACTACAATCATTCCTTCCTTTGCTCTGTTGTATTGAATCCTATGCTCTGCAATCGGTGTGACCCTCCCATGAGCACCATGCCTTGAAAACACATGTGCATTTTATGAAGGGGAGGAGGGCATGGGCCCCAAGGTAGAGCTTGATCACAGACTCAGGCTCAGGAGGCTGCGTCCATTTGACATTCAACCACCCCCCTGTTATTCGAGATGAGATTCACCACCTTAAGACTTTACGAGCTGAAGACTGTATAGATTTTTTTGACTCTGATATCCTTGAAGAGGTAGCCCACTAGGTTCTCACCTTGGTCAGACCAAGGGAAGATGAAAACAATACCTTTATTCCATTACCCTTCATTGGTAGTTGAAAACCTTCATGGGAAAAGTTCCAAAGGAGAAATAAGAGGACCAATATGACATCTTCTTTGCCATGAATGACATCAAGTGTGCCCAATGATACCATTGTTCATGTTTGGAGAGTTTTAATGCCAAGATAAGTCACTGGAGAGCCATCTCTAGTGTGATGAGAAGCCTCTATCTCATTGCAGCTCCAGTGCCAAGGATATTACTCCAGTGAATTCCTCAGACTTCTGATTTTCTGTTATGTTTTACAGTAGTATTTATGTTTGCAACTTAGTAGTTGATAGAATTGTCTATTTCCAACATTTGTTTTTATCTTCTATATAATTCATCCTCCTGATCTGAATGGAAAATGGCATCAACCCATGGTATTCATCCACCCATATTATTCATCCACCCATGGAATTTACCCATGGTATTGTAAGTGGCATCCACCCATGGTATTTATCCACCCATTGTATTGTAAGTGACATCTACCCATGGTATTAATTCACCCATGGTATTTGCCCATGGTATTGTGACATCCACCCATGGTATTCTTTCACGCATGGAATTGACCCGTGGTATTGTGAGATCCACCCATGGGTATTCATTCACCCATGGAATTGACCCATGGTATTGTGACATCCACCCATGGTATTCATTCACCCATGGAATTGACCTGTGGTATTGTAACTGAAAAATACTATAAGTAACAAGTCGCATTTTGTAAAAGGACAGTTTGTCCACCTCAATGTAGCTTTTACAGTTATTCTCCGTTTTAATAAAAAAACTCTTTGTGGTTTTGTTTATTGGGCATTCTCCTATTTTTCTTCTGGCAATTCAAGTTTTCAGATCTTGAGGGTCTCACCCCCCAAGATCCATTTCAATTTTTTAGATCTTGGGAGCCTCCCCCTAAGATCCATTTCAATTTTTTAGATCTTGGGGGCCTCCCCCCAAGATCCGGATTAGTAGTATCAGAGAAGGTTATGATTCCATGGGAATGAGGGTTTCATGCATATTTCAGTTTCAAATTTTTGAAGCAATATTCAACAAAGAATTTTTCTTTTTGAATTATTGATCGGAGAGTCCACAGTTTTTGTATTTTTGTACCAACGTTTCGAATCCCAAATGGGATCCATCTTCAGGATAATCATCATTCTCTTATCCTGAAGATGGATCCCATTTGGGATTCGAAACGTTGGTACAAAAATACAAAAACTGTGGACTCTCCGATCAATAATTCAAAAAATTTTCTTTTTTCATTTTTTTGCAGGTTTTTTTTTTTGGGCGGCGAGTTTGTAGATCAGATCTGAAACATTTGGTGCAATATTTACAAAAAAAAAAACATATATGGATGCCTTGCAAAACAAATACCAAAAAAAAAAAAAAAAAATCAGCCAAATCAGAGTCTGGATGAGGGAGATATCGCTGATTTAAAATAAGCTATGTTGTAGAATATATATATATATATATATTATGACGACAACTGGTGGACGACGAATCTCCTATCTTTTTTGAAGTTTTTGTACACAATTTCAGAAAAAGATTGTAGATCTGATCTCCTCTTGAAAAATCACCCAATTTCAGAAAAAAATGGGTCGAATCGGAGTTCAGATATGGGAGATATCGGTCATTTAAAATCAACTATTTTTTTCAGAACTTTTGTGACGGCGGAAAAACTTGCAGTGCAAATCGGAGATTCTAGGCTGTCCAGATAAGGATTTCCAACACATGGGAAGATGCAAAATGGTCCTTCTGCTTCCAAAACTAGGTTATAATAGATATTCTGAGTTATATTGACCGAGTTATGTCCATTTTAATTCTGGAGCAACATTTGGAGGGGGTTCCCATTCGAGACGTTCCCTCGCCACCCCACTTTAGTAGGCACTTGCTTCACATTCATCAGTTTCAGCATAGCAGCATTCGTCTTGGGTTATTTGGAGATGTGCCCTCCCACCCCAGGCTATGTAGGCACCTGCTACTTTATCAACAACCAACATCATGGTTATGGGTTAATTGCACAAAATCCTTGTCGTCGAAGTCCATTTGCTAGGCCACACATTGTTAGTATCACAGTTGGTCACAAACATTACAAGGTATCTCTGTCCTTGGATATTCATTTGTCATGGTTATGGGTCATCCACAAACCCATATTTCATTGAAGACCATTTTGTAGGCCACACACTGTCAGTATCACAGTTGGTCACAAGAATTACAGGGTATCTCTATCCTTGGATCTTCATTCATCATGGTTATGGGTCATCCACAAACCCACAATTCATTGAAGTCCATTTGCTAGGCCGCACACTGTTAGAATCATAGTTGGTCACAAGCATTACAGGGTATCTCTATCCTTGGATCCTCGTTCATCATGGTTATGGGTTAACCACATAAAACCCTTTTCTTCAGTGGCTCTTCATATTCAACAAAGACTTCGCAGGAGGGAACTTTACGCAATGGGGATCATTGCTTCTTAAGGAGGGAGGAATGATCCGAATGGAAAATGGCATCAACCCATGGTATTCATCCACCCGTATTATTCATCCATCCATGGAATTTACCCATGGTATTGTAAGTGGCATCCACCCATGGTATTGTAAGTGACATCCACCCATGGTATTCATTCACCCATGGAATTGACCTGTGGTATTGTGACATCCACCCATGGTATTCATTCACCCATGGAATTGACCTGTGGTATTGTGACATCCACCCATGGTATTCATTCACCCATGGATTTGACCCGTGGTATTGTGACATCCACCCATGGAATTGATCCGTGGTATTGTAACTGAAAAATACTATAAGTAACAAGTTGCATTTTGTAAAAGGATAGTTTGTCCACCACAATGTAGCTTTTATAGTTATTCTCCGTTTTAATAAAAAAATTCTTTGTGGTTTTGTTTATTGGGCATTCTTCTCTTTTTCTTCTGGCAATTCAAGTTTTCAGATCTTGGGGGTCTCTTCCCCCAAGATCCATTTCAATTTTTTAGATCTTGGGGGCCTCTCCCCAAGATTCAGATTAGTGGTATCAGAGCAGGTTACGATTCCATGGGAATGAGGGTTTCATGCATATTTCAGTTTCAAATTTTTGCAACAATATTCAACAAACTTCTGGCATGCTCTGCGACCTCCACAAAGCACTTTCTTGGGCCAAGCAGGAAGAATTTTTCTTTTTTCATTTTTTTGCAGGATTTTTTTTATGGAGACGAGTTTGCAGATCAGATATGAAACATTTGGTGAAATATTTACAAAAAAAAATAACGTATCTGGATGCCTTGCAAAAAAATACCCAAATTCAAAAAAAAAATCGGCCAAATCGGAGTTTGGATGAGGGAGATATTGCTGATTTAAAATAAGCTATATTGTAGATTTTTTTTTTTTTTTTTTTTTTTTTTTTTTTTTCCGACAACTGGTGGACGACGACTCTCCTATCATTTTTTTGAAGTTTTTGTACAGAATTTCAGAAAAAATATTGTAGATTTGAGCTCCTCTTGAAAAATCACCCAATTAAAAAAAAGGGTCGAATCGGAGTTTGCATGTGGGAGATATCGCTCATTTAAAATCAACTATTTTTTCAAAACTTTTGTGACAGCGGAAAAATTGCAGCGCGAATCAGAGATTCTAGGGTGTCTAGATAAGGATTTCCAACACATGGAAAGATGCAAAATGGTCCTTCTGCTTCCAAAACTAGGTTATAATAGATATTCTGAGTTATATTGACTGAGTTATGTCCATTTTAATTCTGGAGCAACATTCGAAGCGGGTTCCCATTGGAGACGTGTCCTCCCACCCCACTTTAGTAGGCACTTGCTTCACATTCATCAGTTTCAGCATAACAGCATTCAGCTTGGGTTATTTGGAGATGTGCCCTCCCACCCCAGGCTATGTAGGCACCTGCTACTTCATCAACAACCAACATCATGGTTATGGGTCAACTGAACAAAATCCTTGTTGTCGAAGTCCATTTGCTAGGCTGCACATTGTTAGTATCACAGTTGTCACAAGCATTACAAGGTATCTCTATCCTCGGATCTTCATTTGTCATGGATATGGGTCATCCACAAACCCACACTTCATTGAAGTCCATTTGCTAGGCCACACACTGTCAGTATCACAGTTGGTCACAAGCATTATAGGGTATCTCTATCCTTGGATCTTCGTTCATCATGGTTATGGGTCATCCACAAACCCACACTTCATCAAAGTCCATTTGCTAGGCCGCACACTGCTAGAATCACAGTTGGTCACAAGCATTACAGGGTATCTCTATCCTCGGATCTTCGTTCATCATGGTTATGGGTTAACCACATAAAACCCTTATCTTCAATGTCTCTTCATATTCAACAAAGGCTTCGCAGGAGCGAACTTTACACAATGGGGACTATTGCTTCTTAAGGAGGGTGGAATGATCTGAATGGAAAATGGCATCAACCCATGGTATTCATCCACCCAAATTATTCATCCATCCATGGAATTTACCCATGGTATTGTAAGTGGCATCCACCCATGGTATTTATCCACCCATGGTATTGTAAGTGACATCCACCCATGGTATTTGCCCATGGTATTGTGACATCCACCCATGGTATTCATTCACCCATGGAATTGACCCGTGGTATTGAGACATCCACCCATGGTATTCATTCACCCATGGAATTAACTCGTGGTATTGTGACATCCACCCATGGTATTCATTCACCCATGAAATTGACCCGTGGTATTGTAACTGAAAAATACTATAAGTAACAAGTCACATTTTGTAAAAGGACAGTTTGTCCACCACAATGTAGCTTTTACAGTTATTCTTTGTTTTAATAAAAAAATTCTTTGTGGTTTTGTTTATTGGGCACTCTCCTCTTTTTCTTCTGGCAATTCAAGTTTTCAGATCTTGAGGGTCTCTCCCCCCAAGATCCATTTCAATTTTTTATATCTTTGGGGCCTCCCCCCAAGATCCGGATCACCTCCGTAGGTGGTCAATATATCTAGTTTCTTGAGTGACAGATTGAGATCACCTATGATGCATTGAATGAAATCATGGACATCTAACTGTTGTATCTTGATGTTTTGAAATTTTGACGCAATACAAATATTAATTCATAAAAAAGGAAAAAATATAATTCCATCATAAAGTTTTTATCATACTATATCATTCCTCAAATACATAAAAATATAAAAATGAATACGTCAACCTTTTAGATGGATACTTAATGTTGGATCTTTTTTTAATATAAAACTTAAAGTTTAGTCAAATATAAATTCATTTAATTGTGCTGAGAGGCACTCTCTAACCCAGTATGGAAGAGATGTTGTAATGTCCTACTATGTTATGTTATCTAAACATTTTGACTTGGTCAAATAAAAATAAAATTAATAAAAAAAATATAAAAATAAAATTAATAATTTACTATTGGCAGTTTTTGGGCTCCATGTTTTGACAACCCATGTGTAGAAATTATGGTGTAGATTTGCAACTACTCATGAAGTTTTAATCAAATCACAAGACACAAACCTACTCTACTACTCTGCGGAATTCAATTCACAATTTAGAACATCAAGCACAAACATGAAATGAGAAATAACACACATGCACACAATATTTTTCTAGGGGAAAGAAATCTGCTAGACACCCCTATGCTTGCTTGCATTAATATGATGAATAGAGATGTACTACAATTGCTTTGCTCAATTGAGCACAACCTGCAAGTGAATAACCTATCTTTTTTCTCACTAAGAAGATATGACCTAAACTTATTCAATTTCTGCCTCTGCTTGAGCCCCTATTTCCTTGAGAAATTAGGCCCCTATTATTTAGGAAATTCCTCAACTTGATTGCGCGATTCCCAAGGTTGATCATTTGACTGCATGCAACACATGTACACTCAAGACTAGTATACAACTGATGTTACAATGCCTTGGAATATACGCCACGACAGGGAAAATCGAATTCTCTGCATGCACTAGCTATTTTGGGTTGATTGATCAATTAACGGGATGATCACTAAGTTAGAATGAAGTCTCACTGCACAACTGACCTTCCACTAGTTCCTCTAACAGTCAGAACTAGTTTAAATGAAAACAACTTGAAATAACTGACCTTGATTGCTACAAATTATCAATCACACATTCTTAACTGAACTCCAAGTCCTCTAACTTGAATTTACCGAGTAAACTAGGTAACACAAGCCATGTCACACAAGTTAACTACATCTAAGTTGTCTATTGATGTGAAAATTCGAATTTTCTCAATTTAATCAAGGAAAATCAAACTGAGAATTTCTTGCTGCATTTTTTAAAACTCCCTCTCAACAAGAAAGGGATTATTAACCACCCCTATCCTGCACTTGTGGAACTCAAACTTCCCTCTTGATAAAGACTTTGTTAAAATGTCAACATCGTGTTCCTCTGTTGGAATGTAATGTAGCAATATTATCCACCTTTGCACACAATCCCGTAAATGGTGATACCATATATCTATATGCTTGGATCGATTGTGAAATAAAAGATTCTCATAGAGATTAATGCAAATTTGATTATGACAGTAGATCACAGTTGGACCCATCATCTGACCAAACAGTCCCACAAGTATCTTTCTAATCTTGATCACCCCACATGCTGCTTAACTTGCAACCATGTATTCTGCTTCTACTAAGCTAAGCGCCATAAATATCTGCTTCCTGCTATACCAGGAAACAGCTACAGACTCAACACTAAAAATTCCACCTGATGTACTCTTTCAGTCTAATGGACTCCCTACCCAATTTGCATCTATGAAGCATACAACTACACTCCCTTTGTCCGTTTGTACCATAGTACAAACTGGGTAGTGTCTCTAAGGTATCGTAAAACATGCTTAACTACCTTCCAAAATAATTTGGTTGGCCTAAACATAGCTTGGCTCAGCTGGTTGACTGCATAGAACATATTTGGTCGTGTGTTCACAAGATACATCAGTGAACCCACTAGCTTCCGATAAATGGTAGCATCCACTTCTTCACTTGAAGTGGCATCCTCCTTCCTCTAGTTGGTCGCTAGAGGTGTCTCCATGGGTTTACAAATATCCATGCGGAATCTCTATAGTATCTCATTTTCATACTTGCATTGAGACACAAATAGTTCCCCATCGCCTTTCCATACTTCCAATCCAAGGAAGTAGTGCATGAGACCCATGTCCTTCATTTCAAATTCTCTTGCAAGGTCCTCCTTGAAAGATCTAATTAGTTTCTCATCACCATTCAAAATTAAATCATAAACATATAAGACAAGAATAATAAATTTACCTTCTACCAAGATGTGATAGAGGTTTGCATCCACTTCACTTTTAGTGAAGCCCAAACCGGTGAGATAACTGTCCATCCTGGTGTACTAAGCACAGGGTGCTTGTTTGAGACCATATAATGCTCGCTTGAGTTTACACGCATGAGACTATCGATCAAATGTCTCAAAACATTTTGGTTGCTCAATCTACACTTCCTCCTCAATGACCCCATTGATAAATGTCGTTTTTACATCCATCTGGTGGATCTTCCACCCCATCTACGTAGCCAATGCAAGAATTGATCTAATGGATGAATACCTTGCTACAAGAGCAAAGGTTTCCTCATCGTCAATTCCCTCAACTTGAGAGTATCCATTGTCCACAAATATGGACTTATAATTTTCTATGCTTTTGTTTTCTGCATGCTTAACCTTGAATATACATATTGAACCCACAAATGATTTATCTATTGGTCTTGGGACCACTTCCCAAACACTTTTCTTTACAATGGATTCGTAAACCAAGTGCACATTGTAATTGTGAGGAGTTTCTGTGTAACCCACAAATGCCCCTAACTTTGCTTCCAATTCAAGTTTCTTCCTTGATTCTTTGGAGACATGGAAGTAAACAAACGCTTCAAAAATCCTGAAGTGTGACACATTTGACTTTCTCCTTGAGAAGGCCTCTTCCAGTGTAATCATGCCAAGAATTCGATGAGGACTCTATTTATGCCAGTATACTGTTGTGTTGCATGCCTCATCCCACAAATGCAGAGGTAGGCCTTGGTCATGTAACATAGCTCTCTCAACTTCCACAATGCTACAATTCTTTCTCTCAGCCACCCCATTGTACTGTGGGTTGTGGGGTGCTGTCAACTCTCTTCGAATTCCTTCTTTCACACATAAATTCTTGAATTCTTTCGCAACATACTCACTTCCATTATCTCTCCTGAAACCCTTCACCTTCTTTCCATTTTCTTTCTCAACCAATGTCTTAAATTCTACGAACTTGGAGAATGTCTCATCTTTCTTCCGCATGAAGAAGATCTAACACTTCCTTGAGAAGTCATCAATAAAAATGCCAAAATATTTGTGTCTGGTAGTGGAGGTTGTTGATAAAGGTCCATAGACATTAGAGTGGATTCTTTCCAAGAATACATGTGGTTTGTTGTCCTGATCATGGAATGTGTATTTTGTGTACTTTCCCAAAGCACATCCTTTGCATACATCTTGTTGCTCAAGTGCTCCTTTGGTTAGGCTAGTGGTTATTTTCTGCATAATCTTCAAGGCACCATGATGCAAATGGCCAAGTCTTATGTGCCAAAGTTCACCAACATTGTGGCTTTGCACTTTCTCTACCTTAGTGCTTAATGCAACACAATCTTCCACATCTAGATTATACAGGTTCTTCACACGGACCACGATCTGCTTCACTTCTCCTGTGGCTATGTGTCTCAGGAATGCTTTTCCTTTGCTGAAGATCACATCATAACCACAATTGTTATAGGCCATTTTGTGACATCTTGTCAATATTCCTTCAACTAGATTAATCAACATCCTTTGACCCCTTTTCATCATCCTTGCACAAAGCCCTAAGCATGACCCATTCTAATCCCCGAGTTTCTACCTGGAAACACCTTGTTTTAGTCATTTTAAGGATGAACACACCCTGGCCCCTTACTGGCCAGTGTTGACTACCATATTTCCCTACTCTGCACCTGTTCTGATCGTCAATACGTTGGTTAATGTTGGAGGTGCACCGATTCTAAAGATTTGGGAAAATAAAAAAGAATCCCGAAGCTTCCTCTTCCAGAAGCTTCCAGGATCTGTTGTAACCATTTATCTCAGATAAAAGTCTCAATTCCTATCCTATCCTACCTTGGATTTTTCATCCCTTATCCCTTGAGTTCATCCTCCCATCAAGCATGGATCTCAAGCCCAAATTGGTGAAAGGATAAGAATTCATGAACTACCTCCTTCACCTATATATTTATTGCCATCCATAGGCAAGGGGTTGGCTTTTGGAGAGTGATTCTGCCCTTATGCTGCTGATGTGAGAGATATCATTCCATGCATTAGGGTGATTAGAGGTGCAATTTGTGACAAGGAAAGGGAAATTCAACTTGGAGGAGCTCTTTTACAAGATCAACACCTGTTTTTGGGTGTAACTCATTCCATTTCTATTAATGTAAAGAGTTCTTTGTTTTCCTATATATGATGTTAATGTATTTCAATACCATGTTGATCTATTGAATAAAGTGATTAGATGATGCTACATAGATCCCGTAGATCGTTGGTTTGTGTCGTCTGTTGTGCAGGATCTAATTATAGCGATCAGAGCTAGGATTGGAGCTACAATCCAAGGAAGGAGTGAATCATATGATAAATTCTAGGTAGGATTCATCCCATTATCTATTTACGCTAAGCAAAAAATTAGTCCATTTGTCTTTTTGTTGTTCTAAGTCAGTCCACCAGGTCTAGGGAAGATACTTCTGTCTGCAGTCATAGATTCCGTATAGCAAATTGGAGACCATACTGGGGATGGTGTATTCACTTGGTTGTTTCTTTGTCCATTGTGCTTGTCTTTCCTCTTCTTCAAACCTTATTGTATTATTCATTCAAGAACATACCTAGGAAGACCTTTCATTGAGTTTCAATTGCAATTCTTGTGTCAAAAATTTGCATCCCTTGACCAACGCACCCTATAGTCTTGTGACAGAGTGTTGCACCCCAACTGAGCCTTCTTTGAGCATGTGTTGCATAACACTTGTGCCTCCTTGCACTTGCGTTGGCCCCTATTCATGCAAAAATTTTCTTTTGTCTTGATTTTCTCTCCGATGAGCCTTCTTCCAACTGCTCTTCCTTGAGTCTTTGAGTGCCTTGTGGTCTCTCTAAAGCCTCCATTTGGGTTTCTTTTGTTTCTAGTGCCTTTTGTAAGGAATTGTTTATATTTTTATTTGTTGTTATTGCAAACTGATTTTGTTTTATCATTGAGTGCTAGATGAATTTCTATTTTAGTCATCGTTATGAAAATCTTGTTTGAATCAGTGATTAAACTTTTCATCTTAGTTGTCATCTTAAAACTAAGTGGAATTGAAAAGAAAAATATTATGCATTGCATCTAGGGTTTTGTGTGTGAAAATTGGAATTCCCTAGTGTGAATTTGCATGTTTTTGCTTTCATTTTTGCAAAAACATTTCACCCTCAATCGCCGTGGGGGTGGGGGGGGGGGAGGCTAAATTGTGTATGAGTGTTAATCACCTTTGAGTGACATAACCTTTTTGATAATATTTTGTTTCGTTCTTTCTTTCTTCTTGTTAAATTTAGGTCATATGCATAGATTGATTGTTGAATTTGAAAATAAACTTTTATATTATAGTTAAAGTCTGTGTGGTTTCTTTTCTTCAGCGATCAAGTTGCATCCATATGTTTCTTTACATTTGAAACATTAAAAGAAATTAAAAGAAAAATAATTATTTGCATTGCATATAGGGTTTTAATTTTTATTGGAATAATGAAGTTGATGAGATTGATTGTTTCATCGCTTGTTTGTTGCATTAATTAATTTCTTCTCCCCCTACTTAGTTAGGCCTTTCATTATTAAAAGGAAAATGAAAAGAGTTAGTTTTTTCATATTAGTTGCATCATAGGCATGTTCAAGTGACATCAAGTTTTGAGTGTTGAAACCGAAATCTAATTCAAGATCAATGCTAAAATTCACTTCAATTAACCTAAGGAGCATTTGAAACTTAACGACACACTTAGAGGTCGTTGTTTTCCAATGTTGCATTCTGAGGGTGATATCAGGTTCTACGTACATAAGTGTATAATATTGTTCTCCATGTACCTTCAGGTATATCGGATGGCGCTCCACACATGAAAAGTATATGGGAATGCTCTCATTGAACGGTTACACATTAGACAACACTACTATGGACTGCACTTCCACGTACCGTCGAGTATATTTTGGAAGTCCACCATAGGTTTCTATCCTCACCATAGGTAACTGAGTCGTCCACCTTGTATATTGTGATACACCAAACAAAACATTCGGGGAGATTTCTTACAGATACGTTAAGTCCTTAGTTCACCAAGGTGTATATTATAGTCCACAGTTGCTTGGTAAACCCTTTTTCCTAGTTACCCCTTTGTTTTATTTTGTATTGTTAATTTCTAAAATCAATTAATTGACCGCAAAATAACATCCTCCCCGTGAAAAACTCAGTAGATATTAGGTTGATACTAATGGCAACAATTTCCAAATCCACCAATAAAGAAAACCCCTCTAACAGGAATCCTAGTCCGTTTCGTTCTTTTGGAAATATTGGCGCTCCTTATATGGAAACATTATCCCTTCCCAGATTTACCATTGGATTTCCAGTTTAGTTGTTTTCAACCCTATGGTTCCGAATGTCCAAAATGCTTCTCAACCAAGTTCTCCCCCACTTGAACCATGTAAACCTTAATTTGATCCTAAAGTTGACCCTTTGCTTTCTTCACCTGTTGTTTCTTCATCCCTTTCTTCCTCTTTGCCTGGTGAAAGTCTTGATTCTAGTAACCAGGAAATTAAGAAGAAGAAGAAAGGGAAGAAGAAGAAGCAAAATAAGCAGGGGGGAAACCAAGCAACCATTGCTATGAATGCAACTAGTATGGAGGAACCTTCCAATCAGCCCCGCAAAGTTAAATTCCCTTGCATGCTTTGTAAGGGTGATCACCTTCTTAGATATTGTCCTAGTATTCCCAAGGTATTAGAAGTGTGGTCTACAGGCTCAAATTAGCCTTTGTCATCAACTTCTGGAGATCATGCTGGTGATAAACCCTCAATAAGTAATAGTAAGGTCCATGGGAAAAAGCGTAAAGTCAAGTTTCGCTGTAGGTTATGTGAAGGGAATCATCCTATTCACCTTTGTCCTTATATGAATGAAGCCTCAAAAGTGTTGGAAAACCTTACATCTTCTTAGCCTCTTCTTCCAGTTGGTTATCGAAATCTTTCTCCCAATCCTCCACTAGTTGATGAAATCATTGATCAGAATCCATATCCGATCGATCCCACTCTCTCTGAATGTGAATCCCATGAGTCCATTTCCGACCAACCATTAGTTGAGAAAATGGTTGACTTGATTCCATCTTCAATTGATCGTACTTTACTCGTAGCAATTGAGGATCATACTGCTTAAATTCTTCTTATTTCTTCTAATTCTACCAGTTACAAGGGGGAATTTGTCTCGTTCCTATGAAACCCCCTCCAATAAAAATCCATTGCCTTTGATTGGAGTTGATTGAAAGAACCTCATCTCCCTTTTTATATGCCTTTTAAGATCATAGTAAAGGTTTAGGATAATAAAATCCATCACATTGTTATGTATGAGGGAGATTCTGTTAGTATTCTATCCTCCATTTCTTTGCAACCTTTGGGTTCCCCACAGCTTGTCTCCGTTGCTCTAAATCTGTTAGCTTTTAATAAAAGAAATAGTCAACCCTTAGGGATCCTTCCTTAGTTTCATGTTACCTTGGGAGGAAAAAGTGCATGTATTGATGTTATGGTTGTCATAGAACCTTTGGACTTTATTTTTCTCTTGGGGCGAGACTATGTTTATGCTATGAATGTTGTTGTATCCACACTCTTTCACGTGATGTGCTTCCCATATGATGGAAGGATTGTGGCTATCGTTCAAATTTCATTTGTTGGTCTTGATTTGACTACCCATCATCCTACTTCCCTGAGCATTCCAAATATGCAAGTGGTATCTTCCCCACCACAAATTAATTATGTGGGAACATGTTATATACCTAGGGGGATAACATGGGGTACAAAGGGAGGTACCCAAGGGAATAATGTAATAATGGGATGGGCCATAGTAATAAATAATGTGGTTAACCCATATCATGTAAGGGACCACAAGTAGTTAGTAATAGTGTAATGGGCCTATGGTATTAGATAGATGGTATTGAGGGAACCATGGTAATGACCCATGGTATTGTATGTATGAGGCCTATAAAGAGGCTAAAGACTCCACATTGAGGGATGTGAAGGATTATTGTATGAATAGGCATATGGCTTGTGGAGTGTTCTCCTTCCTTAAGGAGTGAATATATGGTAACATGGGGTACAAAGGGAGGTACCCAAGGGAATAATGTAATAATGAGATGGGCCATAGTAATAAATAATGTGGTTAACCCATATCATGTAAGGGACCACAATTAGTTAGTAATAGTGTAATGGGCCTATGGTATTAGATAGATGGTATTGAGGGAACCATGGTAATGACCCATGGTATTGTATGTATGAGGCCTATAAAGAGGCTAAAGACTCCACATTGAGGGATGTGAAGGATTATTGTATGAATAGGCATATGGCTTGTGGAGTGTTCTCCTTCCTTAAGGAGTGAATATATGGTGTGGCCCTACCTTAAGGGTTTGATCAATAAAGTGAACCATTTCTATCTATATTCAGATCTTGTTATTTCTTGGGTTTATTTGCATTGTCTTATATTTTCATATTAGATCTATAACAAGTGGTATCAGAGCACTTTCTTGGGCAAAAAGTGGAGAATTTTTCTTATGTTTTGCAGGAAATTTTTGGGGCGGCGAGTTTGCAGATTAGATATGTATGTTTTGGTGCAAGATCTACAAAATCTAATTGCAGATCCAGATTCTATGTGAAAAAATACCCGATTTAAAAAAAAAATCAGTCGAATCGGAGTCCGGATGAAGGAGATATCGCTGATTTAAAAATCAGTGGGGTTGTAGACAGTTTTTCGGGGTAGCGAGTTTGTGGCACAGATCTAGACATCCTAGTGCAAGATCTACAAAATCTAATTGCAGATCTGAATTCTTTGTGAAAAAATACCCGATTTAAAAAAAAAAAATTGGTCGAATCGGAGTCTGGATGAAGGAGATATCGCTGATATAAAAATCAGTGGTGTTGCAAACATTTTTTTGGGGCAGCGAGTTTGCGGCACAGATCTGGATGTCCTGGTGCAAGATCTACAAAATCTAATTGCAAATCTGAATTTTTTGGGAAAAATTACCCAATTTCAAAAAAAAATCAGTTGAATCGGAGTCCGGATGAGGGAGATATCGCTGATTTAAAATCAGCTCTTTTTTGCAGAAATTTTGGTGACGACGGGAAAGTTGTAGTGTAGATCTGAAATTCCAGTGTCTGGATCAGGATTTCTATCACATGGGTAGATGCAGAATGGTTGTTCCATTTCCAAAAACAGGTCATAATAGAGATTCTGAGCAATATTGACGAAATTGTGGCCATTTCAAATTTTCGCCAAGTAAGTGAATTTTTCTCAAACCCTCTTCATGGAAAATTTTACTGGAAAAGATGATAGCCCTACTATTGAAGAATACATAAAGAAAACTAAGTCAGTATGGGTAAAAAATTGGAAGGATTCAGTGTGGCTTAATTTCAGAGATGAAGCTTACAAATGGTATTTCTCACTTGACGACAAGCAGTTGTCCAAACTTTCAGATGTAGAATTTGAAAGAGTCCTTTTAAACAAATGGTCTCGGACTAGAAAAAAGGAGAATGAGACACATAAAGGGTTATTTTCTACGGGTGTCTCCTTATTGCAGGTTCATGGATTGATTCATAAGGAGAAAATCGTTGTATCTATAAATCCTAGTTGCAAGCACAATTTTATGAATGTTAATTTGGTAAAAAAATTGCAAGTTCCAGCAAAGCACATTGAAAACACACAAGTGGATGATGAGGATGTTCAAGTGTATAAGGATTTGAAGATTTCTATGGATAAGTATGTGTTGCATGGTGATTTTTATACTTCAGAGATGGATAATATGGATGTTGTTTTAGGATATCCTTGGATGGAATCCGTGGGTACTATCAATATTAATGTGCAGAAGAAATTCCTGAAGCTCTGGTATAAAAAGAAGAAAATTACATTACAGGATATTTCCATCAATAAACAAGTAGAGTCCATGAAGGTTGCCGCAGAAGATGTTCCAGGGACTGACATATCAAATGATGAGCCATTGATGATCGACAATCAAACACAAACAGAGGTTGAAGCAGAAAAGGATACAGGTGCTGATACATCAAATGAGGGCTCAGTGGTTGAAGTAATATTGGAAGATAAGACACCACAACAGGCACCACAGCAGGGTGAATTAAATAAAAAGACACCGTGGGTTAAAACTTCAACATATCATCATCCACATCACCCCGCAAGAAAACAACCAACAAAATGGCAACCAATTAGCCACAAGGACAACAACCCCCACATGACAGATAGAGAGGAGCGAAGATCCACCTACTACACATCTACACAGAAGAGCTACCACGGTCAACTTCCATCTCAAGCGAGCGAGGCACCAGCGAGATCGAGGGTTCACCTTTCTCTTGGATGGCTAGATGCACGTGCATGGTACTAGTGGACTACTCTTTTGAGTAGATCTTATTATTTGTGTTCTTCTCATGTTTCGGGGACGAAACATGTTAAGGGGGGTGGAATGTTATATACCTAGGGGGGATAACATGGGGTACAAAGGGAGGTACCCAAGGGAATAATGTAATAATGGGATGGGCCATAGTAATAAATAATGTGGTTAACCCATATCATGTAAGGGACCACAAGTAGTTAGTAATAGTGTAATGGGCCTATGGTATTAGATAGATGGTATTGAGGGAACCATGGTAATGACCCATGGTATTGTATGTATGAGGCCTATAAAGAGGCTAGAGACTCCACATTGAGGGATGTGAAGGATTATTGTATGAATAGGCATATGGCTTGTGGAGTGTTCTCCTTCCTTAAGGAGTGAATATATGGTGTGGCCCTACCTTAAGGGTTTGATCAATAAAGTGAACCATTTCTATCTATATTCAGATCTTGTTATTTCTTGGGTTTATTTGCATTGTCTTATATTTTCATATCAGATCTATAACAGAACATATCCCATTCACGTACCTACTAACGAAGATGAGCCTTTCACTCTTTGCTCAACTTCTTTCGACCTAGATCCAGTAGGTCATATCGTGAATCATTTACTGGGGGCATTAGAACCTAATATTTCCATTCGATTCCTTAATATATATCCCTTCAAAAAAGTTGATCTCCCATCTGATGGGAACCTCTTGGAAGCCATGGTCTCTTTGAGGCTATGACCCAATCTTTGAGAAAAGTTCCTTTTATTGTGTTAAACCTGTTAAAAAATGAATCAAGGTTCTTCGGAGCAAAGTTCCTTTTCTTGCATCAAGATCGCGAAAACATGAAACAAGGTCCTTTGAGAAAAGTTCATTTTCTTGTGTCAAGCTCGTTAAAAAATGAAACAAGGTGTCATGAGCATAGTTCTTTTCCTGTGTCAAGCTCATTTAAAAATGAAACATATCCCCTTCCAATTTGAGTATTTGATTAGATCTCGTGAATTCCCAGTCGAGCCTTTCACTTGATCTTGTAAATGAACCTTCATTCCATCCACTTGTTAGTAACTGGTAGTCTACTTAGGTGAATGAAATGAAGCTTGGGGGACATGTGCCTCAAATTGAATCATTATGCTAAGGGCATGCAAACTTATTTCAAGCATAGTTTTTCTTTGTTTCAAGCTTGTGGAAAAATGAAACCAATTTCAAGCATAGTTTCCCATGTTTCAAGCTTATGTACAAATGAAACCATTCTCATCCTATCTATCATGATTGCCATTTTTTATTAGCCTGTTTTTGCGAGATGAGCCTTGGTTTTCTCAGTCCATCGTCACCATCTACTTGGCTGATCATACACTTTCACTTGGTTGTTTTACCCTTTCTTGAGGAACTGCTGCGATGAGTGGTCTTATTAGCTAGCCTCTTGACCTCTATATGTTTTGAGCAATTCCATAATGACCATAACTAGTTTCTACCTTTATATCACTCATTCCTCCAGGTGGAGTCCTCTTTCAACTCCTTTTCAACTCCCAAAATATGAAAAGAATGTTGAGCACTTGTATTTTTGAAATCATTAAAGTAAATGAAAAGACGTCTACTCAGTATAAGTTTAACCCTTTTCTGGATTGAGATAGACTACTTACGAAAAAGGAATACCTTAGTTGAACATGGCTAAGAGGTTCTCTTGGGTATTATTTTCTGCCTTTTTGGACTTAAGGGACTAGCCACAAAAATAAACATTTGGAGCTTTCTTTTTCGCCTCTTTTTCAAACTATCTAAACATGAAAAATATGTCGAGTTATACCTTGGTTGGACTCGTTAAAACATAAAAAAAGGATGGACTTGTCATTAATGACGGGACCAAACCACTCCTTCTCTAGGTTCATTAAATATTCTCAGAGGGATTCATCTAAAGGATGAAATTATAGATTAAGCATATGTTATCCTCCTAGAGCTTGTTAAAAAATAAAGAGGTACTGACCAATATGGTTGGGAAATTGGGAAAATATGGTACTCCATTTGTTAATTGCAGTGAGTCACTCTTGGACACGAAACTCTTCCACTTCATCTTCGTGGCTATTGGGTTGGAAAATTTGCTTGTCTTTTGCTTTATCATACCATTTCAAAGCCTCCACTTTTGGTTTTGGGTCAATGCTGCCAAATCCATTTCAGTGTCGCTACTATGTTCAAGAGAAATCATTTAGTCGATATTTTCTATAGTACTCTTAAGCCTTCATTCCATGTCTGCCTTTCCTGATCCAATTCCATATCAACATCATTCTGATCATTTTGTCTCAAACCATCATACTCGTTTCGTGTCGTTTATGGGGGATACATCAAGGCCCTCCCATGATGGGTCTCTTCCTATCGACATCAGCTTATCATCCAGAAGGTTGGCTTAGAAACACCCCTTAGTACCTTGGTGCTTGCATACATCAATGGCAAGTTTCCTCGCTCTTGGCAACAAGTTTACATCATTGGCCTTTGATTGAAAGATTCCGTGTGGTGTTCGACCTCGACTCATTTATTCACACCATATAGATTGTACTAGAGTACCTTGAGAGCCATTAACATTATAAGTGGTTTCACTTGTGTCTGTTAATTAATTACATCATTGGCCGATAATCAGATGGTGTCTACCATGTTCGACTTTAGCTCATTGATTCACATGGTTAGACTCGTACATTGGTTGGTCGTGTGAACGGGATAGAAGACCCCAGATCTAGTTTCATCCATCCGGGCTGCAATTTCAGGAGTAACACAAGATCACATTGTATGATGGCTATGATCATACAGATAGTCATATAGTCACGGGTCCACCATCAATCATTTGTGGACGTGTCTTTTTTTCATTGTACATGTAATGTTAGTTTATGTTCTAAAGTATGCGTATACCTCCCTCAATAAATATGTCATGATGTAAATGTATTATAACAGATGATGATCTCACCAGTTTTTCTTGATCTTGACTTGTCACAAGGTAAAGCACTTTAGTCATAAGCTATCATTTCTGACTTTGCGCTTTAGGGGACAATATGTTATAGGCCATTTTGTCACATCTAGTTAATAGGTCTTCAACTGGATCAATCAACATCCTTTGACCCTTTTTCATCATCCTTGCACAAAGCCCTCAGCATGACTCAATCTAATCCCTAAGTTTCTACGTAAAAACACCTCGTTTCAGCTATTTTAAGGACCAACGGACCATGGTCCCTTATTGGCCAAAATTGACTACCAGGTTTCCCTACTCAGCGCCTACGCCGATCACCAACAGGTTTCTGAATGCTGTGGGTGCACTAATTCTATAAATTCGGGAAAACAAAAGAATCCAGAAGCTTCCTCTTCTAGAAGCTTCTAGGATTTGTTTAAACCATTTACCTTAGATAAAAGTCTCGAATTCTATCCTATCCTACCTTGGAGTTTTCATCCCTTATCCCTTGAGCTCATCCTCCCATTGAGAGTGGATCTCAAGTCTAGATTGGTAAATGGATAAGAATTCATGAACCACCTCCTTCACCTATATATTTACTGCCATCCATAGGTAAGTGGTTGGATTTTGGAGAGTGATTCTACCCTTATGTTGCTGATGTGAGAGATCTCATTCCATGCATTAGTGTGATTAAAGGTTTACTTTGTGACAAGGAAAGGACAATTCAACTTGGAGGAGCTCTTCGACAAGATCAACACATATTTTTGGTTGTAACTCACTCAATTTCTATCAATGCAAAGAGTTCTTTTTTTCCTATATATGTTGTTATGGTTTTAGGTATTTCAATACAATGTTGATCTATTGAATAAAGTGATTAGATTATGATACATAGATTCCATAGATCATTGGCTTGTGTTGCTTGGTTGTGCAGGTTCTAATTATAGCGATCAGAGCTAGGATTGGAGCATACAAGCCAAGGAAGGAGCAAAGCATACGACATATTCCAGGTAGGATTCATCCCATTATATATTTAATTTAAGGAAAACATTATTCGCTTTGTATTTTTTTTGTTCTAGGTCAGTCAACCAGGCCTAGGGAAGATACTTCTGTTTGCAGTCATAGATTCTGTATAAGAATGGTCTTCCAAAACTATAATAGAGATGAGATTCTTCTTTAGGCCTGGAACAAACATGACATCCTTGAGTCTGAGAGGGGAGCTTGAATCCCTTTGAAAGGTGACTATACCAATCTCGGTCACACTGTACCTTCAGTCATCCCCTAACTTGATGTGCATCTAGATATCTTTCTCCTCTAGGTCACTAAAAAATATCTACATCCTTTCATGTGCAACGAGGCACTTGAGTCTAGGTACCACACAAACCCCATCACCGTGCTGGCCATGCATGCAATAAGGGTGAAGTCAAGGTCGAACTATGAAGCCAAAGCTTCACCTGCTACTCCTCTTGAGGTCTTCTTGATTGAATTTTTGTGTGGACACTTCATGGAATAGTGCCTGAATTCATGAAAATTGAAGCATTTAATTGTGGCCAAATATTTCTTCTTGCCCCCTGGGCTGGATTCTAGTTTGGTTTGAGATTTCTTCCCTTTTCCTTTCTTTCCCTTTCCAACCAATGCAAAGTTTTCTTCATCCTTTCCCTTGGATGAAATTCCATCTCTGGTAGTCCACTTTATTTCCTCCTGTACCAAATTTGACCATAATTCAGTAGTTTCTCCCTCATGTTCATCGAATCTTGGTAGCTATGCCAACCCTTAGGAAGGCCTAGAAGGGCTAGGATTACCAAGTATTCGTATGAAACAATAACACCAACTCTTGTAAGCTCATCACGAAGTTGTGTGAACCTGGTCAAATACTGTTGAATAGTGTCATTCTTCTGCATCTTGATATTTCGAAGTTTATCCTTGAGCACCAATTTCCTATGGTTGCTACTATTTTGCAAAAAATCTGTTAGTGCCTGCCACATTGCATATGGAGTTTCTTTCCGATGGAGATTTGTGAAAATGTGGTCTTACACTTCCTCTAAGATTATTCTCCTCGCCTTGGCTACATATTTCTTCCATTGAGCTAGGTTTTGTGCATCAAATTCCTGTGGTTTTGCAATATCTTTCTTGACATATTCTAAAAATCCATTTTCATCTAATACACCTCCATGCGATCCTTCCATGCAATGAAATTAGAGCTTCCTTCCAAGGCATGCTCGAGTATCAACTGGTTTAAGGTCATCTTCCCAACTCTGAAGAGATCCTGCTACACTGAACTACAAATTCAAACCTCCTGAGAAACAACTTTGAAATTCCTACTCTAATGCGAATAATTCTCTAACAAAATGTAGAAATTATAGTGTAATTTTTTAAGTTCTCATGAAGTTTTAATCAAAATCACACGACACAACCCTACTCTACCACTCTACGGAATTCAATTCACAATTTAGAACATCAATCATAAACATGCAATGAGACATAACACGCATGTACACAATATTTTTCCAGGGGAAAGCAATATGCTAAAAAAACATATTCCTTCTTCTATTAATATGATGAATAAAGATGTATTACAATTGCTTTACTCAACTTAGCACAACTTGCAAGTGAATAACCTATCTGTCCACTCACTGAGAAGCTCTAACCGAGACTTAGTCAATTTCTTCCCCTGCTTGAGCCCCTATTTCCTTTCACAATTCCTCGAGATATTAGACCCCTATTATTTAGGAAATTCTTGAAATTGGTTGTGCAATTCCCAAGGTTGATCATTTGTCTGCATGTAACACTAGTACACTCAAGACTAGTATACAACCTAATTTTACATTGCCTTGGAAACTCCACGACAGCTGGGGAACTCGAATTCTCTGCATGCACTAGATATTTGGGGCTGATTGACGAGTTAACTGGACAATCACTTAGTTAGATTGAAGTCCCACTGCACAACTGACCTTCCACTAGTTCCTCCAACATTCATAACTAGTTTAATTGGAAACAACTTGAAATATTTGACCTTGATTGCTACAAATTAGCAATCACACATGCTTAACTGAACTCCAAGCCCTCTAACTTGAATTTATTGAGTAAATAGGGTGACAAAAGCCATGTCACACAAGTAAACTGCATCCAAGTTGCCTGCTAATGTGGAAATTCAAATTTTCTCAATTTAATCAAAGAAAAATCAAGTTGAGAATTTTTCAACACCATGGTTTTTCCTATGGTATTTGTTATGATGAGCCCTGTTGACACACCTACTTGCAAAAGTGCAAACCATTGCGATGCTTATGAGTCCTCTCTATAAAACTAAACAAGGAATTAATAGTCCTAATAATAAAACTCAACTGAAATGGTAGGTGTGGTCCCCTCTCTCTTGGCATAATAAAGAGGCGAGTATATTTCAATACACATTCCTAGCTTCATGTGAAAACATGGAAAATTTGTGAGGAGAGGTATGCACCAGATATGAAAATTTTCATTTTTTTCTCCGATTCATTATTTCTTAAGTACAAGAGGCTAACCTATTAGGTGGCAACAAATTTTTTCCAAGCAGTGACAAGAAGAGAAAATTCATCTCCATCTTCTATAATCTTTTTAGGTTGTATTTCATTTCCTACCTTTATTTATGCTTATAAAATGTTTGGTATTTAATACTATTTCTAATAGCTAATTTTTTTGTAGAGAGATTTGGTAATTTTTATCATATCAAAATAGACCCAGAAGGATTCTCAATGCTGTCCAATTTTATTTTTGTCATATGAGTGTTTTTGTATGAGTCCTTTTACGTCAAATATAGTTGTGAATTAAGTTTTGGTCAATAGTCCTTGCAAGGAATAACCAAATAGAAAGTTGTACTTAGTTTTGATCATTAAAATCAATCATTTTCAGCCATTTTTATTGTGCATGCCCTTCTGTAAATTTATATATACTCATGAACAATTTACGTTGAAATTTCAATGTTTATGAGCCTTATAACAATTTATTAAATGGTTGCGTAGCCTTTTGGCTAATAGAGTATTCCTTTAAACATTATTATAAAATTAGTTTTCATTTTAGTTTATTACTGCTCATATCTTTCTTTTATTTTCTGTTACATATTGTACATGTTTATGTTTTATTTTTTTGAAATATGTACTATATTGTTTATATTTTCCTTACCGTAAATAATCATTGTAAATAAATAACAAATCACAAAACCAAGGGCGTTAAGCACCAGATTGTTGACGCGGGTGACCTATATCAACAAAGGGGATGCGACCTAGATCGAGGCTCTTCAAATAGCCCAAGCCGTTTGGGATGACCATTCCTGACAAGTTTGAAGGCTCCGTTAGCCTTTGGATCTCTTCCTCTTACTAAGAAAAGAGCGAGAGGAATCCTAAAACTATATAATGATATATGTACATGAAACTAAAGCTACAAGTTGAACTAACTAATATAATGTACAATTCCAACTATACACATATACAAATGAAAGAAATACTAGAAACTTACGTGATTCAAAATGATGCAAAGAGACTTTGAGTATTGCTCAATTGAGATCTAAAGTGATTTAAGCCTAAACGTTAAATAAAATATAAAACTAAAACTAATTTGAATGCGATCCAATAACTATAAGCAAACATCTATTGAACCATAAGCAAACAAAAGTGAAAACCCTATCTCACAGGATAAAAGCAATCTAAAATCATTTCAACTTACGTGTGTGAATGAATGATGAGAATATATAATTTGTTCTACATTAAAATCATTCAAGCTTTTGCAGATGTATTAGATATAGATCATGATCATCTCAAAATAGTTTTTATATTGCATAAACTGAATCGATCCATAGTAAATAGATCATACTAAAAAGAAATGATAATCTTCAGAAAATAATTTCACAAGGACCATTATCATAAAGCTTAAATGAAGGATTGAAGCAAAGTTACAGTCTTCATCAAAACTAACAGAAAAAAACAATAAGTAAAACTAAAAATGACATTATTACTTTGCATAAATAGTTCATACAAAGATTTGAGGTCAATCCTAATTAATATTCACTCATTACTGCTTCCTTAATATTGATGGCATTATGGATAATTGTTGAAGTCTGAAATTGTTTCCTTTTTGACTACCCTTTTCCATCTCCTTTCACCTTTTTGTCACCATTTTTGTAGCTCTCTCAACATTCTCAAGGTCAAGTTCAACTTATAAGAAGGTATTCATGATGCAGGAGCATCTAGCTGACGGGTCATCATGACAGAAGGCTGTTTGGTCTCTGAGAGGACTGAGAAGGAAATTGCAAAGTGAACACTGTAGTCGTTTCTTTTGTTGTTATTTTAATTTAGTAAAGAAACAATATTTAGGAAGGTAGAGGATTAATTAGTCAAACTGTTACAAGTAATTATTTTTATTTTTATTTTTCATGTCAACTTTTACAGGTTGTAACATAGGAAAATAAACAGTTTTTGAACTAAAAATGTAACCAACAGAATGTAACCAACAACAGTTAGGAGAAACAGTTTCCAAACAATTATTGAAAAAGAGACAGAATGCAATTGTAAGAGGTTCGACCTTTTAGAAGGAGAAATATAATAATAATATCTCTGAGCACACAATCTACTTTCTAATATCCTGTAGCTGTCTATCTATCATTTGTTAAATTGCCTGATACAGGGAAAGCACATTCTCTGGTACTTATTCCACAAGCATATACACATATATGGTTCTACTTGTATTGATTAAAACAGGTCGATAAATCAAAGCAAGCTTGCAAATATAACCACGGAGGACGTTACAGAAATGAGGCCGCATGGTTCCAGAAATTATTAATCAAAAGAACGAAAAGGGTTCCTGGAAGTTTCGCACATTTCGAGCAGAAAAGACAGAGACAAGTCGCATACATTTCGAGCAGTAAAGACAAAGACAAGTCACACAGGTATTTTTTGAAGAATAAACCCTCTTTATTTTATTCACAAAGTAACCATAAAACCTCTGTTCTATATATATACAGTCACAAAATCTCTGTCCAATATACATACAGTCCATGCGGAATAATGTTGTACAAGTCTAAATGAGTTTGTCATAGTGGACGGGTTTAGAAACCCTAGCCGAAAAACAAACTACAGCAACTACCCATAAAAGAAATAATGCAAGCCTAACAGACCTCGACTACATACTGCCAGATAGTCAAAAGTCTCCACAATAGACTACTGTAACCCTAGCCAACGATGGAAATAAAACAAGTGACAAGGATGACAAGGAGCGACCCTACCCGGGTCTAGCCAGCACGCCAAGAAGCCGAAGCTAAAACCCTCTAGAACGAACCCACCTGCAACGACAGACACCAACAACAAAGCGTGAGCATTTTGTGACAGAGAAAGAAGAGACGGGAAAAAAATACCAAGACAAGGGTTTCGAACTTACCATTGCGGAAACAGGACATCTACGTTGCAGTCACCGAGGGTCAGTCTGCTCATGAAGGAGCGAGTGAGTTAGACAAAAGCGTGAAGAGGAGAAAGGAATGATAGCAGGGAACGAGACCTTACCTTGTCATTGCAGAAGAAACCGAAGCCGAAGACCCTGAAACCACAACCTGTCCAAGAAACAGAGTAATGTGACCAGAGAGCTCAAAGAACAGTTGAACAGAAGAAGCCAAGACAAGAACAGTCACATAGTCCAGCAAAATAACCAGTATTAACCTTGTACACAAAAAAATTCCCCAAATCTTTACAAGTAAGCTACTGACCATAACTCAGCAGAGAGATTAAGCACCAGGCAGGGAAAACAAGCAAAAGAAAACCAGTGTCAACAGGAGTCTCTTACCAGATGGTGAAGCTGAATAAGTTTCTAGGTCAAAAGCCGAACCAGAATACCAGGAGCAGCATAAAGTTTTACAGTGAAAATCGCACAGAAGGACCATACCGTGAAACCCTCAACCTCAACAGCTCGACGAGCAAAATGACTGGGAGATAGGGTTTGTGGATCTATTACCAAAGCGGGAGTGATACCTTCGAGGAGTGGACATTTGTCCAAGAACCAGCAGTGCAGGTACAAGTCATAAGTACCGGGAAACAAACAAATATTAAATCATTGTAATCAACCACCGAATGAACAAATCTTTCATTTAATCAAACTACTCATCATTTAAATCAATTTATAATCCTTTATTAACGTTGGTAAGTGTGACGAGGGGCTGGACCCATCAATTCATCATCCATGTTTAGAATATATGTTTCTTTCAGAATTATAACAAAAACATTCTTACAGTAACATAATCTTAAACATTCCGCAACTTGAATTCCATAACAATATCCATGGTTAGACAGGTTGTGGCGCTTCAAAAAAAGGATGAAGAGTTTCTAGATATGACAAATGATTACCACATGGATGAACACATATTAGCATGACTTGGGAGGTTATGAAGATTGAGAAATATAAGAGTCAAAATCAAAGTCAAACTCCAAGAATGACGATCCAACGATTAAGTAAAAGCAACAAGAGAATAGGACGACATCAAGTGAGCGAGTTGAAGACCTATTAGGATATGGTTCGAGAAGAATCACTTATGAATTTCTCTTTCAATAGAAAGTGATACAGAGATATAGCTTTAAAATGAATCCATTTCATAGATGTCGAATTAGATCATGTAGTATCGACATAGAACTCTTAAAAGTTGTTTAATGAAATCGGTATAAAGGCCAAAAGGCCAGACCCAAAAGACAGTTCAATTATTAAGCTTTACTGTGGTTTATTTTCAAGACTGTGATACTCTGTTCCAGATTAATACAATTGATCTATTCGCATTGCGTGCATAAAATACATTTTGATTGTTAGCAGACCCGCGCTCACGGGAGGCCCCCCTGTCGAGTTGTGCAGTTCTTTTATTTTGTTTTACATTTGCAATCTTCTTATATCATAGTAGTTCTCTCAGAATTTTCTTAATCAGTTTCATTATAGAGATATTTTTGTTGGAAATAATATTGAGAGGGGGGGGGTGAATCAGTATTATCAGATCAATCAAACTTTTCAATTTCATACTCAGAAACATATACGCTACTTCAATTAAGTGAACCCGCGTGTACACGCTACTGTGTCTAATGAAACTCGCGTATATCCAGAGATCTTATAATTCAGTTAGCTTAATCTTCAGTAAATGCATCAGATCATTATTAAGCATATTAACAGTAAACAGGTGCAGAATAACAGAACAGAACATCACACAAGAGCCACACACATGAACACAAAGATATAAGGTGGAAACCCAATGTGGGTGAAAACCACCTGCTGCAAGTCATCTCAATCTTCTTCTTAATAAGAAAATTCTTTTACAATATTTGTACTGGTGCAGTCTTATATCAGTACGGGAGCTACAACCCCCTTTGCTCTTGTACTAGCCAATCCATTTACTAGTACGCAGGCTGCTACCTGCTACAATGCTCCAAAGATCTCCTTTAGCTTTTGTACCAGCTTAGATACTAGTACGTAGGTGCTTGCCTACAATCTTCTCACCTCCAGGTATCACGTTTCATCAATTTTCAGACTGGATACACTGAAGCACAACACATAATCTGTAAGGCCACTTTTCATCCAATTTTCATACTGGACCCATAACTATCATTGAAGCTCAAAACAATCATCAAACTCTGAATCACTGAAACCCTGTTAACAACAGTCACCAGAACACAGAGCAGACACAGAACTCTGTAATAACCATCAGATCCATCTGCAACTTCAAATATTAAGATTTACAATGTATACGCTACTTCGATGAATCAAACCCGCGTGTATACGCGCTTTTATCAAAGCCAACCCGCGTACAGATCTAAAAATAATTTCTCATAACTTGCAGCTGTACCAGACATCAGTCATACTCATAACACTTATAGAACAATACATGCGTCAGTATGTAGATCTAGAATAAGCATCATAAAGATAGTTCATTTCAAACCATTTGATCCCGATCTCTCCTTAGATCTAGTTCTCCATCAACAGGTGAGATCTCTCCTTAGCTCAGATCAAGCAATGCATCATCAACCCATAACCCTGCATACTGGATCTAATGCTTCATCAGATATTCAAGACATTTCAGATACACTTGCCTAATGATTTCCTTCTCCTTATATAGCCTTAGGCCTTGTTCAATACCAAGAGCCAAAACCATAGTAACACAATACTATCAACTTCAAAACTAGGGATCGACACGCCCGTCGAGACACAATGGTCCGAAACCATAGGCACAACTTCCAAGGACTAACCGCCATGGACCAAAGGTACTTTTCCACATACACGCGCTTTTGATGAAGCCAACCTGCGTGTACACGCAACTTGGGCTTAACGAACCTGCGTGTATGAACTTTCTCTTCTTCTTATAGTCTGATCATCAATTCCTTGCTGCTGACCTTCTGTACTATGATTTGTCATCAGTGAGGTTTGCCATCAAGGACAACACTTATCTCATAATGCCAACAATCTCCCCCTTTGGACTTGATGGCAAAGCTAACTTGTCACACTTAGAATTAGCATCTGATTCCTTTGAGCTGTCCTCCATCAGTCACATCTGATATCTCTTCTGAAGATTCATCATCTGATTCCTTTGAGCTATCCTCCATCAGTCACATCTGATATCTCGTCTGAAGATTCATCCAATTATACATAAGTGAGATATTCTTCCATCAGTCACATCTGATATCTCTTCTGAAGATTCATCATCTGATTCCTTTGAGCTATCCTCCATCAGTTACATCTGATATCTCGTCTGAAGATTCATCCAGTTATACATAAGTGAGATATGAGAGGGTTGCCATCAAGTACAACACATGCATCATAATGCCAACAATCTCCCCCTTTGGACTTGATGGCAACAACACCAAATCACTCTCCCCCTTTGACATCAAGGGCAAAGGGTGGACCAATATATTCTCTTCCTTTGCTGAATCATTCCACTGTCCATACTCCCCCTGAGTACCTGCTGAAATCTCTGAATAATCTCCCCCTTTCTATATGCCAAGGTGTACCAATCTGTCAATGCTCCCCCTGAGTACATGCCAAGTCTCTGTACTGCTGAAGTGTGCTGTTCATGCTCTTCCTGACTGTAGGCAAGATCTGCAAAAGATGTTCTTCAAGAAGAACATGACTCTATACATCATAAAAGACCTTCCTATCACCAAAGACTCATACATACATCCATCTCTCAACTAAGTGAGGATATACAAAAATTGACTCATCCACCCAACCAAGTGGGGATACATCAAAAGTTTACATATGACAACCAATCATATTGCATCAATCATCCCAGGCATAGTGGGGAAACCAAAATAGGCCGTTACATGACCTTGACACCATAAAAGAGATATCACAAGAGAGATATATGACATAGAGACAATAGATCTAGACCAAGACTTATGAAAGTCACCAGCAGCATCTGATAATCACCATTCAGATCAGCAACCAAGAGATCCTTCTGTTCTCCTTTCGCCTTTGTTCCTCCTGAAATCAACACCAAATGTGAACTAGAACCAAAAGCTTTAAGATAATGCCAACAATGCATCATTGGAAGATTATCTGCTCCCCCTGAACCTGTGCCAGATGATCTCTGTCAGACCTATATCAGACTTTCTGCAACCAACATCTGTCCCTGCTGATTTCCTTCAAATCTCCATATACGCGTCTGTATACACATAAACAGGCGTATATACGCATATATCCCTTACGCAACACGCGTACACAATATACGCGACTATCCCCTTGTAAACCGGCGTATGCACGCGGATATCCTTTAAACAACACGCGTACACAAATTTCCATATCAGCAACCTGTAAATGTCCTGTAGAGAATAGGTCATCAACCTATAACAAGGTATGTCTGCATCAATTCATCCCTTTGAACAGAATTCAGAGTCATTCACATTGTATCATGTGTGAAACCACCATAGCCATTTCATCAAGCTCTACATGATCCAAGTATCATTACTTGGGAACATCTGCATCAATCAACATATGTAAGGATCAACCTATCATCATATAGATAAGAACTCATCACCATGTCTTCAATAAAGCAACTTTGAGTAGTCATCCATGTATCAGCACTATGTATCTTGAGCTCAAATTCTTTTGACAAAGATTCTTGATATCATCATCAGCAACAATCCTTATCCGCATGAGTGCCTGCATCATAACTGTATGATATTTATGCATATGACAACAACAGTATATAAGTGACTCATCATCAAGTGAGGAAGATGTGTATTCAAGCTTTGTACTTCTCCTTGTTCTTATGAAGATCACCATGTAAGCACCATATATGCATCATCAAAGAATCAACCATAAATCTGATCTGAACATCTTCTATGTAACTCCAAGAATCAAATGAGAGTTTATCATAGACAACTCACAATAGCAAGATATATCATTTAGCCATATAAGAATCATCACCAAGGATTATTAACCATAATGCCAACAATGAATTACTAAAGGCATATGCTCCCCCTCAACCAGTGCCATCTGTTAGATCTGATCATGCATAAGCATCAAAACATCATCATCCTCAAGTTAGGATTAAAACACTTCTAGACATCATACAAGTACCAAAACATTTCCACACATCCTCAGCAGACTGAAGCTATTAACCAATAGAGCAAATAATGGACTGAATCATATCAGATCCCTTTTCTGAGCCTGTCCCCACTGCTTTTCCTCAGACTGACATATACGCGACTTTGCAGTGTCGAACTCGCGTATATACGCGACTTCCCTTTAAGGAACTTGCGTATAAGATTCAGGACACTGAAGGTTTACACTTTCAGCTCCCCCTGAGTCTGATATGTCTATGCTGTGCTGTGTCTCAGTACATTGTGCTGACTGTACTTCCTTCTTCCTCCATATCTTCAAGTGTGATGAGGTTTTCTCCTTTTGATGTGATGTCCATCCTTTGTTCCTGCATTCCTTTGCTATATGTCCAAGCTTGTTACATGCATAACATCTTACATGTTTCATATTTCTCCTGTAGCAATCAGCAGCTTTGTGACCATACATATTGCAAGCAAAGCAATATCCATTAAAGTACCTTGATTGAGATGACCTGTCCGCATAATAGTCTTGAACTCTTCTTCTTCTACATCTAGCTGCAACATGTCCAAGATTATGACATACATAACATTCAATATTATTCATAGGAGGAGTAAAAGATTTTCTTTGAGGAGCCTTTTTCTTTGATTGTTGATGGGGTTGACCTTTCATCTCCTTGTTGATCATTTTAGTTTTCTCTTTAGAGTTCCTTGCCTCACCTTGTGAGCTAGATTCACCTTCAACAGATTCATGAAAACCAAGACCAGTCTTGATAGCAGGAGACCTTTGACTATTAAGAATATCATCCAAGGCTTTAGTACTATCTTGAAATCTCAAAAGTTTATCCTTTTCTTCTAATTTACCTTTCAAGATATTTACCTCAACTTGAAGTTGTTCCTCCTTTTCTAGACATTGTTTCTTCATGTCTTCTCCATCTTTCCTTCCTTCTTCCAACTGATGCCTTAGTTTGAGAATCTCCTTTTCTTGTTCTTCATTCAGATCCTGCTGCATTTGACGAACTCGGAAGGCACATTCTAGTTGAGATTTTAAGCTGGTGACTTCGTTTTCTTGTTTTGCAGTAGCTTGGAGTAGATCTGTATTCTGCTTCTTTGATTCTTCAAGATCTCCTTTTAGTGAGAGGATTGTAGCTTCAAGATTTTCATAGTAGCTGGATCTATCTTTGAGTTTCTTGATGGTTGTGTTTTTGTCATTGACTTCATTTCTTAGAGAAGTTGCTTCAACCTGCAACTTTTGATATTTCTCCTTGAATAACTCTCGTTGAGCCTTAGTAGTATCATCCTTTATGTTCAGAAGATCTTCTTGAGTTCTAATTTTGCTTCTTAGTCTTCTAAATTCTGCTTCTATCTCATTTCCTTCTTGTTCAGCCATAAGAGCAAGTTCAGTAGTTTCACTATCACTTCCATCTGTCTCACAAGGAAATATGGCTGGAACATCAGAGGATAACACATTCATACCTGATAATGATTCTGAATCTGATTCTGAATCTGAAGAGCTTCTTATACCTAATCCCCAATCGATTCTCCCACTGTCATAGTCCTTCTGAGATGTCTTCTTCTTCTTATGAGCTTTCTTCTTAAGCTTCTTTCCCATTGTTCCACGGATCTCCTTCAAGCGATCAAGCTTCTATCAAAGGACCTGCTCTGATACCAATTGTTGGAAATAATACTGAGAGGGGGGGGGGTGAATCAGTATTATCAGATCAATCAAACTTTTCAATTTCATACTCAGAAACATATACGCTACTTCAATTAAGTGAACCCGCGTGTACACGCTACTGTGTCTAATGAAACTCGCGTATATCCAGAGATCTTATAATTCAGTTAGCTTAATCTTCAGTAAATGCATCAGATCATTATTAAGCATATTAACAGTAAACAGGTGTAGAATAACAGAACAGAACATCACACAAGAGCCACACACATGAACACAAAGATATAAGGTGGAAACCCAATGTGGGTGAAAACCACCTGCTGCAAGTCATCTCAATCTTCTTCTTAATAAGAAAATTCTTTTACAATATTTGTACTGGTGTAGTCTTATATCAGTACGGGAGCTACAACCCCCTTTGCTCTTGTACTAGCCGATCCATTTACTAGTACGCAGGCTGCTACCTGCTACAATGCTCCAAAGATCTCCTTTAGCTTTTGTACCAGCTTAGATACTAGTACGTAGGTGCTTGCCTACAATCTTCTCACCTCCAGGTATCACGTTTCATCAATTTTCAGACTGGATACACTGAAGCACAACACATAATCTGTAAGGCCACTTTTCATCCAATTTTCATACTGGACCCATAACTATCATTGAAGCTCAAAACAATCATCAAACTCTGAATCACTGAAACCCTGTTAACAACAGTCACCAGAACACAGAGCAGACACAGAACTCTGTAATAACCATCAGATCCATCTGCAACTTCAAATATTAAGATTTACAATGTATACGCTACTTCGATGAATCAAACCCGCGTGTATACGCGCTTTTATCAAAGCCAACCCGCGTACAGATCTAAAAATAATTTCTCATAACTTGCAGCTGTACCAGACATCAGTCATACTCATAACACTTATAGAACAATACATGCGTCAGTATGTAGATCTAGAATAAGCATCATAAAGATAGTTCATTTCAAACCATTTGATCCCGATCTCTCCTTAGATCTAGTTCTCCATCAACAGGTGAGATCTCTCCTTAGCTCAGATCAAGCAATGCATCATCAACCCATAACCCTGCATACTGGATCTAATGCTTCATCAGATATTCAAGACATTTCAGATACACTTGCCTAATGATTTCCTTCTCCTTATATAGCCTTAGGCCTTGTTCAATACCAAGAGCCAAAACCATAGTAACACAATACCATCAACTTCAAAACTAGGGATCGACACGCCCGTCGAGACACAATGGTCCGAAACCATAGGCACAACTTCCAAGGACTAACCGCCATGGACCAAAGGTACTTTTCCACATACACGCGCTTTTGATGAAGCCAACCTGCGTGTACACGCAACTTGGGCTTAACGAACCTGCGTGTATGAACTTTCTCTTCTTCTTATAGTCTGATCATCAATTCCTTGCTGCTGACCTTCTGTACTATGATTTGTCATCAGTGAGGTTTGCCATCAAGGACAACACTTATCTCATAATGCCAACAATCTCCCCCTTTGGACTTGATGGCAAAGCTAACTTGTCACACTTAGAATTAGCATCTGATTCCTTTGAGCTGTCCTCCATCAGTCACATCTGATATCTCTTCTGAAGATTCATCATCTGATTCCTTTGAGCTATCCTCCATCAGTCACATCTGATATCTCGTCTGAAGATTCATCCAATTATACATAAGTGAGATATTCTTCCATCAGTCACATCTGATATCTCTTCTGAAGATTCATCATCTGATTCCTTTGAGCTATCCTCCATCAGTTACATCTGATATCTCGTCTGAAGATTCATCCAGTTATACATAAGTGAGATATGAGAGGGTTGCCATCAAGTACAACACATGCATCATAATGCCAACAATTTTGACCAACTGTTGTTTTGATTTCATAGTACTCATAAAGGGAAAATACTGAAAAGATTTATTTTTTATATGCATTCTCTTTCCAGATTTCATAGCTTAAGTCATTTTCTTAGATAATGAAAAGAATAGTTCTTTAGAGCTAACTGCACTCACAAGTAATCATTTCAGAGTTACAAGTTTTTCATCTAATCTTTCTTCTACAATTAGAAGTTAGGACATGTTGATGCAATTTCTTTTTATTTAATTAGTATAGAATTTCCCTATTTCAATCTAGTATAGAAGTTCTTTTATGCAAAATAATGGTTATAGTGTTTTCAATTTTGCAAGTAGCATTGGATTCTTTTTCTTGCAATTTAGCATTTCCTTTTATACAAGTAGGAATAGGTTTTGAATTCTGCAACTAAGATATATTCTCAATTTTTCAAAGTAATGTAGGTTAATGTAACTTTAAATTGAAAGAACATGTGCATAATTATTCTCTTAATCTCATAAAATACAATTGTCCATTCTTAGGTTGATTTCATCTTTAGAAACAATCAATCCATAGAAAGAATCCTAACATATATAGTGCACATTCATCTCAGAGGTAAATGAACCTTGGTTGACAATTAATGAAGTAATTTAAGAACAATTAAATTACCCAATGCTAATGTTTTTTCCTTGATGAAAATCTACTTGATAAAGATGTAAAAATTGTGATAACAAGATGTTTATGCAGAGTCATAAATATGATACAAGTGATAGGGATAATTGAATGTTAGTTCAGAGACAAATGGATGGCAAAGGTAAAGTTTGAGAAAGTATACACAGGTCCTATTAAGAAGGGTCACATACATACATAGGTCCTACAAGGGAAAGTCACATATAGAATCCGTACCATGGTAACTAGAAAACCAGGGTTCTTTACCATGGTATTGGACCATAGTAATGAAAGTGACAATGGTTATTTGATCCCATCAAAGAATACCAACAACATTAATAAGGGATTGGCCTAAGGTATTGGCTAAGTCTAAAGCTATATAAGGAGATGGAGATCAAGTTGTTTGGTGTGCAAGTGATGAATTGTGTATAAATAATTTGATCTGAAATAGGCGTGCACTAGGGAGCTAAGAGAAGACTCATATTTGAAAGATCCGAAAGTATGTTGACATACATTCTTGATTGACGTACTTGTTGAAAATGTCAAAGTAACTAATAATGATGAATATGTGATTAGTGTGATGTCATGATTGAAAGAATTGTTCAGAAGTCTGGATTTTTGACAGTGAAGGTTGCGGAAAGTGAAGTTATGTTTTGTAGCAAAATGTTTTAGATCTGTACACAGGTTTGTTTCTAGATAGTCATGTACATACACGAGTCTTGTTTCATATAGTTGCGTATAAGTTATGCGAATTTATTCTGTATGTTGAGATCTCTACGCAAACATTATTCATGGTAGTCGTATACATACGCTGATATTTTTGTTGAAGTCGCATATATATTCTAGGGTTTTGCAATATGCCTTGATGATGACATTTGATGAGCTCTATTCTATTTGCTTCTGTCTGTTGATGATGTCTCTATAATGATAATCTATGTTTGAACTTATTTATTGGGTTGAATTGGTTATGGAATGGAATGTTGATTAGTGATGATGTTAAGTGTGGTGATCTGTAATTGGTTAAGTGATTTGTGATTGATTCAGTACATGATTCAGTGGTTATTTCAGTAATACAATGATTCAGATCCAATTGTCAGTGATTCAATTGTACGTGGGTTTTGTACAAAGGAAACATGCACATATGAAGGAATGCTTCAATACAATATCGTAAACATTTTGAAGTATATCTGATCAGGGTTTACAGTGACAACACTTTGTTTCTTTGATGATGAACAATGTATGATTTGGTATAATGATTTTGATATGATTGTTTATATCTATTACGAATTGGTTTGATCTTGTTGCAATGGTTGATTGAGATTCAATGATTGGTTTGATGGTAATACAATGATTCAGTTGGTTCAGTGTTTCGTTTCAGAATTTTTATTTGGTATTGGGCTTAATGTTAGAAGTGGTTCTAATTTCAAAATATGATGGAAGGTGCCCTACATGTTTGATGTTTTGAGTCAGGTGGATCTAGTATGAAATATTATGAAACATGGTCCATAAAGGGTGCTGAGGGTTGGAGCCTTCAATGAGGGATTCAAAGCTTCCTTCTAGTGGTAGCTGGTAAACTTGTTTAGGGGGTAGGTGATTGCTTCGGGTAGGAGCTGGTAAACGAGATCAGGGAGTTGGAGCTCCCTTCGAGTGGGTGTTGGAGGACCAGAGAAGGTTTTAGCCTTCTGCAAGTGGGTGCCTGTGTACTAGTAAGAGTCTTCGCGAGTACAAGATTGTAAGAATATTTTATTTATATAATAAGAAAGAAGACAAAGATGATGACAACATTGGTTT
Organism: Pinus tabuliformis; assembly: GCA_031772625.1. Lineage (NCBI taxonomy): Eukaryota > Viridiplantae > Streptophyta > Pinopsida > Pinales > Pinaceae > Pinus > Pinus tabuliformis. The sequence goes on along the minus strand of CM062811.1, from coordinate 1,126,062,511 downwards.
TTTCCCACATTGGGTTTCCACCTAAAAATCTCGATGTTCTCATGTGCTGTTGTGTTGCTTATGTGTGATAGTTTATTATTCTCTTACTTCACATGGTTACTGTTTAATTAATGAATAATAAAGTAATGATGCATTTATTAAAGATAAACAAATGATGAAATATAAGAAAAGTTAGTTATCTGCATATACACTTTTTTCCTTTACTAAAGTCACGTACATAACTAGTTTCATGAACGATAGTAGCATATGGAAATAAGAATATGAAATGAAAATTTTGAAGTAAGTTTAAAATTTTTGATTCAATCCCCCACCCCCACCCCCCCTTTCTTAGTATTTTTCCCAACAATTGGAAATCTGAGCAGGTCACTTTAGTAGAAGCCTAACCACCTGAGAGTGGATCAGGGACAATGAGAAAGAATAAAAATAAGAGGGAAGCAAAGGAAGAAGTCAGTCCAAGAAAATTGTGAAAGTGATACGTCAGATGAAGTGATGGTTATTGATGTCAGTAAATATTCAACTACAGGAACACCCCGCTTTTTGGTGAACAATAATGAAGAATCTAGTGAAGATAGTGATGAAGAATCACCAGGTATTGATGGTTGTCTTAATTGTAGATGTGATGACCATTGTAAAAATGATTGCACACTTTCCATCTTATGTAGTGATGATGATAATGAATCAATTGATATTTCCTTCTTGGGTAAAAGTGAAGATAATCATTATGCAAAAAAATCAGATTAAAAAATGATGGCCCTATAAGTAGAAATTAAAAGGCTCACAGATGAGAATAGAGTTCATCAAAAGTTATCACAACTATTTTATGAAATTGACTGTACCTACAAAGAAGAGATTATCAGGTTAAAGAATCAATTGGAAGAAGGAAGAAAAATTAAATAAGAAAAGTGGAAGCGGTATAAGGAAAAGGAAGATGAATGTCAAAGACTACAGGATGAAGTAGCATCATTAATAAATAAAGTGAATAAAGAGGATAAAACAACTGAGGAGCTTAAAGAAAGAACTAGTTACTGTGAAGGACTTGAGGTAGAGATCATCTCTCTCAAATCTGATCTTGAAAAGTCAAACAAACAATATGAGGAGATCCTTCAAATATTTGAAGAACAAGAAAACATGCTTAAGAAGGAAATAATTGAGTTGATAACTCAATTGGAAAAGACTAGAGGTGAAAAAGAGGTTGAGGTAAGTATTATAAAAGGTAAGTTAGCATAAAAGGATACAAATTAAGATTTCAAGATAGTACGAAGATATTAGATAACATTCTTAGTAGTTAAAGGTCTTCTGCCATTAAATGTGGTCTTGGCTTTCATGAAGCTATAAAAGGAGAATCTAGCTCACAAGCTCATGTAAGGAACTTGAAGGATAAAGAGATAAAAAGTCAAACGGATCAACATCCAAGGAAAATGGATTTTCAAAGGAAATCATTTGCTACCAATAATAGAAATATTAATCAATTCTCTCCTCTGAACAATGATGTTGAATGTTTTACATGTCATATCTATGGACACATTGCAACAAAGTGTAGAAGTAGATTTCGATCTCAAGAAAATAGCCACTTCACAGGAAGACCATCAAATCCCACGTACTTGGGTTTCTTTAAGGGATATTACTTTTCTTGCAACATATTTGGTCACAAAGCTATTGATTGTAATAGGAGGAATATAAAACAAAAATATTATAATTCCTTTGCTTGCTTTTTTGGTCATATAAGATGTTATACTTGTAACAATTTTGGGCATGTAGCAAAAGAATGCAGGAACAAGTCAATGGATATCCACATGCAATATGAAAAGCAATCATATAAGAATATTATTACCAAAAGACATGAGAAAGATGGATCCACCAAAACTTCTCTTAATAAGTAGGAAGAAGAGGAACAAATAAGGTGTGGCCTAGCTCCTTGTTCATTTAAATATGAATATGAATGGTACATACACAACAAATTCTCTCATCGCATGACTAGGGATAAGGATAAGTTTGAGTCTCTCAAGAAAAACAAAGATGTTAAGGTGATTCTTGGAAATAGTGCTCCAACAAAAGTTACGGGAAAAGGAAGAATCAAACTTGAGAAGTATGCAAAAGCAGTTGATGCATTGTTAGTTCAAGGGCTAAAGTATAACATTCTAAGTGTATGTCAAATAACTGACAAAGGATGTATAATTGCATTTACATCAAATAAATGCAAATTTATAGACGAAGAAACTGGAAAGGTTATAGCAAGAGGATATAGAAATATAGACAACTTATATGTGCTAGCATAGAATAATTCAGGCATAAATAAGAGGTATAGTTCCTCTCGTTCTTTAGATTCAAAGTAAAAGAAGATGATACCCACTGTAGTTTACTTTGTTTATTTGGTTCTTCTAACAGTAACTACAAAAGTGAATGTGAGGTATATAACCTCATGGAAAGCAAGTGATGATTATTAGGTCCACAGGATCAATGATGTACGATCTTAGGGGGATCTATGCATGTGTATCTTAATATTTGATACTCCGTTGATGATATTTATTGTACTTACATTAAATCTGGTGAAGTAACAATAAACATAAACAAAAAATATAGGTTCAAGGGGAGCTGCGGCTATAAAGAATCGATAGTTTACTTTCTATGCACAGATCTCATGAAGGACAATCACATGTATATGTGAGTTTTGATTTAGAAAGTCACGTATGGTTCCCTATGGTTATAAATGAATGACACAAACTCAGGGGGAGATTCACATATGCTTCCATAAGATTATTATTGACTTTTTGATTCTGATATTAGTTTTTTGCAGACTATTGGTGATGCCTATATGATGCTTAGGAATGATGAGGTTATGAGTTTTCTGCTAATGAAATGGTTCTTTGATACACTTGGGAGAGATGCCTTCATTCAATATTGGTAAGACCTTTGCCTTTGATATCAAAGGGGCAGAGAAGCTTGGTGTTTGGATGCTTGATGAGAAGTCTTGGTATTTGCAGGTGTGTTTATAGGTAGTGACCAAACATCAAAGTGGTTGCCATCGAGTCCAAAGGGGGAGATTGTTGGCATTATGGATAATGCGTTGTCCTTGATGGAAACCTACTTGATAAAGTTGTCAACATTGTGATAACAAGATTTTTATGTAGAGTGATAAATATGTTACAGGTGATATGGACAAAGGAATGTTAGTTTAGAAACAGATGGATGGTAAAGGTAAAACTTAAGAAAGTATATGCAGGTCCTATGAAGAAGGGTCACGTACATACGCATGTCCTACAATGGAAAGTCACATACAAAATCCACACCATGGTAATTTGAATACGAGGGGCCTTTACCATGGTATTGGGCCATAGTAATGGAAGTGACAATGATTATTTGATCTCGTCAAAGAATATCAACGACATTACTAAGGGATTGGCCTAAGGTATTGGCTAAGGCTAAAGCTATATAAGAAGATGGAGACCAAGGTGTTGAGTGTGCAAGTGATGAATTGTGTATGAATAATTTGATCTGAAACAAGTGTGCACTAGGGAGAAAGGAGAAGACTTAGATCTGAAAGTATGTTGACATACATGCTTGATTGAATTACTTGTTGTAAATGTCAAAGTAACTAATAATGATGAATATCTGATTATTGTGATGTTGTGATTGAAATAAATTCTATAGTTTTGATAATGAAGGTTGTGGAAAGTGAAGTTGTGTTTTGCAATGAAAGTTTTTAGATCTGTATGTAGGTTTGTATCTAGATAGTCATGTACATACGCGAGTCTTATTCCGTACAATTGCATAAAAATTCTGTGAATTTATTTTGTATGTTGAGATATGTATGCAGATGTTATCATGGTGGTATCGTACATACGTTGATATGTTTTATGGAAGTAACATATATATTCTATGGTTTTGTAGTATGGATTGATGATGACTTTTGATGAGTTATGTTCTTTTTGTTGCTATCTGTCGATGATGTCTCTATCATGCTAATTTTTGTTTGACAGTATTGATTGGGTTGAATTGGTTATGGAATGGAATGTTGATTAGTGATGATGCTACAATGTGGTGATCTATAATTGGTTTAGTGATCCGTGATTGATTCAATACATGACTAAGTGGCTGTTTCAACAATACAATGTTTCAGATTCAATTTTTAGTGATTTGATATTTGTACACGGGTTTTGTACAGAGGAAATTCATAGATATGCAGGAATGCGTTAGAACATTAGAATATACATTTTGAAGTGTATCCGATCAAGGCTTGCAGAGACAACACTTTGTTTTGTGATGTTGAACAATGTATGGTTTGGTATAATGATTTTTATCTGATGGTTTATATTTGTTATGGATTGGTTTGATCTTGTTGAAATGGTTGATTGAGATTCAGTGATTGATTTGATGGTAATACAATGATTTAGTTGGTTCAGTGTTTGGTTTCATAATTGTTACTTGGTATTGGTCTTAATGTTGGAAGTGGGTCTAGTTTGAAAATATGATGAAAGGTGGCCTACAAGTTTGATTTTTTGAGTCAGGTGGATCCTATATGAAATATTATGAAATGTGGTCCAAAATCGATGTTGAAGGTTGGAGGCTTCAACGAGGGAGTCAGAGATTCCTTCTAGTGGTAACTAGTAAACTTGTTTAGGGGGTAGGTTCTCTCTTCTTGTGGGAGTCAGTAAATGAGATTAGGGGGTTGGATTTCTCTTCTAGTGGGTGCTCACGAATGAGAGAAGGTTGTAGCCTTATACAGGTAGGTGCCTGCATACTGGTAAGAGTCTATGCTAGTACAAGCTTGTCAGAATATTTTCTTTATATAATAATAAATAAGACATAGATGACGACAACTTGTGGGTTTCTCCCACATTTGGTTTCCACCTAAAAATCCTGGTGTTCTCATGTGTTGTTGTGTTGCTCATGTGTGATGGTTTATTATGCTCTTAATGCTCATGATTATTTTTTAATCAATGAATATTGAAGTAATGATGCACTGGTTAAAGATGAACAAATGATGAAATATATGAAAAGTTAGTTATATGGATATACACTATTTTACTTTACTGAAGTCACGTACATACATAGGTTGCATGAATGAAAATGATGTATGGAAATTGGAATATGAAATGAAAAGTTTAAAGTGAGTTTAAAAATACTGATTCAGCCCCCCTCCCCCCCCCCTCCACTGTCAATATTTTTCCGAACAAAGAATTTTGATCTATTAACTGCTACTAGAGTCCCTACTCTTATTCCTCTGGAAAAACAAAGTTTACAAAGAAAATAAGAATGTAGAGAGGATTCAGATCACTCTCCACTTGATCGATATACCGACCCCCTTTTTCAAAGAATTAGTCATGGATTTTTATAATACTTTAATAAAACCTTCTTCCCACAAATACTGAATAGATTTGGAAGAGATTGGATCTTCTAAAAATTTGATTCGCTGCCCCAAAATCATCCTAGGAATCAATACATTATTTCCCAAAATGAAATTTGGGTCAAGCTATTGACGAATTTAGATGTTAAGGATCTGGTTCAAAAGATTTTGATCTCCCTTGTCACCACGCTCTAATCCCTGCAAGTTGCAAATTCGAATCGCCATCGCTTACAACAAACCTTGTTAAGAAAACATCCAAAATTATCAAAAAAATCTCAACAACCATATATATAAAACGAATCAGATCAAAATAAAAGAGTGACTATAGAATTTTAGATTATGTAGTTACTCTAAATTTAAATTAGGTCAAAAACAATAATAACAGTAAAAAAATTTGAATCCTTGTCGTAACAACTCCAAGAATTCTTATCACTCTAGGTTTCTCTAGTTGAAATGACATGAAACCCTGTGCACCTTGAGGTGTAGTGAATAAATTGTTTTTCACGCTGGCTTCCATGTCGAGACAAGGTAGATTCCTAAATAATCAAATAGTTAGAATTATTGATCTAGTTACGATAAAAACAACATTCTGCAGTGAATTGAATCAGTGCAACATAAGTTTCAATTTGATCTTTGGTAGATTATTGAATCCAACTGAAACCCAATTTCATAATTTCGATGATATGGAAGTGATTTGGGAGTTATTATCTTTTTGTTTTTTGTTAGGTCCCTTTAATACTAGTGTATCCCCTTTATTGTTATTGTTAGTGTATCCCCCTATTGTTATTGTTATGTCGATGTATCCCCCATATTGTTATTGTTGTGCCCCATAGAAGCCCACTATTGTTATTATTGTTCCCTTACATTATTAGTTTTATGTAGGCTTTGATTATATTGTGACCCCATAGACTCATATATATACTAAGGAGGTCTTAACATTTATATCATCCAATAATTGTTCATTTATGTAATATAAAGGATGTTCCCCCTCGAAGAGGATACTTTTTAAGTCATTGAACTATCTTTTCTTTTGTTTTATCAGCTAGTTGCATAAAATTTGGTATCAGAGATACAGTTTCGCTGCTTCAAATAGGTCATCTTGGAATTTTCGCTATAACTTTTTTCTACGAAGCCTCAAAAGCTAAAATTTCATCCACGTGGAGTCAAAATCTTGTTTAACTTTATATAGAAAGTTTAGATTCTTGGTTCGCTATAGTTTATGAGATATGATTTGAAGAAGTTAGGGTTTTTGCATGCTCCATAATTCAGTCTCAAACATGTGACCTAGGGAAAATCATCATAAATTTCTCTACATGCGTCAGATTTATATGTCATTAAATGTGACTAAAAGTGCACAGAATGTAGTATTTTCTATATCATTTTCAGGGTCGAAGGTTGAAATAGTGACAAGTGGAATTCCATACAAGTTTGCTTAATTAAATAAGTCCATAATCAGGTTATTGTGGGATATTGGGCATACATTTATCTTGGAGAAGCCAATCTTGGTCTAATAGTGGTGTTGGAAAGAAGATTCAAGGGGATACCACAAGATGAAATTTTAGATGTTGGAGAGCTGTAATTATAGATATACAACAGTTTCAAGATCAATCTCCTAAAAGCAAGAACAAGTTGTGTATTTTTTCAAAATTTTGGATAACTTTTGTTTAAAAAATAATTTTGAAGTGATTCAAAAGGCACAGTGCAACATAGATATTATTGTTTGAGTCCATAATGCCACGAATAAAAAAAATGCATAAACATAGTAAGCAACCAGAAAGATATACTATGCACATAAAGACAAGGAAGAAATGTAGCATGATATATCAAAATTATGAGACCAAGTGCAACAAAGTTTTCTCTTGCAAAAAGTAACAAAAAATGAATTGGAAGCTGTGATGAATGTTAATATAGATGGTATAAAAAGGGACATGGGAGTTTTGAATGATGGTTTAAAAGAAGACATGGAAGCAATGCTGATTAAATAGAAGGGTTGAAGGAAGGTTTGGCATGTTGCTAGAAGAAAGGCTTCCCAATGGTGACAAGGTAATCCATGAAAATCATGATGAGGAAAAAATAGATATGGATTATGATTTTAGAGACTCCAATGTTTGGTTTAAGACCCACCACATTCCAAAGATCGATATGAGGAAGTTTGATGACAAGGATCCGGTAACATGGATACTATAGATGGAGAAATATTTTGATCTCCATGATGTGCAACACAAACAAAATGTATGTATTGCATCTTTATATTTAGAACCCAATCAATTTGTATGGTATCGATGGTTTTGTTCTTGTAAACCACTTTTCACTTGGTCAATTTTTATGGAGGAAATGATAGCACATTATGAGGATACAAAGAGAAACACCTTTAGCTAATTGACAAATCACAAAAAAAAAGTTTCAATGGTGGAGAAAATTCAAGACTTCCATAAACTGACTCTTAGGGTAACTTATACTCCAGAGGAGCATAAGATTGATGTCTTCATAGAGAATTTAAAGGATACAATTCAACATGAGGTTTGTATTTAGGAACCTGATTCATTGGAGAAGGCATTCAAGGTGGTAAGAAACGTTGAAAGCAAAATTATGGCAACAAGGAAGTCTACCACTCAAAACTATAAACATGGAAGTGTTGCTACTCCTAACCTTCCACAACCTACAATATTGACAACACAACAATTGGAGGAAAAATGAGAAAAAGGGTTTTGTTACAGTTGTGATAGAAAATACACTAAAGGTCATAAGTGTGCTGAGAAGAAATTATTTTACATAGATTGTGAAGAGGAGGAAGAAAAGGTACAAGAAAGATCAAAAGAGGAGGATATACACCAGGAACCAACCCCAGAGAAAGAAGAAATGAATTTGACCATATCTTGTAATGCATTGGTAGGAATTACCACTCCTCAAACTCTCATGATAGAAGGATATATCAAGAAGAAAAAGGTAATAATGTTTATTCATTAAGGTAGTACCCATAATTTAATTCATTGTAAGATAGCCAAGGAATTGAATTACTTCCTATATCTACCGCCAAAGTGTCATGTTATAGTTGTAAATGGAGGAACTATAAATTGCATGGAAAGTTCCATAATATTAGGATAACTATGGGGGAATATGTATTTAATATTCCAATGCTTTCAATTCCAATGGGTGGTGCTAATGTTGTACTAGGAGTCCAATGGTTACAATATTTGGGGACAACAACTTTTAATTTTCAAGAACTTTTCTTAAATTTTATTTGGGAAGGAAAGGAAGTTGAATTAAGGGGTATCGAAGGGAAACTAGGAAAGATAATCAACTCTAGTAGAAATGGTAGAGGCCAATATAATTCAACCTAGTCAAAGTTATTTATTTTCTCCAATAGTATTGGTGCACAAGAAGTATGGATCATGGAGTATGTGTCTAGATTATAGGGGGCTCAACACTATCACTATTAAAGATAAATTTCCCATTCCTGTAATTAATGAATTTTTGGATGAATTATGTGGAACAATTTACTTCACGAAGATGGATCTTTATTCACGAAATCGTCAAATTAGAATAAAGGCTGAAGACATTCTGAAAACATAATTCAGAACTCATGAGGGTCATTATGAATATTTGGTCATGCCTTTTGGCCTTACTAATGCACCTACCACATTTCAAGGTTTAATGAATTCCATTTTCAAATCCACCCTTAGGAAATTTGCGTTTTTTTTTGATGATATACTAATCTACAACAAGTCTTGGAAGGATCATGTTCAACATATTGACATGGTGCTCAAACTATTGGAGGAGAAATAATTATATGAAAAAAACCTCTGAATGTTTCTTTGGAGTACAAGAGGTGGAATATTTAGGTCATATTGTATCTCATGAGGGTGTTAAGGTAGACCTTGTTAGGGTCCTATGTCTAGGAATCTTGGTCATGTTAGTATTTCTATGTATATAAGGTTAATTTGTAAATATTAGTCATGATGACATCACTATTATGGTTTAAAGAGGTTTTAGATTTAGATTAAGTGTCATGTAATGTTGTTTATTTCTACTAAAGGTCCAAATGTAAAAATTCATGAGGTTTCCTTATTAAAGGGTAGCCATAGGTAAGTTTTGGTCACCATGGAAAGAGTACAAAGATCATATCATAAAAATCCTTGGTTATCATAGGTTAGTCACCATCCTTGGTCATCATAAGTGGGTCACCTAAGTTTAGAGGTTAAGTCTACATCAAAGCATTCATGAGATGGATTAGGCATAGATTCAGAGACTGTGGTGAGTCATTTTGAATGCCATTTCAATGACATGTTATGATCTGAGCAGGAAGATAATGGTCAGAAGGAAAGTCCTTTCCTTTTCCCACACACCTCATTTTCAGGAGGTGCTTCACATTCAAAATTTCATTTCCATTCACGATTATCACCATCATTTCCTCTTCATGACATTTTGCAATATTATTGGAACTTTAGTCTTCATTCCACATCGCTCAGGTTTTCTCCATTTTCATCGGAAGCCGTGGTTTTCTTGTTTTGGTTTGCTGCGAAAGGGAGGCAGGGGCACTATGAATCCACATAACACTACAATTTTTGCATACCGGTGGTTGATATTTCTTCACAGGTGCAAATCCAAGTCTAACTTTGTTCCCCAGTCCTAAATGAATCCTCAAATCACATGTAGGAGCTAGAAAAAACTGTAAAAAGCCTGCAAGAGAGATAAATTCATTGTCGCTTCCTTTCTGAAATCACCACATTTCTTCCTTTTGTGCTATGTTTTTATCCTAGTCGTTGCGATTCCACACAATGGTCTATATTTCACATTTTTCCTTGCCAAAACCACGTTTTTCTCTGTGTAGCATCCACATGAAATGTATGCAAAGGTATTAAAACTAAATTAAAGCTTCTTTCCCTAAGAGTTTATGCTTAAAAGTTTTAAAAAAGCCCAAATACCTTGAGCACTGCATTTTTTCCTTTTTGCACTGTGACTGTCCCATCAAGGTTCTTTGTCAACTGTTGTGAATTTGGAAGTCTTTTAGGGTTTTTTTATGAGAGAGTTTACATTGTTTAGTATTATGTGTAATTCTGGCTGTCCCTTAAGTCATCATCAAAGGTTTAAGATATCATAACTCCTCCACTGTTAAACACAACAAATTAATTATAATCCTAAACTATTTACTGTTGCAAGAGAAAAATCATGTCAACTCAAGAAGAGAAGCACAAGGGAGGTGCCATTGTTCGATTTGAGCCACAAAATGTCACAATTATTGATGCAGACCCAACCATTAAAATGGATTTTGAGCAGGTGGGGTGTATGAGGTTTTGTGAAAGCATTTAGGGGTATCATTTACAATTGAATAAGGAGTTTTCCAAGGGTTTTGATGGTCTGCAAGCAAAGGTGAGAACACTTAAATTTTTAGTTACAACCCAATCAATAGCTGAGGTCACTAAGATCCCTTGAATGGAGAGGAATGGTTTAAGGGTATGGAGTTTGATCTGGTTCATTTCAAATATTTTCTCAAACCAAAATACACGAAAGGGTATGGGTCTTTTGTTCCAAGAAACTATCTACAAGACCATTATAGTAAACTATTGGAGGTGATTCAAAGGTATTTCAAATGTGAAGGGAGGTTCAATAAAGTTTATCACTATCATATTGGGCTCCTAATTTATTTTACAAGTAAAAAACCTTTGATTCTTCCTTATTACTTGTTTAGGATTCTTTACAAAATGGATGATAGAATTCAAGCCAAAGGGATTCCTATTGAGCCTAGTTTGTTACATTTCTCATTAATTAAACTACTGGTGATAAACGGGCTTGAAAAGAAGGAGCAATCATGGTAAGAATTTTTGGTTTCTTCAGGGTGGGTATCACAATATTCTAATAGCTAGAGGACCAAGAAATATATGCCATCCATTTTAAACAAATAGGCCTCACCTGCAGCAGCTAGTTCAGTAAAAAAGCCTTTGACTAAAAGAAAATTAGTTGACTTCTCCCTTGAGGTAGTGTTGTAGCGACTGTAACATCCTCCAAAATTTTGGCCTACACTCAAATTTTGGTGCCTACTGTGGATCCTGTGATTGGTCGTTCCTTATTCACTTATTGGTCAGCTAATGATTTCAAACTCCCTTCTTAGATATCAAGTGTTATTCACACTTTTGTCTTTATATAGCAAGTGTCATCTTCGGGCATGGGAATTATCGATTGTCATGCAAATGGGAGCTTTGTTTTTCTTCAAGGTGAAATATTTTTGAAAATGAGTTGTTCTCATCATATAAACATGTTTCACACTCATTTCCAAAATTTCACCCTCTATTACACAAGTGTCGTCATTATCCTCACAAAGTCTATCGTCAGAGCTGCACTTGTCGTAACTTTCCATAAAGGTTGTTACATTAAGGGAGGTATGTTTTCATATGTTCTAGATGATCTACGTTGTATCACCAAGTGTCCAAGTATGTGGTCATATTCAAGTTCTATCATTGTTCACATCGGTTCCACTGGTCCCACACTTAGCCAAATTCTAGAGGATTCTTAGCAACCTAGCCTTGTCTAGCCTTCCTAAACTACGCATTTCGCATCTTCAACCTTCAAGCTTTTCCTTTGTAAGGTGGAAATGCGCAATGCTTAGAATCCCAACCTCCCTTGGCCTCCAAAATTGTGCAGATGCTTCCTCTAGTGTCCCTCCCTCAGCCGATGTTCACTGCCTCCAAAAACTACACAGTTATGACCTTCAAGCCTCTCAGTTGCCCAGTCCCCGTTGCCTCCTGAAACTATGTAGTTTGTCCTCGTAGGGCCTCATCTCGCAACCTCCACTAAATCCTTGAATTGCACAATTTGTTTTACCTCAGTTGGGACTATGCAAATTTTTTCCTTAGTGAGGTCTGTGTAAAAGTTTCCCTCAGTCTAGCCTAAGCTACGCACTGCGTAGTCTTAGTGATCAAGCTTGACCCTTGGCTACTTGAACTGCACAATTGTGCAGTAACTGGGCATTATGCCCTGAAATTTCACTCAATACTGACCTAGTTCATGAATCCAAGTGCTCTATCTTAGGCTAGGGGTTTTTAGACTGATGTCATCTCATCATGAGTGAGTTGTAGATGCGGGTAATCTCTTACACTATGGAAAGATGATGAAGAAGGAGATGAATAAGGAGATGAAGAAGGAGGACATGCTAGATGACACTTAAGGAGCTAAGGAGAAGAGATAATCATGATATAAGAAGACCAAGGAACCCTAGGGTATGATAGAAGATTAGAGATCAAGACAACATGAAGACTCCATCTAATTCACAACCCTTTGGAGGGTAGGTATGAAAAACAAAGCACATTTTTCACGAAGTTGAAATGAAATTCTTAGTGTAGCATGAAGGATAAATTATCATTGCCATATCATTATCTCTTCAATGACATGTATGGTCGCAAACACTGAAAGTCATTCCATGTGTTTTCCCTAAGTGTTTTTCTCCCTTTTGAAAGATGGGAAAGATGTCGTATTTTCGCATGTTGGCTATCGCGCTTTATGCATAAGCTCATTCTAGTGGTTTCAAGGGCTTATATTTGTGTTTATGAGTTTTCCTAACCATATAAACACATGTCACACTCATTCACAAATACTTGAGTTCTGTTGCACAAGTGTCATCACGATCATCATAAAGTCTATCTTAGATGTCGCACTTGTCGTAACTGGTCAAGAAGCAGGCACACACAAGCAAAAGTGTTGTTCATGTGTCACCATGATCAATGTTGTTGAGTCGTCAAGTATTTTAAGTGTTATGACATAGTCAAAGCTTCATCATTTCACCTGCCAGTCTCATTGGTCCAGCACTTGGCCTTTTTCGAAGAAGCTTTCCGACCCTTCAACTTGGCTTCACCCAACTTGCTTGGACTGTGTATTGCGCAGTCCCGATTAGCAGACTGTGACCTTGACCCCTAGATCTATGAAATGTGCAGTTATTGTCCCCCATGACTACTGGATTGCACAATTACTGAGCCCAATGCCCAAGCTTTCCTTCTAGAATTGTGTAATCCTTTCAGTCAGCCTGCCCTAAACTACACATTGTGCAAGAAAAAGAAACAAGCTACCTCCCTATGCCTTTGAAATATGAAATCCCATAGGGGACTAGTCTCCCTTCAGTCTCAGAACTACGCAAAGGCTTCTTATAGTGGTCTCTCCCTCATCCTGACCCATTGTTTCCCAAAACTGTGTAAAAATCAATCAGCCCTCCCTCATAGAATTGCGTTGAATCTACCTTCAGTGGTCCTCCCCTCATCCTGACCCACTATATCCCAGAAATGCACAGAAGTTATTCAACCTTCCTCTCCAGAACTACACAAAAATATTCTACAGTTGCCCCTCCTTTAGCCGAACTCAGTCATATGCAAAACTGCACAGAAGACAACCTGTCACCCCAGCCTGAACTGTGCATTGCACACTTCCAGGCCTCAATCCTCAGCCTTGGCTTCTAGCCTACCTTCCTAAGTTTTAACTCAGTTTTGGCTCAATCCCTGGACCATAATGCACCATATTAGGCTAGGATGTTTTTCGGGCTGATGTCATCTTGCCATGAGTGAATTGTAGATACAAGAACCTATGGGATGATGAAGAACGAGATGAAGAAGGAAGACATGCACAAGAAATTCTTCTAGCTGAGGATGCAAGCTGATCTATTAAGGAAAAAGGACACCAACTCGTGACCACAACCCAAGACTTGAGATCATTGAAGATTCCTGTCACCAAGCCATGAGGAGGTGGAACACAAGAGTATTCTCAAGTAGACATCATTCAAAAAAACAATAGTGACTTGACATTGCCACATCACTGAGCAATCCATGTTAGTAGTGTCATGTCATGAGTGGTCATATGCCACATCACTATTGTGGACCATGTACACTATATTCAAATGTATTGTAAAGTGGAAGTCCAAAGGACACACATGAATATGGAGAGTCATGTAAGTTGAAAATTTATAGGAATTTGAACATTCATGAGGGTAGTCAAAGAGTCACAAAGGGGAAACATCAACCCTTGGTTATATATAACCCCTCATTGTATGAGCAAAGGAATTTTCACCTTGGCTCCTCCTGCAAGGTGTTAGGTTCCTATACCAATAGGTGTCATATTTCATGATTGACTGTGGAAATGCCAAATATGATCATCCTTTCCATGCTGCAAAGGTTCCATATTTTGAGAAAACCAAAAAATTTAAAAAATGTAAAGAGGGTATGCCCTAAAAGAAAAATCAAAGGGCAAAAAGAATGAATTGGTCAAGAAGACAAAGAAAATGAACCCCAAAGAAAAGACCAAGAGAGTGGGCTAGTCTAAAATGCCACTACTGTCCTATTTTTTGCAAAGAACTTCAAATCATGCAATCAGTGACTTCTGTCACACTTGATGGATGGCCAAACAGCTCAATCTTGGCCAGTCCATGTTTAAATTTCTTGTTGTAGAACTAGAGAATAAGATCTGTTCCAACAGTTCAAGCTTGGCAGATCATTAGTTAGGTAGAGAAGCAAGGGTGCTCAACAGCTAAATCTGAGCCCCTGGAAGAGATAAGGGCAGACTTAGATAGGAGGACAGTTGAAAGAAAACAAAAGAGAAAGGGTTTGCTAGTTCAAATGCACCCAATCAAAAGGAAGAAAAAATGTTAGGTGTATTAGGCTGGGTAGGCAGTTGGATGTTGCAGAAGCAGGTTGGTGATCAATTTTGTCTTGTTGAATATGATCTATCTCATGAATATCACAAATACCATGGCAAGGTGATTATAGTTCAGGTGGAGCATGACTAATTTCCCCTCTCATTTCCCCAAGAACACTTACTAACATCCCCTCAAGGACATTGGGATCTGCTCAATGGTCCTAGTTCATTTCATTTTATGAGAAATACTAAGTGGAACTCTGTGTTTACTTAGCCAAAACAAGCCACATTTCTTGTGTAAAAATAATCATTTCATTTCACTTCCATTTCCCTAAAAACCTAAGTTATTACCTTATAAATTTAGCGTTTTCTATCCATAAAACCATATTAACACTTTAACTTTATTAGATAACTCCTCTTGAAAGTTTTCCCCGCCCCTATTATACATAAAATAGCATGAAAGTCCCTAAAAATCTAAATATCCCAACCCTCGTCTTAATATAGCCATATACTATAATGTTCGGGAATTATAGGTTCACTTGGAACCGTATAATAACCCCTAGCCGTACATACAAACCTTAGGATTTAATTAACACTTCATTGATTAAATAACCAACCTGCAACCCAAAATCGCATTACATTGCAATTCTTCGCAAAAAACCTTAAAAACGTTCAAATATTATGGCGGGTCCCGTGTATTACACATCCGCCTGTTTAACGTGCCACCAGCCGTCGGATCCGATCCCCCAGATCGGACGGCCCACATGCATATCGCGAGCCCTCATATGCCGAACGATAGCGTCCGGGGGATGGGCGGTATTTCCGCTGTACACGAGACACACGTCAGGCGCCCGGTGTGATCGCTGCCCCCTCTGACAAAACCATTTTGGCCCAAAGGCGGTGCGGGGGCCAAACCGCTTACCGCCTATGCCCCCGCCCCGCTGACGTCACCCTCACGTCATCAAACACGTCACCCACCACCCCGCCTCTGTATCATCCACCGTGTCCACCACGTCACTGCCAAGTCGGCCTCCGTACCCCCCCTATATGACAAAATCATGACGTCATGCTGACGTCACCCGACCAAAGCGCGCCAAAAACCCACCAAAATCTGAATTTTTGTCAAAATCCATTAAAACGTCGTTTTTGTCCATTTTACCTTGTTTGTTATGCACGATATTTGCATGGTTTTCAAAGACCAAAACACCATTTTCGCTACACAGTCCACCACCCAGGCAAATCAACTCCGCTGCTCTGTCCCTCAGCTCGGCCTACCACCCACATTGTGCACCAGACGTCCATAAAACATGTATTTACCAAAATTCTTCTCCCAAACCATGTTTTTCCAAGTTTTTCTCCAAAAATTGCCCGCATAACCAAATTTTAAATTGAAAACACAGTGCTACCCCTAACCTCTGCAATTTAACCTCTGTTCGGCCCATTTTTCCCAAAGGAAACCCGTGGACTCTGTTCCTTATGCAAATTCACCCATCGAGTTGAAGTTAAGCTTATTTCTGCCTGCAATTTCCACAGAAAGCTCCAGAAACTCATATTTTACCTACTGTTGCTGTGAAAGATCCAAATTTTAAATTAAATAATCATAGAGGGTTGAAAAATGGAGACTCCAGTTGCCCTTAATGTTGCCCCCTTGAATGCACCACACAAGGAGTTGGAATGGTTGCCCTTAGCTGATAGGGACTTCCAAATACAAGACCTAAGGGGTATCAAAGACCATCTGCAAACATTTTGTGAAATTAGGAACAACTACCTAAACAAGACTGATCTCTATGGCATCTGGGAATCCAATCTGCCCATATATTATCTTCCATCAGTCAATGTATTTCCAGATATAATCCGTTTGTGTTGTGCTAACTATGAGCCTACTCAAAGGGCAGTCATGTCCCCAAATGGCACTGTCTTGTTCTAGATCACTCCTGACTCAATCCATGAGATGCTGCATTTCAAGCCTAATCAGCCTCTGGCTTCTATGTCTATGAAACATTTGCTGGACCAAGGCTCCAAACTATCCTCTGCTGAAATAGGCCGAATTGCCAATTTATTCATGAGCCCAGACTCCCAGCCCAGAGACTCGCCTCCTTTCCACCAGGTCTATTTCAGTGAAGTTGGGAGAACTGTCATTGACATGATATCCTATGTCCTGGGTTTCAGAATTGTTACACTAAAAAAATGTCACCATGACCACTTACAGTTAGTATGGCTCAAATCAACAGTCATGCTACCCTCTTAGGCAAGTCTTATGCCTCTGTTATCCATCTCAAACTCAAAGAAGAGAGAAAGTCTTGTAAAAAATATGTTTATCTCTGGGGTCGCAGGTTCTCTCTAGCCTTACCTGCGGGGACGCTGACCATGTTCACAAAAGATGCGTCCTTGGACGCTCTGTATGTTAAGGGACAGGTGCGTCCTTCTGTAAAAGGCAAAATGCGTGAGTTTCATCTTAAAAAAGTTACTTGTGGTTACTTCTAGAACTTTCTAGAGGTCGGTTTGATGATTTGGATGCGCCTCCAGTTGGTTCATGTATCTCTATTAAGGGGGAACTTATCCCATCAATAAAGGAGCTATCCCACCCAAAGAGGGGGATTATCCCATTGATGGTGGACCTGAATAACCTCTTTACAGCACTATAAATAAAGACATTGAGCCAGAGGGAGGAGAGGTTGGAGCTATACATTTTCTTTGGGTAAATGCTGCAGGAATTAGGACTCCCATTTAGAACCTTGTGAGGAGAGATTGTCTTTGCTTGATTCTACTTGGAAGTGGGTGAGCTTTGTCAAAGTAGAGGAAAACCCTTGATGGACCCTGGGAGGAACTTGCACAACACCAAGGCCAGGTTGTAAGAGTTTCTTTGTTTCGTTATTAATACAAACTGGTTTATTTTTCTCAATAGCTTGTGTTAATGAGTTATTTCATGTGTTCCTTGGTCTGCATGTTGAATATATGTTTTATTATATGAAATGCAAGTGCTTGGTAATTGTTTGATTGTTTGTGGTTGCAGGAATTGACTTGAAGGAGGAGCTCATCCGGATTGGCAAGGACGGACTACAACAACCGCGTTTTGGAATAAGGTAAGCCTAAACACTTGTAGTTTTCATGTTTTAAAAGGTATATTTAGAGAAAGATCACTCCATTTTGTCTTTTTTGTCGCTAGAGAGTTTAGACTCCTAGGGAGGTCAGTTGTGTCCGCACAAACGACTTTTTCCGCCACGACAAATTGGCGACTCCACTAGGGAATCCATTAATGAGAGAGTCTTTTCCTTTGTGTGAACTTTGCTCTGTGAAAATCACTTTTATTTTCTGGTTTTTGACTGTGAGAATTAGTATTTGGGTGGCTTAGCTTCAGATTTAGTTAGATTTGGTTTTTCTCAACTTTTCCAGAAGGACGCACCCTCTGAGTACTGCACAGTGCGTCTTTGGACGCGCTGTTGCCGTTTGCACAGAGCGGGCCCGCACCTGTTATAACGGGTTGCCTGCGTCTTCCTGTAAAATTTAGGAAAAGTCCACTTTTTGCTTTAATTGCTTTTAGATTTTGATTTTTCTTAGTGTTTTCTACCCAGATCCTTTAGTACCCTGTCAAGAATTTTCACCTAGACTTGTTTTGTGAGCTTTGAGTGTTTTAGTGGATTTCAACGAAGGCCTAGGGTTTGATTTTTCAATAGGTCCTGTAGTGACTTTGACGGTAGAAAGTTGTCCAGCCTTAGATCTCTCTGGTTAGTTAGCCTTCTTAGAAGTCGGGCCTGTCGTAAAGTCTCCTTGTGTGAGCAGCTTGCCATTTAAGTTGTTTTGGGTCAAATTTCGAATTACTTGTTTATAAAGTGTTGATTTCCATTTTACAAAAGAACAAAAAGATTAGAGTTTTGTTTTGACTAGTTTTTGGTTCTGCAATAAGCTAGTCCTTGATTTGATTGTGATCAAGTAAAACACCTTAGAATAATCATTGTTAGTTTTGGCCTCGTTAAGATTGCTTAGAGTAAATTTACCTTTTAGTTTGCTTATGAGTGCATTTTCATAGATTTTAATAGTTGTTAAGATTGATTTTTGGTTATATTAGATTTATTTGCTTTATTAAAAGAAAAATACAAAAACATCTTCTTTAAAAGTCTTGTTTCAAGTAGCTTTTTGTTTTTGAAAGAGAAAAAGAGTTTTTTCATGCATGTAAAGAGCGGTCATGTTTTTTATGCTTGGAAAAGACAAACGAATTGTTTCTTTGATTGTCTTCAATTAAGAAGTTGCTTTTATAAAGATTGCATTCTCTCAACTTTTTAGTTAAGCAATTCATCGAAAAAGTAAAGTAGTGGGTAAATCATCCTAGGTGCATTTTGTAGTGGTTTCGAGTCGAGTCAACACACCACTGGTTTCACTTCCATCACCTTTTGACTTAAGAAACAACCTTAAAAGTAACGCTTAAATTAAAATCAATCTAGTAATTTTTATTTTTCTAGGGCTCTGAAACACCAACATAGCTTAGGCTAGGGTCTTGGAGTAGGTGAGTACTTAACTCTCCAAGACTACAAAACCAAACAGATAGTTTATCTTGAGTAGATTAAATCCAATTGTTTCAGTTATACTCTGGGAAAGCTCCTCTTAAAGGAGAAGCACGAGCTCGTGTCCGAACCAGTGAGGGGATCATTCCTCCCTCGTTGGGAACGACGCCAGACAGTACGTATTACAAACGGTAAACCTCAGATTAACCATTGTCGAGGAGCCAGGGGTTACTTATCGGTAAACCTTGGATTGTTGTCAAGGAGCCGGTAAGGGGATTGGAGCTTGCTACTCTGCCCTTGCGTGCTGTCGGAGTTTAGACTGTTCCCCCAGGTGTAATTGTTGTGATTGGTAACTTTAGTGACCATAATCTTTAGGGTTCTACCGAGGTGACGGTGGAGGGAAGGTCCCACTGTACCTGGAGCAGACGTCGGTTATACTCACTTGGATTTTCCGGGGGGTTCACTTCACTTCGAGACGGTTAAAGTGGAGGAACTTGTGCCGGTCTATTCATTAAGTAGGTTGCCGGGGTAACTGTTCCACCCGCCATTTCTATACTGAATCCTGCGAGGTTGGGCCTAATCACCAACTAGCGCTTTTGGTCCGGAAGACTACTGTTTGTGTGTGGTTTGACGCTCTAGATTATTTAGGCGTGTGCTTCAAATTTGTTTGCTTCTTTAGAAGACTTTAGGTGGTTTGATTTGAAATTTTTACTTTGTTTTCGTGTGTTGTAGTTAAAAATCTTTAATTGTGGCGGAATTACCGAGACAGTCCCGTAGACTTCGGGGCAAGTCTCCTGAGATTGTTACCGGAATAGATTTGTTAAGAAAACTCCGTAAATCGCGGGGTGAATCTCCTGAAGACATTCCGGGTCAGTACGAAGGGTTAAAGGTCCTTGTAACTCCTCCTAGTGACAGTAGAGTAGGTTCACCTGAAGAAGGAGAATCTTCCTTGGTAGTCCATCCAGATTACCAAAGTTTAGAAACAGGTTACAATCCCGAAATTGTTACAGTTTCTGAGCTTGCTGGTAGTTTTTCATCTGCCAGTGAAATAGGCGAAGAACCTGAAATTTCCGAACCTGTTACTCCAACTTCTAGTGTCCCTGATTCACCGAGAATAGAAAGAATTATCACCGAAAATCTACCTTCTGGTTTGATTGCTATAGAAGAACTTGCTCCAGAAGAAGATATAGGTGTCTCTCACCTTGAAGGTCAACTAACTATTGATCTAAGGGAGCGTGAATCCATCTTTTACAGTCCTCCTAGAAGTACTTCTTGGTACCTTGCGTTAACCAATTTTTTAGACAACTCAGTCGGTTTTTCCACACCTCGTACTCCTTTTCCACCTGGAGGTATTCATACTCCCGTAAATATGTCTGGTCAGTCGTCCGTGTTTACACAAAGTCCTGAATCTTTTTTACACGGCGGTCCTTCTGTTCCCACTGGGTATCAGTCACTTTCTGGTACCTTTGCGGGGGCATCTCCTCAACCCTCAATCTGGTTATGGATCTCAGTACCCTCAACCTGTTACGGGTCAGTACCCTGGAATGTTAGTGTGGGATCCCTCACAGGGTCAACAGGTGTTGCAGCCAAGTGTACAGATGCTTCCTCAAGCTGGAAAACCCGTAGTTTCTGGTCCAACCCAGCAACCGCAACCTGTCCAGCCCAATGTTCAAGCTTCTGTAGCTTCGGTAGTTACTCAGCCGGCAATTGCACCTAGTACTCCATCTCAAACGGCTGCTGCAACTACCGCTACATCTACCATACTTACTTCTGGAGTATCGACGGCTCCAGTTTCTACTGTCCCTGTTACCGCACCTCAGACATCTTTACCGTTGTCTGGATCTACGATTCAAACCACGGTCCAGATGCCTGTAGGTCAGCCTGGTATAAGTACGGTTGTGACTACTCAACCTCAATTTGTTCAAACTCCGTACCAGGGACAGTACCAACCTGGGCAAGCTGTCCAACAACCGGTTTACCAGTATCAACCGTATCCTAGGTACACTTATCAACAACCTCAACAACCCCAGTACGGTCCGGTTAATCCTGGTTTTCCAGGAGGATATAATATCCCAAATGCGACTCCTGTTCCTAGTTATCCTGGATATCCTCCTCCTGGGGCTGGTATTGTGACCCAGAGTTTTAGAGATCCTAACCGGCAGTTACCGTTTATTGCAACTTTAGATTTACCCGACTTGACGCGCCTAACGAATGATCCAATTCAATATCTTCAGTTCTGGCCGCCAATGCCAAATAAGTTGCCCAGTGATATACCCAAGTTCGAAGGTAAGTCTGGAGAGGATCCGTCCAATCATGTGATGACTTACCACCTCTGGTGTGCTTCGAATTCTATCTCAGATGATTCCATCCGCTTACGTCTTTTCCAGCATACACTCATTGGTCTCGCGGCCAAGTGGTACATTGAGTTACCACGGGCCTCTTTTTACAACTTTAGCCAGTTAGCTACCTCGTTCTTAACTCACTTTCAGTTGCCGGTCAGATACGATAACGGCACGGAGTTATTAACTTCACTAAAACAATCGACGTCCACGTATATTTCTGATCACATTCATGAGTGGAGACGTCGAAGGCGATTAGTGAAAGTTTTTATCCCGGACCAAATCTTAGCTGAATGGTTTGTCAAATCATTATTACCGAAGATTACTGAAGATGTCGCTAAGGCCGGAGTAGTTACTGAGGAGCAAGTCATTGCTCAAGCACAATAGCTTGACTTAGTTTACACTCAATCGGGTACGTTACACGAGAAGATTCCGGATCTTCCAAAGTCAAATCAAATCGCTGCTGCTCCTTCGGGATCTCATGCCGCTGATGGTATGATTGGTATCGTGACTACGAAGAGTAAGAAGAAGTCTTCCAAGGCCTCCAATACTCCAATAATCACTTTGCCAGATTCTCCGACAGGAGAGTCTTCTCCTCCTGAACTTACCGCCGACATTCACGCTGTAGAGTCATCTACGGCCAAATCAAAAAACGGTGGAAAGAAGAAAGGAAAGAAGAAGGCTAAAGCAGACAAGGCTCCAAAGGAGAAAACTGAAAAATCGGAAACCAATGACGAAAAACGCAAACCTCGATATCCTTGTCTTATTTGTGAAGAGGATCATTTTACGAGAGATTGCCCTCATCGGGCCGAGGTTGTAAAAATAGTCAAAGGTTCTCCCACTCCTGCTGTGTGAAAGAATCCATTTCCAGAGCAGGAGAATAAGATGATAGGTTCTTCTTCGAATGCCAGTGAAGAACCCATTTTGATGATGTCTCATGTGAGGATTGCGACTCGATCGCAAGATTATGGTAGTAAGGCTCCTGTTGATGGCAAAGAAGCAGAATCTTCTCACTCTAACCCATCAACCTCAGCTCCTGGTTCCGATCCACTACAGATCGAAAAACCTAACCCAGACTTAGTGATTAAGCCACCCGCCAAGGGTGTACTTCGAAGGTCTGCTTTCAATCCACATGCGAGAGCAGCCCAGAATTACAACATTGTTGAGGACTTAGCTGTTTCACCTTCAGCAATGTCGGCACTCGAAGTGCTGCAATCATGCCCAGCACAACGGAAATTGCTTTTGTCGGCTATCGGAGCTGTCGATGTTCAGGACCCGAACCTAATGATCTTTGATCTAGAAAATAGTACACCACGTCTCCCCCATCAAATGGCTTTCCAAATTCCAGTGATAGTCAAAAACAGGCCTATTCATCGGACTGTGATTGATGAGGGAGCTTCTACGTGTATTATGTCGATTCAATGTTGGAGATCGCTTGGTTCTCCTTCGTTGAACCAATCCCCCACCATCCTTAAGGCCTTTGATGGCCGTGGGTTCCGTCCGTTTGGTATTCTACAAGAATTGCCTATAGGGGTTGAAGGTAAAACCGTTAGTCTGGATGTGGAAGTGGTTGATGCCCCTCTAGACTACAACCTTCTTTTGGGTCGAAGTTGGTCATATGCTATGACAGCGGTCGTTTCATCGGTCTTCAGAGTAATTAAGTTTCCACATAACGGTAAGATCGTGACTATTGATCAGCTGACATACTTTTCATCCGACCCAGCCTCTTCAGAGAGTATCCAGCATGTTGGTAAAACGACAATCCCTTATAGGGACGTTGGTGTAGGTTTAGTTAAGGATTCCGGTTTACTGGGAACTTTTCCTCTCCCTCCACTCAACGCAGATCCTTCGTTTGCAACCATTCATATGATTACATCAGAAAACATTATTTATGATGATCCTTGGTTCGTCCCATCTGACTCTGAGATAGACTCACTCGGTGATGTTATGCCTTTGAGTCCATATGAAATTGCTTATGAAGCTCTCATGTCTTTTACTGACTTTCATTCAACCGAAGTCGACCAAATGAATGTGGTCAGTGAAGAGTCACTTTTCACCTCACCCTTAGAACGGATAACGTTTCCGAAGTCGTGTCATCTGACGAACAACTTCGCGAAATCCTAAGTGTAGACGATCTACCATGGGAAGATCTCCATCACAGATCTTCGTTTTTACCTAAGGATGATGCATTTGAAAATGATTTTTCATCTATCTTTACCGCTGAATATGTCAAAGACGCTCAGGATCCAACGAAACATTCTGATTCAGAGTTGAATTTAGGGAATATTTCTCGTACTATTCCCATTGATATTTCAGTGAAGCCCGGAATCGAGGAAAACATTCATATAGGTGCCGCATGTACTGAAGAAGAAATCCAAACTTACAAGGCCCTATTCCAAGAATTCCGCGACGTGTTTGCCTGGTCTTACGAGGAAATGCCGGGAATTGATCCTGCCATTGTTATTCATGAAATAAAGACCTACCCGGATGCTAAACCCGTCCGGCAACGGTTGCGTCAAATTCACCCTCGAAAAGCGGCTGCGATTAAAGCAGAAGTCGAAAAGCTGTTGAAAGCAGGTTTCATTTATCCGATCCCGTTAACGGATTGGGTATCGAATATTGTTCCGGTCAACAAGAAACAAGGAACAATAAGAATCTGTATCGACTATAGGGATATAAATCGAGCTTGTCCAAAAGACAACTATCCTACGCCTTTTATCGATCAAATTATTGATGATTGTGCCGGAAGTGAAATGTTTTCCTTCATGGATGGTTTTTCGGGCTATAATCAAATCAATATTCTACCTGCCGATCAACCAAAAACGGCATTCATTTGTCCATGGGGGACATTTGCTTATTGCAAGTTACCTTTTGGGCTTAAGAATGCCGGGGCCACTTTTCAACGGGCGATGTCTTATGCATTTCATGATATCAAGCACATTGTGCAACCCTATCTCGATGATTTGCCTGCTCATTCTTTACATCGAGCTGATCACCTTGTCCACCTACGAGCAATCTTTATGAGGTGTAGGCATTATCGAATTCGGTTGAATCCCCACAAGTGTGTTTTCTGTATAGAAACAGGTCGATTGCTGGGATTTGTTGTTTCAAAAGCCGGCATTCGCGTCGATCCCTCGAAAGTCGAGGCTATCATCAAATTGCCTCCTCCTTCGAGTTTGCGCCAACTCCAAAGTTTGCAAGGGAAAGCGAACTTTTTACGCCGATTCATCCCAAACTACGCCGAGGTCACTAAAGGTTTTACACGGTTGTTGAAACAGAACGCACAATTCTTTTGGGACGAGATTGCCCAACAATCTTTTGATGCACTTAAACACGCGTTGACCCATGCACCGTTATTGCATCCTCCCAACTACAACCAAGACTACTTCTTATACCTCGCAGCTTCGCATTCCACCATTGGAATGGTGTTAGTTCAAGAAGATGAATTCGGAGCGGAGCATGTGATATATTATCTTAGTAGGACCTTGAATCCAACTGAGCTAAAATATTCGCATGTGGAGAAATTGGCCCTGGCAGCCGTTCAAGCTGTCCAGCGTTTCCGTCACTACATTCTTCTCCGCAAAACTACAGTTATTTCGGATTGCAACCCTATGATTTATATTTTGACAAAACAACTGCTAGGGGGCAAGTACTCTAAATGGATTGTTATCCTGCAAGAGTTCGACTTGGAGTTCGAGAAGTCCAAGTCTAAGAAATCCTTAGTTTTTGCGGAATTGATGTGTGATTTCCCGAGTGCTGACACAGAGACTGTGGCAGAGGAGTCCATTGCGGACGAATCTTTGTTTCTTATCAGTACTGTAGATCCGTGGTATGGAGATATAATCATTTATCTCCAAACCCAAACCTTTCGGCCTGAAGCTTCCAAAGCAGAACGTCGAAAAATTCGGTTTCAATCCCAGCCATACAAAATTATTGGAGATACACTTTATCGCCGGGGGGCAGACTTAGTTTTTCGACGTTGTTTAACTCACGAAGAGGCTGAGAGGGTTTTGAATGATTGTCACTCTGGAGCATGTGGCGGTCATATGTCTGGGTATGCCACAGCTCAGAAGGTGTTGCGCGCTGGTTATTTCTGGCCGTCTATGTTTAAAGATTGTATCATTGCAGTCAGGAAGTGCCACAACTGTCAAGTGTTTGATCGCAAGATGCGCGCTCCACCTGCTCCTCTCCACCCTATAATTGCCGTTGGTCCATTCGCCAAATGGGGTATCGACTTTATTACTTGTAACCCTCACTCGGCCGGG
The DNA here is from genome assembly GCA_031772625.1 of Pinus tabuliformis. NCBI lineage: Eukaryota > Viridiplantae > Streptophyta > Pinopsida > Pinales > Pinaceae > Pinus > Pinus tabuliformis. The sequence goes on along the minus strand of CM062811.1, from coordinate 1,126,036,455 downwards.
GGGCATGCGTATATCATCCTTGCGGTTGATTATTTTACTAAGTGGGCCGAGGCGATGCCTACATTCGACGCAAGCGGAAAAACAGCTGCAGTTTTCGTATTCAATCATATCATAACTAGGTTTGGTGTCCCACAAGCAATCATTACTGACCATGGGAGCCATTTTCGAAATGTCATGATGACTGAGCTTACAAGCCAGCTTGGTTTGCGCCACGATAGCTCTACTCCTTATTATCCGCAAGCCAACGGTTTGGTTGAGTCTATCAACAAAGTTCTAGTTACCATGATCCGACGAACCATTGGTGTTCATCGGTCGAATTGGCACAACATGTTATTTTCAGCACTATGGGCATACCGAACCTCAGTGAAAAATTCAACAGGGTTCACTCCTTTCCAGCTAGTTTATGGCTTAGAAGCTGTGTTACCCATTGAATGCGAAATCCCATCACTTCAAATGGCTGTCGAATTACTTCCAGCTACTTCCGAAGAGGAGACACGTTTATTGTACTTGGCTAAATTAGATGAGACTCGACGTGACGCTACATTGGCAATCGAGACTCACGCGAAACGAATGAAAGCTCAGTATGATAGAAATGTAACCCCTCGAAGTTTTTCGGAAGGAGACCTAGTATTATTATATGATCAAGCTAACGATAAGCTAGGTGCCGGAAAATTCGTTCCCATGTGGCATGGGCCCTACATTGTAAAGCGAAAGCTAGCAAAAGGGGCTTATGAGCTAGTTGACTTTGATGGGGACTCTTTGGGTAAACCCAGAAATGGACTTTACTTAAAGAGGTATTATGCTTAAATGATGGAATGGAGAAATTTTTAGATAGGTTAGATTTTCTTTCTAGCTAGCAAGTGTGTTAGTTTAGTCAGTGTGCTTAGCTTAGAGAGTGTGGTTTTTCGTCGTTATTCTGGCTTATCTTGGTTTTACTCTTGATATTGCAGATGTCGACGCCTCTCCAAACATATATTGGATTTGCTGATGGTGCTTGTCGTAGTACACGGAACATCTCTTCCGCAGCTTGGGTTATCTATTCGCCCTCTGACGAGTTAGTTTCTATGCATGGGGTAAGCCTCGGTCAAACAACGAACAACATTGCAGAATACAGTGCAGTGATTGAATTATTATCCGAATCTATTTCATTTGGAATTCGACGTTTGACAGTGAGGTTAGATTCTGAACTTGTTGTATTACAGCTTAATAGAGTTTATGCCATTAGGAATCCTGTGTTATTAAGGTTGTTTTTGAGAGTGCGTCTCTTGGAACGTGAATTTGATTACATTGAATATCAACATATTCCAAGGTCTTTGAATACATTAGCAGATGCAATTGCTTCTCGAATGTTGGACAGACATTTACGATAATCATGCAAGTAAATTTAAGAACATTTCATCACATATGTTAAACAAGATAAGCCGGTAATAGTGATATATATAGATAGAAGTGTGTCAAAAAATATATACATCGTCTTCGATCATAGGTTGAAAACACCTTATGATCGGCAAAATGATAGTACAAAAAGTCAAAATGTCACATGTGACTACAAAAGTGACTAGTCAATCACTGGTGGTGCTCTCTGTATGACACCACTGCGCGGGCTACCTTACGCAAAAATCTCCTAAACGGTCCAGGGACCGCGACTACAAAACGCTGAAGTCTGATAGGAATGTCGTCCATAGTAGTCTCAGGTATGTCTGCCGTGAGACGCTCTAGATCATGCTCCAACTCAGCTAGTACGTCTGCAGCCGCGTCCTGTGGGGCCAGTACCGGTGCAGCTGGATGTAGTCTATCAAAAGGCCGGAGGTTGGCTGGACGCTGTGGACCAACATCTGCATTTTGAAAAGTTTTACTGTTAGTTTTGAGACGATATATATGAAAAAAAAAAATACATAATTAGAAAACTTGTGAAAATAAAAGTACCTCTGTCATCCCATTGTTCTCCCTGTGGAAGAACCATGTCCGGATCACCTCTGAAATCCATTCCGGCATACGGAAAGTCTTGTATCGAAAAAACCTGGTCCTCTAACAAGTGAAAGTAACTATCTGAGAATCGAACCACTGTCGCACCCTCGTCAGGATGCCGGGCCATCACCGCAACCCATCGTATCAGCTTTGGCTGCCGAGGACCCAAGATATCAACAGTGAGTTGTTGAGGGATCAACATTGGAACTCTCTCCAAGGCAAAGCTCACGACTATAGGCCCATATCCAAAAGTCTTTAGTCATCCGTTCTTTGCCTTGGTCAGTTGGCTCTTCATATGAGCCGACACAGCTTCACACCAGTTGAAAATGGTGCCTTGGTAACAGTCAATTGCCATCCGCATTTGGGATCCGGAAGCAATGTGTAAAGCGGCCGCGCCGCAAATTCTGGTAACCGTGAACGCTATGACTTTGAGTTCCGGTAGAGTGATGTGTTTTATCTCTATGCCTTTTGAATGGTGAGCCCCACGTGTGCACCAATCCTCGCGGAGACTATCAAGGGATTGGCCACCCGGCCTAGTCCCCGCAAGACTGAGTTGCTCACCTCTGTTCGGAAAGCCAGTGAGAAAGTATACATCCGAGGGCTCTATCTCGAGCTGGTGCCCTCCTATGTAAAAGCATTGTTCTTGAACGTTCCATCGCTCAACCAGCCATTCCAAGAATCTTACCTGGCCCCTCATGCCCGGTATGGTCCAATATTTGTATAATCCGCATGCTCTTAGGGCATCCAGGGAAGGTTGGTGATTTATTGCAGCTTCATCTTCCTCTACATGCTCTCTTTCTCTCCAGTCTAACATGATTAATGCCCTGCATATCAAAAATAGCAATTAGAAATTGATTTGGGAATTTTTGGTGGTTTTTTGAGGGAGTTGGGGTTTTGAAATGCGCACTTCTCGGAAGACGCACCCCGGCTTTGTAGCACAGGGCGCCCGGACGCAGCTGGCCTGAAGGCGGGCTGCGTCTTCCGACCGTTTTCCCGTATGAGAAAAAGTCGGGGGACGCAGGTCACCCGAAGGGCACCTGCGTCCGCCGAGAGGCGCATTCCAAAACCAAAACCCCCCCAAAAAATGAAACTAAGACCTAAAAATTAATTCTAAACGGATAGAAATGCAGAGTAGGATGTGTAAAATACCTGGATGAGACGGCGTTCGATTCCGACGGTCAGATTTTCCGCAGCGACCACGGGAAGTTTCTTGTCAAAAGCTCCTTTTTCAACCTCCAAAGTCAAACGGTAAAAATAACATGGTAAAAGGTCTTTTTATAGGTTTTTTGGATGAATTAGTTCATTTTTTACCATGAAAAGTTGTTTTTCGATGTATTTTTGCCTATTTTAAACAGGTATGAGTAATGTGTCGCTTTTGTGCAGGACAAAGGGATTTCGAAGAAAATTGTAATTTTTTCACAAATAAAATATCAGAGCCATCTTTTAAGCCCTTTTCTGACTCCTAAAACATGAAAAGATTGCCGAGCGTTTCTTTTACACTCGTTAAAACGGAATTAAAAGACGGTCCCCTTTTAGCTCTTTTCTGATCGAAAAATCAGGAAAAGATTGCCGGGTTTTTGTCGTTTCAAACTCGATAAGGAAATAAAACGACGTGTCCTTGATCGCTTTTTACTTTTCAGGTCGACGACACTATTATGAAAGTACTCCTTGGTCGCAAGATCAAGCGGTTCCCCCAAGTATTATTTTATACTTTTTCGGGCTTGAGGGACACAAATTTACGAAAAAGTTCAACGTGGAGTTTCCTTAAGTTTTTCAGACTCTCTAAAATTGAAAAATGCCGAGTTTCTCCTATACTGGGCTCGTTAAACTTTTACAGTAAAGGACCTGTTCAATTACAAACAGGAACGAACCACTCCTTCCTAGGGTTCGAATTTAAACTAGGTTGGACTCGTCCGAAGGATGAGCTTATAATCAAGCATATGTTATCCTCCTCAAGCTTGTTAAAAATAAAGAGGTACTTGCCAGAAATGGTGGGGGAAAAGAGAGAAGAATGAGCCTATTTGTTACCTTTTATCTCAAAAGAAACTTTATTACCACTCTTGAACACGACACTTTTCATTCACCTGGGTTGGGAAATCTTTTACCTCACAGTTGACCAAACCACTTTGAAAGTCTTTAACCGGGTTCGGGGATTAACTTTGAGTTATTCGTCACCAAGCCATCTGTCGTGTCGTTATGTGTTCAAGAGGTCTGCAAGCAAAAACTTTCATCTGCAAAATACTTGTCATCCATTTGACCATCCCTGAGTCAGTCGTTACAGCAACATTTCTTCAACTTGAACAATGATTTCGTGTTGCGGGCTTGCCTGCAACGGGTCGCTTTCTATCGACATCGACACATTATCTAGAAAGATGACTTAGGAATCGACAGCACCTTGAAGTCTGCATGCATCAATGGCAGGTTTCTCGCCTTTGACGTCAGTTTACATCATTGACTTTCGATCAAAGGATTCCGTGAAGTGTTCGACATCAAAACATCTATTCACATTTCACGGGTTGTGCTTGGTACTTTGAGAACCATTGACATTACTGGTGGTTTCTCTCACGCTTGTTAACAGTTTACATCATCGACTGGTAATCAAGTGGTTTCTAACATGTTCGACATCGAATCATTTAATCACATGGCTAGAATCGTACCAATTCGGGAAGTAGAAGTGAAGACCCTGGATCTAGTTTCTACCATCCAGGCTGCGAGGAGTTTTGTATTCATTATCTATGTAGACTAATCATAAACAGATGGCTGCGTCCATACTGTGTCTACAAAAGTCTATAAAAATGATGTACTGCAAGATCATTCCTGTATCAGAATAGTTAGTCCATTAGTTAAAGTTTTGAATCTGAGTATGGGAATGCCTACCTCAGTGATGATATAATCTTATCCATGTATTTTGTGTTGAAAATTGCAGGTTCCAACCAGGCCATCCACAAGACAATCCTTGAAATGATAAAGCGCTTCACCCTTCCTAGAATTACAAAACCCTAAATCTATTCCAGGCTTCGCACTTTAGGGGGCAATCTGTTACACTAAAAAAATGTCACCATGACCACTTACAGTTAGTATGGCTCAAATCAACAGTCATGCTACCCTCTTAGGCAAGTCTTATGCCTCTGTTATCCATCTCAAACTCAAAGAAGAGAGAAAGTCTTGTAAAAAATATGTTTATCTCTGGGGTCGCAGGTTCTCTCTAGCCTTACCTGCGGGGACGCTGACCATGTTCACAAAAGATGCGTCCTTGGACGCTCTGTATGTTAAGGGACAGGTGCGTCCTTCTGTAAAAGGCAAAATGCGCGAGTTTCATCTTAAAAAAGTTACTTGTGGTTACTTCTAGAACTTTCTAGAGGTCGGTTTGATGATTTGGATGCGCCTCTAGTTGGTTCATGTATCTCTATTAAGGGGGAACTTATCCCATCAATAAAGGAGCTATCCCACCCAAAGAGGGGGATTATCCCATTGATGGTGGACCTGAATAACCTCTTTACAGCACTATAAATAAAGACATTGAGCCAGAGGGAGGAGAGGTTGGAGCTATACATTTTCTTTGGGTAAATGCTGCAGGAATTAGGACTCCCATTTAGAACCTTGTGAGGAGAGATTGTATTTGCTTGATTCTACTTGGAAGTGGGTGAGCTTTGTCAAAGTAGAGGAAAACCCTTGATGGACCCTGGGAGGAACTTGCACAACACCAAGGCCAGGTTGTAAGAGTTTCTTTGTTTCGTTATTAATACAAACTGGTTTATTTTTCTCAATAGCTTGTGTTAATGAGTTATTTCATGTGTTCCTTGGTCTGCATGTTGAATATATGTTTTATTATATGAAATGCAAGTGCTTGGTAATTGTTTGATTGTTTGTGGTTGCAGGAATTGACTTGAAGGAGGAGCTCATCCGGATCGGCAAGGACGGACTACAACAACCGCGTTTTGGAATAAGGTAAGCCTAAACACTTGTAGTTTTCATGTTTTAAAAGGTATATTTAGAGAAAGATCACTCCATTTTGTCTTGTTTGTCGCTAGAGAGTTTAGACTCCTAGGGAGGTCAGTTGTGTCCGCACAAACGACTTTTTCCGCCACGACAAGAATAAGTGAGTATGTTGATGAGACCATTCTTGCCCTGATGTCTATATTTATTCCAGGACACCCTCCTGCCATCAAGTTTGACTTTGCTACCTTCATTAGCAACAAAATCCATGAACAATTCATGAGCCTAAATAGAGAAGGAGTTTTCAAGTATACAACCTATATATATCATCTGTTCTTATACTATCAAACAGATAGTTTTCAGTTCCCTGTCAAGAAATTGGATGCAAAAGGAGAAAGGAGATCTGTCATATTTTGGACCCCAGTCTTCCATGTAGTCCATAAATCTCCCTATACTTATTGTGAGTTCATTGATCTATTCATATATCCAGTCTCATCTCTGCTGATGAGAAGTCCCCCTCCCAGACTCACAGCTGAAATGCAGAAAATCTTGCAGCTGTCCAAAAGCTACAAAATAGGTGATTGGTACTTTTACCAAAATCACACAGAAATCAGGATTTATGGCTATGAATTGTGCCCCTACAAGCTGCCAAGATATGTGCCTATGAGATTGTTTGCCCTTGAGTACTTTAGGAAATTTATTAGCTCAGATTTGACTCATTTTTATGAGGCCAAGAAAAAGGCTCAGCTCAAGCTAAGAAACCAACTAGGCCCCCTCATCATTAACAAAAAGGAAGGGTGGAAAGATGCTGAACAGATATTAAGTGAGCAGCTCAAGCTAAAAAGGAGTTTTTGGTGGGTACCTTATGACCCAAAAGGGTTTATCAATGATATAAAGACAAAATATAGGCTATCAGGCTATGAACATTGTAGAATCCATGATATAGAATAGTATGCTAATCAAGATGAATGGATAGAGGGCACATTGGTAGAACAGATTACTGAGGAAGAGAAAATGGAACAGGCAATGAAAAACATTGAAAAAACTCTCGACCTCGACTCTTTTGGACATGTCTCATTCAAATTGCCTCAACACATTGGAGCGGGCACATCAACTGCTACAACTTCACAACAAACTGCCCAAGAAGATACTCCTCCTGCAGGCACATCCAAAGGCAAAGAAGTGATGCATTCAGAACAACAAGAAGTCACAGATCAGCCTACATCATCACAGCAGCAAGGCCAAGGGAAAATTCCTTCTGCCCAAACCCATGCACCAGAGATTCCAGCATTGCAGACTCCTCTCAATGAGGAGAAGGGCAGAAAAAGGGACCGGGAAGAGGACACACCAATAAGTGGGCCAACAGAACAACAAGAAGCAAAAAGGCAGAGAGTGGATCCTCTACCTGAAGAGGAAGTTATTGAGGAGATTATTGAAAGTCCAAGAAGTGAAAGGGCAGCCAGCCCATTAATTTCCCTAGGGACAGAATCACCTACCAGTTCTCATGGACAACAATTTGGAAAGCAACCTATTATGGAAATTTCATCAGCACGGCCACAAAGCAAACAAAGTTCAGATATTAAGAGGCCATTCATGGAGATCAAGGCACAAAATGAGCCAATAAGAATGCATCTTTACGATCAGTTCCTCAAAATGACTCCTGCCAAACAACAAAGATTGATGTCTGCCTATGATATCAAGGAAGGGAAGTTGATCTTGAGTCATTTCAAGCCCACAGTGCAGCAGCCACAGTCAGCTGCCGATTATATTAGAACAAACCTGGAGGCTCTTGCCAAAGACATTCACCCTTTGGACCAGGTTGAGCTGCACAAACAAACCGATGAAATGGTTTATTCCACTTTAGCAGATAAAGCCATACTAGCTCAACAATTGCAGAATTCACTAAACAATACATCTGCTCAATTAGAGTTGGAAAGGGTATCCTCTCTGGCCAAGGACAACAGAATAAAGTCCTTAGAAGAAATCATCATTGAGCTGGGACATAATCCCAAGGATCCCAAGGCAATAAAAGCACTGATAAAGAAAAAGGAGGATGACATAGCTGCCCTCAAAAAACAGTTAAAACTGCCAGTTACTATGCATCCGCAGACCACAGAGATGGTGAAAGAAAAAGAAGAAGAAGATATGATGGAGCTGTTAATAAAAATGAATGAAAGACTGGCAGAAACAGAGAAGGCTTTGGAGAAAGCATTGCAGGAAAAACAGGGAGAGTTGGCCTCTCAGCCAACTCAAACAACCCCAATAGCTACAACTGCTCCTCCTACAGCAACAACATCAGTCCCTCCCACTGCCCCAGCATCAACAACAGGTACCTCAGCCACAGATACTTCAGCAACAACAACAACAACAGTGCCAGATACCAGCATGAGCATGGAAAAGATGATGGAGGAAATAAAGGCCTTAGAACTCCAAATGGCAGAGCTAAAGGAAGCCAAAGAAAAACTGGCCAAGTTGGAGGTAAGCTATGATAAATAAAAAATAACTGTAGCTGAAAAAACAAGAGAAGTAAAGGCCTTGGAAAATAAGGTAAAATCTTTGGAGAAAGATCTAACTCTGCATAAAACTCTATCAGAAATCAAAATAATTTTGTGGACTAAAATTGGCCAGTCCATCACTGATCAAAGGAGATCAATACAAACCATCCATGAGAAAATTGAGTTGATAGAAATAGCCCGAGTGGAGATTCAAAAGGCCAAAGCATTATTAAGAAACATGCCAGAACAGGGCAATAGATTAATTCATTTTTTGAATACTCATACCAGAGAGCAACTAGCAGCTCTAGATATTGGAGACAGAACAGGTACAATTTTGAAAATTAAAAAGGTGCTAACTATGAAGAAGTTTGTGCAAAATCTGGAAAGAAAATGTCAAGAAATGCAGGTAGAAATAAATGCATTTACAGAAAAGTTTACAGCCTTACAACAGAGGGGTCTACCCAGTTTGTTAACCAGCAACCAGAGACTGTTGACACATGAACAGTATGCTCACAGGGTAAACACATATGTTGCAAATCAGATTACAACATCATCAAGCACTTCAGAAGACATAGTGCCTCCCTCTGGACAAAGCTTATATGACAAGTTGGAAAATCTGTTCTATATTGAACATGAAATAACACATCTTTTTGAAGTCCCACCCAATTTCTACAGGTATACTGAAGCTAATGAAATATTGATAAAACTACAGAGACACCAATTGCCAACAGACCAATGGTGGCAGAGCATGTTGGAGGTTTTACCAAGGTAGTTTTATTCTCCTTTGATCATCTGCATTAAAGCAAATTCAAATGTACGGGCCACCTATCAGAAAATGAAAATAACAAAGGAAGGAATTCATGCTAAAATGCGTTAAGGCAGAATCAGGCACAGATGACAGGGCCGTGACAGCAACTCAGGAACACAAATCAAAGAGACAGCTACCAGCCGACTTGTTGAGTCAAAAAGTCAAGTATAGCAGACCACCTAAGGCAGCCAGTACAACGGAAGTTACTCCTGCATTCATTTGCACTCTATTTTCAATGTCATTTATTGCCTTTGAAGAAGTAGATGGATAAATTTATTACTTGATATTTTCCCTATGAGATATTTTGTAACTATTTTTGTTTAAATACCTCCCCTAGAGATGTATTGGGGGTTGGTTGGTGAATATCATTCTGGACCTGTGCTGTAAATTTTGAGAACTCTTCTGAATAAAGATTGCTGGAATGCTTTGCTGATGAACTGGCTAGTTGTGGAATTAATGACAGAAGAATATGTTACAGAATTCTCGTATTACCTCATCGATCAATAAGTCTTTTTAACTCTTGTTTTACTGTTCCTATGTTCTATATATCATCTTTATATCATGTTCTGAATTGCAAGAAAAAAGAATAGCCCAAAATTTTCTTTGTTGTACTCTTTGTTCAATTCCTGTCATTTTTCATGTTTTCTACAGGACTGGCATAGGCAGGAATTCTTGACTGCTCCTGTCTCCCTGGTTCTTACACTCTAAATATAATTAAGGAATTCTTAACTGCTCCTTGGTAATATTTATTCATTTTCCCTCTGTTAGCATAATGAAAGATTCTTAATTGCCTTTCATTCCCTGACTTCATTTCATCTCATTACAGCTTGAAAATTGTTCTATGTTTAATTATCTTGCTCTGTAGTTCCTCCTTTTGCCAAAGAAACCATACCCAGAAGTTTATTTTCATTTGACTCCATTAACCGATTGGTATGAACTTCTCATACTTTGCAGCCCTGTTTTATTGAATGTCACCTTCCAAACACCAAACAAATACTTGCACTTCATAACTAGCCTAACATATAGCAAAACAAAGCTAAATCACAAAGAGAGAGCCCTCTCTGGTTGCAGATTGGCTAGAATCTGCAGCTAAAAGACTGGTTAGTGGTTACCTCGGCCGTATTCCCTTTTCCAATGCTTTTGGGGAACAACCTGAGTGATAAAATCATTGGCGACTCCACTAGGGATCTGAATGACTGTGTTTGGTACTACTGTCTATTTTCTAAAGCTACAGATGGAGCCTGAAGTTAGCCAGGTAGCCTTTGAAACTATTTTTGTTGTGCATTTACAGGAGTAAATCAAAGCTGCTTCAGTCAATCTCCAGTCTAGCTTTAGGCTCTATACAACGGTCACAAAAATTTGATCAGTTTCCTCTTATTTTCAACGGATCTTTAGGAAAATTCAAGACCCTAATAATTCATACTTTCCTAAGAAAGATATTGTCAAAAGCATCATCCTTCAAATATCTCCAGAAAATACCAAAAATAGATTTAGAAGCTGGCTCCAAAGAAGAAAACTCGTTACACTAGATCAAATCCAGATCCCAATCCTCCAGCTATTTTTGAAAACCCTAACCTGATCTCTAAAAATCTTAAAAGACAAGAAAGTCTAGAAAATTCTGCTGATTTAAATCTTGATATACTTCAGCAAAACCTTACCCAATCACCTCCTGGAAAAGCAGCAGTCCTTTCTACTGTGGCTGCAACTTCTTCTAGTTCACCATCATCACTCCAAAGCATCTTTTCCACTCCCCCATCCACTCCGCTTATCTCAGCTGTTATCCCTGTGCTACCAGTTGTTCCATTTATACCTGTAAATATGGCAAACCGATATGCTCCTCTGCAGTTGCCTGCAAATCCAGGGGCTATGCCTCAAGACTATCAAAGCAAAATTACATATTTTGATGGTACTGGCTCCTATACAGCCCAACAACACACTAAGAAAATGATGGACTACTTTGAGAACTATGAAATTGATGACAACGATGTCAGAATGAAAATTTTTGTCCAAAGCTTAACCGGTGATGTAAGGACCTGGTTTAGAGCACTTGCTGCAAACACAATTGCTGATCCGGATGCCCTGTACCAAACCTTTTTGAACAGATGGGAAAAGAAGAAGGACCCATTGCATATCCTATCAGAATATGAGAGTTTAAAAAGAGGCCCACAAGAAACTGTCCAAGACTATTGTGCTAGATTCAACAATGTGTACAATGCTATTCCTCAAAACCTTAGACCTCCACCAGACTTAGCCTTGATCAAATTCCCTGATGGATTTGACTCTGACATGGCATATTAGCTAAGGGAAAGAGCTCCTGCCAGCTTAGAAGACATGCAGAGCATAGCTGTTAGTGTAGAGGCAAATCTGATCTCTAAAAGAGCCCGAGCTAGAGCTGAAAGAAGGACTCCCTTCAAAGAAGAGCCTTCAGCATTTGAACAAAAACTAGATGCAATCATCAAAGGCATGGATAGACTGGGTGATAGAGTGGAAACCATTGAAAGGAAATCTTCTTGGGAAGGTCAACCAAGTAACACCACTAGAAATCCAAACTTTAGAAAAAATCAAAATTCTAACACCGGGAAGGCTGGCCCTGACTAGAACATTAGACCACCATTTCAAGAGAACTGTGCCGAAGCCTCAACTTCTAGTGAGCCAACAGAGGATACTCAAATCAACCTAATGGGGCTGAATAGTGAACAACAAATCTTTTTAACACAAGATGACCAAGAGGCTCATAATTTCAATCAATTACAAACCAAATCTGGAGAATCATTTGATTTCAGAGAAGGGTATGATGCAACTGTCTACGAGGTTCATAAATAGTACAAATTAAGAAGCATAACGGTAGATGTGCCTGAACCTACCAAGCTGAAAGATACCAAGCAACCTAAGAAAGCAAAGGATAAAACTACCTTGACATAACTCCCTGCTAAAACAGATCTCAATCCAAAAGAACCCATGGTTGAGGACATATTAGACGTACAACCGTCAAATAATTAGCCATCCACCTCCTTTCCTCCAAAAGAAAATGTAAACAGCTCTCTTGAAAACAATTTTAGAGCAGATTTAGTTCATAACAACACTCATGATGAGGAAAAAAACACTGAAAACATAGTAGAAAAGGAAAACCTTGCTGCCCGCAATACAAAAATTCAAGTGGAAAAACCTTTCAACCTCGAAACAAAAATAGGCAAGTTAAAAATAGCCATTCCACTGTCTGAATTGGCTAAACATGAGGTTTATAGGGAACAAATCAGCAGGTCACTTCAAATATCAGAGAATAGAGATGTAGTCAATGTTTTAGATGACCAACCAAAATTGATTTTTGGTCCTGAGGTAAATGGTAAAATAGTAGATGGAGGAGTCCCTCCATTCTATGTAAGCTTAAACATTCATGACAAAGTACTACATAATGCAATGTTTGATTCAGGAGCTTCTCATAACCTAATGCCTAAATCTGTGATGGAAAGACTGGACCTAGACATCACACGGCCATATAAAGACTTGTTTTCATTTGATTCTAGCCAGGTCAGGTGTCTAGGCCTTATCAAAGATTTGTGTGTATCTTTAGTACAATACCCTGCCAAGAAAATTTTAATGGATGTGGTGGTAGCTGATGTCCCACCTAAATATGGAATGATTTTATCCAGATCTTGGGGTGCAAAACTCCAAGGATCTTTACAACTAGATATGTCTTATGCCACCATTTCAGTCTTTGGCCAGCCAAAGAGATTGTACCGGGAAACATTGATGAAATATGTGGTCAGCAGTCAAGAGAAACCCCTAAAATTCCCTATTTATTCCATGCATCCAGATATGGATTCTTTTATCTTATACAATGCTGAAATGTGTCCCAAAACTGATGGCAAGTTGCTAGAATTAGCACAAGCAAAAAGCATTAATGAAGAATCTACTGCTCAGGATAAAAAAATTGTTGAAGTGATTGATGCAACAAACAAACAAGACACACCATATCAGTTTCAAAATCCAAATCTGCCCATTAAGACAGTTTCCAAAACTCCTAAGGCTAGTTAAAATCAAGAAATCTTATGGTACTTAAAGTTTGATGGGTCAGTGAATAAACTAGGAGCAGGGGCATGGATTTGGATACATAATATGCAAAATGACCATGCTCAAGGACATGCATATAGGCTGAATTTTAGATGTACGAACAATATGGCCGAATATGAAGCCATTTTGCTGGGACTCAAACTGATTAGAAATCTAGGGGCAACTAAAGTTTCAATTCTAGGGGACTCAGATTTGATTATCCAACAGATGAAGGGGAACTTTGTTACAAATGATCTTAGGCTGAGAGCTTAAAGAGGGGCAGCAATTGAAATACTTAACACCTTCTTATAATTTCAGCTCACTAAAATTCCGAGAAACCATAATCTACATGCTCATAGTTTGGAAACTTTTGCCAGCATCTTCAAGCTGCCATTTGAGCCTAATCACCACTTCACTGCTAAAATTAAACACAGACGTGCAGTTCCAGATAATGTCAAAAATTGGCAGGTGTTTGAAAATGACACAAATTAATAATTTCTTGACTTCAAAAGAGGAATTCTCAAGCACGAACATAGACACAAGCACCTTTTGTGATCAACAGCAAATAGACAAAATTGAGAAAAATATATCAGCTGAAACAACAAATCACATTTTGCATCCAACAATCTTTACCAGCAAAAATTTACAACAGCTGAAACAAATGGATCTTGATGAAATTGCTGAGGGAGAATCTGAAGTAATTGAGTTGAAGGATAATTTTTTGCCCACAGGCCTAACTCCTTTGGAGGATATTTTTGATTCAAATGATATACCAAGAAAGCCAAAAATGCAGCCTTTAAATGCAGAAATTGAGGACTGTAATATAGGAACTGCGCAAAATCCTAAGATGGTGAAATTGTCTAAAACCTTGCCTCCAAATAAAAAACTGAAATACATTGAGTTGTTTAAAGAGTTTCAAGATGTCTTTGCATGGAGCTATGAGGACCTCAAGTCCTATGATACTTCGGTCATCCAACACACAATACCTTTAAAAGAAAATCAAAATCCTTTTAAACAAAAACTTAGAAGGGTTAATCCAGTCCTCCTTCCTCTCATTGAGAAAGAGGTCAAAAGAATGTACCAAGCTGGAATAATTGCACCCATCAGATTTTCAGAATGGATTTCAAATCTAGTGCCCACTAGGAAGAAGACCGGAGAGATAAGATTGTGTGTTGACTTAAGAAACCTGAATAAAGTCTCTTTAAAAGACCACTACCCCTTACCCAAGATGGATCACATTTTACAAAGGGTGGTAGGAGCTTCTAGGATCTCACTATTAGGTGGCTTCTCAGGATTTAACCAGATCTTAGTTCACCCGGATGATCAAGACAAAACTGCCTTTACAACACCTTGGGGAACGTTTAAATATGTAAAAATGCCTTTTGGGCTTAAAAATGTAGGGGCCACTTTTCAGCGAGCAATGGACATAGCATTTGCAAAGGAGATCCATGATTTCCTAGTCATATATCTTGATGATCTCACCGCTTTTTCCAAATCAGATCAAGTACATTTAGAGAATTTAAGACAAGTGTTCCTAATTTGCAGAAAATATGGCATATCATTGAACCCAAAGAAATCATTGTTTGGCCTAGAAGAGGGCAAACTCTTAGGTCACATATTTTCAAAAGATGGCATAAGAATTGACCCAGACAGAATACAAGCTATTCTCCAAGTCCCTCATCCAAGAAATATCAAAGAATTGCAAGCTTTTCTAGGAAAGATCAATTTCCTAAGAAGATTCATACCCAACTTGGCTGAACTAATAAGGTTGCTAAATAACATGCTGAAGAAAGATTCTAAAGTCAAATGGACAATAGAAGCTAAACAAGCCTTTGAAGATATCAAAATAGCTTTAACTAAAACACCGGTCCTCACGAGCCCAATGTTTGATAGAGACTTCATAATCTTTTCCTTTGCATCTGAACATACTATTGCTGCTGTCCTATTGCAAAAAGATGACCATGGGTGTGAGAAGCCCCTTGCTTTTTTCAGCAAAGCACTTAGAGATGCTCCACTCAAATATCAAATCATGGAGAAACAAGCCTATGCCCTTGTAAAGGCTATCAAGGATTTCAGAGTTTATTTCTTGTACTCTCATGTGATAACTTATGTCCCAAATGCCGTGGTCAAATACATTCTGACTCAAGAAGGAATTGAAGGAAAAAGAGGCAAATGGATAGCTAACATTTTAGAATATGACTTTGAAATCAAGCCAAAAAAACTGATAAAAGGACAAGGATTAGCCAAATTAATGACTGAAACCAATTTTCAAGCCCTTGACATCAATGAACTGGATAACGAACAGGAGATGGCGACTCCACAGATAAATCAAGCCTTCTTACAATCACCTTGGTATGCTGATAAAATTTATGTATTGTTGAACTTGCAAGCTCCTCCAGGGTTATCCAGAACTACAAAGAGATTCTTGAAAATGAAAACTTCAAGATTTTGTATTGTAGACAATGTTTTATTTTGGAAAAATCATGAAGGTATTTTGCTAAATTGCCTAACACAGCATGAAACTGACAAAGTACTCAAGGAATTTCATGCAGGGGACTGTGGTGGACATTTATATTGGAAGTCAACAGCTGATAAAATCTTAAGAGCTAGTTTTTATTGGCCCTCCCTGTTTGCTGATGTAAAGAAGTTTGTAGTTTCTTGCCATAAATGCCAAATCCTTGAAGGCAAGAGAAAACTGTTACCTTTGCCCCTAAAACCCATTTCCACTGAGAGACCATTTCAATAATGGGGTTTAGATTTCATTGGAGAAATTCACCCTTCTTCCTCTGGCCAACATAAGTGGATTTTAACTGCCACAGATTATTTCACCAAATGGATAGAAGCCATCTCTTGTAGGCAAGCCAATGACTCAATCATCATGCAATTCTTAGAAACCAATATTCTTTCTAGATTTGGCTATCCGGAAAAGATCATAACAGACAATGCTGCTGCCTTTAAATCTAAAAGAATGATCAATTTTTGTCACAAGTATCACATTACCTTGGGCCACTCCATAGCTTATTAACCTCAAGGTAATGGTCTAGTCGAGCCATCCAACAAAAGCTTGATCAACATCATAAAGAAAGTATTGGAAGAAAACAAGAAGAATTGGCACAAAAAGCTTGTTAATGCACTTTGGGCAGACATACTAACCACAAAGAGATCTATTGGGACAAGCCCCTATGAGTTGGTTTATGCCATGGAGGCAGTATTCCCTTCATCCTTGGGAATCCTTGTGATAAAATTACTGCAAGAAATACAGGCAGAACCCAATGACATTCAGAGAAGAATCAATCAAACAATTTATTTACAGTAAACCAGAGAGGAAGTGTATCACAAATCTCAGATCCTACAAGAGAAACTGAAGAAGATTTTTGACAAAAGGACAAAGGCAGAAGATTTTTTCATAGGAGGCAAAGTGCTGAAGTGAGATTCCAGAAGGGAAGATAAGGGAAAACATGGCAAATTTGATTTCCTATGGAAAGGACCATTTGTCATCTAGGCTATACAAGGAAATAACACCTACTTTTTGAGAAGATTAGATGGTATGGAAGCAGAGGATGGGCCAGTCAATGGGTGAATGCTCAAGCATTATTTTGATCCTCTTTGTTAATATATTAGGACTGTATTTTGTACATAATAGTGTCTATTTTCTGCAGTTTTTTACAGCAATAAGATAGGGAACAAGATGCAGCAAATTTTGAGTAAAAGCAAGCGTCTGTGCCACCTTTTTTGTATTCCATTTTAAGTCTATTGGAAGACTCAAGGAAGAAGACTTGGGAGCTAGAAAAATGATGACTAATACTTAGACAAAATGCCAGATATAGAGCTGTAATTCTGTTCAAATCAGCTCATGAAAACTGTATATATGCCACAAAGATACAGTTTATTGGTTTACAACAAAAGGAAATTTCAGATTACAGCCAAAGTTGAATATAAGGTCATCTGACCTGCTGTTCTTGGCTTCTCATCTGGAAAATCCATCCCCAAGTGGAGCCACTGTTAGGTTCCTATACCAATAGGTGTCATATTTCAAGATTGACTGTGGAAATGCCAAATATGATCATCCTTTCCATGCTGCAAAGGTTCCATATTTCGAGAAAACCAAAAAATTTAAAAAATGTAAAGAGGGTATGCACTAAAAGAAAAATCAAAGGGAAAAAATAATGAATTGGTCAAGAAGAAAAAGAAAATGAACCCCAAAGAAAAGACCAAGAGAGTGGGCTAGCCTAAAATGCCACTACTGTCCTATTTTTTGCAAAGAACTTCAAATCATGCAATCAGTGACTTCTATCACACTTGATGGATGGCCAAACATATCAATCTTCGCCAGTCCATGTTTAAATTTCTTGTTGTAGAACTAGAGAATAAGATTTGTTCCAACAGTTCAAGCTTGGCAGATCATTAGTTAGGCAGAGAAGCAAGGGTTCTCAATAGCTAAATCTGAGCCCCTGTAAGAGATAAGGGCAGATTTAGATAGGAGGACAGCTGAAAGAAAACAAAAGAGAAAGGGTTTGCTAGTTCAAATGCACCCAATCAAAAGGAAGAAAAAATGTTAGGTGTATTAGGCTAGGTACGCAGTTGGATGTTGCAGAAGCAGGTTGGTGATCAGTTTTGTCTTGTTGAATATGATCTATCTCATGAATATCACAAGTACCATGGCAAGGTGATTATAGTTCAGGTGGAGCATGACTAATTTCCCCTCTCATTTCCCCAAGAACACTTACTAACATCCCCTCAAGGACATTGGGATCTGCTCAATGGTCCTAGTTCATTTCATTTTATGAGAAATACTAAGTGGAACTCTGTGTTTACTTAGCCAAAACAAGCCACATTTCTTGTGTAAAAATAATCATTTCATTTCACTTCCATTTCCCTAAAAACCTAAGTTATTACCTTATAAACTTAGCGTTTTCTATCCATAAAACCATATTAACACTTTAACTTTATTATATAACTCCTCTTGAAAGTTTTCCCCGCCCCTATTATACATAAAATAGCATGAAAGTCCCTAAAAATCTAAATATCCCAACCCCTAGCTTAATATAGCCATATACCATAATGTTCGGGAATTATAGGTTCACTTGGAACCGTATAATAACCCCTAGCCGCACATACAAACCTTGGGATTTAATTAACACTTGGTTGATTAAATAACCAACCTACAACCCAAAATCGCATTACACTGCAATTCTTCGCAAAAAACCTTAAAAATGTTCAAGTATTATGGCGGGTCCCGTGTATTACACCTCCGCCTGTTTAACGTGCCACTAGCCATCGGATCCGATCCCCCAGATCGGACGGCCCACATGCATATCGCGAGCCCTCATATGCCGAACGATAGCGTCCAGGGGATGGGCGGTATTTCCGCCGTACACGAAACACGCGTCAGGCGCTCGGCATGATCGCTGCCCCCTCTGACAAAACCATTTTGGCCCAAAGGCGGTGCGGGGGCCAAACCGCTTACCGCCTATGCCCCCGCCCCGCTGACATCACCATCACGTCATCAAACACGTCACCCACCACCCCACCTCCATATCATTCGCTGTGTCCGTACCCCCGCTATATGACAAAATCATGACATCATGCTGATGTCACCTGACCAAAGCGTGCAAAAACCCGCCAAAATCTGAATTTTTGTCAAAAAGCCATTAAAACGTCGTTTTTGTCCATTTTACCTTATTTGTTCTGCGTGATATTTGCATGGTTTTCAACGACCAAAACGCCATTGTCGCTACACAGTCCACCACCCAGGCAAATCAACTCCGCTGCTCGGTCCCTCAGCTCGGCCTGCCACCCACATTGTGCACCAGGCGTCCATAAAACAGGTATTTACCCAAATTCTTCTCCCAAACCGTGTTTTTCCAAGTTTTTCTCCAAAAATTGCCCGTAGAACCAAATTTTAAATTAAAAACACAGTGCTGCCCCTAACCTCTGCAATTTAACCTCTGTTCGGCCCATTTTTCCCAAAGGAAACCTGTGGACTGTGTTCCCTCTGCAAATTCGCCCATCGAGCTGAAGTTAAGCTTATTTCCGCCTGCAATTTCCACAGAAAGCTCCAGAAACTCATATTTTACCTACTGTTGCTGTGAAAGCTCCAAATTTTAAATTAAATAATCACAGAGGGTTGAAAAATGGAGACTCCAGTTGCCCTTAATGTTGCCCCCTTGAATGCACCACACAAGGAGTTGGAATGGTTGCCCTTAGCTGATAGGGACTTCCAAATACAAGACCTAAGGGGTATCAAATACCATCTGCAAACATTTTGTGGAATCAGGAACAACTACCTAAACAAGACTGATCTCTATGGCATCTGGGAATCTAATCTGCCTATATATTATCTTCCATCAGTCAATGTATTTCCAGATATAATCCGTTTGTGTTGTGCTAAATATGAGCCTACTCAAAGGGCAGTCATGTCCCCAAATGGCACTGTCTTGTTCTATATCACTCCTGACTCAATCAATGAGATGCTGCATTTCAAGCCTAATCAGCCTCTGGCTCCTCTGTCTATGAAACATTTGCTGGACCAAGGCTCCAAACTATCCTCTGCTGAAATAGGCCGAATTTCCAATTTATTCATGAGCCCAGACTCCCAACCCAGAGACTCTCCTCCTTTCCACCAGGTCTATTTCAATGAAGTTGGGAGAACTGTCATTGACATGATATCCTATGTCCTGGGTTTCAGAACAAGTGAGTATGTTGATGAGACCATTCTTGCCCTGATGTCTATATTTATTCCAGGATACCCTCCTGCCATCAAGTTTGACTTTGCTACCTTCATTAGCAACAAAATCCATGAACAATTCACGAGCCTAAATAGAGAAGGAGTTTTCAAGTATACAACATATATATATCATTTGTTCTTATACTATCAAAAATATAGTTTTCAGTTCACTGTCAAGAAATTGGATGCAAAAGGAGAAAGGAGATCTATCATATTTTGGACCCCAGTCTTCCATGTAGTCCATAAATCTCCCTATACTTATTGTGAGTTCATTGATCTATTCATATATCCAGTCTCATCTTTGCTGATGAGAAGTCCCCCTCCCAGACTCAGCTGAAATGCAGAAAATCTTGCAGCTGTCCAAAAGCTACAAAATAGGTGATTGGTACTTTTACCAAAATCACACAAAAATCAGGATTTATGGTTGTGAATTGTGCCCCTACAAACTTCCAAGATATGTGCCTATGAGATTGTTTGCCCTCGAGTACTTTAGGGTATTTATTAGCTTAGATTTGACTCATTTTTATGAGGCCAAGAAAAAGGCTCAGCTCAAGCTAAGAAACCAACTAGCCCCCCTCATCCTTAACAAAAAGGAAGGGTGGAAAGATGCTGAACATATATTAAGTGAGCATCTCAAGCTAAAAAGGAGCTTTTGGTGGGTACCCTATGACCCAAAAGGGTTTATCAATGATAGAAAGACAAAATATAGGCTATCATGCTATGAACATTGTAGAATCCCTGATATAGAACAGTATGCTAATCAAGATGAATGGATAGAGGGCACATTGGTAGAACAGATTACTGAGGAAGAGAAAATGGAGCAGGCAATGAAAAACCTTGAGAAAACTCTTGACCTGGACTCTTTTGGACAGGTCTCATTCAAATTGCCTCAACACATTGGAGTGGGCACATCAACTGCTACAACTTCACAACAAACTGCCTAAGAAGATACTCCTCCTGCAGGCACATCCAAAGGCAAATAAGTGATGCATTCAGAACAACAAGAAGTCACAGATCAGCCTACATCATCACAACAACAAGGCCAAGGGAAGATTCTTTCTTCCCAAACCCATGCTCCAGATATTCCAGCATTGTAGACTCCTCTCAATGAGGAGAAGGGCAGAAAAAGGGACCGGGAAGAGGACACACCAATAAGTGGGCCAGCAGAACAACAAGAAGCAAAAAGGTAGAGAGTGGATCCTCTACCTGAAGAGGAAGTTATTGAGGAGATTATTGAAAGTCCAAGAAGTGAAAGGGCAGCCAACCGATTAAATTCCCTGGGACAGAATCACCTATCAGTTCTCATGGACAACAAGCTGGAAAGCAGCCTATTATGGAAATTTCATCAGCACATCCACAAAGCAAACAAAGTTCAGATATTAAGAGGCCATTCATGGAGATCAAGGCACAAAATGAGCCAATAAAAATGCAGCTTTACGATCAGTTCCTCAAAATGACTCTTGCCAAACAACAGAGGTTGATGTCTGCCTATGATATCAAGGAAGGGAAGTTGATCTTGAGTCATTTCAAGCCCACAGTACAGCAGCCACAATCAACTACTGATTATATTAGAACAAACCTGGAGGCTCTTGCCAAAGACATTCACCCTTTGGACCAGGTTGAGCTGCACAAACAAACCGGTGAAATGGTTTATTCCACTTTAGCAGATAAAACCATACTAGCTCAGCAATTGCAGAATTCACTGAACAATACATCTGCGCAATTAGAGTTGGAAAGGATATCCTCTCTGGCCAAGGACAACAGAATAAAGTCCTTAGAAGAAATCATCATTGAGCTGGGACATAATCCCAAGGATCCCAAGGCAATAAAAGCACTGATAAAGAAAAATGAGGATGACATAGCTGCCCTAAGAAAACAGTGAAAACTGCCGATTACTATGCATCCGCAGACCACAGAGATGGTGAAAGAAAAAGAAGAAGAAGATATGATGGAGCTGTTAATAAAAATGAATGAAAGACTGGTAGAAACAGAGAAGGCTTTGGAGAAAGCATTGCAGGAAAAACAGGGAGAGTTGGCCTCTCAGCCAGCTCAAACAGCCCCAATAGCTACAACTGCTCCTCCTATAGCAACAACATCAGTCCCTCCCACTGCCCCAGCATCAAAAACATGTACCTCAGCCACAGATACTTCAGCAGCAGCAGCAACAACAGTGCCAGATACCATCATGAGCATGGAAAAGATGATGGAGGAAATAAAGGCCTTAGAACTCCAAATGGCATATCTAAAGGAAGCCAAAGAAAAACTGGCCAAGTTGGAGGTAAGCTATGATAAATAAAAAATAACTGTAGCTGAAAAAACAAGAGAAGTAAAGGCCTTGGAAAATAAGGTAAAATCTTTGGAGAAAGATCCGACTCTGCATAAAACTCTATCAGAAATCAAAACAATTTTGTGGACTAAAATTGGCCAGTCCATCATTGATCAATGGAGATCAATACAAACCATCCATGAGCAAATTGAGTTGATAGAAATAGCCCGAGTGGAGATTCAAAAGGCCAAAGCATTATTAAGAAACATGCCAGAACAGGGCAATAGATTAATTCATTTTTTGAATACTCATACCAGAGAGCAACTAGCAGCTCTAGATATTGGAGACATAACAGGTAGAATTTTGAAAATTAAAACGGTGCTAACTATGAAGAATTTTGTGCAAAATCTGGAGAGAAAATGTCAAGAAATGCAGGTAGAAATAAATGCATTTACAGAAAAGTTTACAGCCTTACAACAGAGGGGTCTACCCAGTTTGTTAACCAGCAATCAGAGATTGTTGACACATGAACAGTATGCTCACAGGGTAAACACATATGTTGCAAATCAGATTACAGCATCATCAAGAACTTCAGAAGACATAGTGCCTCCCTCTGGACAAAGCTTATATGACAAGTTGGAAAATCTGTTCTATATTGAACATGAAATAACACATCTTTTTGAAGTCCCACCCAATTTCTACAGGTATACTGAAGCTGATGAAATATTGATAAAACTACAGAGACACCAGTTGCCAACAGACCAATGGTGGCAGAGCATGTTGGAGGTTTTACCAAGGTAGTTTTATTCTCTTTTAATCATCTGCATTAAAGAAAATTCAAATGTACGGGCCACCGATCAGAAAATGAAAATAACAAAGGAAGGAATTCACGCTAAAATGCGTTAAGGCAGAATCAGGCACAGATGACAGGGCCGTGACAACAACTCAGGAACGCAAATCAAAGAGACAACTACCAGCCGACTTGTTTAGTCAAAAAGTCAAGTATAGCAGACCACCTAAGGCAACCAGTACAGCGGAAGTAACTCCTACATTCATTTGCGCTCTATTTTCAATGTCATTTATTGCCTTTGAAGAAGTAGATGGATAAATTTATTACTTGATATTTTCCCTATGAGATATTTTGTAACTCTTTTTGTATAAATACCTCCCCTAGAGATGTATTTGGGGTTGGTTGGTGAATATCATTCTGGACCTGCGCTGTAAATTTTGAGAACTCTTCTGAATAAAGATTGCTGGAATGCTTTGCTGATGAACTCGCTGGTTGTGGGATTAATGGCAGAAGAATATGTTACAGAATTCTCGTATTACCTCATGGATCAATAAGTCTTTTTAACTCTTCTTTTACTGTTCCTATGTTCTATATATCATCTTTATATCATGTTCTGAATTGCAGGAAAAAAGAATAGCCCAGAATTTACTTTGCTGTACTCTGTGTTCAATTCCTGTCATTTTTCATGTTTTCTACAGGACTAGCATAGGCAGGAATTCTTGACTGCTCCTGTCTCCCTGGTTCTTACACTCTAAATATAATTAAGGAATTCTTAACTGCTCCTTGGTAATATTTATTCATTTTTCCTCTGTTAGAATAATGAAAGATTCTAAATTGCCTTTCATTCCCTGACTTCATTTCATCTCATTACAGCTTGAAAATTGTTCTATGTTTAATTATCTTGCTCTGTAGTTCCTCCTATTGCCAAAGAAACCATACCCAAAAGTTTATTTTCATTTGACTCCATTAACCCAATGGTATGAACTTCTCATACTTTGCAGCCCTGTTTTATTGAATGTCACCTTCCAAACACTAAACAAATACTTGCACTTCATAACTAGCCTAACATATAGCAAAACAAAGCTAAATCATAAAGAGAGAGCCCTCTCTGGTTGCAGATTGGCTAGAATCTACAGCTAAAAGACTGGTTAGTGGTTACCTCGGCCGGATTCCCTTTTCCAATGCTTTTGGGGAACAACCTGAGTGATAACACAAGGCATTAGAGAGATCATCTAGTTCTTTGAGGAGCAAGGAGTGGCTCCAATGTACCACTATTGGGGCAAGTGATGTACATTGTAAACATGTGTCTTGGAACTTTTGCTTAATGATATAAGGCTTTTAAGGCCAACAGGTTCTTCATGCATGGATTATGAATGTTTGTAAGACTATTCCGTGGATGTTTTTATTTCATGTTTTCTTTCACATGTACTAAGATAGTTGAACTATTTCGGTTATTTTATTGCTTATCTTATTGAGAATGTGATGTAATGGTTGATATTGTTGTCCCATCTTTGTGGACTATTCCACAGGATACTAGAGATATCTTCCTTATTTATGGTTGTAATGATCATCACATCCGCTGTGGAATATTCCGCTTGATGTTAGATGAAGCCTTCTGGTGCATGTGTGTCTCTTCCTAGGTGGTACTATTACCTCTCAATTAGAGGCTCACTTTTCTCTCCCCTTTACAGTAGAATAACCTTGACGCAATTGCAACTGTACACTCACCAGGCACACCTCCCTTGCTTTTCGAAGACACCATTGCATCACTCTCCTACGCTGACAGCTAGAGCCAAGGAAAATATTTATGGATTTGGCAACCATGCCTTTATACCGGATGAGACTCCTACACCAAATGGTGTGAGGTCTGATTGGGACTTCATATCGGGGAGATCCCCTTGGTTGACATATTTCCAACACCATCAACAAAATGAGGTTAGAAGGAGGGCCAAATGACATGCCGTTTTTGTCAAGTCTGGTTTGAATCTCTTATTTAAAATGGATGTTACCCAAATCATAATCCCAGGATGTTTTTATAAATATCTTAATTGTACCATTCCTCCGGAATTTATTCATCACTTGTCTGAATTTAAGTTCGATGTTGAGGGTGAATCAACTTTTCATGAACATCTATTTCGAGTTGTCCATCTTTGTATTTCTAACAGAATACATTGCAAAGATGTCATGGCTAGATTACTCACCCTCACATTCAAAGGCCATGTTAATTGATGGTGTCATACATTACCCATTGCTTCTATCCATTCATTTGACCAGCTTGCCAAGAAGCTTCATCAAGCCTTCGATAAGTATAACTACTGAGATGTTTGTGGAAGAATCAATCTTATAAGAATGAAGCATGATGAATCAATTAAGGTTTTTTCTGATTGATTCCTTTACCTTTGTTATGAGATTCCTGAAAAACATATGAATTGGGATTTCTTGTGACAAGAGTTTGAGCGCTTAATTCTTGTCTCTTCATACGGTGAACTTGAACCCCATGATTTTCCTACTTTCCCAAATCTTGCAAATCATGAGACACCTCGAATTTCAGAAGATGTACTTACTGCCCCTTTTTTCTTTGTCCTCTTTCCTTTTTGGTCCTGATGTGGGTGCCTCCATATAGTGGTTGTAAAGTTGGGAAATCTGCGAAATCAAATCTCTAGTCCATATTCTCATTCTTCTTCCACTTGTCATGATTCAGATTCAATGGAGGAAGTTTGAGAATGGCTCATGAAGCCTACAATGAAGACTCACTCCCCCATCCCACTAGATGATGTCACCATTCACAACTCTAGTCTCAAAGCTAATCCATATTTATTTATCCTCTATCATCTACATATCCTGACTCTTTGTACCATGACCCGCTTGAACAATCTGCTCCACCTACTAGTTCTTCACATTCTCTTGATTCTCAAGTTGCTTATCACAGTTCAAGCTAATCCATATTTTTCATGTTTCTTCCATGTCATATTTTTTCAAGATCTGCTTGAGATACTTGGTTTGTGACAAAAAGATGCCATCTTTCTTTTGTTGAACTTGTATACCAAGAAAATATGTGAGCTCACCTAACAGGGACATTTCAAATTCTTTCTGCATTACCAAAGCAAAGTTTTGACTCATAGCTTCTTCATTGCTACCAAAAATGATATCATCAACATACAAAACAAGTATTAGCAATTTATCATTATCAATCTTTATATATAGATTGCTATCAGCTGATCCTTTTGAAAAACCTTGTTGATGTAGATATTTGTCAAGACGGTAATACCATGCCCTTGGAGCTTGTTTTAGACCATAGAGGGCCTTTCTGAGTCTGCATACAAGTTTTGGATCATTTCCAAGGATGAATCCGTCTGGTTGCTCAATATATACTTCTTCTTCTAAGTCCCCATTAAGAAAAGCAGATTTTACATCCATTTGGTATACTTTGAAATTCTGAAAACTAGAAAGAGCAAGAAACATTCTTATGGCTTCAAGTCTTGCAACAGGTGCAAAAGTTTCTTCAAAGTCTATACCTTCTTGTTGAGCATACCCTTTACAAACAAGTCTGGCCTTGTTTGTAATAACTTCTCCATTTTCATTCAGCATGTTTTTGAATATCGATTTGGTTCCTATGACATTCTTATCATTAGGTCTAGGAACCAATTCCCAAGTATTATTCCTTTCAGTCTGCTCAAGCTCATCATTCATGGCCTTGACCGAACACTTATCTTTGCATTCTTCATTTACATTTTGTGGTTCGATGGAGGAAAGAAATGCAAGATAGCTTGAGGATTTTGTAATAGATCTTCTTGTCTGCACACCTGCCTCTTTCTATCCCAAAATTTGAGTCTCTAGATGATTTTTCTGGACATACCTGGATGGAGTATTTTCTTCTGCTGTTGTCTATTCTTTTGGTGCTTCATTAGTTTCTTCTTCTTCAGAATTAGTCTGATTTGATGTGGAAGGATAATCTTCATCTTCTTCACAATCTTTGGTTTTTACCTGCTTTGGATTTTTGCCTGCTTCATCTACCACAACTTCAATACTTTCAACAATTTTCCCGTGTCTTTTATTATAACATTTATATCCTTTACTTCGGGAAGAGTAACCAAGGAGAATGCCTTCATCTACTCTAGGTTCAAACTTGCCAAGATTTTCATCAGTCCTTTTTATGTAACATTTGCTTCCAAAAAATTTGAAGTATTTTACAGTAGGAGTCTTACCATACCAAATTTCATGAGGAGTTTGAGTGCTATTTACCCGAACGTTTGTTTTGTTGAGAATAGTGACGGCAGCGAATGCAGCTTCACCCCAGAAGGTTGCAGGAGTTTCAGACTCATCTAGCATAGCACGAGCCATTTGTTGAACAGTTCTATTCATCCTTTCTACCACTCCATTTTGCTGAGGAGTTCTTGCGGTAGAGAATTCCCTTCTTATTCCATGTTCTTCATAGAATTCGAAGAATTCATCCGAGGTAAATTCCCCTCCTTGATCAGACCTGAGGAATTTGATTTTCCAATTTGATTCAATTTCAACCAAGGCTTTGAAGGCTTTGAACTTTTCAAAAGCTTCGTCTTTGTGCTTTAGAAGTCCTATCCAACACATTCTTGAAAAATCGTCAATGAACAATATAAAATATTCTTCTCCACGAGGTGAATTTTTCCTTGATGGTCCACATAAGTCAGTATGAACAAGTTCAAGAGGCTTACTAGCTGATCCTTCCTTTTCAAGGAAATGTGTTCTGGTTTGCTTACCAAATTGACATGATTTGCATATTGTATTTTCTGGAATGCGGATATTCGGAAGATCATGAACTGCCTGGTATCTGCATGCTTTTCTTATTTGAGGGAAGCTTAGATGCCCCAGTCTTCTGTGCCATAGCCAATGTTCATTATTTTTGATTAGATAGCACTGTTGTTGTCCTCCCTTGAGTATATACAAGTTGTTTGGAGTTCTTACACCTTTGATCATTGTTTCTCCTGTATCAAGCTCACGAACAACACATCCATTTGATCGAAATACTACTTCATTTCCTTGATCACACATTTGACTGACACTCAATAGGTTATGCTTTAGACCATCAACATACATAACATTCCCAACTTTAACCTTTTCTTTTAAGAGAACAGAGCCTTTACCTTTTATGACTGCAGGAGTGTCATTACCAAATGAGACCTTCTTTTCCTTTTCTAAGGCATTATATGACTGAAGTTTTTCTTTATCACCTGTCATGTGTTTCGAGCATCCACTGTCGATATACCACTGATTTTCTTGTCCTTCTGCATACAAGGCTATTCCACATCTTTCTGTTTGCGGTTCTTTCTTTCTCCATGTTTTGGGACCCAATGAAGTTTGCTCCTTCTGAGATGTTTGCCAAAATTTACTCCTACATTTAGAATCTTCATGACCGAAGTTGTTACAAATAGAGCATTCTATTTCATTTTCAAGAGCTGAGAAGTTATTGTAGGTCCTTTTCATGATCCCAGTCACATTCCTTTGATTTCGTGCTTCTCTGGTCATGATGGTCTTGTAAGCAACACATTGAGTAACTTTGTGTCCAAAGTTATGACATGAAAAACATTGGCTATTAAAGAAGTTCCTGCGATGATCAAATCTACTGACCTGATCATTGTAGTTCCATTGACATTCATTCTTGAAGCAAATTGAGACTGATTTACCTGTGGTTGGTTATAGCTTCTGTTCATCCTTGAAGTAGATTGAACCTGATTTACTTGATGATCTTCTTTATGCCTTTGCTTACGACTATCAACCTATTCACTTCTCCTTGCTGCATCAAGATAGATTTTGGAGGTTGATGGCTTCTGTGCTTGAGATGTTTCTTCAGTATATCCTAGACCTGCCTTTATCAGAGGAGAACGCTGCACTTTGATAATTTCATCTAAAGTTTCTGATCCTTTCGCAAATCTAAGATTGAGTGCTTTTGTTTTCTCAATATCTTTTCTTAGACCCACAATTTCACATTATAACTGTTCATTTTGTTTTTCCCTTTCAGCGAGTTGGAATGTCAGAGTATCTATATTCATACTCTTTTCTTCTAAACATATGTTGGACCTCAGTTTTGGTCTATTTTTGCTTAGGGAAACTTACCTAATTCTTATATTTTCCATCCATTTTCCATCATATCCATCTCATGTTGATGTATTTTATGCATATTCAAGTGTTTAATTTTAATTTTGAAATTTCTAGAAGTTTTTATGAAAATTGAGTTTCAAGTGCAATTTTGGACTGAATCAGAAATTCCCGTAATAGCTATGTGGATGACATGTTTGCAGGACACTTGGGCTCGAGTTTGATGCATGGATAGATAGCTTGGGAACTAGGACTAAGATAACTCCACTTGGTTCGGCCAGAACGAGCTTTATTAGGCCCGATCAACACTGGTCAAACATGACTAGTCACCAGAAAATCCCTAGGAAATAGGGCAGTTTTGAGATTTTATGGGATTGACCATATTTCTTGGGATGAATTGGATGAGTTCGACTTAGATAGGTGGATATGAGTATATATGAGTGTTAGAGGTAATATATATTAGTTTGTTTCATTAAACCTCTATTTAAAGCCAAGACTTTGATGACTTTTGTAATGGAAATGGAATTTGTATGTAACTTTTGTATAATTGGAGTTGAGAGCTAATTTGAAGAACTTGTTTTATTCCAATTTGTTGTTCATGCTTGGTTGATTTACTAAAGTTGTTGTAGCTGAGATTTCTTCAAGTGTGCAAGGCAAGGGTGGAGGGCCCCCACACCAAGCTAAGTACACTTCTTGGTTCAATTTTCATAGTTTTCATAGATAAGTTTTTGTTTCAAATGTATTTAGATGTGTGATGATTGCTGAATGAATATTGGTTTAATTCTAATCTGCATATGAAGGGACACAAAGGAATTTAAGTTAAATTCCCCTTCTATTTGATCTTGAACTAAAACTGAATTTCATTCTCCATTTCTCATTTGAAGTTATTTCTGCATTTCTGGTTTGAAGCAATGGTGATTGTGATATAGTAGGATTGTGAAGAAGGACAATCTGGACCTCCTTAGTTAGGAACCTCTTCTTTTACATCTTCTGCATCATAAGCCATTGTTAATTAGTGCTCTTAGATTCATCTTCATGAAAGTAGTATTGTAGGGAAGGACAACCTGGGTCTCCTAAGTTAGGAGCCTCTTCCCTCATATATTACATAAATGAATTAGAATTGTTAAAATAGGTTTATATTTGTACTTCTTTAAATCTTCAAATTTTATCTTCTAAACTTGATTATATCTGATGTCCATATACAGTGGATTTGCCTCCAAGTTTTACAAACCCGGATTGATAATTAAATACTTGTGTTAATTTATGTTAATAAATTAGCCCAACATTTTGGCGCCGTTTCCGGGGAGGTAATTATCAGCATAGTCAAATAGAAGATAAACAAAAACACTAAAAATTTAGTTAGTATACATTTCTATTAGTTATGTTTCTTTATGCCTAGAAATAGAGATCCTAAAATTAGGTTTCCAAAACAAAACCCCCCAACAAAAACATAAAATCAAAAAAACAAAACTACGAAATCCATTTTCAACTACAAGATCTAAAAGATGATGTTAAAGAATAGGTTACAACACTACTCCATTCTTCAACATTCTTTCTCATCAAATCTTTATGATCAAATAAATTTTCATGTCCAATATTTCATTGAAGTATACTTTTCAAATTTGGATATGAGCTTACTTATGATCTTGTTACGAAAATGGATGCACTGGAAATTCTCTTATACTTGAGAGAATGAATTATTTTCTAAAATAGAATAGGATAGAATAGAATAAATAAACAAGTAGAATAAATTCACAATAAGACTTCCATAATAAATTTGTTTCAAACTATTTCTTCAAATCATTGTTCAATATTCATTTGAAAGGACTACATGGAAAAATGCAGTAAGAACAAGTCTATTTTGGGTAACCATATAGGATGATTCTGGAATCATGTTTTTTTACATATCACTTGAAATCTAGTTTTTGAATCCATTTTGAAGTTCTCAATTTATATCACAAATAAAAATGCGATCAAAATCAAAACTAGGTCTCAAGTGAAATGTTGAGGACAGAGTTAGAACAACCTATATTTGAAGTGTCTAATGGAAACATTTTTATCTGAAATTCATAGGGAAGATAGTCCTTGGAATCTAGTTTCCAAATCAATTTGAATCACTTCAATCAGATATCATATGAAAAAGTTATTCTTGAAATACTAACTGCTTGTCGAAAAATCTGCAAGGTGACAATTCTAGGTCTTGACTGTTCATTGGCATATTTGAAATAGAAAATCATCTTCTTTCCAAAACCTGTTTATATGGGAGATATATATTCAAGTCTATTTTAAAACACAATTTGAATCATCCCATTTGGAGGTGAAATGAAAAAGTTATGCCACATTTAGTGACTACATGTCTTCAAAACAGTCTAGTAAAACTCTGCCTCATAGGTCTGTTCATCACCAATTTTGTGATACTTGAATGAGTTGTTAGCTATGATTCTGGTTCTCCACACAATAAAATGTTTATTACGGTTTGACTGCATGTTGGAAGTAACGAATGAAAAGTTTGAGTGAAGTCTTGAAAACATGTAGTTCGCTGAGCCTAAACTACACTTGTCCATGCGTTTTATGATCAAACAGTCGCATTTCAGTTTCAAGTCAAAGCAAAGTGAAAATTCACTTGATGTTGAGCTCGTTCGATGGAACTCCAACTCTTGAAGCTTGCTCTTCAATGTTGACCAACAACACCACCAAACCCTACAACATGATCGAGATCAAGGCAAAAAGACATGAAGACAATCATTAGAAGAAGCAGTCAAGTTCAGTACTATGTCAAGTCACATCAATCTCCAAAGAAGCCTTTCATATTGAATTCATATTGTTCATGATTTGATCCATAATCCTGTTGTGGTCACCAACAACCCCCCCCCCCCCCCCCCTTTTGTTTGATATTAGCAATAACACCAAGCAAAGGGGGGACCCTGAATAAAAAATCCAAAAAATATTTTTGTTAAAGTTTTTGTGTTTTAGACTCCCTAAGGCTTGATCGCATCGCAAAGAGAAAGTGAAGCGTTTCCTAAGCGCAAAAAACAAGCTACGAAGAAGCGACGCGAAGTTCATCGCGTCGCATACATTCAAAGCGCTCTTAAAAAAGAAAATCTTAAGGAATCGCCGATCGCCGATATGCGACATCGCATATCGCAACGTCGCTTGAAACAACATAAGTAACTGAATGAAAATCTGCGATCTGCGATCTGCGATATCAACGATCTGCGATAACACTTAATGACGTCGCAGTCCTCGATACTGCGATTCCAATCGCAGAAAGGACTCATCGCAAGAATTCTCTGACATAAACGGTAAACCCAAAATTGAGCGCGCACCTTAAGGGAAATTAATGATCACATGCTTGAGTATCCAAGAATGATTGTATCGCGTTTTTCGAAGAGTCAAATCATGATGAGTGTCAGAATTACGCATTCATTAGAACTTAATTCTTTCATGTCAATCTTTTCGTCATTTCTCTTCTTCTTTGCGTAAATTGCAAGACATGTAACTGATATAAATCTATATGTAGGAAACATCTAAGGAAAAGATGAAAGCGCCAATGGGGTAACAGAGAGAAGATGCCTCCGCAAATGGATGCCACATGAAGCAGGACCGCAGATTCCAGAGTATCACCCAACAGGCGCTGATGAAAATAGACTATCTAAGACTCAGAGTCAAAGGCTCACAAAAGCAGCGTGTTTTCAAAAGATCTTGAAGCTCAGACTAGGTAAAGCAAAAAGAGAAACGCAAAAGAAGGAGGACGCTCCAGAAAAGCCTGGAACAAAGAACGGAAGCAATTCTCGATACAGGGAATTTTCCAGACAACACGACTCCTAACTCATTGAGTCATTCGCACGACTGGAAACCGAAATAGCAACAACAAAATCAGTTTGAAAGGAACCTGGGTTGTACTAAGTATACGCACAACCAATACACCCAGCTAGAGAAAGGTTTTCGAAAATATCTTCTAGTCTATCAGAAAGAGGTGCCAGCTCTTGTTGTTTCCACTTTTATCACTCAAACGAAAGAAGAAGACAGCCAGCCGACTCTTCCCAAGCTAACGTTGCATTGCTTACAGCACTAAGGAGCAGATACAGAAACGGTTAGAAATTAGATTTGATTTTTAGAAATAAATTTGCTTTTAGTAAAAGGGCGGTCATTTGAAGCCGTTCCCTAAATTTGTGTAATTAAGATCAATTAGTTAGTAGTATTTAACCCTTCTCATGGCATTTGGAGAAGGGTCCGGAAATCTGTCAAAAAACTTGTCCTCAGAACATGCACTTTTGCACCCTCGGAGGAGGTTTTTGATGAATGGATGGATCGAGATTTATTTATGTTTGCATTTTAATGTCTGTTACTGATGTTGCACTTCTGTACTCTTAGCAGATATTAGAACAAGTAGAAATAAATCGTTATTGCTTGAAGTTTATTAGTGAAATCAGTCATAAATGGTACTTTTATCTCTTGACTAATTTCTGCTTATATTCCTAAAGTGATATGCAGCTGAGTTCTTTATATGTTAATGCATGAATGTGTGTATTACCATTTGGCACTTCTGTACGGTGGAGTCATTTATTTGTGCTTGACATATGAATAACTAATTATGCGATATGCTGTTCACAACTGTTTTGCCTAACTTTTTATGCAGAATGGTTTATCTTAATGGATTTCTATACCCCGGGTTAGCGTAGATTAGATGTATTGTTTTTCATTAGATTACAATAGCATAGAGTTAGTTTAGAAGTTAGAATTAAATTAGCTTAAGATACCCCTAGATCAATACCATCAAACTCTACACACACACACACACCCCTCACATTGGGAAACTGGTCCCATTACCCCCAGTCGGACCCGCTACTCCAAACGGGCAAGGAGCCGCCAACCAGGTTCCGGATCGGGTGGGTATCCCCCTTGTTGTCGACCTGATTTCGGGGCCTTCAACACATCCATACTGTAAGTTAAGCTCCATGACCATGCATGTTGAAGTCCAGATTTACTACTACATCATGACTTCAATATAACCTATTTTCATAAGCTTTCATACTTCCCTACTCCATTACACCCCACCTCCATTCAGAAAAGAAAAAATATATAGAAAAAGATCAAAAATAATAAAGGAGTTTGGTTGTGAAAATCCACGAAAGTGGCACAATACAAACTCGAATTCATATTGGAAAACCAACCAGCTTGGCCAATATGAATTCTCTATTTTGTTTTACCATTTCTTCAGTTTGAGTTTGCAGGAATCATCCTCCAAAATAAACAAGACTTGAGGACAAGTCTTCCCATCAGCAAGGGGGAAGGTTCACAAAAAGAAACTTAGTTGTGCAACTGAATTGACGACGGAACTTGTATTGTTGGCAGTTGGGACCTGAAATATTTTTGAAATCAATTGCAGAGGGACCTGAAATGTTAGCAAAAACATGTATATATTTCATAAAAATGTACATGACAAAAGGGACCTGAGTTATTATGAATCAATTGCAGAGGGATCTGAACGACATCAACAATCAATGGACCAGAATCAATGAAGGATGCTAGAACATGAAGCATAAATAATCTCTATGTTTCTATCTATCTGATGAGCCCCAAAAATGTACAATTATTTGGGCTCATTCAACCTCCTAATTTGGCTTAGTCCACCATTCTCATTTGTTTATTGCATGTTTTTGATTATTTTTATGTTAATAGAGTGAATTTGGTTAGTCATTATGCCAACAAGTCTAATGGGTGCTTTGTGTAGCCTTTTTGGTCAACTTGGAGACAAAATTGAAGGTCTTAATGAGCACTTGGCAGCAAAATTCGTGGGAGAACAAGCTAGAGGATTTGTAGGAAGGTGTCCCCCTCATTTATGGGCCCTTACCTCGAATTCTCCACCATCAGCTCGGAGTTCAAGGGCCACCGAATCAATCAGCTCAAGGGCAGCCAAACAAGTCAAGTTGGACTGCTGTTAACTACAAGTCTTGGGCAGCCAAGTCCCTAAATTTTAGGAGGACTGTTGGGTCCTCAAATTGTATAAATAAGAGGGTTCAAGACCTCATTTCAGTTAGTCATTTTTGGGATTAGCTAGTTAGTCAATTTGGTTAGCCAATTAGTCTTTTTGTAAGCCAGTTTTGGCATGATGTTAGACTCATGATTATTCAATAAAGACAGGAAGCTTTTGATTCAATTCTGAGTTTTTAAGGGAGCTATAGCTCTCAGGTTAGGGCTCAACCTGAGAGCCATAGACCTCCTCTTCTTTGTAGTGTTATTTACCTTTCTTTCCAGCACTTTGTTTACTTGTTTTGATATGCATTTCAAGAACACAGGTTTCTGATTTGATTTCTTTAATAGGATTAAGTAGGATTAGCTTATGGTTAATTTTGCTTTCAGTTGCTTAGATCAGAATAGGAGAGTTGTAATTCATTGGAGCTCCAGAAAAGGTTGAAAGGACCTCACTGCCATCTCTGTTAGGGATTGGGGTGCAGTCTGAACCAACCACCAAAAAATGCAGCCTTTTACCTTTATGCAAG
Source organism: Pinus tabuliformis (assembly GCA_031772625.1). Lineage (NCBI taxonomy): Eukaryota > Viridiplantae > Streptophyta > Pinopsida > Pinales > Pinaceae > Pinus > Pinus tabuliformis. Next base: position 1,126,000,840 of record CM062811.1, on the reverse strand, counting down.
CTGCAACACAGTCGTTTTCATTATAGATCTTTCCATGCACTTCAATATTGAACCATACTCCTTCATCACAACTTCATGCACAACTTCTCTTCACGATTTACATTGCTGTTCATTGAGTTCATAGCGCAGGAAGCATAGGTTAATGAATTCTCGTTTTTGGTGACAGTCATAAGCAATTTGGTTTATTTACACTGCTCCACATCATTCCATTTCCTTCTTCTTCGTCTTGACCACGCCTAAATCCACATCCTTGACCTCTGTTCAACTCGTTTACCTTCCAACTCTTCCATTGCCCACGTAGCTTCATTTTCTTGACCTTTCATTGTTCTAGCCTTCCATCCACCAACCAACTTTGTGCACTCTTTCCCCATCCTATTTCTCTATCCCTGAGCCATCACAAGTTCCATCTCCACCTCACCTATCCACCCAAAACCATTCCATCCCTTCACCATCACCAAACTTCCACTTATAGCACACCCTGTAGAATTGCACAGACTTCCTGTAGAAATCTCTGAGTTTCCTGTAGGATCCCCTGCAGACTTCCTGTAGAAGCCTGCAAACTCGGTTGCTGAGCATCCGAACGTGGTAGACTTCTGTGGACTGATGCTAGAGACCCTCTGGGACCTCCCTTAACCATCCTGACCTTGCCCATGCTTTCCTTCCATTCCAACCGCTCCTGCACAACCAAACCCTAATCAAAAGCATCATCACAATAAATCCAACCACTTAATGAAAAAATACAAAAACATGTATTTTCAGATGCAAGTAGCTTAGATGCATGTATTTCAATTCATTGCAAGTAATGGCATTAGTGGTAGTAGTTTCATTCACAATTTTGCATTGTAAGGGTCTAGCTAGTCAAATTAGGGTTTACTAGGGTTTCATGCTTTGTTGGCTTTCAGTTTCTTTTTGCAAATAGACTAGTCTCCTTTGAGTTAGCTTTCGTCCATCATGCATAAAGCTTCTTCTGTGAGCATATAGAAGTTGGCTTGAGCCCTAGGGGACTTGTGCCAGCTGACCAAGTGACAGCTGCGACAAGAGCTAGTACTTGTGCATACAGCACCGTCGCTTCCAAGTTTGTACGAACTACCGGGTTGATAAAATTAGAGATAGGAAGCTCCAGGAGTTGTAGCATTATTGCTACAATACTGGAGCCCACCATCTTTTTGGCGCCGTTGCTGGGGAAGCGGTAGAGTATTGGTGATTGTTGCTATTCTTCTATTTTCTACTACAACCTTCTGCTCAGTACGTTATTTCATTTCCATTCTGCAAAAGTAGCATAGACATTTCCTGCTTTCATAGATTAGCATTTGAATTCCGCAAGCGTAGACTCGCATTTCATTCCTGCAATTTCATTTGAGCAAAATAGATTAGTCTTTTCCTGCTTTCATTTCAATTCCGCATTTTCATTTTAGCAAGATAGTTAGTTGCAGTTCAATTTATTTCAGTTTTGCAAGTAGAAGTAGAAAAAAGCAAAAATCAAGCAAAAAGATTTCATTTCATGCCTTGTAGGAGTAGAGATAAGTTAGAAAAATGATTGCAAAACACCTGCACTCCTTCACACAGCCTTCTCTCTTCTTCGATGGCTGTGATTGAAGAACCCCTGGGTGGACATCAAGACATATTTGAAGAACCTCTAGGGGAGAAGAAGAAGAAAACATTCCTCTGGAGCAAATGGCTACAAGCAGAGATGTTGGGAGCAACATCTTGTCCAAAGATGAATTTGAAAATCAGATCAAAGATTTCAAGAGTGATATGAGGCAGTTTCTTGCCATGCAACTGGATACCTTGCGGATCCAAAAGAAGCAAGAAGAAGCCAAGAGGGCTTTGGCCATTTTTTGTCCTAGGTGCACTAGAAAGCATCCTAGGAACGAATGTCCAATGCACTCCCTAGAAGTGTGTTTCATCTGTGAAGAATACCATCCTACAGATCAGTGCCCTTCCTTACCCAGATTCAAAGCTGCATATCAGAGAGCCAAAGGTGCCACTGAACCACTCTATTATATGAACCAAAGGAGGCCACATGAACCTAGATCTTATCAGCAGGAAGTGCAAGGGACATCCGAGACCTATTATGACCCATATCAAGCCACTTTCATGCCTTCTTGGGGCCCCCCTGCTCATCCTTCCTGGTCTACACCTCCTCCTTGGTCATATCCTCCTTGTTCCTTCACAGATCCATATTATGCCCAACCAGTTGCTCATTCGTTTCACTCTTATGCTCAGCCACATCCTCAGTGGAATGCACCTTATCAGGAGTGGAGGCCCCACTACAACTTCCATCCCGCTCATTTTCCTCCACCACCTGCTCATCCACAACCATCGCCTCCTCCTCCACCAAGGCAACCCCAAATGCCTACCCAACCACAATGCCATCCACCTCCATCTCAATTACACCCCTCCACTCAGTTACCCGTAGCACCATTTCCAAAACCATGCAATGGAGCAGCTCAACCAAATTGCAAAGCTGAGGCACAACATGTGCAAATGACTCCTTTTGAGCTCAATGATGTTCACCAAAGCTCAGGAAGAGTGTTGCAAAACAAAGATTATATTGACAACATTGAAGGACCAAAGGAGAAAGAAGATTCAGAAGAGGAAATCAAAGAACCATGGGCTGCACTTGATCAAGTGAAGAGATCAGAATCAGAGATCAAGAAAGCTTCCTCATGGTTACCATCAAACCCTCCATGTAGTCAAGAGAAAGATCAGCAAAAAGAGGAAGAAGAGAAAGTCATGTTAGAAGGTGACATGAAACATGATTCAGATCAGAAAAAGGACCAAGGATATCAAAGCTATATTGAGACATGGTTCCGGGCAGTCACTAAGTTGCAGCAGTACTCTCTTCCTCAGCTATGTTTTGTACTTTCAAAGTCAGATCATTTTGTCTCTGAAATTTGGATAGTTGTCAAAGCATGCATTCCGAGCCTTCACATCATTTTGTCTCTAATATTGATGTGCACATGGCTCCATTGGAAGTATTCTTATACTTGAAAATGATTTTGTTTTTTTCAAAGTAGGGTAGGGTAGAAAAAAAAGAAAAAGAAAAAAGAGAAAAAAAAAGGAAAAAAAAAAAATGAAAAAAAGAGGAAAATAGAAATCTAAGGTGAAAACCTCCTCGGAGGCGCCTTAGATTGGCTCATTGATTGAAAACCTCCATGAGGCGGTCAATGGGTTGGAAAAAAGAGAAAATAAAAGGGAATAAGATCTTTGGGTGAAAACCTCCCTTGGAGGCGCCCAAGGCAGGCAATTAGGGTGAAAACCTCCATGAGGCGCCCTAGTTGTTTTTCAAAAAAAAAAGAGAAAAAAAAAGGAAAAGAAAAATAAAGCTAATCTCCATTGAATAATTTCATGTTGCAGCAATGACATTGCAGGTTAAAGAAGGATGTTTCATGACAAGAGGAGCACTCAAATCAAGGTCGAAGTAATTTTTCTTGTGCCTTCTACAGGAAGCTCTGTATTTCTACAGGAAACATCCTGTAGAACCTTTGGACGAGCCAAATCCAATTTCAAAAGTGAATCTGATGGTGGGAATCTGTTGATTAGGCCTACAAGCACTTGTGTGTCCATCCCTTGCCCTCATCCATCATTTTTTCACCTCCTTGTGCTTCTCATTGTGCTTCTACAGGAACTTCCTGTAGAAATTGTGGGAAACTAGGCATGCATTTCAAAAAGTGGTTTGGCAAGCATGGTAGTTTCCTCAAAGGTTCAGAAGTCCTCCTGCCATCTTCCAACTCCTTCTCCATCATCTCCATACCTGCATCACAGCCAAAATTCATTTTGTCATACCATGCAACCAAAATGCAAAGTGCCTTGAAGCAAAAACACATAGAGCGGAATTTGTTTATGCCATAACTTGAAAACCATGCATCCATTTGACAAACCGTTTTATGGGGAATTGTACAAGGTTGATGACAACATGCCTGAGTAGTTTCATACAATTCCAGTGCACGGTTTCCAAGAAATCAGCCTCCATCACCATCAGCCATTTTTGCATTTTCTCCATAACCGTGCATCCGTTTCAAAACCTGTTTCATGGGAAGATGCACATGGGTGATAGTAACCTACCCAAGCAGTTTCAGCCGATTCCGATGCACGGTTTCTGAGAAATCGACCTCTGAAATCTTCAGCCATTTTCCATTTTTCTCGAAATCCGTGCATCCATTGATCACGAATTTGCTATGGGAGATGCATAATGATGGTAGGAACATGCTCACTGAGTTTCAGATCAATCCGATCTACCGTTTGGGAGAAATGGCAAAAAGAAGTTCTGGTTTTGTGACCATGCAGCAGCAGCAGCTTGAACGGGCAGAGTTGAACGTGGAAACGATTGCATGCAGCTCAGATCCGGCCAGAGGACACCTGCACAAGGAAAATCAATCAAAAATCATTAGCCACGCCCTCATGCAACCAAGGAATCCAAGCATGCAGCAGCAAAAAAAGCTTCACAGCAGCCAGTCGACTTGCAGGTACGTGACTAAACTAATTCCTCTGTTGCATGAATGTAATTCGAGAACTGTGTGAACAATGAGATGGTTGGATTTAGACAAATTGGTGGCCAGCTAACTGGCCACCCTCATCCAGTTCAACAGCACTTGGTGGGTGAATGAGACACGTGCGCTCGACCATCTCAGGAAGGAAATTGAAAACGGGCAGTGGTGACCATTTAAACTTCAGCGTGATTGATGGACGTGATTATAGGCAAAGAACAAATAGTTAAACACTGCAGTGAGGACCGACAGTCTGCATGGGGCCAACGTGTAGTTGGCCAGCTCACCCTCCATCAACGAAAATCTTCATAAACAGTCATCGAACTCTCACAGCTATTATTTCTAGTTTATCCTCGTCCTTGCAGCTGCAACAAAGCTCCATAGCAACAAACCAAGCTTTCTTGGCCATTTTCTTTTAAAAAAACCCCCCTGCTTATCAGCGTTCTACAGGAAGAAGTTCTCCAGAAAGTATGACACAGCTTTCAAAAGCAGAGAAAATGGATTTTTCTCCGACAAATTGGAGTTTCGAAGAGAGGTAGGCTTGAAAAACGCCATACCTGTGCATGAAATTTCAAAAGGTGGTAAATTAAATTGTTTGGAGTAGGTAAAGTTAAAACAAGTCTTCCTGTGGGTCAAAATAGTAGTTTACTTGTGGTTTCATGAAATTTCTTCGTTGGTTCTGCATCAATATTCTCCTCCATAGTTCCTGTTACAACATTTTTTCTCTTGTAGAAAAGATAAATCACTGTCAGGGCTAACCTGTGTGAAAAATGTGAATTTTAGATGGTTATATGTATGCTGGTGGGTGTGAAAATTAAGCTCTGCACTCTGTTTGTGAGAGCCTAATTTCATTTTAACCGTCAAGTTTTGGGGCAGCAGCAGCAATATAACTAGGGAATTGGTGGAAAGGGAGATACAAACATCTGAGAAACCCTGTCTTGAGAATCAAAGGAGGAAACCATACACAGAATTCCCCTTCTGATCAGAGCACAAGCCAAAACAGAGCATTATATCTAAATTCTGGCCAAGGAACTCACTTCATCCAGCAGTGAGGAAAGGGAGCACATTGAGGCAGAAGAGAAAGCCAGGGGTAAGGAAACCCAAGACAGACCACCACAGGAAAAGCCACAGGTAAAGGAACAAGAAAAGCTAGAGGAAAAGCAAGAAAAACGACAAGCTGCTGAGGCCAAAGCTGTGGGTGGAGTAAAATGCAAACACCAAGGGAGAAATGGTTTCAAACACGGGCAGAGAGGACTAAAAATGTCAAAATAAGTAGGGACACACCCAAGGCAACCACAACACAGGTCGGGGAGAAGGTACCCTCAGCCAAGCAGGCCAAAACAATGAATACTGTTTCTACAGGAAGACAGAAAAAGCCACTACAGGACTGTTTCTACAGGAAGCCAGCGAACTGTTTCTACAGGAAGTTTGAAAAGAGGGCAGAAAAAGGAGAAATCGGCCGAGATTTTAGATAAGGGGGAAACACCTGTGTTGGCCACCCTAAGCACATCCATCCCCTCCATGAACACTCATTTCTTTCAAGGTTCGGGCACACTTTAGTCACGGTTCAACCTTCTACAGGAAGCTACAGGACTTTCTACAGGAAGTTCTGTATTTTTACCAAAAACATCCTGTAGAAGCCTTTTGGTAGGCCAGAATCAATTATGGATAGGGATTTGAAGCTTGAAGTCTGTTGAGGAGGCATGCAACCACTCTTTTCTTCCATCCTCCACTGGTTTCATCTCCTTTCACCACCGTTTCCGCCATCAGATTGAATATACTTGCACAATCATACCCAAGCTGAGAATTCTTTAGGAAAAGGAGCAAGTAGTGGGAAGAAGCAAAGAAGCATGGTTTCATGACAGAGAAGAGGACATCAATTCAGAAGCTTGGCATGACAAGGAGGCCATCAAGGCCATCAAAGATGAGGAGAGAGATTGGTTGCTCAGAGGATGAGCAACACTTTCAGTAGGGGGGTGATGATGAGCCCCAAAAATGTACAATTATTTGGGCTCATTCAACCTCCTAATTTGGCGTAGTCCACCATTCTCATTTGTTTATTGCATGTTTTTGATTATTTTTAAGTTAATAGAGTGAATTTGGTTAGTCATTATGCCAACAAGTCTAATGGGTGCTTTGTGTAGCCTTTTTGGTCAACTTGGAGACAAAATTGAAGGTCTTAATGAGCACTTGGCAGCAAAATTCGTGGGAGAACAAGCTAGAGGATTTGTAGGAAGGTGTCCCCCTCATTTATGGGCCCTTACCTTGAATTCTCCACCATCAGCTCGGAGTTCAAGGGCCACCGAATCAATCAGCTCAAGGGCAGCCAAGCAAGTCAAGTTGGACTACTGTTAACTACAAGTCTTGGGCAGCCAAGTCCCTAAATTTTAGGAGGACTGTTGGGTCCTCAAATTGTATAAATAAGAGGGTTCAAGACCTCATTTCAGTTAGTCATTTTTGGGATTAGCTAGTTAGTCAATTTGGTTAGCCAATTAGTCTTTTTGTAAGCTAGTTTTGGCATGATGTTAGACTCATGATTATTCAATAAAGACAGGCAACTTTTGATTCAATTCTGAGTTTTTAAGGGAGCTATAGCTCTCAGGTTAGGGCCCAACCTGAGAGCCATAGACCTCCTCTTCTTTGTAGTGTTATTTACCTTTCTTTCCAGCACTTTGTTTACTTGTTTTGATATGCATTTCAAGAACACAGGTTGCTGATTTGATTTCTTTAATAGGATTAAGTAGGATTAGCTTATGGTTAATTTTGCTTTCAGTTGCTTAGATCAGAATAGGAGAGTTGTAATTCATTGGAGCTCCAGAAAAGGTTGAAAGGACCTCACTGCCATCTCTGTTAGGGATTGGGGTGCAGTCTGAACCAACCACCAAAAAATGCAGCCTTTTACCTTTATGCAAGCTGCAACACAGTCGTTTTCATTATAGATCTTTCCATGCACTTCAATATTGAACCATACTCCTTCATCACAACTTCATGCACAACTTCTCTTCACAATTTACATTGCTGTTCATTGAGTTCATAGCGCAGGAAGCATAGGTTAATGAATTCTCGTTTTTGGTGACAGTCATAAGCAATTTGTTTTATTTACAATGCTCCACATCATTCCATTTCCTTCTTCTTCGTCTTGACCACGCCTAAAGCCACATCCTTGACCTCTGTTCAGCTCGTTTACCTTCCAACTCTTCCATTGCCCACGTAGCTTCATTTTCTTGACCTTTCATTGTTCTAGCCTTCCATCCACCAACCAACTTTGTGCACTCTTTCCCCATCCTATTTCTCTATCCCTGAGCCATCACAAGTTCCATCTCCACCTCACCTATCCACCCAAAACCATTCCATCCCTTCACCATCACCAAACTTCCACTTACAACACATCCTGTAGAATTGCACAGACTTCCTGTAGAAATCTCTGAGTTTCCTGTAGGATCCCCTGCAGACTTCCTGTAGAAGCCTGCAAACTCGGTTGCTGAGCATCCGAGCATGGTAGACTTCTGTGGAATGATGCTAGAGACCCTCTGGGACCTCCTTAGCCATCCTGACCTTGCCCATGCTTTCCTTCCATTCCAACCGCTCCTGCACAACCAAACCCTAATCAAAAGCATCATCACAATAAATCCAACCACTTAATGAAAAAATACAAAAACATGTCTTTTCAGATGCAAGTAGCTTAGATGCATGTATTTCAGTTCACTGCAAGTAATGGCATTAGTGGTAGTAGTTTCATTCACAGTTTTGCATTGTAAGGGTCTAGCTAGTCAAATTAGGGTTTACTAGGGTTTCATGCTTTGTTGGCTTTCAGTTTCTTTTTGCAAATAGACTAGTCTCCTTTGAGTTAGCTTTCGTCCATCATGCATAAAGCTTCTTCTGTGAGCATATAGAAGTTGGCTTGAGCCCTAGCGGACTTGTGCCAGCTGACCAAGTGACAGCTGCGACAAGAGCTAGTACTTGTGCATACAGCACCGTCGCTTCCAAGTTTGTACGAACTACCGGGTTGATAAAATTAGAGATAGGAAGCTCCAGGAGTTGTAGCATTATTGCTACAATACTGGAGCCCACCACTATCTATGATATTTGATCAAGACAACTTCATCCAATATTGTTAAAGAACAACAACATTCATCCAATACTACATGGAAGTACAAGAATAGTAAGTGCACAATTTTGCTCTTGTAAATTCAAATTTTTGTAGAAATTTTTAGACTTTGTTAAAATTGAGTTAATACCTGAATGCATATTTTATACATTTTCCTCATCCTATACCCATTATCTTAGACCTAATCCTATATTCTATTCATTCCATAACCCTAACATTCCATAACCTTAAAAACATTCTACATTTACCTATGTGCATCCTACATTCCCTTCATATATTCCATATTCATTTCCTAACCCTAACCCTAAGTATGTTTCCGTAAAGCAAAAAGGGATCAAAGTGAGGATTTAAAAAGTTGAACCTGCACAAACAAAGCAAGCGTTAGTCCCATGGAAGTAATTTTAAATATGACCTGAATGGTCATTTTAAAATTAAAACAATGTTAAAACAATATAGGAGATATAAGAGATGTGCATATTGTAAAGAATACAAATCAACATAATTTAACCTTATCATGGCGCATAAGAAGAAATGCTATTAGTAATATATGCATGCAATACGATACGGTGGCAAGTATATGGTAATATGATGGGGTAAGGCTATTATCATCACAGACTTATGGAAATACATTGCAGTAAATAGCACACATGCACATTATGGAATCCATTAAATCAAAATGATTTATGAGTACATGGTTCATATGGTGGAAATACAATGCAACGAAGGCCATGGAATTATGATGCAAACAAACTAAAGTATGGGTAGCGTAATGAGGGTGGTTATGATTGAAAGATGAAATGTTAAAGAATGTGGGCAGCATAATAAGGATGGCAAATGGAATGACAAGAACGTAGTAAGAGAGTACACACAGTGAAACATAAACAACCACAAGTATGCAAGTGAAAGACATCGCTGCATGTGAAAAACAGTCAAAATCTATTCAAAAACTATTTTGCTGGTTGCTAAACGCATTTTTTTTTTTGACAGAATAGAAGGATGGCTTCAAAGATGAATTCAAATATGAGATGGTGGCGACAACATGGTATAAACAGTTCTATTCAGCAGCCCAATGGAAACTATACACGACATATCATCAAAAGGACAACAACCAAATAATATAACAGTCAAATATGCATTTGAAGCTCAGAGAATTAAGCAGTTCTGAAACCCCGTGAGCTGTAGAACAACGTTGGAGCTGTAGTAAAACATTCATGGCCATGAAAAATATTATTCTGAACTGTAGCTCTACGTAATTCTCTACAACTCATAGCAGCTCTACGTTTTGCTATTGTGCAGCCACTTGCATTCATACAACACAATGAAAATATTTAACAATGAAAATATTTAAACACAGTTCCAATTATCAGTTTGATGGTTATGCACAGCGTACCAGACAACAGTAAATGGTAAAAACGTTTTGGAAAAAACCTTGTGGGAAGTAAAACGTTTTAACAAAAGCTACAGCTACAGTCAACAAGTAAAAACGTTTTGACATAAACCCTGTGCGTTACTCAAAATAGCTCTGCCATTTTGCAGCTCAAAATCATGAATTTGTTGCCATCACAGCCGTTGAGGAGCTCAGGAAAGACGATAGATGCGAGAAGCAAAACATTTTGACAGAGGAGGTAAGGATAAAAATCGCTGAGATCGTGCAGGTAAATTAATGGAGATAATGCCAAGCTGTAATTTATGCAAAGAATCCCAGATTTTATGTTCCAGATCTCGTATGCATAAAATCCTCTGCCACCTGTAGATTTTGAGATACGCTGCCACATGCTGCCTTCTTGTTTTGAAATGCCGAGAGAAGATTTTAAATTGAAATTGTCTTGCTTACACGATAAGCCAACAAATTCCAAAAAATCCGTAGTATGAGGAGGAACGCAGGTTAATTGAGCCACGTTGCAGAGGAAATCACTACAGTTCATCACAACCAGGTAATCGATTTAAATTCTCCATGAAATCGCCGAGTTTATTAGATAAAATAGAGTGTTTGCATAGTAAAATCGATTGCTTACATGATGACATCTTCAGATTAATTGCACAGTGAAGTTTTCTTGCACAAATAATGCACGAGGAATGAGTTGTTAGCTGTGATTCCGGTTCTCCACACAATAAAATGTTTATTACGGTTTGACTGCATGTTGGAAGTAATGAATGAAATTCCTGTAATAGCTTTGTGGATGACATGTTTGCAGGACACTTGGGCTCGCGTTTGATGCATGGATGGACAACGTGGGAACTAGGACTAAGCTAACTCCACTTGGTTCGGCTGGAAAAAGCTTTATTAGGCCCGGTCAAGGCTGGTCAAACATGACTAGTCACTAGAAAATCCCTAGGAAATAGGGCAGTTTTGAGATTTTATGGGATTAACCATATTTCTTGGGATGAATTGGATGAGTTCGACTTAGATAGGTGGATATGAGTAGATATGAGTGTTAGAGATAATATAGATCAGTTTGTTTCATTAAACCTCCAACTGGATATTGGATGCTTTGAGTAAAATTGTTGATTTGAGAGGGACATGAATCCTGTGTCGGAATGTATTGCAAAATTCAAGTTTTATTTGTCGTCTGAAGTTTTATTTGTCTCATCCAACTGGATATTGGATGCTTTGAGTAAAATTGTTGATTTGAGAGGGATATGAATCCTGTGTCGGAATGTATTGCAAAATTCAAGTTTTATTTGTCGTCTGAAGCTGCTCATCCAGAATGATATATTGGTAAAAAATGTCATCCACAAGAAAAGAGAAGAAGCACATGAAAGCATAGATATCCTTTTACAGGTAGCTCAAGAGAAAGCTTCATCTTCAAGGGACAGAGCCATTGGTAGAACAGGAAGAGAGGTCAGCATACAGAGGCAGAAGATCAATGAGACAAAGGCAAGCATGAGGACATGCTTGAAGATCAGCAAGGGGGAGATGTTGGCCCTTAGTTTTGGTCTATTTTTGATTAGGGAAACTTACGTAATTATTATATTTTCCATCCATTTTCCATCATATCCATCTCATTTTGATGTATTTTATGCATATTCAGGTGTTTAATTTTAATTTTGCAATTTCTAGAAGTTTTTATGAAAATTGAGTTTCAAGTGCAATTTTGGACTGAATCAGAAATTCCCGTAATAGCTATGTGGATGACATGTTTGCAGGACACTTGGGCTCGATTTTGATGCATGGATGGACAGTTTGGGAACTAGGACTAAGCTAACTCCACTTGGTTCGGCCAGAACAAGCTTTATTAGGCCCGGTCAAGGCTGGTCAAACATGACTAGTCACCAGAAAATCCCTAGGAAATAGGGCAGTTTTGAGATTTTATGGGATTGACCATATTTCTTGGGATGAATTGGATGAGTTCGACTTAGATAGGTGGATATGAGTAGATATGAGTGTTAGAGATGATATAGATCAGTTTGTTTCATTAAACCTCTATTTAAAGCCAAGACTTTGATGGCTTTTGTAATGGAAATGGAATTTGTATGTAACTTTTGTATAATTGGAGTTGGGAGCTAATTTGAAGAACTTGTTTCATTCCAATTTGTTGTTCATGCTTGGTTACTTTACTAAAGTTGTTGTAGCTGAGATTTCTTCAAGTGTGCAAGGCAAGGGTGGAGGGCCCCCACACCAAGCTAAGTACACTTCTTGGTTCAATTTTCATAGTTTTTATAGATTAGTTTTTGTTTCAAATGTATTTAGATGTGTGATGATTGCTGAATGAATATTGGTTTAATTCTAATCTACATATGAAGGGACACAAAGGAATTTAAGTTAAATTCCCATTCTTTTTGATCTTGAACTAAAACTGAATTTCATTCTCCATTTCTCATTTGAAGTTATTTCTGCATTTCTGGTTTGAAGCAATGGTGATTGTGATATAGTAGGATTGTGAAGAAGGACAATCTGGACCTCCTTAGTTAGGAACCTCTTCTTTTACATCTTCTGCATCATAAGCCATTGTTAATTAGTGCTCTTAGATTCATCTTCATGAAAGTAGTATTGTAGGGAAGGACAACCTGGGTCTCCTAAGTTAGGAGCCTCTTCCCTCATATATTACATAAATGAATTAGAATTGTTAAAATAGGTTTATATTTGTACTTCTCTAAATCTTCAAATTTTATCTTCTAAACTTGATTATATCTGATGTCCATATACAGTGGATTTTCCTCCAAGTTTTACAAACCCGGATTGATAATTAAATACTTGTGTTAATTTATGTTAATAAATTAGCCCAACAACATATTTTAAGTTTAGCAAATTCTTCATAGAGACCATCTTCATCTAAAGCATCCAAGAAATTATTTTCTTCAAAAGCCATCAGAAGTCTATAATCATTACCATGTTCATATTCATCACCATTTGATAAACTATCAGTATCTTCATGTGTATAATAGCTCTTCTTACTTACATTCTGTTTTCTATTCCATTTTGCTAGTTCCTTACCTTTATCAAGCTTATCTTTATGAGGACATTTGGCAGCATAATGACCGACTCTTCCACACATAAAGCATTTGAAAGGTAACTTACCTCTGAATCTTCCAGTACCCCATTGAAGGTTCTTAACAAAGTTTGCTTCTTCCTCTCCTTTGGAATTGTGTCCTGATCCATTGAGTTCTTCTCTTCCTGAAGCTTTGAATTCAGCTTCTCTCATATCTGATGGACCCCCTTTTCTCATTTAGAAAGCACTTAGGATTCCGTGCAGCTGTTTCATAGTAATACTTTGAAGATTCTACTTTTCTTTTATGGCAGAAATTTTTGATTCAAACTTAGAAGACAAGGATCTTAAAACCTTTTCAACTACAGTAACTTCTTTTATCTCTTCACCCAAGTCTTTCATGCGATTAACAATCTCATCTATACGTAAGAAGTAATTATCTATACTTTCTTAATTTCGCATTTTGAGAGTTTCATATTGAATTCTAAGAGATTTTAGTTTTGCACGTTTTACCTGGTCGTCTCCTTCATAGCTTAGAATGATCTTGTCCCATATTTCTTTGGAGGTTTTGAGCTGCATAACGTTGACAAATTCTAATTGTGACAAACTCCCCAATAATGTATTGACCGCCTTGGCATTTGTTTCATACTGCTTTTTAGTTGCTGTATATGTCGGAATTGCTGATGGAAATGTGTATCCTCCTTCCACGATTTCCCAAACATCTGTTCCAAGAGATTGAATATAGGTAGTGGTTCTTACCTTCCAATAGACGAAGTTGCTCCCATCAAAGATCGGTGGTCTAATGGATCCCTTTCTTTCGTAGTGACTCATGATGATGGATCTTTATTCAAGCGAACAAGCTTCTTCTGAAGTACCTTCTCTGATACCAATTGTTGGAAATACTGAGAGGGAGGGGGGTGAATCAGTATTAGAAATTAACAATATTTCATTTCCATAAACAGATTTATATACACTACTTCTGTTAATGAAACCTGCGTGTATACACAACTGTGATTAGAGCAACTAGCGTATACCTTGCAAACTTATAATTTAGTTAGTTGATTTTTAATCTGTGTATCAGAACCATATAAATAGTAATCAGATGCAGTAAACAGAATATGCAATCACACACATGAACACAAGATATAAGGTGGAAACCCAATGTGGGTGAAAACCACCTGCTGCAATCGTCTCTATCTTTCTTTAGAGAGAAACTTCTTTTTACAAATTTTGTACTGGTGCAACCTTATACTAATACACATGCTTCTACCTGCAGAAGGCTACAAAATTCTCTCGTTCTCCAACTTCTACTGTAAGGGAGCTACAACCCCCTAGCTCTTGCCCTAGCTGATGTACTAGTACGTAGGTGTTGACCTACAGAAGGCTACAACCTTCTCTTTTCTTCCAGGGACCACATTTCATTAATTTTCAGACTGGATCCATCAATAACATCAATCAAACATCAAATATATCTGCATCAACCAATCTCCTTTGCATCAACAAAAACTGAATCAAACAATCACTTTTCTGAATGTTGTAACCAGAACACAGTAACAGTAACCAGAACCCAGAACACTGCAAAAATAAATAGAAGTAGCTAAAACATATTTTATGAAGTTTACGTTGCTTCAATGTGTAGAACCAGTGTGCATACACACTTTTCTCAAGTTGGACCTGCGTATACGCAGTTTTGAAATACCGAACCAGCGTGTATACGCGCCTTTGCTATACAGAACCTACGTACAAATCTGTATGAGATGATTTAACCTTTACCACTATTCAAACAATAGTTATACCCAAATCATCAGATTTACAGATTACGATGTGTGCCAATTATTCAGATAAAAGATCAAAAACCACACAAAGATACTTCTCTTGAAGCCTTAAGATCTTGACCCATCAATAGAACTTATCCTTCTTCAAGTGCTCAGGTTCCTCCTTGATTTAGATCCAGCTATGCACCATTACCCAATGACCAGTATTCTAGATCTTGATCTTCATTAGATATTCAATACTATAGTGCCTTTGCCTAATGATCTTCTCCTCCTTTTATAGTCTTAGGCCTTACTCAATACCGTGGTCCAAAACCACTTAGAACCAATACCTTTGACCAAATACCTGGGGTCAACAAGTCGGATAAGATACCTTGGACTAATACCATGGATCACAATACCATGGTACAAATACCACAGACCAAAACCAAATGTACGCGCCTTTCCTTGCATGAAAGTGCGTGTATACTCATACGTGCCTTTTGGTCGTCGAACCCGCATGTATATGCGGCTTGGTCAAGGGGAACCTACATATATCTCTTTTTCCTTCATTCTGTGAGCTTCAACTGTGATCTTTCATCTGAGTGAGTTTCCATCAAGGACAACACCTGTGCCATAGAGCCAAACCTGTGTCATAATGCCAACAGTTGGTAGGCTAAATTTTCCTACTTTTAATCTCTATCCTACTCTAGGCACATGAAATAAACCTCTATTTTAACCTAAGAACCTATTCGTTCTTGTACTTTTCTCTAAAATCATGCACATTCCTGTACCCTCTTTGTATTTTCATATTTAAAGGTGTGTCATGGAATTAATTATTTATTTATGGATTTTATACCTTTAATTATCCTTTCAACTAATATTTGTCTTTCCTAAAGTATTTGATAAGAAAATGTATTAAATATTGTGATAGTATGGTTGAGTGCAGGTAGGCTTCCTGCACC
This sequence comes from Pinus tabuliformis, assembly GCA_031772625.1. NCBI lineage: Eukaryota > Viridiplantae > Streptophyta > Pinopsida > Pinales > Pinaceae > Pinus > Pinus tabuliformis. The sequence goes on along the minus strand of CM062811.1, from coordinate 1,125,985,099 downwards.
AGCTGGCGGACTCCTGCACTCCTGTGGAAACTCACCAACTGATGCATATTTTTGGTAAAGGACCAATTGACCTCGACTTGGGCTTGGAGCGGGAGAGAAATCAGTGGATGACGATCATGACCTCAGCCAGATACCTTAGATTAGAATTTTTCAAAACAACTGAAAGGCTTAGTTAAGATAGTGTTGTGGTTTCGTTACGATCGTAGGCCTAAAGGCTTGTATATAATGTAAAATTCTGATAGGAATTAGGGAGTGATGCTATGGTGAACTTTTGTTAAGAGACTGTAGTTATTTTGGAGTATTTCCTCTCTAGGCTGGATTGCATATCCAAGATGTACTTTTCCTTTTGAAACTAATATAAAGGAATGCACGAGTATGCAATTTCATTTTCTATTTGCATTGTAATGAATCTTTGACCAATTGCATTTCTCAATTTCTTAACAGGGAAACAAGCAGGTTGGCCAGGGCCCGACCAATCCAACTCATTCTCCCTTTCTTTAAAGGTGTGTTAATTTATTTTAGAGTGTAGGTGTGAATTCGTTATTTACTTTGATCTTTCTCACAAGTTATAGGTTTGATTTCATTTATAGTTATTGTGTTACGGATCCGTGGTGTGCAAGCTTAGAAGTATTTGATTTCAATTTACATAAGCTTTCCTTTTAATGATTGATTTCATTTCTGCAAGATCGATACAAGCACACTTCCTGTACTAGTGCATTTATGATTCTGCAAGTTGATTTCATTGGTTCAGTTTCGCAAGTCTTTTATTCCTTTCTTTTCGCAAGAGTTCTTTATTCCTTCCTGCAAGATTAATGTTTGTTTCTAAACTAAGGGAATTATTAATATCTAAGGTTTCACTTAAGATTTAATTGTGCTGTGATGAATATGGAATAAACACTATAATAATTTACAGATTTGTGCTTGCACTGAACACTTTCAAAGAAAGTATTGAATTTCATGATTAATTATTGAATGAATCCTCTGCGTTAAAACATAAAAATGCAGATCTAAACTACATGCACAACTATCTTGGGAAAAGCCTGATCCACACAACCAGATGATTTCCGTAATTATATAGAAGAGTTTTTTGTTTTAAATAAAGATTTACTTTAACTCTTGAAAAATAATTTCCTCTAGAATCTAAGTTTGGTTGAAGCGTCTTTTTGCTTGTGAGAATTTACTTTCAAAATTCCATTTTCTTTGCACTCTATTTTATTTAATGCGCTTTTTACTTTTTTCGAAAGTAATCTAGAAATTAAGTGTAGAAATATTGATTATCTGGTGCAAGAACCTCATATCCGGTACAGGATCAAAGTGTTTAGCCTGGAGACTTAGAACTCCTGCACGAAGGTCAGAAATTCAGTACAAGTACAAAACATCTTTTCTGTATCTAAACATCATTCCAGTGAAGGCACAACGTTTTGGTATAGGAACATTGTTGTAGTACAGGAATAACAGTTTAGTGCAGGCAAGAATATCTTTAAAGAAGACAAATACACTGAATAACTTATTTATCACACTGTCTCATTGAAGGTAAATATAAAGGGTCATTTCATTAGTTAAGATTGTTCACAATGAATTAGGAATCCATTTCAGTTTATGCAAAAGTACTTTTCATTTATTCCAGCACCAGACTTTCTTTGAGTATCAATTGCTGCTTGATCATCATTCTTTTCGATTCTATAAATTTGTGATTTAAGAAGTAGGAATACAATTAGAGAATGTTGATATCATTTTTTGTCATTTCCTGTGCTACGCGTTGAAGTGTACGAAACCCCGGGTTGACAAATTAAGTGTTGAAAGGAGCTTTCTTAACTGCAATTCCTGCACCCAACATTTTGGCATTGTTGCTGGGGAGGCGTTTCTAAAGATTGGTAAGAACTTTCTTGTTTTCTTTCCTTTGCAGTAGGGGTAAGTATTCTTTTATTTTTTCTATAGTGTGCTTCTATTGTTGAAGGATTTTGTAGTGTCGATTTATTCATTCATTTGCAGCATTCGATTTAAGATTCTTTTTTGTAAATGTAAAAGTTTTGATATTTTTTGGATTTTTTATTTTAAGATGAATGCCTAAAAGGGGTAGAGGACTGAAGCCCAATAAGGGCAAAGGGAAAACTGATAAATTTGAAACTTTTTCTCATATTGGACCTTATTTTGCAGGCAAAAAGTCCAAATAGACACAAACTCATCACGCAGGAACTGTCAACTTGGATTCTGGAAGCGATATTTTAGGTGTGACACAACCCCAGAAGGGAAAGAAGGAAACTAGTGGTGCTCCAGGGACCAATTTGAACCATAGTCATCCTTCTCACTTTAACGGGATTGGTTTGATCAAGGGAACAAAAATGGCAGAGCACAAGGATCATGTTGAGGGGACTGGTGAGAATTAGGTAATTGATGAACAATCCACCTTTGGATTTCCAATAGTGGATCTCGAAACAATTACTCAAATGAAGAACATTCCACCATTGTCTCTCCCTCATTTCTATGGTAAGGTGCACGGAGATACTAATTCTTTTATTTTTGAGTTTGAAATCCGAGTAGAAGGTACGATTACCCTTTAGATGCCGGGAAATTAAAGTTATTCCCTGCCACTGTCAAGGACTCAGCCTTGCACTAGTTCATGGGATTCGAAAGGAGAACTATAACTTCTTAGAACCAAATGAAGAGGGTGTTTTTGAATAACTACTAGGAATATTGTAAAACTAGAGAAATTCAAGACAAGATCTTTGCCATTGTGCAAGGTTATGATGAGACCTTAGAGGATTACTTAGAAAGATTTTTATACATCCTCCAGAGGTCGAAACACAAATTTGACATAAGTACTATCAGGACCTTGTTCTTACGTGGACTTACTACAAATTCTAGGCATAATTTGAATTTATTAGGACAAGGGGATATTGCTCAGAAAGCTTTTGGTCAAATTTGTGACTTGTGCAGGAAATTTTCAAGGAATCAATCTAGATGCAATAGAGGCAATCAAAATAAAACTAGTAAAATTGGATCTACAGATGCTATAATTATTGGTTTGGAGAAAAAAATGGACAATATGAAAATTGAGATAATGAATAATGTTAGCAAGCATATAGACTCTTTAAAAATTTAGCAGAAATTAGTAGATGCACAAGAGTGTTTATCTATTTTTTGTCCTAACTGTAGGAAAAAGCATCTTTTAAGAGAATGTCCTGCTGATTTAAAATGTGTAATTTGTGTAGAGAACCATGCCACTGAGAAATACCCCTCATTACCAGGATTAAAAACTGTATTTATAGGGGAGCTTTATGAACCTGAAGCATTACATGCTATGGGAGCACGGAGAAATTAGCCTCAGGTAGGTGCAGGTATGGTTCTTGAACCTCCACCACATTTTTTTGGTCATAATGCACATCCATATTCCTATTATAACACTCAACACTCTCAACCTTGGTAGTATGGGAACCATTGTCAGTATGGGCAGCCCCCTCAATCCTGACAACAAGGATGGTGAGGGTCAAACCATTAACATCAGTCCTATCCTACACAAATGTCGTCATATCCTCCTACATATGCATCTCACCATATGTCACATCCATCCTTTCCTCCCCTACCTCATCAAAGTCAATCGATGCCACCCTTACCTTTACCACAACCTTTTCGACCAATCCAACTTCCTACTCAACCAGTGCCAAATCCTAATAATAAGGTGGTGCAATTGATCCATTTTGTTAAAATGCCCCCTTATCCTATTCATCAAACCTTGCTGGTTGGGATACATCAGCTTAAATTGAGACTGGGAAGGGTAATTAAAATAGAAAAAACAAAAACAACCCATGGTGATCATTGAGGAGAAAAATGAGGAGGAAACTCTGGATCATTCAAAGAGAAATGACACCATTCACCCCATTCCCGCACCATCAGAGTTACCATCTTATTCAAACTAGCCTCCCTACCCAGAGAGGCTAGTTATGGAGAGGAGTGATCTCGAGTCGAGTCTGGCTTCTAAGCAGAGGAATCTTTGCATAAGGGTACCTTTGCTTCAGGCTATTAGAGAGATCCCCATCTGCACAAAGATCATTAGGGAACTCTGTCTCAAAAATCTAGGGAGGAAGAGAGCAGAACCTCAGACCATTCAATTTTTTGGCTGAGCAACCGAGTTAATGACAGGATGTGCACAAATGGAAAAGTATACCGATCCTGGAAACCTGGTTGTCTTTGTTTAGATAGGTGGTATCCTTGTCCCCAATGTGTTAATAGACTTGGGTGCACCCATCAATGTCATGACTAGGCAAACCATGGATCAACTTGGGTTAGTCCACATTCGTCCTACCCCTACTGTGATTGAACTTGAAAATAGATCAAAAATCAAGCCAGAAGGTGTACTGGATGATGTGGTTGTCTCCATAGACTCTTCGGAAATACCCTGTTGACTTCATTATCCTTCAACCAAAAAATCCTATGGGTGAACATCCCTTGACTTTGGGGAGACCATGGCTTGCCACCGCTGATGCTTACATTGGATGCCACGTGGAGACTCTAGGAATAAAGTCACCTTATACCTACCTGCTAGATCTATTCAGGAGCTCAAGGACACTTTGTGGTTAGATTATGACAGTAGAGACGAGGAGACTCAACCTGTTTCTTTGATCCACCATTATACAGAGTCGATCTAGGAGGGTGAATGTTGGCTTGTATGGGCCTGACCCATGTTCAAAGATGATTTGGCCAAAAAAATCCCGATACTACTAGCCCTTTCGGTAACATTCTACAGAGCGTAGACTGAGGTCTCACCTGAAGTAGTATGTGAGGGTGCTAGAACTAGGTTTCCACACCCTAGAGATGTCTGATGGTTCTCCGGTGGTTCGTGGTTTGACCCTGTGCGCACGTCACTACGTGCACCTATCAGTACCTTGCAACCTGCAATGCTGCCTTTGCGCAGCCCTGCTCGAGGCGTGATTCGTGTTATTACCCTAGTTCCTTACTACTAACCCAATATTATATGATTACTTAACTTATCTGTATGAACCCAATTATAATTAATAGTGTTTAGTATTCATATATGTGCGCGCGATAAACAAAACAGTATAAATGCATAAAACGTAATACAAAAGCAGATGCACAGTATTTAGAACCAAACTTCTCTTTATTATTCTTCTTCTTGGGTTACAGACTCAACTTCACCCTGTGCACTCAGTTGCGGACTCTACTAGGCCTCTACGCACTCAGCTGCAAAGCCTCTGCCTATTACTACGACCCAAGACACTTACACTTCTTCTCTATTTTCTACTAGATCATTACATCCATCTCTCTCTCCAATTTTCAATTCTCTTTACAACTTAGAGCCTCGCTCTACTTATACAATCCCATGGTCCGTGGACCATGGGTAGGCCGACATGACAATACATTACATTACAACACTTAGGGCGAACAACCCTATGACTCAATGTACATTTCACGCTCCGTGCCCACAATTCACGAAGTCTTACAACATTATTTGACCAAAACTTGGGCTTTGAGCCCCAAAACATGCTGTGGGGGGATTCCATGCCCAACAGTGAATTACAAGATTTCTTGAATAATTTTGACACAATGCCTAATTTTTACATGTTTAGTAAAATATTTAGTCTAGATTTTCAATAAAATTTTGATTTTCAAGCCTCCTCATCACCAGTCTTAGTAGAATCTTCCTGCACTCTTGAGCTTGAGACTACTCTTATTTAAATTAGTCCAGGCAAATCCTTACATATCAGTTCAGACCTGGACTCATCTCAACGAGAGCAGCTTGTCGAGTTGTTGAGTGATCACCTTGATGCCTTTGCATGGAGTTACAAGGATATGAAAGGCATTCCTCCTAAAACCTGTACTCACCATATTTATTTTCAGGAGGGAGCCAAACCTGTCCGTCAACCCCAAAGGTGCATGAACCTTGCACCAAGAGATGTTGTGAAAGAATAATTACAAAAAATCTTAGATGATAATTTTATATATCCTATATTTGATAGCTAGTGGGTCTCCCCATTGGTAATAGTCCCGAAAAAGGATGGGAGATGGCGCATATGCATTGATTATTGAGAACATAATAAATCCAATCTCAAGGATTACTTTCCCCTTCCCTTTATTGATGAAGTGCTAGATACCATTGTTGGTAAAAAGTACTTTTCATTTTTAGATGGCTTCAATGGATACAACCAAATTTAGATCACACTCGCATATCAAGATAAGACCAGCTTTACATGTCTATGGGGTACATTTTCTTTCCAAGTGCTTCCATTTGGGCTATGTAATGCCCTAACCACCTTTCAAAGGACTATGTTGGCCATTTTTACTGTTCTTGAGTGTGTTGAGATCTATATGGATGATTTTTCAGTGTTTGGTAACACATTCGAGGAAGCCCTCAAAAACTTAGAAAAAGTTCTTTTACGTTGACAAGAGGCTCACATTGCTTTGAGTGATAAAAAGTGTAGATTAATGTGCAAAGCAGGAGTAGTCCTTGGACATTTGGTTTCCGACAAAGGTATCCAAGTAGACCCAGCCAAAGTAGAGGTTATCTTGCGTCTTCTTGCACCTAGCACACAAAGGGAAGTAAGAGGATACCTGAGACATGCACGCTCTTATATGAGATTCATTGAGAAATTTTCTAGGATAGCTACACCCCTTTTCTGATTGTTAGCTAAGGATAGTGAGTTTCTCTGGTCCACAGCTTTCCAAAAGTCTTTTGAGACATTAGAGGAAAAATTAGTGTAGGCACCAATTTTGAGAGGTCCCAACTGGTCCCTTCCATTCCACATTTCCTCTGATGCCTCAGATACCACTATTAGCGCAACTTTAGGACAAGAAGAAAACAAACAATCCTATGCTATTTACTTCACTAGTAAAAATTTGTCACCCGCTGAATTGAACTATATAGTGACCGAGAAAGAGTTTCTGGCCATAATTTTTTCTATCAATAAATTCAGACACTACATCATAGGATATGAAGTCTTTGTGCATACTGATCATTCAACAATAAAATATTTAATGAATAAACCATTGACTAGGGGTAGAATGGCTAGGTGGTTGGTTACTATTGTTTTTTTTTTTTTCACAAAATCGGCTGCTAAATGTATTCAAAAAAAGAAGGGGAGACTAAGCTCCAGTGTTACAATAGAAGAGCTCATAGGATGAGCTTGCAGCTGAATTACATTGAAGCATTCCGCTGAAATGCTTTTATATTCAATTTGAAAGGCTCTAACACAAGTGTAAATTCAGATAACTGAGACAAAAGCAAACTGACTTTACAATACATCTAATCTATACTTATGTGACTGATCTGTCGAGCAGTGGAGTCCTCCGGGTGGCTGTCAGCTTCTGCAACCTTTATACTAGAGGAACTGGTACTTGGGGCATTGATCTTATCCATCATATACTTGAGAATATCAACAGACTCCTGAATGTGCGCACAGGTATTTGTTAGAGCGTTGAATTGCTCCTGCAGAGAAGAGATGCGATGAAGGAAGAGGTTGAGATCGACCTCATATTTGGCTGTGATAATCCTTGTAGCAGCATCGATTTTTTCATCCAGGAGATGCTGATGCGTTCTGACTTGCTCAAGTTCAGCTTGTAAGTCACGACAATGAAGACAATCTTCACTGCGGTCCATCCAAAGAACTTCAAAACTGGCCTGGAGCGAAACTGAAAGAGGGCTCTCACAAGCTGTAGCGGCGACAATGGGAACCCAAAGGAGGATCAGAATAGCAGGGGAGAGAGTTGAAAGAAGTCTCAGAAACTCGGGGACAGAGCTAAAGGAAATATCAGACTTTAAAGCAGGGGCTAATGCTGGGCGAGAGGAAGCATGAATGTGCAAAACAGAAATGCGATGAGGCAAGATGGCGATCCTTATCAAAGCAGAGAGGAAGGATCGGGCGTTAAGGAGCCTGTGAAATGAAGCGAAAACATTAATAGATATCGTAAGCCGACTGTTAACCACGGAAACGAGAGTAGAGGGGTCAACGAGCATGAAGATGGGGGCTTGCGGATGAAGGGGAGGCTTCCCGGAATAAATAACAGGCGGGCAGAGGCCCATGAAGTACCGGATCACGTGAAAGGAGCTTGGGCGATCACGGATTTCACAGGAATAGCTTAGATTTAGAGGAACAACAAAATCTGCAATGAGATACGAAGGGATTTTCGGCGGCTTGCGACAGAGGGCATCGAGATTACTGTGGATTTGGTCAGGGTACATTTTGGCAGAAACGCGGGTCATTTGATATAAACAAATTAAAACAATCATGAAAATCAAGGGATGAAATGGTGTAAGTCCTCATTGTTATAGAGAATGCTTCCTTTGGGCCGAGAGCAAGCTTGACTGGCCCGTTTGTCAGCTTCTCGGTTAATGGATCGAAGAATGTGATAGAAATGGAATTCCTGATCATGGGATATCAAGACTTTGCATCTACTGATGGTTTGCTGCAAGAAAATATTGGAAGCTTTCCGCCTGCTGTTCATTAAATTAATAATGATGGCAGAGTCGCCGAAGATGAGGGATTTTTTGATTCCCTGAGCCTGTAACTGAAGAATGCCTTGATAGAGGGCCAGAGCTTCGGCCCTGTTGTTTGAGAGGATTCCAATCCCCATTCAAAGGAGACTAAGGGTTCACCAGAAGGATTGAAGATAATGCCCCCTGCTCCCGCCGCTCCCGGATTTGATTTAGAAGCACCGTCAAAGAACAAGGAGTGGGAGTTACTTGAGCGAAGCCAATTGCTGAAGTCGTCCTGCTTTAAGCGAATTTTCCATCTGTGACTGTTAGCTTTGCCCAGATTGCTACAGACTTTCACTGTTGGGGGGATACTAATCTTGTCTATTAAATTTCTTATGAAATCTTTTTCCTCAGCCCATAGACTAGTTATGTCAATTTTTTTAGTGATCTTAGTGTAGGAATTTACAGGGTAAGTTCCTCAAAAAGAATACCAAAAGGACACCGCTCACAACCAGATCTCAAATCAATACACCAGTATTTTTGACGTGGTTAAAACCCTCAGAGTGCAAGGAGGGAAACAGTCCACGGCCTGTCCCAACGTGGGTACTACAGGCAATTTATTAATCAAAGAATGAAAATTTACATAAGCTTCTCTCATGCACAGATTACCCGAACAATGACCCTCCATGCGCTTTAAATAGAACTCATGGACCAATCGGGTGTCAAGCCACGGATCAAGTGTCGGTAATACCGAGGTGAGAGTGAACCGTCGGATCACTACATATCGTGACCGTCGGATTGTAAGTTACAAAATGTACAACGGTAAAGAAACACACTTTACCTAACTCTATACCTAACTCTAAACTAGACCAAGTTGAACTTAACTATATCCTATGTGTCGGAATATCCTAACATCCCCCCTTAAGAACAACTTGGGATAGGATTGAAGGATTTACAAATATGACACAAAAGGAGAAGGAAGGAGGCACTAGAGCCTATCCCCCCTTAGTGACAACTTCCTGAACTCCAAGCATATATCGAAGTTTAGTGAACTTCGCCTCTGTGAGAGCCTTTGTGAAGATGTCTGCAACCTGATCATCTGTTGGACAATATTGCACTTCAAGAACATGGTCATGAATGAGCTTTCTGATGAAGTGCATGTGTAGTTCAATGTGTTTGCTGCGCTGATGCTGGACTGGATCTTTGCATAGCTGAATGGCACTTTGATTATCACACCAAAGTGTGGTTGGATGCTGCTGCTCAAAGCCAAACTCTGATAGGATCTAACGAAGCCACAAGGCTTCCTTACTAGCTTCCACGGCACCACGATACTCTGCTTCTGCTGACGAAAGAGAAATGGCAGCCTGTTTCTTACAAGCCCATGTAATAGGTCCTGAACCAAGAGTGAAGACATAACCGGCAGTAGACTTCCGATCATCAGGGTCACCAGCCCAATCAGAATCAGTGAAACCAACTAACAGAGGAGCTGCTTTGGCACTGTAATGAATCCCAAACTGTACTGTACCTCGAACATAACGAAGTATTCTTTTGCTGCTTTCCAATGACTTTCACGGGGGTTTTGCATAAAACGAGCAACAAGGCCAACAGCAAAGGAAAGATCAGGACGAGTATGGGTTAAGTACAAGAGTTTTCCTACAAGTTGACGGTATAAGGTAGCATCAACTTCAGGAGAAGTACAAGAGACTGAAAGTTTGACTCCAGACTGAAAGGGAGAAGGGGCTGGCTTACAGTCTTCCATGTGAAAATGACGAAGAATATCACAAGCATACTTGGACTGGGAAAGGAAATACCCTCCTTGGATTGCAAGACTTGAAGACCGAGAAAATAGTGTAAGTGTCCTAAGTCTGTCATTTCAAATTTCTTTTTAAGGATAGACTTCACATGGTTTATAAGGTTGGGATCACTACCAGTAAGGATAAGATCATCAACATAAAGAACAAGGATGATAAGAGAGTCACCCACTTTCTTGGTGTAGACAGTATTGTCAGAATGACACCTAGAAAAGCCAGATTCTAAAAGAAAGCTATCCATTTTGGCATACCAAGCCCGAGGAGCTTGCTTGAGACCATAAAGGGATTTCTTAAGTCGACACACAAGGCTGGAGTCTGTTTGTATGAAGCCAATGGGTTGTTCCATATAGATTTCTTCCTGCAAGTCCCCATGCAAGAAGGCAGATTTAACATCCATCTGATGGACTTCCCATTTTAAAGAGGCAGCAAGGGAAAGAACAAGGCGGATAGAGTTCATTTTGGCAACAGGGGCGAAGGTTTCAGTGTAGTCAATGCCTTCAACCTGTGAAAAGCCCTTAGCAACAAGACGAGCTTTATGTTTATCAATTTTGCCATCTGGTCCATACTTGGTTCTGTAAACCCATTTACATCTTAACAAGTTTGCGTCCCTTTGGTAGAGGAACAAGATCCCATGTATCATTTGTCATCAATGAATGATATTCTTCATTCATAGCTGCTTCCCAATGTGGATGGCCTGAAGCTTCTGCAAAAGTGTCAGGATCATGATTTACTGGAGCTTGAGCCAGTAAAGAAGAGGCTCTTTCAAACTGAGAACGTGTACGTCGCTGATCTGTAGGATCACCGGCAAGATCACCTGCTGCATCTCGAGTAGCACGGACCCATCTTGGAAGTTGAGGATCCTGAGAAGGTGGGGGAGGATGTCATCCTCACTTTCATCATCTGAAGAAGAAATGTTTTCAAAAGTAGAAGAGATAGGAAGAGGTGGCACATCCGCCGGACTAGGCTCGCAGGCCGATTTATTTTCATCAAATTTTACATCTCTTCTAATGATAACATTTTTGGACTTAAATGGAATAAGTCTATAACCTTTTACATCTTCAGAATATCCAACAAAAGTACATTTCTCACTCTTAGGTTCTAAAGCTTTATGCTTTTCATCTGGAATATGGGCCCATGCTTCACTTCCAAACACACGAAAGTGACTTACATCTGGTTTAATGGAACTCCAAGCTTCTTCTGGAGTGATATTCTCTAGAACCTTAGTAGGAGTGCGATTGATTATATAATTTGCACAATTAATTGCTTCGGCCCAAAAACTAAGACTGAGTCCTTTAGATTGCAGCATACAATTAGCCATTTCCTTTAAGGTGCGATTTTTCCTTTCAGCTACACCATTTTGTTGTGGAGTGTATGGAACAGTATGTTGCATTTGAATTCCATTTTCGGTGCAAAAGTTGATGAATGTGTTTTTAACATATTCTCCACCATTATCAGTTCTTAGCTTAAGAATTTGATGTCCAGATTGTTTTTCAACAAAGGCTTTGAAGGCCAAAAAGGTGTTAAATACTTCACTCTTGAGTTTTAAGAAGTATACCCAAGTGCGTCTGGAGAAATCATCAATGAAAGTTAAGAAGTACTTGCAGCCAGAGAATGAAGCAACAGGAAGAGGACCACATAAATCACTGTGCACAAGCTGTAAAGGGGCTGAGGCGTGCCAAGAGGCACGTTTGTCAAAACTGTCCCGATGATGTTTTCCGAGTACACATCCGGAACAAACACCATCTCTGCAAGATACCATAGGAAGACCTGTCACCATATTTTCTTTACATAGATGCTGAAGGGAGCGATAGTTTAAGTGACCAAATCGCTCATGCCAAAGTTTGCTCACTTCATCATTATGAGCAACAAATACTGAGGGAAGATTTGATGACCCAAAGTTGTGAAACTTATACAACCTTTTGGAATCATCAGCAAGACCAGTAGCTAGAATCTATTTAGGATCTTTTAGATCCTTGATTACAACATCATGAGGTGAAAATTCAACAATTTTACCTTCACCTGAATGAGTTATCTGATAGACAGATAGAAGGTTGCAGGATAAGGTTGGAACACATAATACATCATTAAACTGACCATTGTCTAGATGAACAGTTCCAGTCCCTACAACATTAAGAGATCTATCATCACCAATATATATATTTTTGGTGTTACAATCATTTAAAGAAGAAAACATGGCTTGGTTTTTGGCCATGTGACAAGAGGCTCCAGAATCAATGAGCCACTCATGAGAATGAGAAGAAGAAGAAGATACATTTAATGCATAACCAGACTGAGATGATTGATAATGACATGCAGAAAGTGCCATTCCGGAAGTTGAAGTTGAAGTAGGCTCCACATGGATGTTATGTTTCTTCATTGCGGCTTCCAAGGCTTCCATCTTCTTAAAGCATTTAGATTCTAAGTGGCCATCTCGATTACAAAAGTTACAATGTCTATCAGTCTTCTTCCATTTGTTTTTATTGGTCTTATCATTTTGCTGAAATGATCTTTCATTTTGAGGCTGAGATGGTTTAGGACCATTCTTTTGAGGATATGACTTCTTAGGATTCTTTGAATTGGGTTGCTGCTGGGCGGCTAACGCTTTCGTGGAAGAGTTTCCAAGATTAAGAAGACCAAGGTGTAAGAGTTTTTCTTGTTCTCTTATTAAGGAATCACAAAAGGAGTCAAAGGAAGGGGCCTTGTATTCTTGTCCTTGACAAATGAAAGCTTCCCTTGTAGAATGGAAAGTGGAAACAAATACAGAGTAGGCTGGTCCCAACTTAGTAAGGATGGAATAAATAAGGTTACCATCTTCTTTCTTAACTTTAACACCTTCCAAGAGATATCTAAGGGTCTTGAATTTGGACAAGAAATCTTCAATGCAAGAAAAATTATTAGGATCCAAAGTAAGCAGCTCATTTTCAAGTTGATGGGCTCTAATTTCATTTTTAATTCCAAAAACTTTAGCAAGTTTTTCTAATGCTTCATGAGGAGTCTCAAGTTCTGCAATGTAGAATCTAAGATCAGGAGAAACAGACATCCCTATCAAACCACGTGCTTGATCTTGTCTATTTTCCCATTTTGCCGCCTTGTCTTCATCTTTTGGTTTCTTCTCTTGGTCTGTGGCTATTCTGTAGAGACCTTTACTTCTAAGTAAATCTCCCATGTAGGCTACCCATTGGAAGTAGTTAGTGCTGTCAAGAATGACTTGGCATGGACTTTCCATTTTTTTTTTTTTTTTAAAACTGAAGCTGAAGATGCTGAAAGTAAGTGTTCCAATGGATAGATCTCGAAAAAATAGGCGGTTTTAAAAAAAACGGCTCTGAAAAAGGCTTCCGGATGAAGAAGTTATGGCTTTTTGAAAAAAAAATTGTTGACGTTGCCGGCAAAGTGCGCGAATGTGCGGGAATGAAAAAAATCCGCCCCCACAAAATGGAGACTTGAACCCAAGACCTCTACTCTCTTAAAATAGCTTTGAACCAATTGATCTATACAAAAAATTTGAGAGAGAGAGAGAGAGAGAGAGAGAGAGAGAGAGAGAGTGGGGGGGGGGCCTTGGTTTGCGTGCTTGCCTTGAGAAAGCTCTTTTTCCCTACAAAACACAAAACACAAAACCCAACACGAATATGCAAAGAAAAACGAACCTTACGGCTCGAAGTTAGCTTTAGCCAAAAAACTAGAAATTTTAAAAAAAATCTCAAAGTTAGCTTTAGCCGAAAAACTAAATATTTTTCTCAATGTTTCTGATTTTCCGAGATCACACTAAGGTGCAGGGAAAAGAGCATACGCATGAGAAAAATCCTTCCTTTCTGTTTCTGATTTGCCCAGATCGCACAGAGTCGCAGGGCAAAGAGCATACGCAGAAATGAAAGGTATAGATCCGGTTAAAAAAAAGGCTAAATAAACTAAGACCGAAATAAGCAGAGAGAAAATAACAGTATACTGCAAAAAAAACTGTATACCTCCCGATCTGAAAAATGACGCAGCTAGGGCTACCGGAAACCTTTTCGCGTGAAACGAAAGGGGTTCCTCACTGGAACAGATGCTCCGAACGCAACAGAGCAGTCCTCTCGGCCCGAAAGCAGTTAGAAACAACAGATCTAGGAAACGACAGCCGCATACAGTTCTACCGGCTTCAGATTTGGATCACCAACGGACGCGGCCCTCAAATAGCTCTGATACCATGTAGGAATTTACAGGGTAAGTTCCTCAAAAAGAATACCAAAAGGACACCGCTCACAACCAGATCTCAAATCAATACACCAGTATTTTTGACGTGGTTAAAACCCTCAGAGTGCAAGGAGGGAAACAGTCCACGGCCTGTCCCAACGTGGGTACTACAGGCAATTTATTAATCAAAGAATGAAAATTTACGTAAGCTTCTCTCATGCACAGATTACCTGAACAATGACCCTCCATGCGCTTTAAATAGAACTCATGGACCAATCGGGTGTCAAGCCACAGATCAAGTGTCGGTAATACCGAGGTGAGAGTGAACCGTCGGATCACTACATATCGTGACCGTCGGATTGTAAGTTACAAAATGTACAACGGTAAAGAAACACACTTTACCTAACTCTATACCTAACTCTAAACTAGACCAAGTTGAACTTAACTATATCCTATGTGTCGGAATATCCTAACACTTAGAAGCAATAGTTTCAATCGCCAGACTTTTTGCCTTGATACAAAGATGCCTGATCGAAGTCTCTTTGTCTCTAAATATCATGCTGTTCCGAGCAATCCAGATCCTCCATAAAAGAGCAAATGGGAGGGCGTCCCACACTCTCTTAGCAGGATTATGTTTCATGGATTGCCAGGGGTAATTTCTTTTCCAATTATTTAGAGCTTCGCCAATGGATTGCTGAGGATTCCAGATGGGGGGCGCGGAAGGATTGATGCTGCTCCAACAAGAGACTGCGAAAGGACATGAGATAAAAAGATGCTGTATAGACTCCTCTGCTTCTTGGCAATTAGGACATCTGGAGGGTCCAACAATACCTCTTTTTTTAAGGTTCTCTGCAGTGAGAGTTTTTTCTTTCAAGAGAATCCACATGAAGAATTTTACCTTAGGAATTGCTTCTGCTTTCCTTAAAATCTTCCAATGTATCCATGTTGGCGCTGGGTGTTCCTTGCTGTTTAAATAATCATAGCCTGCTTGAATTGTGTAGCTGGTTCCTGTGGGGTCCCATCTGAATTCATCCTTGTCGTTTTTAAAAGTGGGAGCAATGCTGTGCAGATGTTTACAAAAGTTGTCAAAGCTGCCTTTGAGGCGTTGAGGGATGGGAGGAAAATTCCATCGCATCCAAGCATGGGTTATTGCATCCCATTGAGAAATTTGGTCTAAATTACATATACCTTTACTTTGGAGAAAGAGAATTATTGAATCCATACCTGGGAGGCTGTTGATTGGTGGATTTCCCATGATTTTATCAGTGCCAATGTTGACTTTCTTACCTCCTTTAGGCACCTTGGAAACGTTTTGCGCCATGAATGTGATGGATTTTTTACATAGCTTCCAAATCTTTGTGCAGTTTCTGTTGGGAATCTCAGCCGCAAGCAGATGCTGCCTTGGTTGGCTGAGGTATTTTGCCTCCAAGACTTTTTTCCACCAGGCTGTTTGGTTTTCCATGAGTCTCCATATCAACTTTCCGCCAAAGGCTAAATTCATGAGAGTTGGGGATCTAATGCCAAGGCCTCCTTTCTCTTGGTTTTGGATTGTTGAAAATGCAACAAGATGATGGAGCTTAGTGGAAAGGAGTCGCCTTCACTAAGTGGGCCCGCAGGCTATTTTTGGCGCAAAGTCTATTTTTAGACATATGGATCATGGTCTATGAGTTGCAGGATGCTATTTGTGGATGATTGGTCATGTTGGTAAAAATAGATGGACTTCTATTTTTAGACATATGGGCGGTTTCTATTTTTAGACTGCCAGGCTAAAAATAGAACAATCGAATATTATTAGCTCATAATAATATTTGGACTATAAACATTATCTTATCCTCTTGGAGCACTTCAGTTTGAGCTACAGATGTGGCACATGCAGCTGTCAGAAGGAAATACGCTTTCCTTATGGGTCAGTTGAGCTATTGCATGATGGACTTCAGTTAGAACTCATGTGGTTGAGTTTCGGTGGAGTTGATGGAGTTGTGTTCAGTTTGACTTGGTTAAACTAGTTGTATTTAGTCTAACTGCAAATAGACTAGTGATGAGTGATGTGAATTAATTGTTAAATTAATTCACTAATTATTAACTCATAAAGCAACTAAAGAATACATCAGTTAACTCAGTGCATGGACAATTCAGTGGAGACAGGTGTTAGAGGTTGAGATTGCTATCAGTTGTGACTATAGTTGTGCATGAGATTTTGCACATGCATGGATTGAGTAATGCCAATGAGGATTGCATGGTTCAACTAAGAAAAAGATGAGTTTTCTTCAGCCATTCATCATTATTCTCTTGTAGGATTGCGCAGTGGAGGCATGCAAACAGTGGAGGAGATTTGAGGCATCAGATCTGAGCTAGTTTGTGTGTAACAGGTGGAGATAGTACTGAGTACTTGTGAGGAGTATTGTACTATGTATTGTTACATGTTCTCAATCATTATAATATATAGATAGTGTGGGGTTTTCAGCTGTATGCTTTCCCGGGTTACATACTGTGTTAATGTGCGCATGCAATTGATGTTTCATTGTTTTTAATGTTGCTAAATTGATGATCAACGTAGAGGAGGTTATGTATTATGCATGTATTCTGCAATAGTGTATAATCGGGATAATCTCTGTGAATAAGTGTCATATTATTCAAAATTTCTACATGGTATCAGAGTTGTTGATCATCAGATCTATTATTCAGAAAGTGTTTACATTTTATTTCTTCAGGCAGAGTCTGTAATCCGGCCAGGTAGCCTCTAGATTCATCCTTCCTTTGGAAGGTGAGATATCCGGTAAAAGCCCATACAGTCAATCTCTGTACGAGAAATACTTTGTTCTCACGAATTTAAGATCAAAAGCGGTTGAGTTTTGAGCTGGTGGAATTCGAATTTGCAGAAGTGTTTTCTTGGTGTCAAAGTTGAAATGTCTTTCAACGGATTGCGATTGGAGTATGCTCTTGAGGGCAGCTCAAATTATATTGCATGGAAAGATAGGATGGAGGCGGTGTTAGATGACAATGGGCTGAAGGAGTTCATAGAGGCTGAGGTCCCAAAGCCTACTGATGCTACTCACATTGAGGTTTGGCAAAAGAAGACAACAAAGTGTCGAAGGATTCTGTTGGAGGGCGTGAAGGATCACATTGTATCCAACCTGCATGGAAAGGCTTCTCCATACTTGATGTGGAAAGCGATGACAGATCTATGCCAAAGCAAGAGTGACTTGAGGAAGTTGGCGTTGAAGGATAAACTTAGAAACATTAAGTGTGAGAATGGAGACAGTATGCCCAGGTATCTGACGAAGTTCACCCAATGCCGGGATGAGCTGGGAAGTGTGGCGGTGACTGTCAATGATGAGGATTTGGTGAGCTTGGCTCTCCTTGGTCTTCCGAAGAGTTGGCATTCCTATCAGGACTCTGTCAATGGTCAGGAGAAATTGCCAGGATGGGAGAGACTTTGGTCGGATCTTGTGCAAGAGGAGATCAGATGGAGCAACAAAGACAGTTCTTCATCCATGCATGATGAGGAGAACTGTGCCTTAGCGAGTAAGGTGAAGAAGGGGAAGGAGAAGGGTTCTCTTTCTGAATCTAGTTCTTCCAATGATGGGAAGAAGGTTGACAAGTCGAAGGTGAGATGCTTTCGTTGTCATGAATTGGGCCATTATGCTACTAATTTCCCAAAGAAGAAGTCCAAGAAGGGATCTGGGGAAGGATCTGAAGGTGAGGCAATTGCTTCACAGTTCGAGTTGGATTTCACACTCTTCGCATGCATGGTTTCATCCATGGTGGGAAGTGGTTAGTTTCTTGACAGTGGAGCTTCTTTCCACATGACCGGTGACAAGAGTTTGTTCAGTACTTTGGAGGAGAAAGATCTCCAGATACTCATAGCGATGGGTAATGATGAGAAGTATAATGTCTCAGGTGTAGGCATGCTTATTTTTCAGAGGGAGCATGGAGCTCGCCTTACCTTGAACGATGTCAAGTATGTACCAGGACTGAAGAGAAACTTGGTGTCGATCGCGATGCTGGAAGACAGAGGCTATGATGTAGTCTTCAGTAAGGGAAAGGTTTTCCTTAGACACATCATCACTAGACAAGTGAAGCAGATTGGTTCACAGGTCAAGAACCTGTATGCTCTTGAGGTTCAAGATGCATGCAAAGCCTTGAGCAGTGAGGCAACTAATGGAGATTTGGTGGTTGAGAAGGAGCGTATATTACCTCTCAACATGCAGAGCCAAAAGAAGTCTCAGACGATTGTGGAGGAGCCACGATTGGCGCAGCAGCTTCAGGAGGTTGTGGAGCAGCCACAACAAGGGAAGCTGAGAGGAGATCGAGTAGAGACCTCCAGTAGGGGGAACTTCGAGCCAGGTGGGCTGAGGGATGACATGCAGCCATACCTCCAGGTAGGAGGTGGGGAGATATAGAGTGATCTTCCCAAGGAGGAGGGGCAGGATCCTTGAGGTACCCAACTTCTTGGATGAGACCTTGCTACAGGAGCCCCGATGTGGAGTAGCAGGAACTGACTGATTAGGTAGAGACAGATGCGGATGGAGCGGCAGAGAGAGCGACAGTGTAGGGAATTCCAGCACAGCGCATAGCTAGCAGGCTGCAGCAATGCGAGAGGCACAAGTGTTTTGCACAGTGCTAGGTGGCACAGAGAAGTGCGCAATGGTGCGAGATGCATGGAGATGTTGCAGTAGCGCAGATGTCAGAGAGGGAGCACTTGTCAGCAGCAGGTAGAGCTGCAGCATCAGAGTATGTTCCTAGCCCAACAGAGTGGTCAGTTGGGAGTGTTTTTTGTTCCAAGTGTTGTTGGAGCAAGGACCAGGAAAATGTGTTGCATGCAAAACATTCCAGAGTTGCAGGATAGGGGTTGCAGATTATCCATATCTTGTTTAGAGGGAGCGTTGAAAATGCAACAAGATGATGGAGCTTAGTGGAAAGGAGTCGCCTTCACTAAATGGGCCCGCAGGCTATTTTTGGTGCAAAGTCTATTTTTAGACATATGGATCATGGTCTATGAGTTGCAGGATGCTATTTGTGGATGATTGGTCATGTTGGTAAAAATAGATGGACTTCTATTTTTAGACATATGGGCGGTTTCTATTTTTAGACTGCCAGGCTAAAAATAGAACAGTCGAATATTATTAGCTCATAATAATATTTGGACTATAAACATTATCTTATCCTCTTGGAGCACTTCAGTTTGAGCTACAGATGTGGCACATGCATCTGTTAGAAGGAAATACGCTTTCCTTATGGGTCAGTTGAGCTATTGCATGATGTACTTTAGTTAGAACTCATGTGGTTGAGTTTTGGTGGAGTTGATTGTGGAGTTGATGGAGTTGTGTTCAGTTTGACTTGGTTAAACTAGTTGTATTTAGTCTAACTGCAAATAGACTAGTGATGAGTGATGTGAATTAATTGTTAAATTAATTCACTAATTATTAACTCATAAAGCAACTAAAGAATACATCAGTTAACTCAGTGCATGGACAATTCAGTGGAGACAGGTGTTAGAGGTTGAGATTGCTATCAATTGTGACTATAGTTGTGCATGAGATTTTGCACATGCATGGATTGAGTAATGCCAATGAGGATTGCATGGTTCAACTAAGAAAAAGATGAGTTTTCTTCAGCCATTCATCATTATTCTCTTGTAGGATTGCGCAGTGGAGGCATGCAAACAGTGGAGGAGATTTGAGGCATCAGATCTGAGCTAGTTTGTGTGTAACAGGTGGAGATAGTACTGAGTACTTGTGAGGAGTATTGTACTATGTATTGTTACATGTTCTTAATCATTATAATATATAGATAGTGTGGGGTTTTCAGCTGTATGCTTTCCCCGGGTTACATACTGTGTTAATGTGCGCATGCAATTGATGTTTCATTGTTTTTAATGTTGCTAAATTGATTATCAACGTAGAGGAGGTTATGTATTATGCATGTATTCTGCAATAGTGTATAATCGGGATAATCTCTGTGAATAAGTGTCATATTATTCAAAATTTCTACATGGTATCAGAGTTGTTGACCATCAGATCTATTATTCAGAAAGTGTTTACATTTTATTTCTTCAGGCAGAGTCTGTAATCCGGCCAGGTAGCCTCTAGATTCATCCTTCCTTTGGAAGGTGAGATATCCGGTAAAAGCCCATACAGTCAATCTCTGTACGAGAAATACTTTGTTCTCACGAATTTAAGATCAAAAGCGGTTGAGTTTTGAGCTGGTGGAATTCGAATTTGCAGAAGTGTTTTCTTGGTGTCAAAGTTGAAATGTCTTTCAACGGATTGCGATTGGAGTATGCTCTTGAGGGCAGCTCAAATTATATTGCATGGAAAGATAGGATGGAGGCGGTGTTAGATGACAATGGGCTGAAGGAGTTCATAGAGGCTGAGGTCCCAAAGCCTACTGATGCTACTCACATTGAGGTTTGGCAAAAGAAGACAACAAAGTGTCGAAGGATTCTGTTGGAGGGCGTGAAGGATCACATTGTATCCAACCTGCATGGAAAGGCTTCTCCATACTTGATGTGGAAAGCGATGACAGATCTATGCCAAAGCAAGAGTGACCTGAGGAAGTTGGCGTTGAAGGATAAACTTAGAAACATTAAGTGTGAGAATGGAGACAGTATGCCCAGGTATCTGACGAAGTTCACCCAATGCCGGGATGAGCTGGGAAGTGTGGCGGTGACTGTCAATGATGAGGATTTGGTGAGCTTGGCTCTCCTTGGTCTTCCGAAGAGTTGGCATTCCTATCAGGACTCTGTCAATGGTCAGGAGAAATTGCCAGGATGGGAGAGACTTTGGTCGGATCTTGTGCAAGAGGAGATCAGATGGAGCACCAAAGACAGTTCTTCATCCATGCATGATGAGGAGAACTGTGCCTTAGCAAGTAAGGTGAAGAAGGGGAAGGAGAAGGGTTCTCTTTCTGAATCTAGTTCTTCCAATGATGGGAAGAAGGTTGACAAGTCGAAGGTGAGATGCTTTCGTTGTCATGAATTGGGCCATTATGCTACTAATTTCCCAAAGAAGAAGTCCAAGAAGGGATCTGGGGAAGGATCTGAAGGTGAGGCAATTGCTTCACAGTTCGAGTTGGATTTCACACTCTTCGCATGCATGGTTTCATCCATGGTGGGAAGTGGTTAGTTTCTTGACAGTGGAGCTTCTTTCCACATGACCGGTGACAAGAGTTTGTTCAGTACTTTGGAGGAGAAAGATCTCCAGATACTCATAGCGATGGGTAATGATGAGAAGTATAATGTCTCAGGTGTAGGCATGCTTATTTTTTAGAGGGAGCATGGAGCTCGCCTTACCTTGAACGATGTCAAGTATGTACCAGGACTGAAGAGAAACTTGGTGTCGATCGCGATGCTGGAAGACAGAGGCTATGATGTAGTCTTCAGTAAGGGAAAGGTTTTCCTTAGACACATCATCACTAGACAAGTGAAGCAGATTGGTTCACAGGTCAAGAACCTGTATGCTCTTGAGGTTCAAGATGCATGCAAAGCCTTGAGCAGTGAGGCAACTAATGGAGATTTGGTGGTTGAGAAGGAGCGTATATTACCTCTCAACATGCAGAGCCAAAAGAAGTCTCAGACGATTGTGGAGGAGCCACGATTGGCGCAGCAGCTTCAGGAGGTTGTGGAGCAGCCACAACAAGGGAAGCTGAGAGGAGATCGAGTAGAGACCTCCAGTAGGGGGAACTTCGAGCCAGGTGGGCTGAGGGATGACATGCAGCCATACCTCCAGGTAGGAGGTGGGGAGATATAGAGTGATCTTCCCAAGGAGGAGGGGCAGGATCCTTGAGGTACCCAACTTCTTGGATGAGACCTTGCTACAGGAGCCCCGATGTGGAGTAGCAGGAACTGACTGATTAGGTAGAGACAGATGCGGATGGAGCGGCAGAGAGAGCGACAGTGTAGGGAATTCCAGCACAGCGCATAGCTAGCAGGCTGCAGCAATGCGAGAGGCACAAGTGTTTTGCACAGTGCTAGGTGGCACAGAGAAGTGCGCAATGGTGCGAGATGCATGGAGATGTTGCAGTAGCGCAGATGTCAGAGAGGGAGCACTTGTCAGCAGCAGGTAGAGCTGCAGCATCAGAGTATGTTCCTAGCCCAACAGAGTGGTCAGTTGGGAGTGTTTTTTGTTCCAAGTGTTGTTGGAGCAAGGACCAGGAAAATGTGTTGCATGCAAAACATTCCAGAGTTGCAGGATAGGGGTTGCAGATTATCCATATCTTGTTTAGAGGGAGCGTTGAAAATGCAACAAGATGATGGAGCTTAGTGGAAAGGAGTCGCCTTCACTAAATGGGCCCGCAGGCTATTTTTGGTGCAAAGTCTATTTTTAGACATATGGATCATGGTCTATGAGTTGCAGGATGCTATTTGTGGATGATTGGTCATGTTGGTAAAAATAGATGGACTTCTATTTTTAGACATATGGGCGGTTTCTATTTTTAGACTGCCAGGCTAAAAATAGAACAGTCGAATATTATTAGCTCATAATAATATTTGGACTATAAACATTATCTTATCCTCTTGGAGCACTTCAGTTTGAGCTACAGATGTGGCACATGCATCTGTTAGAAGGAAATATGCTTTCCTTATGGGTCAGTTGAGCTATTGCATGATGGACTTTAGTTAGAACTCATGTGGTTGAGTTTTGGTGGAGTTGATTGTGGAGTTGATGGAGTTGTGTTCAGTTTGACTTGGTTAAACTAGTTGTATTTAGTCTAACTGCAAATAGACTAGTGATGAGTGATGTGAATTAATTGTTAAATTAATTCACTAATTATTAACTCATAAAGCAACTAAAGAATACATCAGTTAACTCAGTGCATGGACAGTTCAGTGGAGACAGGTGTTAGAGGTTGAGATTGCTATCAGTTGTGACTATAGTTGTGCATGAGATTTTACACATGTATGGATTGAGTAATGCCAATGAAGATTGCATGGTTCAGCCAAGAAAAAGACGAGTTTGCTTCAGCCATTCATCATTATTCTCTGGCAGGATTGCACAGTGGAGGCAGGCAAACAGTGGAGGAGATTTGAGGCATCAGATCTGAGCTAGTTTGTGTGTAACATGTGGAGATAGTACTGAGTACTTGTGAGGAGTATTGTAATATGTATTGTTACATGTTCTCAATCATTATAATATACAGATAGTGTGGGGTTTTCAGCTGTATGCTTTCCCTGGGTTACATACTGTGTTAATGTGCGCATGCAATTGAGTTTCATTGTTTTTAATGCTGCTAAATTGATGATCAACGTAGAGGAGGTTATGTATTATGCATGTATTCCGCAGTAGTGTATAATCGGGATAATCTCTGTGAATAAGTGTCATATTATTCAAATTTTTTACATGGATGAATTGTTTCCATCCAACCAAGTTGAATTTTTTCCTCTCATTTTTCCCTCCCTGCCAAAGAAAGAATCTGAGAACACTGTCCATTTTGCGAAGAAAGGAAGCTGGAGCTTGTGCCAGGGAAAATTGATAAAGGGGAAGAGAGGAAAGGCCCGATTTGAGGAGCACCAGCCGCCCAGCTGGATTGAGCCAAGAAGTTCCCCACTTCTGGACTTTTCTTTTCATTTTGTCTAAGGTTAATTCCCAAACATCTGCCCTTGCATTCCCTATACTCACCGGCATTCCCAGGTAGCTGAAATAGTCCCAATTTAACTTGCAAGGAACACCAAAAATGTTGGCAATGCTTTGAATCGTTTGAGCTGAAGCATTCCATCCGTAAATACAACTTTTGAGATGGTTAATCTGGCCCCCTGAGTATCTCATGAATTGATCTAGCAAGGATTTGAATCTTCAAGCTATGATTGTGGTCGCCCCACCCAGCAGCAAAGTATCGTCAGCGAATTGGGAATGGTTGATGTTTTTTACTCCATCTTCAAATTTAATACCAGTGATGAGGCCTGCCTGCCTCTTGTGGTCAAGCGCACAGCTGAATGACTCTGCCATTAAGAGGAAAAGGTAAGGGGATAAGGGGCAACCTTGTCTTAATCCTCTTGAGGATCGAAAGGAAGGTCCAGGTCTACCATTGATAAGGGGAGCAATCCAAGGACCAGAGATACAGGCTCTTATGATATCAAGAAAGAAGGGAGAGAAGCCCATTTTCTGGAGAACTGCAAAAAGAAAAGAATGCCTTACCCTGTCAAAGGCATTGGCCAAGTCCAATTTCAGAATAAAGCCCTTTTCATTCCTGGAATGGCTAGAATGAATGGCTTCCTGAACCAAGAGAATGGAATCTGAGATTTTCCTGTTAGCCATAAAGCCTCCTTGGTTTTCAGAAATTAACATCGGTAGGAGAGGTTTGAGATGGGAAGCAAGGATTTTTGTGAAGATTTTATAGGAAGAGTTGCATAATGATATTGGCCTGAAGCGGGAGAAATTAGAAGGGCGGTTCTCCTTTGGAATGAGGGCCAGGTGTGTTGAGTTTGTATAGCCTCCTATTTTGCCTTTCCTCTGAATCCATTTGAAGTATTTTATGAGATCTTTTTTTATCAAATCCCAATATTCTCTATAAAAACATATTGGGAAACCGTCCAGTCCGGGTGCCTTGTTAGGCTGAAGGCACCAAATTGCTTCCTTAATTTCTTCCTCTTTTATCTCTTCTGTCAATTTTTTGTTTAAATCTGCTATAATTTTGGTTGGCAAATGCTGCAGGAGGTCATCAAAGAGTTCTTCCTCCCCTGTTTCAGTTAAGAGCTCCTTGAAATGGTCTGAGGCAGCACCTTTAATAGCTGTTTGATCAGTGTGTTGGGTCCCTGCATTGTCTATGATGGCTGTTATGTTGTTTTTGATTTGCCGAGCAGTGGCTTGCTTATGAAAGAAAGAGGTATTCTTATCTCCGCTTTTCAGCCAAGTCTGCCTAGATTTTATACGCCATTTTTCTTCCTCTTCTCTTTTGATACTGCATAACTGATTGTAAAGGTTTTCTTCTTGAATCTTTTCATCCTGATGGTACTCTTGATTTTCTATTGCACATTGAAGGTCTTCAATTTTGGCTTTCACCTCTCGTTTTTTTTCCTCTGGTTCATTATACTGCGTTTTTGCCCAATTTTTGAGCGCTTTTTTCACATTTTTTAATTTGTTCTCCCATATAAAGCCTGGAGATCCTTCAACATGTTGACCCCAGGTTTGCTGAATCAGACTTTTGGCTGCTTGATAATCGCTCCAGATATGATTGTATTTGAATGGAAGAGGCCCAAGAGGGCAGTGCGTATCCATAGCTAAAGTAATTGGATAGTGATCTGAGACCGCAAAGGGCAGAATGGTGGCGTTGACAACTGAATAAGTGGAAAGAAAGGAGATATTAACCAGAAACTGATCCAGTCTCTCCATTATATTGTTGCTACCCAATCTGCGATTACTCCAGGTGTATTTTCGGTTTTTTGGAATGATGTCGATCAGATCACCGTTTTGCATTATGGTTTCCAGCTGATTTCTAAATGGGTCTGGCGTAAAGCTTCCCCCACGCTTTTCATTGGCATGTAAAATTAAATTTAAATCACCCCCTAAGATGATGTTGCTGCTGTCTTCTTCCATTATGTTCTTGCTGAGAGAATCCCAACAAACTTCTTTGTCCCTGTAATGGTTAGGGGCGTAAACATTGAAAATCACAATCTGCTGTTTGCTCATGTTGTTCCTCAACACTGTCTTTATCCAATGCTGTTCTATTATTTCAGCTTCACTGTTCCACTCTTCCTGGCTCCAAATAGTAGTAATCCCACCTGAGGCCCCTCTGGCTTCACATGTACATCCTTTATAGCGCTTATGACGGTCAATGATCTTGTTAATTTCTGACTCTCTCTGTTTTGTTTCCTGCAATAAGATAATGGATGGTTGCTCTTGATTTATAAGATCCTTTAGGGCGTTGGTTTTGGAGGGGTGCCCAAGTCCCCTGCTGTTCCATGAAAGAATTTTAATCATTTCAAAACTGTGATTCGAGGAGTTGCTCTCCCTCCCTTATCTTTGCTTGCTATTTCTTTATCTATTGATCCCTGTATGTAAGATTCTATAGGATTCTGGAGTCCTAGAGCTATGTCTTTTTGCGCGTTCTCATCCCTGTGCTGTTTGGAAGACTTTCTTCCCGGCTTCTTTTGACCATCTAGAGAGGGCCCCTGATCCTTGGAGTTGCTTCGAGTGATTCTAGGAGGGAGTGGATCTGATGGTAGGTAGGAGGGAATGATCATGGAATGGGGGGAAGAGGGGGGCTCAGATTGATTCAAAGGAGCAGGGGAATCTTCAGGAAGGGAAAGGACGTGAAAGGGGTTGGAGGAGGGAGAAGAAGGAAGAGGGTTTAGCTGGCGGCCAGAAGATTGAGGCAGATGAGGGGAAGAAGGAAGAGGGGACGAGGGCGGGGGGGAAGGATTATGAGAGATGGGAGGGTGTTGAGTGGAAGGTCCAGCTTCATTGGGTAGTTTGTGGCCAGGGGCTGTTTTTTTCTTTTTGACCATTTCCCATTGCTCTTCTTGTAGATTATTATCAACATTAGAAAGCTTAGTGCAACGGTTAGCAAAATGACCATACTCGTGACATACCTTACACTTGAAAGGGATCTGCTCATAGTCGAGTTGCTGAATGTGCGACCAATTTTCAACTTTGAGCTTGATGGCTTCTGGAAGACCTTTACCCAGATCAACTTCAACGCAAATACGGGCACATGCCTGCATATTATCTCTTGGCTCGCTCCGATCAATGTATTTCCCGACCGCATTTCCAATGGCATGCACTGACTCATCTCCCCAGCAATGCAATGGGAGGTGAGGGAGACGAACCCAAACAGGAACCGCATTAGGGATATCTAGCTTCGGGTCGAAGTCTGGCGTCCATTTGTTTAAGTACAAACCTCTGGAATCCATGAAGTAAGGTCCATTGCGGAATATCAAATCCTTGTCTTCCTTTGTCTCAAAATGAAAAGTGAAGTAACCCTTCCCACAAAATCTGATAGAAATTTTCCCTTGAATTTTATCTGTCCAATTCCTTTCCACCCACCTCTGAACAGTTTTTGGTGAGGGCCAGAGACCTGTAAATTGCCCTATAAGTCCTTTTTCCGCCAGAGCAAGAGCAGCCATTCTGGGCAAAGTAGGAGGGAGAGAGACTTCCTGTAACCCCTCGATTTTTTTGACAAACTTGGAAATCGAAGGGCGAGCACGCTGAGGAGGTAAGGAGTTTATCAATGCCGAAAATGCTTGCTGTTGTGCTGCCTCCTCCGGTGGAGCCTCCGGAGGGGCCATCCGAGCAGCTGAGGGTCGATCCAAAGTAGGTTGCAGGCGTAGAATGAAGCAGGATTGCGCGCGCTAGGATCTTCAAACAGGTTGCAGGCAGCGGCTGCAGTAGGAGCGCGTGCGCTAGGTCATGCAAGTTGTGACAAAATATTAAAGATGTTACCGAAAATGTTTTCCTTCAGGTGGTTGGTTACTATTGTTATAGGAATTTAATGTAACTATTGTTGATAGACCAGGAAAATCTAATGTTGTAGTTGACTATCTTTCTAGATTGAATAATCCTGGTGAGGTAATTCCTCTTGATGATGATTTCCCTAACGAACATGTTTTTGCTATTTCAACGAAGTCTCCGTGGTTTGCTGACATAGCTAACTATTTATCTGCTCGTGAAAAGCGTAATATTATATTAAAAACTGCTGCATATTCTTGGGTCCAAGGAGACCTCTTTTACACTAAACTAGATATTATCATTCGTAGATGCGTAAGAGAGGAAGAAGTGTTTGATATACTGAAATATGCCCATGATGAACCTTGTGGTGGTCACTTCGCTGATAAGAGAATTGCATATAAAATCTTACGCGCGGGATACTTTTGGCCTTCTTTGTTTAAGGATGCCAAATAGTATGTCAAGCGATGCGATAGCTGTTAACGAATGGGTCAAACTGTTCAAGCCAATGAAATGCCTTTATGTCCTCAGATTATGATTTAGTTTTTTGAAAAATGGGCTATCAATTTTGTAGGACCAATAAATTCAACATCTATAAATAAAAGGCATATATTGGTTTGCACTGATTTTGTTACAAAATGGGTAGAGGCTAAAGCTGTTTCTTTTGCTATAGAAAAAGTTGTTGTTGAATTTTTGTTTAGTGATATTTTTACTAGATTTGGTGTGCCTAGAGATATTATTGCTGACAATGGACCACAATTTATTTCTAATTTGGTACAGGAAGTCATGGATCAATACAAAATTCTGCATAGAAAGTCCACTCCGTACCACCCACAAGAAAACGGCTAGGTGGAGTCTACCAACATGGTGATCGAATCCATCCTCACCAAAATAGTAAATCCAAATAGGAAGGATTGGGCCAACCAGTTACCTGAAGCTTTATGGGCTTATCGAACCACTTGGCGGAATAGCACAGGAAATACACCATATGAATTGGTATACTGGAAAGAAGTTCTTTTGCTGATAGAGTTCCAGATAAAAACCTTCCGAACAACAATTTAGTTGGGATAGATCTCTCAGAAGCACAACAACAACATCTATTAAAGTTAAATGAGCTAGATGAATTTTAAAGGGATGTTATTCAATAGAACATGTTAGTACAACAACAACGCAAAAAGTGGCATGACAAGTCTATCAGGAAGAAGCAATTCCAACCAAGTGATTGGGTACTTCTCTATGAATCTAGGTTTAAACATTTCAAAGGGAAATTCCATAGACGCTGGATGGGACCTTATGAAGCAGTCAGAATTTTCGAGAATGGAGCTGTAGAGATCAAAACTATTGATGGGAAAACTTCGGTATTCCTTGTGAACGTGCATAAACTCAAGGTATATTTTTAACCCCTCAAAAGGGAGGACTTCATGTAGCAAGTGCAGAAGCCACCTGAGTTAGAGATGGTAGGTGGCCATGCCAACCTATTATAGATCTGATTTCTTTTGTTAAAAAAAAAAAAATTCCTGTGATTTTGAAAATTAGTTTGCTGACATGGTCATAAAAGGATCAACCTGAAAACTAGCATGTTGGCAGGAAGATCAAAATTTTAATAAAATGGGAATGTTGCTTGATATTTATATGTGATAACTGTCACCCAGAACAAGCAGGTTTTAAGTGTATGAACCGATCCCTTATCCAAGTTTGGGACAACTAACACAGAAATTTTTATGCAAGCAACACTCAATTCTTGCTGCATTTATTTTTGATTCAGCACTATCTAGGAAAATTTTTGAGGTGAAATTTCGCCCTTCTTCTATTTCCTTTTTCGTAAAATTCCCTCTATTTTTCTTCTTTTTATCCCATGAAGTTTTACCACCCCTTTCTTCATGCAGAAACTGTCCCTATCCGATTTAGTTCTTCTCTCTTTTTCTCTTGATTTTTTTTTTCCCAAATCCCTTTTTCGATATGTCCCTCTTGGTAGTCTCACTCTTGAATTTGTTGTCATAATTTCCTTCCCATTCTGAAAATTTATCCCCTTTCCCACTTCTTTTCTCCCTCATGGATCATATTGCAGAATCCGATTCATGCTTATGATGAAGATCAAAAGGCATGTATTGATACAGAAAATCTGGTGAATAAAACCTCCTTTATAATTCAACAAAATCCTTTAATGATGAAGCATGATCATTAGGAGGTGGTCAATATAGTGGCGGTAAGATAGCTCAGTCATCATAATATTTGTTTAGACAAAGCTCCTAAATGCCTGTGTGGTTTTTCAAAGAATTTTTAGACAGGGTTTAGTGAATTAAGGATGGCGCCCATGAGAATTGAACCCTATTCCATGAAAGAGTTAGAACAAATGGCCGAGTATTGGAACAGTCTTCCACTGTTGCAGGAATCTGGGTTCCTCCCGTTTTTGCTAAAATTTATTTGCTTTGACTCGGCCATGGTGTTAGAGTTTGCTTGGAATTTTGATGGGAGTCGAGACAAGGTAGGATCACTAGAATTTGAAGTAATGGAACAATTATATCACAAGCCACAGGATTACTAGCAGAAGGTGACCAGTGGTTGAAAAAGGAGAAGAATGAGAAGAAAAAGTGGTGCCAGTTTGTGGTCGACAGAAAACAAAAAGTGGATTGGAAGAAAGGACTGCCACACATCGCCATGCAAGGAAAATGGAAAGACCTACTGTACATACTACAAAAGTTCCTCACATGCGAGGGTCGCTACTTGTTGAACTTTTTGTATCATATTCGGCTATTGCTACATTTTGAGTAAGGTAAACTTATCAGTTTCTCTTATTTTCTACTAAGAAGTTTAAAGAAGATGTCAAAAGGAGTTCAGAGAAGTAAGGCGATCCAAGTTGCATGCAAATTATACCATCATGGGTTGATTACAATTTTAGTTAAAAAGTAACTGGAGGTCAAGAATATGACATGGGAAGAAATTTTGAACGAGCTACAGAAAATACGTGCAGGGAAATCCTTTGGAAAGAAGAGTGCAAGCAAGAAGGGGAAGCTTGAAACCCTAACCTCGCTTCCTACTAAGACTAAAGACAGAGAAGAGTTAGTGCAAGTAGATGAGAGAGAGCTTGTTGTTGAAACCCCGTCTACATTAAAAAGGAGGACGCGAAGCTCGATTAAGAGGACTGCCTCTTTGAAGGAAGCCCAAATTCAATTGACTTCCCCAATCAATTTGGATGACTCCTCACCTCCGTCACCAGCCGCAGAAAACCTCACAGTTCTTATGTATACTATGGCTCATACAATGATTAACGAGCAGGATATAGATGAAGAAGACAACACACCCTTGTCAGTTTTGCTTCGAAAAATGAAGAAAAGGAAAATGATGCCGACACCAAGTGAAAGTGAAGATAACAGCCTGACAAAGGATCCAATGGATGTTGAAGTGCAGGGTACTGAAACCCTTCATGATATTGAAATTCAGGAGGATAATGAGCAGGGTGATGTCAACCTCGATGATGTCAGCACTAGTCTGGAGTCAACTGTTGAGAAAACTCCTGCATAAGAAGAAGTTGTTAAGGAAGACCCCACTCTCCACCTGAATAGTCAAATAGAAGAGCTCAAGCAACATATCTATGGGCTAGAGGTACTGAACTAGGCTTTGAAAGTACAAGGGACAGTGTAGAAACATAAGAATACAGAGCTAGAAGGAGGAAAAATTCCAAGTGAAGATATTACAATTCCGGGCATCAAAGTTCTATGGTCGTCTCAGAAAGGTGACCAAACGGATCAAGAAGGCTCAAGGCAAGAAAAGGAAGACAGTGAAAGAAAGAATTAGCATACAAATATAGGATTGATAGAAGGCTCTCTTATTTTGGTTTTTTTGCAATAGGTAAAGGTTGTGTGAGGAAACACAACAAAATAGGGATGGGAGGATGTTGGTAGGCTAAATTGTCCTATTTTTAACCTCTATCCTACTCTAGACACATGACCTAAACCTTTGTTTTAACCTAAGAACCTATTCATTCCTGTACTTTTATCTAAAATCATGCACATTCCTGCACCCTCTTTGTATTTTCATATTTAAAGGTTTGTCATGGACTTAATTATTTATTTATGGATTTTATACCTTTAATTATCCTTGCAAATAATATTTGTCTTTCCTAAAGTATTTGATAAGAAAATGTATTAATCATTGTGATAGTATGGTTGAGTGCAGGTAGGATTCCTGCACCAGCTGGTAGATTCTTGCACTCCCGTGACAACTCATTGATAGGATTCCTGCACCAGCTGGCAGATTCCTGCACTCCTGTGGCAGCTCACCAACCAATACGTATTTTTGGTAAAGGATCAGTTGACCTCGAGTTGGGTTCGGAGCGGGAGAGAAATCAATGGATGAAGATCATGACCTCAGCTAGATACCTTAGATTAGCATTTTGTGAAACAAACGAAAGGCTTAGTTAAGCTACTATTGTGATTTCGTTATGGCCATAGGCCTGAAGGTTTGTATATAATGTAAAATTATGATAGGAATTAGGGAGCAATTCTATGGTGAAATTTTGTTAAGAGACTATAGTTATTTTGGAGGATTGCCTCTCTGCGCTGGATTTCAGATCCAAGATGTACTTTTTCTTTTGAAACTAATATAAAGGAATGTGCCAATATGCAGTTTCATTTTCTATTTGCGTTGTGATGAAACTTCGACCAACTACGTTTCTCAATTTCTTAATAGGGAAACGAGCTGGTTGGCCAGGGCCCGACCAACCCAGTTCGTTCTCCCTTTTTTCAAAGGTGTTTTAATTTATTTTAGAGCACACGCGTGAATTCATTATTTACTTTGATCTTTCTCAGAAGTTATAGGGTTTGATTTCATTTATAGTTATTGTGTTACAAATCCGTGGTGTGCAGGCTTAGAATTCTTTGATTTCAATTTACATAAGCTTTCATTTCAATGATTGATGTCATTTCTGCAAGATCGGTACAAGCACACTGCCTGTACTAGTGCATTTCTGATTCTACAAGTTGATTTCATTGGTTCAGTTTCGCAAGTCTTTTACTCTTTCTTTTCGTAATAGTTCTTTATTCCTTCATGCAAGATTAACGTTTGTTTCTAGACTAAGGGCATTATTAATATATGAGGTTTGACTTAAGATTTAATTGTGCTGTGGTGAATATGGAATAAAAGCTGTAATAATTTATAGATCTCTGCTTGCACTGAACACTTTCGAAGAAAGGATTGAATTTCATGATTAATTATTGAATGAACCCTCTGAGTTAAAAAAGAAAAAGGCAGATCTAAACTACATGCACAACTATCTCGGGAAAAGCCTGATCCACACAACTAGATGATTTGTGTAATTATATAGAAGAGTTTTTTGTGTTAAAGAAAGATTTACTTTAACTCTTGAAAAATAATTTCCTATCTAGAATATAAGTTTGTTTGAAGCATGTTTCTACTTGTGAGAATTTACTTTCAAAATTCCATTTTCTTTGCACTCTATTTTACTTAATGCACTTTTTATTTTTTTTGAAAGTAGTCTAGAAACCGATTTCAGAAATATAGATTATCTGGTGCAAGAACCTCAGATCCGGTACAAGATAAAAGTGTTCTACCCCGGAGACTTAGAATTTCTACACAAAGGTCAGAACTTCAGTACAAGTACAAAACATCTTTCCGGTATCTAAACCTCATTCTAGTGTAGGCACAACGTTCTAGTACAAGAACGTTGTTGTAGTACAGGAATGACAATTTAGTGCAGGAAAGAATATCTTTAAAGAAGATAGATACATTGAATAAATTATTTATCACACTCTCTCATTGAAGTAAATATAAAGCGTAATTTCATTAGTTAATATTGTTCACAATGAATTAGGAATCCATTTTAGTTTCTGCAAAAGTACTTTTCATTTTGTTTTCGAATCTGTAAATTTGTGATTTAAGAAGTAGGAATACAATAAGAGAAGGTTCATATCATTTCTTGGCATTTCTTGTGCTACGCCTAGAAGTGTACGAAACCCTGGGTTGAAAAATTAAGTGTTGAAATGAGCTTGCTTAACTGAAATTCCTTAACCCAACAGAAGGAAAAACCTCTTCTGCTCTCAATAAGTCAGGATCCCTCTTCCGTCCAAAATGAATAAGTGCCAATGCATAATCCTCTTAAAAAAAAAACAAATAAAGGAGAAAGAAGAGAAAGGCTTCCTATGCAAAGAGGTGAAGCAAGCAACTCTGCTGGGGTACTCTTCAGGCTCGCTGGTAGCAGAGCAATATTTGTGTTCTTGCGTGACTCCACCGAGGTACTATCCATGCATGCTGGAAATGGAGCAACACCAGAGATGAAAACTTATACTCTGAAAATATTAAGCTCGCGAGCTACACTACCCTTCCCAACTCGAAACATTGTCATTATGCTGAATCTTATGTTGTGTTCGACCAATAAGATATAGAGGGGACCATATTTGGTCATGGGGTAGGTGGAAAAGGCCAAAGTCATCTACACTATGAATAAATACTCCCCAAAGAACCACCCTACAACAAAGACTTAACCAAAATAGAGATGCTGAATTATACGAGTGTGTCGCAAGGTGTTGTAGCGACTGTAACACCCTCCAAAATTTTGGCCTACAATCAATTTTTGGAGCCTACTGTGGATCCTGCGATCGATTGTTCCTTAGTCACTTATTTGTCAGTTTCTGATTTCAAACTCCCTTCTTGGATCTCAAGTGTCGTTCACACTTTTATCTTTATATAGAAAGTGTCATCTTCGGGCGTGGGAATTATCACTTGTCATGCAAATGGGAGTTTTGGTTTGCTTCATGGGGAAATATTTGTGAAAATGAGTTGTTATCATCATATATACATGTTTCACACTCATTTCCAATGTTTCACGTATTATTACACAAGTTTCGTCATTATCCTCACAAAGTCTATCATCAGAGCAACACTTGTTGTAAGTTACCACAAAGGTTGTTGCATTAAGGGACGTATGTTTTCATATGTTCTGGATGATCTACGGTGTATCACTAATTGTCCAAATGTGTTGTCACAATCAATTTCTATCACTATTCACATCGGTTCCACTGATCCCACACTTAGCCAAATTCTTGAGGATTCTTATCAACCTAGCCTCATCCAACCTTCCTAAACTACGCACTTCACATCTTAAACCTTCAAGTTTTTCCTTTCTTAGCTGGAAATATGAAATGCGTAGAAGACCAACTAGCCTTGGCCTCCAAAACTACGCATATGCTTCCTCTAGTGTCCCTCCCTTAGCCGAAGATCACTGCCTCCAGAAACTGTGCAATTCATCTCTTCAAGTCTCTTAGTTTCCCAGTCCCCCTTACCTCCTGAAACTATGCAGTTTGTTCTCCTAGGGCCCTATCCCACAACCTCCACCGCCTCCTTGAACTATGTAAATTTTTTCCTTGAGTGGAGATTGCGCAATTTTTTCCCTTAGTGAGGACTGTGCAAAAATTTCCCTCAGTTTGGGTTGAGTTGTGCTCTGCGTAGTCTTAATGATCAAGATTGACCCTTAGCTGATTGAACTGCACAATTGTGAAGTTTAAGGCCTTCTCCCTTGACTGTCACTTAGTATCGGCCCAATTGATGAATTGATCCACCTTCTCTATCTTAGGCTAGGGGTTTTTAGACTGATGCCGTCTCATCATGAATGAGTTGCAGATGCAGGTACTCTCTTACACTATGGAAAGATGATGAAGAAGGAGATGAAGAAGGAGGACATGCTATATGACACTTAAGGGTTTGAGGAGAAGATATATTCATAAGATAAGAATACCAAGGAACCTTGGGGTATGATAGAAGATCAAAGATCAGGACCGCATGAAGACTCCATCTAATTCTCAACCCTTTGGAGGGTAGGTATGAAAAGAAAAGCACATATTTCATGAAGTTGAAATGCACCTCTTAGCGTAGTATGAAGGAAAAATTATCATTTTCATATCATTATGTCTTCAATGACATGTATGGTTGTGTTGTGCTCTACAACAACCCCCCATTTCATACCATTTTATTCGTAAAACTATAATATGAAATGGGTCCCTTTTTATTTTTAATTGGTATCAACTTTTTATTATTCAAAAAGGTCCGAAAAATAAAATGAAAACATTATAAAAAACCTTTTTGACAAACCAATTATTTGGTCTTATAATATAAATAATTAATCTTTTATCATTGCGATAAAGCGATCGCAAGATCGCATATCGCAATGACAAAGGAGGCATAACTTAAAGGTCCTTTGGTTTTCTCCGATGCGATGACATGCAGTAGGCTATCGGATATCGGCAATAATAAGTTCCCATAACAAAAGTGCTTCCCGCTCCGATGCGATGCGATTAAATGCTTTTCGCTCCGATGCGATGCGATCACGTCCCTTTCGCTCCAATGCGATGCGATATCGCTATCGGCGATTGGGGATATACCATGCATGCTTTTTAAAGTGCCCATACTCCCAATGCGATGCAATGCGATATCGCTATCGGCGATTGGGGATTTCAAAAGGTGTCAATATAAAGATTTAAGTTTTCCCCGACACCCGATTGCGATAAAGCCAAAAGCGCAAACTTCAAAAAGCCGTTAAAGCAGAGCTATTACGATTAATTCGTATTTAAGGCCTTATCTTTCAAATAGTGATTCACCTGTGCTCAACTGCCAAAACGTCCAAGGCACGCTTAAAC
The DNA here is from genome assembly GCA_031772625.1 of Pinus tabuliformis. Lineage (NCBI taxonomy): Eukaryota > Viridiplantae > Streptophyta > Pinopsida > Pinales > Pinaceae > Pinus > Pinus tabuliformis. Next base: position 1,125,948,660 of record CM062811.1, on the reverse strand, counting down.
AATTCATGCGGCCGATAAGAGATATGATGAGCATTTAAAGGATTGGCAGGTTTTAATGGCCATTTAATGAAATAGTAAGCTTAAAAAATCCTCTCATAGATTGTATCCGCGGCCACTTTAAAGTTAATCCCTCATCATGCATTGATCAATATATCTCACTCGTATTTGGTTTTCGCTACCAATTCTCTGTGTTACGCTTATTTCCACTACTGTGCAGAATTCTTCCGAAGTAATAGTTTCAAGCAGAACGGGGAAGAAGTCTAAGAAAACCATAGTCCGCTTCCACTGCACCAGCCACAGGACAAGCCGTTGCTGATCCAACAAATAAAAAGAAAGGATTAATATCTGATACTACATGTTCAGGACTTGCCAAGACCACTTGGAAAAGTACCTATAATTTGATCGAAGCCGAAGAACCAAAGGTGACGGCAGTACAAGCTACAGCGGGTTCCAATAGAAAATCTGATGGTACTTTGAAAGACTTGGTCGACTCTTTCCTTCATCGGATAGTGGCTCGTGAACAAATTCTCCCATATACGGATGTAGTAAAGTGGGCAATTGAGGAAATCCCAATCACAGACAGAACTTTCTGCACCAGAGATGGGAGAATCTTCGGTTCATTCAAGGCTAATGATTTGAGGCAAATGTATCATTTGCCTGAGCCAGAGAAGAAGTACAACAAGGCATTTCTGGAGAAATTCCGAAATGAGAACGAAACTGAATCCGAACCCATTTGGGAATGGAGGCAAAATCCAGCGAAACACAAGCATGAAACTTCCGATAAGTACTTTGTTGATTCTCTATGTTCTCCGTATTGTTATGCTGGGATAATGATGTGTAGATTGTGGGGGTTGCACGATTCCGCTAATTTCACTATAGAAATGGTTCCCTTGATGGAAGCGGCATGTAATAGTGAGATAATGGATTGGGCAACCATACTGTCAGATAAGCTAGCGACAACAGTTCTTAGTTTTAGAACTAAAACTTCCGTCTCAGAAAGGCTTATTCCCCCATTCTACTACAGTGCTTATATACTAGATACCCTGTGTTTTAATTCTGAGTTTCCTGTACTCGGCTGGAGGTGGACTCCACAAGACCCCATGCCTATTCACATATACCATCAGAAATCATGGAAGAATTCCTATAAGCACCATTTGTACCAAGTCTGCAACGACTTCATGTTACCCATTCATTATTCTATTTTTAATAAACCTGCTCCCAAGATTTCTTACCAAGCAGGGATTGATTTGACATTAATAGGAAGATGGTTTGGGGAGGAGAAATTTTCTTATATAAGAATTTTCGGCAGCCAAGCCGAACCTCATGTTCTTCCTTTGTACATACCTGATAAACTGCTGGCAAGGGAGATAGCCTATCATATTATTGCCGAAGGAGTTACACAAACTCTCAAGAAAAGTAAGAAGCAGGTCTGGCCCTCCTTTCCTCTGCGATGTGGTGTCTACACGTTGCATGATTTCAAACATGCAGAAAAAGAAGCTACGAAGATGAAGTCATTAACTCTAGCGACTCTCCCTAACAGGCGATTTGATCCCAACAAAGTCGCCTATAATGCTCTTGAACAGGCCAAATTGACAAAGTTTGATCATATAGAAGACAAATTTGATGACCTGTTCTCCTCAGCTGAATCAATGTATCAAGTTAGATCGCTGGCCATAATGGAATACAAAGATGAAGGGTTAGTTGAATTCAACAGACTCAGAGAACAGAGGTTGCAAACTCTGCCTCTGGATCTGTTAGCGACAATCCCAACAACAAGATCAAGCGAGCCTGAACAAAAACATTCAAAGGAACCGCCGGTTACAACAAAAAAACAGGAGAAAGTGCAAGAGGAAACCCAGACTAAAGAGCAGAAACAGAGCAACATAGAGGTGAATGTGGATACTCAAATTGATCCCAAATTGCTCCAGGAATGGCAGCAATTTGATTCAATTATCAGTAGTCTTGAGTGCTCAAAAGACACTGAAACTTCGAAAGCAGCAGATACATAGGAAACCACTTCACAACAGGTTCCAAGTGCAACCAGCGGCCTACCCAGTTCAAAGGAAGTAGAAATAATCCCAAAGGACCCCTTCGATCAAATCATTTTGCAGATAGAAGAAATTCCTCCCTTGGATGTCTTCTATAGCCCAAGTGTTGTGGGGAAAAATGCCTATGCAGGATGATCCTATCCACCTAAGGTGTGACAGTGCCTTAGCAACAAACAAGGACAGCTATTATGGTTTCTTCCTTTATGAAATGTGAAAGAAGAGAGATAAATAGACTTACCGGTGTCTTCCGTTTGTCCCTCAATCCGGTCTCTCTTCTCTTTGGGAGTTCACAGCTACTTGCCTTCTCACTCGCCCAGCTTCAACAGGTTCATGCAAGATCACAAGAGAACATCTACTTGCCTTCTTGCTTGTCCAGCTTCAACGGGTTCCTGCAAGATCACAAGAGAACAACTACTTGTGACAAGAGAAGAACACTACACAAAGACAGATATTCACATTCATAACTAGTTTAGGATTAGAAATAAACTAAACATACTAATGCATTCATACATCAAAAATACATCAGCATATAGGAGAAACCAAGATAGATTTATTGATGAATAACAAGGTTCAGGAAGAGATACAACCCAGAGGGCTCCAATCCAGCATCTCCTTCCTAGCAAATGGAATTCCTATCTTCACCCCCTTCAAAGCATTTAGCACCCAATGATTCCAATCTCAAACCAACAACAATTCTTTGCAATAACAAAATTCCAGCCTCTAGATCTCATGGAGGAGAGATCTATATATAGATGTTTGGAGAGAGGATGAGTCAGCTTGAGATCTGACTAGTGTCCTCTCCCTCTGTCAGTTCTTGATTCCACTTGGAGGTTCTTGCTTCCACTTGGAGATTTGGAACCTCTTACTCATCACCAGTCGAATTCCTTGAGGCAAGTGTCATTTTGGAAGCTTCCTGGGTTCTGACACCTTGAGAAATGAACTTGCCACATGTCCACTCTCTCTCAGCGCAGGTAGCCAGTGTTGCCTTTGACATTTAGCGCAGGTAGCCAGTGTTGGCTTTGACATTCAGCGCAAACAGCTAGTGTAGCCACTGAAATGATCCTGAATTGACTTGTTTTTGAGCAGTTTCTGGTGGAGAACTTCTGTGAATTGCTGTGGTTTGTTAGCCTTGTTCCTCTAGGGGTAGGAACAACATGTTTAGGGACTTTGGATCCCTTAGATTATGGACATTTCATGCTCAATGCTGTAAGGCACAAAAATGTCTATAATAGTTGCCCCCTAAAGTATGAGGCTGCTTATCGGGTGAAATGCTTTATCAGGGGGATCCGAAGTTCATCCAATGCTGAGAGGAGACCTGTAATAAGATACAATACAATACATTATTTTTCATACTGCTTTCATGATCTAGCTGAGGCGGGCATTCCCATGCTCAACTTTATAAATTCATTTTTTCTGTACATAGAACAGACAATCGTGTGATGGTAGACTGATAATTTTGATGAAATTATCATCCTTTGAGTAGGATGATTATCTGCTGCAATGATGTACATGTCAATGTCTTTATCTTTCCTGAATATATATCGCAGCCCGGATGGATGAAACTAGATCCGGGGTCTTCAAACTCGTTCGATCTTCACTCTAAGTACAAGTCGATCCATGTGAGAAATGTTCTGAAGTCGAACATGGAAAGACCTCGCTTGATTACCGGTCAATGATGTAAACCATTAACAAGCACGAGAGGAATAACCGATAATGATAATGACCCTCAAGGTACTGCAGTACAATTCACGTGGTGTGAATAAAGGACTTGGCGTCGAACACCACGCAAAATCTTTCGGTCGAAGGTCATTGATGTATACCTGTCGCCGGAAGTGAGAAACTTGACATTGAGGCATGCAAGCTTCAAAGTACTGAAGGGGTTGTTCCTAGATCAACTTCTCGGATAATGAGCTGATGTCGACAAGAAGCGATCCGTCAAAGGAGGGCCTTAATGAATCCCACATCAGTGACACGGAACGGAGCTAATGATTTTAATGGAGGTGAAAATGATCTGTGACATATGATTCAGGGTGGCGGTCATGAAAGGATGAAGGATAATGTATGGCAGTGGATGGGACATGGTTGAATTTTTTCTGAACGACTTCTCTTGAACATATGGCGACACTGATGCGATGGATTGGTAGCATTACCCCAAATATGGATGGTATGGCGAGAGCATGGATGTGACCGGTGAATGAAACAACCCAACCCGATTGTGGTACGGAGGAAAAGTGTCATGTTCAAGAGCGACTTGCTACCATCAAAGTTTTCTTGAGTTTCTCCCAATTTTTCCCCAGTCATTGCTGACCAGTACCTCTTTATTTTTGTCAAGCTTGAGGAGGATAACATATGCTTGTTCTATAACCTGCCCTTCGGGCAAGCCCATCGCTATGTTTTAATGAGCCTAGCGATAGTGAAACTCGTTCTCGTCTAAAGACAAGTTTGTCGCTATTTAATGATTTTAACAAGTCTAACGACAAAGATAACTCGGTCCTTTTCATTTTTAGAGAGTCTGAAAAGGTTTAAAAGTTAACTCCAAAAGTCCTTTTTCATCATATAATCCCTTAAGTCCGAAAAAGTATAAAACAATACAGAAGGGATGAGTTTTCGATAGTTTTGACGAGCCGAATAAAACAAGCGCTCGATCTTTTTGTGCAATAATCCCTCAGGTCCAAAAAGATTAAAATCTAGAGGAGGGATAGCTCTTCCTGTCCCTTTAACGAGCTGGAAGGCCAAGGACTCGGCAATCTTTTCATATTTTACGAGTCAGTTGAAAAGAGCTTAAAGAAGACTCGTCTTTTGAGGAACGAGTGATAAACAGGGTTAGCAGCTGATTCCAGGTACAGGTTGGAATTTTCCAATCACGGCAGTGTCACAAGGATGGCTAGGTGAAATCACTCTTCGCAGCTTTTCCTCAAAATGGGTAAACAATCATATGGAAGTGAACGGTCGGCCAAATGAAAAGTGGAGGTGACAGTGCAAACATGACCAAGGCTTTAATGGCTGATAAGGTTACATTCACAGTGGTTATTTACCGGGATAGTTCATTTTTTAACGAGCTTAAACGCGGGTGGAAACATTTGCTCGATCTTATGTTTATTTTTTAACGAGCATGAACTATGTGCTAAAACTGCTCAGATCTTGCGTTTATTTTTTAACGAGCATGAACTGTGTGCTAAAACTGCTCGAATAAACCAGTCATATGATAAGAGTGTCTCATTGAGATTCTATTTTTTATGGAGCTTCATCTCACAAAGCTATGCCCCGCATCCTTTCTTTATGCAAGTTAGGAAACGGCTAACCCAAAAAATAGATAAATAACCGCTCTTCGCTTGCACTCCAAAAGGTTTGCATGCCCCCAGGTATAAAGTACGATTTCAAGGTCACCTCTACTTCTTTTCCTTCAAAACAAATGTTTTAAAGAGAGAGGCTCACCTCTTTCAGGTTACCCAAAGATTGTCTCGTTAATCTTTCAACAAAACACTTCTTCGACGATATCTACCGAAATAGACAAAGGCGAGTGACAATGAGTGCCAAACACATAACTTTGACAAGAGAATCGTATTCCAGAACAACCCCTCTTCCAACCACGGACGGGGTACGGACAAGTCATATTCTCCCGCGGAAACCTACCCTATACCCAAAGTTTTCCTGCCGAAGCAGACCAGGACGCATGCCCCCTGGGTTCCGGTCATATCCTCCCGGATTACTCGCGCTCATCAGGAGGACGGACCGTGGGTTGAGACACTTCTTGCGTGAATAGACCATTTAGGGATGGTAAATGACTATTTGCGATGCGTGATCCGGGAAATGAAAGTTGGTCCACGAGCTTGACCACTCTTCCCTCATGCGGAAAACACATTACTCTAAAGAGTGAGGAGACGATGGCTCCCATGCAATATATATAGTCTCGTCCAAGGAGTAGGTTATAATCCAAGGGTCCTTGAACGACCATCACGTTCATTTGAACGGTCTTCCCTTTCAATGTTATGGGCACATTGGGGAGGATACCTAAAGGTCGACTGGTTCCTTTATCAAAGCCTGATAGATTTCTCATTTCAGGCAAAAGCGCTGGCGAACCAAGCGCTTTCCAAGCAATAGAGGAAAGGATACTCACAGATGCCCCCTCATCAATGATAGTGCCAGCCATTACCATTCAGGAGAGTCGCCAATTTGTTGTGGGGAAAAATGCCTATGCAGGACGATCCTATCCACCTAAGGTGTGACAGTGCCTTAGCAACAAACAAGGACAGCTATTCTGGTTTCTTCCTTTATGAAATGTGAAAGAAGAGAGATAAATAGACTTACCGGTGTCTTTCGTTTGTCCCTCGATCCGGTCTCTCTTCTCTTTGGGAGTTCACAGCTACTTGCCTTCTCACTCGCCCAGCTTCAACAGGTTCATGCAAGATCACAAGAGAACAACTACTTGCCTTCTTGCTTGTCCAGCTTCAACGGGTTCCTGCAAGATCACAAGAGAACAGCTACTTGCGACAAGAGAAGAACACTACACAAAGACAAATATTCACATTCATAACTAGTTTAGGATTAGAAATAAACTAAACATACTAATGCATTCATACATCAAAAATACATCAGCATATAGGAGAAACCAAGATAGATTTATTGATGAATAACAAGGTTCAGGAAGAGATACAACCCAGAGGGCTCCAATCCAGCATCTCCTTCCCAGCAAATGGAATTCCTATCTTCACCCCCTTCAAAGCATTAAGCACCCAATGATTCCAATCTCAAACCAACATCAATTCTTTGCAATAACAAAATTCCAGCCTCTAGATCTCATGGAGGAGAGATCTATATATAGATGTTTGGAGAGAGGATGAGTCAGCTTGAGATCTGACTAGTGTCCTCTCCCTCTGTCAGTTTTTGATTCCACTTGGAGGTTCTTGATTCCACTTGGAGATTTGGAACCTCTTACTCATCACCAGTCGAATTCCCTGAGGCAAGTGTCATTTTGGAAGCTTCCTGGGTTATGACACCTTGAGAAATGAACTTGCCACATGTCCACTCTCGCTCAGCGCAAGTAGCCAGTGTTGCCTTTGACATTCAGCGCAGGTAGCCAGTGTTGGCTTTGACATTCAGCGCAAACAACTAGTGTAGCCACTGAAATGATCCTGAATTGACTTGTTTTTGAGCAGTTTCTGGTGGAGAACTTCTGTGAATTGCTGTGGTTTGTTAGCCTTGTTCCTCTAGGGGTAGGAACAACATGTTTAGGGACTTTGGATCCCTTAGATTATGGACATTTCATGCTTAATGCTGTAAGGCACAAAAATGTCTATAACACCAAGGCACAAAGCTGTGGTAAAACGACAGAGGAAGAGAAGAAGGACTGATCAACCTTCCCTTTTCCCAGAACAGACGGTCACGGGAAATGTGGTTTGGAAGGAGGAATTTGACCCCTCTGATGACCTAACAAAACTATCACAATATGCTGGAGCCTATTCGGCAGCAACAATAGACAAGGCATCAGAGGTGAGTCTTTTATTAAAAACGAAAGACCAGGAAATCTTTTTATTGCAAGCACAGCTAACAGAAGCACAACAGAAAGCGGAGCAGGCAAAACAACAATTGTTAACACAACAGCAAATAAATAATCAATTAACTCAACAATTGCGGGAAGAGAAACAGAGGATTGATCACAGCGCAATCCAGAAGCAGAAAGAGTTGTCTGAAGCCTTGGCACAACTGAGGGCAACAAATGAACAAATGCTGAAGTCAAAAGATGAGCAGATTGCTCAACTATCAGCACAACTTGAGAAGACAAAGGGCGTTCCACAGATCGCTGAATTCAAATTAGAAGCATTACAGATAAATAAGGCATTAATAACACAAATCAAGCTTCTATGTCAACAAATCGCCTAGGCGGAACCACTATGCGAATTGACGGCATCAATAAGTAAACAAACAGAAAAGGCTAGAACAGAATTGGATCAAGCTGAAGAAACATTAACTGAATTTCTTGACTGGCAAGATACCGATCAGGGACAAGCGGCAAATTTACCAAGAATTTTAGAGTCACATAAAGAAATATTGTTTACAGAATGGCAGTCCCAGTTAATGAAAGCAGAGAGGGCAATTTCAAGATGCAAATCAACCACAAGTAATTTGGTTGAATTGGTTAATAATACTCTCTACTTGTCAAACATGATTTCCCAATGCACTCCAGGTAAATTGACAGCGGTGAAAACATTGGAGCAGTCATGTTATCTAGATCTAGAGGAAAAGGGGAGATTAATTGCTGGAATTAACAGTTTAACATGGGACACCTATTGGTTCTTCTTGGTAAAGCCACACAGTCAAAGAGCCGCCCTCAAATGCCTTACAGATGCAATCAGGTATATTATCCCCGATATTCAGGATGCCACCTATGCTGCCCAGCTTAACTCTCGCCTCAACAGACCGCCCGAAGTGGAGCCAATGCTTGCGATAAGTCAGCTCAAGTTTAAAGGCAAACAACCTACTTGATGATTCATGCCGCCGACTGCCAGGTTGCTGAGAAGGAGATATTCAAAATCATTTGATACCAATTAAGTAGGATTTCAGTTTCATAGATAGTTAGTTTAATTCAGTATTTATAGACCCTTTCATGTTTTTAGAAAGGGTCGTAAAGTTTTGTACTTGACTTAAAACCTGAAGTTGCACTACTGTACTTCAGGCATATTCTTTTATAAAACTGGACCAATCATTCTGATTTTGGCAAAGAAGCTTTTATGCAAATGTGCACTACTGTCTTTGTTTGAAAGTATTTCTACGTTAGAGGAGGAATTTCAAATAGCGATTGATATTGGAGAGTGACTCGCAGCTCATATGGTACTATTATCTATGTCTGAATCCATTCTTTCTATATGAATTGTTATTTGATTGCCTTTGCTATTATCAAATATATGTATGTGTTCTAATAGCATTTCTTTATTCCCTCCACTATTGGATGTTTATGGTAATGCTTTTCTTTTGATCATATATGTATTGATGATATAAATGATGAATGTAGCAATATTGCGTTAATCACCTTGTTTAACTATTTAAGCAAAGTAATCCTTGAATGAGTAAATGTCCATGTTTATTAGATGGAGTCATCTACATGCTTGTTAATAAACATAGATCATCAAGTGCTACACTTCAAAGTACAATAGTTCCCGGGATTAGTAGTAATTCTTTTTATTTCGCTGATAAATTAAGTTATTCGCCTATCATTAGATTAGTCAATCAATCATTCATTCATTCCGTTTATTCATTGCTGGGAAACTGGTCCCATTATCCCCAGTCGGAGCCACCATTCCAAACGGAAAAGGAGCTGTATTAAGGTCCGGACCGGGTGGTTATCCCCCAATGTTGATACAATGATTTTCGGGGCATCAACAGGTTGTAAACAATGAAAGTCATTCCATGTGTTTTTCTCTAAGTGTTTTGTTTCCTTTAGCAAGATGGGCAAGATGTCATCCTTTTGCACGCTGGTTACTGTGCTTTATGCATAAGCTCATTCTGGTGGTTTCAAGGGCTCATATTTGTGTTTATGGGTTTTACTAACCATATAAACACATGTCACACTCATTCACAAAGACTTGAGCATTATCACACAAGTTTCGTTATGGTCGTCATAAAGTCTATCTTAGGTGTCACACTTGTCGTAACTAGTCATGAAGCGGGAACACACAAGAGAAATTGTTATTCATGTGTCATCGGTGATCAATGTTGTTGATTCTTCAAGTATTTTAAGTGTTAGGACATAGTCAAAGCTTCATCACTTCACCTGTTAGTCTCACTGGTTCAACACTTAGCCGTTTTCGAAGAATCTCCCCGACCCTTCAACTTGGCTTCACCCAGCCTACTTGGATTACACATCGCGCAGTCTCGATTAGTAGGCAGTGACCTTGACCCCTAAATCTATGCAATACACAGTTCCTGTCCCCCAGGACTGCTGCATTGAGCAATTCCTGAGCCTAAGACCCAACCTTCCCTTCCAGAATTACGCAATCTTTTGAGTCAACCTGGCCCAAACTGCGCATTGCATAAGCACAAGCAACAAGCTGTCTCCCTGTGCCCCTAAAATGTGCAATTACGCAGGGGACCAATATCTCTTCAGTCTCAGAACTGCGCAGGGGGTTCTTACAATGGTCACTCCCTCAGCCTGGCCCAATGTTTCCCAAGGCTATGCAGAAATTAGTGAACCTTCCCTCCTAGAACTATGCAGAAGCTAGCTTCAGTGGTGCTCCCCTCATATTGACCGACTGTATCCTAGAACTACACATAAGTTAGTCAGCCTTCCTCTATAGAAATGCACATAAATCTTCCATAGTGGCCCCTCCTTCTGCCAGACTCACTCATGTCCAAAATTGCATAGAATACAACCTCTCAACCCAACTTGAACTACACATTGCACAGTTTCAGGCCTCATGCCTCATGCTTGGCTGCTAGGACTATGAAATGTGCAATAAATGAGCCTCCATGTCGAACTTGTAACTCAATTCAAGCTTAGTCCCTGGACCAGAATGCACCATCTTAGGCTAGGAGGTTTTTCGGGCTGATGTCATATCTTCATGAGTGAATTGCAGATACAAGAACCTAGCGGGATCATGAAGAAGGGTATGAAGGAGGAAGACATGCAAAGGAAATTCTTGTAGCTAATAATGGAAGATGATCTATTAAGGAAAAGGACACTAACTCGTGACCACAACCCAAGACTTGAGATCATTGAAGATTCCTATCACCAACATGGAAAATTTTAGGTGCTAATATTGCCTAATATTGGGGGCCAATTTCCATTTTTTATAAAACTTATTCGTCGAAATTTAAAACATAAAATTATTTTATATTAAAAGTAGCCAACATTATATAGAGAGTATATATAAAATCATTATAAATTTGAAACATTTTTCAAATACGTCAATAAACATTTTATAGTTTGCATATTAGGGACTAGTGAGATTAGCCAATGTTTTTAAACTTCAAGATAATTTTCCATCCTTAAAATTTTCTCTGGTCACCAAGCCATGAGTAGGTGGAAGACAAGAGTATTCTCAAGCAGACATCATTCACAATAGAAATAGTGACTTGACATTTCCATATCATCAAGCAATCCATGTCAGTAGTGTCATTTCATGAGTGGTCATATGCCACATCACTATTGTAGACCATGTGCATTATATTCAAATGTATTGTAAAGTGGAAGTTGAAAGGACACACAAATATGGAGAGTCATGTAAGTTGAAAAGTCATAGGAAGTTGAACAATCATGAGATTAGTCAAAGAGTCACAAAGTGGAAGCATCACCCCTTGGTTATATATACCCCCTCATTGTATGAGCAAAGGAATTTTCACCTTGGCTCCTCCTGCAAGGCATTAGAGAGATCAACTAGTTTTTTGAGGAGCAAGTAGTGGTTCTAATGTCTTACTATTGGGGCTAGTGATGTACACTGTAAACATGTGTCTTGGAACTTTTTCTTAATGACAAAATCCTTTTAATGCCAACATGTTCTTCATGCATGAACTATGAGTGTTTTTAAGACTATTTTGTGGATGTTTGTATTTCATGTTTTCTTTCACATGTACTAAGATAATTGAACTATTTCGGTTCTTTTAGTGCTTATATTATTGATAATGTGTTGTAATGGTTATTATTTTTATCCCATCCTTGTGGAATATTCCACAGGATACTCGACGATCTTCCTTGTTTGTTGGTTTTAATGACCATCACATCCGTTGTGGGCTATTCTGCTGGATGTTTGATGAAGCCTTCTAGTGCATGTGTGTCTCTTCCTGGGTGGTACTATTACCTCTCACATAGAGGCTCACTTTTTTCTCCCCTTTGTAGTAGAATAACCTTAACACAGTTACAACTACACACTCACTAGACAAACCTCCCTTTCTTTTCGAAGACACCATTGCATCACTCTCTTATGCTGACAACTAGAGCCAAGGAAAATCTTTAAGGATTTGGAAACCAGGCCTTTATATCGAATGGCACTCCTACACCAAACAGTGTGAGGTCTGATTGAGACTTCATATCGGGGAGATCCCCTTGGTTGACTTATTTCCAGCACTGTCAATAGGTAGAAATTGTGGTTAGGGTACCTCGAACAAGAGCTTCAACCAAGAAATTTCCTATAGATCCAACACCTACACCTGTTCAAGTTGTTGAATTAGAAAGTACATATAAAGAAGCAGAAGTTGATGAAAGGGACCAAAACGTTAAATATTTTCAATTTCAGTTGGACAAGGCTCATATGAAAATAACATATTTGCAGCAAGAAAATAAAGAACTTAGGCATAAATTGTCACAAGAATTTGTTCAGCCTAGTTAAGGAGAACCATAAAGGAAAACATCGGTACACGTTGACAAAGGAAAAAAAAAACATGTCATTGATGTTGAAGCGAAAAAGGAGACAATTGAACAATCAAGGAAACATAGAACTAGGTCTGCTGCTAAGGTACAATTGAAAATAAAGGATATTATTAAGCTAGAATAGAGGGTGGTGTTTGAAGAGTAGAAAGAGTTTGAAAAATTACTGGAACAAGTTGAAGGAGTTCAACAAAAGGTAGATCAGGTTGCAGAAAAATATCATAGGGATAAGTTTTATTTGTTTAAGAAGTTAGAAGTTGTTGAACTTGTCCTTGACAAAGCTAAATACAAGTTTAATTGGACCTTGTCTCTGCATAGGCAAGTGAAAAGTTTGTATGTACAAAATTTGGTGTTAAAAAGAAGACTTAGATTGGTAAAGCAGAAGCTCACTAAGGCTAAGAAATCTGGAAGAAAGAGGAAGAGAGGCAAGTTGGATATACTAGCAGAGGCCAGTACAAAGGTAAATCTTCATCAGGAGGGTACCACTCAGCTCTAAATTTTTGTCTTTTTTTTATGAGAAATATGAAATAAGCCAGTTTTGGTGGATCTTGCAAAAATGCAACAAGCACTTGCTGCACTTTTTATGTAGTCTTTGACGCTGATGAGATTGTAGAATTTTGAAGTTTTGATTATCAAGAGGATTTATATGAATGTCACAACACTTATATTGATTCCTCCAACATTTATACCACAAGAAAATTATCACATGTTCTGAATTTTGAAGGCGTTGCGAAAGGTGACAACATTTGCTACAAAAGTGGGGGTTAGTCAATAAGGACATTTGCAAGCAATATGAAGCTTATCTCAAAGATTTACTACCATAACAGAGACATTTTAAAGACACCCATTTTATCCATTTTATCAGAGGAAGGCAGCAACCATATAAAACATGGAGGGCTACTTCAACTTACTGCAAAAGTGGCTGATGCACTGCAAAACTGGACAATCAACACCATTTCACTTCATATTTCAAATTTTGTGTTTTTAGAAGTAGTTTGGATCATGTGGATAGGTGGAATATTTTCTTAGGAGTTTTAGTTAATGTTTATTTACAAATATTCCAAGTTGGTGATGTTTTAGGCATAGATTGGTTGCAAGTAAAACCACTCCTATTTTTAAGTATATGCACCAAAATTTCGATGTATCTAGTTAGAAGTTTGTTTTTTTCAATAATTTCGACCACCTAGAGTGGGAGATCGAACCTAATGATGTATATAGAGATGAAAAACATAGTAAATGGTTTTTTTGGTTAGATTAGAGAGAAACATACTTTTGTGCACTGTATTTTCTGAAAAGTTTGCCAGTGAATGAATGAAAGACAAAAGGTGATTTGCAGGGATTCTTGTGTCATATCTTGATGATGTGTTCTCCTTTATTCTTGTAATTTATTCTCATTTTTTTTACATATCTTGAATATATGTCTTCTTTCTTGGAAATACCAGATGTTTAATTCATAATTCATCCTAATGGTGCTCATATTTAGTTTTTCCAAGTGATCTATGTTTTCCTCTTGAAGAAACATTTAGAATTCATCTGTAGTTTTGAAGCTATATGTGTTGTTTGCCACATTGCTTACACTCACCCTCCTACAAAAATTTAACTTGATTTCATCACCAACACTGCCCACCTTGCCCTTGTGGAGATAAACCTTCCTCTCTTCATCATTTCACTGGAAAAAAATAAACTTGACATGACTCCATGCCCAATGGACCTGTCTCTTTTCTCATCAACATACATTTGAAGAAAAGAACTGATTTAACATTATACCTAGCCTAATATCATATCAGTTGTGCAAGCTAAGTGAGAGAGCCCTCTTTGAGGCTAAAAGGGCTAGATTTTGGCCTAGAATTGGTTTGTGGTTACCTCTGAAATTTCTCTCTTTAACCTAGGGAAATTTACGGAGTGCTAAAAAACCCTAACAAAATTAAAGTTATTAAGGAATGGAAAATCCCCACAAGCATAAAGCATGTTCGAGGCTTTTTCTAGTTGACAAGCTATTATCACAAGTTTATTAAGAAATATAGGAGAATAACAGCACCTCTAACAACATGACTAAAGAAATATGCATTTTCTTGGACTCGAGAAGAAACTAAGGCCTTTGAACATTTTAAAGAGGCAATGTGCTGAGCGTTGGTCTTAGCTACATCAGACTTCACAAAAACCTTTATTGTGGAATGTGATGCCTCAATAAATGGAATTGGTGTTGTTTTAATGTAAGAAGGAAGACCCATAGCTTTTGAAATTCGTCCAATCAAAGGAAACTATTTACACAAACCTATTTATGAGAAGGAAATGTTGGCAATACTGTATGCACTAAAGCGATGTTGACCTTACCTAATGGGAAGTAGCTTCAATGTAAAACACATATCATGATAGTCTTAAATAATTTTTGGAACAAATATTATCTTTAGAAGACCAACAAAAATGGGTCACAAATATGTTGGGTTATGACTTTGAAATCATCTACAAAAAAGGGAAGCAAAATGTTGTTGCAAATGCACTCTCAAGAAAGGATGAGGATGTGGAAGCATTGGTTTGTGCCATTTCTATTATCCAACTTTATTGGATAACAGAAGCAAGAGATGAATGGAAGAATGACGAAGAGGTGTGGACACTCATTAAAAAGTTAAAACAAGATCACAGAACGTCTGAAACATTTAGATGGAAAATGGTTCATTATGGTACAAAGATCACTTATATATTTGTAATAATTCCCAATTCAAACAAAAGATTCTTTTGGAATTGCACACCTATCCCTTAGGAGGGCACTCAAGATTTTTAAAAACTTATCAAAGGGTTAAGCAGGAATTTTTTTGGGATGACCTTAAATCTGATATTAAGAAGTTTTTGGCAAAATGTTTGGATTTCCAACAAAATAAAGTTGAGACAATGAAGACCCTGGGTTTGTTACAACCTTTAGCCATTCCAAGTCAACATTGGAAGGAGGTTTCAATGGATCTTATCATAGGCTTACCCAAGTCCGAAGGAAAAAGTTTCACCATGGTGGTAATTGATAAACTTAGCAAGTATGCACACTTTTGTGCATTATCACATCCTTTTAAAGCCAATACAATTGCTATTGCATGTATGGAAACAATTCAAAAGCTACATGGAAAACCAAATATTATTGTAAGTGATAGAAATTCCATTTTCACTGGAAAGTTTTGGACATAACTATTTTCTTATCTCGGTACTCGATTAGCTCATAGGTCATCTTATCATCGTCAATCTAACAGACAAACTGAGATAGTGAAGAAATATTTGAAATTGTATCTTCGTTGCTTTTTATCTAATAAACAAACACAATGGGTCAAGTGGTTACCTCTAGCTAAATGGTGGTATAACACATCCTTCCATACTGCAACAAAAATGACCCCATTTATGGCACTTTATGGATATCATCCACCATCCATCACATCATCTTTAAGAGAAAATTCTAAGGTTTAAGTAGTGAAATATCACATTGAGCATCATAAACAAGTTCTCCAACTCTTAAAGGATAATCTTGCTAGAAATAATACTGAGAGGGGGGGTGAATCAGTATTAGCAATTCAATAATTTTTCATTTCCATAATCAGATTCATATACGCTGCTTCAGTTAATGAAACTTGTGTGTATACGTAAATGTGTTTAAGGCAACTAGTGTATATCCTGCAGATTTAAGATTTAGTTAATTCTTCATATGTTGATCTTTAATTAGTGCATAAGAACCATATAAACAGTAACCAAGTGTAGTAAAAATAGAACAGACAATCACACACACGAAAACAAGATATAAGGTGGAAAACCAATGTGGGTGAAAACCACCTGCTGCAATCGTCTCTATCTTCTTTTAAATTAGAAACTTATTTTTATAATTTTTGTACTGGTGCAGACTTATACCAGTACACAGGCTTCTACCTGCAGAAGGCCACAACCTTCTCTCATTCTCCAACTTCTCCTGGAAGGGAGCTACAACCCCCTAGCTCTTGTATTAGCTGATATGTTTACTAGTACGTAGGTGCCAACCTACAGAAGGCTACAACCTTCTCTTTTCTTCCAGGGATCATGTTTCAAAAATTTTTAGACTGGATCCATCAATAGCATCATTCAATCATCTGCATCAAATAATCTTCTTTTGCACCAACCAAAACTGAATCAACTAATCACTTTGACAAATCTTCAGAATGCTGTAACCAGAATACAGTAACCAAAACCCAAACTAGAACCCATAACACTGCAACGACAAACAAAAGTAGCTAAAATATATTTTGTGAGATATACGCTACTTCCTTTTGTTAAACCTGCATGTATACACACTTTTCTCAAGGCGAACCTGTGTACAGATCTGCAAATCAAATTTAATATGTATACGCTGTTTTGACATGCCGAACCAATGTGTATACACGTCTTTTCTAAAGTGAACATGCGTACAGATCTGTGAATGATGATTTAAACTCTACAACAATTACAGACTTCAATTATACCCAGATCATCATATTTACAGACTACAACATGCGCCAGTTATACAGATAAATGATCAAAACCACATAAAGATACTTCACTTCAAGGCTTAAGATCTTGACCCTGTTAGGGCCTAAATCTACCTCAGGCTGAAAAAGGCAGGGCTAGGGTAACATCAAACCATGCTGAACTTGGTAGCTAGCCCTACCAGGTTGGGAGAGAGGGCTCTCTCCTTGTCAAACTCAAGAAAATATGAAAAACAAAGCTTGAGATGATTGATATAAAGACAAATTTTAGGCTAGATATATGCTCAGAGGATTTTGATTGAATTTAATTTTGGTTTGCTGGCTCAAATGTGAAAGGCAGATTTGGGTCCGGGGAATGGACATAGTCTTGCAGAGATCTCTATGGGGCGAGGTAGGAAAATGGTTTAGTACTTCAAATTGAGTGAGATGGAGAGATTTTAGACTGGTGAGGAGTTGGAGAGGGTATGAAAGTCTCAGGGATCCTCTTCAAATAGCTGAAAACATAAATAAATAAACAAACCCTAGGTAGAGCACTGCAACATCAATGAATTCTATCTTTATCCTTGTTTCATTTAGTTAAGATGAAGAGAAAGAGATGATGGCATACATAAACACTTGTAAACTTGTATTACAGAAGGAAAAACAATACGAAATCAAGTTGCCACAAGAATCCCACAAAGTGCTGCAAACCCTGTTCTATTCCTTTGCCAAACTACAAAGATGAATGTACAATAATGCTCAAAGCATTCACAAGAGTCCAACCTTTTCCAATGACTGAAAAACTGCTATATATAGGCAAAAAACAACTCATGCTAGGCTTTAGGGGTTGAATTCATGAGTTTAGGAGCTATCTCAAGAAGATCTAAACTAAGAAATGAAAAGTAGGCAGTGGAACAACTTGCCTCTAAAACCTAGGAAACTGATTCATTCAGTTGCAAACTACCTTTTCATGATGTATCTACCTCTATGAGTGAAAATTTATCATATTTACATTATAATCCATCAAGTCACATCAAATTACATCATGATTTTGACTATTAGAGAGATAAAATTCAAATTGAGAAAAAACTTGGCGAAAAACAGAGTTTTTTGGCCAAAATGACAAAATTTCATCCTGTGCGCCACACTCCTGTCCCTGTGCACCGTGCTACTTTGGATCAGATTTTGGAGGCCTTCCCCTGCACCAAATTTTCTCCAAGTGGGCTTTTTGGAAAGGTCTATCTATCTACTTTCTATAACAAGTGGAATTTCTAAATTTGGTCTCCATTTGCCCCTCCAAAAATGAGTTCTCCCAACATTGCTTCCTGTGTGGCCAAAAAGGGGCAGAAAGGGCATTTTTGAGGTGTGTTTGACCCTTTTGTAAGCTCAAAACTTGTCAAAATTTCTTGGCCATGTGAGGGCATTCATATTTTTTCCTAAGGAATCCAAAAATGTCGAGTTTTCCTCCAAAGGAGGTCCCTAGCAAAAGCGCGTGCCAGGTGGAGTGGCGCACAAGGCAGAAAAATTTCTTTTTTGGTCCAAAAATTTAAAATTTGCAAAACGTTTCCCAAATTTCTTCAAATTTGGGCTGAGTGTCCTTCATCAAGTGCTGTGTTGGGCTAAGGAAGCCTCAGCCAAGATCTGGAGTGTGGTGCAGGAAAGTGTTCCCTCTGCGGACAGAGGCAACCCCTCTAGCCCTAGAGTGGGTCTAGTCACAGTAAGGACAGATCAACAATAGATTTCCTTAAACAGTCATAGTTGGAGACCTACCTCAACTGGTGGTCGATGGAGTTCCGTTGCGCTACTTCAGCTTTCGCTTCCTTCTCCTCAATGAGTGATCAACCTGAAACAATGCAAAGGAAATACAACAAAGCACGTAACCGAAAAACAACAATGATCTATTTACTCACAAAGTCAAGAAGTCATGAGCTATCAAGTAAATTACATACAAGACATAGGAAAACATCATTGATTGTATTAATAATGAAATAAGAGCAAGCTTACAACCAAAGTCTTGACGTCGCAAGCCTTCTCAGAGGGTCCAACCAGTGTATTTCTCAAGCATTCACTCTTTGAAGATGGATCTCCCAACATACAAAGTTTCTCTCTCACTCATAAGTTTTAGCACAAAGTTAAGGGCACTTCACAACCTTCCACAAGCTATCAACAATCCCACACTTGTCACACCCACACCAGCTATCTATCAAACTCAAAAGCACTAACAACACTGCTCGATCTAGGGAATTACCAACTAGCTGATCATAGCAATGGTGAGTGTTTAAATAGGAGAAGGAGTCTCCATGAAAGGTGGAAGAGAGAGCTTATCCCCAAGGAAGGTAGCACAAATGACGGAACTGCCATACTAGAGGAGGAAGGGCGACATAAACTATGCCAACAACCAGGTCTGGAGACATCCAAAAGGCCGACTGTTGGAACGAATTCGCCCAATCTGGATCATCACGAGTTTATAACTAAGCTTTAGCGCTGACATCGCTAGTAGGCAATCTAGCCAATCAAACCGTCGCTGAAGATAGCAAGTAGCCTCGCGCTGGAGCATGAAATCAGACTGTCGCGGGAAACAAATGTACTTCTGCGCTGGAAGTGTGGTTGGACTGTTTACAACTGCTGTTAATCGCGTATATTAAGTCTATTATCGCGATGAGGCAGAAAACTTAGAAAAAGTGGGTCACTTGGCAACATAAGAGAGCATTTTCTCAGTATGAGCATGTTTCACTGGGACACATGACACAGTAGAAGGACTGGGGTGAAGGCAGTGACAAATTACTGTGTAACAGATGCCCCCTAAAGTATGAAGCCCGAGAGAGTAGGAGGGGTCAAATGATTTATGAAATTAACTAAGCTGGAACACCATCTGGAAGAACCTGCAGGCGCAAGTACAACTGGTATCTCTAATAGTGAAATACATGTAGTCTAGGCATGGGTGCAACCATCCAAAAAACATACGAACTAGGTCTATGGTATGGATGCAGCCACCCAGCTAATAAGACCATGATAATGATAAAGGTATGGTCGCAGCCATCCATGAAGACTCAGGTATGGTTGCAACCATCCATCAATGAGTCATGCAATCACAAACGAATCCACGTAGCTCGAACATGTGTAATCTGAGTTCGGGGTCTTGAACCCAACCGATCATATTACAAATTATAGCATGCGAATAGATGTGTTGAAGTTGAGCATGATAGAAAGTCGCTTGAGTATCGGTTAATGATGAAAACCGTTAACAAGCGCGAGAGAAACCACCAATAATGCCAATGGTTCTCAAGGTACTTTCTAGTACAATCCACGAAGTGTGAAGAAGGAGCTAAAGTCAAACATTCATGGAATCACCCAATCGACGACCAATGATGACAGTCGACCGTCAGGCATGAAGAACTTTCCATTAAGGCATGCAAGCTCCAAGGTACCAAAGGGGATCTCTCGGTCAATCTCCTAGATAATGAGCTGATGTCGACAGGAAACGATCTGTCGTAGGAGGGCCATAATGTTTCCCCCATCAATGACACGAGATAAGGAACAAGCGGTAGATGGCGAAGCAGAGTATCAGAAGAGGAGGTAAGGATGTGAACTGTAGAAGGATTATACTCTTGAACATGTCAGTGACAAGACTCCGGAGGGTGGCAGCATTCAGGTACCAAGAGATCAGAGGCTTGATGGAGACATCATGGATCAGATGGAATGAGGCTAAATGTCAACCTAAACCCGCGGAAGGCCAAATGATAATGTATGGATACCCCAACCTGACAAGAAGCAAAAGTGTCGATGTTCAAGAGTGACTAGCTGCCATAGACAATGATGATTTCCAAATTTTCCCCCACCATTGCTAGCGAGTACCCCAATTATTTTTTTGAAAACAAGCTTGAAGGGGATAGCATGTGCTTGTAATATAAGTTCAACCTTCGACTGAATCCAACCTAGTAACAGTTTAACGAGCCCTATGGAGGAGAAGCTCGTGTCTCATCATGGTGACGAGTCCAATACCGACAGGGTTTAACGAGTTCGACATAGGTAAAACTCGAAGTCTTTTTCATGTTTAGAGAGTTTGAAAAATACACAGAAAAGAAAACTCCAGGGGGGTCCTTTTTCATAGATTTGTGTCTCTCGAGCCTGAAAAAGTATAAAACAATACCCGAGAGAACTGCTTGACCGTGAGGTCAAGGGGTACTTTTCGTGGTTAGTGACCTCGATCCAAAAAAGTAGAAAAGCGATCAAAACCACGTCATTTCGTAACCAATAACAAACCCGAAATGACAAAGGCCTGGCAATCTTTTCACGTTTACACGGTCGGAAAAGAGCTTAAAGAAGACCACCTCTTTTTCGTTTAACGAGTCAAAAGGAATAACTCGGTTGTCTTTTCGTCTTTTAAGTTAGAAAAGAACGTTAAAGAAGACTTTATGGATCAAGTGCAGACGAAGTATGACGTAACCCCACTACCTATAGTTCTGCACAAAACACGTCAAACGTAACACCCATTCGACATAAAATGATTAATATATGCGGAAACATAGTTAAAAAGCCATAAAAATGAGAAAAACCCACATTCTAAAGTATAATTTTTAATATTTCAAAAAATTATTATAAAAGGGGGGGGGGGTAATCCATTTGTTTTTACCATTTTCACTGTTCATTTTACCTTGGAGCATTTGGAGCACCAACCTGAGCAAAGTTCTCAAGCTGATTCCGGCCTCATCCGTCCATGGTTTGTCCTGAAACCTTCGCCAAGTAAGTACATTTCGTCCTGCGCTGCATTTTAGTAGTTTTTTCATGATATTTAGCGTTGGGTAGGTGAATTTAGACAGATTTTTGAATTGGAGTTCGCCTCTCGGTCATCGCGGGAAAGCTGCTCGGGTCCGCGATGACCGAGCGTGATTTACACGTAACACATTCGGATCGTCGTGAGAAATTGATCTATTCTCGCGATGATCGCGAGAAAAATGAATTGTGAACTGAGTGCCATCGTGGCTGTTTTAAAAACAGTTGCGATGGTGACGTAAAATCAAATTTTTATATAAATTATGAATTTAAATTTATAGAAGGAGTTCTAATCCATTTTTTTGTCATGCAGGGCATCATGGCATTTTTTTGGCAAGAATGAACTCACGATGTCAACGATGAGGAAGCCTTTGATGATGCTGGGTGCCGAAATGCTTTACGTGTGTGCGGGTTGCTAAAATTCTTCCTTCACACTTCGGGCCCAACCCGATTTGTTAGAGCTGCTGA
This sequence comes from Pinus tabuliformis, assembly GCA_031772625.1. Lineage (NCBI taxonomy): Eukaryota > Viridiplantae > Streptophyta > Pinopsida > Pinales > Pinaceae > Pinus > Pinus tabuliformis. Next base: position 1,125,926,566 of record CM062811.1, on the reverse strand, counting down.
TTCGTTCTTGGAACCCAACAGACAAAAAATTCATTATCCGGGGCAGAGACATTGAGTTCGATGCTACGGATGTATATTTCCTGACCAGATTGTCCTGTCGCGGTGAGAGGCCAATTCTAGAGGGCCAACGAACCGGGAGCAAATCACTAGACATGTTGATGGCACGAGTGTGCCCACGAGCACGCAAATCAAAAAGCGGGAAGGTGGCAATTCCGATGGTGGAAGACTTGGTTCTTCGTGCAATTTTATTTATGGTGACGAGGGCAGCAGGCTTCCAAGCCCAACAAGAGGCAACATAGACCCAACTCCAATTGGCTCTTGAATGCCTCAACTCAACCATGTTCAATTGGGCGGAAATAGTGATGGCCAACATGAAGAGATAGCTTACCAACTGTCGTCGTGGGGAGACGAAACAATTTGGCTATGGGTCTATCTTGATCCCGCTCATGCTGGAGCAGGTGCCGATACTATAGTTGTAGGATATGGACTTGGATAGGCCCAGACCGCGGGAGACCAGGATCACACGGTGGGCGCATGTTATGCCACGCGGGGGTGGCGGACGACCAGTGTCATGGGGGACACTATTCCGTGAGTGGCTGGATTGCCAGACGATCTTCGTCGAGGACTGGCCATATGCTGGTATGGACTTTCGTGGAGACCCCGACATGTAGCTGCCCGCTGGCGAGCAGTGGGACGATGGCGGTAAAACACTTGATCACACTACTTTTGTATTTTATCTTTTATGATGTTTTTTAGATTTTTTCATGCATATGTCCTAATGATGTACTCTATGGTATTTGTAGATGTGGGACCAGTGAGGCCGGTAGGACTGGCTCCAGAGGCACAAAGGGATCCACAGGGCATCAGAGAGCTAGCCTTGGCTCCCCCAACTGGCGATTCGGTGGAGACAGTGGCCCAAAATCTTGAGGGCCTGACGGCGGGGATCCCTGATTACATGGGGATCGAGGAGGTCCCCATAGAGTTCCAGATACATACAGTAGGGGTGATACCCAGGGTGCACCGCCTGTTGAGGCGAGTCGCACGAGCGGTGGTGTGCTATAGGGAGCATAACCCACCACAGTAGATGCCTAGGTTTTATTTCCTGCTGATTTTTTGAGAGACATGTGTCTCGGATGTACAGAGAACATAGACTCTATTTGGACATATACACTTATTTTTTGAGCGCCTCGGTGTGCCACACGAGATATATATATATATATATATATATATATATATATATATATATATATATATATATATATATATATATATATATATACATACATATTCCTATGGTTCATTATTGTGTTTTGGATGCTTCTATATGCTGTTTTGATTACATGTTACGCAAATGTCTGTCTAATACATGGTTTGCTAATGCATCAGTTAACGTGTTTAATCTTCTTGGAATGTGTTGATATGTAATAAAATCAAAATTCCTTTCTAACAATTTAACACGTAAATACAACCTTAAAATCCGATGATCTCTAACAGAATAACGCCCATTAAGCTGGTGGACAACAAGCTGAGAATCCAGATTCACAACTAATGAAGGAATGCCGAGGTTAATAGCCTCGGTCAGTAATTCAATAACAACACTATATTCAGTGACATTGTTTGTGGTACAACCCAGACAAACACCTTGGAGGTCTACTAACTCACCGTGAGGATCGTAGATCACCCATGCCGCAGAAGAAAGGTTGCGGGTACTGCGGCAGGCACCATCAGCGAAACCAACGTAAGGTGTACCAGACATCTACACAAGAAGCAAAAGACACAATAAGCGGCAATTATGCCTACACACCAAGCCAAACATGAAAACACACATACAACACACCTGCTGAAAACACACGTATGTACAAATCAGAATGCATGGGGTTCATGCATAATATTTTTCTAGATAAAGCCCATTTTGGGGCTTATCTAGAGGGTTCCATTCATAATCAATAAGCTCATAGGCCCCTTTTTGCAAAAATCACTTCACAATATAAGGTCTGTGCCACATAGGCTCAAATTTTCCTGCCCCCAGCTTATCATTTGCTTGATCATAAAGCAGGACTAAATCTCCTTCAACGAAAGAACGAGGATGGACAGTATGATCGAAGTGAGTTTTCACTCTCTTCTTCTATGCTTCAATGGCTAGAGAGGCTAATCGAAGGGTCTCATCTAGGCACTCTAGATAGAGAAGACGTTCTTCTACCGGAGTAGTGTTGGGGAGTAATTCGACGGCTAATTTCAGAGAAGGGATCTCACACTCAATCGGAAGGGTAGCCTCCAGACCGTAAACCAATTGGAATGGGGTGAACCTGGTGGCATCCTTCATTGAATTTCGGTAGGCCCATAAGGTGGAGAACAACATCAAATGCCAGTTGGACTTGTCCATGCCGATGGTGCGTTGAAACATCATAACTAGAACTTTGTTGATGGCTTCTAATTAGCAATTGGCCTGAGGATAGTACAGTGTCGAGCTATCATGCCACAAGCCTAGCTGCGTTGTTAGCTCCGTCATGATATGATTACGGAAAGGTTTTCCATGATCAGTGACGATCGCCTGAGGTACTTCGAATCGTGAGATGACATGATTAAATAAAAATTGTGCCGCTGTGTGACCGTCTTCAGATAGTGTAGGCATCGCCTCGGCCCATTTTGTGAAATAATCAACGGCAACGATGATATACCCATGCCCCCTGGCCGAGCGAGGGTTACAGGTCATATAATCAATGCCCCATTTGGCAAAAGGGCCGATGGTAACGACAGGGTGCAATGGAGCGGGAGGCGCGTGCATCTTCCGTTGGTAGATTTGGCACTCATGAGAAGAACGGATGCAATCCTTGAAGATGGAGGGCCAAAAATAACCAGCACAGAGGATCTTCTAAGCAGTAGCATACCCGGACATGTGACCACCACAGGCGTCATAATGGTAGTCATTTAGAACTCGTTCGGCTTCCTCGAATGTTAAGCATCGGCGGAGAACAGAGTTGGCGCCGAGACGGTACAGGGTGTCCCCAATAATGCGATAAGGTTGAGAATGATGGTGAATTCGTCGCCGAGCATCCTTGGACAAATCGGGACGAAAAGAGGATGTCTGAAGATAGACAATAATATCCCCGTACCAAGGATTGAGGGTACTAATCAAGAACAGAGTTTCATCCAGAATATGGTCCTCTAACCGAGAGGGTGCGGTAACAGATGGCAGAGAGCAAAGCAACTCAGCAAAGACGAGGGACTTCTTAGACTTGGCAGTGGTGAACTCCAAGTCAAACTCTTGGAGGATGACAATCCACTTTGAGTATTTGCCCCCCAGTAACTGACGTGACAAGATGTACGTCATTGGGTTGCAATCAGAAACCACCATTGTGGTGCGCAATAATATATAATGGCGGAAATGTTGAACGTCACAAACGGCGGCCAATGCCAACTTCTTGACATAGGCATATCGAGTTTCCGTATCTAGTAAATTGCGGATGAGATAGTAAATGACATGCTCAGTGTCATCATCATCATCTTGAACTAGAACCATGCCAATAGTGGTATCGGCAACAGTTAAATACAGAGTGTAGTCACGATGATAATCAGGGGGACGCAACAACGGAGCAGAAACAACGAGGGCCTTGAGGCACTCGAATGACTCTTGTGCAGCGGCATCCCAAAGGAAAGGGGTATCCTGCTTTAATAACCACGTATAGCTTTTGGCCACTTCGGCATAATTCGGAATAAATCTTCCTAAAAAATTTGCTTTACCCTACAAACTCTGCAATTGTTGCAAAGAAGCAGGGGGAGGAAGATTCAGGATGGCTTCGACTTTAAGGGGATCGAGATGGATACCCTCTCGGGATACGATAAATCTAAGAAGTCTGCCTGACTCGACGCAGAAGACACATTTATGTGGATTCAGCCGGATATGATAGTGTCGACAGTGGAGAAAAATTTCCCAAAGGTGGGTTGGATGGTCTTGGCGCTTTGTTGAATGAGCCGAAAGATCATCCAGGTAGGGCTGCACAATGTGTCGAATATCATGAAACACATAAGACATTGCACGTTGGAAGGTGGCACTAGCATTTTTTAAACCGAAGGGGAGCTTTTTATAAGTGAAAGTGCCCCATGGACAGATAAAGGTGGTCTTGTGTTGATCCGCAGGTGAAATATTAATCTGGTTATAACTAGAAAAGCCATCCATAAATGAATATATCTCACTCCCGGCACACTCATCAATGAGCTGGTCAATGAAGGGTGTAGGGTATTTATCTTTGGGATAGGCACAATTAATATCACGATAATCAACACATACCCTAATAGTGCCTTTTTTTAGTCACAGGACAATATTAGAGACCCAATCTATGAGTGGGATGGGGTAAATAAAACTAGCTTTAAGAAGCTTTTCAACTTCCGCTTTAATAGCTGCAGCCTTCCGGGGGTGCACGGGGCGTAGACGCTGCCGAACAGGTTTAGCACCTGGATAGGTAGGTATCTCATGCACCACGATGCTAGGATCGATACCGGGCATCTCTTCATAAGACCAAGCAAACACATCAGGAAATTCGCGAAAAAGATCAATATAAAGTTGAATGTCCTCTGGAGTATAGGTTACTCCAGCATGGATATGCTCGACAATCCCTGGTTTAGCAGAGATGTCGATGGGCTGAGTTTGCATAATATTCCCCATATTCCCTTCAGAAGACACTTGATTAACTTGGATGGGTGTCTGAAGGGGTTGGGATGGGAGACAAGATGCAAACCGCTCGAGACAAGTAAGCATTTCTCGATGGGTAGGGAGAAACGAGGAACGATGGTGATGATAAGACCAAGGGGGTTCCTCGAAAGACATGGTCTCAATAATCACTTCATTAGAAGGAAAAATTTCCTTTAAAGGATCCGAAGAAGTTCCATCTCCAAGCCAAGGGGATTGAACGTATGAGTCGAGAGCTCTGCTCGAAGGAGCAGATTCAGAGGAGGGAGCCAATGCAGAAACAATTTCGACATAGTTGAGCTCGGCAGGACTCAACGACATCTCATCGCCCCAGGATTCTATCTAATCAGCGGGGGGAAGAACCCAAGGATCAGAGTGAACATAAATCATATTAATGGGAGCGATGTTGGGAGGTGGGAGCGAAAAAACACCCATAAGGGCAGGATCTTTAAAGAGCCCAACACCCACACTCTCACACAGAATAGAGGTATGCTCCACGAAAGGCACGTTGCCATCGGAGGAGGAGGAGGCGAAGAAGGAAAACTGGTCTACTGTGACGATCTTCCCCTGATGAGGAAAACGAATAACATGAAATAGAGATGAAGCCACAGCTCGCATGGAATATGTCCAGCTTCGTCCTAAAAGGAGGTTGTAAGTTAAATTGGCATCAACAACTTCGACCTCCAATCAAAGGCTTCCAAGGTCATAGGAGACTGGCTCAGAGTCAAAGAACCGATAGCCTTCCAACAAGCAACAGACATTATGCAAGTCGAAGTGCCTTCATCAATGACAGTACGATGAATCATTTTAGAATTGATGATGACCTAGATAAGGAAGGCAATTTGGTGAGGCAGTCTCGGTATATGACTGTCTAGGTCAAAAGTGATCAGGTTCGAGTCGGCCGGGTCAATGCCGCTGATGGCCGATAGTAAGGACTTCCTTTGAGAGGGGCAGCTCTGGAGAACTTCCAATGCGGACATAGCTGATGGAGCCTGGGCTAAGTCCTCAACGATGCTATAGTGTTGAGCAGCATGAGCATTAGGGTTGTATGAAGATTTCCGGAGCACGCCTTTAGGAGGAGGTCGGATGACCGCTTCAGTGCTAGGTCACTCAATATGAAGGGGACCAGAACTAGACGGAGGAGCACTAGAGGGGACCTCAGGCTCCTTCTTGGCAGGTGACGAATACTCTTTTGCCCAAGTACTAATATGGAAGGGCATTGTCCCAGCCATAAATACCTGAGAATCAAAGGGAGAAGAGGATTGAGATGGATCAGCCATCATTTGAGTTTGCTGCGAGGGAAAAGGCTCTTTGAGTACGGGAGTGTTGTAGGGAAAAGTATCCGACTCGGATGACCCTATCCCACTCTAAGGGTGATAGTACCTCAGCAACAACTGTAAAGGAAACTACTGAAGGTTTACTTCTTTATGAAAGCAAAAGAGAATGAAAGAATGCACTAACCGTTGCCTTGCGCTTAATGTCGAATCCAAACTCTTCTCTATGGCTGCTTGCTCCCAGCTCCTTGCTCTATTGCTGGCCCAGCTACAATGAGATCCTGCAAAATAGCAAAGAAGGAAACTACAAGCAACATGCAATCATAACTGATTCAAGGATTAGTGTAAATCAAATATACAATTATCACAATATATCATTGAAACAAGAGCATATAGAAGAACCTCAATAGATTTTATTAATGAAGAAGTAAAGTTCTGAGAGAGTTACAACCATTGAAGGCCCCAATCCAGCAACACCTCCCAGCAGAAAGAATTTCTCCTCTTCACCTCCCTCAAGCAATCACCCAATAGCTCTATAGTGAAACCAACAACATAGCATTACTTTGCACAAAATTCCAGCCTCCTGAGCTCATAGGAGAGAGCTCAATATATAGATGAATTGAGAAAGGATGAGTCATCTTGCAACTGATGTGTAGCTGCCTTGTGTCCTCTCTCTTCAGTTGATCTTCAGTTCTTGAGTCCACTTGGAGAACCTTGCTTCCACTTGGAGAAACAGAGCCTCTGACTCATCACAAGGCGAAATCCCTGATCCAAGTGTCATTTTTGGAAGATTCCAGAGCAATGACTCAGTGTGCCACTTGTCCAATCTCGCTCAACGCAGGTGGCCTTTGTTCTACCTGCTTTGCAACGCAGGTACACCATGGAGGAGTTGTGTTTCAGCGCAGAAGCCTAGTGGAGCACCTGCTTTGATTTCAGGATTGCTTGTTTTTGAGTGTTTTCAGGTGGAGAACTGATCTGAGAGTTGTTGGTTTGCTGACCTTGTTCCTCTAGGGGTAGGAACATCATGTTTAGGGAACTTTGGATCCCTTAGATTATTGACAATTCATGCCTGTTGCTGTAAGGCACAAAATTGTCTATAACAGATGCCCCCTAAAGTATGAGGTCGTTTATCGGGTGAAATGCTTTATTGAGAGGATCCGAAGTTCATTCAATCTGCTGAGAAGTGTCCTGTAATAAGATACAATACAATACATTATTTTTCATACATTTTCATGATCTAGCTGAGGCGGGCATTCCCATGCTCAGCTTTATAAATACATTTTCGTACATAGAACAGACGATCGTCTGATTGTAGACCGATAATTCTCTGCTGAAATTATCATCCTTTGAGAAGGATGATCATCTGCTGTAATGATGTACATATCAAATGTCTTTATGTCCTGAATATATATCGCAGCCCGGATGGATGAAACTAGATCCGGGGTCTTCAATCTCTTCCGATCTTCACTCGATGTACAAGTCGATCCATGTGAGAATTTCTTGAAGTCGAACATGGAAAGACATCGCTTGATTACCGGTCAATGATGTAAACCGTTAACAAGCGCGAGAGGAATCACCGATAAGGATGATGACCCTCAAGGTACGGCAGTACAATTCACATGGTGGGAATAAAGGACTTGGCGTCGACCACCATGCAAAATCTTCTGGTCGAAGGTCATTGATGTATACCTGTCGCCGGAAGTGAGAAACTTGCCATTGAGGCATGCAAGCTTCAAAGTACTGAAGGGGTTGTTCCTAGATCAACTCCTTGGATAATGAGCTGATGTCGACAAGGAGCGATCCGTCAAAGGAGGGCCTTAATGAATCCCACATCAGTGACACGGAACGGAGCTAGTGATTGTGATGAGGCGAAAACAAACTGTGATGTATGATTCAGGGTGGCGGTCATGAAATGGATGAAGGACAATGTATGGCAGTGGATGGGACACGGTTGACTCTTTGCAGAACAACATCTCTTGAACATATAACGACACTGATGTGATGGATTGGTAGCATTACCCCAAAATGTGGATGGTGTGGCGAGGACCATGGTTATGGGACCGGTGAATGAAACAACCCAACCCGATGTGATACGGAGGACAAAGTGTCATGTTCAAGAGCGACTTGCTACCATTAAAGCTGTGAGGTTCTCCCAATTTTTCCCCAGTCATTACTGACCAGTACCTCTTTATTTTTGTCAAGCTTGAGGAGGATAACATATGCTTGTTCTATAACCTGCCCTTCGGGCAAGCCCATCGCTATGTTTTAACGAGCCTAGCGATAGGGAAACTCGTTCTCGTCTAAAGACAAGTTTGTCGCTATTTAATCATTTTAACGAGTCTAACGACAAGGAAAACTCGGTCCTTTTCATTTTTAGAGAGTCTGAAAAGGTACATAAAGTCAACTCCAAAATTCCTTTTTCGTCATTTAATCCCTTAAGTCCGAAAAAGTATAAAACAATACAGAAGGGATGAATTTTCGATTGCTTTAACGAGCCGAACAAAACAAGCGCTCAATCTTTTTGTGCAATAATCCCTCAGGTCCAAAAAGATTAAAATCTAGAGGAGGGATAGCTTTCCGGTCGCTTTAACGAGCTGGAAGGCCAAAACTCGGCAAACTTTTCATATTTTACGAGTCAGTGAAAAGAGCTCAAAGAAGACTCGTCTTTTGAGGAACGAGTGATGAACAGGGCAGCAGCAGATTCCAGGTACAGGTTGGAATATTCCAATCACGGCAGTGTCACAAGGATGGCTTAGCGAAATCACTCTTCGCAGCTGTTCCTCAAAATGGGTAAATAAACATATGGAGATGAACGATTGGCCAAACGAACGGATGGAGGTGATGGCATATAAACACGACCAAGGGCTTTAATATGGCTGTCAAAGGTTACATTTACCAAGATTATTTACCGGTTCATTTTTTCTGGGTGAGCTTGAACTCTAGGGGAAGATTGCTCACAACTTATGTTTATTTTTTAACGAGCATGAACTATGTGCTAAAACTGCTCGGATCTTGCGTTTATTTTTTAACGAGCATGAACTGTGTGCTAAAACTGCTCGAATATACCAGTCATAATACAAGGAACGCCTCAGGTGAGGTATTCTTATTTAAGGAGCTATACCTCACTAGCTACTCCAATTTGGCAAGTTTTGACTTTTGCCCCACATCCTTTCTTTATGCAAGCTGGAAACGGCTAATCCTACGAGTTTAATGGGTTAGACCTACAGGTTTAAAGGGAGGACCTAAAAATTTAAAAAAATAAATAGTCGTCCCGTGCTTGCATTCCAAAAGGTTCGCATGCCCCCAGGTATAAAGTATAATTTCTAGGTTCGTCCTCTTACTTATTATCCGAAAAATGGTTTTGTTCGCTGCCGCAAACTAAACTCTTTTTCCGGCGATGTCTATTACTAGGTTGCTAAGGATGGTGACTACTTGTTGCAGCAACTTCATCTCTTTCTTTGGAGGCTGCCCCTACTTATCCTTTAAAACATATGTTTTAATGGGTGAGGCTTGAACTCTAAAGATGGTGGCTACTTGCCGCCACAAATGGATCTCCTTCCTCAGAAGAGCCTAATTTCTAGACAAAGGGAGCCGATTATTTCGCTCACATAACTTTGACAAAAGAATTTTATCCTAGAACAACCCTCTCTTCCTTCCTTCGGACGGGGTACGGACTAGTCATATTCTTCTGCGGAAATTAACTTTATACCCAAGGTTTCCTCTGCCCAAGGCAGGCCAGGGTGCATGCCCCCTGGGTCCCAGTTCTTTCTTCCGAATCACTCGCATTCATCGGGAAGTAGAACCGGGGGTGGAGGCATTCCTTGAGTGAATAAACCGTTAAGGGATGGTATTTGACTATTTGCGATGCGTGATCCTGGAAATGAAAGTTGGTCTACGAGTTTGACCATTCTTCCTTCGTGCGGAAAACACATAACTCTAAAGAGTGAGGACACTATCGCCTCCATGCAATATATATAGTCTCGTCCAAGGAGTAAGTTATAAACCAAGGGTCCCTGGACGACCATGATGTTCATATGAACTGTCTTCCCTTTCAATGTAACTGGAACATTGGGAAGAATCCCTAACGGGTGACTGGTTCCTTTATCAAAACCTGATAGATTTCTTATCTCAGGTAAAAGCGCCGGGGAACCCAGTGCTTTCCAAGCAATAGAGGAAAGGATACTCACAGATGCCCCTTCATCAATGATAGTTCCAGCCATCACCATTCTGTAGATTTGGACGATGATTCTGAATGGGATACTGGCTGGTAACCGGGGTCTGCCTAGTTGATTCCAATCAAAGGATACAACTAGGTTGCTTGGTGGTGGGACCGAATATACGGCCGGATACGACTCTGACGATGTTCCTTCCTGCGATAAAGGAATGGGCGCATTGCCCTGATGCTCATCAGAGTCTGTGTTGATGAAAAGAATCTGGATGGTGTCATCCTTATTCTCTTCAGTGAGGGTGTCATTCGAAGATGAATCTTCAACGACGGTGTCATTTGAGGATGAAACCTCTGAAGGAAGAACCGGGTCAACTGCCGTTTCGACCTTTAGACTTTCGTCTGGTCTGGATTCAGTAGGTTCATTCTCAATGACCGACACTTCAGCTGACCATTTGAGCGGGCCAGCTGGATTTTCAACTATCGAGGGATTAGGCACGAGTTTTTGGTATCCAGGAGGAAGTCGTAACGGTGATACCGGACGATCTTCCAAAACTCTCTTCGCCTCATCTAAGAATGGACATCGGTGGATGGCGTGATCGCCTTCACACAACATACAGGGTGATCTTGGTCTCCCTTTTCGTCCTTCACTCTCGCTAGTTGATGGACTGCAATCAACATGACTACCAGAGGTTGATGCTACCGAATTGTGCAACCTGGGGGACCAGTCCCTTAGTATCCGGGGAATACAAGGACAATCACGATGGAAGTGGGTCCCTTTGCAAATGACACATGGCGATTTAGGCCCGGTCGGTGCAGTGTGTGGATTTTTGTCAGATGTCTTTTGCTTGCCCCCAGTCGCCTTCGCCATAGGCCCCTTCTGCTTCTTTTCTCTCTTCTTCTTTTCCTTCTTCTCCATGGGAGGCTGACTTTTGCCGGCTCTACCTTGCGAAGATGAAGGATCAGAGGAAGAATTATAAGAAGTGGAAGGCTGGTGGGTAGCTCTAGACTGGTCTGACTGCTGATTCGACTGCTCAGGATTAGTGGCGATCTGAACTACATTAGTTGAAAAGAGCCATACAGGTAGGCCGATTGTCAATCCTGGAAGTGACAATGTGGCCATATGAGGCGCACCAACATCTCCCCAAGAGGAGAAGGGATTTGGACTTCCACCAAGGTTACTTCCTTGGTTGGTGGGCTCCATACTTTTCAACTGAAAGATCAACGTGGGAATAACAGGTGATTATGTTCCGATTAAAATAAATTTTATTAACGACGCTTTAGACACAACTTTGCTTTTTCATGTTTTAAGAGTCGAGAAAAAGCTAAAGATGACTCTAGTCTCCTTCGATGTTTTAACGAGCCCGAAGTGACAAATGCTCGGATGGACTTTTTCAGTTATAGAGTTTGAAAAAGGCCAAAAGAAACTGCTCTGGAGTTCTAGGCAGAGGGTGTGCCAAACTTTTCGCGAAACCACAGAATACGTTTTACGGTACGGGTGGTCGATCTTCGTGAATGCTGTGTTCACTGCATCGCGATCAGTAGGGCGGCCGACACAGCTTCCTATGGATAAAGGCTTTGTTCCTATAGGGGTCTCCCAATATATACGCGATGGTACGTGGGAGCACAAGTCCGTATTAGTGCCACCGACTCTCAGGAGGAATCACCCACCTTCGTAGAGATCGACAGTCACTATGTTTAACGACGTCGGAACACGTCTCTACCTAGACCTCTATGTGTTTGCGTTATGTTTCAAAGCGTTGTTATGTAAATTGAATTTATTTTAATGTTGATCTTGTTTAGCAGTTTGCCTTTAAGGATCACCACGAGATGTATATGACAAATTCCTGATGCAGTCTAAGATGAGAAGCAAACTTTTCAATCTTTCAACTTTGAAAATCTTAACTACTGAGGGAGAAGAAAGGCAAATCTTTTCACACAGATCATAGAGCACACACTAATGCAAAATTTCCTAAATCGTCATGCAAGCAGTCAAATGCAAAATGCACAATGCATGTATTTTCTTTTCCCTTTCTTAATGTTGATTGGTTACAAAAAGAAAGTTGTTATATAACTTTGATTTCGATTTAAAGCGAAAACAAACAAGTTTGTCCAAAATCAAAAGACACCTTAAGATTTACTTGTTCAATCACTGGAAATGCATGAAATCAAACCATAATGACGAAAGTAAAATGACTAATCAGCTATGGACAGCAAACAAGCTAACTCTTTAGACCAGCAAAATGCCTAACACAGGTTCAGATCTAAGAGGCCAAAGCAAGACTAGTTTACTCTTCGTTATGGGAAATTGTAAATGAAGTAAGAAATACAAAAGAACAAGTACAATTTCGTTATATAACAGAGGCGGAATGATGGCAAGTAAGGTTGGTTTCAGAACTGGTACAAGACTGGTAACTGGCTGCCAAATCTATAGTGAAAACAGGCAAGAGAAAGGGAGGAAACCCCAACTGCACTAGGCAAAATTGGGCCAACGCAGGTGCTGCTCAGCCAGTCTGGCTCTCAGCGCAGGTAGCCCCTTCGGGACCTGCGTTGCAAAGCAGGTAGCCTGTGTACTACCTGCTTTGGAAAACGAAAGCTGCGTTTTCACAGTTTCCGGGTCACAATTTTCTAAAAAATGCACAGTTTTTGCTCAAATCAGAAGCAATCAGTCAAGCACACTCAAAGGGATGATTAGGAGGATGAAAAGCTATCACTAAGAGCTTACAAGGATCCTTGTAGATCAGCTCTTCAAATCATGAACATGCTCAGAAATGAGCTAGAGTAGCTGCCCTCTACTTCGCTTTTGATATAGTCAAAAGCTTTTCGATTTGGTACTCTTTTGTTCAGGAAATGAATAGCAAAATACTACAAACAATCAAACAGATACATTCCCCAGCGGAGTCGCCAGTTTGTTGTAGGGAAAAGTATCCGACTCGGATGACCCTATCCCACTCTAAGGGTGATAGTACCTCAGCAACAACTGTAAAGGAAACTACTGAAGGTTTACTTCTTTATGAAAGCAAAAGAGAATGAAAGAATGCACTAACCGTTGCCTTGCGCTTAATGTCGAATCCAAACTCTTCTCTATGGCTGCTTGCTCCCAGCTCCTTGCTCTATTGCTGGCCCAGCTACAATGAGATCCTGCAAAATAGCAAAGAAGGAAACTACAAGCAACATGCAATCATAACTGATTCAAGGATTAGTGTAAATCAAATATACAATATCACAATATATCATTGAAACAAGAGCATATAGAAGAACCTCAATAGCTTTTATTAATGAAGAAGTAAAGTTCTGAGAGAGTTACAACCATTGAAGGCCCCAATCCAGCAACACCTCCCAGCAGAAAGAATTTCTCCTCTTCACCTCCCTCAAGCAATCACCCAATAGCTCTATAGTGAAACCAACAGCATAGCATTACTTTGCACAAAATTCCAGCCTCCTGAGCTCATAGGAGAGAGCTCAATATATAGATGAATTGAGAAAGGATGAGTCAGCTTGCAACTGATGTGTAGCTGCCTTGTGTCCTCTCTCTCTTCAGTTGATCTTCAGTTCTTGAGTCCACTTGGAGAACCTTGCTTCCACTTGGAGAAACAGAGCCTCTGACTCATCACAAGGCGAAATCCCTGATCCAAGTGTCATTTTTGGAAGATTCCAGAGCAATGACTCAGTGTGCCACTTGTCCAATCTCGCTCAACGCAGGTGGCCTTTGTTATACCTGCTTTGCAACGCAGGTACACCATGGAGGAGTTGTGTTTCAGCGCAGAAGCCTAGTGGAGCACCTGCTTTGATTTCAGGATTGCTTGTTTTTGAGTGTTTTCAGGTGGAGAACTGATCTGAGAGCTGTTGGTTTGCTGACCTTGTTCCTCTAGGGGTAGGAACATCATGTTTAGGGAACTTTGGATCCCTTAGATTATTGACAATTCATGCCTGTTGCTGTAAGGCACAAAATTGTCTATAACAGGGAGGAGTCCCGAGGGCACCTTTCAACAAATGACTAACTTCAGACCACCTAGGGTAGTCTTTGGTATAGTGATCCTCATCACAGATAAGGCAAGGATACTTAGGCTTGTGTTTGGCACCTTCCTCGGGTGGAGGTTTAGGGGGATCCTGCTTTGGTTGATCAGCCTTATTCTTTCCTTTTCCCTTCTTTTTCCCTTTCGAGGATTTATCTGCCATGGTGGACTGGACGGTGTTAACCTCGGAAGTGTTATTAGAATTGGATACAACCTGAGAAGTGTTTTCATTTGAAGCATTCAACTTTTGCTTCCCAGGGTTCGCGGAAGATTTCTTAGAGGACGTATTAACAGAACCAATGACGCTGTCAACAGATGGTGTTGGCGAGGCTTTGGAAGTCCTCGAAGCATCAGGAAAATAATCATATAGTGTACCGGATTGGGAGTAAACCAAGTCAAGGTACTGAGCATGTGCAATAGCCTACTCTTCAGTTACACATGCCCCCATAGCAATGTCCCAGGCTATCAGGCTGACAAATGAGGTTGTGAACCAGTCGGTCAGAAGCTGATCGAGAATCCAAAACTTAATCAAACGGCGACACCATCTCCATTCATGGATATGATTAGAGATATGTGTGGCCGTTGTTTATTTTAAGGATGTTAGGAGATGTGTGCCCGTCTCATATCGAATCGACAACTGAAAATGAGTTAAAAATGCCATAGCCGATGAGTTAAAGTCCTGAAAAGATCCGCGAGCTAACTCAATATACCATTTAGTAGCAGAGCCAGTGAGGGTCCATTGAAAAAGGTAGAGCCAGATTGAATCGTCAAGCCACGAGTTTGACGAGCACCATAGATGATAAGTCATGACGTGGGCTTGGGGATCTTCTCCAGCTTTACTGTCAAAATTGGGACAATCACCGGGAATTTTAGTTGGAACTGGTGGCCAGTACAGATTATGAAGAATAGGATCATTTGTCAGTTTGGACACATTTGATAACTCCAACGTTGCTAAAAATGGTAATTGAGGGTTAAAGGACATTTGAGGCCGCAGGTAGGAGGTAGCACCAGAATTACACCTAGAGGCTTGTTGCCCCCACTGATTTTCTCCGGACGGATTTGGCCCAGAAGGGTTTTGTCCATAGGGGTTATAGCTGTAATTGGACGGTTGACCCTAGATCTGCCCCCCAGAATTCCACTGATTACCAACTTGGCCTGCAGGAGAAACATATGGTTGTTGGAAATTCTGGTAAGCATTCACCTGTAGTTGTTGATAATTTTGGTATGGGGCAAATTGGGTTTGCCCTTGGGATTGCTGGAAACCATAAGGCAGCTGGGCTCCAAACTGAGCCTGGGAGCCAGGCTGTGTTTGATAAGCAGGTTGAGATTGGGATCCAACCTGAATTTGAGGACCGGATTGGGTCTGGAGCCCAGACTAGGGTTGAAAACAAAGTGGAGCTTGAGAAGAAACAATCATTTGAGTGCCCGGTTCAGCAGTCCTAGATGGATGTCCTTGAGAGAACTGAGGCTGAGCCATCTGGTTAGAAGGTTGACCTAGTTGAGATTGAAGTTGACCCATTTGCCCAGAAGGTTGAGTTTGTTGGGTATTGGGTTATCCTTGCACAACTGAGGGTTTTCCTAATTAGCTGGATGGCTGAGAAGACTGGACATTTGGTTGGCCCGGTTGGTTTTGAGGCTGACCAATTTGTTCATATGGTTGAATAAGCTAGACAGTGGGTTGGCCTTGCTAAATGTAAGGCTAACCGACTTGCCTAGAAGGGTAGCCTTGCTGGACACCAAGTTGGCCTTGTTGTATGTAAGGTTGTCCTGGATTACCAGAAGGTTGCCTGAAATAGGGAAAGGAGGAACCACCAAAGGCCGAAGGTTGTCCCTGGAA
Source organism: Pinus tabuliformis (assembly GCA_031772625.1). NCBI lineage: Eukaryota > Viridiplantae > Streptophyta > Pinopsida > Pinales > Pinaceae > Pinus > Pinus tabuliformis. The sequence continues at coordinate 1,125,910,587 of CM062811.1, read as the reverse complement.
GGGTTGTCCTTATGGGCCTCTAGGTTTCCCTAGATAAGGTTGTTCGTAAGACGACTGACCTTGATAGGGTGGTCCTTGAAAATTTGCGGGCGGTGCTTGGCCACCATGATAAGTGGTGGTACCCCAAGCAACGGACAACGAAACCAAGACCTCAACTGCAGGTTGAGATGGCATAGGTTTGGGGTAATAAATATGAGCTCCTCGAGAATCGTAATAATGAAACGGATTTTGGGTATTTGGATTCTGAAGCTTGTAAATATTGATCATATGCCCCCCTGCTGGAATGGAACTAGAAGAAGGTGGGGTACTTAGTGTAGGATCGACAACTCCAGATGTAGATGCTGATGGGCCATTATTCACAGGTCCGGACGAAGGTCCAGCAACAATGGTCGCAACTGAAGACGTAGTGACGACACTAACAAAAGGGGCTGAAGAAGCCACACAAACAATTGGAATAGTCGGGACTGAGGTGACAGACACATCGTGAACTTGAGGGGTAAAAGTCCCCGAAGTCAGAGTGACGGTACGAAACCACATGGAACTCGTAAGGGGAGTTATAGAACCCATAATATCCACCAAGGCCTTATAGCGTAAAGGCAACGTGACACCGAGAGGGGTGACACAGAAGGGCGAAGTTTTTGCTGACACAGGGATTTCACCACTGGCCATGACGGTTTCTTCACCCAGGATGGGGTTTGTCTCATCCATGTCAGAAGAAGACATTGGGACTGAGACACTAGTAGGAGTAATGGGAATATCTTCTTCGGAAGGCTCCCAAATGTGGTTCCAACGAATATCGTAAGACTCATCCTCTGGACTGCGAGAGTTAAGTGGTTGGATACTCGGGATGACAGGAATAGTATCACTAACAACTGGTACTTTGGAAGATACAGAGGATGGAGACCCTTGGTCACTTGGAACAGGAGATGGGATCGGTGATTCCGCTAGGATGATTCAATTCAAAATCCTAGGAAAACAAATAGAAAAGAACCCTACAGAAGCTAAAATGAAAACAAGATCTAGCAGCGTAAATGTGAACGTGGCCAAATAAATTTTAAGACAGAGGAACAGAACTTGACCTTTTCATCTTTAAAGAGTCGAGAAAAGGACGAAAAGATGACTCTGGTCACCTTCAAATATTTAATGAGCCTGAAGTGACAAGTTCTCAAATGGACCTTTTCTTTTAGGGAGTCCGAAAAGGAACGAAAGTGACTACTCTAGAGAACTAGGCAAAAGGTTTATCAAACAACCCGTAAAACTGCATATACACCTTGGCTGTCATATGACAACCAAGGACTTTCCGTACAACAGTCAATCTTCCCGAATGTTGTGTTCGGTGCATTATGGTTTGCAAGGCGGTAGACTGGCTTCCTAAGGATATAGGATGATAACCTAGTGGGGTCTCCCAACATATACTCGACAGTACATGGGAGCACAATTCCGTACTAGACCGCTATTGAGTCACAGAAGGAGGAATCACCCAACCTTGAGTGAAAGCAATAGTGACTAGGTTTAACGATGCCGGAGCACATATCTAGCCTAGACCTCTAAATAGTGTGCGTTATGTTCCAATGCGTTGTTAGGTTTACTCAGTTCATTTTAAAGTTGATCTAGAATTATGTTTTAGTCTTCAGGCCTTATCGTATGTATACAACTAATCCTAGGATGCAGCTAGAATGAGCAAAATATCCTTTTAATTCAATGAACACCTACCTACAAGAGGGTAGAGAGATCATTCCCAAACCAAGAAAACCAAGATAAACAAATGCAGTCACTCAATGCATACAAACATCAATTCCTACAGTGCACGGGTACTACTAATGAGAGATTTTATCATTCGCTTTCCAATATGAAAACTTGAAATGCAAATTCACTTTCACTTTCGTATACTAAATGAATGCAATCTTTGATTTTGATGTCTTTAAATCTAAAAGAAACAAATGAGCAAGCGTGGAAAAACTGGTTGATCCAAACAATTGTGATCTATGTTTGGTAGTGAAAAGAAATCGAATCAATACCAAAGATTGGTTCAATAATTGTCACTAAAAATCAACCAGAAACAAGCAATGGGGAAGGTTCAATCAAACCAACAAGAAAGTTGCAAATGAACCTTGGGCAAACCAGCAACCAAGCCAATTGATTCAAGAACTTGAAAGAACGAACTAGGTCACACAGGCAAAAATGCAAGATTCATTCAACAAAGCCAAAGAAAGAGTGCCTTAACTATAAACAGTGAAAAACAAGCTACTGAGCAAGAGGGAAAAAAAAGTAAAGGATCAACAGGACTGGTGAAAGGAGGCAGAATTGAAAAAATCAATTCTACAGGAATCGTCACGAGGACAACACAAGCAACTAGCGCTGATCAGCAACTAGCTATCAATAGAGCGATGTCATCGCGGAAGTACACGTCTTTCCCGCGATGTACCGATTTCAGGAGTTGTCGCGACTGTGCGACGGTATTCAACGATGCACAGTACTTTACAAAAGAGTGAGCGCGACGTCAGCATACTGTTAAACTATTTTCCGTGATGATGTTAAAAACAATGAAAAACGAACAAAAGACTCCCAAACAAAAACTAGTCAATCCAATAAACATTAGAGGGATTTCCCAATTCGATCTAGGTGACCCAAAAGACTGATAGGTAATCCCCTGAAATTCAAGAGAGACCAAATCAAAATCAAAACAAGAGCAAACAAGAGAAGAACATAGGACAGAGTCCCCAGCAGAGTCACCAACTTGTGATGTAGGAAAGTGTTCCCTCTGCGGATAGAGGCAACCCCTCTAGCCCTAGAGTGGGTCTAGTCACAGCAAGGACAGATCAATAATAGATTTCCTTAAACAGTCATAGTTGGAGGCCTACCTCAACTGGTGGTCGATGGAGTTCCGTTGCGCTGCTCCAGCTTTCGCTTCCTTCTCCTCAATGAGTGATCAACTTGAAACAATGCAAAGGAAATACAACAAAGCACGTAACCGGAAAACAACAATGACCTATTTACTCAAAAAGTAATTAATAATGAGCTATCAAGTAAATTACATACAAGACATAGGAAAACATCATTTATTTTATTAATAATGAAATAAGAGCGAGCTTACAACCAAAGTCTTGACGTCGCAGGCCTTCTCAGAGGGTCCAACCAGTGTATTTCTCAAGCATTCACTCTTTGAAGATGGATCTCCAAACATACAAAGCTTCTCTCTCACTCATAAGTTTTAGCACAAAGTTAAGGGCATTTCACAACCTTCCATAAGCTATCAACAATCCCACACTTGTCACACCCACACCAGCTATCTATCAAACTCAAAAGTACTAACAGCACTGTTCAATCTAGGGAATTACCAACTAGCTGATCATAGCAATGGTGAGTGTTTAAATAGGAGAAGGAGTCTCCATGAAAGGTGGAAGAGAGAGCTTATCCCCAAGGAAGGTAGTATAAATGACAGAACTGCCATACTAGAGGAGGAAGGGTGACACAAACTATGCCAACAACCAGGTCTATAGACATCCAGAAGGCTGACTGTTGGAATGAATTCGCCCAATCTGGATCATTGCAAGTTTATAACTAAGCTTTAGCACTAACATCGCTAGTAGGCAATCTAGCCAGTCAGACCGTCGCTAAAGATATCAAGTAGCCTCACGCTGGAGCATGAAATCGGACCGTTGCGGGAAATAGATGTACTTCCACGCTGGAAGTGCGGTTGGACTATTCACAACCGCTGTTCATCATGTATATTAAGTCTATTATCGTGATGAGGCAGAAAACATAGAAAAAGTGGGTCACTTGGCAACATAAGAGAGAATTTTCTCAGTATGAGCATGTTTCACTAGGACACATGACACAGTAGAAGGACTGGGGTGAAGGCAGTGACAAATTACTGTGTAACATGGAGTCTATCTTTCTCTTTTCTCTTCCTCAATGCTTTCTTCAATTGGCCTTCAAAGTCCTAATTCTTGCTTTGCTCACCTTGTTTCTCACCAAGTAGTGGTAGGCCATGTGCCTCAACATCTTTTTCTCTCTGTTGGCCTTCTCCAACATCTTTTCCAAGTGTATGTTTGTCCTCTCAAGCCAAGATTCACGATCAGCTTCAATTTCTCGTTCAAGTGGTGTCAACTTGACTTTCCTCCTCTTGGCAGCTTGCCGGTTTTCCCTTATGTTTTGGAGATCCATAATGGTTTTCTGATCCTCTAACTATTTGTTTCTCTCCTCCAAATAGTTGATTATCCACTTGGCTCTTTCTAAGTTGAGAGACAAGTCATGATTGTCATCTTGCTGCACCCGAATGATCTCTTTGAGCCTTGAGCTCAAAGCAGTGTCATCATCCTGAATAAGAATGAAATCTTCCTCTTGACCTTCTGAAGGTCCCTCATCATGCATTGGCCGCTTACCCTTGTCCTATACCTTCTCTGCTGTTGGAGGAAACGAGACCCATTCCACCCCGGGTGGAGATAGTACTCGTTTTGCTGCTACAAACAATCTCCTAGTGCCCTTTTGGTATGTGAAAAACACTGGCACACTGGTGGTTTGTGTTTCATGCACCTCTTGCTGATGTGAAGGCTCTCCTGCCTCATGAAAAATTGATGGGGGCACTTGAGGACCTGCAAAGACCTCATGTGAAATGAAATCCTCCCATGAAACATTCAGTAAACTGAGTTGATGCAAAACCACAATTTTGATCAAGGCAAAGTGATAGATGCTGTTATATTGCTGATGAGGAGGCTTCTTTTGAACCAATGTGGTCATCTTCTCAATATTCCGGCAAATAAAATAGGGGAGGTTCATCATCCTCACCCTAGTGAAGTGCATCAAAACTCTGATATGATAGGTGTATAAGTGGGAAAATATGCCCTCACGGCTGAAATATTTGATTATGAGTTTCATTAGGGGAGCATATGTGTCCTATAGGTACCTGAAGGGGAAGATCCTACTGACATGTCTATGAAAACCAACCTTGATATAAGGCTCATAATGATCTCTATCAACCAGCTGCCCCTTATTCCACTGCTCACCTACATTTGGAATACCGGTTGCTTGAGCTATAGTCTTAGGTGTCAAGGTGAATGTCACACCTACCAAATTGACTTTGCCATTGTGAAGATGGAGCACAAACAGTCTGGCAAGCTGATGGTGGTATTTGACTCTTTTCACCATCTCACAAAATTGGTAACAAGATTGATGTTGAAAGCATGTCACGGCAAGAGGACAAGCTAATAGCTCAGCAAGTGAAATAGGCTCCTCCTAGTTATGTTTTCCACTCTTGTGAGGTCTCTTTGGTGCATGGCTTTCTTTGGAAGAGTCACTGACTGTTTCCTCGTTTCTGTCATAAGAAGAATCTGACTCCATGTTTGCCAATGCTTGAGTTTTCTTAGATGAGTATGAAGAGATTTTAGAGTGACAATAGGTATTTGCTACTAAAAGATATGAATTGATGAGGGACTGTGAAGGGGTTGTATATGAGGGGTTGGGGATGTTGCTGGTTAGGTTTTTGGGGAATAGAAGGGTTTGGGGAAACATATTTAGGGTTTAGGATTTTTGATTAGGGTTTGGGATAAGTGAAGGTAGGGATTAGGGTTAGTAGTTTTAGGGATATGGGGAATAGGGAATAGGTAAGTATGAATGAAAAGGGAGGGAGAAATAGGTGAATGAAATGTAGTGAGGGAGTGAAAATGGTAGGGGTGGGATTTAGCAGTAAAAAACAGTGATTTGTAAACCTTAGGCAATTTTTTTTTTTTAACAAACAGTGCAAGGAGCTAGGGTTTAAATTTTTTCCTATTGCATCACCATAAATACTGAAGCAAACTCATGCATTGGCCATGTGGGAGTGTCAACTTACTTGTGCAATGAGGAATTTGCAATTTGGAAGTTTGGAGGAAGCGTTTGGATGGATTTCGGGTGTTGTAGACTGGTGCGCTGCGCCTCTCTGGTGCGTCGCGCCAGTTAAAAATTTCAACATGGACTGCACTCTATGTGCGCCGCGCTGGCTCTGTGCACCGCGCCTTGACCCAGGTGCGTCGCGCCTGCAAGTTTTCTCCTTTTGACTGAAAAATCACTCCCTTGGCCTTGAAAATGCAAATTGCACTTGCTCTCTTCTCTTTTACACACAAATGAGCCTCTTTGACATGAAAAACACTTTATATACCAATGGCTTTAATTTTTGACTTATGAAAACCCACTTTGCTAATGTTTGCTTTTCACTTGCTTTTTTAAAACTCTGTTTTGGGTAGTTTGCCTTACTTTTTGCCTTTGATGGACTAAATGCTCTAACATTTTGTTTCTTTTCGAGGAACTGGAGTGGCAGAGGTTTGGAAAGGTGACCAGGGCTGCCTCTGAAATTATTACATATGGAAAAAATGAAATTACATAAAATTTGTACATAAAATATAAAAAATCTGTATTGTTTTGAGGAAAAATTAATTACTGAGCATGTGATTATTGAAATTATTGTTGCTGAGACTTTATTTGACCTCCTCATGCACCTGCTGACCATTATTGAGTGTTTTCAAGACCTTATTGACAAAACGCTAGACCTAATGAGACCTAAAACCCTACAAATGACTTTTGAAGATTTAAGGACAAAAAATGATTGCAAATGACCTAAATGTATGAAAATGGGCCAGCGAGTAAAGAACATGAGGGAAAATGTATAATACACCACTACTATCAAATGATCCATGATCCTAATGGAATGCAGCTGATCGGATGAGACACCTAACATGCAATGCAACAAGAGAATTTGATCACTGATGGAGGGATGAGGATATCAAAACTAACATTGGCTCCAATGGGGATGGTAGCTCCTTGGAGGTGCCAAGAACTATAGACCTCTGGAAAGTAGACAGTGCCTTCTTCCATTGGGCTATGGAATCAATAACTTCGACAAACCAAAACCAATATCTTGACTCAATTTCAAGACTAAAATCTGAGTAAATTTCAAGACTGAAATCGACTGAAAACTTGACTCAAACAATCCAAACCAAAACTGAAATCAAACCTTCAGTTTTATAGCCTTCACTTCAGGCCCCAAACTGAATGAATGATAACATTTCACACTTGCAATGAAGGAAATAAAACGATATATACAATGATACATATGATAGCAGAAAATATTTCAAAGATGGTATCGTTTCAGCAGCCGACCATTGACCGGCCCACCTGGGCAATCTTCTCCATCTATTTCTTTCAGCAAGAAAGCATTCTGACCCCGGTATGCAGCAATTCTGAAAGGTCCTTTCCACGGGTTCTCAAACTTGCCGTGCTTGCCTTTATCTTCGTTTTGGGCATCCCATTTAAGCACTATGTCTTCAATTTGAAACTTGTCCGCCTTTGCCTTTTGATCATACATCTTCTTGATTCTCTCTTGCAACTTGAAGGTATTCTGAAAAACCTCCTCTCTAGTCTGCTGTAAATGGATCATTTGATTGATTCTCTATTGCAAATGATCTTCCTCGCTGCCAGCTTCCTGCAGAAGTTTAACAACCGGAACTGCGAGAGATGTAGGGAAAACCGTGTCAACACCATACACGATCTCAAAAGGGGACATGCCTATGATTTTTTTTGACTTACTCTATCCGCCCATAGTGCATTGACTAATTTCTTGTGCCAACTCTTCTTGTTTGTTTCCAGCAACATTTTGATAATGTTGACTAAAGATTTATTCGCGGATTCCACCAATCCATTACCTTGTGTATAGTATGCAGTTGAGTGCCCAAAGGTAATTTGATATTTATTACAAAAATCAATCATCTTTTTAGATTTAAAAGCTGTTTCATTATCTGTAATCAGCTTATTAGGACAACCAAAATGTGACAAAATATTGTTCTCAAGAAACTGAATTATTACCGAATCAGTGGCCTGCCGAGTAGGAATCGCCTCAATCCATTTAGTGAAGTAGTCTGTCGATGTAAGGTTCCACTTATGTTGTGCTGAAGAAGTAGGATGGATCCCACCAATGAAATCTAAACCCCACTGCTAAAACGGAGCACTTACTTCAACTGGTTTAAGTGGCAAATGCTGTAATTTTCTCTCACCTTGAAAAATTTGACATTCGTGGTAGCTTGTAATAGTTTTGTATACATCAGAAAAGAGGGTTGGCCAATAATATACCACTCTCAAAATTTTATTGGTTGTTGTCTTCCAAAATAGATGACCTCCACAATCTCCTTTGTGAAAATCATCTATGACCTGTTTTGCTTCTTCTTCAACCAAACAATTCAACAAAACACCACCAGGATCTTTCCAATAGAGTGCATTATTCAATATACAAAACTTGGTAGCCTTTTGTTAGGGTCCCACCGTAACCCCCTTATTTATGTAATGGGATTGAGTCATAGTCAAGAGTCAATAAAACCCATATTAATAATTGTAAGTGGTTAACCCGCAATTAATGACGGGACCACAATTAGTTGCAAATGGGCCGTAGTATTAGATAGATGGTATTAATAAAACCCATGGTATTGATCCATGGTATTGCATGTATGAGTCATATATAAAGGATAGAGACTCCCTCCGAGGAGCATTGTGTCTTATTTTTGTATCGAGCTCTGCTCTATTGGAGGTTGCCCCCTCGAAGAGGCCAGTGAACATTGCTTTCTGAATAATAAAATATTTGCTGTTGTCTCTCACTATTCTATGTCCTGGGTATCTTTCTTCGCATATTCTGTATTTGGGTATCTTTTTGCAGGTTAAGAGCATAAAAAGTGGTATCAGAGCACTTTCCAGGGCCAATGGGATCTCCATTTCTTAGAATTTTTTTTTTTTTGGCTAGAGACGTGTTCTGGCGTCTTTAAACCACGGGATCTGTCGTTGAGCGCATAAACCTGTGGATTTGGGGAGGCATGCACGCAGGAAATACAAGAGGTGGTCACGCTTGTTGGACTCCCTTGTAACCCCTGTGGGTACCCCTTCGAGTAGTAGCGTATTAGATAGAACCGCGCACGGACTGTCTTCCAAGTACCCTCTGGGTATATCGGAAGCCCCCTAGGCTCCCTTGAAACCTCGCCATAGATAAACCGTCGGCCGTCTTGCTGCTACAGTACACCGAGAACAGCACTCGGAGAGATTACTCGCCTATATGATAGGGTAGTCGGGTTGTACGACTAAGGGTACGGTTGATCCTCCTAAGTTAGAGCCCTGAAACATTGGGCTGAGTACTACTACCAGACCCTTATGTATATTGCGATCTGTAGCACCTGACACTCCTGGAGAGCATAGTTCCCTTCTCTATCTCTGGATCACACATAATCTCTGCCAGATCCGCTCGTGCAAAGGGGTACAGCAGCAATAGACATCAGTCCCACAGTTCCGAGTTAGCAGACCAGCCATTCCGATCTATTTGATCCATCAGATCCGAAACAGCAGTCTGTTCCGCCACCCAGAGCTATCCGATCCGCCATTCAGATCTCTCAGATCCACCAGATCTGAGTAGTTGTGTGGGGTTCCTATACCCGGGCATAATTTTCGCAGGGCTTTTGGCAGCATTTACATTTTGAGGATTTGGCGACTGCAGTATTCATAAGGAAGGAGTAAAACTCTGTTAGGAGTTTTCAGAGATCTCCCGGGGCGCTTATTGGTGATCTAGCCCATTAGAATCAGGACGACGAGTTGAGCACGGTGGTACCATTCAATTCTAACCGAAAAAAACTTTTTTGGCGGTCCCAAATATCAAGAACATCTGATCGGTGCATGGTAGAAACTATAGCTCAAGCTATGGCCAATGAGAAGATTGACAAACTTGAACAAACCTTGCAATCCATCCAGAGTCAACTTGACAGACTATCTCTCCTAATCCCGAAGGGCAAGGAGGAAGCCCACGAGGAGGCGTATAATGGCAATGGACACAGTGAGGGTGAGTCTAGCCACTCTCCTCATGTCTGGCGCACCCACCAATAATCCCGTCAGCAACCTTCCAAGTTGGATATGCATAAATTTGAAGGTTCTCACCCGGCAGCATGGATAGCACAAATGGAGCAGTATTTCAATCTGAATAACATCTTAGATGATGAGACTCAGCTTATGGTGGGGAGCATGTACTTGGACAATGAAAGGTGGCAATGGTGGGAATGGCATCAACGTTGCAATGGACCTTTTCGGGCTTGGACCAACTTCAAAAAAGCTCTTACAGACCGCTTTGACCAGGAATCTTCTTTTTTGGGTCGTCTTACTAAGCTCCAATAGACTGGCACAGTGGATGAATATATTACAACCTTTGAAGCCTTAGCCTTCTGCACTTGGGGTCTCTCAGATGTGATCTACACGGAATGTTTTATCAGTGGTCTTAAAGAAACCATAAAAGCCCAAGTCCTACTGCACCACCCTCCCACATGGACGAAGGCTTGCAAGGTAGCTCGTAACGTGGAACGTGCGTTAGTAGCCCAGTACAGTCGCCCAAATTTCTCCGCTAAAGGTCACCCCCCACAGGCTCACAACACGACTCAAACACTTAAGGTCCAAAAGGTGTCACCTGCAGAAATGGCCGAAAGAAGAAAGCAAGGATTATGTTACTACTGTGATGAAAAATACTCCCTAGGTCATAAAGGCAAGGAGCCCAAATTTTTTCAAATTGATGCCACTGACTACAGCTCATTAGAGGAAGATCCACCACTTGAGGAACATGAGGCGGTAGAAGAGGACAACCAAAAGGACAATGTCTCTGACGAACCAGTTATTTCGCTGCATGCTTTGGCAGGGATTTCTTCACCTCAAACTCTCAAAATCAAAGGTTTTATTAAACATCACCCAGTAGTAGTCTTGATTGATAGTGGAAGTACACATAATTTCATCCATCAAAAAGTCGCGGAAGCAATGCATTGTTTTGTACGAGCAGTTTCTAACTTCCAGGTCCAAATTGCGGATGGGGGCACAATGAAATGTGAAGGCCGTTGTGAAAATGTAAAACTTAAAATGGGGGATTATCAGTTGAAAACCCACATGTTTGCCATACACATGGGAGGTTGCGACATTGTCCTCGACGCTGAATGGCTCCGCACTCTTGGGCCAATCACAATGGATTTCTAGGAGTTATATATGAGTTTTAAGCAGAACAACTCCACACATACCCTCCGTGGACTCCAGGCGGGAGCTCCCTCTATTATCAGCTCGCATAGGATGGAAAAATTTCTAAAAAAGGGCCATCATGGAGTTATAGCTCAATTTAATGCCATCTAAGCAGTCGCTACCAAGTCTCTGCCGATTCATCCTGAGATGCAACAGATTTTAAATAACCATTTGCCGGTCTTTAACAAGCCTCATGAGCTTCCACCCTCGAGAGGGGAACATGATCATAGCATCATCTTGGTTCTAGGGGCCCAACCCCCAAATGTGTGCCCCTACAGATATCCGTTCATCCAAAAGAATGAAATAGAAAAAATAATCAAGGAACTTTTGGAAGTAGGTGTCATTCGTCCCAGCATTAGTCCTTATTCATCATCGGTGGTCATGGTACTCAAGAAAGATGGGGAGTGGTGGATGTGTCCAGACTTCAGGGCCCTCAATAAGTTGACAGTCAAAGATAAATTTCCCATCCCGGTGGTTGATGATTTGTTGGATGAACTCAATGGGGCTCAATTATTCACTAAGCTAGATCTTCGCTCAGGCTACCACCAAATTCGCATGAAGGAAGTCGGCATTCCAAAGACTGCTTTCCGAACTCATGAAGCCCATTATGAGTTCCTGGTCATGCCATTCGATCTTTGTAATGCCCCATCTACTTTTCAGAGCCTTATGAACCACCTTCTCAAACCATATCTCAGGAAATTTGTACTTGTCTTCTTCGATGACATCCTCATCTATAGTTGCACTTGGGCTGCATATCTTCAGCATGTAGATCTACTCTTGCAACTGCTCCGCAAGCATAAATTATTTGTCAAGATGTCCAAGTGTTCATTTGGCATGGAAGAAGTTGAGTATTTGGGCCACATTGTGGGGCGTGAAGGTGTCAAGGTGGACCCCAAAAAGATCCAGGCAATGCAGGATTGGCCTCAACCTAGGACCTTGAAGAGCCTGAGAGGATTTTTGGGTCTCACAGGCTATTATCGCAATTTTTTCCGTAATAATGGTCGCATCGCGAAACCCCTCACTCAACTCCTGAAGAAAAATTCATTCTTCTAGAATGAGGACGCACAACAGGCCTTTACAGCTCTCAAAAATGCCATGTGTTCCACTCCCGTCTTAGCACTACCCGATTTCACCAAATCTTTTGTCATTGAATGTGATGCTTCGGGTATTGGGGCGGTCTTAATGCAGGCAGGATGACCTTTGGCCTTCACAAGTCAACAAATAAGTGGGAAGAATCTGGGCCAGTATACCTACGAGAAGGAAATGATGGCCATCTTACATGCAGTAGAGACCTGGCGACCTTACTTATTGGGGCGACGTTTCCAAATCCGCACAGACCATCACAGTCTAAATATTTTTTGGAGCAACGCCTATCCTCCCCACAACAAAATAAATGGCTTGCCAAAATGCTGGGATATGATTATGAGATTGTTTACAAGAAAGGGCAAGACAATAGTGTAGCAGATGCATTATCTCGCCAATTTGAGGAGGAAAGTACCCTGCTAGCAATTTCCCTTCCCATTCCAGAATGGATTGAAGAGGCTCGCAGGGAATGGTTTTCACATCCCGGGCTCTCCCAACTCATTTCTCAATTGTAGGCGGATCCAAATTCCACCAAGGGATATTCGTGGTAGGATGAGATTCTTCGCTACAGGGACAAATTCGTAATATCACCAACTTCCACCCTCAAAAGTCGCATTTTGGCAGAATTGCACTCATCCCCCATTGCAGGTCATTCAGGCTTTCAGAAGATGTATGCTCGCACCAGAAGATCATTTTTTTGGAAAGGCATAAAAAAGGACATCCTTACTTTTGTAGCAGAATGCGATGTCTGTCAACGCCACAAAGGGGAGACCGTCAACGCACCAGGCACATTACAACCGTTGCCCATCCCGGCATCAATATGGATGGAGGTTTCTATGGATTTCATTACAGGTCTTCCAAAGTCAGGAAACAAGTCAATCATCATGGTGGTTGTGGACAGACTTTCGAAGTATGCTCATTTCTGCGCCCTACCCCACCCGTTTACACCGACTTTGGTTGCTCAATCTTTCATGGATTAGATCTTCAAATTGCATGGCATGCCCACTTCTATTGTGTCCGATCGCGACCCGATCTTCACCAGTAATTTTTGGCAGGAACTCTTCAGGCTACAAGGCACTCAACTAAAACTCAGTACTTCCTATCATCCACAAACGGATGGTCAAACTGAAGCAGTCAACAAATGTCTGGAAACCTACCTTAGGTGTTTCACTTCAGAAAAGCAACATCTTTGGGTACAATGGTTACCTCTGGCTGAATGGTGGTATAACACCAACTATCATGCCACCACCAAAATGACTCCCTATGAAGCAGTATATGGTCAACTCCCTCCTTCCCCTACTTCTTATATTAAGGGGTGCTCAAAGGTACAAGCAGTGGATCAACTCCTACAACACCGCGCAACCATGCTCGCCCATCTTAAAGAGAATCTTCATCAAGCTCAAAACCGCATGAAGCAACAGGTAGACTAGCATCACTCAGAGCGCCAATTTCAGGAAGGGGATCAGGTCTTTTTGAGGCTGCAACCATATAAGCAAACATCACTCAAAGACAAGGGCTGTTAGAAACTATCCCCAAAATTCTATGGACCATATCAAGTACTTCAACGCATTGGAGAAGTGGCTTACAAGTTGGCTTTGCCACCTACTGCAAAAATCCATCTAGTTTTCCATGTCTCATGCCTCAAGAAAGTGATTGGGAACAATTGCAGAATTCAAACCAGTCTACCTGAATTGGATGAAGAAGGGTCAATCTGGCTCCAACCTGAACAGGTCCTAGACACACGAGACAAGCACCTGCGGGGCCGCCTGATTAGGGAAGTCCTCATCAAGTGGAAAGACACCTCTTCGGAAGATGCAACTTGGGAACCAACCACTATTCTTCAGCAGTTTCCGCAGCTTCAGCCTTGAGGATAAGGCTAGTCATAAGGGGGAGGGCATGTTAGGGTCCCACCCTAACCCCCTTATTTATGTAATGGGATCGAGTCATAGTCAAGAGTCAATAAATCCCATATTAATAATTGTAAGTGGTTAACCCGCAATTAATGACGGGACCACATTTACTTGCAAATGGGCCGTAGTATTAGATAGATGGTATTAATAAAACCCATGGTATTGATCCATGGTATTGCATGTATGAGTCATATATAAAGGATAGAGACTCCATGCGAGGAGCATTGTGTCTTATTTTTGTATCGAGCTCTGCTCTATTGGAGGTTGCCCCCTCGAAGAGGCCAGTGAACATTGCTTTCTGAATAATAAAATATTTGCTGTTGTCTCTCACTATTCTATGTCCTGGGTATCTTTCTTCGCATATTCTGTATTTGGGTATCTTTTTGCAGGTTACGAGCATAACACCTTTAATTTAAGGGTCCTACTTTTGTTCTTAGCCATTCCAGGTGGCGGTGAAAGATGTTGGAGCACATAAACAATATCCGAATACCAAGGAGAAAGAAGAAACATTTCAGATACTTGAACAGGTGAACTTTCCTCATCTTCTTTGGACATAGCAGCAATGAGATTTATGTCCAAGGCATGCAAATTAGATTCTGCCATCAGTTTGGCCAGCCCCTGTCCTTTTATGAGCTTTTTCAGTTTGATCTCTACATCATATTCTAACAAAATTGCGATCCATTTACCTCGTCTCCCTTCCGGATCTGTTTGCACTAAGACATCTTTAACGACAGCGTTAGAGACATAAGCAAGGATGTGAGAATGAAGAATATAAACTCGAAAATCTTTCAATTCCTTTACCAAATCAAGAGCTTTCTTTTCAATAATATTGTACTTTAAAGCTGCATCCCTTATTGTTCTGCTGAAAAAAGCAATTGGCTTCGCAAGCTGGTATCTTTTCTGCATTAAGACCGCTGCCATATTATGATCTGAAGCAAATGAAAACAAAATAAAATCTTGGGAATAATCCGGGCTGGTCAAAATTGGAGCTGAAGAAAGGGCTAAATTTACCAAATTGAAAGACTTGATGGCTTCCTCGGTCCACTTCACTACACTATCTTTCTTTAACATGTTTGTGATTTCTCTCAAATGTTCTGCAAGATTTAGCACAAAACAACGTAAGAAATTCATCTTACCATTGAATGGTTGGATCTCCTTTTTACTTCGTGGAAAATCAATCTTCTAAATGGCTTCCACCTGAGCTGGATCAATGTGTATGCCTCCTTTGATATGATATGACCGAGAAGCTTGCCTTCATCCATGGAAAACAAGCTCTTCTTTGGATTGAGAGATATGCCATACTTTCTACACTGTTGAAATAAAATCTTCAAATGATAAAGGTGCTCTTAATCTGAATTAGAAAAAATTGTCAAATCATCAAGATAAACAACTAAAAATACATCTTTCTCATTTGCAAACGTGATATCCATAGCTAGCTAAAAGGTTGCACCAGCATTCTTCAATCTGAATGGTAGCTTGGCATAATGGAAAGTTCCCCACGAAGTGGTGAACACTGTTTTGTCTCTGTCATCCTCATGGACCAGAATTTGGTTATAACCGGAATACCCATCGAGTAGTGACATGCGGAATGCTCCAACTACTCTTTTCAAGTATGTGATCCATCTTGGGCAATGGATAGTTATCTTTCAAAGATACTTTATTCAGATTTCTGAAATCAATACATAAACGAATCTCACCTGTTTTCTTGCGCATGGGCACCAAATTAGAAATCCAATTTGAAAATCTTATGGGAACAATTATACCATATTTGTACAATCGATTCACTTCCTTCTCTATTGAGGGCAACAACTTTGGATTTATCCTTCTTAACTTCTCTCGAAAGGGCTTTTGATTTGGCTTGATTGGAATGATGTGCTAAATTATGCTCTTATCATATGCCTTCAAATCTGAATAGTCCCAGGAAAATACATCAGTGAATGAAGATAATAAACTAATGTATTTTTCCTTTACCTTTGGAGGCAAGGCCTTTGATAACTTGACCATTTTAGGATTTTCTGCTGGTCCAATGTTTACATCTTCAACTCCTTTCTTAGTTGGTACTAAGCTCGGTTTCCGGGCTACATCATCTTAATCAAACAACTCCTCTAAAGGTATTAGACCTTTAGGAATGACATTGTCCTTGAGTTGCAAAACTTCCATTTGATTTACTTCCATATCTACTTCACCATCATCATGTTCTCCATCTATAGAAGTGTCTTTGTATTATATTCATTTTGCAGAAATTCTTCAATCTCTTTATCATCTTGAAACACCTGCCAATATCTTTGATTATCTGGGACAACAGGGCGATGTTTCACATGAATTTCAAACTTATTGTCTGAATTCATTAGAATTTTCAAATTACTTGCAGCTGTTGCAAGCGAATCTGTAATAACATTCTGAACACGAGGAACACATGTCAAAGGGTAATCTGGAAGCAATCTCAAAATATCTAACACCACATTACGATTAGCCCGCATGCAAGGTGCTTAGCTTGGTATTGACCTTTCACTTGCTTGATAACTAACTCGGAGTCGCCATATACTAAAATTCTTTTAGCATTTAACTTCTTAAGGATTTTCAAACCAACAATTAAAGCTTCATATTCAGCCTCATTATTTGAACAATCAAAAGCCAATTTAGATGAACAAACCCTTACATTACTTGGCACATTGTTTGGAAGAAATGTAGGGCTGCGTATCCAAATGCCAATTACAACACCTTCCCTACCTACCGCGCCATCAAAATCCATGCTCTAAAAGCCGGCTTCATCCTCGAGATGCCGAAACTCTATTTGCTCTTCTTCTTTTGCTTGCTGTCCATAAACTTTTTGTTGTTGTCGGAAGGTTGATTGCTTAGCGGTACGATCAAGATTTTGTCATTCTTGATCTAGTATAGCTCTGAAAATTTCAGTGATCTTTGGAATATCTTCTACTTCAACTACTTGACTATTTACATCATTAAAACTATTAGAATATAGAACAAAAGATTCCAAATTAGTATGTACATAATTGATTGGATGATTTAGAGGTTTCTCCTTGCTAGTGATCATGTACTTCATCTTTTTCTCCCAGTATAATTTCCTCAACTGACCAAACACGGGAATAGTAGCATAGGAGAAATCAAGCTGCAATGTCCCTTTGAGTTTTGCTCCCCAAGATCTAGAAAGAAGTAGGCCAAATCTAGGAGGAATATCTGCCACACCACATCCATCAAAACATTCTTCGCCAGAATCTGATCTAAAGTGACAACCAAATCTTTAATAAGCCCAATGCACTTGACCCTACCAGAACCAAATGAATATAGATCATGGTACTTGCGAGTGATATCTAAATCCAATTTTTCCATGATTTATTTAGGCATGAGATTATGAAAGGCTCCTGAATCAAACATGGCATTGTGCAATACGTAATCATGCAATCTAAGGCTGATGTAAAATGGATCTACATGACTGTCCTCAGATTGACCTTCTAATGCTGGCCCAAAGATAAGTTCGAGCTGGTCATCCTCCACATTTACTATATCAGATATTGGATCCAAATTCAAAATATTCGACACCTGACCTTTATAGCTACTGTTCTTTATTAATTCAGTCAAAGGAATTGACACTTTTGACTTAGCAATTTCTTTTTCTAAGCTAAAGGATGATGTTTTCTCTACCTCTTTGACTGGAGCATCCTTCTTTCCAGTCTTCTCCTTTGATACAATTGGTTTATTTGATCTTTCATTTGCTGATTGTGTTTTTCTGGTGGTAGGATCAGCTGTCTCCTTTCCCTTCCTCTCCACTATTGGAGAATCGTTCTTTGGCGGTGACACTTCCTTCCTCTTCTGAATTGGATTGATGGTAACTTCTCTAATTGTTGGGTGTGGAACTTGATTATCTTCTGTATTCAAATGTCTCAGTCGGATGTATACCCCAGGATGACTATACACCCCTCCACGTGGGGGGGACTTGTCGCCCCCGTGGGGGTCTGGGGGCCAGCGGTCGCCTCGCGGGGGCTAAAAATAGATGTAAAATTACCTTGTAAAAGTCTAGTAATTTCTAGTCAATCTGGGTTGTTCATTAGGTGGATGATCTGATGGTAGAAGTTATTTTTAATTTAGGGTTTTTTGCCCTAGAATTCAACCCCTCACTATATATGAGGGAATTGTATTGCATCTATGCACATCTGTATTCTGAGTGAGGAAGAGAGAGGAGATTGAGAGTGAAGAGGGTGTTACAATGGATCTGTTGTAGGTTGTATCTCTTCAGTTTGCTGGATAATATAATAAAGAAGGATTGGGTGTTTCTTCGTGGATGTAGCCCAAACTGAGTGAACCACGTATATCTGTGTCTCACTTGTTTTATGTGTTTATATTTCTGCAATATTTTATGTGTTCCATTGCTCTGTAATATATAGTTTTCTAACAACTGGTATCAGAGCCGAAGGTCTATTTGGTTAATAAACTCACAGGAGAGAAGGGTTCCTGGTTTGAGTGGGAGCAATGGTGGAAGATGGTAGGTTTAGGGTCGAAAAATTCAATGGCCAAAACTACCAGCTGTGGAAGATGCAGATGGAAGATTATTGTATTAGAGAGATCTGTACCTACCATTGAGCAGAAAGACAAAGAAGCCGATGAGTATGACAGACACAAAATGGGATATTCTTGACAGAAAGGCACTTAGAACAATACCGCTATGCCTAGTGGCATCGGTAGCATTTAATATTTCAAAGGAAACGACAACACAAGGTTTAATGTTGGCATTGGCCAAACTATATGAAAAACCCTCGGCGTCAAATAAGGTATTTCTTATGAAGCGTTTATTTAATATGAAGATGTCAGAAGGTGGATCTGTTGCAGATCATTTAAATGATTTTAATACAGTTACAAGTCAGTTAATTTCTCTAGGGGTAAATTTTGATGATGAAGTTAGGGCTCTATTATTTCTATGCTCATTGCCAGAAGGTTGGAATGGTTTAGTTATGGCCATTAGTAACTCTGTCTCTAGATCTAGTACTTTAAAGTTTGATGATGTTGTCGGTGCAATCCTTAGCGAGGAAATGCAATGGAAAAGCTCTGGTGAGACATTAGGTAATGCTTTGACTGCAGAGACTAGGGGAAGAAAAATGGAAAGAGGAAAGAGCCCAGGATATCAGAGTAAGTCAAGAAAAGGCAGATCCATGTCCATATCAGGGATAGTGTGCTAGAAATGTGGGAAGAAAGGACACCTGAACAAAGACTGCAAGTCTCGGAAGGGAAAAGAAGGAGACGCGCAAGATGCTTTGATTCTTTCATTAGAAAATATTATTGATGCCTGGGTGGTAGATTCACGGGCCTCATTCCATGCCACACCTGATAGGAAACATTTTCATGATTATGTTCAAGGAGATTTTGGACAGGTTTGATTGGGTGATGATAAACCCTATAAAATCATTGAAATGGGTACAATTTTCATAAAACAACAGAATGGAAATCAATGGCTATTAAAGGAGGTAAGGCATGTTCCAAATCTGAAGAAAAATCTAATTTCAACAGGGCAGTTGGGAGGTGAAGGTTGCGTAATTACTTTCACAGATAAAACCTGGAAGGTCACTAAAGGATCCTTGGTAATAATGAAAGGAGGAAAGGTTGGTAAATTGTATTTATGCAATGGTATTTATAATTCTGTTAATGCTTTAACCTCTACAGGAGAAGATACGACATTTTCGAATCATAGACTAGGGCACATGAGTGAGAAGGTGATGCAGATTCTTCACTCAAGAAATTTGTTGCTAGGTTTGAAGCATGTCGATTTAAAATTCTGTGAGAATTGTGTTTATGGAAAACATAAGAGAGTCAGATTCCTTAGAGTTGGTAAAGAAAATAAGAGTGAAAAATTAGAGCTTGTGCATACTAATGTATGGGGACCTGCTCAGGTATCATCTCTTGGTGGCTCTTGTTATTATGTTACTTTTATTGATGACGCAACCAGAAAAACTTGGATTTATTGTATTCGAAATAAATCTGATGTATTTGATACTTTCAAGAAATGGAAAGCTTTGGTTGAAAATGAGACAAGGAAAAGGTTGAAGTGTCTCAGATCAGATAATGGAAGTGAATATTGCGGCAAAGAGTTTGATAGTTACTGTTCAGAGAATGGAATTCTTAGAGAGAAGACAGTTCCAGGAACACCACAAGAAAATGGTGTGTCAGAAAGGATGAACAGGACAATCATGAAGCGTGCAAGGTGCATGAGATTGCATGCAGGATTGCCTTTAGAATTTTGGGCAAATGCTATAGATACTGCTGTTTATCTAATAAACAGACGGCCTTCAAGTTCCGTGGATGGTGGTATTCCAGAGGAGGCATGGACAGGTAGAAAGGTAAACTACTCATTTTTAAAGAATTTTGGTTGTGAAGCCTTTGTCCACATTAATAAAGAAAATAGAACAAATATTGAGCGAAAATCAAAGAAATGTACCTTTATTGGATATGGTGTTAATGATTTTGGTTATCGCTTATATGATTATGAAAATCACAAAATCATTAGGAGTAGAGATGTAATATTCAATGAAAAATGTCTTGTATAAGAATCAGTTTTAGGAAAAGAAACAAGAAAAATAAAACAGAGAATACACAATGCTTGATGATATCACAGGAAAAGTAATGGTGCTTGCAAATCATAATGATGAACAGGTAGAACAACAACCACAACAGCAACAAGCACCTCAAACACCAGAAAGTGGTGTTAGAAGATCTACCAGGATAAGTAGACCACCTGAACAATACTCTCGTTCATTATATTATGTATTGTTGACTGATTCTGGTGAACTAGAATGTTATGAAGAAGCAGTGCAGGTAGAAACCAGGAAGAAGTGGGAGCAAGCCATGAAAGAAGAGATGGACTCCTTAGCACATAACCAGATTTTGGACTTAGTCAGGTTGCTTGCAGGTAAAACAACATTGCAGAATAAATGGGTTTACAGGCTGAAGGAAGAAGATGGAGGAAAACAGAGGTACAAAGCTAGACTTGTAGTGAAGGGGTTTGCACAGAAGAAAGGTATTGATTTTGATGAAATATTTTCTCCTGTTGTTAAAATGACTTCAATCAGAACTATTTTAAGTCTAGTAGCAGTTGAAGATTTTCATCTTGAGCAGTTAGATGTAAAGACAACCTTTCTCCATGGGGATTTGGAGGAAGAGATATATATGCAACAGCCACAAGGATATGAGGTAAAAGGGAAGGAGAAACTAGTGTGCAGGTTGAAGAAGAGCTTGTATGGCTTAAAACAGGCTCCAAGGCAGTGGTATCTAAAATTTGACAGGTTTATGTCTGAACAAGGTTATACTAGATGTCACTCTGATCATTGTGTTTATTTCAAAAGGCAAAATGATGGCAGCTATATTATATTGTTATTGTATGTAGATGACATGCTTGTTGCAGGTTCTAACATGCAGGAAATAAATGTGCTCAAAAGGAAATTGGCAAACACATTTGCAATGAAGGATTTGGGTGCTGCAAAACAAATCCTTGGTATGAGAATAACTACAGATAGGAAGAATCACAAATTAACACTGTCTCAAAGTGAGTACATAGAAAAGGTGTTGAAAAGGTTTAAAATGCAGAATGCAAAACCAGTTAGTATACCTTTGGTTAGTCATTTCAAATTAAGTAAGGAGGCGTGTCCCAAGACTCAGGAAGAAATGGCTCATCTGTCTAAAGTTCCATATGCATCAGCAGTTGTAAGCTTAATGTATGCAATGGTCTGCACAAGGCCTGATATTGCACATGCAGCGGGAGTTGTAAGCAGGTACATGAACAATCCAGGAAAAGAACATTGGATGGAAGTGAAGTGGATTCTTAGGTATTGGAGAGGTACCACAAATCAAGCATTATGCTTTTGTGGTTCAAACATTGCTCTATAGGGATATGATGATGCAAATATGGCAGGTGACAGAGATAACATGAGGAGCACTATAGGATATGTATTCACTGTAGGTGGAATAGCTGTCAGTTGGGTTTCAAAAATCCAAATGTTGCTGCACTTTCAACAACAGAAGCAGAGTATGTTGCTGCTACAGAGGCTAGTAAAGAAATGATTTGGTTACAAAGGTTTCCGGATGAATTGGGTAAGAAGCAGGAGTTGGGCAGGATATACAGTGACAGCTAGAGTGCCATACATCTTGCAATGAACTCTGCATTTCATTCCAAGACTAAACATATACAGCTCAAGTACCATTTCATACGGTCAGCATTGGAAGATGGACAATTGAAGCTGGAAAAGATACACACTAGCCAGAATCTTGCAGATATGCTAACAAAAGTTGTAACCAGGGAGAAATTGAGAATCTGCTCAGTTTCAATTGGTCTTTAAGTATGATGAAGAAGGTGAGAAACAACCAGGTCCAAAGTGGAGTCATTGTCTAGCAAATGAAGCAGCGGTGGAGTTGCTATAATCAGTCTCCAAGTGGGAGATTGTTGGGTGCAGAGCTTGATTATCTTCTGTATTCAAATGTCTTAGCCAAATGTATACCCCAGAAGACTGTACACGCCTCCACACAAGGGTGTGCAGAGGGGACTTGTCCCCCCTGTGGGGGTTCGGGGGCAGCGCCCCCAAAGCTAAAAATAGATGTAAAGTTGCCTTGTAAAAGTATAGTAATTTCTAGTCAATCTGGGCCGTTCATTAGGTGGATGATCTGACGGTAGAAGTTATGTTTAATTTAGGGTTTTTTGCCCTAGAAGGCAACCCCTCACTATATATGAGGGAATTGTATTGCGTCTATGCACATTTGTATTTTAAGTGAGGAAGAGAGAGGAGATTGAGAGTGAAGAGGGTGTTACAGCGGATCTGCTGTAGGTTGTATCTATTTAGTTTTCTGGATAATATAATAAAGAAGGACTAGCTATTTCTCCGTGGATGTAGCCCAAACTGGGTGAACCACGTATATCTGTGTCTCTCTTGTTTTATGTGATTTCTGTGCTTATATTTCTGCAATATTTTATGTGTTCCATTGCTCTGTAATATATAATTTTCTAACACTACTCCTGAGTGAATATTGTTGCTGCTGGGCTGTCAAAGCATTCATGTATCCTCTCTGGTATTTATCAGACTCTTCTTCAAGAATTGTTTCATTTGCCAAGATAAAATATTCATCCTTTTGCACAGCGAGGCTTTTTGAATAGTCTTCATCTTCGGTGATATAAATGGGTAGATCATCAGGTGTAAAGAAATGATTCTCCTCACCAATTATGTTCTCATCATCATCTGATTCCGGACCATGGACAAAATTCTGCTGTAGGGGTGTGTTTACTTCCTGTTGTGACACTTGGTCTTGGGCTCTTTGTTCTCGTTGCTTGATTCTGAATTGTGGTTGTTGCTGACCACATAAGTTTGGATTTCTGACTTGTGCTTCAGGCTTATCAGCAATTGTAAGCCTATCAAACATCTTCTCAATCTTGCGAAGCAAATGATCGGAGGAAGAAGCTTCCTCCTTTATAGTCACCTTCTTTTTGGCCTTTGCTCTAGCTCTCTTGGAAAGCAGATTTGCCTCAACGCTGACTGCAATTTTCTGCATGTCCTCCAATGTGGCCAGATCTCTTTCTCTCAATTGATATGCCATGTAAGGATCGAAGCGATCAAGAAATTTAATCAAAGCCAACCCCATAGGTGGCTTTATATCAGCAAGAATTGCATTGTAAACAGTATTGAATCTGACACAATAATCTTGGACACTCTCACCAACATTTCTCTTGATGTTTTCATATTCGGAAAGAATTTGAAGAGGGTTTTTCTTTACCTCCCAGCGATCCAAGAATTATCTCTGAAGATTAGTCAATGTAGTGATACTCGCAGCCGACAAATCTCTGAACCACTTCTGCACTTCACCTCCGAAAGTTTTCACAAATAATATCATGAAGGTCAAAGAAATCTGTCATCCTATCCACATGATGCTAAGCTGTGATACTTTGAGGAGTGCCATCAAACAATGGGACTTTTCTTTGGTAGTCAGCGAGCATGGCATCCAAATTTTGAGGCAACACAAGGGGTGCATATCGGGCAGCCATTGCTATAGGTGGATTTACAACTGGCCTTGGGGATGTAGGAGGAGTAGGAACAATGATAACAGCTGACGATGTAATTGGTGTATGAGGTGTTGAAGGAGGAGAGGAAATACGAGATGTTTGAGGTGTTGATGGGGTTGATGGAGGAGAAGGGACAGGAGGTCTCTGATCTGATATAGTGGGTTGCACAGGAATGGTGGGAATGAAAGGAGGTTCAGTAGGAATTCCTGAACCAGATGCAATTGCAGATGCAGCAAGAGTTGCAGATGCGGATTCTAAGAACTCGGGAATGTTTGAAGCCACAATGGAGGTTTGAAGATTCAAGATATAACTGTCAATTGATCTATTTTCCTTTTCAATTTCAAGATCTTTAACAAACTCCAGATTTAGGATAGTAGAACCAACAACACTTTCAGATTTAGTCTCAAACAATGATAGATCAAAACGTTCGTCAAACTCAAGATCTTCAAGATATTCAAAAACGACGGGACGTGAATGAGATTTGAACATAGGAATCAGAGAACTTTCTTGTCAGAGACTTCTTGGGATGAGATTTGGGTTTTCATATACAGGAGGAGGATTAGGATCAGGATTGGCCTTGGTGTATCGTCTGGAAGCTAGTGTGTTGAATTATTCCCAAAAAATCAAATGGACATTATCAACTCGTTCAGCCTATCAAATTCTAAAATCATCATCCAAAGTCTAGAATTGCTTTATGATACTGGGGTAATCGTTTAGATCAAATGTTCAGTTTATAAACTAGACCAGAGATTGACTGAAGCAACATTCATCTACTTTTGCTAATCCAAAGCAAGAGAATTTCGAAGGCTACTTGGCTAACTTCAGGCTCCGTCTATAGTCTACAAAGCAAAACAATGATAATAAACTTTCTTCCCCAGTACGGTTTCCAATATGTTAGGGCCTAAATCTACCTTAGGCTGAGAAAGGCAGGTCTAGGGTAACATCAAACCACGCTTAACCTGGTAGCTAGCCCTACCACGTTGGGAGATGGCTCTCTCTTTGTGTATCTAAGGAAAATATGACAAAAAAATCTTGAGATGAATGATACAAAGACTAATTTTAGGCTAGGTATATGCTCAGAGGATTTTGATTGAATTTAATTTTGGTTTGCTGGCTCAAATGTGAAAGGCATATTTGGGTCCGGGGAATGGACACATTCTTGTAGAGATCTCTATGGGGCGAGGTAGGCAAATGGTTTAGTAATTCAAATTGAGTGAGATGGAGAGCCTTTAGACTGGTGAGGAGTTGGAGAGGGCATGAAAGTCTCAGGGATCCTCTTCAAACAACTAAAAACATAAATAACTAAACAACCCCTAAGTAGAGCACTGCAACATCAATGAATTCTACCTTTATCCTTGTTTCATTTAGTTAAGATGAAGAGAAGGAGATGATGGCATACATAAACACATGTAAACTTGTATTACAGAAGGAAAAACAATACCAAATCAAGTTGCCACAAGAATCCCA
This sequence comes from Pinus tabuliformis, assembly GCA_031772625.1. NCBI lineage: Eukaryota > Viridiplantae > Streptophyta > Pinopsida > Pinales > Pinaceae > Pinus > Pinus tabuliformis. Next base: position 1,125,885,033 of record CM062811.1, on the reverse strand, counting down.
CAAAGTGCTGCAAACCCTGGTTTATTCCTTTGCCAAACTACAGAGATGAATGTACAATAATGCTCAAAGCATTCACAAGAGTCCAACATTTTCCAATGACTGAAAAACTACTAGATATAGGCAAAAAACAACTCATGCTAGGCTTTAGGGGTTGAATTCATGAGGTTAGGAGCTGTTTCAACAAACTCTACACTAAGAATTGAAAAGTAGGCAGTGGAACAACTTGCCTCTAAAACCTAGGAAACTGATTCATTCACTTGCAAACTACCTTTTCATGATGTATCTACCTCTATGAGTGAAGATTTAGCATATTTACATTATAATCCATCAAGTCACATCAAGTTACATCATTATTTTGACTATTAGAGAGAGAAAAGTCAAACTAAGAAAAAACTAGGCGAAAAACAAAGTTTTTTGGCCAAAATGACAAAATTTCATCCTGTGCGCCGCACTCCTATCCCTGTGCACCGTGCTACTTTGGAGCTGATTTTGGAGGCCTTCCTGTGCACCAAATTTTCTCCAAGTGGGCTTGTTGGAAAGGTTTGTCTATCTACTTTCAAAACAAGTAGAATTTCTAAATTTGGTCTCCATTTTACCCTCCAAAAATGAGTTCTCCCAACACTGCTTCCTGTGTTGCCAAAAAGGGGCAGAAAGGGTATTTTTGAGGTGTTTTTGACCCTTTTAGAAGCTCAAAACTTGTCAAAATTTATTGGCCATGTGAGGGCATTCATATTTTTGCCTGCGAAATCCAAAAATGTTGAGTTTTCCTCCAAAGGATGTCCCTAGAAAAAGCGCGCGCCAGGATGAAAAATATGTTTTTTGGTCCAAAAATTCAAAATTTGCAAAAATTTTCCCAAATTTCTTGAAATTTGGGCTGAGTGTCCTTCATCAAGTGCTATTTTGGGCTAAGGAAGCCTCAACCAAGAGTTGGAGTCTATCTTTCTCTTTTCTCTTCCTCAATGCTTTCTTCAACTTGGCCTTCAAAGTCCTAATTCTTGCTTTGCACACCTTGTTTCTCACCAAGTAGTGTTTGGCCATGTGCCTCAACATATTTTTCTCTCTATTGGCCTTCTCTAGCATCTTTTCTAAGTGTATTTTTGTCCTCTCAAGCCAAGATTCACGATCAACTTCAATTTCTTGTTCAAGTGGTGTCAACTTGACTTTCCTCCTCTTGGCAGCTTGCCGGTTTGCCCTTATGTTTTGGAGCTCCATAATGGTTTGCTGATCCTCTAACTATTTTTTTCTCTCCTCCAAATAGTTGATTATCCACTTGGGTCTTTCGAGGTTGAGAGACAAGTCATGAATGTCATCTTGCTGTTCTTGAATGATCTCTTTGAGATTTGAGCTCAAATCAGTGTCATCATCCTGAATAAGAATGAAATCTGCCTCTTGACCTTTTGAAGGTCCCTCATCATGCATTGGCTACTTACCCTTGTCCTATACCTGCTCTACTGTTGGAGGAAACGAGACCCCTTCCACCTCGAGTGGAGATAGTACTCGTTTTGCTATTGCAAACAATCTCCTAGTGCCCTTTTGGTATGTGACAAACACTGGCACACTGGTGGTTTGTGTTTCATGCACCTCTTACTGATGTGAAGGCTTTCCTGCCTCATGAAAAACTGATGGGGGCACTTGAGGACCTGCAAAGACCTCATGTGAAATGAAATCCTCCCATGAAACATTCAATGAATTGAGCTGATGCAAAACCACAATTTTGATCAAGGCAAAGTGATAAATGCTGTTATATTGTTGATTTTGAGGCTTCCTTTGAACCAATGTGGTCATCTTCTCAATATTTCGGAAAATAAAATAGGGGAGGTTCATCATCCTCACCCTAGTGAAGTGCATCAACAATTTGATATGATAGGTGTATAAGCGAGAAAATCTTCCCTCACAGCTGAAATATTTGATCATGAGTTTCATTAGGGGAGCATATGTGTCCTATAGGTACCTGAAGGGGAAGACCCTACTAACATGTCTCTGAAAACCATCCTTGATATAAGGCTCATAATGATCCCTGTCAACCAGCTGCCCCTTATTCCACTACTCACCTACATTTGGAATACTGGTTGCTTGAGCTATAGTCTCAGGTGTCAAGGTGAATGTCACACCTGCCAAATTGACTTGGCCATTGTGAAGATGGAGCACAAACAGTCTGGCAAGCTCATGGTGGTGTTTGACTCTTTTCACCATCTCACAAAATTGGTAACAAGATTGATGTTGGAAGCATGTCACAACAAGAGGACGAGCCAATAGCTCAGCAAGTGAAATAGGCTCCTCCCGGTTATGTTTTCCACTCTTGTGAGGTCTCTTTGGTGCATGGATTTCTTTGGAAGAGTCACTAACTGTTTCCTCATTTATATCATAAGAAGAATCTGACTCCATGTTTGCTAATGCTTGAGTTTTCTTAGATGAGTATGAAGAGATTTTAGAGTGACAATAGGTATTTGCTACTAAAAGATATGAATTAATGAGGGACTATGATGGGACTGTATATGAGGGGTTGGGGATGTTGCTGGTTAGGTTTTTGGGGAATAGAAGGGTTTTGGGAATAATATTTAGGGTTTAGGATTGTTGATTAGGGTTTGGGATAAGTGAAGGTAGGGATTAGGGTTAGTAGTTTTAGGGATATGGGGAATAGGGAATAGGTAAGTATGAATGAAAAGGGAGGGAGAAATAGGTGAATGAAATGTAGTGAGGGAGTGAAAATGGTAGGGGTGGGATTTAGCAGCAAAAAACAGTGATTTGTAAGCCCTAGGAAGTGTTTTTTTTTAACAAATAGTGCCAGTAGATAGGGTTTAAATTTTTCCCTTTTGGATCACCATAAATACTGAAGAAAACTCATGCATTGGCCATGTGGGAGTGTCAACTTACTTGTGCAATGAGGAATTTGCAATTTGGAAGTTTGGAGGAAGCGTTTGGATGGATTCCGAGTGTTCTAGACTGGTGCACTGCGCCACCTCACAGGTGCGCCTTGCCTGTTTGGTGCGTCGCGCCAGTTAAAAATTTCAATGTGGACTGCGCTCTGTGTGCGCCGCGCTGGCTCGGTGCGCCGCGCCTTGACCCAGGTGCGTCGCGCCTGCAAGTTTTCACCTTTTGACTGTAAAATCGCTCCCTTGGCTTTGAAAACGCAAATTACACTTGCTCTCTTCTCCTTTGGACACAAATGAGCCTCTTTGACATGAAAAACACTTTATATACCAATGGCTTTAATTTTTTTTTTATGAAAACCCACTTTGCTAATGTTTGCTTTTCACTTGCTTTTTTAAAACTCTGTTTTGGGCAGTTTGCCTTAACTTTTTTCCTTTGATGGACTAAATGCTCTGACATTTTGTTTCTTTTGTAGAAACTGGAGTGGTAGAGGTTTGGCAAGGTGACCGGGGCTGCCTATGAAATTATTACATATGGAAAAAATGAAATTACATAAAATTTGTACATAAAATATAAAAACTTTGTTTTTCCTCAAAACAGGGTTTTGAGGAAAAATTAATTATTGAGCATGTGATTATTGAAATTATTGTTGCTGAGACTTTATTTGACCTCCTCATGCACCTTCTGACCATTATTTAGCATTTTCAAGACCTGATTGACAAAACCCTAGACCTAATGAGGCCTAAAATCCTAAAAATGACTTTGGCAGATTTAAGGACAAAAAATGACTGCAAATGACCTAAATGTATGAAAATGGGTCAGCAAGTCAAGAACATGAGGGAAAATGTATAATATGCCACTACCATAAGATGATCCATGATCCTAATGGAATGCAGCTAATCGGATGAGACACCTAACATGCAATGCAACAAGAGAGATTGATCACTGATGGAGGGATGACGATACCGACACTAACAGACCCATCATTAGATCTTATCCTTCATCAAGTGCTAAGGTTCATCCTTGGTTCAGATCTAGCTATGCACCACAACCCAATAACCTGTATATTAGATCTTGCTCTTCATTAGATATTCAATTCATGAGTGCCTTTGCCTAATGATCTTCTCCTCCTTTTATAGTCTTAGGCCTTACTCAATACCATGGACCAAACCACTTAGAACCAATACCTTGGACCAAATACCTGGGGTCAAAACTTCAGACAAGATACCTTGGACCAATAACATGGATCAAAATACCATGGACCAAATACCACAAGCCAAAACTTAGTTTTCCAACATGTACACGCCTTTCCTTCCGTGAAAGTGCGTGTGTACTGCATACGTGCCTTTTGGTCCGTGAACCCGCATGTACACGTTGCTTGGTCAATAGGGAACCTGTGTATACCTTTATTTCTTCATTCTATGAGTCTAAACTGTGATCTGTCATCTGAGTGAGTTGTCATCAAGGACAACACCTGTGTCATAGTGCCAAATCTATGTCATAATGCCAACAATCTCCCCCTTTGGACTTGATGGCAACCCCAAGTCACTCTTCCCCTTTGTCATCAAGGGCAAAGGGTTATGGTCCCCCTGAGTACATGCTGAATTCTCTGATATGTTGAAGTGTGTTGATTGAGCTCCATGCTCCCCCTGAATATAAGCAAGGTTTGCAAAAAGATGTTCTAAAAAATAACATGACTCTATATATACATCATAAATGACCTTCCTATCACCAATGACTCATACATACATCCATCTCCCAACCAAGTGGGGATATACCAAGTGTTTATACATTTCAAAACAAGAACATTGCATCATCCATCCCATACATAGTGGGGAAACAAAATAGGTCATTTCATGTCCTAGAAATTAAAAGATATACATGACATAGAGATCAAATATGATAGTTATCAGAAACTATCATCAACAACATCTGTCAATCACCATCCAGACTAGCAACCATGATCTCCCCCTGAACATGTTCCACTTGAATAAAAAACAATTGTGAATTTGTACCAAGATCTTCTAAGATAATGCCAACAATGCATTAGAAGTATATGCTCCCCCTGTGCCAGATGATCACTGTCAGACCCATATCAGACTCCTTTCATCCAAAGTCTGGCCCACTGCTTTTTTTTTTCTTCAAACCAACATATATGCGACTGTATCCACATCAACTGGTGTATGTACGCGGATACACTTCCTGGAACTCACATATAACCACTTTTCTATGAAACAAATAAGTTTTAAGTGCAAGATGATGCATCAAGTACTCCCAGCTTCTGTTTGAGATATTCAAATGTCTCTCTGGGCAGCGGTTTGGTGAATATATTAGCAACCTGTTCTTTGGAGGGAACATACTCCAATTTGACCTTTTGTTCAAGCACTTGTTCACGTAGAAAATGATATTTGATGGGTATGTGCTTGGTCTTGGAATGCATGACTAGATTCTTTGAAATACTGATTGCACTTGTATTGTCACATAGAATGGAGATGGGTTGAGTACATGTGATCTGAATGTCTTGGAATATTTGCATCATCCAAAGGAGTTGTGTGCAACAAGATGCAACAGCCACATATTCTGCTTCAGCTGTAGAGAATGCAATTAAACTTTGTTTCTTGCTGAACCAAGACACTAATATGGAACCCATATAGAATGCACCACCACTGGTGCTTTTTATGTCATCAATGGTTCCTGCCCAATCTGCATCTGTATATGCATGAAGTGTAAGATCTGTATCTCTAGGGTACCATAAACCAAAATTCTGTGTACCTTGAAGATATTTGAAAATCCTTTTGATTGCCTAAAGGTGTGATTCCTTTGGGTTTGCTTGGAATCTTCCAACTATTCCTACTGCATGCATGATGTCTGGTCGGGTACCCGTTAGATAAAGCAGACTACCAATCATGGATCTGTAAGTTGGTTGATGTATTGTTGTTGATTCATCATTTGAGCTGAGACTGCATCCTATTACCATTGGGGTACACACTGGTTTAGAATCTTCCATGCCATACTTTTTCAAGATCTCTTTGAGATATTTGGTTTGTGACAAAAAAATACCATCTTTATGTTGTTGAACTTGTAGACCAAGAAAATATGTAAGCTCACCAAGCAGGGACATTTCAAATTCTTGCTGCATTACCGAAGCAAAATTCCGACTCATGGCTTCTTCATTGCTACCAAAAATGATATCATCAACATACACAACAAGTATTATCAATTTATTGTTGTCAATATTTGTATATAGATTTCTATCAGCTGACCCTTTTAAAAAACCTTGTTGATGGAGATATTTTTCAAGATGGTAATACCAGGCCCTTGGAGCTTGTTTTAGACCATAGAGATATTTTCTGAGTCTGCATACAAGTTTTGCATCATTTCCAAGAATGAACCCATCTGGTTGCTCAATATAGACTTCTTCTTCTAAGTATCCATTAAGAAAGGCAGATTTTACATCCATTTGGTATACTTTGAATTTATGAAAGCTAGAAAGAGCAAGGAACATTCTTATAGCTTCAAGTCTAGAAACAGGTGCAAAAGTTTCTTCAAAATCTATACCTTCTTGTTGAGCATATCCTTTACAAACAAGTCTGGCCTTGTTTCTAATAACTTCTCCATTTTCATTCAGCTTGTTTTTGAATATCCATTTAGCTCCTATAATATTCTTATCATGAGGTCTAGGAACTAATTCCTAAGTATTATTCTTTTCAATTTTCTCAAGTTCTTCATTCATGGCTTCGACCCAACATTCATCTTTACATGCTTCACTTACATTTTAAGGTTCGGTGGAGGATAGTAATGCTAGATAGCTTGAAGCTTATGAAATAATTCTTCTTGTCTGCACACCTGCCTCTTTTTGTCCCAAAATTTGAGTCTCTAGATGATTTTTTTAAACATACCTGGACGGAGTCTTTTCTTCTACCATTATCTCTTCTTTTGGTGCTTCATTGGTTTCTTCTTCAGAATTAGTATGATTTTATGTGGAAGGATAATCCTCATCTTGTTCATGCTCTTTGGTTTTTATTTGCCTTGGATTTTTGCATGTTTCATCAACCACAACATCAATACTTTCAATAATTTTCCCAAGTCTTTTATTATAAAATTTATATCCTTTACTTCGGGAAGAGTAACCAAGGGGAATACCTTCATCTGCTCTGGGCTCAAACTTACCAAGTTTTTCATTAGTCCTTTTGATGTAACATTTGCTTCCAAAAACTTTGAAGTATTTTACAGTAGGAGTCTTACCATACAGAAGTTCATGTGGAGTTTGAGTGCTGTTTTCCCGAACATTTGCTTTGTTGAGAACAGTGACGGCAGTGAATGCAGCTTCACCCCAGAAGGTTGCAGGAGTTCCAGACTCATCTAGCATAGCACAAGCCATTTGTTGAATAGTTCTATTCATCCTTTCTACCACTCCATTTTGCTGAGGAGTCCTTGCGGTGGAGAATTCCCTTTTTATTCCATGTTCTTCACAAAAGTCGAAGAATTCATCTGAGGTAAATTCCCCTCCTTGATCAGATCTGAGGAATTTGATTTTGTGATCTGATTCATTTTCAACCAAAGCTTTGAAGGCTTTTAACTTTTAAAATGCTTCATCTTTATGCTTTAGAAGTCCTATCCAACACATTCTAGAAAAATCGTCAATGAACAATATAAAGTATTCTTCTCCACGAGGTGACTTTTTCCTTGATGGTCCACATAAATCAGAATGAACAAGTTCAAGAGGCTTACTAGTTGATCCTTCCTTTTCAGGGAAATGTGCTCTCGTTTGCTTACCAAATTGACATGATTTGCGTATTGTATTTTCTGGAATGATGATATCAGGAAGATCATGAATAGCCTGGAATCTGCATGCTTTTCTTATTTGAGGGAAGCTTAGATGCCCAATCTTCTGTGCCATAGCCAGTGTTCATCATTTTTGCTTAGATAGCACTGTTTTTGGAGTTCTTATACATTTGATCACTGTTTCTCCTGTATCAAGCTCACGAACAACACATCCATTTGATTGAAATACTACTTCATTTCCTTGATCACACATTTGACTGACACTCAACAGGTTATGCTTTAGACCATCAACATACATAACATTCCCAGCTTTAACTTTTTCTTTTAAGAGAACAAAGCCTTTACCTTTTATGACAGCAGGAGTGTCATTTCCAAATGAGACCTTCTTTTCCTTTTCTAAGGCATTATATGAATGAAGTTTTTCTTTGTCACCTGTCATGTGTTTTGAGCATCCATTGTCGATGTACCACTGATTTTCTTGTCCTTCTGCATATAATGCTATACCACATCTTTCTGTTTGCGGTTCTTTCTTTCTCCATATTTTGGGACTTAATGAAGTTTTCTCCTTCTGAGATGTTTGCCGAAATTTACTCCTGCATTCAGATTCTTCATGACCGAAGTTGTTACAGATAGAGCATTCTATTTCATTTTCAAGAAGAGAAAAGTTATTGTAGGTCCTTTTCATGATCCCTGTCACATTCCTTTGATTTTGTGCTTCTCTAGTCATGATGGTTTTGTAAGCAACACATTGAGCAGCTTTGTGTCCAAAGTTATGACATGAAAAACATTAGTGGTTCCTGCGATTATCGAATCTACTGACCTGGTGATTGTAGTTTCTATTGATATTCATTCTTGAAGCAGATTAAGTATGATTTACCTGAGGTTGGTTGTAGCTTCTGTTCATCCTTGAAGTAGAATGAACCCGATTTATAGGGTGATCTGCTTTATTCCTTTGCTTGTCAAACTGTTCACTGCTCTTTGCTGCATCAAGATAGCTTTTGGTGGAGGTTTATGGTTTCTGTGCTTGAGATGCTTCTTCAATATATCCAAGACCTGTCTTTATCATAGGAGAACGATGCACTTTGTTAATTTAATTTAATGTTTCTGATGCCTTAGCAAATCTAAGATTGAGAGCTTTTGTTTTCTCAATATCCTTTCTTAGAACCACAATTTCACATTCTAGTTTTTCATTGTGTTTTTCTCTTTCAGCAAGTTGGAATGTCAAAGTATCTATAATCATATTCTTTTCTTCTAAAAAAATTTTTAGTTTAGAGATTTCTTCATAAAGATCATCTTCATCTAAAGCATCCAAGAAATTATCATCTTCAAAAGCCATCAAAAGTCTATAGTCATTATTATTTTCATCTTCATCACTATTAGATAGACCATCACTATCTTCATGCATATAGTAGCTTTTCTTACTTACACTTTGTTTTCTATTCCATTTTGCTGATTCTTTACCTTTATCAAGCTTATCTTTATGAGGACATTTGGAAACATAATGACCAACTCTTCCATAAGCAAAACATTTGAAAGGTAGTTTACCTCTGAATCTTCCGGAACCCCGTTGAAGGTTTTTGACAAAGTTTGCTTCTTCCTTTCCCTCTGAAATATGTCCTGATTCATTGATTTCTTCACTTCCTGAAGCTTTAAATGCAGATTCTCTCATATCTAATTGACCTCCTTTTCTCATTTCGAAAGCAGTTAATATTCTATGCAGCTGTGTCATAGTAATAGTTTGAAGATCCTGCTTTTCTTCTATGGCAGATACTTTTAATTCAAACTTAGCAAACAAGCATCTTAAAACCTTTTCAACTAAAGTGAATTCTTTTATCTCTTCACCCAAATTCTTCATGCAAATAACAATCTCATCTATACGTAAGAAGTAACTAGCTATACTTTCATCATTGTGCATTTTGAGAGTTTCATATTGAATTCTGAGAGTTTGCAGTTTTGCACATTTTACCTGAGTGTCTCCTTCATAGCTTAGAACGATCTTGTCCCATATTTCTTTGGCGGATTTGAGCTGCATAACTTTGACAAATTCTGATTGTGACAGACTTGCCAATAATGTATTGACAACCTTGGCATTGGTTTCATATTGCTTTTTACCCGCCGCATCTATAGGAATTGCTGATGGAAATGTATATCCTCCTTCCATGATCTCCCAGACATCTGTTCCAAGAGATTGAAGAAAGGTTGTGGTTCTTACCTTCTAATAAACGAAGTTTCTCCCATCAAAGATTGGTGGTCTGATGGATCCCTCTTTTTCGTGGTTACTCATGATGATGGATCTTCCTTCAAGCGATCACGATTCTTCTGAGGGACCTGCTCTGATACCAATTGTTGGAAATAATACTGAGAGGGGGGGGGGGGTGAATCAATATTAGTAAGTCAATAATTTTTCATTTCCATAATCAGATTCATATACACTACTTTAGTTAATGAAACTTGCATGTATACACAAATGTGTTTAAGGCAACTAGCGTATATCCTACAGACTTAAGATTCAGTTAATTCTTCATATGTTGATCTTTAATTAGTGCATAAGAACCATATAAACAGTAACCAGGTGCAGTAAAAACAGAACATACAATCACACACAAGAACACAAGATATAAGGTGGAAACCCAATGTGGGTGAAAACCACTTGCTGCAATCGTCTCTATCTTCTTTTAAATTAGAAACTTCTTTTTACAATTTTTGTACTGGTGTAGACTTATACCATTGTGCAGACTTCTACCTATAGAAGGCTATAGACTTCTCTCGTTCTCTAGCTTCTCCTGGAAGGGAGCTACAACCCCCTAGCTCTTGTACTAGCTGATATGTTTACTAGTACGTAGGTGCTGGCCTAGAGAAGGCTACAACCTTCTCTTTTCTTCCAGGGACCACATTTCATAAATTTTCAGACTGGATCCATCAATAGCATCATTCAATCATCTGCATCAACCAATCTCCTTTTGCACCAACCAAAACTGAATCAACCAATCACTTTGACAAATCTTTAGAATGTTGTAACCAGAACCCAAACCAGAACCTAGAACATTGCAACAACAAACAGAAGTAGCTAAAATATATTTTGTGAGATATATGCTACTTCCTTTTGTCAAACCTATGGGTATACACACTTTTCTCAAGGCGAACCTGTGTACAGATCTGCAAATCAAATTTAAGATGTATACGCTGTTTTGACATGCCGAACCAGCGTGTATACACGTCTTTTCTAAAGTGAACCTGCGTACAGATCTGTGAATGATGATTTAAATTATACAACAATTTTAGACTTCAGTTATACCCAGATCATCATATTTACAGACTACAATATGTGCCAGTTATACAGATAAATGATCAAAACCACATAAAGATACTTCACTTCAAGCCTTAAGATCTTGACCTATCATTAGATCTTATCCTTCATCAAGCGCTAAGGTTCATCCTTGGTTCAGATCCAGCTATGCACCACAACCCAATAGTCTATATATTAGATCTTGCTCTTTATCAGATATTCAATTCATGAGTGCCTTTGCCTAATGATCTTCTCCTCCTTTTATAGTCTTAGGCCTTACTCAATACCATGGACCAAAACCACTTAGAATCAATACCTTGGACCAAATACCCGGGGTCAACACTTCGGACAAGACACCTTGGACCAACACCATGGATAAAAATACCATGGACCAAATGCCATGGACCAAAACTTAGTTTTCCAACATGTACGTGCCTTTCCTTCCGTGAAAGTGTGTGTGTACTCCATATGCGCCTTTTGGTCTGCGAACCTGCATGTACACACGGCTTGGTCAATGGGGAACCTGTGTATACCTCTATTTCTTCATTCTGTGAGTCTGAACTGTGATCTGTCATCTGAGTGAGTTGCCATCAAGGAAAACACCTGTTTCATAGTGCCAAATCTGTGTCATAATGCCAACAAACCTCACTCCGACATAGAATTGAAAAAAACAACATGCAAATCATCGTTGCAATGAAATAAGTTTTGATGTAGGTGATTGTGTATTTTTACGGCTACAACCATACAAACAAATGTCCCTCAAGCAAGGTAAAAGGATAATAAATGATCACCCAAATACTAAGGTCCTTATAAGGTGTTGCAAAAGGTTGGTATTACTGCATACAAATTGGAGTTGCATGCATCTTCTTGAGTACACCCAGTTTTCTATGTTTCATGCTTAAAAAAGGTTACAGTCACAAGCTCTTGGTTCAAACAATGTTGCTAGAACTTGATGAAGAAGGAAAAATCATATTTGAGCTCAAAGTTGTCATAGAAACAAGAACTCAACAACTACGAAATTGATTAATTTCAGAATATCTCATTAAGTGGAAGAACTTACTCGCTAAAGATTCCACATGGGAGGATGAGAATTTTATATAGAAGCATCCAAAACTACTCAAGACTTGAGAACAACACTTTTTTGAAGGAGAGGGGCATGTTAGGTCCCTATAATACTAGTGTATCCCCCTTATTGTTATTGTTAGTGTAGCCCCCTATTATTATTGTTGTGTCCAAGTATCCCCCATATTGTTATTTTTGTGCCCCATAGAAGCCCACTATTATTATTGTTGTGCCCTTACATTATTATTGTTATGAAGTATCTGATTATATTGTGACCCCTTAGACTCCTATATATACCAAGGAGGTCTTAACATTTGTATCATCCAATAATTGTTTATTTATGTAATGAAAAGGAGGTTTCCCGCTCGAATATGATAATTTTTAAGTCGTTGATCTATATTTTCTTCTATTTTGTGAGCCAATTCAATAACAATTTTTTATGATTACAATTGTAACTAATTCTCCTTTGTGGCGGTACAACTTAATGAAAATAGCACAAGAAAACATTTTTCTTTTATTTCTCATTTAAATTGATAAAAAATGAATCCATTTCATATTTTATGGGCTAGCGCCTCCAACGAGATCCACAAAGAAATGGAGACATGGTGGTATGGAGATAACGTAAATGCATCGCGGTGAGATGTAGACCATGGAAATAAAAATACACAGTGCCTTGCATGTACTCAAAGGTATCTATGGAAATGAATGGAAAAATGGGCTTTCGAAAATACTCGACCAATATGTTGCATGGAATCGAATGACCACGAGTGATGGCAATGAAAAACAAAGTTGTGGAAATTAGTCAATAAATTAATCCGTCGATAACATAAGCACACACAAGCACAGAAGGAATGCGCAAAAGGGAGGAGAAGCTGGTCCTAATGTAGAATCACGCAGATTATAACTTATGGATCACTTCTCTTGCTTGCTAGAGTTAAGTGTTTGTCTGCATAATGTAAAGATTGTTTTCCAGAATTAATTGAAGCAATTTTCAGCCATGCTCTGTCTATCTATTTGTTGCATCTAATGATTTTAATTCTTGTGTGAACCAGGTTACGAATAGAGGGTGTGAGTTGGCTGGGTTGGCCGCCAGACCAGCTTGACACTGCTCTGCATCTCTTAAATTAAACAACATTTAAATTATTATTTACTGTGTGAAGTTTATTTAATTATTTACAGTCTCTTTCCTTCTTCAAATTGGTGTTATTTGATTTGCTGCAATGTTTTCCTTTCAACTGCAAAATTAATTTGATTTGCTGCATTAAGAATTGTGCTTGCACTCAAAATATTTCTTCATATCGAATGAGGCGAGAGATTCATATTAAATCAATTTCTTTCATAAGTTTATTTACACAGTAAATTTACTTGTTATGTTGCCGATGCTTTCAGGTTAATTTTACATAGAGGTAGATGCAGTAGAATTAGTGCAGGCAGAATGGTTTTGAATTTCTCTTGAATTTATTCCAGCATTTATAGTCTTTTTGATATTGTGTTGGCACTGCTTGGTTTCCAATTTTGATTTCCCTTCTGTTTGCTCGTACTTAGAATTTCCTTTCGCATTTTTAAATAGTACAATATTTCCTTTTATTTCCAACATGATTTTAGTTGTTTGGATCGGTGTTTTCTCAAGTTCCCTTTTAAGTGCATGATTTCATTTATTGTCGAGATTAATGCATAAGATAAACTAGAATTTGTTTTGCAGGTTTCCAGGGACCGTCTCTCGCATTTCTAGTGCTACGCCTTGAAGTTCATGAACTATCCGGATTGACAATAAAATGTTGGTACATTTATAGACCCTATACTGCACCTAAAATTTTTGTGCTGTTGCCGGGGAGGTGCTCAGGGATTGACCTTGGTGACTTGTTGCATTTGATTTTTTTCACCTATTTTCTCTTGCAATTTTATGTTCTTTGAATTTATTTCTTTCTTGCATATCTTCATTGCTTTAATGTTTCTCATTTTCTCTGATGTTGTAAGAACCCCCCTATATCTATATCTATATCTATATCTATATCTATATCTATATATATATATATATATATATATATATATATATATATATATATATATATATATATATATATATATATATATATATATATATATATATATATATATATACATTTTGCATGTGCTAACAAATGTACCAGTTGGCTTGTTAAAAACATGAAAATGGTATTTTGAGGAATCATTCAAATGAGGAGTTTTTATGCTGCTACAGAGACATACAACTCATCCAATGAATAATTAACAAGTGCAAAATTTAATATTTTGCTTGAACATGAAAATGATATTATTAAATATTTTATTTCAAAATTGGTTGATTTGCATGAAGATCGGAGTAAGGATGAAAAACCACTGCTTATCTTTTGCGCGAACTGCAGAAAGAAACACTTCCTTGGAAAGTGTCCACTTAGTAGCCTAAAAGTTTGCAAAATTTGTGAAGAGGATCATCTAACAAAACATTGCCGAGCTCCAGTAGGATTACTAAAGGCACTCATGAGATCAAGTAAGGAATCAAATCAAATACCAGGTATAACTCAAGACCCATTACCATTTTACACTTGGAAAAATGCTTATTTTCCTAAGCACATTCCTCAATATGTTTATAATCCTGCAGTTTCATGGAAAACTTTTAATCCTCCTCCAATTGAACACACTGCTTCATGGCCGCAGTGGCCGTCTTCTTGGCCCTCATCCTCGAGCCAGATATCTCCATGGCCTCAAGAATCATTTGGACCCTTCTCGCTAGGGAAATATCCCATGCAAATTCAATTACAACAATAACCACAATTTCTTTCCAATGCACCATCAAGTAATCCTCCTCCATGGTCCCAGCTGCATGTGGAACCTTACCCTAACCCTAATCCATACCATAGCCCTAATCCATACCCTAATCCTTGCCCTAACCCTATTCCATACCCTCATCCATACCCTAACCCTAGTCCATACCCTAGACCTAACCCTAATCCATACCATAACACTAACCCATACTCGAGTCCTAACCCAAATCCTAATCCATACCCTAGACCTAGCCCTAGTCCTCATCCAAAACCTAGACCTAACCCGAGTCCAAAGCCTAATCCCAATCCAAATCCAAATATTAATCCAAACCTTAACCAAAACCTTAGCCCAAACCATATCATAAACCCCAATCCAAACCATCAGGTTGCAAAACAGTTTGAAACACCTATTCTTCCCACTATTGAACAAAATGTCACATCTTCCATGTTGGGAAAGGGAATGAATTTGGAAACCTCCCCCATTACCACAGAACATTTACCCAAGGAAGATATAATTCAAATACCACAAGAGGAGCAATATTTCATTGGAACTTGTTCTCAAAATGTTATTGAAGCTCAAAACCCTAGAATCTCTCTCAACCATTCTTGTCAATTTGAAAATCAAATATTTGAGCCTGAACTTGAGGGATTTATCTTTTGTCTTTCACTAGATTCTTTGTGCCTCTAGGAGAGTGACTATCAAACCGTGGAAGACTTGCATCAATTGGAGAATCATAAATATGTGGATTCCATTGAATCCTGGTTTCGAGCAGTCATCAGCCCACCTTATTTCCTCATCATTCAGAAATTTTTGTTACCATGTCAATTGAAGAAATTAGTTTCTCACGCTTTGGTATGTCTTGAAGTTTATTATTTAAAACTAAGTGTGAGTATAATCAACATTTTGTTATGCACATGGCTTCATTGGAAGTACACCTACACTTAAAGGTGATATTTCTCTCTTTAAAAATAGGGTAGGGTAACATGAGAATAATGAATAAAGATGTATAACAATACTCTTGAACTTGTGATTTCGAAAAAGCACAACTTTTGAAATTTCTATTGTTATGCACTCCCATGGTAAGACCTTTCAGAAGGAATTCACATTTAATGCCTCATATTTTAAAAGTGACTTTGATTATGTCGGTGGAGGGTATTGTTATAAGTTACATACAATACTTCTCTCTTATTCTAACAAACTATCATCCATAAAATATTTTCAAGTCCCTCTTTGAAGGGACTAATGAAAAACATCCTATGGTGAACCACACCTGCACAACTATAATAAGCTTTCATAAAGAACCCTGGCATGACCAACTCAAGGAATCTTTTTAGTCATTATCTCAGATGTTTTAAAAAAAAGTCTTTAGGGTAGCACGAACAACCTGTAAAGAGTAGTAATTAAAAAAATTTCACGCCATCTTGCACTCTTAAGGAGTAGATTTTCTTCCCCACCTATTAAGTAACCTATATGAGGATAATCATAATCACAGTTTTGTTTTAAACATAAATGAATTAATTGAAGGATAGGAGGTCTCATTGCGAGATGACCTACTATGATCATGGGTCCTAAGGAGAATTACATTACCGCACTAGTCACCAAGCCAGGGTAAGGTCTCATCACGAGCCAGCGTGTTCATTCTTGATAGTTCTTGTGAATGGCACTATCATTAGCTGGTTACCAAGCCAGGACAATGACCTTCAATTAACTTTTAAAAAGTGAAAAAAGTAAATTCTCTTAAACAAATTTGAATCTATATCTAATAGATGGGATACAAGCATTTCATGAGGTTAAAAGGTATCCCTGTCGAGGCTATAGATGCCTACTGGCAGTAGGGCCATGCATGTGGTATTAAAGTTCATTCTACACTATAATTTACTTGGTTTTTTTTTCTTTCCCTGAACTCATTATCAATATATTTGAGGATGGCTTTAAAATCCTTCTGTTGTTATACCTAGGGGTTCTATCTTTTTGGAATGATTTTTATAAACGTGGAACCCTTAGTGCAGGTAATTCACTGTGCCTAGACAAGAGGAGCTTTAACTATACATGGATAATGGTAAAATGGTCACTGTGGGAAGGTATTACTATGTTTACTTTTAACACCATGGCTTTTAAATCATATCACTCATATTTATAATGAGGATATTAAAGTGTGACTTCTGATGAGAGATGCTTATGAGATATTCTTTTTTTGGAAATTTTAAAAGCTGTCTATTTTATTCAAGTAATAACACCATCCTTGCAATTTAGTTTTTCCATGGCAGCTTTTGTTTTAGATTTTCTTGAAATCAGTCTAAGCAAATAAAGAGTCCAATAGACACTTTGTTTTTAGAACAAGTCTTATTCAGTGTAGGAAGTGTGATCACACAAAATTGCAGGAACATCATTATGAATGCCTATAAATGTTTTTAATTTTGTTTTCTACAAGGGAGTGACAATACTAGATTTCCTTGCATGAGGACATGCAATATGGTCAGCATGGGGGGCTGTTGGGCCTCCATTTTGTCTTATTTTTACTCGAAATCTCTCATGCTGTTGTTTGGCTAAATGATTATTTTCGAGAGTATTCATTACTTCCCTTATTTTATCAGGATTAAAACATTATTAATAAAGGTTTGTTTGTTGTAGGTTTAAAATTGATTTGATCATGATTTTATATAGGCTATGGACCTGCATTTACCTGCCTGTATCATGCAATAGATTCCTGCGCCATTTTATGGCTTCCTGCACTCTGAACGATTCTTGGACTACACTCACATTCCTGCTGTTGGGATGGGGTCCCCTAGGGTCAATTTTGCAGCAAAAGCCCAAGTTTTGTTGTAAAAATTTAAAGTCTCCGCAAGTTGTGGTTGCGAAGCGTGTAGATAGTTAAAGTGTCATAAAGGGTTTTACCCTTCTTTTATGTAAGTTGAGTCGGCTTTTGAAGATCTACCCATGGTCTACGGACCATGGGATTGTATAAATAGGTGTGTCTTAGGATGTCTAAGGCAAGCAATAGAGAGGAAGGCGAATGTAATGGGTCAATAGAAGGAAGATCGTAGAGTCTTAGAGTAGAAGAAAGGCTCTGCAGCTGTGTGCGCAGAAGCCTAGAGTAGAGTTCGCAATTGAGTGCGCGGACCCCTGTGATTGAGTGCGCAAGAACGTCTTGAGTCTATAAGTAGAATTGAAGTATTAATAAAGAAATTATTCCAGAAATTCCTGTGTTTTGTCCGCTTACTCTTTTATACATGAATGCATTTATATTTTGATAAATTATGGGTTTATGAAATAATACTATATTGCTGCGTGATTTTACATGATTTGTATTGTTATATGAATGCAATTTATGCTAATTGTTTATGCGAAGATTATCTTATTGTATGTTGAAGTTATTGAACACTTAAGTTGATCTGAGTAATTATTGGGGTATAATTCATCTTTGATACGCGTAAGTAGTTGATCCACCTATTCAGGGTCTGTGAAAGATAGTTTTATATCATCGCGGAGGTCTAGAGGCCAATTAAAGGGAGTTATATCGATAAGCCTTAGAGGCTTATCGATCTGAGTGAAGGAAAATTTAGGACATAAAACGACATTACATTGATCTTTGGGTGCAGAAACTTGGTTCCAACATCCCCCCATACTGCTTCAGGTGAGACTTCAGTATGCGCTCTGTGGATTGATGCTGAAAGGGCCAGTAGTGTAGGGATTTGTTTGGAAAAACTAACTTTGAGCCCGGGTCAGGACCCACTAAGTCAAAAAATGGTTCCGTTGCTGGGACCGGGATCTGCATAAGGAGATGTGTGATGTCTCATCATTGGAACCCGACCAAGAAATAAATTGAGGAGTGGTTGGATAGAAAGATCCACGAATTCACGGCACAAGAAAGCAGAAACTTGCGCCTGACGAAAGAACAATGGTTGGACAGATACCTATACACATAGATACACGAGATCTTCTTCTGCACCTTCCTGATTGAATTATACGATTGGATCGCTAAATTGGCAAACAACCAAGGAAGGTGGAGGCTTGACAATCCAATAGTGTGGACCGTGGAGATAGTACGAAGATTGGAATCTTATGAAGATAATCTCATGCGTGCTGTTAATCACTAGCTTGATCGAGTCATAGGAGGATTCGTGATAGAATTCGCAGTTGATAACTCAATCAGCTACAATGAAGTAGAGCAACGCTTTTTCAAGGGACCGCGAGGTAAGTATTTCAAATCTTTGAATAGTTGGATTAAGATGCTCTTGTGTGAAAAGTGGGTTATTCCATTACCTTGATGTTTGGAGCTACTCAAAGTGGAAATTTCTTCAGGGATAGAGGGAGAACATGTCCTGAATATAGCCTGTTGATTGAGCCTTCTCTTTGGGACGACGAGGGAGCAACACAAGCTTCACCGCAGAGCGCTGTCTAGTTAATAAGGCAAGTGTTTCCGTGGATACCTCTTCTAGCCATGCCACCTCCACCTTCACCTCCATAGCATGAACCTTTGCTCACTCCACCACCACCTCTGCCATTGATACGATGAAATTGCCCATTTTCAAGGGCTTGGGAAATGAGGACTCATACCAGTTTTGGTTCATTGCGAAGTCCGTGTGGACAACACAAAATATTACAGATGATCATATAAAGAAAGCACAATTGGTTACTACTCTACAAGATCGCGCGTTGACATGGTACATTAAGTACTACACTGACAACCCAGTGGCGTCATTAGCCGACACTCAGACTGCTTTGAACAAGGAATTCCGTAGGCCTAAGTCTGAAACATGGTAGTGGGGTTCAAGGAAATTGCGATAAGGATCGGTGAAACACCTTGGGAGCTAGATCAGAGACTGAAGTACGGAATCCGTGAAGCTAATATGATTCTCACAGATAGTCAACACCATGAGTGGTTTATAGCTGTGCTCCTACCTCACTTAAGGATTTCTTTGTTACAACAAAAGATAGGAACATAGGCAAAAGCACAGGAGATCGCAATGATATTACATGAGATGCCTATCTAGGACGCGATGTTAGGAGTTCAACAAGTTCATGCGGAGTTGCAGAACCTCTGCTTGGAGTTTCAGAGCTTGAAGAAGGAGAAATCGGCTAGGCCAGAAGTGCGTGAATAAGTTTGGTGCCTCAAGTGCAAGAACCAGTGGCATGATAAGGATCATTGCCCTATTTTTGCGAATTATATGGTAGGAGGAAGGCCGATGTCTCTGAGGCCGGAAGCCCCAACATGACAAAGTATAGGGCTCGTGCTATGGTGTGCTATTTCTCAAGTAGCAGGAAAACATGTAACAGATAATTTCCACTTACTGCGAAAATTCGTATAGACGCCGCAACAATTATTTTACAACTTCTGTAAATCGGTAGGCCATGATGAGTGTAATTGTCATAGTTATGAATTAATGATGGAAATAACATCTGTGTATTAGATGCAATCAAAAACTTGGCCCCTGGATCAAGGTGCCAGGGGAGCACATGGAGGATATCAGGGACGTAGATGAGGCCAAGGAGGTGGAGGACCTGGTAGAGGTCAAGGGTGAGTTATTTGCTATAATTATGAAGTGCTAGGACACTACGCGTGGGAGTGTACGAGCCAAACATACCCATCATGCCGGAATTGTACTCAGTTTGATCACGCGATAGAAGAATTCCCTATATTGATAGCTAAAAGGCCAGAGAAGAAGGCACAACCTCAACAGCCTACCCAGAACCTGCAGATAATGAGGGAATAACCTCACGAAGAGGATCCAAATGTCAATATTGTGCTGTGAAGTGGTGTGACGACTGGTGACGATAAGGGAAAACAACCTAAAGAATATGGATGGGTCTGCAAGGCTACAGAAAAAGAAGTTGGGTTTGATCTGGAGCATGCAAAGGAGACGTTCATGGAAGCAAAGAAAAGCTTTGCTAAAGCCTCTACCTCAGGAAGTCAGGATAGGCTATTGGAAGAAGTTGACCCCTCCATGCTTACTGCTTTCTTGGGGACCTGCATGAAACTGTTGCATGACAACGGAGCTGTGAAAGGATTATAGGAGTTGATAAATAAATGTGCTGGCAGGGATAAAGTGTCTGATGGGCACCGTGCGGTCAGAAATATTGGTAGACATAAGATGAGAACAGGATGCAAGATGAGTCTCACTGCGCAAATAGGAGAATACGAGATGGATCAAGTTATTTTGGATTTAGAGTCTGATATGAATGTTTTGTCTAAACAGACTCGGGAAAAGATGGGGAGGACTGCACTGCATTGGTCTCCAATTTAATTAAGAATGGAAAATCAACAGAAGATTATCCCTATGAGGAGATTTCATGGAATAACTATAAATATAAAGGGTGTAAGCGCGTTGCTTGACTTTGAAGTAATAGAGATTGTTGATGAAAACGATCCATATCCCGCGCTCCTTGGAATTGATTGGGCTATCAACATGAATGGGGTCATCAATTTGAAGAAGAAGACAATGTCGTTCGAAAGGAAAATGCTTTGTATAGTAGTACCATTGGACCCTGCGAAAGGACTACGCTATACTGAATCGGTCCACAACTATGAGGAAAGCGAGGTTTTTTGGACCAGATCTATACGATAAAAATGCGAGACCAAGGTTGGGTTAATCCAACTGCCGATGGACAAATTGCATGGGACCATGAAAGTTCCTATACATCATATTCAGACGAAGAATTGGAGCACTGGCAGAATAGGTTATATGAAGTATGTACGTTGTGATGTAATATGATGACTAAATCACTACATTGTGTATCATCTGAGGTAAGAAGTTTTCCTTATTATGATGGTCTAATTGATGTGGATAAATTTCTGGATGAATTTGAAAGGGAAGTGCCTCAGAAGAATCACTTCCAAGCACTAGATTTGGCGTTGTGCGCTACATCCGCATGGTGGCGGGGTACGCATAAAGATAGTTTTGAAGAATGGCACGACAATAGGAGGATGATGAGGACACGATTTAGTCACCCCAAGGTAAGGTTGACTAAGAAGTATTATGGGAGAAATAATCCGCGTGATCATTTGGCAAAGTGGACTAAGGCTTATGGAACGAAGTCGTAGCCAGAGTGGGCGCATATTTTCTGTCACACTTTGGAAATTATTCCTATGAACTGGTATTTGGAAATAGAGCTCCGCCACGGCACCACAGAATGAGATATTTTAAGGGAAGGGTTTGTGAGGACATATAGCTCTGAAAATGGATTCAAAAGTATTGATGAAGTGCTGCAAGAAGTTAAGGCATCAATCTTCAGAATTCTGCAGGATCCCTTAGAATTGATTCAACTGGATTGGAGCACCCAGCTGCACCATGCACCGAAATGATATAATATGACTACTGAAGGAGAGGATGGGGATCCATGGAATATTAAAATCCCTGAAGCAGAAGGCCATTGCGAAGTAGAGGGACAGCATATAGATAATGCCGACATCACCGCCCCACTAAAAACTAAGCAAGTAAACATTGGTACAGAAGCAAACCGAAGTATGTGAAGATAGGGGACTACTGAGATGATGCTATGGTGTATAAATTCATTGAGTTGTAGATCTAGGAAAATAGGATTTAGGTCGGCATAGGGCAGAGCAGCGCTGCATCAACAAGTTTGGCATCAGGGACCACTTAAACAGCTGAGATGGTCGGTCACTGGATCTCCAGACTATCATGTTGCCAGATGGATCTTTGAGCATGGAGGCAAATGCTGACAAGGCTATTGTCATCTCTTTGAAGAACATCGGCCTCAACATCACTGCGGTCCCGAGCAAGTTTCTTCACATGCTACAAGTAGGTGTGATAACAAGGTTAAAGCTTGGGAGCAACGCACACTAAGCCTTATAAGCGAGTATAGAGTAAACAATGAACATATGTTTGATGAGAAGTCCGAGGTGCTGGAGGCACAGAAGAAAGTTCAGATGCAGAATGCCCAAATTGCGGCAGTAGTGGCAGAAACCTACATAACAGTCATGAAATACATATACCTATGGAAGCGCCATTGGAGGCAAAGATCAGAAAGTTGGCTGCAGGCGTGCACGACGCCAAGACAAAAGTGGCTAGAGTTCAGTTTGAGCTAAACTTGAAGATCACAGTATTAGATTTGAAGTCACACCCTTCAACTCTGCCAGAGGTCAGGGAACAACGCGAAGCCACTGTGAAGGATGGAGACAGTGGATGTCACAGTGGTGGACTTCACCACACTTTTTGAGAAAGCAATGGAGGTCATCACAGTTCTACAGGAAGATCCCACCTTGCAAGCCTTGAATACATAAGCTCGCGAACTCCAACAACATTATGATGAATTCAGAGCAACGACGTGCACCATTATTTCTGCACAACACCTTGATAAGATGTAGGAGGTAAGACAACTGCATCTACAGGTGGAAGCAATGCAGAAGAAAGAGGCAGTCCTCAAGGCCAGATTGTGGCTTTAGTTGGATGAGGCCTACATTGTCTACACCAACATCCAAGAGGAATTGGAAACTTTACAAAGGACACAACAAAAAATCAAGGATGACATTGCAGGATCGACAATAGAGCAGCTGGTGGAGCAGATCAAACAGGCAGCTAGGCAGAGCGTGGCTGAAGTGGCAGTGGCATAAGTAGATTTGGGAGGTGTTCACAGTAAGATCTCCGCACCAGCAGAGTGACTCAGGGGTGAGTCACGATATTTGTGTTGGGGGCCTGTTGGGATGGGGTCCCCTAGGGTCAATTTTGGGGCAAAAGCCCAAGTTTTGTTGTATAAAATGAAAATTCTCCGCAAGTTGTGGTCGTGGAGTGGGTAGATAGTTAAAGTGTCATAAAGGGTTTTACCCTTCCTTTATGTAAGTTTAGTTGACTTTTGAAGATCTATAGACCATGGGATTGTATAAATAGGTGTGTCTAAGACAACCAATAAAGAGGAAGAAGAATGTAATGGGTCAATAGAAGGAAGATCATAGAGTCTTAGAGTAGAAGAAAGGCTCTGCAGCTGTGTGTGTAAAGGCCTAGAGTAGAGTCCTCAGCTGAGTGCGTAGACCCCTGCAATTGAGTGCGCAGGAAAGTCTTGAGTTTGTAAGTAGAATTGAAGTATTAATAAAGATATTATTCCAGAAATTCCTGTGTTTTGTCTGCTTACTCTGTTTTACATGAATGCGTTTATATTTTGATAAATGATGGGTTTATGAAATAATATTGTATTGATGCATGACTTTACACGATTTGTATTGTTATATGAATGCAATTGATGCTAATTGTTTACGTGAAAATTATCTTGTTGTATATTGAAGTTATCGACACTTAAGCCGCTACGAGTAATTACTGGGTTATAAGTCATCTTTCATACGCGTAAGTAGTTGATCCACCTATCTAGGGTCCATGAAAGATAGTTGTAGATCTTCACGAAGGTCTAGAGGTCGATTAAAGGGAGTTATATCGATAAACCTTAAAGGCTTATGGATCTACACGAAGGCAGCTTTATGACATAAAATGAAATTACACTAATCTTTGGGTGCAAAAACTTGGTTCCAGCATCCCCCCATACTGCTTCGGTTGAGACTTCATTTCGCACTCCGCGAATTGATGCCGAAAGGGCTAGTCGTGTAGGGATTTGTTTGGCAAAACTAACTCTGAACCCGGGTCAGGACCCACTAAGACAACACCTGCACTAGAGGATGTGTACATGGACACAAACATACCCCTAAGATATCCGATTTAGGTTAGGCTATTGTAAATGATAGATTCTCAAGTACAAGTACCTTGCAACCAGGGTTTCAACTAAATTGGAAGGAATCAAATGAGAATGATATAGCTTCACAGGAGAATGAGACACCGAGTGATTTTTTGTCACTGGGTTTATTCACTTCGATAAATGATCATTTTCATGGCAAATCCAAGGAACACTCTGTAATTTTTGATGGATGTGACGAATATAGACTATCAACTCATCTGCGCCAGGAAACAAGTGCAGAGTTGGGCAGCGCAATTGTGTACCAATTTGGCAGGTTGCTTTAGCATGTTTCAAGAAACACAACTAATGATGGAAGCAACATACCTTTCTACAAATTTCTATGCCACGAATCAAACAACAAGGATATTATTAGCTCCAGCCATGGTGCCTGCAACAACTGAAAGCTTCATACATCACGAGGTTGTGCACAAATTTAGAAGAAGGCAATAGTATACCTGTAGCTGCTTTTCTATCTTCCCAACAAAGTTCTAGAATTGTTCAAAGATTGTTTCATTTGACAATAATGCAGCACGATGCCTAAACTACTGTGTTGGTGGCTTTATTGGAGACTGTTGCTCTTTGAAGGACCAAAGATACGAAAATTGAGTTGTATATATTGAGTGAGGGACAATGTTAATTTGCTTCACAACTGAAGTGCGCTTGGCTCCCGGAAAGCGCAACCACATGATGGATGCCACGACAAGGGGAATAAGCGCCAGGTTAGCGCAGTGCCATGAAAGAGGGAAGGGATTGAATATGTTATTGGACTCTAGCTCGACCACAATGCCAGATTATCTGATATGATGCATTGCCACGTGAGAAAGAAACATGTGGGAATTTTTACCATCGTCCTTGCTTACTGTGATGGCAAGGGTTTAGAACCAACGTGATGATGCATCGTTGTGCCATCTGATGCAGAGTCATCGTTGTTATTTTTAGAATTAGAAAATGTTTCAAGCGATCCCAGTTTTCTGAGGAAATTAATCTTATTTGAACAGGAAATTCGAGGAAGCAGTTGGTCCACCCACAACATCATTCCAGGAAAAGAGGAACAATTTGCCAGAAACAATTCCTATTTCGACATTTAGTTACAAACCCAATTTTATTCCTAGAAAATTGTTAAGATTCATAATCTGCTCCTCTTGTATTTCGATTGGCTGTTAAAAGCCCCAAATTGTAATATGATGCCTATATTTAAGCTTAGAAATTGCATGGAGTAGGAAATTGGTCAGTCAATTAATCCATCGATAGCATAAGAATGCACAGGTACAGAAGGAACGCACATAAGGGAGGAAAAGCTAGTCCCAATGTAGCATCACGCAGATTATAGCTTATGGATTGCTTCTCCTTCTTGCTGGAGTTAAGTGTTTGTCTCTGTAATGTAAAGATTTTTTTCCAGAATTAATTGGAGGATTTTCAGCCATGATCTATGTATCTATTTGTTGCATTTGATGATTTTAATCCCTATGTGAACCAGGTTACGAATAAAGGGTGCGAGCTAGATGGGTTGGTAGCCAGACTAGCTCGACACCGCTCTGCATCTCTTAAATTAAACAACATGTAAATTATTATTTACTGTGTGAAGTTTATTTAATTATCTACAGTCTCTTTCCTTCAAATTGTGTTATTTGATTTGTTGCAATGTTTTCCTTTCAACTGCAAAATTAATTTGATCTTCTACATTAAGAATTGTGCTTGCACTCAGAATATTTCTTCATATCGAATGAGGCGAGAGATTCATATTAAATCAATTTCTTTCATAAGTTTATTTACATAGTAAATTTACTTGTTATGTTTCTGATTCTTTCAGGTTAATTTTACACAGAGGTAGATGCAGTAGAATTAGTGCAGGCAGAATGGTTTTGAATTGCTCTTGAATTTATTCCAGCATTTACAGTCTTTTTGATATTGTGCTAGCACTGCTTGGTTTCTAGTTATGATTTCCCTTCTGTTTGCTCGTACTTAGAATTTCCTTTCACATTGTTAAATAGTACATGATTGCCTTTTATTTCCCACATGATTTTTATTGTTTGGATTGGTGTTTTCTCATGTTCCCTTTTAAGTGCAAGATTTCATTTATTGTTAAGATTAATGCACAATATAGACTAGAATTTGTTTCGCAGGTTGCCAAGGACTCTCTCTGGCATTTCCAGTGCTGCGCCTTGAAGTTCACGAACTATCTGGATTGACAATTAAATGTTGGTACATTTATAGACCCTTTGTTTATTAAATGTTTCAAATTGCTCATGTATAAATACATGAGTTGCTTCAAGATCCTACTGTGATTCCTTTTTGCTATGAGATCCGGCTTACATGAAAAAAGTATTACTATTTATACTACATTGATAAGTTGTCGATGTAAGTCCTTCATTAAAACTAAGAAATACAACATTTCAGAGTTCCAAAGATCGTATTAATTTAATGTGGCATTTTTCTACCCCGCCATTTGTTTCACCCTTCACTATTCATCGTTATATATACTCTAGCACATCCTTATAAATCGCAAGTCATGTTTGTGTCAAAGTGTAATAATATTTTGGTCGAATGTTGCATTGTGACAATGATTGTCCCAATATGTAAATCAACCATGGTCAACCATGGTTGAATTTCGCATTGTGACAAACATTGTCTCGATATGAAAATCAATCATTGTCTCAACCATGGTCCAATGCCACATTTTGGTAAAGAATCAACTATGGTTAACCATTGTTCAATGTTGCATTGTGACAAATATTCTTTCGATTTGAAAATAAATCATGGTCAAGCATTTTCAACCATGGTGAAACACCACATTGTGACAAGGATTATCTCATTATGGAAATCAACCAAGGTCAACCATGATCGGGTTTTTATACCTTGGACTTATAATTTTTATCCTTTGAGTTTATTATTCCCTTGAGTTTATAATATCAATCCCTAGGGTATATTAACATAAGGTATCATATTCACAGGGTTTAATATTATCCCCTTACATTTATAATCCCTTGGGTTTTTAGTATTGATCCCTATGGTTTCTTATTCCATTGGGTTTATGATATCAATTATGGTCAACCATGTTTTAAGAATTCAATCATGGTCGAACATGGTCCAATGTTGCATTGTGATAGATATTGTCTCAATATGAGAATCAACCATGGTGCAATGTCACATTATCACAAAGATTCTCTTGATTTGAAAATGAACCATGGTCAAGCATCCTCAACCATATAATCCATTGGGTTTAATACTAAAAATCCAGTAAATTATAAATCCCACACAATAATATTGAACCCTATGGTTTAATATTAATTACAAACCATGTGAATAATATTATAGCCTGGGAATATGAATTCTTGATAAACCTAAGGGATTGATATTATAAACCCAAGGGGTTAATAATAAAACCACAATGGATTATAAACCCAAGGGAATAATATTAACCCAAGGGATAATAAATGTAAGGGACTAAAATTATTTATCCTAGGTTTGTATTCCCTTGGGTTTATTTTATCCATCCATTGGGTCTATTAATCTAAGGGTTCTTATTCCTAGGGCACAATACTAAATATCGAAAGGATTATAAACCCAAGGAATTAATTTTAACAGAAGGGATTATAAACCCAACGAATTAATACTAAAAACCCAAGTAATTATAAACCTAGGGAATAATAAACCCAAGGGATTAATACTAAAAATGCAAGGGAATATAAACCCTAGGGTTCTTAGTATTAATCCCTTGGGTTTATTATCCCCTATATTAATATTATTCACTTGGATTTATAATCCCTTGGGGTTTTAGTATTCACCTGTTGGGTTTTTGATTCTCTTAGGTTTATAATATCAATTCCTTAGGTTTATTAATCTAAGGGTTCATATTCGTGGGGTATAATAGTATTCAAAGGGCCTGCGATTAATTCCCTTGGCATTTTAGTATTAACCACTTGGGTTTATTATTCTCTTGGGTTTATAATATAATTTACTTACGGTTTTTAGTCTAAGGGTTTATATTCCAAGGATTGTCTCAAAACGGAAATCAACCATTGTCAACCATGGTGAACCATGTTTATTTTAAGGTTTATAATATTTATCTTAGGGTTTATATACCTTGGGTTTATAATCCCTTGGGGTTTTAGTATTAAACCGAAGGCATTGATATTATAAACCCAAGGGATTAATAGTAAAAACCCAGGGGATTATAAACCCTGGGGTTTTTATATTAATCCCTTGTGTTAATATTATTCCCTTGGGTTTATGATTCCTTGTTTTTAGTATTAATCCCTTGGGTTAATATTATTTCCTTAGGTTTATAATTTCTTGCAGTTTTAGTATTAAACCTAAGGGATTGATATTATAAACTCGAGGGCATATAAACCCAAGGGATTAATAGTGAAAACCCAAAGGATTATAAACCCCATGGTTTTTGGTACTAATCCATTCTTATTTCTATTGTTATAAATTTATCATTAGTAGATACAAATGAAGCCTTTGGCTATATCAACCACATTAATATTTTTAATGTGGTTTTGCTAGTGCATTAATGTATGTTAATATACATTACTATACATCAATGTACTTTAATTAATATACATTAGTGTGCGTAACAATAATGTACATACGCTAAAGTACATTAATACACACTAAAGTACAGTAATGCACAATAATGTACAATTAAATATATTAATATACTAATATGCGCAATAATGCACATTTCATATATATAAATGCACAATATTGTATATGAAAGTTTATATAAATGTATATAAATATTAATGTGTATTGATGTATATTTATAAATGTGGTTGATATATGTCTATAAGCGTTTATCAACCACATTTATTAATGTGGTTGTGCTAATAATATCGTGATTAAATATAAACGTATTTTTGTTTGAATTCATTGTTTCAATTTCAGACTCCTTTGACTAATGAACAATGCAAAGGCCTTTTCATAAGATGTAACATGTAAATAATGTCTACCTTAGGTAATACATAGTACTCATATATGCAAATTCATTCTATGTCATACGTTTATAGTATATATACTGTTTATTTTAACCTCCTCTTTTTTTTTTTTTTTCGTGTTATGACATATACGATTCAAGTTGTAGTATAAAATAGTTATAATATATATATATATATATATATATATATATATATATATATATATATATTATTTACATTATATATTTTTCATGTTTTTTATTTTATAATATGTATAATTTTAAGTTAAATATAATTTAGAATTATTTGTATATAATTATTAATGTTATATTAATATACAAGTATGTACAAATATGTAATTAATTAACAATTTATATTATATGGCTTTTTTAATTATGGAAATGATGCATGAAGTTAAAGCTAAGCCAAGGCCAAAAGCAATTCGAAGAAAGAACACAAAGAAGAAAGGAGCCATGAATAATTCGAGCCATGAACGACATGTGCCAAATGTGCATCCATTATAAAACTGGTAGAACACAAAGGTAGTAAAACAACCAAAATCAATGTGCAAACTCAATACCAAACAAGCCTGTTAAGCCCTAACGGGTAAAGAAGCATTAAAATCCAAACAATGAAGATAGGGAAAATATTAATCAATCGAGTGCCAATAAATAGGTGATTTAAAAAAAAAAAAAACGGGGGACCCATCATTTTGACAAAAAATGTAAGGGATATGTTG
This sequence comes from Pinus tabuliformis, assembly GCA_031772625.1. Taxonomy (NCBI): domain Eukaryota; kingdom Viridiplantae; phylum Streptophyta; class Pinopsida; order Pinales; family Pinaceae; genus Pinus; species Pinus tabuliformis. The sequence goes on along the minus strand of CM062811.1, from coordinate 1,125,854,909 downwards.
ACGGGCCAACACAGGCCTAGTTCCACTATCTCACATGCCTAGTGAGACTCGAGGGTTTATCAATGAAGTGTAAAAACTTCTTTTGTCAACATATTTTGGCAACCATACTCGGGAAATTGATCCACATATCCTTTCATTATGAACCTCTCTAGATATATGACCTTTCAATCCCCTACTCAACCAAATCTTCCAATCTAATTGAATGATCAGTGGAATATCACACATTATTTATTCGATTACATCCTCAATTATTCAAATTCTTTTGTTGAACTTGAAAAGTATTGGGCTATTATAGCCTAAAGGGCTATGCAAATAGACTTTTACAAACTCATCAAGAATATTATTAAAATTTATCTTGATGAGTTAACAATCTATTCTAAGTTCCACTCTAAGCACTTTGATCACCTTAGGTGAGTATTTCTAAGATGTAGGAAATGTCTCTCAATCCTAAGTTTTTTTTCTTTGGTGTGATTGCAGGTAATCTAGGACACATTGTCTCTGAAGTTAGAGTCAGTATTGCCCTAGAGAGAGTTGAGGAAATAAAAAACCTTCCAGCGCCAAATTCCAAGAAATAAATTCAATCTTTCATGGGAAAAATTAACTTTGTTCAAAGTATTATTTGTGATTTTTCTAGAATCATCAAACCAATTCATAACCTTTTTAAGCAAGACAAAATATTGGGATCACACTACTCAAAGAACCTTCTTGGCTATTGTTTTGTATTTTTTTGTTTTAATCCTTTCATTTAAATCCATCATGATTGAGTATAACAACATCATTATGATTGACGGACCCTTCTCTGATATGATCAATAGAAGTTTTATACTCTGCATATTTTTACGCTAACATCTTTCACCTTTTATTAACAAAATATCTTTAAACAAGAAAGCAAGACGCCTTGTGTTTGTGTGCAAAGATGATATGTCTATACTGATAGTCATTTCCTAATATTTTTTTGCATTAAGCACTAAATATTATTCCTCTTCTCCCACTTCTCGCATCCATTTCTTCCCATCCCCATATGACAACTTGCTTACTCTATTTCTCATAACTTAAATCTATATTTAATGATCCTAGAGATCTTAAGTTTTGGTCTATTTCCCACAGACCTCTGTGTGCAATTGCTACAATGTTGACACACTTACCGATAAAAATGAAAACTAAACTAAACAAGGAATTTAAAGTCCAAATAATAAAACTCAAATGAAATGGTAGGTGGGGCCCCTAATCTCTTGGCATAATAAGGAAGTGAATATACTGTGCTAGACATTCATATATTCATGTGTAAAGATGGGAAATACGTGAGGAGAGGTATGCACAAGATCTGAAAGTTGTCCTTTTTTTTTTCCTCTGATTCATTATTTATTGAGTATAAGAGGCTGGCATGTTTGGTGGTAACATACTTTTTCTAAGAGTGAAAAGGAGGAGAGAAGATTCATCTATTTCTTCTATGATTTTCTTAGGTCATCTTTCATTTCCTGCATTTATTTATTCTTATAAAAGGTTTGGTATTTTTTTTTGGTCAAGTAAGAGTGGAGCCTTCAATTAATCGAAAAAAAGATTACATATGGTACATGTCTTTACAAGTGTAAAGAGAAACAAAAGACAAACCCGTTGATGATTAACAAACAACAGGGTCAGCAAAACCTAAAACCTTACACATAAAAACAAAATTAGACCCTTGGTCATTATTCCTAAGTGTTCAAACTGTTGATCTCTCCCCAATTCTTATCGCTCAATCTCCTCAATCTCCACCGTCGATCTTACCTTCAATTGGACAGTTTATATTCTCTCCTATCAAGAACCCAATTGATCCAACGGTCCTCAATGATATCGCATCAGAAACTTGCGTGACACTTACCCACTTCATGGAGCCAATTTAGATTATAAACCATTGGTCTATAAAACTTCGGGTCCGCTCTTAGAATTAACCTCCGATCATTTTAAAACCCGATATCCATTCAATCAAAACCCATTTGATCCGATGGTGTTATAGACATATTTGGGCACAACAACCCCAAACTTATATGTCGATGTATTAGGGCTCATCAAACCCTAAAAGGGTTGCTTCATACCCTAGAGGAACATAGTCATCTGAATACATCATTCCCCAAAAGTTCCATCTGAGAAACCATCTAGAAATTGCCTAAATTGAACCATACTGACTGCTCCACTGGCAAAGTGCGATGCATACTGAATGGAACATTGCCAAGGTGCGATGCATACTGTTTAGGCCTTCTATAGGGTGCGATGGGCGAGGATGGACAAATGTCCAGGACAGTTTTCTAAGTGGATGCTCATGGAATCTTCTAGAAACTTCTCCTATGACACTTGCCTCTCTGAATTCGCCCAAGGATGAATGAGGGATCTAAAACCATCTATTATCCCTTCTCTTGTGGAACCAATTGTAACAAGTGGAATGACACTAATCAAACCCCATGGATGACTCACATCCTTGCACACATCTATAAATGGATCCCTCATCCAAGAGATCTGGAGGCTGAAATGTTGTAAATTGCAAGTAAGTGCTAATAGTTTGTAATTGAGGAGAGAGCATTTTATTCTTGTTGGAGTGATCTTGCTATTTCATGAGGTGAAGAAGGATTGAAGCTGGGAGGATGATGCTAGCTCAGACAACTGGGTTGTAATTCTCCCTTCTATCAATAAAGCTCTTCAAGTTTTCTTCCATATGAATGTGCAATTGTTAATGTTATCATTTGTTCATTATATATCTGATTCTGTAATGTTTATGTTGTAATAGATCATGATGCTTTGATGGTTCTTTGTTGCTGTACTTGTGCAGGTACTCTCCAAGCGTGTTAAGTACGGGGAGGAGTTGCGGGTTCTGTCAAAGGAGAGAGAGATCAAGCAAGGGATTAAGCGGAAGTTCCAGGTTGGTTCCATTATCTTTCTCTTATCTGTTACACATAGAAGAAATCATTGAATTGCTTTAAACTGTTGTTTCTAGGGTAGCTGCCAAACCTAGAGGGCTAGCATTCTTTAGGAATACTAGTTTTCCCAGAAATAGACGGTCCTCAATGATATCGCATCAGAAACTTGTGCAACACTTACCTGCTTCATGGAGCCGATATAGATTATAAACCATTGGTCTATAAAACTTCGGGTCTGCTCTTAGACTCAACCAATGACCATTTTAAAGCCCGATATCCCTTCGATAAGGAAGGCCATAAAAAACTATGGCATGCAGCCCTTCAACTAGCATGCTATTTACCAAAGAATTGACTGCGTGATCGACGGTTAGGATTTACTGCAACACTTCAACCATGCTCAAGGACTTCCACTCTCTCCAACTTCTGCTAGTCTTCCTCCTTCTCATTATTCATGGTTTGGAAATACGCCATGTCTTTGGCTGCCTATTGTTAACAATCATCATGCAGTTTACCAGAGGGTATAGAATCCTAATCGTACCAAATATAGCTTTCCTTACATAAAACTCCTTCATTCGCCAGACGATCGACTAACATATTGGATTTTCTTCACACATGAACGAAGCTAACGGTTCTTAGGGTTCACAAGTGGGAATGAATACGCTGAAAGACCTGTTAGAGCCTCTAATTTTTCGACACTTTTCCAGGTGTCGTTCCATTACACATTCTTGGCTGCATTAATGACCAATTCAGAGTTAACTTCAATGATGGCGTTGTGTAAATTTGACTCCATCAAGATTTCCAAGAATTGATCTAAGGCCATGAGCTCTGCCATGTTATTAGTGGTAGTCCCCAAATGACTGTGAAAGATATCCTTTATGCGCCCCTGCTCATCTCTTATGACACCGCCAAATCTAACCATCCCTGGGTTGCCCTTAGAGGCCCCATTTATATTGATTTTCAAAAAACCATGAGGAGGAGGCTGCCATATATCTTTACCAGCAATTGTTTTGCTCACACCATTGACAGTGCCTTGGGGAGCCAAAGAATGGAGACCCAACTGTAGCAGTATGCAAGCATCCTGGGGTGAAGGAGGGTCCTCAGGAATTTTCCACATGAGGGATCCTACTGTGCCTTTGAGCTGTCGTAAAATTTGGACAATGTTGTTCTGGGTCGAGCCTATTTTGTTCTTGAAAATCCTGCCATTGCATTCTTTCCAGACATCCCAGATAATAAAGCCTAGAACCAGAGTCCAAGCCTTATTAATGACTTCATTACTTGAGAAGTATTTCCTCCAATTCTTCAAAGTTTTGGTGATGCTAAGTCTGCCCCTGTCAGTTTGCCTGAAGACTGAGGCCGCCCAATCCCACAAGATAGAGGTGAAGGGGCAGAGGTTTAGTAAATGTTCCATCGTCTCCTCCTATAAGCCACATAGATGGAATTTGGATGGGCCAAAAAATCCCCTTTTCAGAAGATTCTCCCATGTGAGAATTTTCTTTTGGTGAACCAACCACATAAACAACTTGATTTTCATCCATTGCGAGTTCTGCCAAAGGTCATTCCAAACCTAATCAGGGTTTGGATAATCAAAACCTAGGGCCATGCATTTATATTCTTTGAGGTTAAATGTGCCTTCGGTGTTTCGATCCCATCTCAGTTGGTCAGACGAGGATGACACCAAAATCTTCCTCTGCTCCAAGTCAAGAGCAAGAGAATCTGCCTGGGCCTTCAAAGGACTCTCTTCACTATAACCAAGATCCTTCCACATTCTCCATTTATCATTGTCCTTTACCTGATCCTAGAAGTCACTTACCATAATTAAACCTTTGTTGTTAGTGTCATTTTTGAGAGCAGTTAGTCCTTCCCTAAACAAATTTGGCTCATGCTACCAGTTATCCTCCCAAAACCGTTCAAGGTTCCCAGCTCGGATCTCCTAGAAGCTATGCTTCTGGACAATGGATCTATTCTCCCAAGAAAGTTTCCAAATGTGGGAGCCCTTAATGAGCCCTGACATTCAGATATGATCCCTCTCATGCCAATTATTTGCATATTTCTGCTTCCAAAGCTTGGCACAAGGGGTGGTCGATTCCTTGAGCCACATCCACCAAAGTTTGGCTCTTGAAACTCTGTTGAGGATTTCAAGGTCATGAAGCCCCAAACCACCATGGGCCTTAGGTTTGCAAAGCTTGTCCCAAGCTACCAAATCCCACTTCTTTTTCTCTTCCCCTTTGCCCCATAGAAAATCTCATTGAATACTCCTGATTTGTTGCATAATTGCTTTAGGAGCAGGAAGAGATGAAAACATGAAAATGGGTATAGCCTACATGACAATCTTTGTAAGCACAGGACGCCCCACCAAATTCAAAGGCCTACAGGTCCATTTCCTGACTTTGTCTTGAAGTTTATTAGTTACTGGCTCCCACACTCCCTTGCTCAGAGGTTTTTCAATAAGAGGCATTCAAAGGTAATTGGAAGGTAACTGATCCATTTGAAACCTAAGAATTCTGGTGAGGTTCCTTTGAATAACAATGTCAGTGTTAAAAAAGAACACCTTTGATTTGTCAATGCTTACCTCTGTACCAACGACCAATGCAAAGTTGTTCAGGATTTCTTTGAAAGCTCTGGCTTCCTTGACTGTAGGAATGCCCTGTAGCATTGTGTCATCAACAAATTGTTGATGAGTAGAAGTAGCACCATCCGGGGTAAGTTTCAGACCCTGGATTCTTCCTTCAAAATTTTCCATTTTGATTGCTCTGCCTAGCCCTTCCATCATGAGAACAAAGAGGAAGGGGGAGAGCGGATCCCCTTGTCTGAGACCCGTAGAAGGCATAAAGGTTCTAGAGGGAGAGCCGTTAAGAAGAATGGAGAAGCTGGTCATGGATACAAGGGTCATAACCCATCTTATCCAGTTGTGGTCGAAGCCATAAGATCTTAGCACTGCCCTGATGTAAGACCAACTTAGCTTATCATAATATTTCACTAGGTCAAGTTGCATGATCATATTAGCTTGCTTATTGCTCTTAAGAGAGTGTACCGCCTCGTGATCTTGTATGATGATGTTGAGAATCTATCTTCCTTCCACAAATCTAGTTTTCGCCTCTGAGATGAAAGCAGGAAGAAGAGGCTTGAGTCTGTTAGTGATCACTTGGAAATAATTTTGTACACCACATTACATAAGGCTATGGGTCTAAATCTGTCTGGTGTCATAGATTTTTCCTACTTTGGAATCAAAGCTATGAAAGAGTGTTATCGGGAAATCTAGTGTCTATGCAGAGCTGCTAGTCCCACTAAGGCTGGTAGCTACCTTAGAAACAAACAAACTAAAACCACTTTCGTTTTCCTTTATGAGAAGTAGATAAGAGGGGAATAAAGGAGACCAACCTCTGTCTTGTGCTTGGTTCCTTGCTCGATTCCTCTCCCTTCAGATAGATCTTTTCCAGTCGCTTCCTCATCTACCCAGCTTCAAAGAGCACCTGTACAATCAAAGCATCATAACACTATCCAAGAACATAGATCTACTATCATAAACAATATAGGACCAGATATATATTGACCACACAAATGCATATATCATCAATCATACAAGAATGTGGAGGAAAACTTGAATAACTTTATTAATAATCAAGAATAGCAAAGAGGATTACAACCAATTGTTCTGACCCAGCATCATCCTCTCAGCAAGAAAGCCCTTCTTCACCTCATGAAAAGCTTAGATCACCCAACACTATGATATTGCACCAAGAAACCAGCAGCACTTCCTTACCAGATACAAAATTCCAGCCTCTGGATCTCTAGGATGAGGGATCCATATATAGATGTTTGCAAGGGGGGTGAGTCAGCTTTTGAGATTTGATTAGTGTCCTCTCTCTGATAGTTCTTGATTCCACTTGGAGATTGATGATCTCTTACTCATCCCTGGGCGAATGCAGAGAGGAAAGTGTCACAGGAAAAGTTTATGGAAGATTCCATGATCCTCCACCTTGCAGATTGACAATGCCATTTGTCCACTCTCGCCCATCGCACCCCATAGAAGGGCTTTTCAGTATGCATCGCACCTCCCTTGTGTATTTAGGTGGGATGCAACGCACTTTGACCATGGAGCAGGTGAGATGGTCCAGTTTTGACCAGTTCTGAGTAGTTTTTCATGGAGAACCTTTGGGAGAAGATGTAATCAATTGACCTTGTTCTTTTAGAGGTTGGAACAAAACTTTTAGGGACTTAAGAGCCCTTGGTTTATGGACATTTATGATTGGGGTTGCAGTGCCCAAAAATGTCTATAACAAAGAGGCATTAAGAGCTTTCAAAATAGTTTTGGATCTTCTAGAGTCTTCCACAACATCAAGGATATCTTGTTTGACTATTTTCCAACAAGCTTTGAAGAAGTCCACATTGAATCCATCAGGGACAGGACCTTTCCCATTTTGCATCTCATTGATAAGTTCATTAACCTCCTCTTTAGACATTGGCTTGTTAAGCTTGTGGTTATCTTCCCTGGTTACAAGCTTAGGAATGAACTTGGTGAATTTGTTAATGAACCAAGATCTGTCGATGAGAGGATCCTATACTATGCTAAGGAAGTGTTGAACTAGGACAGATTCCATTTCTTTGTGAGAGACGAGCTCTCTCCCTTGAGAATATTTAAGTTTTGAAATTTTGTTATGAGATCTGTGATCCAAGGTTGATCTCTGAAAAACATTTGTGTTTCTTTCTCCTTCTCTAATCCACTGCACCCTCGATTTCTGTATCTAGAAAATATCCTTTTGCATGCACCGATCTTCCCATTCGTTCTGAAGAGAGTCAGCCTGAATTTTCCATTCCTCAGTAAAACCTTCTGAGATGATGATCAGATTAATCTCTTGGAGTTTCTGCTCAACTTCTCTTTTGGCTTTAAAGATATTACTAAACTCTTTTTTTTCCCAATCTTTCAGCCTAGATTTGATGTGTTTAAGTATCTGCTGCAACATGAACATTTTAGTGCCTTGAATGGACATATCTTCCACCCACCATTTATCAATATTGGTGGTGAATTCAGCGTGAGAGATCCAGAAATTTTAAAACCTAAAAGGTCTGTTCCTCTGTGTACCCATGAAAGTAGCTTCAAGCTGGACAAGCCAGTGGTTCGAGCCTCCGAAGAGAAGGATTAAAGCTGACATATCAAGGCCTTTGAGAAAGATGTCCTCTGAGATTATGAATCTATCTAGTTTAGAGGCAACTTGAGAAGCCCCTCCCCTCTTATTATTCCAAGTAAAAATGCCATTTACTGTTTCGGTGTCCACTAGCCCCATGTTATTCATGAAGTTCTGGAAGGCAATGGAGTCTCTGCCTAGTTTTCTGATACCGCCCTTTTTCTCTGTAAGAGATTTGATCATATTGAAATCCCCAACCAAAATGCAGAGCATATCAGGATATCTCTCTCTCAGCTTCTCAAGGGAGGTGAGAAGCTTAAGTTTGTCTTCTAGTTTTTGAGGACCGTAGACGTTAGAGATCATGTAGATCTCCTTATCACCCAAAGGTTGAAACACCAGCGATAGATAGTTCCTAGAAGCTTCAACATCCAGGATTCCAAGTTTTTGAGGATCCCATAGAGTAAGAATGCCAATCGCCGAGTTATCCGCTTTAACTTCTAGATACTCATACTTGATGAACCATTTGCTATGTATCTCTCTAATCTTGTCCATCAAACATTTTGTTTCCTGAATAAAAACCATATATGATTTGTATTCTTTCATTCTACTGCTAAGAGTTCTTTGTTTCCTTTTACTTCCTATACCCCTAATGTTCCAGTTTGGAAGATTCATTAAGAAAGGTTTGTAAAGGAGTAACTGGTAAGAACCCTCATCTTACCTGAGTTAATCATAAGTTTCCCACATTTGGTTAGCAACTCATTCCGTTTTTTTCCTCTTTTTCTACTTGGGTTCTTAGAAGAATGCATCAGTGGATCCTCCATAATTTTTACTCCCATATTCTCCTGGATATCATGGTTTCTTTTGACTCCAGAAAACTTCGTTTGTGATCTCCAGAGGAAGAGCTATTGAACCCTGTCAAACTCCTCTTTTGGCGGAGAGTCTACCCCTTTGGTGATTCCCTCCTCCAGAAACTTTTCTAGATCTAAATTCTCCCTCTCTAGAATCTCCTACAGTTCATGGTCTTCCATTCTAGCCTCGCTTGGGGTCATCTCGTGGTCCCTACTGAGCTCCATAATGCTCGGCATATCATCGTTTTGTTTACTATTTTCTGGTATATCCTCCATATTAGTATCCCTTTCCTTCTTAGTGGGAATATTCTCTGATTCCTAGTTTTTGACTTCTTCTTCTAAGATATTGAAACTATTGTGACACGATTGTCTGTCTTCATTAATTTTCTTTCGGTACCGCTTGCCTCCTTTCCCTTTACCCCCAACATTAGTAAAAACTTCAGGATCCTTACCTGCAGTGGCTTTCATATTTATCTCTAGCTTATTTAATGGGAATTCCTTGTATAGGTGCCCGTGTTCATGGCACTTACGACATCTAAATGGGACATGTTCATAGTCCACTGCCTGCACCCATTCTTCATCATACACTTCTAAAATGATTGCATCCAGAAGTGCCCCAGATAAGTCCATTTCCACACATATTCGGGTGAAGGAAGTGTATTTGCCTCTTAGAGTAGCATCTGAGATCTTTATAAAATGTCCTAGCTTGTTGCCGATAGCCTTTAGAGACTTTGGAAACCAATAATCTAAAGGAAGGGAATAGAGTCTTATCCATACTGGCACCGAGGTGAACGTTTCTCGTTCTGGGATGAAGTTCATTACCCATGGTCTCATATAATGCCCTGCAGAAGCGTAAAAATAGGGTCCTCCCTCGAACACTCTCTCTTTATCCTCTAAGCTTGTGAACACCACCATGAAGAACAATTCGCGAAGCCAATATGACCCTGACAGATGGATAACACCGCGAATGGTTTGTAGCATCACTATCGCCGCATTTGAGGAATGTGCTGTCGCAGCAAAGGTTGAAAACTCAGGCCAAAGCTTTAGAGACCACGATGAGGCTGCATGAGACCCCCATACAGGATCCTAACCTGGGAGTTCACCAGATCCACGTGCAGTTGAAGAACCTATTCCTTGAGATGTAGAGTCTGAAATAAGACAAGACAGTTCGACCAGAAGTGCGCAAAGAAGTGTGGTGCATAGAATGTAAGGTGCAAGGACATGACAAGGACCACTGCCTATTATTCGCGAATTATCTCGCAGGAGGAGGACCGATGCCGGTAAGGCTAGAGGCACAAGTAGGACCGAGTGCGACGCCTGACTTTTGGTGCGCAATTTGTCAAATAGGAGGGAAACATGCTACAGACAACTGTCATTTGTTGCAAAAGTACACACAGAACTCGCAACCGTTGTTCTATAATTTTTGTAGATCAGTGAGACATGATGAGTGCACTTGTATAAGTTGTGAGCTAATGATGGATAGAACTCCTACCTATAGGGTTCAAGCTGAAATGCGGCCCCTAGACCAGGGCACAAGGATGGCGCGGGATAGATTCCAGGGGCGCGGTGAGGCCGAGGTGGAGGAGGACCTTGGAGAGGTCGTGGACAACTGATATGCTACAATTGCAGATCCAGGACATTATGCCTATGATTGTATGAATCCAATGCATCCATCATGTCTATATTGTACCTTGTTTGATCATGAGATGGAGGAGGACCTTGGAGAGGTCATGGACAGCTGATATGCTACAATTGCAGAAGGCCAGGACATTATGCCTATGATTGTATGAATCTAATGCATCCATCATGTCTATATTGTACCTTGTTTGATCATGAGATGGAGGATTGTCCCATGCTGATAGCTAGGCTACGCGATAAGGGAGCACTCCAACCTCCCCCGACTCAAAACCTGCAAATGATGAGTTCTAAGCCACGCCAAGAAGATCCAAATGTAAACATTGTGCTCCGAAGTAGGATTACGACAGGAGAGGATAAAGGAAAATAGCTTGAAGGTAGTACTTGGGTTTGCAAGGCTCTGACGAAAGAACTAGAGCTTGATTTGGAGTGCGCTAAGGAAACCTTCATGGAAGCTAGGAAGAGCTTCGTTGATGCCTCCACTTCAGGAAGCAAAGATAGATCAGAGTCGGAAATGGACCCATCCATGCTTATGATGTTCTTAGAAACATGTATGAAGCTACTGTGCGACAGTAAGGTGGTAAAGGGACTACAAAAACTCATTAACAGATGCACTGGGACCATGCCAAGAGAACTGCATGTGGTCTGAAAGATTAGAAAACACAAGACAAGAACATGAAGAAAAATGAGACTAACTGCGCAGATTGGAAAATATTAGATGGAACAAGTAATTTTGGATCTAGGATCAGACGCGAATGTTTTGCCAAAGCAGACATGGGAGCACATGGGGAGGCCTATGCTGCAGTGGTCTCCTATTCAGCTACGCATGGTGAACCAACAAAAGGTAATACCCTTGGGGCAATTGTAGGGAATCATAGTGGATATTGAAGGAGTGAGTGCACTAGTCGACTTTGAGGTGATAGATATTGTTGATGATAGCAAGCCCTACACCGTGCTCTTAGGAATTGATTGGGCCATTGACATGAATGGGGTGATTAACCTGAAAAAGCGTAAGATGATTTTTGAGAAGAAGTCTCTGCATGTAGTGATACCTTTGGGCCCTGCTGAGGGATCGCGCTACACTGAGCCAGTGCGTGAATATGAAAGCAATGAAGACTTAGACTGCATCTACAAGATAACCGCGTGAGAGCAAGACTAGGTAAATCCCACTGTGGATGGATGAATCTCATGGGAACATGAAAGCTCCTATACGTCAGATTCATATGAAGAAATAGAGCAATGGAAGAATCAGTTACACGGGGTAACCACGCAGAACTGAAACATGATGACAAGATCGTTGTGCTGCATTTCAATGAAAATGAGAGATTTACCTACTTATGATGGATTAGGTGAGGTAGATGTTTTCTTGAACGATTTTTAAAGGGAAGTGCCAGAAAAGCAACGTTTCACAGATTTGAAGTGGGTACTGTGCGCTATGCCTGCAAGGTGGTGGGGTACGCGCCAATGAAGCTTTGAGGACAGGCGTGAATGAAGGAGAATGATGCACATGTGTTTTAAAAAGCCTCAGACGTGACTAACAGATAAATACAATGTACGGGATGGTTCACACGTGCATCTGTGCAAGTGGATATAGGCATATGATAAACAACCTGCGCGGATGCACATGGATTTCACGTTGGGAGACATGGTCAATAAGCGTGTGTTGGGGAGGCAACTACGTGAATGGTCCCTTGAGTTGGAACTACAGAGGGTGAAAAAAATAAGTGCGCAAAAGGTTACACATGCAGAAGCTTTTAACGAAGTACGTGAAGCACTGAATAGGGTATATAATGTGTAGCGAAGTGATTGGGACTTATGCATACCAGCAGTTTTGTGGGCTCATAGGACAAAGCACAAGAAAATGACTAGACAGATGCCTTCTAGGCTAGCCTATGGAGCAAATGCTATAGTCCTAATAGAATATAATATGCCTAGTCTGCGCATCCAGCGCTGGTGGATATGATGGTTCGCGAAGCCTTGGAAGAAGGGATCACGCAGCTGAATGAAGAAGAACGCTTGGGACCTGAGGCAGAAATCCGACAAGGTGATCTTAGGCTCCAAGAACTCATGAAAGAAAAAGTTTGGTTAAGGGAGAAAAGCACTTTGGTGGAAGAAATAAATAAGGATTTTGTCGATAAGAAAACGGTGGTGATAAAACAAGGCGCACATGATTACGTTGACAAATTTTGGGACTACCACCAAGAGTTTATTAGCTTGATGCTTTGGATTGAACCATATATTACTAGAGGGATCACCCATGGTGGCATGGTGCAGATGGTAAAGTGCGCGACGCAGACAGTCAAAATAAAAGGAGGATTTGTTCCTGGAAAAGTGATGGATGGCTGGTTGGAACCATATACAGGTGGCGCAACCACCTAACTAGCCGTAGGAAGCACAGTCTTAGCATCCAAGTGGTTGAAAGGAGGTGTGGGAATATAAACTACTATGCGCGAGAGCTGTGCAGTGTCGGGGTTGCTCGCAGAAGAGAAGTATCACAGGGTCTGTGACAATGCAAGGTTAGCTGCACTCCCACGTGGGTCAGCTGTAAAGTGACCGTTATAGTCACTATTCATGATGTGATGCTTGGTTGGAGAGCAAATGGAGCGTGCGACAAGCATTTAAGGTGAGTTTTATGGGCAAGATTTGGGAAATTCTGCTTCCAAGGGAGCATTAATGGACTAGAAGGGAGAGTCGTGCATTACAGGTGTTGAGTGAATAGAGGATCAACATGGAGCAATTGAGCTTGTAGCGTGACAAGGTCATGTCTCAGAATAGGCATATGGTATAGGTAATTGAAGAAGCCTGTCATATGGTCCCTGAGATGGCCATCCGAGTAGAAGCACCAACATAGGTGCACATCCAGTGTTAGCAGCAAGGGTACGCGAGGCGCGAGAAGGAATGGCTAAGGTTCAACTGGAGTTAAACCTTCAGATAGCAGAGCTACAATTGAAGTTGCAACCTTCAACTCCTCCAGAGATAAGGGAACAATGCGCCAATGCCATTACATTGGGGATGGAGGAGATCCGCAGTGCAGTAAAGGACTGCACCAACATGTTGGAAGAATTGTTTGAGGTCCTCACCACTCTGCAGGAAGACCCGAACATACAACACTTAGAAACAGAGGTGCGTGAGCTACAACAACAATATGAAAACATTAAAGGGACTGCGCAAACGGTGGCCCTTACACAGAGGCTTGCATGGATGCAACATGCCAAAGCACTTAAGGAGCAGGTAGACACAGCGCGACACAAAGAAGCAGTTCTGAAGGCACGTGTCCAACCTTGGATTGATGAGGCCTTCGTTATCACAACAAAAATTGAAGGCAATCTCATGCAGATGTAGGGGATGCAAGAGCAGCTATAGGGAAGCAGTTTAGATACCGCAGTGTCCAAAAAACATGTCCAGGAGATACAATAGGTAGTCGCTCAGTGCGCTACTGACCTTGTAGCGGTTTGAGTAGAGTTAGGAGGTCTCCGTGCGAAGATCTCCACATTGACAGAGTGACTCGAGCGTGAGTCACGATGTTTGTCTTGGGGGGCCGTTGGGCATGGGATCCCCCAAGGCAAGTTTTGGGGCTTAGAGCCCAAGTTTTGAGTAAGTCTAATGTAAAGACTCCACGAGGTGTGGGCGCGGAGCAAAAACATTGTAAATGAGTCAGAGGGTTGTCCACCCTCAATTTGTAATGTAATGTCAGCTTGAGAGATCTACCCATGGTCCGCAGATGATGTGATTGTCTCAATAGAGTGAGGCTCTAAGTTGTAAAATACAGGGAATCGAAGATATAATAGAAGGAATGACAATGAATTGAGTCTGAGTCAAAGTGTAAAGTCAAGTCTTTGGGTCATAGAGTAGGAGAAGTCAAGTCTTTGGGTCATAGAGTAGGAGAAGGCTCTGTAATTGAGTGTACAGAGGCCTAGTAGTCCGCAGTTGAGTGCGCGGACCCTTGTAACTGAGTGCACAGGATAGGTTGAGTCTATAATCGATTGAAGCTATAATAAAGAGAAGTTTTACATCATTTCTATGTATTGTTTCCTGTTTTATGCTTTGAAGTGTATTGGGCATGAATTGTAAGGTTACTATTTATTTGCTGCGTGAACTTATATGAATATGTTGAATAAGTGAATATGAGATAAAGTATCCGTTTATGCGAAGATAACTAACTATTATGAGAAGATAAGCAAGATCCATAGTGTAATAGTGCGAAAGCTCCCCAGCCCCTAGTTAGGGCTACACGAAGGCAAATACAATAGGGCATGAAGGCCTCGTAGGTTAGAAAGGTGCGCAGAGTAACCTGCGCAAAGGTATTCACAGTTGGACTAAATCGACCCCTTAGACATCTCAAGGGTGTGGAAACCTAGTTCCAACACCCCCCCATACTGCTTCGGGTGAGACCTCAGTCTGCGCTCCGCGGGCTGTTGCCGAAAGGGCCAGTAGTATAGGGATTTGTTTGGCAAACGAACTCTGAATCTGGGTCAGGTCCCATTAAGCCAACAAGCACAAATTTACATATGATAATAATAGTAAAAAATGTATTCATGATGTATAGATCTTGGGACCTTAATTAACACTCCATTGTTTTTGTCATTCCACCTCTTCAGTCTTCCATACTTCTACCGGAACATTGTTGCTTAGGATTCTATCTTCTTTCGAGCCTTATGCATCGAGTTCCCTCCTATTCACTTTAGTACAACACCAATATTAAATATGCCTATTGTTGTGTGTCAGAAACTAGAACCAAACATTTCTCTCTAAGATCAGCCCGATTTACCCCCTGAGCATTTAGATCCATGTATTCACTTGAGCTTACCTTGATGAATGACCATTGAACCAATCCCCCATTCATTATATTTTTCAAACTACGTGACAATTGGAGTGCAACGGAAAGCCCCACTGATAATATTCAAAAGTACTCTCTTAAGATGCCCTATGCACTGGTCTACAATCAACCTAAAGGCTGTCTCTAGGAAGCTTCTATATCACCTGAAGCACTTGTGCTACAACTGCTAGAAAAAGCGACAACATATTTTTGGCGTCGTTGCTAGGGAACGATTCATAATATTCTTCCTTGGGTATGAAATTTTTTTACATTCCCTCTGTCAGGTGAGAAATGGAAGTGTGGGTTGAATATCTCTCACCTTAACGACTCCACTGTCTGAATTCCATTATAAACACCCTGGCTACTCCACTGTTTGAATCTTATGGTAAGAATCCCGACGATTCCACTGTCTATATCTTTATTTGATCATCCTGGCTTTCAAGTGACATCATAATCACTCTGATGCTAAACGACAAAAAACTTCCCCTACATATGAACTTGAGATCACTCACCTAAAGGGGTTTTCAAAATGGCCATTCCTGCATTCTTGGCCAACAAATTTTCCCCACTAGATTTTTCTTCTATTGCTGGTTATCCCAATCGTGTCCTTTCATTTCATGAATGGAATACCCATTTTCCTAGATTTAGTGGAAACACAGATAGAAGGTCGGACCAACACCTCAAGGACTTTCATGAATGCATGGAACAATAGGGTATTGTTCTTGAATATGTACAAATGAAATTGTTCATGTATTATTTAGACGAGGATGCTAGAGTTTGGTATAGAACAATACCTCATGGAAACATATCTTCCTTAAAGAGATTTCACATAACATTCAATCATTATTGCAAAATATTATATCCATCAGATGGTCTATGTGAAGATTGTTGTGCATATTTCACTAATGAAAATATTTCTCAGGTTAATGATCTTGTTGAAGATGTTTGTGAGACTCCATTCCAAGAAGATATACTCGCATCATGAAGCATCACCCAGTGATTAAGAAAGCGAAGAAGGAGACAACATCGAGCTACAAACAAACCCTCAGATGTCTTACTTTTCTGAATTGTATGATTCTCTTTCTTATGATTCTTATGACTCCAATGGTGAGTCAAGTGATGCAGAACCACAATAGTCTGATTTATGGGAAGCTGCACAAAAAGAGGAGGCCCACCAGTAGGTTAACAAAGAGGCTCCAGTTCACGATTCACATCCTTCAAATGGAGAACAAGTTCAAGAAGTGAGTAATGAAGTTGATGAAGATTCTCCAATATATGATTCATATGATTCAAAGGAGGATGAAACTGTTACAGATGGTTAAAGGGATCTACTTACAAGCAAGTGGGGAGAAGGCTTCCAACAACAATTCTTTCAAGAAGAGCCCAAAGTTGAAGGACCAAGCAATGTCTGTGGTTGCTTGTTGCAGAAAGATTCCTGCCAAGAATCCTCAGTAGATTCTCAAGTCTATGAATCTTACAGTTCAACAAATGAATATTCTATTGCATATTTCCAAGAGGGTTGACCCATTGACAAATACATAGCAAAAGATCAACAACAATTTTCTCCTGAAAAACCTAAACTTGAAGAGTTGAATAGTATTTGTGGCTACCCTAACCAAGAGGATGTTGGTTTGTATACTTTTCAAGAATATGAGGTGGTTGCAAGTATTTATCGTCATTTCTATGATCTTGAAGCTGACTACATGACAACATTCTTTGGTCAGCAGCAGAGGTTGTTTCTGGAGTAGGCATCAAGTTTTTTTGTTTGAAGATTTTTCATGGGGCATGCTTGTTTTAATTTTAAAAGTTTAGCAGCCTGGAGACATTAGGTCCAGCACCCAAATGCTGACCTGGTGCCATTGGAGGGTTGACCTAACTTAGGTGAATTGATGACCTATCATAAGTAAGAGTTGTATATAAATAAGCTCACTAGATAAGCATTTAATTTCTAGTTGTTAGAATTTATATTTCTGTATTTCAATTCGATGAGGAAATGACTCCCTACAAGTAAGGTTCCATGGATATTTTCTGGTTTTATAGATTCATTATTTATTTGACTCCATGCCCAATTGTGAAGGCTACTAGTCTGTAGGTTCTCAGCACCTTGCCAAAAAGGCACTGTCCCCTATTGGAGACAATGTTGTCACCTACTGCAAAATGTGTTTTCAGCTGCCCAAAGTACAAAAGAGAAGAAAAGTTTGAAGTCATCTTCTAATCCACAGAAGTAATTAAAGTCTAAATCAGACCACCTCCATTGGATAGTGCTTGGAATAATCTTTCCAATGGTATGTGGAAGTCCAAAAATGGACTTCTAGATCAAACGATATGGCATGTTCAAGTTTAATGGTTTTGTTGCCTTTAAAATGAAGGAGAAGAGCATATTGGAGGTCCCGCATATCAGAGGTCCCTCAATATCAGAGGTCCCACAAAGCAGAGGTCCCGAAATATAGGAGGTCCCGCAAATCGAAGGTCCTGCAATATCGGTAGTCAGCGAGTCCATGCCATATTGCAGATTGACGATTGACATTTTCAAAATGTCAATCTTAACAAAGTTGCAATCGACGAAAGCCGATAGTGTTAAATCTTTGGTGTGTGCCTTCAGTGCTAAAGCACCGGGAAAGACTGAAGATGAATTAACAAAGGATTTTAGTGAAAAACCAGAGAAGGTTTGGGCCTTTTCCCTTTCCTCTGACGGGGTGCATGGCAATGTAAGATTGGTTTCGATAAGGGACATATGGTGAACAAATATTGGTTTTGATAAGGGACACGTGGTGAACATAGATTGGTTCCGATAAGGGACACATAGTGAACATAGATTGGTTCCAATAAAGAACACATGGTGAATAGAGATTGATTTCGATAACAGACACATGGTGAAAAGAGATTGGTTCTAATAACGGACACGTGGTGAACAGAGATTGGTTCTAATATGCCATGTGGTGACTGATGTCATCATGACATGATAGTATAGTAGACATGTGGCAGAAAGATTCGACATTTTCAAGGGTCATAAGAGGCCAAAAAAGGGTGACACGTGTCACCACTCACGAGGTTCCAGGTAGCAAAGGACAATGTCAGATCGCAAATAAACGTTCTCAGGTTGAGACATGTTGTTGCAAAGTAAAACCTACGAACGAGGGGATCTGATATGAGGGCTGGCATGCGGCCGCGAAGAGTTAAAGAACCAAGGGCTAAGGCTAAACATAGAGGGTTAATTGGAGATCGACAAAATATCACATCAGTCCAAGTTAAAACCCCAATTGGAAATCGCCGATAAGGGGGCTTCGATATAAGGGCTGGCCCACAGTCAAGAAGAACTTAAAGGACCAGGGGCGTGAAGCACGTTACTAAGGAAAAGTAGCCCCCAAGCAGGAACAAAAGGCCCTAAGGCCTTAAGGCTAAGCACTTGGTCGCCGACCTTGGTCTTATGAAGAAAAATGATGGAAGGGCTAAGTAGAAGGGGCTTGTCATATCGCAGGTCGGAAATCGACAAATTTGAATGCTGCACCATTATGAAGTTTTCGGCATGGGACTTCTCTGATATTACATTGTGGTGATACTACAAGACTTATTGGGCTCTGATAGGATGATACAGGAAGTTAAGGGGATGGAAAAGTCAACAGTTGTGATTCCGAGACACCACCAAGGGCACCACAGTTGATCGCTCCGGCTCCAGAGGGTGGGGAATTCAAGTGGTTAAATAGGAAAGCGATAGGTGAACTTGACAAATTATCGTGGCAGAGACGTGGCTTGATCAAAGGCGATTACAAGGACGACCAAGAGATATTTTCCTCACCATCATTCAACTTTCCTTATTTTTGTTTATTCTGTATTTCTTGCATTTTAAAGAAAGGAATCAAATCTTGATTATAATCATTTTGGTAGCACAGGTATCGCACACCGAGACAACAAGCCGATCAGACAACTAGAGCTCTAGTTGAGATATTTTGTAACTATTAATTCAAAGCTCCACCTATCCTTATAGAAAGGGGGAAGAAACACTTAATAGAGGTTCCAGAATTTTGCACCCGAGGGGTCCAAATTCTGTGATTCCACTTTTGTTTCTATTTTCCTGTTCATGAGGGACTTGAGCAATACCTTGTTGAATGTAAATGGACTGGTGAATTGGACTCATTTTGAAGGATGAATGAAACTCTTTGGTGATTCCAATAAGAGCAATATACAATATGTTTCCCCTTTTTTTATCACTTCATGTATGTTTTTCTCCCTTTGAAATAGTGTAATGAAGCTGTCAGTTTCACTCTTATTCATGGTTGTATATTTTGCTTCTAAGTAGTAACAATACCTGTGGTAATTACATATTTACTTGTGTTATTCGATAGCCTACAATACCTGTATGAGCACAAATTTACATATGCTAATTAGTAACAAATGTATTCATGATGTATAGATATTGGGACCTTAATTAGTGCTCCATTATTTCTGTCATTCCACCTCTTCAGTCTTCCATACTTCTATCGGAACATTGTTGCTTAGGATTATATCTTGTTTCTAGCCCTATGCATCGAATTCCCTCCTCTCTTTCCTCCTCTTCACTTTACTACAACGTCAATATTAAAGCTACCTATTGTTGTGTGTCGACCACCAGAACCAGACATTTCTCTCTAAGATCAGCCCAATTTACCCCCTGAGCATTTAGATCCATGTATTCGCTTGAGTTTACCTTGATGAAGGATCATTTAACCAACCCCCCTTCATTATCTTTTTCAAACTACGTGACAATTGGAGTGCAGCAGAAAACCCCACCGATAATATTCATAAGCACTCCTCTCTTAAGATGTCCTAGGAACTGGTCTACAATCAACCCAAAGGTTGTCTCTAGGAAGCTTCTATATCGCCTAAAGCACTTGTGCTACAAGTGCTAGAAAAAGTGACAACACTATACATGCTTATGTTTTCTTTTTTGAAATATGTACTATATTGTTTATATTTTCCTTTCTATAAATATTTTTTGAAAATAAATAAAAAATCACAAAACCAAGGGTGCTAAACATCGGGCCTAATTTCACTACCTCACATACCCAGTGAGATTCGAGGGTTTATTGGTAAAGTGTAAACGTTTCATATGTCAACAAAGCCTATTTAAGGGCCTGCATAAATCCGTTATGGAATGAAAGAGTACCGGCCTAGATCCATCTTAAGTCCAAACTTAATACCTCTCGATGCTTGGTAGATCCAGATTTAAGATGAATCTAAGTTGGTTTATTACTCATTCTTAATTTAATAAATTAAGAGATACATTCTTCCTATCTTTCTTTAAAACCTTTCTCAAATATCAATTTTACTTTTTATATTTTTATGATCCTTTATTTTTCATTTTGTTCAAAATTTGATGAACTTACTTTTTTTTTTAAATCTTCACCCTATACGGAAGGGAGAAAGTTGATGCGATTCATGCCTTTGAAAGACAATTTACACATAGAAAAACCAAAATCTGATATCACATTTTTAAAACTAGGGTTATATATATATGTCAAACTTTTCCATGTTTCAATCATCTTGATGATGAGCCACATATTATGGTTCGAAATGTAGAATAAAAAACAAAAACCTATGTGATGGATTTGTAAACAATTTATCAACATAAATCACCTCGCAAAAGTCTTAATTATGAAATATTTGCCCTCTACGAAAGGGAGAAAGTTGATGTAGGTCATACCTTTGAATGACTCATATTACAGATAGCGAAAAGAAAGTTCAATCTCACATTTTCAAAACAAGGGTTTTTCCCACTATATATTATCTCTTATATCATCAAACTTCCCCATCTTTCAATCATCATGATGATGTGCCACATATGATGATTCAAAACTTTGAATAAAAAAACAAAAACCAATGTGATGGATTAGAAACAATTTATCAACTTAAGTCACCTCATAGAAGTCTCAAATATGAAATCTTTTCCCTATACATAAGGGAGAAAGTTGATGCAATTCGTACCTTTGAACGACTCAAATTACATATAGAGAAAATAAAGTCTGATGTCGCCTTTAAAAAAAAAAGGTTTTTTTGGATATATATATCTATATATGTAAGTAATAAGATCAGACTTTTTTTTTATCTTTCAATCATCTTGATAATGAACCACATATGATAGTATGAAACATTAAATAAAAAACAAAAATTATGCCATAAATCTGAAAACAATTTATCAACATAAATCACCTCAAAAAAATCTCACATCTAAATTTATTTAAACATTTTTTAATTTAATTATATAAATAATTTATGTTAAAATCAATTTCATCCAGCTTTACCATTTTAAAATCATCCTTTCCCATATAAAGAAAACTCCACCGAGGTTAGAAAATAGAATTATAAACAATTATTTACTCCGCTTCTCCCTCCATGGAACACACTTCTACTTCCAACAACTAATGCATGCTTTATTATGTTAATTGTTCTAGTGGTCTTGTAATCCTCATCCAAACACAGCCTTCCAACACAAGTTACACTATAGGGGAAGATCGTAGGCCGGCCTAACAAAAAGCAAAAGAGGATTATGCTCCCTCATTTCCATCCAATCACTATGGTCTTAGTAGCTTTATCTTAATTATGTTTGCTTTATAGGATCCTTGTATCATGTTTATTTTATAATAGGAAATTATAACATTTTAATAGGAAATTATAATATAAAATGTTGTGTTTTTTATTAGTGTCTTCATGTTATAATCAATTAGGTCTGTTGTTTTTTTATTAGTGTGGTCCTGTTGCAATTACTATACATATCAAGTTTCCCCAATAAAAAATTGCCATACATGATATGGTGCTCACAATGGAGTTATGCTGACAAAATACTTCTTTATTGAATAAAATATTGTGGTGGAAATGTAATCATCGCTGACCTAAGCTATAGTCCATGGAAACTCATTCACATTTTGAGTGTTTCATTGTCACACATAAATGACTTCTTTAATTGGGAATTTTTGTGCCATTCAAACTCATTTAGTATTGGTCACGCCCCTTGTTAGCAGGAGGGCACATGATGACTATATGGTGATGGGATCATTTCTTGGTCAAGGAGAATTATTTAGTATAAACAACCTGTCATAAGGTGGTCCTAAAATAAAAAAATACAGTGTAAGGGAAGCTATCAAGATAAAGGAGATTGGATAAAGGAGATTTAATATGGAGATTGGATAAAGGATATTTAATATTACTGAAATTAGAAGTTATATATATATATATATATATATATATATATATATATATATATATATATATATATATATTATTAATATATATATATATATATATATATTAATTATTAATTTATATAATTGTCATTATATATGTGTAAATATTTGTGATTGATATATAAATAATTATAAATTTCAATTTTATATTAATAAGATATAAGTATTCAATTTAATATTGGAGAGAAAAATTTGAAACTTACATGTATTTCACACCAAATTGCTAATTAATTATAATAAATTTCTAATATTATAAACACTCATATTATATATATAAAAACAACCTAAACTTAAAAATATAAGGTAAAATATGAAAACTTTAAATGTGTAAGACATTTCAAACCATTAAATTAGTAAAAGTAATGATGTTTATTTTCGGTTATGGATCTATATTCACAACCAAAACGTGAGTTATATAGATATATAACGTGAGTTATATATATATATATATATAAAATTCATGCAACAAGTAATTGTTGTAAGAAAGATTATATTAAAGATTTATTTTTCTCATGACACTTAAATAATGTTTAAATATAATTCAATTAGGTTAAATATTTCACATAATTAACCATACATGTTATATAATCATTTATGTTGAATAATGGATCTATTCTAAGGTGTTTTTATCCAAATATCTTTGACAACTAAAAAAATCAATAATTTCTTTTTTTCAAAAAAAATACAATAATAATGATTTTAGATAATAACAAATAACAACATGAAAAGTGAAAAGCATTTGTTCATCCAACTAAACTGTAATTACATGTTTGAAAATATGATGTTGATTTCTTTATATAACTGGTTGATTATATTGATGAAATAATATAGTTTTTTTTTTAAACCTTGTAATTTTTTTTTTTAAATATCTAATTATAAGACATCTCAATTCTTAAATAACTTTAATACACTCCACTAAATTTATACTCATGACTTCTGACCTTTACCTTTAATAAATAACTCAATTAATTAAATTAACTTTTACTATTATAAAATATTAAAAGTTGAGAAAAAAATATCTTAAAATTAAATTATTACTCACACTAATACAATATTTATTATTATATTTTTAATCAACATTATTCACACAAAAGTGACACATACAAAGATTTAAATGTGATACTATAACTGAATATTATTATTAAATCACGAGTTTATTAAAAACAAGGTGTAAGAAAATATTATTATTCTTTAAAAAAATTGTAGATAGGTATGCAATATACGTCCCCTAAAATGTTATTCCTATTAAAAGACTTTGAAACAACATGGGCCCAAGCTATGAATATTGTTCAAATAGTTAAAAATATTCAATTTTACCACCACGTATATCTAAAATATAAACCAAAATGGCGTAAAATGTACTTAGATGTGATGGAAGCATCTAAGTTGTCTAAATTTAATAGTAAAATTTGTCTTTTTAAGCCTTCAATCCGATCTTTTGAGTTATAGGTTTGGTTAAAAATATATATTTTTCGCCACAATTGGTCTATTTAATTTTTTAACTATTTAAAATTTAATTATATTTAGCTATTTTATATTTAATTATATTTTTGATTTTTTTTCCGGAATTTGGTAATTTGTCATTTTTAGAATACATTTTAACTATTTCATATTTAATTATAGTTAACTATTTAATTATTTTATATTTAACTATATATTTTATATTTTTGGATGGAATATGGTAAGTGGACAGAATATAATAGAGTTCTTTTAGTCTTTGAGGTGTTTGGATAAATCCTAACATATTGATTCCTAGAATAACTCAAAAAAGTAATATTTGTTATATAATAATTAGATTGTGATAATAGTGTCGAGTCATCTATATTAATATTCATTGAGGGGGTTTGCTCTTTTTCATCTTTGAAACTTATACCCATTCCCATTGTTAGGTTTGGAAGGGTGTTATTGGTTTTAAAACCCATTTTCCTTAAGTACTGTCACACTTTCCTCCTCCTCTTCCACTCAACCTTGATAGGATTTTGTCACTAGTTTGGCCGCCTCCTCATGTGGAGAGGACATTGTTTTCTCTACTTCTGCAACATTTGCCCATCTAGCTCTAAAAACAGTTAGGTCTTCTTATAGGCTTCATATTTTCTCTACTTTCTTTGGTGTGAAGTGTTTGGTGAGGCATGCACTTTCACTTTGAGAGTGGGATATTTGACAACCTCTAAGGTGAATTTTAGAGAGTTTCCGTGCTTCTTTTCTTCACCCTACTATTCAAATGGGGTTTTAAGATGTAGTGAATTTGGGGTTATCAATGATTACAATTATGAGAAGGGTGAAAGTAAGTTTGTTTTTGTTTTTTTTGTTTTTACTTAGGGAATTGGAGAAAGAACAAACAACTAGGCAAAATCTTTGTCATTTTGGAAAGACCTCTTGATAATGACATAGTCAAAACATTAAAAATGCATCCATAAGTGGGATTCAATGGTTATCGTGTAACACATGGTAAATAAAACTCTTCCAAAGGAAACTCATTTGAACATGTTTCTTTGTTGCATTGAAAATTTGATGAAAGGATCCGAAAATGTCAAGTTTTACCACTCCTTAAGAGGGATAAACACTACGACAAATTGTATGGTTAACATGGCTTCCAACCTAACTTTTGGAACTCTTTGGAATGTGGATGGAGCGGGGGTGAGGATGAGGATGTTTGCAACCTCTTCTATGATTTTTATCCACTCAATCCCTTAATGAATCAATTTATAATTCATAAACTATCGTGGATGTTTCAGTGGATAGTTCATCATAACATATATGATAAAAATAGACTGAAATCTATACTATGAGGGTTAATTTTGTTACATTCCAGATTTATTAATTATTGTTGTTTTCTTATGCATGTAATAGATAAAATGTGGAAAATAGAGAACAATAAAATACAATCACACACTAACTATAATAAGCACAAGATATGCGATGGGAAACTCTTAAAGGAGAAACCTAATTGGAAGGTGAAGTTGCTCTCCTGTCTTTTGTCTAGAATGGTCATAATGCAAGTACAAATGAGAAGACACTCTCTATAGAGCCATCTTAGACCTGTGGTTTGATAGGCTACTACAAGTCACTTACTCTCTTTGTTATGCTCTCTCATTCCCACCCCCAATTGTTTTACTCTAATGTGGAACAAGATATAAACAAAATGAATGGAACCCCTTTTCCTCATGGTTAGCTGGTTATACATAACCCGATAGCCAACTAGGGGTCAGGTTTGACTCCTTAAACTCTTAATTAGAGTTACAATTTTCACCCTTTTAGAGTCTTCTTCATACGACCCATGTGGCTAGCCCCACATGCATGAGTTACATGCGATGATATGGCATCCACTTGTGCCATGGTGTTTAAACATGGTAGGTCAAATTTCAGGGGCATGAATTTTGCATATGAAATGTGATTGGCATAAGTCTTGCATTGCTAGAAAGGTATCATAGTGTAGAATAGCGTTACAGGGTCACACAAGAAATATTTTTTTACCCAAAAAAAGAATAATTTAAGGCCTTAAAGTGACCCTAGAATGTTTTAAACCTCGATTCTCCAATCTGGGTCATGTCGATAAAATTGCTAGTGAAAATGATTCCTCCAATTTTTCTACTTTGAAAGTGCTGAGATAGATGAAAAATTATATAATGATCCAATTCAGAACAATATATGTGCCAAGAAAGGTGGTAAAGGGACTTGAAAATGAATTAAAACCCTTTCCTTGGGACTGTCCATCATGCTGGTCAAACATTCACGAGAGCTCTCACCTTCATTAAGCCTAGTTGTAGAGTATGTAAGTTTATGTTTGGGATTTGGTGCATATCTAGAAATTTTTGTATAGCACGAGGATGGGGGAAATGAGTTCCTGTCTTCTCTTGTTTTTGTAAAGCCCTATTCTATGTTTGGAAAATAATTCCACCAAGGGACTCTTCCAGATTTGAGTAATGCTCATTTCCCGTGTTTTCTAAAATCATTATGGATGTTTGATGGTGGGGGTTGGAATTCACAAAATGCCTTATGACTGCAAGTCTAATTTGTGGGTATTTTTTTCACCTCTTCCTATCTTTTGGGTCATTGGTATTGTTTCAAACTTTATAGGCTTACTCCATTAAACTCAAATCACTTCAATCCTACAAATATAGTGGAAAGATGTTCTAATTTTAGCATTAGGAGAAAGTAGTCTATTAATGCTCCTAATTTGGAAATTTTTAGAGGACTCTCTCAAATTTGTATTGGGAATAACACTAATATCTATTTTAATTAGTTTGAGAAGTACAAGGCTTTTGTTTAGGAACATATCTCTAGAAATTGTGAAATGAATATCCACAACCATCCAAATAAATGTGCATTTGGTGAGCAATCCCCTCTCCAAGATTCCATAGAATGATAATACTCAAGAAACATTGGCTTTAACAATAGGAAGATGGGAAAATTGGAAAAATGACTGGAAACATAATTATGCAAGGGATTTAAAGGAAATTTGAAGGAATTTGGTTAACATGAAAGTCTAGTTGGAAATACACAAAGGGAAAAATGTTCTTCTAGAGGTTAGGGAAGAAATCAATAGAGATAAATTAGAGCTGGAGGAAGACATGATCAAGGAACTATAGGAGGAAGTCAAATACTTGGAATTGGAGCAAAAGACTAGGTTTGAGGAGTTGGGGACAACTACAACTCTAATAACTTTAGTTGTTACTTTTTATTACTAATATAAAAAGAAGTTGATTCTTTTTATTTTTATTTTTTAAAGGAATTATATATATTGGGTTATTTACAACATACATATTCATACAAATATTAATATAATTTAGAAGATGAGTATTAATATGAAATAAAATTGCAACATCAAAAAATTACAAATATGACAAGATAATATGTTTCTCCTAAACAAGACATTAAATTGCATTCTAAAGTATTGTCTAGTCTTTGTCTAGTCTCATGTAAGGGAATAAGACTAGATGCTATTTAAAGGAAGATGATCTCACTATTGCAGCCTCAATGATCATAGTATGGGATACTGACTTTCTTGTGGATCCTATATAGGTTGAAAGTGCCTTTTGGTCCTAGAGTATGACCTAACATTATTTCTGATTTCCCAAGAACTCATCTTCCTTATACGTAAGGAAACAAGTTAATGCTCCAAGACCTAGAGGCATTTTGCAAGACCAAAAGATTTCCCCCTTATAGACCACTAACGTTTTATTTCAAGTGGCTAGGTTTTTCCTTCCCAAGATAATGTAGCTACATGTTAGGGTCATGAAATTGTTTCGATAGAGACTATGCCAACAACCCTAAATCTCATATAAATGTCATATGCACATAAAAAATATATTTTGAATTTAATCTTTAAATAGAAATATATTTAGAATTTTTTAAATGTAATTTTTTTAATTAATAACAATATCAAATTATAAACAAACTAACAACATTATATATATATATATATATATATATATATATATATATATATATATAGATATATAATCACATACTACTTTTGCTTAGCTAGGAGGTCATCTTCCTCGGATTTAAGGAGACAAGTTAATGGCCCAAGACCCATAGGCATCTGGTAGGAGTGAAATCCTACCCTTTTACAAACCACCAATGAGAATTCCAAGTGGCGTGGGTTTCCTTGAATAACCACGATTAGTCAACCAACATTCATGGATAGTAGCCATTAATAGTTGCCCCTAATGCTGGTTTGACATTTCAGTTATGAGGTGAGTCATCCTACATTCGTGGATAACAACCAATGGTGGTTGTCCCCATTACCGATTTGACAATGAAGTTATGACATGTTTTCCAATTAGTTAAAAAAATCACATAATTAAGAATCATACAATAAAAGTTAGCTAAAATAAAATGTGTAAAACTAAAAAAAGAGCTACATAGTAACAATGTTCCTACATTTTTAACGTAAATAAGTTAGCTTGGAACGAAGCAATTGGAGAGAGAAAGAACAATTTTGCAGGCAAGGGAACAACAATATCATTTTGAATATGAGAAATAATGACTAGTATCAAAAGCGGACTCCAATGTGAAATAGCATTTTAGAATTTTGTAATGAAAACCAATGAATATAAAGCTGTTGAAATATGGCAACAAGAATATTCCAATTTAATTTGTCCTTGAATTAAATTGTGAATTAAAATCGAATTTAGTCTTAACGACTACTTGGAAATAATTAATTAATTTATTTTAAATTAATTAGTTGGAGAAATTCAAGTTAGAAGTCTTTCTGAAGTCATGCAAGATTTATCCCTTAAATTAAGGAGATAAGATTGAGTTATATTTGAGTTGTAATTAGTTAACTCAGTTTACTAAGTTAAGTCCAGTTAAACTAGTGCCAAACTGTTTGAGGAACTAATAGTGAGTTAACAGTCAGTTGATGCATTAATGCACTCAACTAGTGCTACTCCAATTAACTGAAGATTCCCTCATCAGAAAATCATGCATGTCTATTATGAGAATAACACAATTGAGATAAATGTTCAAGGACGATGTACTATTAGTTGCATGTGTTTTCTCATGGAGAAAACTCATGCATGTAGTCAAGGATTTATCCTTGAGGATTGCGTAGTTTTGGAGGATTGGTTTTCCACTTGGTAGAAGATAATCATCCACAAGGAACAACGCAAGAAAATAGGAGCTTGGAGGGCAGAGAGGAAGGCTCGAGAGAAGCCAAGATTGCCTATGAGCATCTATGAGGATTGTACTAAGAGATAGCTAGTTGTGAGAGCTAAGGCTTGGTATAATTCCTATGTATTTCTACCATGTATGATAATACAATACTGTGGGGTTTTTAGCTGAGGCTTTCCACAAAGTATTTTCATGTGTATTGTGCCATTGTTTCTTCTTCTTCTGGTTATATTGTTAAGCTTGATCTTTAAGCTTCTGCAAATTGATAGTAGAAGTAGGTTATAGTATTTTGCTTTGATTTATATTGCATTATCGGGTTAACCTACCATCAGATTTTCTACATGGTATCAGAGCTATGAACAGTATACTAAGAAGAGAATTTGAAGTTTGAAGTTCGGGGTTGCAGGTGCAAATCGAATTCATATCATACTTCAAGGTTGGCCAATGGTGTTCTATGGCTTGAGACTCGAGTTTGCCTTGGAAGGTAGCTCGAATTACATAGCTTGGAAAGATATAATGGAGGCTGTATTAGAAGACAATGGCTTGAAGGAATTCATTGATCAAGAAATCTCAAAGCCAACTTCAACTAATGCACAAGAGCTGGATGAGTGGAATAAGTGCGTGGCTAAGGCGAGACGGATCATCCTTGAAGGAGTTCGAGACCATATTGTCTTGAGTCTCCATGGGAAGGATACTCCATTTTAAATGTGGAAGACATTGAAGGACCTTTACCAGAACAGTAGCAACGAGAGGAAATTAGCGCCCAAGGATAAGATTCGAAGAATCAAGATGGAGAGGGGTGATACTATTTCCACATATCTGAACAAGCTCACCACCTGTAGAGATGAGCTTGATAGTTTGGGAATAACTACTACCGATGATGATATGGTGAGCCTCGCTCTCCTTGGCCTTCCAAAGAGTTGGAATAGCTACGAGGACTCTGTGAATGGAAGGGAGAAACTGTCGGATTAGGAACGACTGTGGTCGGATCTTATGCAGGAGGAGATCAGGAGGAGCACATGATATGGTTCTTCATCCAAGAATGATGATGAAGAAAATCTAGCCTTAGCAAGTAAGGCAAGGAAAGGGAAGGGGAAGGCTTCCCATTTCAAATCGAATTCTTCTCATGGAGGGAAGAAGGGTGACATGTCTAAAGTAAGATGCTTTAATTGTCACAAGATGGGACATTATGCGACTAATTTCCCATCAAAGAAGTCCAAGAAGGGATCCTCGGAAGGATCAAAAGGTGAGGCATTAGCCTCTTAGTTCGAAATGGACTTTACCCTCATCGCATGCATGGTGTCATCGATGATGGGTTGTGTCTAGTATCTTGATAGTGGAGCCTCATTCCACATGAACGGTGATAAAAATTTATTTAGTGACTTGGAGGAGAAATACCTCAAGATGCGCATAGATATGGGTGACGACGGAAGGTATAGTGTTTCAGTAGTGGGCACGATTGCTTTTCAGAGGGAGCATGGAGCTCCTCTCACCTTGACAGATGTGATGTATGTGCCTGGACTGAAGAAGAACTTCGTATCGGTCACGATGTTGGAGGAAAATGACTAAGATGTTGTCTTTAGTAAAGGAAAGGCGTTCCTAAGACACATAGCTATGGGTCAGACGAAGAGGATAGGGATTCGGGTGAAGAATCTCTATAAACTAGAAGTAGATGATTGTGCAGCATTGAGTATGAAAGCAGAATTGGTGCAAAGCCAAGACATTGATGAGTTGTGGAATAGGTGGTTGGGCCATTTGCATCATGGGGCTTTGAAGATAATGAAACAGATATCTACAGGACTTCCCAAAGGTAAACTTGAGCAAGTTGACACATGCAAAGGTTGTACCTTGGGAAAGTACACCAAGTCTTCCTTTCATGATCGAGACAGTCGAGTAGAGGCTATGTTAGAGTGAGTTCATACTGATTTGCATGGACCATTCTTGACGGTATCCACAGCGAAGCTAAGGTATTATGTGATTTTCATTGATGACTATTCTCATAAATGTTGGATTTATTTCATGTAGAAGAAGGACCAAACCTTCACAAAGTTTTGTGAGTTCAAAGTTTTGGTTGAGAAAGAGTCAGGGAAGAATATCAAGGCCTTGATAAGCAACAATGGTGGAGAATATGTCTCTCAAGAGTTTAAGGACTTCTATGCAGTGGAAGGAATTAAACAAGAGTTGATGGCACCTCATAACCCACAACAAAATGGGGTGGCCAAGAGGAAGAATAGAACTATTATAGGGGCAGCACAGGAAATGCTGCATGACCAAGGCCTACCACTTCACTTGTGGCTGAGGCATGCAACACAACGATCTATTTGCAGAATAGAAGCCTGCATCACATACTTGGGATGAAGACACCATAGGAAGCTTCCTTCAATAAGAGACCAGATGTGGGTCACTTTAGGATCTTTGGCTCATCGGTATATTACCATGTGACAAAGGATGCATAGAAGAAACTTGAGCTAACAATAGAGTTGGGGATACTTGTGGGGTACACTGATACACCTCACAACTATCGAGTGTACTTGCCTACCAGTCAAAGGACAATGGTTCGCAGAGATCTCAACTTTGATGAGCAGAAGGCCATGCGAGTTTCCCTTGAGAGGGAGCTCCAACTACAGGCTATGGAGGAACTATTGGTTCCCAAGGAGGAGGAGCCTCAGACTGATGCGGAGCAGTCGCATGCAAAGGTTCCTGGAGTGGAGACATCTACTCAAGCAGAGTGTTCCAGAGATGGATGTAAACGCACAAGAGAAGCTGACAGATTGTTAGAGGATGCGAGAGAGAATGTGGGAGCACCATCTTCTCAGCGCAGACAAAGGAGGTCACTTGAGAGGTACACTGGATACATGGCCCTTGTTGGGGAATGTGTTGAGACCGAGCCATCTTCCTTTGAGGAAGCAGTATAGCAGCCAATTTGGGTTGATGCTATGGTGGAGGAGTATGACTCCATAGTTCGTAACAGTGTTTGGGACGTGGTTCCAAGATCAGAGAACAAGTCAGTTGTGAGTTCCTGTTGGCTTTACAAGGTAAAGCAAACTGCTGATGGTAGTGTGGAGAAGCATAAGGCAAGATTTTTTGCCTGTGGCTTTTCACAAGTCGAGGGGATTGACTATGATGAGACTTTTTCTCCTGTCGCAAGGTACTCATCTATCAGATCTATGTTGGCACTATCAACATAGATGGGTTGGAAGATCCATCATATGGATGTGAATATTGCATTCCTCAATGGCCAGATTGAGGAAGAGGTGTACATAGAGCAGTTGGAAGGTTTTGAGACCTTTAATCGTGAGTCACATGTGTGCCAACTCAAGAGAGCATTTTACTGGCTGAAGCAAGCACCTCGTGCTTGGTACACCAAGGTAGACAACTACTTCACCAAGTTGGGCTTCACAAAGAGTGAAGCAAATACGAACTTGTACCACATTACGGTGAAAGGTAAGTTTTTGATCATTGAACTTTATGTTGATGATCTCATATTGATTGGTGATCATGGGTCTCATGCATTACTTCCTTGGCATGGAAGTGTGGCAGAAGGATGGGGAGTTGTTTGTGTCTCAGGGAAAGTATGCAAATGAGATATTTAGGAGATTCCACATGGAGAAGTGCAAGCCCATGCAGACTCCTCTAGAAGGTAACTGGAGGAATGAGGTTGCTACTTCAAGAGAAGTGGTAGAGGCTACTGTGTACAGGCAACTTGTGGGTTCACTGATGTACTTAGTGAAGACATGATCAAATTTGTGCTATGCGGTGAACCAACTGGGTCAAGCGATGGTTTAGCCTACCAAGATGTTTTGGAAGGTGGCAAAGCATGTATTGAGATACCTCAGAGGCACATCTCAGTATGGATTATGGTACAGACGGACAGAGGGAGTGAAGCTATAGGGCTTCACTAATGCAGATTGGGCAGGGAGTCCATAAGTTTGGAAGAGCACATCAAGAGCAGTTTTCAACCTTGGGTTAGCGATAGTTTCTTGGTACAACAGGAAACAGAGGTTGGTTGCACTCAGCTTGGAAGAGGCAGCATGTGAGGCCATCTGGATGCGGAAAATCCTAGTTGGTTTGTTTGATCAGAGGATGGATCCAACTGTGATAATCAGAGTTGTATCAAAATCTCTGAGAATCTAGTATTTCATGATAGGTCCAAGCACATTGACATCTGATATCATCATCTTAGAGACTGTGTGGTGAGGAGGATCATGTTGTTGTAGTATATTTTGACAGAGGAGCAAGATGTTGACGTTTTGACAAAGGCATTGTCAAAGTGTAAATTCGAGTTCCATAGGGACAGGATCGGGGTGGCAGAGAATCCCTTTCTTGTTGAGAGGGACTTTTGAAATATGGCAACAAGAATATTCCAATTTAATTTGTCCTTGAATTAAATTGTAAATTAAAATCGAATTT
Organism: Pinus tabuliformis; assembly: GCA_031772625.1. Taxonomy (NCBI): domain Eukaryota; kingdom Viridiplantae; phylum Streptophyta; class Pinopsida; order Pinales; family Pinaceae; genus Pinus; species Pinus tabuliformis. The sequence goes on along the minus strand of CM062811.1, from coordinate 1,125,821,351 downwards.
AGTCTTAACAACTACTTGGAAATAATTAATTAATTTATTTAAAATTAATTAGTTGGAGAAATTCAAGTTAGAAGTCTTTCTGAAGTCATGCAAGAGTTATCCCTTAAATTAAGGAGATAAGATTGAGTTATATTTGAGTTGTAATTAGTTAACTCAATTTACTGAGTTAAGTCCAGTTAAATTAGTTCCAAATAGTTTGAGGAACTAATAGTGAGTTAATAGTCAATTGATGCATTAATGCACTCAACTAGTGCTACTGCAATTAATTTAAGATTCCCTGGTCAGAAACTCATGCATGTCTATTCTAAGAGAGACCCAGTTGAGATAAATGTTCAAGGATAGTGTACTATCAGTTGCATGTGTTTTCTCATGGAGAAAACTCATGCATGAATTCAAGGATTTATCCTTGAGGATTGTGTAGTTTGGGAGGATTGGTTTTCCACTTGGTAGAAGGTAATCATCCACAAGGAACAACGCAAGGAAATAGGAACTTGGAGGGCAGAGAGGAAGATTGGAGAGAAGCCAAGATTGCCTGTGAGCATCTGTGAGGATTGTACTAAGAGCTGGCTAGTTGTGAGAGCTAAGGCTTTGTATAATTCCTATGTATTTCCACCATGTATGATAATATAATAGTGTGGGGTTTTTAGCTGAGGCTTTCCCAAAATTATTTTCATGTGTATTGTGCCACTGTTTCTTCTTCTTCTATTTATATTGTTCAGCTCGATCTTTAAGCTTCGGCAAATTGATAGTAGAAGTAGGTTATAGTATTTTGCTTTGATTTATATTGCATTATCGGGTTAACCTACCATCAGATTTTCTACAAAAGTCATATAGGTAATAGATTTTAATGCACAAAATCAATTGATTTTTTTGGATAAATTATTTTAGTTATTCTTCTTATGTGAATTATTGTTTTTGCAATTTTGTAGTATGTATTATTAATTCTATGAATAATGTGAAATCATTGATACACAAGAAAACTATTGAATATGAAGTTCACTCATATATATAGATCTAAAAAACACATAAAGAAATCCACTTTATTTATCATTTTCTTTTTGAAGAGTCCAAAATGACACAACAAAAAAAGAGCTATAGAAGAGGAAGGCTATTCTAAGGAGTCATTACCAATTTCTTGAATATCATATGCATGAAAAGATACTATATAGGAATATATAACTAAAAATATACATGTGTATATGCTTCAAAAGATTAAATGGATTAAGTACACCATTAACAAGGAATGTAGGGGTGCATACAACTAGCCCAATGAACATTGCTCTATTAAAAATGTCAACATGAACTAAACAAATCAATTTAATAACCTTTTGTACTTTTGTAAGATGTATTAGATTAATGCAAGTAGCACATTGATAACGTTTACTTTGTGTATCAAAAATTCTATGAGTAGTATGAAACAATAGAGCATAAAACTAATATTATTTGCACACTTATCAATTCAAAAATAAAAAGAGATGAAGAACAAGTTATAGAAAGAATGAATTGGGTTAGTAAAAATGAACTTGGTTAGTTGTTGTGCTAGAGTAAAAATATTACAACTATGATCTATATTCTTGATATCAAGAATCAAGAATCATTGCTGTAAGTTTAAATCTTTACAGTAAAGCAACGTATATATAAGTTTTTATAGCTTAAAAATTCGAAATATACTCTAAATAAAGTTAATTAGGAAAACTAACAAAAGTTTAGAGCCACACCTCTAACTCTTATTGTGTTAACTTTAACATTTACAATAAATTATATAGTATCTCATGACATAATGATCTGAATGTTGGGAAAACTTGTTAATGTTATGCAAGCTCTCTCATGAGTATAAAAAAATGTGTTTAGGATCATCTCAAATTAACCATAATGTGTAGGATTATGTGTCAAGTATTGAGTGTATTTCATGAGAAATTTATGACATTAATTAGCCATTTAAAACACATATACAACAAGTAAATTGCATAGAAATAAAACACAACAAACTCATAACAAAAATCTGATAAAGGAGTTCACCCCTCTTGGGCTACATCTCCTTGGACCTGCTTCAATGGCTAGGCCCTCTTTGGATTAATGGTTAATTATCTGATTACATGCACCTGCAGTGCTCTAATGTATTTTCAACCTTCTCCATTGGATTCAGAAGACCCAAAAATGCAAAAAATGACTCTCCAAGCTCTGCAATTGGACTTCTGCTGATCTAGGCTTGACCTCCTCTTCTGGTGGACCTAGGCTTCCTTAAAATTCAACGTAGAAAAATCACGTACAAAAGTGCCTTTCTGCCTCTGCAACCTATTCCATTATGTTCAGATCATCAAAATCATCTAGGAATGACTCTTTTTGAGCCAAAATTGGTCAAAAACTGCCAAAGTTATGGCTTCTTCAGTTTTTCCTAGGAAATCTCCACTAAATCTGGAAAAACTCCAATTAACTCCATCAAATTTGGAGTTAGATCTGGATTTTTCAGCTCCACCAAAATATCCTCCAAAATAATCCATCATTAATTAAATGATAAACACAGATTAATTAGCACTAATCCTGCTTAGCACATTAATCTGGTTGTTAGCATAAAATGCTAGCAGTTAAGGTAATGTTGGTCACATGCACGATTAAGTCTAGCAGTTAATGCTAGTGGTTAACTCCAAATCCACTGGTGGTTAACAAATGTGGTCACATTGGAGAGGGTTAACAGAAGTTGTTATCTCCCAAACTCCACAGTTTAACACTTTAAAATGCATTTGCGCCCATAGTATGTTAAGCAACACATTTGTGGTATGGTAGTAGACAATTGCGTTTGTTCAAGCAAGGTCATAGGTTTGACTCCTAGGCCTACCCATAAAAATTTTACCTGACCTTTGGGAGGGCACATGGTGGCCTTCAGGCTTGCCACGTGTCACCCTCTCATTGGTCCACCAAATTCACTTTAACCAATTACGTGCCGCCACTTGTCACGATCTGGTTGGTCCACCTGTGGGAATATTCTAAGACTATTCCAAGGAATATTCCTTGGAATATTATTTTTTTTATTGGACTATACGGATGCCTAGTCAGCATCCTAGTCACAAAAGTTTCCCTGTTTGACCAAACAAACAACAGGCTCTAACTTTCTCATACAAATTCCGTTTTGAGTGAAATGAGTTGCGTTGGGATCGTATCACCGAAATGGATGCGATTATTTAGGTTTTGATTGATTTTGAGCACTTTGAATTTTGAGCAAATTTGTGCCCCTAATCCAGATTTCGATCACATACAAAACCCCGTTTTTTTTACTCGAATTATATTCCTCAACTAGAATTAGATTACAATGGGCCAAAATACCATTCGGTGAAAAACACAAAAAATAGGCCAAAAACAAGCCAAAAATAACCCAATATTATTATTACTATTACTATTATTATGATTATTTTTGCAAGGGATCCTCCCTTGAATCCTTGAGTTGAGGGGGCCTAGTAGGCCCCTCCTACTACCCCCCTAGTGCACTTGAGGCAACATAGTGCATGGGCTATCCATGAAAATAATACTACACATACCTTACATTCTCCCACTGTTGGAATATACAATCATATTGAGAAGTGGGTTGAATCAATATAATGACAATTTTTACTTATTTAGTGCCATAAAACATCAATATCATAAATTGAACAAGTAAAACAAGATATACATGGAAATGATTATAGGAGAGAGATACATAACATTTTTATATTAAAGATCTTGTAGGCACCAACCTACTATTACAGCAATGTGTAGGCATCAACCTACAGGAGACACCAATCCCCTCTACTGCTTTGTAGGAACCAACCTACAAGAGACGCTAATCCCCTCTATTTCTTTGTATGCACCAACCTACGAGATACATCAATCCCTTTGCTGTTTTATAGGTACCAACCTATAGGAGACATCAATCCCCTCCCGTGCAAGATTTGTAGGCACCAACCTATTGGAGACACCAATCTGCATTGCTGCAAATATTTCTAGACACCAACCTACTTTCTTTCTTTTCACAATATTCTTAGTTTCTTTTTCTTTCACCATGTTTATTTGCAACTTCTTTCTTCACCAACTCTGTTAATTTCTTCTACCTTCATTAGGCCTGCCTTCTACTTCATCATTCACCAAGTCTACTTCTCCCAAAAGTTGTTGCATTTGGCTTCTTCTCAAAACGAATTTGCAAAACATACCATGTATCCAATTTTGCAAATCTACTTCTGAAATTTCTATCAGAGATTCTTAGAGATATATTCTCTATCTCATCCAAATTTCACAGTTTGAAACACCTCATAAAGAAAGTTATAGCAAAAATGACAAGCTAACCTATTTGAAGCATGTTTCATGAGCATTAAGGAAAATAAATTCCTCGAATTGTGTCTCCAAAATTGTAGTGAAATAGGGTCTAAAACTTGTACCACAAGTACCTTGATATCTCTACTTTATCTCCTCCAAATTTCAAATTCTGAAACATTATAGAAAGAAAGATATAGTGGAAATACCAAGATGACCTATTTGATGAAAATTTCAAGAACATTCAAGAAACCTAAATTCCTCAAAGAATATATCTAAAATTATAGAGAACCAAGGTATATAATTTGAAGAAAAGGTACATAACAATATTATGTTTGTATCCTATAAGTTTCATGATCTGAAACATCCTAGAACGAAATTTGTAGTGAAAATACCAAGTTGACCCATTTAAAGAGGATTTTAGGAGCATTTAGGGAGCCTAACTTCTTTAGATCATATTTATAGTGAAACAAGGTTTAAAAATTGAAGCACATGTACATGAATACCTTCTATCTATATCCTCCTAGTTTCACTTTATGACAAATCCGAGAAGAAAAGATATGGCAAAAATGTCTAGATGACTTGTTCACCTAATAAAACACATTTTTTCTTACACATTTAGACTCCAAGAATCAACCAAAAATTATTCCTTAGCTCATATTTCGACCTCTAGTCTCTTATTTCTTGAATTATATACAAATGAACTCCTATGCCATTTATTTATAGTTTTTTTACATTCACTTATGGGGATGACTTCTAAAATGGTTAGTTTAGCCTACTTATACTTTGGTTGGTTCACCTTGACAAAATATTCATATCTCCCCATTCCCATGGAATTAGAGGGAGTTCCATATACCATTGGAAATGTCTCAAGATAGTATTTCCAACCATATATCCTACGATTCCATTTAAGCTAGGTAATTGGAGTAAAAATTCTTTCAAGGATAGGTTATCCAAATGGAGCATCAAAAGTCCAAAAACAATATTTCCAACAATCTTCATTTTCCAATATTTTTATTGTACATAAGTGGTCTCCCCCTATCCTTGACACAAATTACAACAATATTTTCAATTAATTTCTTTGCATATAGGGTCCTCAAGGATTATATGGTTAACAATTTAGGGAAATAATATCCATTGCTTCTCTACATCTAGGGAACTTTTTAATACTAACAAAATTTGTTAATGAGTCTGCAACATTCTTTAAAGTGATAACCTTCACTAGCTACACCATATTCTCTTCAACTATGTATCTCGAAAAGTGATATTAAACATCAATAATTTTCCTTAGAATGATAAGAATTGTTCTTTGCTAGAAAGATTGCACTCTAAATGCCATAATTTAACCTTATATAACTTCCTTACTTTCATGAGTTCTTACCATGTAGTCAACTTTTGTAATTGAGAGTGCAACAATATATTGTCTTTTTCTTATTCAAATGATTACTCCTCCAATGTGTTTAAACACATAATTACTTGTATATTTCTACAATCTAGAACTACAATCCAATATAGATCAACAAAGCCATGAACTTATAACATTCTATCTACTCTAGGTATTTCTTAGTAGAAAATTCCATAATTTGTAGTACCATGCAAATAACTAAAAACCCTCTTCACAACTATCCAATTCTCCCTCCTTAGTTTTGAAATATGTTTGCTCAAAAATACCACTACATGTGCAATTCTTGGTCTAGTATAGGCCATTTCATACATAACAATACCAACAACACTGTTACAAAATTATATATTACAGAGCAATGGAACACATTAAATATATTGCAGAAATATAAACACAGAAAACACATAAGACAAGAGAGACATAGATATACGTGGTTCACCCGATTTGGGCTACATCCACGGAGAAACAACCATGGAAAATTTTAGGGGCTAATCTTCGCCCAGTGGGCTAATTTTCCATGATTTTTCCACAAAATGATTCGCCAATTTCCAATTTTTATAAAAGACAATTCGCCCAGATTTTAGAATATAAAATTATTTTACCTTAAAAATCGCCAACATTATATAGAGGCTACATATACAATCATTATAAATTTGAATAATTTTACAAATATATCAATAAACATTTTATAGTTTGCATATTAGGGATTAGTGAGATTCGCCAATGTTTGAAACTTCAAGAAAATTTTCCATCCTTAAAATTTTCCTTGGAAACAACTAGTCCTTCCTTCTATATTATCTAGGATACTGAAGAGATACAACCTACAACATATCCACTATAATTCCCTCTTCTCTCTCGCTCAACCTCCTATCTGTTTCTTACTCAGAATAAAAATCTACATAGACACAATACAATTCCCTCATATATAGTGAGGGGTTGCCTTCTAGGGAAAAAAACCTTAAATTAAACATAACTTCTACCGTCAGATATCCGCCTAATGAACGACCGAGATTGACTATTAAATTGCAACATTTTACAAGGCAATTTTACATATATTTTTAGCTTTCGGGGGTGGTTCCCTCGATCCCCCACCAAGGGGGGAGGGGGGCTCCCAAGAATCGCAGCAACCCCCCCTGGACCCCCCTTGCAGCATACATTTTATGGGTGGCGTTGTTGCCACATTACGAACTGGGGTCCAATGTGGTGATACCTCTAAATAAAGAAGATAATCAAACTCCACACCCAACAATCTCCCACTTGGAGACTGATTATAGCAACTCCACCACTGCTTCATTTACTGGAAAATGACTCCACTTTGGACCTGACTATTTCTCATCTTCTTCATCATACTTGAAGACCAATTGAAACTGAGCAGAATCTCAGTTTCTCCCTGGTTACAATTTTTGTTAACATATCTGCAGGATTTTTGCTAGTGTGTATCTTTTCTAGCTTCAATTGTCCATCTTCCAATGTTGACCGTATGAAATGGTACCTAAGATGTATATTTTTAGTCTTGGAATGAAATGTAGAGTTCTTTACAAGATGTATGGTACTCTGGTTGTCACTGTATAACCTGCCCAACTCCCGCTTCTTACCCAATTCATCGAGAAACATTTGTAACCAAATAATTTCTTTACTAGCCTCTGTAGCAGCAGCATACTTTGCTTTTGTTATTGAGAGTGCAACAACATTTGTCAGTTTTGAGACCCAACTGACAATTGTTCCACCTACAGTAAACACATACCCTGTGGTGCTCCTCCTGTTATCTTTATCTCCCGCCATATCTGCATCAACATATCCCTATAGAGCAATGTTTCAACCACCAAAGCATAATGATTGATTTGTGGTACCTCTAAAATACTTGAGAATCCACATCACTGCCATCCAATGTTCTTTTCCTGGATTATTCATGTACCTTCTTGCAACTCCCACTACATGCGAAATATCAGGCCTTGTGCAGACCATTGCATACATTCAGCTTCCAACTGCTGATGTATATAGAACTTTAGACATATAATCCATTTCTTCCTGAATCTTGGGACACATTTCCTTAGTTAGTTTGAAATGGCTAGCCAAAGGTATACTAACCGGTTTTTCATTCTGCATATTAAACCTTTTCAACACCTTTTGTATGTACTCACTCTGAGACAATGTTAATTTGTGATTCTTCTTGTCTTTAGTTATTTTCATACCAAGGATTTGTTTTGCAGCACCCAAATCCTTCATTGCAAATGAGTTTGCCAATTTTCTTTTGAGCACATTTATTTTCTCCATGTTAGAACCTACAACAAGCATGTCATCTACATAAAATAACAATATAATATAGCTGCCATCATTTTGCCTTCTGAGATAAACACAATGATCAGAGTGACATCTAGTATAGCCTTGTTCAGACATAAACCTGTCAAAATTTAGATACCACTACCTTGGCGCTTGTTTTAAGCCATACAAGCTCTTATTCAACCTGCACACTAGTTTCTCCTTCCCTTTACCTCATATCCTTGTGGCTGCTGCATATATATCTCTTCCTCCAAATCCCCATGAAGAAAGGTTGTCTTTACATATAACTACTCAAGATGCAAATATTCAACTGCTACTAGACTTCAAATAGTTCTGATTGAAGTCATTTTAACAACAGGAGAAAATATCTCATCAAAGTCTATACCCTTTTTCTGTGAAAAACCCTTCACCACAAGTCTAGCTTTATCCCTTTTTCTACATCCATCTTCTTCCTTCAACCTGTAAACCCATTTATTCTTCATTGTTGTTTTACCTGCAGGAAACCTGACTAACTCCCAAGTCTGGTTATGTGCTAAGGAGTCCATCTCTTCTTTCATTGCTTGCTCCCATTTCTTCCTAGTTTCTACCTGCACTGCTTCTTCATAAAATTTTGGTTCACCAAAATCAGTCAACAATACATATTATAATGAAGGAGAGTATCGCTTAGGGGGTCTACTTATCCTAGTAGATCTTCTAACACCACTTTCAGGTGTTTTAGGTGCTTGTTGCTGTTGTGGTTGTTATTGTTGTTTTGGCTATTGATCATTATGATTTTCTGGCACCTTCACTTTTTCTGTGATCTCATCAAGCATCGTGTATTCTCTATTTTCTTTTTCTTGTTTCTTTTCCTGTGTTTGATCCTTATACAAAAAATTTTCATTGAATATGACATCTCTACTCCTAATGATTTTGTGCTTTTCATAATCATAAAAGCGATAACCAAAATCATTAACACCATATCCAATAAAGGTACATTTCTTTGATTTTGCCTCAAGCTTTGTTGTATTTTCTTTATTAATGTGGACAAAGGCTTCACAACCAAAAGTATTTGAAAATGAGTAGTTTACCTTTATACCTATCCATGCCTCTTCTAGAATACCACCATCCAAGGAACTTGAAGGCCCTCTGTTTATTAGATAAACAACAATATCTATAGCATCTGTCCAAAATTGCAAATGCAATCCTGCATGCAATCTCATGCACCTTGCACGCTCCATGATTGTCCTGTTAATCCTTTCTAACACACCACTTTCTTGTAGTGTTCCTGGAACTGTCTTCTCTCTGTGAATTCCATTCTCTGAATAATACCTATCAAACTCTTTGCTGCAATATTCACCTCCATTGTTTGATATGAGACACTTCAACCTTTTTTCTGTCTCATTTTCAACCAAAGCTTTCCATTTCTTGAAAGTATCAAATACATCATATTTATTTCGAATACAATAAATCCGGGTTTTTCTCATTGCATCATCAATAAAAGTAACATAATAATGAGAGCCACTGAGAGATGATACCTGAGCAGGTCCCCATACATCTGCTTGCACAAGCTCTAATTTTTTGCTCTTCTTTTCTTTCCCAACTCTGAGGAATCTGAATCTCTTATGTTTTCCATAAACACAAATCTCATAGAATTTTAAATCAACATGCTTCAAACCTGGTAACAAATTTCTGGAGTGAAGAATCTGCATCCCCTTCTCACTCATGTGCCCGAGCCTATGATGCCACAATGCCATATCTTCTCCTATAGATGTTAAATCATTAACATAATTAGAATTACCATTGCATAAATACAATGTACCCACATTTTCTCCTTTTGCTATTACTAGGGTTCCTTTAGTGACCTTCCAGGTTTTATCTGTAAAAGTAGTCACATAGCCTTCACCTCCTAACTACCTTGTTGAAATAAGTTTTTTCTTCAGATCTGGAACATGCCTTACCTCCTTCAATAGCCATTGATTTCCATTCTACTATTTTATGAAAACTGTACCCATTCCAATGATTTGACAAGGTTTACATCACCCAATCAAACCTGTCCAAAATCTCCTTGAACATAATCATGAAAATGTTTCCTATCAGGTGTGGCATGGAATGAGGCCCCTGAATCTACCACCCAGACATCAAGAATATTTTTTAATGAAAGAATCAAATCATATTGCAACACCTCACCTGTCACATTCGCTTCATGATTGTTTTCTTGCTGCGCATCTCCTTCTTTTCCCTTCCAAGACTTGTAGTCTTTCTTCAGGTGTCTTATCTTCCCACATTTCTAGCACAGTATCCCCGATCTGGAATTAGATCTGCCTTTCCTTGAATTACTATGATACCCTGGGCTCTTTCCTCTTTCCATTTTTCTTCCCCTAGTCTCTGCAGTTAAAGCATTACCTAATGTCCCATCGGAGCTTTTCCATTGCATTTCCTTGCTAAGGATTGCACCGACAACAACATCAAACTTTAAAGTACTAGATCTAGAGACAGAGTTACTAATGGCCATAACTAAAGCATTCCAACTTTTTGGCAATGAGCATAGAAATAAAAAAGCCCTAACTTCATCATAAAAAGTTACCCCTATGAACTTAACTGACTGGTAACTCCATTAAATTCATTTAAATTATCATCAATAGATCCACCTTCTGACATCTTCATATTAAATAAACGCTTCATAAGAAATACCTTATTTGAAGCCGAGGGTTTTTCATATAGTTTTGCCAATTCCTTCATTAAACCCTTTGTTTTCGTTTCCTTTGAAATATTAAAGGCTACCAACGCCGCTAGCATTATCCGTATTGTTCCAAGTGCCTTTATGTCGAGAATATCCCATTCTGTGTCTGTCATACTCGTCGACTTCTTTGTCTTTGCGCTCAATGGTAGGTAAAGATATTTTTGATACAAATAATCTTCCATTTGCATCTTCCACAGCTGGTAGTTTTTGCCATTAGAGTTTTTGACCCTAAAACTACCATCTTCCTCTATTGCTCCCACTCGAACCAGGAACCCTTATCTCCTGCGAGTTTATCAGCCAAATAGGCCTTCATCTTTGATACCAATTGTTAGAAAATTATATATTACAGAGCAATGGAGCACAATAAATATATTGCAGAAATATAAACACAGAAAACACATAAAACAAGAGAGACACAAATATATGTGGTTCACCCAATTTGGGCTACATTCACGGAGAAACAATGAGTCCTTCCGTTTATATTATCCAAAAAACTGAAGAGATAAAATCTACAACAAATGCATTGTAATTCCCTCTTCTCTCTCGCTCAATATCCTCTCTCTTTCTTACTTAGAATATAGATCTACATAGACGCAATAGAATTCCATCATATATAGTGAGGGGTTGTCTTCTAGGGGAAAAAAACCCTAAATTAAACATTACTTCTACCGTAAGATATTTGCCTAGTGAACAACGGAGATTGACTATGAAATTACAACATTTTACAAGGCAATTTTACATATATATTTAGATTCGGGGGCGCTGCCCCGGATCCTCCGCCAAGGGGGGGCTCCCAAGGATCGTAGCCACCCCCCTTGAAGCGTACATTTTACGGGCAGCGTTGCTGCCACATTATGAACTGGGGTCCAATGTGGCGATACCTCTAAATAAAGAAGATAATCAGGCTCCACACCCAACAAACACTAACATAGGGAAAATGAGACATGCGCTCTTCCACTTCTTGTGTCTCAGGACAATGATTTATAAATAAACTCACACCTACAAAAATAAGGACTTTATTTATTTACAATCCCACATATTAAACCTCCACAATATTGTCTCAAGGTATTTCCTATGATTGAACTAATTTTTCAACACCAAGATCTTTCATATCAAATTTAGAGGGCAAATGAGTTTTGACCTCCTTAATGATTTCCTTATTGTTTTTGATTAGCAACATAGCATCAACATATAGTAGCACTTAAATGAAATGATTATTAACTAATCTGAAATACACATATTGATTAACTTGTTGCACATAGTGTTGTCATTGATGACAACAAAATTTCATTGATGTCAGAGGGGATTTATGAGACAACAACGATATCATTCATGATGCCCAAAAAAGTAGTAGGACTATGTATGAAGAAACATGACTAATATATCTCTTACTTGTTCTCCTCAAGTGAAGTTGAAGGTATTTAAGGTTATTTGAGTTTTTGATGTAGTTATGATGTCCAAATGATCCTATAAAATACATGATTGTGTAGAGGTCATTGATACCTTTCCAACGTCATATGCTACTTTGAAAAAATCCTCTTGGATGAGAAGTTATGGCCATCTGAAAAGAAACATTAGTTGAAAGGTCAAGTTAAAGGGTCAAACTGTAGGATGTAACACAAAATATTAAAGTTTTAAACAATGCACACCTTTTGGGTGCATATACCATTCATTGAGCCGGTCAATGATAGATTTTATTGAAACTTGTATGATTGTTAACCAAGTTAAATAATGTGCACCTTATCTTTGATTAGACGACTCAGGATCAACATGGTGAATGGATGTGGGTAAGAGTTGCACAACACCTAACATATATTGTTGACCCAATAGTATTTAGGCCATGTATGGCACAAGTGGATCAATCCCTCTATGACACTTAGAACAACCCCATTGGCTAGATATAATGATGTAAGCAACACAACCTAGACACATCGAAATCAGCCACAGAGCGTGATGTGGCCAATGACAACGTGGCATAAACATAGGCTTCCATGTGGCAATATTTTTTTGCATATTATGACTAGTGAAAGGGTTGAAACAAGGTGACATGTGGCACCCCTCATAGGCTTCCAATGGATCGATGAAATCATGATGATGTCATCAATAAAATGTGCAATGACCCCCAAGATAAGGTCACGTGGGGTGGACTGGGCCAAGTCTATGAACCAACAGGACGCTGTCATAAAGGAAGAGTTGGTTTTGGTCATATGATTGGGTCGATTATCCATAAAATGTTTTATAAAATATGGAAATTTTGTAGTGGGACGTCAACTCAATTGAGCCCTGGGCCACTAGCTTAACTATAAATAAGACCTCCAATTGAAGGCAATGTATATCAAACTCTCCAATGAGAATATATTTTTATATGATCGTGAGAAATGATGAATCTCAGAATTGAAATTTCCTTTTGTAATGGTTATGGTTTCATTTTGGTGGATAGTGTTATGGATCATGTGATCGTTGTGTTGTCTCTGTGATTAATAACCACATGTCGTGTAGGAAAGGTTGAGGAGTGGGATTTATCTATATAGAAAGATGGGGATCAACCACACATGATGTGTAGATAGAGCTCTTATACACTAATAATAATCACAAATCCTTATAGACATATCATGGATCCCACCCCTAGTGAAAATGAAGGAACACATGAATAAGCTATGGGGGCTTCTACTTATGGCATTGAAAATCACCAAATTTACTATAGGGCTTGCCCAAATTTTTTTCTGAGGAAATATATGGAAAAATACACTCAAAGGGATCACTTCCCATCATATTATTAGTAGAGCCTAATTCTGAGGGCATCGAAGAGAATTGAACCCATGACCTCCCATTGAATTGCGTGCTTTTAGCAAAGAGAACTCGACAAATTGAGACAACCCTCAAGGCTTGGGCTTGCCCCTTGTTGCATTGAAGGCACATACAGATAGGCTACAAGGTTGTGCTGCTTTGCACTAAAGGCACATGGTTCAAACTATGTAGGCTACAGGACTAGCCCCTCATCATGTTAAAAGAACACAATCCAAGTCATATATGGTTCGGTAGAATGTTATCACAAGTGGCATTGTATAAAAAAATTGGTAGTGGGCTAATGTGATATTGAAGAGGTCTCGGGTTTGACCTCTATCAGTTACCAAGTTTTTTTTGTAGCCTTATTTTTAAATATATATGCCATTCTATATTGGATATAAGCATTATTTGACTAGAAATTTGTAGAACTGACAACGAGGTATGTCCATTCTGTAGAAGTGCAACCAAAAAATGTAACACCCTCCTCCCACATTTACCCAAGCTAATCGGTTCACCGAGGTATGCATGTGATGAAGAGTTACTATAATTTGATTCAACTCCCCAAGTACAGTTAAGGAAGTGGAATCAACAAACCAAAACCAAAATGACCTTCCTCGGGGCTACAAGACCCCCAGGGGCTAACCAACCACTCAATGTGCCCAACCCTTGAGCTAACTTGCTTTTTAACTGAGTTAACCTCTAGTTGCTCCCATGAAAATCTCTCCATGTAATTGAAACCCTCCAGTCGCTCCCACAACAAGGCCTCCATGTGAATGTAGTCTTTTTGATATGAAAATGGGGCTCTTAGGCTTCTTGTCTAACTTACAAGAACCTCTCCCACTTCGAAAGCTTTAAATTTTCCCAAGTCTTAATGATTAACCAATGCAGAATTAAGAAATGCTTGAAAATATAGGTGTATGAATGTATTTGTTTTTTACTATAGAGTGCTTATGCTCATTTGCTTATGCTGATGTGAAGCACAAATAACAGTAAATAAAGCAGCAATTCAACAAAGCCCATAAGACAACAATATAATGTGGAGTTCACCCTGATATCTTGGGCTACATCTCCTTGAGCTCTAATAAACTCGATTAGACTCTCTAGGATTATGGCTTCAATTATTTTACAAGTGCTACACTTAACTCCATTGGTTTACAGCTGGACCAATGGGCTTAGAATGCCATCTTACCCTTGGCTGTCCTTGTTCTACAGATAGGTCTAGGCTTCTCTGGACTTGACTCCTTTAGTCAGTGTTCTGAGCTTCTCGAGCTTCTGGCTTCTCTAACTCCCTCAGAATTCTTCATTTGTCTCTGGAACTCCTTCTCCTGTCTTCGACACACCTTAGACAACCAGGCGTAGCTCGATCATTCGATCTCCTACTATGCTGCAACTTCACTGTAGTCTTGTGGCTCTTTAGAAGTCTATTAGATCTCTCTAGCTCTACGGCTCTACCTCCAAACTCTAGTGGCTCTACCTATTACAATGAGCTTAATTTGAGTCTCACACAACAGATATAATTAGTAGGACTATACTTGGATCCCCCAAGTCTCTCTGTAGTACATCGACTCTCTCGAGTACTCTCTCTGTCTTTGTCTTAACCCTGGCTCACTTGCTGCCTTTGCTTCTTCAGGTCAACTCGGCTCTGGCTTCTCCACTTCCAGGTCTGCTTACTACTTCCTAGGCTGCCCCCCCTTCTTCTCTCCTTCAGTTTGTGGCTTTAAATCAAATCTACTTTCTGACTTTTTGTTTCTGCTTCTTAGCTTCCTGGTTCCCTGCCTTCATCCATTCGAATCCCTTCTTTCGGTAGTTACAGTAACTGCATAACGCCTTATAGGGAGGTGGCCACCCATTCCTTTAATGGATGAGCATGTTAGGTTCACTGGAAGCACTCGATCATTTGAAATGGCCGTTATTTCTGTTTACTCCAAGAATGCCTGCAAAACACGAATCTCTGCCAACTCATCGTCCACGTCGAACTTCAGAATCCTGCACAATCTGCTTTATAACTTTTTCGAATCCGGTCATCCATCGGGTCGCATCTCTGCCGTTGATCGGGACCCTCCAGATCCTACAGTCTCCATCCATATCACGCGGGTAAGTAGCATGATGATTACCCGCGTGATGTGAGCAGTTTTCTCTCTCATTCGCTGGACGCATGTCACCCACTATGTGGCATCGGGTGGGACTTGGTCTAAACTGCTTACCGCTTGAAGCCCTTCCGATATCCTACCGGTTTCTGTGGAATCCTGCCTCAGACAGAACCGAAACACTTTCCACTGCATTTCATGATTTTCGGGTCCGGGCGCATGTGGCTCTCCTTCTCTGAGGGGTTTGCCCTGCGATATGCAATTAGCGACTTGTCACTAATCACATATCAGATTCCTCCCCTGTTGACTCAAACCATCGCTGACTTTGCTAATTCGCGACAGTGCGTGTTACCATGGTCCGCGCTTGATCGACGACCCTCGTTGATCTGTGCTGATCGCAGTTAGCAACTGTCATGAGGATTCCTCTGATAAGCTTTGTCTTCACAAAATTTTTAATCTTTGGCATAAATTACAGAGTTCATGAAGACTTAGAGAGTTTCAGGATCCATTTTGGATCACTTTTTTAGGTTGTTTGTGCTAGAAACCCTGAATTTGAGCCACTTTTTCAGGGCTAGGACTCAGGCCTTTTCCTAGAACTTGATGAAATTTTTAGTAATGATAAATAACAAGAAGACAAGGCCTCTAATGCAAAATTTGAACAAGGACCTAGCCTACCCCCTCCTAACTATGACAAGAATTTCATTAAACACATCAAGAAGATGTAATGTATAGGTCGTAGAACCACATATGAACATAAGGACCTCATACTTATCTGAGATTCATCAAGAAGGTCTGATGCCATCTCATAATAACTGCATTATCATATATTAGGTCATACATACATTAACATTTCATTTACTAAACAAAACACAATTAGAGCCATAACTCAGGCCTGTCAGAAAACCATTCTTATAACCAACATATAACCAACAGAATAACCATGATACAACAACCATTAAAATCACACAATGACAAGCATATTTACTCCTAGAACTCAAGAGGGAATATTATTATTATTCATATGAAAAATCCAACCAAGTTAGGGACTTCCACATACCACCCGACCATAGATTGGATTGAACCAAATATTTCTTTTATCCAATCAACCCCATGCTATATTCCAAGCATGAATGTGGGACTCATAAAAAAAAACTAGGGCTTCCTTAGGATTTTTCGCAATCCCGCCATATACCAGTCAAGGATTCCTAGGCCCAAACCCTCATCTATACAACCGAGATTTGCCGTATATCCCGCCAAGGGATTCCTAGGCTCAAACAAGAAAAATACACTACCAGGATTTACCACAATCCCACCACATACCGGTCTAAGGATCACTAGGCTTATACAAGCATGGATGCCTCCATATCTCTCCACCTAAACTGTGAGGTATTTGTCCATATCCACCCTCCAGGATTTCTGTATATCCTGCCATTTACCAGTCGAGGATTCCTAGGCCCAACAAGGGCATACACAACTAGGATTTACCGCAATCCTACCTTTACCGCTCCATGGATTCCTAGGCCTTGTGATTTCTCCTGAGACCACCTCACTCAGTTTCGAAACCATCTATAAATTAAGATCAACCAAATGAAAGAACCTCATCACACCATGGCTATTTGGAAATGGAAAGGCAAGGATGAAAACCACTGTCACACCTAGAAAAAACCATGCCAATGACAATAAGAGAGCCAAATACACACATGCATGTACCATGCATGCCAAAAATAGCAAGGAAAGCATACATGCAACTCGATACATGCAAGTAATTCCACTGTAACTACTTGATCCAACACTTCCTTACTTGATCTTTGCGTTCCTTTCTCCAATGCTAGAGTGCTCCAAGGATGCTCTAAGTGTAAAATAGTATGAGAGAGTAGAGAGAATAGAGAGAGCTCCAAGCTAAAAATGACAAAATGTTGTGAACTGATCCACATAAGCCTTTTTATCATTGAAGCCTCTATTTTCTTCAATTTCCATTATTTTCCTTCAATTCCCTCCTCACATGCAACCTATGACTATTCACCTTCCTTTTATCTTATTTTCCATTATTTTCGTAAATAAATGCCAATTAATGCCTCTTTCCTTTCCAAATCCTTTGCCATAATAAACCAAATGAAAACCCACTCATATGTTTTTCCCAACATTAAGCTTGGAATATGTGTCCCATGACCTTGGTCTTATTTTTCTTTTATTAACTTTATTACATGGATTTTTAACCCGGGCTATTACAGATCGCTCCCCCTTAGGGGAACACCATCCTTGGTGTTCAATGACACCTACAACCAACAAGAACGCAAAAAGTAAAACATACTTCCCATGGATCTTTATAACACAACACATTGTAGTATTTACAATGACCTCTGTTGAAGATATGACAATAATACCATTTACTGGAGCTTTATAACGCAACTCATTACATTATTTAAAGTAATAACCACATATACACATATACACATTTGCTTCAACCAACAAATAATCATATTGTCTATGGAGATTTAAAAAATCCAACTTAATATTATTGGTAATGTTGGCATTGATGTCAAATTTTCATAATTGATGGATGTGTTGACATTAATTCATGATGTATGCCATTGTTGCAAGAGTGCTTGAAATGCAAAGGCTGAAAGTGATGTGAAGTGCAAAGGCTATGATAATCAATGTGAAGGTTGAACATTGTCAAATGGAACATAAAATATTGAGACACAAGCTAAAAAATATATGCTTTCATTAAATAAAAAAATGTATGATACAAGATAATACAAATATGATTTGTCTCTTGTAATCATTACTGGTTGAGCTGTTTTATTTCAACTCTATTTTATATTACAATCTTTTATTTTTCATAACTGAAAATGAAGAGACAAGCTCGTGAATAGTTTTAGAAGACCAAGAGGCAATGCCTCATTTCATATTCCTACAAAGAATACAAAGAGCCAATAAGGATTTCTTTCAAAATATACATTGTTGAACGGAAAGAGTACTTTTGAAGTGAAGCAGTTTGCATGAGAAAGTTGATGAACAACAACAAAAGAGGCACATAGTTGAAAAGGAGAAGCATTGAATATTTGCAGTAGACTTGACAACGTAATTGTATATCAAGTAACCAACGTATTTGACTTGATATTGTGGTTAAGATATTGTTGTCCCTTTCTATGTTGTAGCTTGATAAATAACAAGTTGTAGCTTGTTGAGGTAGGAGCCTCCTGTGGGTTGTAGCCTAACGAAAATTTGTGGGAGTTGGAGCTTCCTTTGAGGTATGAGCCTCTTTTAAGTTGGAGGCTACAAAACTATGATGTAATAAGGATTAGCAACTTGCCTTCACATTAATTTCAGCCTAAAATTTGTGGTTTTCTCTCCTCGGGGTTTTCACTTATACCTGGTGTGTTCATGTGTTGGTTCTTGAATGTTGTGTGAATGTTCTTGAATTATAGATAAGTATATATGAAAATTTATCTCTCTGACACCTGCAAAAGGAGTCCAATAATAATAGATCATATACATAATCCATCAACTGCATAAGAAGAAAATTAAGTTGAGAAAAAAGTAAAGTTTCTAAATTATTGATTCATCCCCCTTCTTAGAAATTTCCAAACATAAATATCAATTGGTATCAGAGCAGGTTCCTTAAGTAGCAGTCTAACAACTGGAAGGAGGTCCTAAGTCAGTAAAATTCCTAGTCAAGAAGGATTCTCAACAAATAAATCCCATCTATTTACTGTTACAAACTATGCCTTCTGGAAAGTTAGAATGAAGACATATTTAATGTCTCGAGGAGTAGAAGTTTGGGATGCTATGATGGTAGGGTATGAAGAACCAAAGGAAACAACTAGTGACAAAGATGCCAAGCTGAATTTTATAGCTAATGCAAAAGATATGAATGCACTTCTGAGTGGTCTAAGTGAGTCTGAATTTATTAAAGTAATGGATTGTCAGACAACCAAAGAAATCTGGGTTAAATTAGAAAATATTCATGAAGGAGATAAAAAAGTAAATATGGCCAAATTACAAGTATATAGAATGCAATTTGAGACCTTAAAAATGAGTGAAGACGAAGATATAACTAAATTATTTTTAAGAGTTGATGGAGTCCTAAATTTCATGATGGGTTTAGGAGAAACAAATAAACAAAGTGTAATAGTTCAGAAAATATTGAGGTCATTACCTTCTAAATTCAATCCTAAGGTTTCAGCTATAGAAGATACAACAAACTTTGAGGCTTTGAACAAGGATCAACTAATGGTTCTTTGACAACATATGAGATGAGAATTATGAAAGGGAAGCCAGTCACTAAAGAGGCAACTTTCAAGGCAGACACGTCCATAGAAGAAAATGAATGTTCCTTCTCAGGTTTTGATGAAGAAGAAGCAAAATTAAAAGGTTGAAGAAAGGTACATGTAAGTACAAAGGAAAACTTCCATTTAAGTGTTTTAATTATGGAAGAGTGGGGAATTATGCCTCAAAATGTCCTTATAAGAAATAATAAAATCAGCTTAAAGGAACTAAAAGAACAAGTCTAATAAAATGTAGAAAGAGAAAAAGTTTAAAAGAAAATTCTTCTATGCTCAAGAAGATAACAATGTATCTAAAAGTTCCAATGAATCCTGTAGTGAATATGGAACCAGTGAATTCATGTTGATGGCCTTGGAAGAACTTGAAAAAGATTCCTACGAATATGAAGAAGATGAGGAAGGTGAGGTATATCTTGAGGGGGAGTTGATGAGTGCCTTGGATGAAATAGAAAGGTTTAAACTAAAGAATAGAAAGAAGAAAGAGATCCTATTGAAATATGTAAAAGAAGAATCAAATTCAGAAGACATTGTCAAGTTGAAATTTGAACTTTAAGAAGCAAATAAGGTGGAAGACATTTTGATGCAACAAATAAAAGAGAAAATCCAGGAGTGTGAAAGATTGGAAGAAGAGGCTAGAGAAGGCACAAACTGAATTAAACATGAATATTCAACAGATGAAAGGGTATGGAAAAATGGATGTGATATTAAATGCTAAAAAAGGTCTCCACTCATAAAGACTGGATTAGGCTATGAAGGAGAATCTAGTGAATCCAAGGAAGAGGATAAAAGGACGATCAATTTTGTAAAATCTATTAGTGGACAGAATGATGGCTCACATCAATCTGAGAACAAAAATTTGAGCAACACTTCAACATCAAATGAACACCTGCAAAGAATTTTTTTTGGAAAAGTACAGAAGGAAAAAGGAATGGACAACCAAACAACAAACTCTCATAGATCACACTTCTTCAGGAGATATGATTATCAAATGTAAAGATGGTTATATTCTCAAACAACATCCACTACTAGGTACACACATTTTTTCTACGGAAATTGTTATTGCTATACAAAATTTTGGACATAAAGGCATAGGTTGTAGATCTTATGTCAGAATAATTGATTTGGTAAATTCTAAGAAAAGTAAGGTTAATAATGGATTCACAAACATTAAAACAAACATGAATCTAGAAAAAAATGCATTTGGTCCTCGCCTTGATATCATTGAATGTTTTTATTCTCACAAATTTTGGCACAATTCATATGAATGTTAGCTTAAAAATAATAGATTATCATCTCAGAATAATTATAGAATAGATGGATGCATGCAATGGATAAAGAATAAGGAAGAAAAGGAACTTGATAAGTGTGACCTAGTTCTATATGCTCAAGATCAAAACAATAAATGGTACATGGATAATGGCTACTCTAGACATATGGCAGGTGATAAAAGCAAGTTTGTATCCCTGGATGAAAATAAAACTGGAAATGTCACATTCGGCAATGATGAAGCAGGAAGAATCAGAGGAAAGGGAACATTTTGTTTGAATAATGGAAAATGAAAGGATTATGATGTACTCTTTATAGATGGTCTCAAAAATAATTTGTTGAGTGTAAGTTAGATGTGTGACAAAGGTTGTGATGTCCTCTTTAGAGCTCAAGACTGTGAAATCAGGTTAACAACTTCTGGGAAGATTCTAGCTAGAGGATTTCAAACAGAAAATAATGTATATATCTTGAAGGAAGAGAGTGAAGAATGCTACATCAACAAACAATATGAATTGTGGCTATGGCATAGGAGATTGGGGCATCTAAATTTTAATCACATTATCAAGCTCAATAAGAAGAGGGAAGTTAGATATATAGTAAAAATAAAGAAGCCTTAAAACACTACCTGCAAGTCATGTCAAATGGGAAAACAAACATGAACATCATTTAAAGTTAAAGATAAACTATCAAGTAGGAAGCCTTTTCAGCTAGTTCATATCGATTTGTGTGGGCCTTTCAGAACATAAGCACCAGGAGGAGAAAAATATTTCATGTTGATAATTGATGCCTATTCGAGATTGACATGGGTGGAATTTCTCAGAAATAAGTAAGAAGAATTTTAGAAGTTCAAAATATTCAAGTCACTGGAAGAAAAACAAACATGGTGCAAGATAAAGTGCATACGGTCAAACATCGGAGGTGAATTTAACTCATATGAGTTTTCAGATCTGTGTAATGAACTTGCCACAAAATGACAATATATTATTGTAGACACACCTCAATAGAATGGCATTGTAGAGAGACAAAACATATATGTTCAAAAAATGGCCAGAGCCATGATGCAAGAAAAAAACATTCCTCAAACCTATTGGGCATAAGCGGTACATAAAATAATACATATTCTCAATAAGGAACATCTTAGACCAAATTGTGATAAGACACCCTATGAGTTGTGGCACGGGAAGCCAACATCAATCAAGCATTTTAAAGTATTTGGGAGAAAACTATATATCAAAAATAATGATGAAAAGCAAGGGAAGTTTGTTGCTTGATCAGATGAAGGAATATTTTTGGGATATTCATAAAAAAATAATGGATATAGGTGCTATAATAAAATATTTCATAAGATTGTGGAATGCATGGATGTAAAGTTTGATGAAGAGCTACCTGATAAGAACAAAAGAAAAGGTTTTATTAATCCTCCAGATCATCCTCATCATGACAATAAAGAAATGAAGTACAAGATAAAGACTTAGAATATAAAAAGACTCATTCAAAAGGTCCCTCAAGACACACACAAAAGAGCCATCCCGAAAGTCAAATCATTGGAGATAAAAGTGAAGGAGTTGAAATAAGGAGGCAACTTGCAGAAAAATCAGACCAAATTCATATTGCTATGTTGTCACAGATTGAACCAAAGAATTTTGATGAAGCAAGTAAAGAAAAATATTGGATAGATGCTATGAATGATGAGTTATACCAAATTGAAAAGAATAAGACTTGGGAACTAAGAACAAGACCAGTCATAATGAATTTCATTGGCACAAAATTGGTATTCAAAAACAAGATGAATGGACATGGTCAAATTGTGAGAAACAAAGCTAGACTAGTATGCAAGGGGTACTCAGAAGTAGAAGGTCTTGATTATGAAGAAACATTTGCACCAATTGTGAGATTGGAGGCAATCAATATGTTTTTGGCTTTTTCTTGTTACAAGGATTTCAAGGTATACCAAATGGACGTGAATTCTGCTTTTATAAACGAAGAAATTGAGGAAGAGGTCTATATGGAACAACCTGAAGGGTTTTTGTTGTCAAATAAACCTAACTATGTTTGTAGGTTAAAGAAGGAACTTTATGGTCTTAAACAAGAACCATGGGCATGGTCCTATAGATTGGACAAGTACCTTCAAAGACAAGGTTTCAGGAGAGGAGGAGATGAGAGTAATTTGTACATCAAGGCTGATCGAGGGGAATTACTAATTATTGTTGTGCACATGGATGATATTATGCTTGGTAGCAATAAAGATCATCTAGTAAAATGGTTTATTGGAGAGATGAAATATGATTTCAACATGTCAATGATTGGAGAGCTTACTTTTTATCTAGGGCTACAAATTCTACAAAAGTTTGGAGGCATATTTATTTCTCAATTGGATGTAAGATATGTGCAGATGGTGAATCGTCTAATGTTGATCAAAAGATTTATAGATCTATGATATGAAGCTTTCTATAACTAATTTTAGGTTTTAACCTTGTACATAAATTACCTGCATACGAATTCTAAAAAATAGAAAATAAACAATTGCGAGAGCATAAAACATAAAACATATATACAGAGATATTTTCCCTTGGACCCCAAAACCTGGACTACCAGATTGATTTTTCATTATATTCCTTTCAATGTTACAATACATATATGTACTTGTCAAAGCACCCATAAACCCAAATCCATTAGCCATGGATTAGAACATAATCGTAGTTCCCTTGAATGGATCTACAAAATACCTGATGCAGGAGCATCGGAATAAGCTAGCAATGTGGAGATTTTTCCACATGTTGTGGCTTGACAGAGTGAATTTCATTTACTGTTTGGTCAATTTTAGTTTACTGTGGGAGTCGATTTATCAAATAGTTTGTTATTATTGTAATAAGTGAGACTGTTTTATTTAGATTAGTGATAAGATTTTTTAAATAGGTGTAATGAGAGTTAAGAGATAAGAGATTGTTTTGTTAAGATCTATAGGGAAAATAGGAGATTTCTATTAGCCATTATTAGAAGGATTAATGAGATAAAATTAAAATAGGTGAAGAGATTCTTCAGAGAGAGAGTTAGTGTGGTTATTGGTGTGGAGAAAAAGCTCAGAATGGAGTGAGGATTGTGTTTGTAACAGAGATTTTCTTTGTAAACTCGCCAAGGGCGAACTCTGTTTTTCTGAAATAGTATGAACAAGCAAATATTGTGTGTCTCTTTGTAAGATGTGCGTGGAGTTTCAAATACTGGTTTTGGTGCGAAATGGATTGAAGAAATGATGACCTGTGTGTATTTTTGTTTAAATTATGAGAATTCTCGTGATTGATGCAAATCGGGCCGTATCGGAATTAGTGAGTTGAAAATAGTTTAACACAGTGAAACAGTTAAAAAGGCGCTACAGATCTCTTTGAGCGGAATTGAGTTAATTCACAATTTAATTTTGAATTGCATCGGGTCCGAAAGCTCAAATTGGCATTGTGTAAATCGGCGATAAATCAATTAACATTCAGCTTCGGCAATCTCCGATTCCGATTTGGATCGGATCGGAACTTTGGAGCGTTGAAGTGAGAGCACCTTGTAAAAGACCCGATGGGCGATTGCGATTGAATCGCATCGGAGCCTTGTTAAACGACATAATATACATATATTATGGTATGGTGTGATCGCCGATTGCAAGAATCAGAATTGTATCGATTGAAACTGTTTTAAATAGCATTCAAATGCTATTATAATTGGTTTTGGTTTTTAAGACAGAAAGGAATTATATTGGATCTGTGTATCCATTTTATTAAAGGGCTTCGGTTCCGATAGAAATAAAGAGCGATTTTTGGGTTATAAAGGTTCGATTTGGATTTAATTTAAAAATCTAACGCTGCTGCTGTGTCAAATTTTTGGTATCAGAGCCAAAGAGACAGGTGTCTGCAGTAAAAAATGCCGCCAAGAAGGGGAATCGGTTGAGGAAGACCAGAGCCAAATGCCATTCTGTTGGAAGAAGTGCGGAACTTGCGTGCATGAATGGAGACAATGGAGACAGCCCAAAGAAGAGCGCCTGATGAGGGAGTTGAGAGTTCTTCAGAAGAATCTGATGCAGATGTGGAAGTAGAAGAAGAGAATGACAATGTCAAATTCATCAAGATGCTGGCAAAGGTTGGAAGCAAACCCAAAATGGAGATTCCTATGTATGAAGGGAGTCTGAATGCCGAGGAGCTTATGGATTGGATCAAATCCATAGATCAGTATTTCGATTATGAAGAGGTTGAAGAGAACAAGAAGGTAAAGTTTGCAGTCACTAGATTGAAAGGTCATGCAGCCATCTGGTGGGACGAGGTACAGACATCAAGAATGAAAAAAGGGAAATCTAAGATCAAGCAGTGGGATAAAATGGTAAGTAAACTGAAAGCCAAGTTTTTGCCTAAAGATTATCATTTGAACCTTTTTAAGCAGATGCAAAATCTGAAGCAGAAAGGAATGTTTGTTAAGGAGTATATGAAAGAATTCTACAGGTTAAGTATCAGAACAGGGCATGTAGAAGATGATTTGGAGAAAGTAGCTAGATATGTTAATGGGCTAAGGTATGAGATCCAAGATGAGATTAGCCTGTTAAGTTTGAAAACTGTTGAGGATGCCTATCAAGCAAGTTTGAAAGCTGAGGAGAAAATACTGAGGAGACAGAGTCAAAGAAACAGAGGAAAGAGTTCAGTGAGAGGTAGAGGAGTTGCCAGATCTAGAGGAACACAGCATCAGCATGAAACAGGAAGTTCAAGTGGCAGATCACCACAGATGGGTGAATCTAGTAGAGGAAGATTCGCGCCTAGAGGAAGAGGGCGAGGAAGAGATGTTAGATGTTATACTTGTGGAGAATGGGGACACATGTCGAGGGACTGTCCTCATAACAAATCAGCAAGCCAGAGGGGTGCAAATGTGGCTGAGGCAGAGTCAGAACCACCTCGACTTGTGGAGAAAGAGGAACCACCTGAAGAAGGTGAATCATTGCTGCTTAGAAGAACTTTGCTGAGATTAGAAAAGGAGACTGGAGAACCGGCACAAAGGAAGAACTTGTTCAGGACTACATGCAAGTCAAAGGGTAAGTGTTGTAAGGTTATAATTGATAGCGGGAGTACTGACAATCTTGTGTCTACAGAGATGGTGGAAAAGCTCGGGTTAACAAGGAAAGCACATCCTGCACCTTACAAAGTATCTTGGCTTCAGAAGGGTCATCAAGTTATCGTGACAGAGCAGTGTAATGTGGAAATGCAGATCGACACATACAAAGACGTGATCTTATGTGACATAATGCCCATGGATGTATGTCACGTGTTATTGGGAAGACCATGGCAATTTGATCGGAAGGCGATTCATGATGGGAGAAGGAATACATATACCATAGAGAAGGACAGAGTTAAACATACGTTGCTGCCAGTGAAGGATGATGGTGATAAAGGATTGCCAGAGAATAATATTATGCTGATGAGTGGCAAAGAACTGCTACAAGAGGTCGATAAAAGCGAGGAAGTGCATTTTGCTATCGTGGGAAGACCAAAGGTAATTTTAACCTCCACGAATTTAAATGATTTTCCTGAAGAAATTCAAGTTGTGTTAAATAATTTCATGGACATCATTGTGGATGAATTGCCGAATGAATTACTGCCGATTAGAAGCATAAGTCACCATATCGACTTAATACCAGGAGCAAGTTTGCCTAATAAAGCTGCGTATAGACTAACTCCCCAGGAAAACGCAGAAGTTGCAAGACAAGTTCAGGAGCTGATGGACAAGGGGCTGATTCGAGAAAGTCTGAGTCCGTGCACTGTGCCAACGGTGCTTAGTCCGAAGAAGGGAGGAGAATGGCACATGTGCACTGATTCCAGAGCTATCAACAAGATAACAGTCAGGTACAGATTTCCTTTGCCCAGAATGGATGATTTAATGGACTGTTTAAGTGGATCTAGGTATTTTACAAAAATAGATTTAAAAAGCGGGTATCATCAGATCAGAATTCGGGAAGGCGATGAATGGAAAATGACGTTCAAAACAAATAGTGGACTGTATGAGTGGTTAGTGATGCCTTTTGGGCTCACAAATGCGCCCAGTACATTTATGAGACTAATGAACGAGGTCTTGAAAGAATATACAGGTAAATTTGTTGTTGTTTACCTTGATGATATTCTGGTTTTTAGCAAAAGTAAAGAGGAGCATTTGGAACACTTGAAATTAGTTTTGAAAACTCTGCAGAAAGAAAAACTACTAATCAATTTGAAGAAATGTAGTTTCATGAAAGAGGAGCTGGTATACTTGGGATTTGTGATTTCCAAAGAAGGTTTAAAAATGGATCCAGAAAAGGTACAAGTAATCAGAAACTGGCCTACTCCCAGAAGTGTATTCGAGGTAAGGAGTTTCCATGGACTTGCTAGTTTTTACAGGAAGTTTATAAAAGGGTTCAGTCAAGTTTGTGCACCAATCCTTGAGACAATCAAGGAGGTCAATCAGCCATTTCAATGGACAGAGGCAGCTGATAAGAACTTTAATCTGCTGAAAAAGAAGATAACAGAAAAGCCAATTCTAGCATTGCCAAATTTCGAGAAAGTCTTTCAAGTGGAAACTGATGCAAGTGGAGAAGCAGTTGGTGCGGTGCTGAGCCAGGAGCAAAGACCGATAGCGTATTTCAGCGAAAAGTTAAATGATGTGAAAAGGAGATATTCTTCATATGATAAAGAATTCTACGCTATTGTGCAGGCATTAAAAAAATGGAGGCATTACTTACTGCCAAAGGAATTCATTTTATATTCAGACAATCATGCTTTGCAGTTCATTAATAATCAACCAAAGTTAAATCAGAAGCATGCCAAATGGGTGGAATTTCTGCAAAGTTTCACTTTTGTAATAAAACATAAAAGTGGTAAGTCTAATAAAGTGGCAGATGCATTGAGCAGGGTAAGTTTTCTTTTACAAGAATTTAAAGTGGGTGTTGTAGGTTTTGATGAAATGATAGAAATGTACAAGGATGATGAGGATTTTAGAGACATCTACACAACAGTGCAGAATCCAATGAGCCATAACAGAAGTCAGTGGATGGACTACCTTATCCAAGGAGGCCTGTTATTTAAAAGCAACAAATTATGTATTCCCAAATGTTCCATGCGGGAGAACATAATTAAAGAAAAGCACAGTGGAGGATTGTCTGGTCATTTTGGACAAGATAAAACTTTCGCTCAGGTGAATGCTTTTTATTACTGGCCTAAAATGCAAACTGATGTTAAAAAGTTTGTTGAGAAATGCAGGGTATGTCAATATGCCAAAGGAAGGAGTCAAAATACAGGTCTATATCAGCCATTGCCTATACCAGATCGACCATGGGATGCAGTGAGTATGGACTTTGTTCTGGGTTTACCAAAAACTCAGAGAGGAAATGATTCTATTTATGTTGTTGTAGACAGATTTTCAAAAATGGCTCATTTTATTGCTTGTAAGAAGACTAATGATGCAACACACATAGCAAATTTATTCTTTTCAGAGATTGTAAGATTGCATGGTTTACCTGTAAGCATTGTATCAGATCGAGACACTAAATTTGTAGGACATTTCTGGAGGACACTTTGGAAGAAGCTGGGAACTAAACTCAGTTTTAGTTCAGCATACCATCCTCAGACAGATGGGCAAACTGAAGCAGTAAACAGGAGCTTGGGGAATATATTAAGGAGTCTGGTTCATCAGAATCCCAAACAGTGGGATTTGGCATTAGCTCAAGCTGAATTCGCTTATAATGATACACCAAACCGAAGCACTGGAATGAGTCCATTTCAGATTGTGTTTGGAATGCATCCGAGAGGAGTATATGAGCTTAGAGACTTGGGAAAACAAGAATCCAGGAGTGCAAGTGCTGAAGATTTTGCTGAACAAATGCAGAAGCTACAGGAAGAAGTCAAAGATAAATTGCAGGAAAGCAGTAAAAGATACAAGCAGAGAGCAGATCTGAAAAGAAGGGAAAAGGAGTTTCAGATAGGATATTTAGTTATGGCATATTTGAGGAAAGAGAGATTTCCTACAAAGACTTATAATAAGCTGAAACTGAAGAAAATAGGACCCTGTAAAATCAAAAGGAAGTTTTCAGCCAATGCATATGAGATTGAGTTGCCGGAAGGGATCGGAATATCTCCCATTTTTAATGTTGCAGACTTATATCCATTCAAAGAAGCAGAGACCGAGTTGCAAACTGAAGTTACAGGTGATGAAGTTCAAACTGTAGATTGGGAGGAACAGGTACCAAAAGCATCTAAAAAGGAAGTTGAAGGTATCTTAGATCAAAGAATGTTCAAGAAAACTCGAGGGCAGACATATTTCCAATATCTGGTCAAGTGGAAAGAGCAACCAATGGAGGATTCCAGTTGGTTGACAACAGCCGAATTGCAGAAATATGGAATAAACCCAGAAAATCTGAAGGACAAATCTTTTCTTCCCCGGGAGTCTGATGCAGGAGCATCGGAATAAGCCAGCAATGTGGAGATTTGTCCACATGTTGTGGCTTGACAGAGTGAATTTCATTTACTGTTTGGTCAATTTTAGTTTACTGTGGGAGTCGATTTATCAAATAGTTTGTTATTATTGTAATAAGTGAGACTGTTTTATTTAGATTAGTGATAAGATTTGTTAAATAGGTGTAACGAGAGTTAAGAGATAAGAGATTGTTTTGTTAAGATCTATAGGGAAAATAGGAGATTTCTGTTAGCCATTATTAGAAGGATTAATGAGAGAAAATTAAAATAGGTGAAGAGATTCTTCAGAGAGAGAGTTAGTGTGGTTATTGGTGTGGAGCAAAGGCTCAGAATAGAGTGAGGATTGTGTTTGTAACAGATATTTTCGCTGTAAACTCGCCAAGGGCAAACTCTGTTTTTCTGAAATAGTATGAACAAGCAAATATTGTGTGTCTCTTTGTAAGATGTGTGTGGAGTTTCGAATACTGGTTTTGGTGCGAAATGGATTGAAGAAATGATGACCTGTGTGTATTTTTGTTTAAATTATGAGAATTCTCGTGATTGATGCAAATTGGGCCGTATAGGAATTAGTGAGTTGAAAATAGTTTAACACAGTGAAACAGTTAAAAAGGTGCTACAAATCTCTTTGAGCGGAATTGAGTTAATTCACAATTTAATTTTGAATTGCATCGGGTCCGAAAGCTCAAATCAGTGTTGTGTAAATCAACGATATATCAATTGACATTCAGCATCGGCAATCTCCGATTCCGATTTGGATCAGATTGGAACTTTGGAGCGTTGAAGTGAGAGCACCTTGTAAAAGACCCGATGGGCGATTATGATTGAATCGCATCAGAGCCTTGTTAAACGACATAATATACATATATTATGGTATGGTGTGATCACTGATTGCAAGAATCGGAATTTTATCAATTGAAACTGTTTTAAATAGCATTCAAATGCTATTATAATTGGTTTTGGTTTTTAAGACAGAAAGGAATTATATTGGATATGTGTATCCATTTTATTAAAGGGCTTCGGTTCCAATAGAAATAAAGAGCGATTGTTGGGTTATAAAGGTTTGATTTGGATTTAATTTAAAAATCTAACACTGCTACTGTGTCAATACCATGGGAAAAAAGCCATCATGCCCAAAACCATGTGCGAAATCCATGCACAAAATCATAGGTAGGTTCGCCCACCCAATATAGGGTCCAATTTTTTTTTTCTCGGCATGCTACCATGGACTCTGTGCAGGGGGACTATCGCCCCCTGCAAACCCCCTGATGGGGGGGGGGGGGGGGGGGGGGCTATCACCCCCCCGTGACCCCCTCGCTACACCTGGCACAATGAAGAGGGGTATCACCACCCCACTTCTAACCCCCCTGCTTCACGTGTGGGGATAGTTGTGGAAAGAATATAACACACACCCAACATTCTCCCACTTGTTGTTTTATTTTCCACAGAGGGGGTCACAAGTGACCTTAGTCATTGGTCCAACCCTGCAACGCCCATTGTTTCTCGACACCAAGAGAAAATTTTAGTGCTCACAGACTTTGTCAATGGATCTGCAAAATTCTTCAAAGTGTCCACTTTTACCAAAAACACCTTTTTGTCCTCAACCATAACCCTTACAAAGTGATACTGAACATCAATGTTCTTTGTCTTTGAATGCTAATCAGGGTTCTTTGCCAATAAAATTGCACTTTGGCTGTCACAGTCTATCCTTATAACTCATTGTGCTAACCTCATTATTGAACATAATCTCTGCAACCAAACTGCTTGCTTTCTTGTATGAGTGGTAACTACGTATTTTGCCTATGTAGTTGAAAGTTCCACTACAGATTGTCTCTTACTCATCCAACTGACTACCTCCAAATAGGTTAGACAGATACCCACTTGTAGATATTCTCTAATTCATATCTCCAACCTAGTTTGCATCAATAAAGCCACGGATGTCTAAAACTCCATCCAATCCTGGTCTTCCTTGGTAGAAACCACCATAATCACTAGTGCCACTACTGTCTAATGCTCCTTCCCTGGTTTTGACATCAACATGCTCAATAATCCCACTACATGTGCAATGTGTGGTCTAGAAAATACCATTTCATACATTAGGCTACCGACTGCACTTGCGTGTGGAACATGAGACATGTCCTCTTCCTCTTCTTGTGTCTTGGGACATTGTTCAGCAGATAACTTTACATCTACACGAATAGGAACCTTCACCGGTTTACTATCCTACATATTAAATCTCTGCAGTATTATCTCAACATACTTCCTCTGGTTTAACCAGAGCTTCCTTTTTCCCCGATCTCATTTAATTTTCATGCCCAAAATATAGTTTGCAACACCAAGATCTTTCAAGTCAAATTTGGACGACAATTGGGTCTTCGAATCCTGGATAATTTCTTTGTTATTTTCAATCAGCAACATATCATCCACATACAAGACCAAATAAATAACATGGTCACCAATTAATTTAAAATACACACAATGATCTACTATGCTTCTGGTGAAGCCAAGTCCCTGTATAAATGTATCAAATTTATGATACCACATCCTTGGTGATTGTTTTAACCCATACAAAGACCTTTTTAACTTGCATACCAATTCTTTCTTATTCTTCACCGCGAAGGCTTCAGGTTGCTTCATGTAGATATCTTCTTCCATATCCCCATGAAGAAATGATGTCTTCACATCCATCTGTTCTACCTCAAAATCAGAAGTAGCAGTAACAACTAAAAGTAATCTAATAGAAGCTACCTTGGCAACAGGAGAAAAAATATCACCAAAATCAATTCTCGACACCTGGGAATAACCTTTTGCTACCAATCGAGCTTTGTATTTCTCCACATTTCCTTCTACATTCATCTTCTTCTTAAACACCCATTTGCTTCCAATGGGTTTCCTTCCATCCAGAAACTCCACCAGATCCCAAGAATAATTTTTGTTCAAAGATACCATTTCATCAACCATGACCTCTTTCCAAAGTTTACCATCCTTTGAATCTACTACCTCCCTGACAGTTCTGGGATCATAATCAATAATAGATAAAGAAAAAATTGAATGAAAAGTAGATGGACTATACCTTTCTGGTTGCCTTCTTTTTTGAACTGATCTTCTCACAACTGGAGTTTTTGGCTCTTCATCTTCTGATTCCTCTTCTTCTGTAGAGTCTGATTCTTCCTCCTTTAGCCCAAACTCTATCTTCTTAGGTTCCTTTGGTAGGAATTAATGTTTAATATAATCTTTCACCTCTCTAAACACCATATCACAACTGTAAAAAACCTTCCTTGTTTCTAGGTTCCAAATATTATAACATTTTAAACCATCCTTATACCCAATAAAGATGTACCTTTCATATTTATTATCCAACTTGGTTATTTTTTCCTTTGGAACATGTACATATGCATCATAACCAAATACCCTCAGATATGAAAGAGAAGGTTTCTTACCAGTCCATACCTCTTGTGGAGTCTTATCCTCTAACACTGATGAAAGTGATCTGTTTAATAGGTAACATGTAGTCTCTGCCACCTCTACCCAGAATTCTTGTCCTAACTCGGCACCACTGAGCATGCTTTTTGCCTTTTCCATCAACGTCATGTTCATTCTTTTTGCAACTCTGTTTCACTGAGGTGTGTATGGAGTAGTATATTTTCATGCTATTGGGGCTTGGTTTTGCTCAATTTTGACACCATTTCTATACTTTACCACTCCCATTTTGAACTATTTTTGACCCCTATTATGCCTATTTAGGTTATAATATCTAGGTTTTTTCCAAAAGGGTGCCATATGTTGAAGGCATGCAAATTAACATGAAAAAGCGTATTTTACCTTAATCTTAAGCATTCCTTAAAGCTAGCTATTATTTATTGAATTATCATGCCAACTAATCTAGAGTTCTTATGCAGATTTGTTTTGGTTCGAAATAGGCCCACATTTCCTGCAAATGCTCTGGAATTCCTGTAGACACAGATTTCTTGTAACCGCCCAGATTTCATGCAGCAAAATCAACGGTTAGCTATGTTCCACTAATTTCTAAATCAAACGAGAACATGGGTTTTGTGGGGAATCTATCACATATGGATGTTGTCCTATTGGCTGTTTTAGATCTACCAATGAAATCACCCAGATTTGCAGACCTCCTTGTTGGCCATATGGAGGAAAGCTATATCCATGTAACGAATTTCATTTAATCCACATTTTCTGTCATGGATTAGACTCAGTATAGCTAAATTTGATACTTTTTAATAGGACGGTTAGCTAATGGCTCAGATTAGTAGTTTTCCTTACTTCGAGCCACATATGGGCTTTTGTATTTGTATAAATTCAGTTCGAGTTTATATGGTAGGGGGTTGTTGGGTTGGTTTTAGCTGATACTGTATATCAGATTGTACCTACATGTTCCATTTTCAGATTAATACAATACTATATGTTTTGTCTATTTCACTAAGCAAGCTCTTCTAATTTGAAGGGGTTGTGACTAAGGGAGGGCCCCCTTTGCTCACAACTCTCGTAGTTTAGTGTGTATGCATTTCATTTCTGTTATGTAGTAGTAATCTGTTCCTACAACTAATGTACTCTTTTTGATATATCAGCAGCAAATGATTGAATGAATAAGTTTCATGTTAATGTGTGGATTTCATTTAATCAAGATTTGATTTACAGTGTTGAGTGAATTTCTTAAATTGTTGTAAGTTTGATTTTTCTATCTTTTCTAATCAACATCAACAATACTAAGAGCTGTAGAGGGATGTTTCAATCCACTCCATAGCCTTTTCTACTAAATGTTGATACAAAAAAGAGGCATTAGTTTTGTATGGTTGACTAGTTGGATTAATGAACACTCACAGTGTTAAGCCTGCATATATTTTGAGTAGCATCTCACAAGCTTACCTATATTGGGTTGATGATTTATGTTAATAAAATTATAAGTCTATAATTTGACTCAACACATTCTATACCACACTTCTTACAAAACTCTTCAAATTTCTTCTTGTAGAACTCTCCACCATTATCTGTCCTCAACACCTTTATCTTCTTCTCTATCTGGTTTTGCACCAGAGCCTTAAATTCTTTAAACCTATCAAAGACTTCACATTTCTTCCTAAGGAAATATATCCATGTATTCCTTGAGAAGTCATCTATAAATGATGCATAGTACACAAACTTACCTAGTGATGGAACTGACACAAGTCCAAACACATCACTGTGTACAAGCTCTAATATTCCTTTCACCCTCTTAGCACCAGAGGGGAAACTCACTCGATTCTGCTTCCCATATACAAAATGTTCACAAAAATTAAAATCTAGAGAGAAATTATACATACCTTCTACCATACCATTACCATGAAGTATTCGAAGGCCCTTCCCTCCAATATGTCTAAGCGTTTGATGCCATAACATGGTCTTTTCTCCAGAGACCACAAGGTTTTCTGCTCCACTTTCAGGAACCATAGAAATGTTGCACACATCAATAACAATGCTATTCAGAAGCTTGTACAGAGTTCCAATCTGAACTCCCCACATGAATAATAGTGCTCCCTAAACCATCTTACAGGTATATTTCTCGAACACTTTTTTTACACCTACATCATCCATATTGCTTACAAAAATCATATTTCTAGCCAATGCAGGAATATGCCGAACACCCGGAAGTGTTTTAATCCTTCCACCTTGAAACTTTAGCTTGAATTTTCTGTTTCCAATGATTCTAGCCTTCCTATCATCCTCTAAGAAGAAATCACCACCATCATATTTCTCATACTCTCAGAACCACTCCCTATGGGTAGCGAAGTGAAAGGATGCACCTGAGTCAATCAACCATGCCTCATGATCTACATGTGTACTTGAAGAAGAAGCCAAGTACACATCTCCACCGTCATCTAATGTGGTTTTTGCCTCTACAGAAGGAGCATCATCAGATCCCTTGCCTTTCTTAGGATCTTTATATCTTCAACCCCTTTTTAAGTGTCCTTCCTTTCCGCATTTCCAGCACACCTTTACAGATTTTCCTGGAGATTTATATCTCCCTCTAGATTGAGATCTCCCACTCGAGGACTTTTTTTTTTTTTTTTTTTTTTCTGTTATGGGACCTTCCTCGTACAGACAAGACATCACCATTTTTACCCTCCATATTTTTTTGTCTCATCTCCTCCGAAAGTAAGGATGAGACTATTTCATCAAATTGCAAGGTAGCTGTATTGCTACCTATTGCAACAACCAAACTATCCCACGAATCTATTAGAGAAAACAACAAACTGATGCACTTATCTTCATCTAATATTTTAATATCAAAAGATAACAACTATCTTACCAAAATATTAAAGTCATTTAGATACTCTATCACTGAGTCTCTATCCTTCATCCTGAGGTTATACAACTTTTTCCGTAGGAATAGTTTATTCACCAGAGACTTAGATTTGTATAAATTCCCTAACTTGTCCCACAAATCCTTCGCTGAAACTTCCCCTGATACATTCAAAAATACTGAATCTAAGATACAAAATCATATTATGCTCTTTTCTTTCCGATCCAACTTCTTCCAGTATTCATCGGGCATTGCCATTAGTTTAGTGTCTGGATCTATCACGATCTAGATTTTTATCCACCAGCAGATCCTTCATCTTGAGTTTCCACAACTCAAAACTCTGACCATTAAATTTCTTGATCTCTATGTTTCCATTGCTGGCCATCTTATTTCACCACAAGAATTGATCCCATAAATCTCCCACTATACAGGGTCTACCACAGGCCCGAGCAAGACCCCTAAACAACAAAGGCATCCCCTTGAAGCTGAAATAACTCTGATACCAAATGTAGGTTTTAACCCTATAGAGAAATTACCTGCATACAAATTCTAAAAAACAGAAAATAAGCAATGGCAAGAGCATAAAACATAAAAACATATATACACATATTTTTCCCTAAATCCCAAAAATGGGACTACCAGATTGATTTTTCATTATTTTACTGTCAATGTTACAATACACATATATACATGCCGAAGCATCCATAAACCTCAATCCATTAACCTTGGATTAGAACATAACTGTCGTTCCCTTACTCGGATCTACAAAATTCCATAGGAAGAAAACCATCATGCCCAAAACCATGTTCAAAATCCATGCACAAAACCATAGTCAGGTCCACCCACCTAATATAGGGTCCAAAAAAAAAAAATCTCGGGGCGTTGCCCCAAACCTTGTGTAGGGGGACTATTACCCCCTTGCAAACCCCCCGATAGGGGGGGGGGCGGGCGCTATCATCCCCCTGTGACCCCCCCCCCCCCTTGCTACACTTGATAAAATAAAGGGGGAGTTTCCAGCCCCCCCTCTAACCCCCTGGCTTCACGTGTGGGGCTAGTCGTGGAAAGAATATAACACACACCCAACACTAATAGCTTCTAGAGTAGACATAATGTTGGCAGTCAGACTAGTGGCACAATATCAATCAACACCTAAACAAAATCACTTATTAACAACAAAGAGGATATTCAAATGCTTAAAAATGACTGTAGAGTATGGACTTTGGTACCCAAAAAGGAAGGACTTTATATTGATAGCATGCATAGATGTACACTGAGCTAGTTGTGTGGACGACAGAAAAAGTACAAGTGGTGGTGCATTCTACTTAGGACGGTCTCTAGTCACATGGTTAATTAAGAAACAAACATCAGTCTCTTTATCTGCAACAGAATCCAAATACATAGCAGCTGGTGCTTGTTGCACATAAGTGTTGTGGATGAAACATACATTGCATGATATTAAGGTAAATTTCAGTGAATTTCAGGGACAATTCTTGCAGTTTCTTCTCACTAATATAACTTCAAAAAGAGAATCTAAGTCATTATAGAAAATATGGGATTGAGTGCACTATCTACGGGGAGTCTACATGAAAAAGAAGTATATGATTTTTGTAGAATTTCAAGCAGTCAAGAAGCAACAAGAGCAAAGGAATACCATAAGATTGATCAAGACATCTTCTTTATAAAACTAGCAACATCAATAAGGTTCTTCATTCAGAGACCCATTCTTGATTCAAGGTTTTTTAT
Organism: Pinus tabuliformis; assembly: GCA_031772625.1. Lineage (NCBI taxonomy): Eukaryota > Viridiplantae > Streptophyta > Pinopsida > Pinales > Pinaceae > Pinus > Pinus tabuliformis. The sequence continues at coordinate 1,125,783,740 of CM062811.1, read as the reverse complement.
TTTAAATTACACATATTTGTATATTCTGTATATAATCATGGAAATAAACATTCTCAAATGTACACAGTCTAGTTAGACATTCTCCAACCATGTTGAAAGATGAGTCTAGTTCATTGTATATTGGCATCATCGGAATTTCCTCGAAAAATCTTCAGCTTTTGTTGAATTTAAATATATGGATTGCATCAATGTATAACTCATGTATTTAGCTAATCTTATTCAATGCAAGCAAAATCAAATGTATGGCCAGCAAGCGGAGGAAAAAGTTCCATAATTTTCTTTTGAAGCTTTCATCGTGATTTACATCTGGACCATATTACTTGCAACCTCTCTGTGAAGATAGCTATTGAAATGAGAAAGGTTCTACAATCAAAAGAAAACTACAATGTTTCGTTCCATAGAATCACAAGGACTTATCTAAATCCTTTAGCTATGTATCATGAAAGCAAAGGTTCATATGCTATGCTATATTAGGATGCAGGAATTTGAATGAATTCAAAAGATGAATGCTGGAAGTATTGGAAAATAAATTCATTGAACTGCAACATGTGGTATTCTTAGTTATCCTTGGCACAATGTGTTGCGTAGATTTTTTAAAGAAAAAGAAGAATAGGGAGAACAAATATCTAAATGCAAATGATAGTTAATGAGCCATTGTAGAAATCTAAAGCTTACCATGAAGCAAAATTTTGCAAGGACATTTCACTAGCAAACTAGAATTCATGAAAAAAAGGGGAGAGAACACAAATTTTATCAGTGCATTCCATTGAAAAGGGACATCACCAGTGTTGATACATTCAACAATTAAATAACTACGTATATTCAAAAGCTACAAAAGAAAAACGAAGCAAATGAACAATCATTCAAGGTTGTAGAACATATTCTCTACAATCACTTCTCTTCGCTAGTGAATGCCATTGAAAAAGGCATCACTAAGATTGAATAATTGAAACCAATCTCTTAAATACCAAGCAAGCATATCAAAAAAATAAATGAAAGCTGAAAGAGAATTGAGCGCTCAAAGTAATTCTCATATGTAGTGGAAAAAAAAATGAATTGTTGATGGAAAAGTAATGCAAGGAAGAAGTAATGACTATGTGGTAGGAATATTATTATGGTTATTCATAACTGATAGGAATAGAAATGACAGAAGAAAGAAAGACAAAAAAAGACAATCAATGAATAATCTGTGTATAAATCCATTGGGTGGCACCAGCCACAATTTTAATTGGACAACACTATACATTGAGGGAATTTGCAACAAATTAATACATAGTAGCATCAACAATAAGAGAGGATAAAGAATGTCAACGCTAATTAATTTTGAACAACATTAATATATTGAAATGCACTATACATTGGTTCTTTTATTATATTGGACAATGTCTAGATAGAATTGGCATATCATAATTAATACCCTATGCATATCACGATTACTTGGGTGTGTATTCAACATATTTGTGGGGTTAATACTTGTGCGTTTAATATATCAACGATCAACAGATACCACTTGTGCCTTCATTATATCAAAATTCAAAATACACATGTCTTCTTGGAGGAGCGTTGTATATCTTTTATTTTATAAATGATTCCTTGGATGATTTCTTGGCATTCACATTGATGATAGTTATGCGTTGATATTTATGGAGCATTTTTTTAATTGGAGAAATTCATTTAGGAACATCCTCCTTGCATAATTTTTTACTGTAGTGAATTATTATTATTATTTCATATTTGAAAATGGTATCACCCAGGGCCTCTCTAGTCTCCTTTCCATGAATGCCAACCTGTATTCCATTAAACTTCCATGAATTTTTATCCTCAAAATATCTTTGGTGTAGAATCAGAGAAGTTGCTTGCTTTCTCTTTAATTTTTACGCCGTAAGGCGTTCCCTCTGAGATCGACTCTCCTTTTTACTTACGTGTCATCTTTGTAACCTTACGATTAAATGTTAGACGATTACATCAACTTCAACCATTCGATCAAAATAGTTACAAATGCGTTGGCAACCGTTACAAATTGCGAGCACCACAATCAACAATGTCGTCTTCGATCCAGTGATTCAACTTATGAAAGATGTTATTCAGAAAGAGGAAAACCGTGAGATTCTACAAGTTGATTTGAAGCCTGTGAGATTTTATAAGCTGATTTGAAGCATATGGATAGACTTGTACAGGATATCAGCACCATCTTCCAGGACCAACAGAGAGATAGCCCGCAGAATGTGAAGGATGTTTCGGAAGAGCTGCAAAGATCCCTTACAAAAGCGCAGAGCCTACTTCATCCATCCGTGGGACGGCAACGGTATCTCGAATGTCTGGTGTGCAAGCCGGTGAGACTCTCAAAAAAAATACAAGAATGGAAGGTAAGTTTCGATAACCTCTATCAACACCTTAGAGACGATTTGTCAGTAATTATTAATGTCAGCATATTGCCAAATCAGCGCCGCAAAAGGCATTGCTTCAAGATGTGCCGACCTATGTGTTTGATGGTTCTGGCATAAATTCTGCTCAAAGACAGGTACAGGCATGGCTTACTGAACCATATACCAGGAGATCGGCCCATTCCAGGCTTTCAAAAACAATGTGGGAGTTTTAAAATAACAACAACATCCTTCACAGTTACTGTGACTACGAGCCTGATATTCTCTCTGGTTGTTATTTATTTTAAATTTATTTTTATTGATTTTGATGGGTTATTTAGACTCACCTCTTATTTATTGAGTAGTGATTTTTCTTTTTTCTGGCGTGAATTCGTAATCTTTTTCTGCTTTCTAAATTTAAAATTAGCTGTCAAACTCATTCTCAATGTAAAAAACTAGTTAAAATCCAGGCCAACACAAAACTGATTAAAATTACTTTGACGGTGTGCAACGTACAGTAGGTTATTGCTGGCTATATTGCTCCAACCTTTCACAGGATCTTTATACAGATTTTCCAGCCAATATACGGAGCTCTTGACATGAATTACGGACTCCACCTTTAGTAAGGATTTAAGCTGTGCGAGACCTGGTCTCGTCAAATGTTCTTATTTCTCTGTAGCTCGCGTAAATTTGAGTGATTTTGCGGAACACTATTATTTTGATGGTAAGATTTCGACAGGAAAAGGAAACAGGGGACCGTTAGCGGAACAATTATGTATTTATAAACCCTTAGGGTTGCCTGGGCTTCATTTTGGCTCTAGAATTTCACTGGGACTTGTCCTTTCTAAGCTGGAATTGTTTTAGGGTTGATTCGATAATATGCCCAATTTACTTGTTGGCATTTGCGTAGTTTTAAGGTGTCTGTTATCTTCTTAATTTTGTTCCACGTTCTGAGAGACTAATGAATTACAATAATGCTTTTGAGTATTTTGGGCCATAATTGTATGCCCCTTATTATATCCCACAAGAACACATCCATTTTGAAAATGGTGATATTTAATGTGAAAGGTGTCGAGGGAATAATGAGTTGATCAAACCATGCCCTTGCATGTCACTCGACTTAGTTAATTTTTTTTTAAACAGTAACTAGTGGTGAAGATGGATATTTTTCCTGTAGATGAACTGGTATTAACAAGCAAAAGCCAACAGTGGGAAATGGTGCGCATTTACTCGCTCCTTTAAGGTGATGTGCTTTTAAACTGCAATACTTACTGAACATGTTAAAAATTAAAGGACTGATTCTCTAAATATAGAACACAATAATTTCGTCTTGTTCTCATACTATTTCTATTGCACATTTGTTGGTGCCCATTTACTCGCTCCTTGAAGGTGATGTGCTTTTAAACTGCAAAACTTACTAAACATGTTAAAAATTAAAGGACTGATTCTCTAAATATAAAACACAATAACAAAGATTTTGTCTTGTTCTCATACTATTTCTATTGCACATTTGCAGCTTGGCAATAACCAAGTAGAAAGAATAGTTGGCAAATTAATACATAAGCCTAAGTGGAATATACCTCAAAGGGGGTGGAAAACAAATTATAGTGCTTAAACTAGAAGTTAGAATGAGATCCTATTATATTCTGCTATAATTAGGTGTCCTTTGTGCATTCCAAAGAAAATAGGAAAAACCAGAATGCTTTTCTTATAAAGCAAATGGCATGATTTTCTTTCTATTTATGTAATCTCTGTTAGGGAAATATTCGATAATATAAAGGAATGTCGTATAATTTTTATTTTTATTTGTATGTAATGTCTTCCTTTTCACAAACTTCAGCAGTTGTTCCCTTTCTAAAGCCAATCAAAGAGAGGCGAGTGAGCATGAAAGGTCTTAAACTAGTCTTATAGGAGCAATGGGACTTTAGAATCTTAGTACAGGAACAAGTAGAAAGAATAGTTGGCAAATTAATACATAAGCCTAAGTGGAATATACCTCAAAGGGGGGTGGAAAACAAATTATAGTGCTTAAACTAGAAGTTAGAATGAGATCCTATTATATTTTGCTATAATTAGGTGTCCTTTGTGCATTCCAAAGAAAATAGGAAAAACCAGAATGCTTTTCTTATAAAGCAAATGGCATGATTTTCTTTCTATTTATGTAATCTCTGTCAAGGAATTTGAAACAAATATTCGATAATATAAAGGAATGTCGTATAATTTTTATTTTTATTTGTATGTAATGTCTTCCTTTTCACTCACCGGTTGAAATCCCCGTGGGTACGTAGGTTAGTCTTAACAAGCAAAAAAAAAAAAAAAAAATGTCTTCCTTTTCACAAACTTCAACAGTTCTTCCCTTTTTAAAGCCAATCAAATAGAGGCGAGTGAGCATGAAAGGTCTTAAACTAGTCTTATAGGAGCAATGGGACTTTAGAATCTTAGTACAGGAGCAAGGCCTTAAACTAGTCTTACATCGCCGCCATGGGTTGCGAAACCACTGAATGTGATAAAGACTTTGTATGTTATTGGGACAGTGAAAATGGTTGTCACTGAATGAGACCACGAACAAAGTGACGAAGATGAATTGTTCTTTTAAGGCCGGGGTGTTTTGTGTTGTGGTATATGATGCCACACATGTGGTACATCTAGATGAAATTTATCTTTGGGATTCTGAGCCTTATTAATCTTGGATTTCCATTTTCAACACTTTCATGATATTTTCTTTATTTTATCAATTTTTTGTGGTCTTGGATCCGAGGTCAATTGCCAGCATATTTTCCAGTGCCCAGTGTGTGGGCAGGAAGAGAATCGGAGACGAAGATTGCTCCTCCACTCTGAGCCATGTAATTTTCTAGGGCATCGACCGCCATCACTGTGACTCCTCTCTCTTCTTTATCTTTAGGTTTCAAAGATCTAGTGAGTACCTTTGTCCAGTCATCAAAACGATGCATTGGAATGCAGATGCAAATTCGGTCCTACATGGATCTCCAAAGAATATGATTCAGAGTTTCACAAACTATAGCAACATGGAATTCCACATGTATCATGTCCTCAGGCAATCTCTCCTCTGGCTCCTCCACAAGCAACAGGTCCACTTCCTGGTTGTAGTCATAGTAGCATTTTGCCATGCCGTTCAAACATGGCAGTAGGCACTCAGAATTAGGCAGTCATTTTAGGGTTTTGGGCATCCTAAGAGCAAGAACGTTTGTGACCTCTATCGTTGTGAAGAATACAATGCACCTGCAGAGGTCCAAGCATCCACATTTCTTTGCAAGGACTAATCTGAAAGGGATGCATTTTAGCAGGACAGATTCCACATGATAGGCATTGAACATTTACTTCATAAATTGCTTAATAGAAGAATTGGGTGTATGGGTTGATAGCATCACAACATAAGTTTTTTTAATTTCTCCTTCCCTACACGTGGTGAGCCCAAACCCCTCTATATCGTTGAGCTTGGGACTTGTCATAGTGGCCAGAACATCTCTGGCACCTAACTCCAGATCAAGCCTTCCTCTTAAGAAGTTTGTGATAAAAATTGATGCATTGCCATTGTAGGTTATTCCTAAATCAGGAAAACTAGCAGAACCCGTTACCAATTCACTTATTTCACCCTATGAATAAACAATATTACGTAGCCATCCAAACCAGAAAACCAAATTCATAAAGAGCCACAGCATGATATAAATGAAAACACCCATTCCAAATACTTGATGCAAATTGGGGATTTTAACGTACAATCAAACGGGAAGAAATTTAGAGAATATCTTTCCACTTGTGATTTGGTATACCAAACTAGATTTATGAGGAATAGAGGCATGCAATTGATGGCTAGTCTTGGAACTCTTGAGTTGTTCAGAATGTTTGTTGACATAAAAAGGTATATATATTTCTTACCATATGCAAATAATTTTCCTGTAGCTAGCATATATAGGGTAGTCCATTACTTTATTTTAATTAAAATTTTAAAAACTATGTTGTTGGGATTTATTTAAACTTCCATTCATGACATACAAATTACCAATTTTTGTAATGCAGATTGTCGTAACCTCGCCCATAAGGTGTAGACTAGTTGATTTGTGGGGCTTAGTTTCCATAAGGTCTTAGGTTCAAATCTCACGAGAGGGGTTGAATGCCAGGGCCAATTGCATGGGTTACCCTGTTGCAAGGGGTCTACAGACTCCACCAAGTCTCTCACACAAAAATTTTATTTGGAACTATTACCATATGAGGCTGAAGGGTTCAGTGTACAGACTCCACCAAGTCTCGCACAAAAAAAATATTTGGAACCATTACCATATGAGGGTGGACTCCACCAAGTCTCTCACACAATTTTTAATTGGAATCATTACCATATGAGGCTAAAGGGTTCAGTGTACAGACTCCACCAAGTCTCGCACAAAAGAAATATTTGGAAACATTACCATATGAGGGTGAAGAGTTCAGTCTAGCTGAGGCAACAAAAGACAACGGTCCAATCTGGGATGCAATTTTTAATGAAAATAAGCTCTTGGATTGAGAAATTGGGAAGAAAGTTGCACATGCCTCTATTATCAGTAGATTGTTTGATTATATTGCATTTAACATTAAGATTTATTTCTTTCAAATTTGGCTATAGTTAGATCACATAACATATCACATTTTTTTTTCATTGATGCTCATCTTCCATATATGCTCATCTTCCATATGTACTACCGACTTACGGCGTTTCCTTTGCAGCATCTGGTGCAAATGCTAGTTTATACTCTTGGCAGGCAATGGCTACCTTTTTTTATCTATCAATTTTGGGAATTCCTTCACAGAATGACCTTATGAAGCGCAATTGAAACATCTCGAGGATTCCACAAGCGACTTCTTCATTCTGGTCTAGTCATTTTCTGAATTATTGTAAATAACCCAAACATGAGGCTGGCCATCAATATAATCATTTTCTATTTCATCTTCATTATCAATGTTGTAGGAAACCATTTCATCAATAATGGCTCCCATATTCACATTCGTGTTTACCTCTTTCTTCCCAGAGAATCGTTCTAGATTCTCTTCAGAACTTTTCTTCTCAGATAAGTGGAATCAACCACGACCAATCTCCGAACTTAGCGACTTAGCTCACAATCACAACCAATGTGAATCAATTAGGACTGTCTCTAACCATAATTTTTGGTGATATATATTATCAATGCGGCTCTCTCATACACAAATACTCCAACATTATACTATGTGAATGCTACAACGTTATAATCAACAGTGATGCTCCAACATTTAATATATACAAATGTCCCAGCCTTAAATTATCTACCCCTATGTTAACATATGCTCCACTGTTAAAATAGAGTCTCTTGTGATTCATTGGTATTATAGATTGCAACATTGATATTGTGAAAGTGGCATCATTACATGTTTTTCCAACACCAATGTTAATGTATTAATTCCCAATGTTATTGTTGAAAAAGGCAGTGATTATAATGATAAGCATTAATGTAATCATTATTGTTTAAGAAGGAAACATCATTGTTGAAGAAGGCAAAATTTTAATTTCAAGCGTTATGGGAGAAATGTACATATGAAGGGAGCAACAAAAAAGGTATCAAACAACTTCATGGGAGCAATATGTATAGCTGAGGAAGAAGCATATTCCCTTTGGAGAAACAATTTACACTTATGAATCAAAGGAGGCATAGACATATTTCCTTTCGTGTAGTGGTATTGGTGATTTGGACTTGCGTTGAATTTTTTTTTGGGTTTTGTGCCCTAGTAGCCTCAAAGTAGCAAGGGCAATACAAATCCTCAATCCAATGCTATGGCATGAACAATGGTAATTTATTACAGTGCGGTGGATAAATTGTTGAGAAACAACATTGTCTTTTCTGTATTGAATGGTGTGGCTGGAATAGGATCAACATTTTCCCAACGTAAATGAAATATGCCCAACATTAAATTATAGAACAACATAACTACAACAACGTTAGAAAATATCAGGTTAATCGATTACTTCCACAACAATTTCTGGAACAACAGGATTCAACATTAATCATTCATAGAAAAATATCCAGCGTTGATCATTTCTAGAACAACAATAATACATCTACAATGGTAATATTACAAAAATATTACATCTACAAAATGTTGGGAAAAGAGAAGTATTATCTTTGGTTTTTAATAGCAACATTAGCATCATCATTGGCATTTTACAACAATGTTGGTGTTAGTAATTGGAAACATTAATATTGTTGTTGGAAATTTTGTTATAATTTTACATATGGTGTCAAAATATTTTGTAATTTTATACCTCCAACGTTTCTTCTTCTACCTGCAAAAGTGGATGGTGGCATGGCTCTTACTACACCACGTGATCAAATGGGGGGGATTGGTGTTGAAGAAGTATTGTTTTTGTTTCTATAAAAAAATATTTGAATTATAATGCTAATGCAATGCAATATGCCTAATGCAATTTTTGTTTTTTTGCAGAAAGTAAAAGGAAATGAATCAACTAGGGAAGAATAGAATGCATACTTTGACACTTCCCTGACAACGGCGACAAAAAGTGAGGAGCCTCGGTATTGCAACAAGAATGCTGCAACTCCCAAGGCTACCAACTTTAATTATCAACTCGGGGCTCGTACAAACTTAAGAGGCATCAACACTATATGTGCAGCATACAATGTGTCCTTCCTTTGCTGTCATGATGTAATAAAGTGCATGTAATGAAATCAAATCCTAAACTAATTGCAGAAAATGAAATGCTTGAAATGGAAACCTTAGTCTATTGCAAGAAAGAAAATACAAGGAAAGAAACCTATTCTAACTGTATAAATTAAATATAATGAAATAAATGTCAACCATTACATTTCAAAGAGTTTAGATCCATTAACAGAGCTGATTGGATGTGACAATCAAGAAAATCATCATTGTATTATCCAATTCGTAGATTTGTCCTTTAACCCAAATCACTGAGATGTTTTGCATGGGTAAAAATGCAAGTCCTAAGTGGTGTTTGTCCCTCCTCAACAATTTATTTAGGCCTAGGGGTCATGATCCAAACCTAAGGGGCCAACCCCAATCTTTTTGAGCAAATCTGGGCAAGTATATACACGTTGGAAGAGTACTACAGGAAACTACAAGATGTTACACATTTACTACAGGAAGTTATAACTCATTGAATGAAAAAGCAACTAAAATCCAAATTCGATGGAAATTTTTTTTTTATTGACTAGGATGTATTAGGTATCCATTCCAAGTGGAATCACTCAAAAATACCTCTATTAACCCATGCTAAAAAATAGCAAAAAATTACTAGTCTAAAATCTAGAAATTTGAGAACTAGTGAGCTAGTAAATCTATCAAACGCCTAACCTAATCAAGTGAAAATTCAATGGGGTAAATTTTTTTAATAAATATATATATTTTTTGATCTAATGAAGGTGGAATAAAATTTATTGAAGCTCGTTAGCATGTTCTAAAAAATAACAGAAATTTACTGTTATTTGCCACAAGGGACTTCCAGAAATCTAGATTTGGGAATAAGCAAACTAATCCAAGTATTTCAATGATTACTATGACCTTCCAAAGCTATTCAAATGATGAAATGATGCTTGTGATACTAAAAAATTATTTACTTCAACCATTTAACCCAATCCTACAACAATAAATCATCAATACTAAATGTAGAAATAGGAAAAAACAAGAACGCGAGATGCATGTGTATAAGAAGTGAAAGGAAGAAGTGTAAATGATAAAATAAAGGCTCTGCGGCTCCTTGGATGGCCAGGCTTAAGGAAAAATAGAGTACTATGAAGGAGACCAAGATTTAGAAGCTAAACATGACACCAATCTTCATTATTCCCATCAATACAATTACATCCCTGTAAGAAATGAAAGTGGAGCTGCAAAAAGACGAGTTCTCTCCACAAGAATACTAATAAAAATTAACCCCTAGAGGAAAATTCGACTTGGTACTTATACAAATTATTAGGAAGCATTCCCCATGAAAGGAGGAATATTTCCCCACCAAAATCCCTCAAATAGTGGATCTGGTCCCCAATACTAGGAATCTGCATTAAATGACAGGGAAGACATTCCTATATTTTCTCAATCAGCGGAGCTCAAGAATTTGTCCAATAATTTCAGAATAGATTTTTGATTTTTGATTTAATATTGATCCTCTTGTAGTAGGGATAAAGTCCCTAAATTATCTCCTCCTCCAAATCTTCATAATCTGCCCAATATTCCACAAAAATAAATAATATTAGGCACAAACATGCAATTATCCATAAACCTTCCTAATGAACATATTAAAGTTAAAAATACATTATCTAATGCAAAAATAGAGGTTTAATGTGTTGAAGGATGGTCAGATCGGCCTTAATTTATGTCTAATTTGGAGGCCCATCAGTCGCTGGTACAGAACTGGAAAATTGGGTCCCTGGACGCAAGCACATAAGCCTATGAGAGCGACTTTGGGTTTCTGGATGTTTTCATGCCTATAGCATGAGAGCAAATGAGGCCTAATATGGTAAAAAAATTATTAGGACCTAAGGCCAAGCTGCCTAAAGTGTTGGATTAGTTTCTGTGGGCCCTGAAGCTAATTTTGGATGACTATGTGTGATGTTTCCGTCAATTCGACTTCCTTAAGGTCACATAGGAGGTCGAATACAATCATAGTAGCCTCTCGTCGCATGTTTATGCTGGTTGGATAGTTACTTGGGTAGATGTGGGAGGAGGGTGTTACAAATATGTACCCACTAAAGAGAAACTGAAAGATATATTTACCAAGCCACTAGCAAGGGAACCATTTGAGTATCATAGGTAGCAGATAGGAGTTTTGACTCCTCCCTCCAAATGACTTCATTTTGGTAGGTGGTGGTAGCTACTCAACATGTGGAACTCATGGGAGAGCAGGATGTAAGGGTTAAGGGGGAGCTCTTGTGAAGTATTCTTTGCCACTGATCTCAAAGGGGGAGAAGATTGGCATTGGAGTAGGGTATCAGAATAGACCATGCCTAGCCTGAGGGGGAGATTATGGTGTTGCCATCAATGCCAAAGGGGGATATTGTTGGACAATTGATGGTGGTTGTGCTAGTATTATGCATGAATGTTGGCACTGATGTCAACCAAACTGAAAAGAATTCGTGCTACAACAAATGCATGGCTTAGAAGGATTCCTATGGTAGCTACAAGATTCATGTAGAGGATCATCATGGTGGGTGTGATTTCAGCTATCCAAAGAGTCAATGAGCAGATAATTTTGTAGTCATATTCCAAGTAGCATATGGCCTCAAAGTCTACATCAGACCTTGTCCATTGGAAAGTGTTGTGAACAGGCTTTCTAATGATATGTGAAAGTACAAAAATGGACTCTTGAATCAAAAGATATGATCTGTTAAAGTTCAGGGTTGTGAAGCCTTAAGAAGGAAGAAATATTGACATATTGGAAGTCCAGGATATTAGTGCATCAAAATATTGGAGGTCAAAATAATCAGCCTAGTGGCATGTCAGAGATCAGAATGTTGGAGGTTTAGCATATCAGCACATCAGCATATTGGCGCATCAACATATCGGAAGTCCGAGACATAGGGGTATCAGAATATTGGAGGTTTGGTACATCGGAGCAGGCTGTATCAGAGGTTTGAGGATATCAGAACCTCGGAGATTGGCGTACCGGTGCATCAGCACATTGGAACCTTAGAACATTGGAACATCGTCATATCGGGGATCAGAATATCAGAAGTTCTTAAAGTGAGGAACCTTTAAAAGTTTCAATATCTGATAAGTGCCAATAAGCCTTTATATGTGCCGAGGAATGCAAAAATAAGATTAACAAAGGATTTTAGTGCAAAACCAAAGGTTAACAGACCATTTTCTCTCCCCTCTAGCAGGACACATGGCAACATATAATTGGCTCTGATAGGCTACAGTGGCAATTGATGTCAACATGACATGGCAGTACGACATGACACATGGAATGAATATTCAACCTTATTGGGTAGGCTAATGGGCTAGAACCGGTTGACAAGTGTCAACACTAAGGAGTTTCCATGTGGAGTGATGTTATCATATCAGAGGTCGACATATTGCAGGATCAAGACATCAGAACTCTAGAACAGTTAGAGTTTGGAAAAGTTTTGATAAAGGGGGCTTCTGATATTTGGCTCACACATGGATTCAAAGAACCAAGGGCACAAAGCAATTAGCAAAGGGCGAATGGCCCCCAATAGGAGTATGAAGGCTTAGCACCTTAATGCTAAGCAGCAGGTCATGACTCTCAGTCCTATGATGAGAAACGCTCAAAGGAGCTCAGTGGAAGAGGAGTATCGTAACATTGGACAACTATGAAGTTGTGATATGAAGTTTCTTTGATAATACAATACAAATATTTAAAGGTGTATGGGTCAGAAGCTATGAAATTGAATGAAAGAATAGAGAAGTTGGTAGATTGAAAGGGGATAAACTTGCAGATTTTGTCGCGTGCATGAATAGTTGTATTAAATGAGAACAAATCGGTCATCTTTGTGATTGGTCAAAGATCTCTGGAGTGATAAATGAAATTCATAATCTCAAAGAAGTGTGCAGGTCACCTGAGAATTAATTTCTTAGCATGGGATCTCTACACAGTCAGACTATGGAGAATTGCAAGGTCCATCTCTATTTTGAGGTACTATGACAAGAAACCACTAGAAGATGCAAGAGAGGCAAGGGGAGCCATGCCTAAGTATAGTTGGGCAGCTAAAGGACAAACATGAAAGACTGCCTTGTGTAGAGTGCCTCAGTGGAACAAAAACCATCACCGACAATGGAGAAGATGGGGGAATTGAGAAAATGTGTGAGCGTGTTGTGTTGTGAGTGAAGCACATCATGATAGAGAGGTTGAAGCACCTAAGAGGACTCTGTCTAATAGAGCAGCAAGAGCAGCAAGAGGGTTATGTGGAGAATTGCAAGGGTAGTGTTGAAGAGAAGTCAGTGAAGAGCCCTTGACAGTGAAGGCAGAGTGCAAAGGAAGTGTTGCTGTGAGAAGCAAGAGGAGATCTGCTGCAAGTGAGCACAATAGGCATAGTGTAGAAGTTGAATATGCAAATAGCCATTTATTGGTATTTTACTTGTATGATTGTATGCCTCTTTTTTTAGTTTGAAAATTGTATGAAATAGTAGAATAGTGGCAAGGGCAGGTTGGTGCTTGCATACTAAAGAGGTTGGTGCCTCTTGGCAAGTTGGTGCTTGCTAACCAAAGGGGGTTGATGCCTCCTGTGAGTGGGTGCTCACAAACAAACATATTTAATTAAGTGGGTGCTTAATTTACATCATAAACAAACAAAAAATTTGTGGTTTTTTCCCTCTTGTTTTCCACGTGAAAAACACCGTGTCAAATGTGTGTTGCTCATGTGATTGTTGTTTGAGTATGTGTGTCTGAAATATTGTTGGTTCACTATTTTGTGAAGGAATTCTATCACAAGTTAAAGAATATAAGAAGGGACAATAAGCATAATAAAAAAAGAAAAAGAGTTTCTTAATTACTGATTCACCACCCTCTTAGCAATTCCTTATTTCAACACATGGAGCTTTATGAATTAAGATCAAGAATGACTGCAAGGTCTATCTCTGTTTCTGCCCTATGAAAAGAAACTACTAGAAGACACAAGAGTGGCAAGGGGAGCCATGCCTAAGTACAGTAGGAAACTAAAGTACATACAACAAAGACCACCTGGCACATAGTGCCTCAGTGGAACAAAACCATCGCCTGCAATAATATCACCAAAATCAATTCTTGGCCCTTGGGAATAACCTTTTGCTACTAACCTAGCTTTGTATTCATCTTCTTCTTAAACACCCATTTGCTTCCAATGGGTTTCCTTCTAGCCGACAACTCCACCAGATCCCAAGCCTCATTTTTGTGCAAAGATACCATTTCATCAACCATGGCCTCTTTCTAGAGTTTTCCATCCTCTAAATCTACTGCCTCCCTGACAATTTTGGGATCATGGTCAGTAATAGATAAATAAAATTTTGAATAGAAATCATATGGACTGTGTTGTCACTTTTTCTAGCACATGTAGCACAAGTACTTCAGGATATAGAAAAGCTTTCTAGAGACAACCTATGGGTTGATTGTAGACTTGTGCCTAGGACATCTTAAAAGAGTGCTTGACAGGTTTCGGAGTAGAGGCTTGCAACACTTCAGTTATGTCACACAAATACAAATGAATTTGATCCAGAACCATTCATAAAGATACCAAATGGAATGCAGTTGATATACAAGAGTACTTAGGAAATAATCTTTGATTTAAGGTGGCCAAATAAGGTCCAGAGCTTTCCATGATTTAGTGGTTAAAACATATGTAAATGGAGGGAGATAACAAAAGAGGAATTTTTCATATAGGGCTTAAGACATAAGAATCATATGTATCAAGACTTAGAGAGAAATGAGAAAGAGGGGATGCTATGAACTGCTGAGATGCATGGAGCACTTTTTTAAGATTTGATTCCAACCTTGAAATAGGCGTTATCCACCAACATTTCTGATTTAAATGGATCTGTATGTAAAGGGAAACACAATTAGTTGCTACTATGACATGAAATCTGTGAATAATTCAAAATATATATGAAAAATAGAGAGAGAAGAACATACTGCAATCAAAATCAGTTGGAATCACCATAAAATTAATCTCTTTAGGAAAACCAGAATACAACAAACTTCAAGAAGGCCTTTATGAAAACATGAAACGTCTCACAGAAGAGCCATCTTTCCAAAAATTCTAAAACTTTGTTAAGTGTTTCTTCCTTCCTTTTATAAGGAGAGGAAGAACTAGGAAATTAGTTACAAAAATATCTCAGGCCTGAGCATCCAATTGTTTGCATGACTAGATGTCTCAGCGTGTAAGCTCTATCGCCTTGAATTATTACAATAGAAAGATGATGTTTGCTAAAATAAAATAGACTAATAAAACAATTGAAAAACAAAACATGTGAAAATGAAATGACGTTTATGAAAATATCTCCTTGCCACTTCCTCGGATGGCCTCTGGTCTAGCCATGTGTTTGCCACATCATACCTCACACGCTCCAGGCCGGTTCCCTATCACTTTCAGTCTCAAAGAAACTTCAATTATTTACTTACAGGAACCCATATGCGGTTCTGCGTAGTGGCCATGATATATCCTCAACATTTCCGCCAACTCATCTGTCCCTCTAGCCTTCATGTAGAACACTATTGGGGCCATGAAATGCATTGTTATACTATCATAAGGTGACATAAGAGATTCTCCAATATAATCCCTTTATACTATAAATGTTGTAATACAATGAATTCTGATCCCTTTAGGCCCCTTTGACTTTGAGCCCTTTCAGTACTTTAAGCTTTAAAGGCGTGAGCTTATGCCACTTTATACTATGTTGTGTGTGGGAATAGTCGGGAAGAGGGCCGATTCTTTGGAATACATCACTGATGGTCCCCATGTCCCCATGTTTAACACATGGGACCACATGCTTGAGCACCTCGGGATTTTGTAATATCACAATCGACAATTTCACGACACTGCCTTTCGTGGCCATTTGCGATCGCTAAACCCCGAACACCTTTTTCTGTTCAATAGTTGGTTCTTTTGATTTTCACGCAAACATGGGCCACCCCCTGTGTCGGAGCCCCTTAATCGGTGGATCACAATTAGAGGTTTCACTAGGAGTGACAATGCTCATCCTCCGATTGTCAATCACCGATGTGATGTCATCCTCTACCACATGCCACCCTATGAGTGGTGACATGTGTCACCCTGTTTTGGCCCCCTATGACCCCCAAAACGCTGAATTTTCCTGCCACATGTCCACCATACTGTCGCGTCATGCTGACCTTAGCTTCCCTATGTCCCTTATCGGAACCAACCATATGCTGCCAAGTGTCATGTATCAGAACCAATCATGTGTAGCCATGTTTCATTTATCAGATCCAATGATGTTTAGCCACATGGCCCCCTCGATGAGAGAGAAAATCTTAGCCCTCTTCATGCTTTGTGACTGATTTGCTTTGCTAAATGCTTCAAGGAATTCCCGACACTTTAATGCTAGAGGCTCAAATCTTAACAAATTTAATTGCAATCAGAACTCTATGCAATATCACAACTTTGAAAGGGTGTCACCTGTTTGATCACCGATTGTGATGTGTCGATCTCTTGATGCTCTAGTGCCTTGTACCTCTGATGTGTGGGACCTCCGATGTGCGGGATCGCTAATCACATATCGAAAAAATTATTCCGCTGTTGTTTTGCACCTTGGACCTCCGATTGCCAATATGTAGGATCACCAATATGCTGGGACTCGGGATTTTACCCTTAGGAATTTTCTCTTTGTCTTCTGGTTTTTCAAGGGTAACTTCAATCTGCTCTAACTTTTGATTTCAGAGTCCATTTGAGGAGTTCCATACACCATTGGAAAGATAATTCCGAGAAATATCCATTAGAGGGGGTCAAATTTAGCTTTAAGTGCTTTTGTGGCTTGAAATATGTCTGCCAACCTCTCTTCTCTTTTGCATCCTTTAGACAACAAAAAACAAATAATGCAGAGGGTGAAAAAAGACTATACCTTTTTGGTTGTAGAAAATCCTGTAGATTCACAAGCTAATGAAATTTTATAAATAAAGAGACAAGAATATATTCTACTCTTTACATCTTAAGTCCATAAACATCAAGAAAACAATAATCAATAGAGGAAGAGAATCAAAGGCACATAACACAATAAATATCCGAGGAAATCCACAACTCAAAACCCCACTATATGTTTTGTATTAATTCGAAAAATCAAGATGAAATTAAAATTCTTTTTCTCTCTAGAACAATCCCAGCACTCAACAAATTCAATCTCCAACTCATAAGCAAGCTCAAGGCCAAATCTTAGGCTCTTCACAAGCTCTCCAAGTCTCTATTCCAATGCGTAATTCCTATGGAGGATAACTTGTATTTAAAGGGAAATAAAGTTTCTAAAAACTGCACAATCCCTCAAGGGTCAGTTCCTGAATCCATGCACTATCAGTGCAACTCAGAAGAATATAAAAAAAATAGTACACTGTCCCTGCACTCTAGTCTCAGTTGGGTCTTTCTTAGAATCGACATGCATGAGTTTCTACTGAGTAAATATTGAGTTAACTAAAGTAGCATTGGTGGATTTCATTAGTGACACCACTGACTATTAACTCACTATTAGTTCTCTCAATCAATTTGAGAACTAATTTAACTGAACTAACTCATGAAACTGAGCCTTCTATTTGAAAACTCACAATTAAATCACAATGGAATCCTACAAAGTAGGGAGAACATATACATGAGGACAGAAAAGCTTCCAACTCGAATTTCCTAAGTTAGATAAGTTTAATGAACTTAATTAACTATTTTTAAGTTGCTATGAGAATAGAATTTGAATTTAATTCATAGCTTAATTCAAGGACAAATTAAACTGGAATTTCTTGTTTCCATTTCTCAATACTCCCTCTCAAGAAGAAAGGGATTGTCAACTACCCGATCCTATCTCTGTGAAACTTGAATTTACATCTTGAGAATGCCTTTATCAATATGTCAAAATCTTGATCCTCCATGGGAATGTAATCTAACAACATGATTCACCTCAATACACAGTCTTTGAGATGATGATACCAGATATCAATATGCTTGGACTGATCATGAAAGAATGGATTTTTAGAGAGTTTGATACAATTCTGATTATCACAATAAATCATTGCCAGATCCATCTACTAACCAAACAAACCAACCAAGATCTTCCTCATCCAGATAGCCTCACATGTTGCCTGACTTGCAGCCATGTACTCTGCCTCTGTTGAATTGAGTGCAACCCATCTCTGATTCCTACTATACTAAGAAACTGTCGCTGACCCAATACTAAAGATCCCTCCTGATGTGCTCTTCCTATCAGATGGACTCCCTGCCCAATCTGCATTGGTGAAGCCTTGAAGCTTCACTCCCTCTATCCGTTTGTACCATAACCCAAACTAAGTAGTGCCTTTGAGGTATCTCAATACATGCTTTGTTGCCTTCCAATACAGCTTGGTAGGCCTAGCCATCACTTGACTAAAATGGTTAACTGAATAGAACATATTCGGTCGTGTGTTCACCAAGTACATGAATGAAACCACAAGCTTCCAGTAAACAATAACTTCCACTACTTTCCCTGAAGTAGCACCCTCCTTCCTTCAGTTACTCGCTAAAGGAGTCTCCATGGGTTTGCTACTCTCCATGCATAATCTCCTGATTATCTCATTGGCATACTTGCCATGAGATACAAACTGTTAGTGTTAGTATTTGTATCCTGCCATAAGTGATAAAAAATCTCTTTTCATATCATTTTAAGGGTCCGATTCAACAATTTTTTATCATTCCACTAGGTCATGCAAAAAATTAGTCACTGATGGTAGTCCTAGTCCAAAAACATCACTCTTCCCTAAATGTGATTACTTTCTAGCATAGTTTCATATCTTGTTGACTGTACATCATCCATAAATTTATTTTTGTCATGCCATTTGTATCAGCCATGAGGTCATTATGTCATCTTGAAATTCAATCCTTTAAGGTCTTATTAGATCTTTAAGGTTTTTCAAGGTTTCATTAGGTCATTAGGGTTGCCAAGGTTCCATTCCATTGCATAATACCAGCAAGTAAAGGGTGATCAAATAACATCCTTTCACCATGTGAAGATGATTTGTAAAGAGAAATGCTTATTTCATTATGTAGTTTTATGTCTTTCAAATGTATAATTGCACTGTCCCAAGTTGTTAACTTAGTGTTCCAAAGATGCTAGACCATCAAAAGATCAATTTTTCAAAGGAAATAGTCAAGTGAAAGGGTAAAGTTTAAAAGGGTTAAGTGCATGCCAAAGGGAGTTGTTTTTTCCCAAGGGTGTCAAAATCATCATTTTCCACAAGCACTAAACCCTAATTTCCTCACCCATTGAGCTAGGGTTGGCTATGGAATCAGAGACATCTGAGTATATGAGGCATAAGGGAGGTCATTTCAGCGAGTATGAGGTCATTCCAACTCATACACATCATGTCTCCATCATTTTTCAATATGTCATTCCAAGGGACAAATCATTTGCCACACATAGGGCCGATTTTTCTTCAAACTATGTTTTAGACCAAACAGGGAAGAATTTGGAAAAATTGAGAGAGGTTTTTGTCCAAAATAGGCCACAGAAGAAAAATCTCCTTCACATTTTACACAGGTGTCACGATTTTAGAGAAATGTCAAAAATACAAGTTGTCACAGGAGAGTTGATGCACTTCTGGAGTGACCTTGGGAAAATCAAGATTTATCCTAGCTGGAGTCAACAAATGACTTGCTTGATGAGTCAAATGATAACTAGACACAGAGATATTTCTAATGCGCTATCATGAACTTGATTTGGAGTTTAATAAGACCTCCAAAAGTTGATTGAAACAACACTCTGCATTTTGGCAGCCTCATTCTGCACATTTTGACCAGTCTTGGGATATTGGGCTTTTGACAGGGCATATGAGCTACAAATTGAAAAATTTAAGATTTTCAGGAAAGTAGACCCTAAAATATTTCCAATGAGATATCCCACGCCCAATTTGGACATCAGGAAGGCAGTCAAAAGTGGACTTGAAGTGGCGGTGCGCTTTGAGGTCGGCGCTGCGCTTCTGGAAAACTTTCACAGTGTAGTTTAACACTGGCGCTGCACTTCTAGGGTGGTGTTGTGCTTCTATGCAGTGGCGCTGCGCTTTGTGTAGGAGAGCTTAAAAACCCTCAAACTCTCAAGGAAACTCCAAATTTCTCTCTCCTTCCATCATTACAAGTAAGTGGACATCCCTCACTTTAGTTTTGGTTTGCAAATCCAACTTATAAGCATCATTTTCCATGTTAAAAATGAAACCCTAAAATCTCCCTAATGATGCCTAAAACCATAAATCCTCACTGTTCATCCTATCACCTATCTCTACAACCCTAAATTCCCCTATCCCTATTTCCCTATCCCCTTATCCCTATTCCATATCATTCCATATCATTCCATCTCTTTATCCCTCTTCCCCAAGGGCATCAAACAAAACAAGACCTCCCTCTCATTTCCTACTCCCTCATTCATTTTCTAGCCCATAAGGTCATCTCCCATCCCCTCACTCCTAAATCACTCTCACTCATTCCCTTCATACAACCTCAAACCCTAAAACAAATTCCTAAAACCCTCATAACCTCTTTAGCATTCTCACAAGCTCACTCATAAGCTCAAATCCTAATGAGCTCACCTCCCCTTCCCCTACCCCTATTCACCATAACTCATTCCTCAATTACCTTCTCTAGGGTTTCAAGGCTTCAAAACTCAACAAACATGGATCAAGAAGACCGAGATTATGGGGAGGAGGAAAAAGTGGCATTGAAAGCTAGGCTAAGGTGGACTTTGAAAGGCAAAAAGGAGGTGGATAGGCTTAGGATGCTAGCTGAAGATTCCTTGGCTCATTAGAGCACTTGATGATGGTGCTTCTCACCAATTTTGGGCAAATTTGGAGCAAATTTTGTCATTTGCAAATTTTGGAATTTAATACATAGAAAAACTGCCTAGAAGCGCAGTGCCATCAGTGCTGCGCTTTTCCTAAGGGAACCCAATGAATAAATGTTTTGAATTTTTGGGTTCAAAGTGATGAGGACATGAACCATCCCAAGTTTCAAAGTTTTTGGGGTAGAATTGGTCCACCAAAAGGTCAAAAAACACCCTAAAAATGACCTTTTTGCCACATTCTGGACACACAGAAGCAGTCTTGGGAGAATCAAATTTTGAGGGGTCAAATGAGCTTCAAATGCAGAAATTCTAGGTGTTTTGGAAAGTATAATTTAAGACCTTTCCAATGAGCTATCATGGGCTCAATGTGGATGCCAGTAAGGCCTCCAAAAGGGACCTGAAAGTAGCGTTGCGCTTTGGGCCAGTGGCATTGCGCTTTGGGGAGTTTTGCTCAGGGTTGCTATTTTTCCAGTTTTTTACTGTAATCATGGATTCTCTCTCATGGTGGATGATTTACCATTGTAAATGATGAATTGGCATGTAATTATGATAGATAAATAGTAATAGAGGGTAGATTCATTGCTTTAGGAGTTAGTTTGAGCTCAAATGAATCAGTTTTTCACTTTTAGAGGCAAGTTGTTGAGATGCCTATATTCTTGTTTTTTGTTCAGTATCAGTTAGATTAGCTCCTCATCTTAGGGATTCAACCCCTGAGGATGGGAGAAGGTTGAATACTTGTCTATATCTTCTTATTCTTTCTCTTTGTGGGGGGTTGGACTTAGCTGGATGCTCAGACCTTGATTGTACACCTTTTGTAAGCAGTTTGGCAGGAGATTAATAAGAATTGTAGCTATTTTTATGGGATCCATGTGGTATGAGTTTTAGTACAGTTTCTTCTTCTGTAATCATTACTTAATGTGTTTTGTATGCTTCTTTAATCATTTCATTGCTTTTAGTTGAATGTTTTCAAGTTGATAGGTGAAATTCATTGCATCAACGACCTGCCTTAGGAAACCATTCACCATTTCATGTTTTCTGCAGTCTAGGAAGGATCCATGGTTTCACATGCCTTTCTTAGCTTCTCAATAGTATAAAACATCTCATCCCATCAAGCCCTTGAGTGCTAAATCCTATACCTACCTTGCCCCATTAAACACCCTGCAATTCTGACCTAGTTCCCTATACCTAAATTGTCTATCTCCTCCTGATCTGGCAAAACCCCTTCAAAATCCAATCAAAACTTTGTGCTACTAGACCTAGCCTAAAATCCTTTACCTGATCCAGTCATCTTGGCTGATATCCTTACGGAGAGAGCCCTCTCCCAGCCTAGTAGGGCTAGCTACTTGGATAAGCATGGTTTGTGGTTGCCCTGGCATTGCCTTCCTTCAGCCTGAGGTTCAATCCACGTGATAACACAAACAACTCCCCATCTCCCTCCCATACCTCCATGCCAAGAAAGTAATGCATGAACCCCATGTACTTCATCTCAAACTCTATTTCAAGGTCCTCCTTGCAAGATTTGATGAGCTTCTCATCACCTGTCAGTATGAGATCATCTACATAAAGTACAATGATCAACAACTTACCTTCCACCACTATGTGATATAGGTTCACATCCGCTTCAGTCTTCGTGAAGCCCAACCCAGTGAATTAGCTATCTATCTTGGTGTACCAAGAACGATGTTCTTGCTTCAACCCATACAATGCTCTCTTGAGTCAGCAAACATGCGACTCACGATCCAAGGTTTCAAAAGCTTCAGGCTACTCTATGTAAACCTCTTCCTCAATCATGCCATTGAGGAAGGAAGTCTTCACATCCATTTGATGGATCTTCCAATCCATATGTGATGATAGTGCCAAAATATATCTGATTGATGAGTACCTTGCAATAGGAGCAAAGGTCTCATCATAGTCAATCCCCTCTACTTGTGAAAATCCACGGGCCACAAATATGGCCTTATGCTTCTCCACACTACCATCTGCAACTTTCTTTACCTTGTAACGCCAATAGGAGCTCACAACTCACTTGTCCTCCAGTCTCGGGTCCACATCCCAAACACTATTTTTAACTATGGAGTCATACTCCTCCACCATCGCATCAACACAAACCGACTGCTGCACTGCTTCCTGAATGGAAGATGGCTCTGTCACAACACATTCACCCATAAGTGCCATGTATCCAATGTACCTCTCTCGTGACCTCCTCTGTCTGCGTTGATAAGAGGGCGCTCCCACATTCTCCCATGCATCATCAAACAATTTGTCAGCCTCTCTAGTGCACTTTCTTCCCTCTCTGGAAGACTCTTCCTGAGTGTATGTCTCCACTCTCTAAACCTATGCATGTGGATTCTCCACATCAATTTGAGGCATCTCAACCTTAGGAGCTAAAATCTCCTCATCAACATGTAGATAAAGCTCCCTCTCAAGGGATACTCGTATGGCCTTCTCCTCATCGAAATTGATATCCCTGCGAACCACTGTCATCTGACTAATCGACATGTACACCCGATAGTTGTGGGGTGTATTAGTGTACCCCACAAATATCCCCAACTTTTTTGTTGGGTCAAGCTTATTTCGTGCATCTTTGGTCACATGGAAATAAATCAATGACCCAAAAATCATTAAGTGACCAACATCTAGCCTCTTACCAAAATAAGCCTTTTCTAGTGTCTTCATCTCAAGTATCTGATGTGGGCTACGGTTCTGAACATAAACCGCTGTGTTGCATGCCTCAACCCACAAGTGTGGTGGTAGGCCCTGATCATGCAACATCGCCCTTGCTGCCCCTACTATGCTCTTGTTCTTTCTCTCGACAACCCCATTCTGTTGAGGGTTATGAGATGTCGTCAACTCTCATTTAATCCCTTCCACTACGCAGAAGTTCTTAAACTAGTTGGAGACATAATTACCACCTTTATCACTCCGTAGAGCTTTAACCTTCTTGCCAGACTCTTTCTCTACCAATGCTTTGAACTCACAAACTTTATGAAAGTTTGATGCTTTTACTACATAAAAAATACCCAACATTTACGAGAATAGTCATTAACAAATATAACATTATACCTGTGTTTGGCCATGGATGCTGTCGAGAATGGTCCACACATATATGAATGGACTCTCTCTAGAATAGACTCTGCTCGACTGTCTCCGTCTCCAAAGGAAGACTTGGTGTATTTTCCCAAAGTATAACCCTTGCATATATCAACTAAGTCCCTATACTACTAGTGTAGCCCCTTATTGCTATTAGTGCAACCCCCTTATGGTATTGTTTTGCCGATGTAGTCCCCATGTTTTTATTATTGTGCCCCATATAATCCCACTATTGTTATTGTTGTTCCCCTACAATATTATTGTTATATAGGCTCTAATACCAAATGTTATGAAACCAACTCACAAAAGATAGAAAAGATAGATCAACGACTTAGAAATCAGCCTCTTCAAGGGGGAAGCCTCCTTTACATTACACAAATGGACAATTATCGGATGATACAAATGACAAGATCTCCTTTCTATATATAGGAGTCTAAGGGGTCATAACATAATCAGAGCTGACATAACAATAATAATGTAAGGGCACAACAATAACAATAATGGGCTTCTATGGGGCACTACAATAACAATATGGGTACTACATGGGCACAAAAATATAATAAGGGGGTTGAACTAGTAACAATAAGGGGTTACACTAGTAGTATAGGGACCTAAAAACTTGCTCAAGCGTACCTTTGGGAAGACTGGTAGAGATTTGCTACAACATATTTAAAGCCCCATGATGCAAGTGTCCCAGTTTCCTGTGCCACAACTCGCTGACATCTCAGCTCAACATCTTTTCCACTTTTGAACTAAAAGCAACACAATCATCTACCTCTATCTTATAGATATTCTGAACTCGAATTCCTATCTTCTTTAGTTGACCTGTGGCTATGTGTTGAAGGAATACCTTTCCTTTCAAAAATATCACATCATAGACACTATCCTCAAGCATGGAAATGGATACCAAGTTCTTCATCATTACGGGTACATGCATAACATTCTTCAAGGTGAGTGGAGCTGCATGCTCCCTCTGAAAAGTAATAGTGCCCACACCAGTAACACTATACTTACCATCATCACCCATATCGATATGTATCTTGAAATATTTCTCCTCTAGTTCACTGAATAACTCTTTGTCACCCACCATGTGGAATGAAGTTCCACTTTCTAAGTACCAGACACTTCCCATCATTGAAGACACCATGCATGCAATGAGGGAAAATTCCAATTCGAATTGGGAGGCCAAAGCCTCACCCGTCGCTCCTCATGAGGACTTGTCGTTGGACTTCTTCAATGGACAATTCCTAGCAAAGTGTCCCATATTGTGAAAATGAAAGCATTTAACTTTCATCATGTCCTTCTTACCTCCATGATAAGAATCTGATTTGGAATAAGAAATTTTACCTTTACCCTTCCTCGCCTTAATAACTAAGGCACAATTATCGTCATCATTAGTCTTTGATCAAGAGCCATCCCTGGTGTTCCTCTTGATCTCATCTTGCATCAAATTTGACCATAGTTGTTTTCAATCTGGCAGCTTCTCCCGACCATTGACAGAGTCTTGATAACTATGCCAACTCTTTGGGAATCCAAGAAGAGCAAGGTTCACCATATCCTCATCGGAAAACGTGATTCCAACACTTCCAAGTTCATCCTGACATTGAGTGAACTTGGTCAAGTACTTTGGAATCGTCTCGCCTTTGTTCATCTTGATTTTATGAAGTTTATCCTTCAGTGCCAACTTCCTTTGATCACTACTATTTTGATACAAGTCCGTCAATGTTTTCCACATAGCATGTGGGGTTTCCTTTCCATGGAGACTTGAGACAATATGATCTCGAACTCCCTCGATCCGCCTTGCCTTCGTCACACACTTCTTCCACTTGGCCAAGTTCTATAAATTAGTAGCTGTTGGCTTAGGAATTGCTTGTTCAACAAATTCCTTCAAGCCATTGTCCTCTAGCATAGCCTCCATCCTGTCCCTCCAGGCTATGAAATTCGAGTTACCTTCCAAGGCATACTCAAGCCTCAACCCATGGAATGCCATCTGCCGATCCTAAATTATGTATTGCAAATTCGACTTTCACCTGTAACCCATAAACTCAAAACTTCTAAATCTCCTCTAGTATATTGTTCTTAGCTTTTATACCATGTAGAAAATCCTGTAGATGCAATTTGCTAAAGGAAGAGACAAGAATCTACTTCTACACTTTACAACAGAAGACCATAAACATTGAGAAAATAATAATCAATAGAGGAAGAGAATCAAAGGCACATAACACAATAAATATCCAGGGAAAGCCACAACTCAAAACCCCACTATCTATTTGTATTAATCCAGAAAATCAAGATGAAATTACAATGCTTGTTCTCTCTAGAACAATCCCATCACTTAGAAAATTCAATCTCCAAATCATAAGCAAGATCAAGGAAAAATATTAGCCTCTTCACAATCTCTCCGAGTCTCTATTCCAATGTGTAATTCCTATGGAGGATAGCCTGTATTTAAAGGGAAATAAAGACTTTAAAAACTGCACAACCCCTCAAGGGTCAGTTGCTGAAGGCATGCACTATCAGTGCAACTCAGAAAAATCTAAAACAAATAGTACATTGTCCCTACACTCTAGTCTCAACTGGGTCTTTCTCAGAATCGACATGCATGAGTTTCTGATGAGTAAATATTGAGTTAACTAGAATAGCATTGGTAGAGTTCATTAGTGACACCATTGATAGTTAACTCACTATTAGTTCCCTCAATGAGTTTGAGAACTAATTTAACTAAACCAACTCATGAAACCGAGTCTTGCATTTTACAACTCACAATTAACTCACACTAGACTCCTACAAATTAGGGAGAATGAGAAAAGAAAGACTTCCAACTCGAATTTCCTAAGTTAAGTAAGTTTAATAAACTTAATTGACTAATTTTAAGTTGCTATGAGAATAGAATTCGAATTTAATTCACAGTTTAATTCAAGGACAAATTAAACTAGACTTTCTTGTTTCCATTTCTCAACATTGGTTTCCTTCTTTCTCGAACTGATTTTCTCACAACTGGAATTTGTGGCTCTTCATATTCTGATTCTTGTTCTGATGTAGAGTTTGATTCTTCTTCCTTTAGCTCAAACTCTATCTTCTCAAGTTCCTTTGGTATAACTTCATGTTTAATAACATATTTCACCTCTCTAAACACCACATCTTGGCTGTACACAATCTTCCTTGTTTTTGGTTTCCAAAGCTTATAACCTTTTAAACCCTCCTTATACCCAATAAAGATGCACCTTTCAGATTTACTATCCAACTTGGTTCTTTTCTCCTTTGGAACATGTACATATGCATAACAATCAAATACCCTCAGATGTGAAAGAGAGGGTTTCTGACTAGTCCATACCTCATGTGGAGTCGTGTCCTCCAATGTTGATGAAGGTTATCTATTAACCACGTAACATGCAGTCTCCACTGCCTCTACCCAGAATTCATGTCCTAACCTGACACCACTGAGCATGATTCTTGCATTTTCCATTAACATCATGTTCATTCTTTCTACAACTCCGTTTTTTTGAGGTGTGTATGGAGTAGTCTTCTACCATGCTATGCCACACTTCTTACATAACTCTTCAAATTCCTTCTTGCAGAATTCTCCACCCTTATCTATCCTTAGGGCTTTTATCTTCTTCTCTATCTGGGTTTCTACAAGAGCCTTAAATTCTTTAAACCTATCAAAGACTTTAGATTTCTTCCTGAGGAAATATATCCATGTATTCCTTGAGAAGTCATTTATAAATGATACATAGTACACATAATTACCCAGTGATGGAATTGATACAGGTCCAAACACATCACTGTGCATAATCTCTAATATCCCTTTCGCCCTCTTAGCACCAGAGGGGAAACTCACCCGATTTTGCTTCTCATATACACAATGTTCACATAAATCGAAATTCAGAGAGAAATTAGACATACCTTCTACCATACCATTACCATGAAGTATTAAAAGGCCCTTCTCTCCAATATGTCCAAGAGACCACTAGATTTTCTACTTCACTTTGAGGAACCAAACAACTATTGCACCCATCAATAACAATACTACCCAAAAGCTTTTACAACGTTCCAATTCGAACTCCCCACATTAATACCAGTGCTCCTAGAACCATCTTGCAGGTATATTTCTCGAGCACTATTTTTACACCTGCATCATCCATCTTGCTTACAGAAATTAGATTTCTAGCCAATGCAAGAATATGCAGAACACCCATAACCTTCCACCTTGCAACTTCAGCTTGACTTTTTCGTGTTCGATGATTCTAGCCTTCCTATCATCCCCTAAGAATACATCGCCACCATCATATTTATCATACTCGCAGAACCACTCCCTATGGGGAGTGAAGTGAAAGGATGCACCTGAGTCAATCAACCATGCTTCATGATCTACGTGTACTTGAAGAAGAAGCCAGGTAATCATCCACACCTTCATCTGAGGCTCTGAACTGTTTTACAATGAGGCTCCAATGCCTATTTATTATTGAGAAATAATGGAAAACCCTAAACATCCAAAAACCTAACCCTAGGAGATGAAGCATCAAAATTGTGGGCTTTGTTTGGGTAAATTGGTACATCAACTTCCCAGGGTCATAACTTTGGCATACGATCTCTGTTTGGTTATCATAATACCTCATTTCAAATATATTGAATAGGAGGGCGAAAAAAAATCTAGTGACTTGGTTTGGGACTTTTCCGGTTTCTCTATTTTCCCTAAAAACGTCTTTTAGTCCTTCAAAATGGTATTTTAGACTCGAAAAACTGCCAAAAATAGTGTGTTGTGCTACAATTAAGGAAACTGAAAAGAAACAATGGTGGGGGTCCAAGTAGAATATAAGGTTGGTGGCCACCAGAATCCACCTTGATCACTATGGAAATCCCCTTTACAAGCCCTTGTTTAAGCCCAAGTTTTATTGTTCCAATAATTGATTATGTAAATTTTGCTATAATTGTTTCTTCTCCAATAAAAGAATAAACAATTCTAACATAAGACATTTCTTGTTCTGCAACCATACTAGATTCGTTATATTATGCGAGCATCTTTTCTGCTATCCTTATCAACATTCACCATAAATCATTCCTACTGCAATCAACAAAGTGGCTAGTGGCAATGCCACTAACACCATCCTCATGTTATGTGTTGTATAGATTAACACTTCTCCATTTTGGTTTTTATATTCATTGTCGATTTACACAAAGCATTCGAATGTCGAGGTGTACGTAGAAAAATTTATGTCCGGCTTAATTTCCTGTGTTTTATGTCATAAAATACGCAGAGCTGATGCTCAACAATCCGAACATTTCGTCTGCTATTCCACCACCTTAGAAGTGAAGGGGAAAATCTCAACATTGTGCAGATCTTTCATTGTGTGGCAGAAGCTTCCTTCGCACAATGAAAGCTCCACACACAATAATATTAATTAGAGATTTGTTCAAGCCCCCTGCCACCTACATAAAGGACTTGCAACTGCACCAATTATGACATCAGAGTAGTAGCATAACGATGTCAGTGTCAGAGCACTCACCAATAGAATGACAACTCAAAAAATTAGTTTTCATTTTTATTTTTAAATGAATTGTTAGTCACTGACAATTAACAAAAGTAAAATGCCTTCCACCAGGCGAATTATGTCCCACCAGAGCTCACTGAGACAGTTGAAAATTAGAAATAAGATATCCAAAAAATTAGGAAATTATTTTTGAATTTACAAAAAATAGAAATATTGAGCATTTTCCCGAAGCCATTGGTTAAAATTGCAAAAACATAGCCAAATAATCCAGACTCAACACACTTCGACTGTGAGGTGAATGTTATAGTCCTCAGTAAGGCTAGGACTAATAAATATATTAAAAAATTAATTTAATATAACATTAAATACTTATTGAGGTTTTATATAAAAAATCAAATAATTATAACAAATCTATATTTAAAAATAAATTTTGGAAAAAGAAAATAAAGTATTAGTTTTCATTTTAAAAAAATGAAAAATAATTAAATTATATAAAAATTGTTAAAATTTCATTCAAACATCTAAAGAATTGAACAAAATAGTAACAATGTTGTTTTAGAGTTTTTATAAAAATTATAGTATTATGAATTCATCTTAATCTATCACTTTATAATATTTTTTCATGTCTAACTCTAGCATATAAATACCATATTAGTAAACCTTGTGAATCAATATTTAAGGTCATAAAATTGGTTATAGTTGTACAAGACATGGGCGATTTCACAGTATAAATATCTAGCATTGCACACCATGACATTCAAATCTTCTAAGAGCCCACTTTGAATTTTGACATGAGAAGTTATTTAAATGGATTCAAATCTTCTAAGAGCCCACTTTGAATATTGACATGAGAAGTTATTTACATGGATTGTTTGGATCAAAATGGTAGATAAGAATGATTTTATTTTATTTTTTATAAACAAATATCCCTCTCTCAATGTTCCTTGAAATATACAACAAGCATATAGATCTAAGTGGTATCCTTGCCAGGCATGTTATGAGAGGCCATAGGTCATTAATTCTTTGACATTGCATTATTTTTCATCCATATTTTTTTTTTTCGAAGTTGTAAATGATAACGCAAAGTATGGATTTTAAGTAGGGAATTTATAATTGAGATTCTAAAACCTTCTAAGTTTTAGATTATGCAAAAAAACAAAGCCAATTGTTTTACAATTATAATGACACATAAGCCACTTCTCACCTAAATCATACCAAAATTCACCCCATTGCCATTCTCCTCCTCACTACCCACTGCTTTCCTTCAACAAACAACACTACATGCTATGATTTGTGTGAAAAGCTCTCAATCATACACAAACTAAAGCATGGCACATCTTGTTTCCTAATAGATTTCACATTCAAAACATAACATATGACAATGCTTTTATGAATGGATACGCTTATGAATATTTAATCTAGATGGCTATAAATTCTTTGCTTGATTTTTTTACACACTATTGAATTGCAATTTTAAATTGGGACAACTTACTAGATCTAGCGTGTTAAGAATGTTACATATAATGTGTATGGGAAACCATTGTGATGACATTGAAAATATGTATATACACATAACTTGAAGGCCCAAGAGAGGGAGGAAAATCCAAGAAATTCAAAGAGATGAACAAAACAACTTAGATTCACAAAGTCGAGAATAGAGGTATCAATGGATAAATGTTATTATCCGATTATTTTGCCAAATAAAAGTTGAGAAAAGTGTTCTAACAATATAAATACCTATAAACTAATTATCTATTTAATGTGTGGATTTATTGGTGTTTTTTTTTTTTTACTTATTTATATGAGAAATTCATCCATTTTTATTTTTATTTTATTTTTTATTTTATTCTTTATTTTTAAATTTAAACTTATTTATATGAGAAATTTATCAAATCATTAAAAATAATATTTAAAAAATAATAATTTATAATAATTATAATACAATTTTTTTCATTAAATTATTTTATAGCACATCTCGTTACCACATTATTATTATTATTTATTTGATAATAAATCACATTATTATTTTATAGTAAAGAAAATTCTATAATAAAAAAATATCTAATAAACAATTTTATCTTTGGTTTTTGGTTCTGATGATGAACAACACTTGTTGGTTCGAAACGCGTTGACCAAAAATTTCTCTTATATGATTTCTACCAAAAAGATTTTCTTAATCTTATCTTTATTAGCATTTCCTCATGTCCCCATTTAGATTTAAACGGAGATTATAGGGACCAAACACATTCACTTAATATGATGGCACATAAAAACAACTTTCAACAATGCATCAATTTATTTGTCATTGTGCTCACCTCACACTCTTATGTCAACCAACATTGTGACAACTTCCACACATCCTCATACCATGAGAGCAACATGTTTAGTATTTATCATCCTTTTGATATTTACCAGATGCAATGTTACCTTGGTCTGCACAGTGTTCTACAATTTTGTAACACCTCGAGCATATATATATGATGTTAGAAAAGATAGCATTGTGACAAGTTCCACTTCGTGAGCATATATATGATGTTAGAAAAGATACCATGAGAGCAACATGTTCATTATTTATCATCTTTTTGATCTTTCTAGGTCCAACTATACATTCAACCACTATCTAAAGTGCCCCAGTGACTTCAAGTTAAGACCTCATGACAATTGAATCTTGCTCAGTGATAAAAAACTCCTCACTTTCCACCATTAAATCCAACCTCTTTAGACAATTATATTTAATATTTTATATCATATTTCAAAAACAAAAAATAAATTCTTTGTTTACACTTTTTAATCGCATATAATAGTTCTTTAATTTGGATCTAACTATATTTGTAAATATATGTATAAAAATATATGTATAAAGAAATTGAGGTAAAGATAAAGATAACACATTTGGTTTAACTTGAATGCTTTTAGGCTGAGGATCTTTATGCCGTGAATAAGAAGTGTTTGGTTTTCAATATAAACTCAATTAGATTTAGTGCCAACGATTTATTTATAGATGTTCATGACAAAAAACTAGCTATATTATTTGCCAAGTGTCATGTGAGATGATGTAACAACTAACCCTCACCCATTGATCTCAACGTTCCTCAATTTACTAAGTTTCATATTATACTTCTAGTTTAAATAAATTAAAGTGACCCATAGAGCCTAAAATGGACAATGATAAATGGAATACTTCAAATTAATATTGAGTACACAACAAGTAAACCGGAGTTAGCTTTTAATTATAATTATCCTCCACCCATTCCAAGAACTATTTCCAATACTACTTGATATGATGTTTTGTATTAGTTAACTAGTTTGGATGCTTTTCAAAAGTTTATATTAAATATATTATATAATAGTCATATGGTTTAGAGGATAAATATCAATATTTTAGATTTGCATGAAAAAGTTTGAATAACTTATTTGATTATTGGATTATGAATTATAGAAGTTGTGTAAATATTGTATACATAACTTTATTTCATATATAAAATTCATGCATTAATATTTTGCAAAGATAAAAATAATATACATATTATTAAAAAAATACATTACACACATTTTTATATCTAGTTTTATTATAAACTTTAACTTTTTCTATATCATTTTTCAATAAAATAATTTTTTTTTATATCTAATTTTATTATAAATTTCTTTTATCTTATTATATCATTTTAAATAAATAAACATATATCATATAAATCCTTTCTATAATTTAAATTATAAAAATCAATTAAAATATAAATTAACTCCTCATTTCTTAATATAAATTATAAAATTTAATTAAAATATAAATTTATTCCTCATTTTTGCATAGTTTACTAATGGCAGAGATACCATTCAATTAAAATATAAATTAATTCTTCATTTCTTAATATAAATTATAAAATTTAATTAAAATATAAATTTATTCCTCATTTCTTAGTTTACTAATTGCATAGTTTACTAAAGGCAGAGATACCATTCTTCCTATCCTTTTAAACCTGTGACAAATCTCATCTTTATTTATTTATTTTAATTTTTTAATAAAATAAAACTAATAAAATTACAACCTCTTTTAATTTTTAATTTTATTATTGAATCTCCTCATATTTAAACATTAATATTAAAATCAATTTAATTCAACTTTTAACTTATAAAATCATCCACTCACACATAAATTCTCCTTTCATACTTAACCAAAAAAAAAGTAACATTATAAATGATTATTTATTTCACTCCTCCCTACATGGAGCACACTTTACTTCCAACCAGTACACTCCTTCCTGCATGCAGCACACTTCGGAAAAAGGATTTAGCTATGGTCATTTCCATCCAATAACTATGGTCATTTAGCTAGGGTCATTTCCATCCAATAACTATGGTCTTAGTTGCTTGACCTTTGTATTATGTTTGCCAAGTAGGAATGTATTAATTAATATGAAACTATAATTAATATGTTTTTAAAAATTAGTGTATTCATGTTATAATCAATTAGACTTACACATCATCATCAATTAGGGAGTGCAATGCTAGGGCTAATGAGTCACATCTATAGAGGGTTGATTAATTTAATTCCTCCATACCAATAAACATAACTTAAATTAACTAATGTTGCCTTGTCTCGATGAAACACAAGTTCCTTTATTAAATATAATATAATGATGGAAATGTAATCCTAGGTGACATTAGCTATATTCCAAAGAATCTGATTCACATTTTGAGTGTTCCATTGTCACACATATATGACTTCTTTAATTGGAATTTTGTGGCCATCAAACCATCATGTTGTCTATTTATATATTTTTTAAAATTTCTAAAAGCTCCTTGTTAGCATGAGGCCACATGATGGCTATAGCCTATAAGGCGATGTGATCATTTCCTCATCAACTTAGAGTTATTTACTCTAAATAGCCTTTTCATAAGGTCGTCCAATAATAAAAAAATACAGTGGAGTGAAGTTCAAAGGACAGAGGAGATTTAATATTATAGTACAAAATGGAAACATAATGAAAGTGGAAGTATACATAAAATTATTGAAAACAAATGGCACGGGATTGGACAGTGATTGATTTAGCTATTAGAATGATATCTTATTATACTTTTATGATGGGGAATATTCATTTTGTAATATGTGTAAAAAATTGTGATTGGTATAGATAGAGTTATCAATTTCAATTTTAAATCAATAAAATATAAATATTTATTTTAATATGAGGAGAGATGTGAAATTTGCACATTTCCTCCTCAAAATTAAGAAATCATTAATTAATCGTAAGTCATTTTTATCATTTCAAATACTCTTTAGTATTCATTTTAATATGGGGGAGATGTGAAACTTGTACATCTCTTTTACAAAATTGACAAATAAAATCATTGCTTAATTGCAAATCATTTTTTATCATTTCTAATACTCAATAATTTTATATATAAATTTTATTAAACCATAAAAATATAAAATTATTAAGTAAAAGATGAAAATTTTAAGTGTTTAGGAGATTTCAAAGTTATTGTGTTAAGAAAATAATGATGTTTGTTTTCTATACAAGGATGTGGGTATGTTTCTTAGTATCCTCAGTGGTTTTGGTTATGGATCCATATTTATGATTAAAAAGTCTGAAGTTTTACATATAAAGGGAATGTCAAGTTTTACATATATAAAAAAAAAACAAAGTTTCAAGTTACACAAATATAAAAATAATACTCAAACACATGACCCCACATATATAGCATTCATACAACAAGTACTTGTTGTAAAATGATTATATTGACATTAAAATAAACATATAATAGAAATATATTTCTCATGACACTTAAAATACAATGTAAATCTAAGAACTTGGTCAATTTAAATAATTCACATAATTAACTATACATATCATATGACCACCTATCTTGAATAATGGGCCTATTATAATGTGTAATTTATCCAAAATGGTACTACTAATATAATTATAAGAGTTTTGAGAATAAAAGGCATGATAAGAATATTTTTCAAAGTAACAACAACTTACAACATGAAAAGTGAGAGCACACCTAAGTGAACTGCACTTACATGTATGAAAATCATGAGGATAAGCTATTTATGTAGCTTGTTGATTGTATTCATGAAATAATATGAGTTCCTTTTTCCAAGGAAAATCTTGTGGAATCCTCTCTCTTTCTTCAAATATCTAGATGGAAGGCATCTCAACTATTAATGATACTATTGGTTAGTAACTTTGAGGGACTAAACTAGCTTTGTACTTGTGACCCATGACTTCCTCATTGGCATCATGCCTTAGGCAGATGGTTCAATTTGTAACCAAACCCTTTTGATTCCCTTAAGGGAATGGGGGTAAAAAACATTTCGTCTTTATACTTATATGTTTAAACTACACTCACGATCATCTATCACTTTCCAATCTTATCATTGGGTATTGGGTATGCTCATTGGTGCTCAACTCCACACGTTTCATTATACTATTGGGCTTAAGAGTTTAACATGCCAAATCCTAATTCAACTTTGTGATTTTCCCTTCCCTCTTTTCTCTTCATTAATCAGATCCTTCCTACCTCAATGTCTTCCATATCAAGCTTAGATCTTCATTCCTGAGTGATAGGGTGCCATTCTACCCAATATTGCTTTGAAATCCAAATCCTCTAGTGATATTAACTCGATCTAACTCTTACTTCTCTAATTCAAAATTCTTCAATGATATTGTTGGCTCAAACCCTTCTTGCTATAGTTAAAATTCCTCAATGATATTTGATGGCTCAAACCATTATCATTTCACTAGCAATGTAAGATCTCGAGTGATGAATGCTAGGTTGACAAGATATTTATTTCTCTCCAATCAACAAATCTAAACGAGGTATCAATAGTCTAAGAAGATCATTATTGCTAACTTGAGCAGATTTTTTATGCATAAAAGTCAATTGATGGGTTGGTTTGATGGCTATTCAATATACCGCTTAAGAACTTATCCTAACATTGGAATTGTCAATATTTGGGTGCCCTCAAGTCTCAATTTTAATAACTGAAGGAGGCCCTTGTATGTCCCAATTTCAAGCATCAGACTTGGGCTTGTGCAAGGCTAATTTTTAGAACAAATTGAGACAACTACATGACTAAAACTACCTGGGTTTTCTCATTGGAAGATCAAAGGTGGTTAGGGTCTAACTCAGGGCTTTGCAAGCCCAATCTCAACACAATGGAATAAACTATACAAGCCTCTAATTGCCAAAGTTACAACCATATGCCTTAGTTGCAACTATATGTAAAGACTATGTTATGGCTTGTTTACATATTAAAATTTATAGCTAATTCATAGTTATATTTCCATGTTGATTTCCCTTGTAGGTATTTAAGTT
The DNA here is from genome assembly GCA_031772625.1 of Pinus tabuliformis. Taxonomy (NCBI): domain Eukaryota; kingdom Viridiplantae; phylum Streptophyta; class Pinopsida; order Pinales; family Pinaceae; genus Pinus; species Pinus tabuliformis. The sequence goes on along the minus strand of CM062811.1, from coordinate 1,125,746,971 downwards.
TCTAATTCTAAGCCAAAACCCATTAAGGTAGATCATACCCCAACAACACATGGAGGGAGAGCTTGAATAGTTCCTATGTAGATTTATTGGGAATCCTAATGTCAATTTTTTCTCCTTCTTGTGGGTTAAAATTCATCAACCCTCCCCTCTATCACTTTATCCAAATAAGCACCAATTCATGCATAAATGGAGCACGCACACATACACACAAAAATATAAACACATACATTTTCTACGATGGGAGTAGATCTTCATTGCATTCAATCATCATCCAGATTCTAGCATTGCTTTCACTAAATAGAAATGGACCTTGAAATTGCAAAAGTTGAGGGATTCGAAAAATTGATTATGTAGCGTTAAAAACATACTTAGATGGACACTTTCCAAGGAGCCTATGGCCCATCAAATTATCTATATTTTTTTATTTCTATGTCATGATCAAATTAATTAACGATACAATTTGAAAAAGGAATTTCCAAAATTATCAAGTTGGCCCCTGAACCAATTTCTTATACCAATCATGGATACAACTTAGAAAGGAATGGACTTCTTCCATTCTAACCAGTCTAACTCAGTTTAATACATTGTCCATGAAGTTTAAACCCAGTTCTGGGACTTAAAATTAGAAACTTAAAATGGAAAGGTTGATAGCCTAACTCATGAGGGAGTATGTAGATTCATAATGGAAATTGTTCCATCTTTTCTAGTTATTTTGTAAATCTCAAACTCATGCAATCACTTCAATGGATTTTCATCACTCACCACTCTTAATTAAATTATATTATAGATATGCTTCCAAAAAGCGATAAGATGATGTAATTTGGCTTATAGGAGGCCTATAAACAACTGAAAACATCATGAAGACATTATAATATTGAATGTGAGATATAGAAGTGCATTCTACGCCAGTCCAAAAGGGGGTTTAGACATGCTAATTTCGAGATCATGGAAGTCAACCTCTTAACTCTAAGAGCAAGCTAGAACCAAGGAGAAAATAATCTAGATTTGGTTATGAAGGAACCTCAATGCCTAAAAACATGGAAATCTGTAACTCTTCTGGGTTCAAGCCAACCACAAGGTAACTCATTTCCATTCAACATGAACCAATGTTGGAAATCTTGAACAATAATCGGGTGGGGGGGTGAATCAATATTGTGCCTTATGACCCATTTTACCAATTTTTTCCTTTCTTATCACAAACCTTGATTCATTCATTCATTAGTAGCATGATACATAAGAAGATCTATGCATAACCATGAACCATAAGTAGTAGATATAAGCACATAACCATGAGAAATCAAATAAAATAAACATATGGGCAACCATCAATAACGTCACACATAAGAGACACTAGATGTAAGGTGGAAACCCAAAGGGAGAAAACCACCATTGAATGTTCTTCTTTTCTCTTCTTTTATTATTATAAAATTCTTCTTTTACATAGTCACTGGCCACCACTAGTGTGCAGGCCACGACTTTCTAATAATGTGAGTTGTCACTCGCTCCAAGTCACTATCTGTATGAACTTTGTAGACCACCACCTGTAGGAAGCCACCACTCTCAATAAGTCTTACCCAAACACCATTGGACTATCCAACCACCACTGGATGGAAGCCACCACATGTTCACTATAGGCCCCAATCTTCAAGCTCTCTTGTGGACCACGTTTCATAATGTTTCATACTAGATCCATTATCTCTGCAATCAAACAATTGTGAGCCTCATTTCATCCATTTTCATACTGGACTCACAATAACAATATGTTCATGCATCAAGCACTGAATATATGCTCTCCAACACAATATCTACAATACAAACTTATCAATACATCAACCCACAAAATCAATCTGCTTATCAAAATCAATTCCTGTAGCAACATACAATAACAATATGGAAACCACACTCAACAACCACTAACGTACTCTAGAAACCATACAAAACACATCTAAAGATGCTACAAAGATAAACTCTCCAATGAAACCACTACAACAAAAACATATCAGTAATATGAACTTTGATCCAAAGTCTCTACTACAACATCTAATGTAATATCTCTCCTGTCCATATCAACAACATAGTACTAGGAGAAATACAATCTGCAACACAAACATTTTAGGCACATAGAAACACAATAGCTCCATCATCCTCGGAAATATGCTCCAAATATAAGCTCTTATCCACACACTATCTTTGTAATATTGTTGATCACATTATCTTTTTGTCTAATCCCTTCTATTGCACACTCCAAGTTTTTATCAACAATGGAAGATGCAATTAATACACAACACTAATCCTCATCATCTTTAACATGATCACCTTCTATAATGAATATTAACTCAAGTAGACTTTATCCACCAAATAAAATGTGCAAATATCCTGGAAAAGGTCCTTAGAATTTATATGAGCATGCATATAATGCGGGGAATTCCACTCAAAAGCAGTAATGCACCTTGTACTATCAGGAGGTGCATTATAAAATAGATGCCAAGCCTACTAGGGTGATTTATAATGTAGGTTGTCGTCTTTTGACCTAAGTTACCCTATTTTTCAACCCAAATATCTTGACAACTACTCCAACACTTCCAAAAGTTGTCCAACCTCATCCGTAAGCAAACCTCAAGAAATCCTTAGTAACATGTCATTAACTTTTGATTGACATGAAAAATCATTGAAGCTTGTTGACGTTAATGTCAACACAATCGACTCCTCAGATGAGACCTCAAGTAGATGTCCTAGGTTGAATGCTAACTGTTTTAACCCTATTTTCCACTCCATTATAGTAAGAGAAACCTAATTTCAAATTACCTAAGTTGTTGGATAGAATGCATCCCATTTCTCCTTTTCTTTTATTTATGTAAGATTTATCCCATGTTAAAAGTGTGAAATCACAAAATTGAGAAATTTCTCATAATTATTTTGCCAAAATATTATAATTATGAGATAATAATTATTTCATAATTAAGTTAATTGACGAAAAATCTTTAATTTGTAAAATGTTTCTAGAGTTTATCATTCCCAAGGAGATCAACTTGACCCACTTTTGTATGAGATGGCTAGGGGTCCATTATTGTAGAATTTTCCTAACTTCTCAAGCCCCTAGGTGTGTAGATACATTCTCCCGGAGGATAGAATGAACCAAAATAATCTCACCAAGAGGAAATTGAGTGAGAGAGAGTATTCATATTACGTGAGAGATCTATTATATTGGGAGCAGGAGACCATGCTAAAATTTTGAGGAGAGTATCTCACTTGTGAAGGTATATTTGTATCATTTTTTTTATTTTTATGAATGAATGTTCCATTTCCTATAGATCCGAGTTTATAATCAATTATTTATGTCTATTTTATCTGTTTAAGCCGACGGTCTTCTGCAACAGACTATTTGTTGTCCTTGTTTGGTGGTGCTGTGTGAAGGTTCTAGATCTATTGTGGAGGATGATATCTCTTGGTTAGAGCAAGGAAACCCTGCATCAGACTCAAGATCCATCACCGATCTGCGAGTGCTTCAGGTTCTAGCTCAAACCCTAGTTTAGGGAGTGCATACATAATTAGTTTTTGATCACATGGTTTGGGATTCATTGCTTTGATTGATTTTGGTCATTTATTTTTCGATATGGTAGTCTTGATCAAGGTCTTAAGACTATGGAGCAATACCTCCTCGTGGTTGTGTGTAAATTTCCATAACACCAGCAACATTAATTCCACATCTGACTCCTTAGGTAAAAATCCTAGGTTGACATCAATGCCAACACCATGAGGCCAACATGTCCAACATGCTCCCCCTTTAGCATTGATTTCATCTTACAACCACAACACCAAGGTAATCTACATAAACTCCTCAAATTGGCTAATCTCATTCTCTCGTTATGGCTGTCACTCTCCCCCTTTGACATCAATGGTAAATGGTGGACAAGTATGGTTGAACCACATGTTGAACACTGCTGATATCAACTAAAATGCAAATGAAAACTAATCATATCCTCATGCCAACTGTTATGAAACCAGCTCTTTGAACCATCCATCTTAGCTTCTACATCTTTCTTTAAACCATCCATCTTAGCTTCTATGTCTTTCTTTAAACCATCCATCTTATTTTCTGTTACCTTTTGTGTGAGTGAAATTTGTTGCACTTGGTTTCGTAATATTGATATATCATGTTGCATTTCTTCCTCTTCTTTATGAGTCATGCTAGAGATTTCAGGTTGCTTACTAGGTGTTTCCATTTTCTTTCTTCGGGGCATCAATTACTGATAATAATTCTTCACTATGCCCTTTGAATTCCTTCAAACTAATTTTTCAAACCAAGCTTATGCAAAAATTAAAAAAAAAAAAAAATACACACCTTTTTTCACTTTGTAGGAGCTCGATATTGAATTTGATGTACCTCAGTAATTTTGGATCTCCCAGTTCTAAAATCCTGACTTGCAGTAGCCCTCTGCATCCTCTTTCCAATGCCACCAGTCTGATCAAAATTGGATTCTCCAAGGAAGGGTTATGCCAAATCTCTCACGGTGACCTGATTATAGACTAGTTCAGTAGAGCAAAATTGTACGATGTGCCACATGTCACTATTTCGACCTTAGTACCTAAAACTGATACACAGAAAACTAGAGGCTGTCCTCTTTTTGAAACTTCTGACGATATTTCAATATGATGCTCAAAATAAAAGTTATGACGATTTTCCCCAAGTCACCTGTTTGGAATGTAATTCGGGAGTCTACAACAACGCCAACGTCCTCAGATCATATCTCCGCAAATATAGCGAGAAAAACTTTGAAATATGGACCTGAAGTTCATAACTATTTCATCCCAAATGGGTTTTTGTTTTAGCTTCTGAAACGTCACAGAAAAACAATTATAGCGAAAATGACACGATGACCTATTTGGAGCAGCAAAACCCTAGAATCTAAAGCTCTGATACCAAATGTTATTAAACCAGCTCACAAAAAGATAGAAAAGATAGATCAACGCCTTAGAAATAAGCCTATTTGAGGGGAAAACCTCCTTTACATTACACAAATGAACAATTCTTGGATGATTCAAAGGACAAAACCTCCTTTCTATATATAGGAGTCTACGGAGTCACAATATAACCAAGCTGACCTAACAATAATAATATAAGGGCACAAAGATAACAATAGAGGGATTCTATGGGGCACAATAATAACAATATGGGGACAATAGGGGCACAATAATAACAATAAGGGATACAACGACAATAATAATGGGGGGACCACTAATATTATAGGGACCTAACACCAACACCATTCCAACAAACTATGACTCTATGCCAACATCAACACCATGCCAACAAACTATGACTCTATGCCAACACCAACACCAACACCATGCCTCTATGTCAATACCATGTGATTCCTTCTGCTACTAGGATGAACAAACTCCTCCTGAACATTTAATGGGGCTAAAAAAATCTTTACATGATGTTGTACATGTTATCTGTTGCTTCCAATGCCTCCTTGCCACATATAAGAGGCTTTCTCTTCATAGACCAAAAGATATGTAATGATTACAAGGATTCATATGACTAATACATGGAAATATGAAATATCTATCATGGTCATACAATACCTCCAAACAACCTATAAATGGTTGAAATATGATTCCACATGACTCTTTCTCTCATCCATGATGTTGGCATAAAATTTAAACATCAGAGACCCAGGGTTCAACCTTAGGTTGTGTTGACGGTGCTTGAAGCTGCTAACAGGTTCTGATGCTAGAAGGATGGCTATATGATAAGTTGTGCCCATTGATTCTATTTTAAATCTTATCCTAAATGGATCATTCTAAATTCATAATCCTAGAATGTTTTTCTAACTTATCTCATGGTAAAATTTTCATCTTCACGGAACAATTTCATGTCTTGTCTTAATTCAAGTTTGATGGTGAGGGTGGTAAATTCATAGTCTAACATATGTCCAATCTTCTTGGTTTTTGTAAATCTAACGAAATCGATGATGAAGATGATGTTTGTATATTATTCACCCTCACTCTTGAAGGTGAAGTTAAGTAGTGGTATCAAACTTTACTATCTACTTCTATTCATTCATTCAATCAATTTCTCAAGGAGATTCATCAAGCTTTTGAAAGGTATGATTATTGATATGTATGTAATGGGATTGATCTAATAATGATGAAATTTGGTGAATCTGTAGAGGATTTTTTAATTGGTTTTTTGACCTTTGATATGAATTTCCCGAGGGAGTGATTGATTCACATTTTATCAGTGAAAAGTTTCAGAGCTTGATTCTTCTCTCCTTGAAATCTTCTAAATCTAAACCCCTAGATGATGCTTCTCTTCCAACTTATGCTGATCATGAGACACCCAAAATTTGTGAGGAGGAACTGTAGAAATTATGGTGTAGATTTTCAATTGTGCATGAAGTTTTAATCAAAATCACAAGACACAAACCTAATCTAATGCTCTGTGGAATTCACGTCAAAATTTAGAACATCAATCACAAACATGCAATGAGAAATACCACATATGCACACAATATTTTTCTAGGGGAAAAAAATATGTTGAAAACCACTTTTCTCATTAATATGAGGAATATACCTGCAAGCACAACCTGCAAGTGAATAACCTATCTCTCTACTCACTCAGAAGCTCTAACCATACTTAGTCAATTTATGCATCTGCTTGAGCCCGTATTTCCTTTCGCAATTACTTGAGAAATTAGGCCTCTATTATTTAGTATTTTCCTTAAATTGATTGCACAATTCCCAAGGTTAATCATCTCACTGCATTCAACACCTGTACACTCAAGACTAGTCTACAACTAATGTTACACTGCCTTGGAATTTCCACCCCAGTTGGGGAAATAGAATTATTTTCATGCACTAGCTATTTTGGGCTGATTGATTAGTTAACTGGATGATCACTAAGTTTAACTAGAGCCTCACTACACAATTGAGCTTCCACTAGTTCCTCCAACATTTGGAATTGGTTTAACTAAAAACTACTTGAAATAAATGACTTTGATTGCTACAAATTAGCAATCACACATGCTTAAAGAAACTCTAACTCCTCTAACTCGAATTTACTAAATAAACTGGGTGACACAAGATGTGTCACACAAGTTAATTGCATCCAAGTTGTCTGTTAATGTGGAAATTCATTTTTTTCTTACTTTAATCAAGGAAAAATCGAATTGAGAATTTCTTGCTGCATTTTTCAACACTCCCTCTTAGTAAGAAAGGAATTATCAACCACCCCTATCCTTCACATGTGGAACTCAAACTTCCCTCTTGAAAAATCCCTTGTCAAAATGAAAACATCTTGTTCCTTTATCAAAATGTATCATAGGAACATTATCTTCCTCTGAACATAGTCCTGTAAATGGTGATACCAGATATCTATATGCTTGGATTGATCGTGAAATATAGGATTCTAAGAGAGCTTAATGAAACTCTGATTATCATAGTATATCATATTTCTATCCATCATCTGACCAAACAGTCCTACAAGTATCTTTCTCATCTTGATCAACTCACATGTTGCTTGACTTGCAAACATGTATTATGATTCTATAGAGTTGAGCACCAAAAAATCTTTGCTTCCTACTGTACCAGGAAACTGCTACGGACTCAATATTGCAAATTCCACTTGATATACTCTTCCGTTCATATGGACTCCTTGCCAAATCTACATCTATGAAGCCATACAACTTCACCTCCTCTGTCTGCCCAAAATAGGTAGTTCCTCTAAGGTACCATAAAACATGCTTAGTTGCCTTCCAAAATAATTTGGTTTACCTAACCATAGATTTCCTCCATTGGTTGATTGCATAGCACATATTTGGTCATGTGTTCATAAGATACATTAGTGAACCCACTAGCTGCCCATAAATGGTAGCATCCACCTCTTCACCCGAAGTAGCATCCTCCTTCCTCCAGTTGGTTGTTAGAGGTGTCTCCATGGGATTACAACTCTCCATGTGAAATAGGTATAGTATCTCATTGACATTCTTTCCTTGAGAGACAAATAGTTCCCCATTACCTTTCCATACTTCCAACCTAAGGAAGTAGTGGATGAGACCCATGCCCTTCATTTCAAATTCCCTTGCTAGGTCCTCCTTGCAAGATCTGATCAGCTACTCATCACCAGTCAAAATCAAATCATCAACATATAAGACAATAATAAGCAATTTACCTTCTACAAAGATGTGATAGAGTTTTGCATCCACATCACTTTTGGTGAAGCCCAAAACAGTGAGATAGTTATCGATCCCGATGTGTAGGTTTTAACCCCATACAGAAATTACCTGCATACGAATTCTAAAACACAAAAAATAAACAATGCGAGATCATAACACATAAAACACATATACACAGAGATTTTCCCCTGGATCCAAAAACCCGGACTACCAACTTGATTTTTCATTATGTTCCTTTCAATGTTATAATACATATTTATACATGCCGAAGCATCCAATACCATGGACTGAAAACCTTTGCGTCCAATACCATGGACCGAAAACCATCACGTTCAAAAACATGTGCGAAAATCATGCACAAAACGATAGGTGGGTCCGCCCAACCTAACATAGGGTCCAAAACCAAAATTTTCCAGGGTGCTGCACCAGACCCCATAAAGTGGGGTTATGGGTACACCTCAAACCCCATGTGACCCTCCCCCTCTAACCCCTGGTTAACTAAGTGGGCTAGTCATAGAAAGAATATAACACAACCCAACATTCTCCCACTTGTTGTTTTCTTTCCATAGGGGGCCACAATAGAGCTTAGTCATTTTTCCAGCCCTGAAATGCCCATTGTCTCTCTACATGTAGAGAACTTCTCAGAGCTCACAGATTTTTTCAATGCATCTGCAGTATTCTTCAAAGTGTCCACCTTTACTAGCAACACCTTTTTGTCTTCTATCATATCCCTCACAAAATGATACTGAACATCAATGTGCTTTGTCTTTGAATGATATGCAGGGTTCTTTGCCAAGAAAATTTCACTTTGGCTGTCACAGTCTATCCTTATAGCTTCATATACTAACCCCATACTTGAACACAATCTCTGCAACCAAACTGCTTCTTTCTTGCATGAGTGGCTGCCATGTATTCTTCCTCTGTAGTTGATAGTGCCACTACAAATTATTTCTTACTCATCCAATTGACTGCACCTCCAAATAGGTTAAACACATACGAACTTGTAGATCTTCTCTGATCCAGATCACTTGCCCAGTTGAATCAACAAAGCCACGAATATCCAACATTCTGTCCAATCCTGGTCTTCCTTGGTAGCACAAACCATAATCACTAGTGCCACGCAAATACCTGAAAACTTGCTTCACTGCTGTCCAATGCTCCTTTCCTAGTTTTGACATAAACCTGCTCAATACTCCCACTGCATGTGCAATGTCTGGTCTAGTATAGACCATTGCATACATCAGGCTACCGACTGCACTTGCATATGGAACACGGGACATGTCCTCTTCCTCTTCTTGTGTCTTGGGACACTGTTCAGCAGATAACCTCACACCTACAGCAATAGGAACCTTCACTGGTTTACTATCCTGCATATTAAACCTCCACAGTATTGTATCGACATACTTCCTCTGGTTTAACCAGAGCTTCCTCTTTGCTTGATCTCTTTTAATTTCCATGCCCAAAATATAGTTTGCAGCACCAAGATCTTTCATGTCGAATTTGGAGGACAATTGGGTCTTCAAATCCTGGATAATTTCTTTGTCATTTCCAACCAGCAACATATCATCCACATACAAGACCAGATAAATAACATGGTCACCAATTAATTTAAAATACACACAGTGATATGCTTTGCTTCTGGTGAAGCCAAGTCCTCGTATAAATGTATCAAATTTCTGATACCACATCCTTAGTGACTGTTTTAACCCATACAAAGACTTCTTTAACTTGCATACCAGTTCTTTCTTACCCTTCACCGCAAAGCCTTCAGGTTACTTCATGTAGATTTCCTCTTCTATATCCCCATGAAGAAATGTTGTCTTCACATCCATCTGTTCTACCTCAAAATAAAAAGAAGCAGCAACAGATAAAAGTAATCTAATAGCAGTTACCTTGGCAACAGGAGAAAGAAATATCACCAAAATCAATTCTCGGCACCTGGGAATAACCTTTTGCTACCAACCAAGCTTTGTATTTCTCCACTTTTCCTTCTGCATTTGTCTTCTTTTTGAACACCCATTTGTTGCCAATGGTTTTCCTTCTAGCCAGCAACTCCACTAGATCCCAAGCCTCATTTTTGTGCAAAGATGCCATTTCATCAACCATGGCCTCTTGCCAGAGTTTTGCATCCTCTGAATCCACTGCTTCCTTCATAGTTCTGGGATCATCATCAGTAACAGACAAAGAAAAATTTGAACAGAAAGTAGATGGACTATACCTTATGGCTGTCTTCTTTCTTAAACTGATCTTCTCATAGTGGGAGTTTGTGGCTCTTCATCTTCTGATTCCTCCTCTGCTATAGAGTCTGATTCTTCCTCCTTTAGCTCAAACTCTATCTTCTCAAGTTCCTTTGGTTGGACTTCATGTTTAATAACATCTTTCACCTCTCTGAACACCACATCTCGACTGTACACAACCTTCCTTGTTACTGGGTTCCAAAGCTTATAACCCTTTAAACCATCCTTATACCCAATAAAGATGCACTTTTCAGATTTACTATCCAACTTGGTTCGTTTCTCCTTTAGAACATGTACATATGCATCACATCCAAATAACCTCAGATGTGAAAGAGAGGGTTTCTTACTAGTCCATACCTCTTGAGGAGTCTTATCCTCCAACGCTGATGAAGGTGATCTGGATTTAAACAGGAACGCAACAAATTACAGAGATAACCATAAACATAGATATGCAGCGGAAATAATACTTCATTTCATTACTGTAAAATACTGAAATATGTTTACAACCAGAAATGGAAATAAACCAGCTAGGATGATGGTAGCTTATCTCTAAGAAGAGATGTGGTGGCTACATGCCTCTGAATTGTTCTAAAATTGTGTTACAATGAGGCTCGAAGGCCTATTTATTGTTGAGAAATAATGGAAAACCCTTCACATTCCAAAACCTAACCCTAGAAGATGAAACGCCAAATTGTGGGCCCTGTTTTTGGGTAAGTTGGTACATCAACTTCCTGGGGTCACGAATTGGTCGTATTATCTCCGTTTGACGCGCATGATAGCCCGTTGGAAAGATCTTTCCGAGGACTATGACGAAAAAGATGATTTTTTGGAAGAAAAATCGCTGGCGGTAGATTTCCCAAAAAACGTTGTTTAGGGCCTCAAAACGGCTCCGGAAGTTTAGGACCCGAAAAACTGCTAAAAATAGTAAACTGCGCTATAATTAAGGAAACTGAAAATTGAAAGGGATAGTTGTGGGGGTCCAGATGGGATAGGTGGGTGGCCACCAACATCCACCTGGATCATTCCTCCCCCATTAGGAAGCAATGGTCCCCATTGTGTTGAGTTCCTCCCTGAGATGAGGAAGCTTCTGCTGAGCTGGGTCTCTGGTGAGCTGTTTTGCAATCTCTGATGTGTCCAGAAATGGTGGGAAGCATGGTCGACGATGGTCCACATTGAACACTTGCTGCAAGCGAAGGAATGGAGGAATGTTGTGCTTCCAAGCATTGTTCCTGTAACCTTGGTACTAGTGTAAGAACCATGTCGGAGTGGTCTGAGTTTCTGATGGGTTCTGGTAAGGCGTTCTTTCTGCAGAGGTAACCAAACTTTGTTGCCCACCTGAAACTTGTGTGGTACCCCTGTGGGTGAGGAGAAGTTGTTCCTGTGTTCTGTCATGACCATATCCCTTTGCTGCTGCTGTTGTGTGGAGAAATCCTTTGCGGGGGTCATGGATGTAGCAATGATCTTCCCCTTACTTTGGGAGCGAACCAGACAGAAAATGAATTTCCTCGTCTAGGAGATGAGCTTGCTTCCTTTCTTGGCAGTGATCAAAGAGGTGGCGGTAGGTGGGGCTACCTCTGGTATCCTGTATAATGAATTATCCAAAGAAATAATGACAGCGCGAGGCCTTGACTCATACACAACATGTTGCCTCCACAAGTACAGCTGGCCTAATAGTACATCGCAAACATCGAGAGGTGGAACATCACACAATACCTCGTCTGTGAAGGGCTTGATGCTGTAGGGAAGGTGGCACTGCTGGCGAACTTTGAGATCTCGTCCTTCATGAAGCCACCCAATACTGTACGGCTGTGGGTGTGGTGTAGTCGGTAGGCCCAACCGCTTCACGACCTCTGCTGAAATAAGGTTCTTTTGGCTGCCACTGTCGACAATGAATTGTAGTGGTGAACACTTCACCCACATCTGTGAGTGGAAAAAACGCTCCCCCTCCTCTGGGTCTTCAGGTTCATTCTTTTGGATCTTGGCAGTGGCAACAGTGGCACTGGGATCCGCATCAATGATTTGATTCCCTTTGCCATTCCCCTTGTCAGGTTCTAGCTCAGGGTCAAAACATGCATCTGATTCGAAAGCCTTCAACTCGGCCACCAGCGACTGCTTGGTCCGGCACTCACTTGTGTTATGAGTGGGACTCTTGTGGAACTCACACCACTTTCTTGTGTCCTTCTTCGGCTTCGTGGTGTTGTTCTTTTCTTGCAGCTTCAACGGGTTGTCTTGAGTCACCCACCTTGGCTTTGTCATTTGGGATTTGGATTTGTACATCCGAAGTCTCGCTTCTTCTGTTTGAACTTTTGCTCGATTTTAACAGCGTATTGGTATGCTGTGCCGAGTGAGGAGATGTTCAAGAACTCCATTTCTTCCTGGATGTATCTGTGTAGGCAGCTGCGGTATTTGAGTACTAGATGTAGCTCATAATATTTGATACCCAACTGTGTGCGAAGGGTATGAAAAATGTTTGTGAACTCCGACACATCTTGGTCTCGTCCCTGTCGCAGTGTCGTCCATTTGATGTATTTGTCCTCATCGCTTTTGACAGGGTAGTACTGCTCCTTGATGGCATCCCGAAAGTCATTCCAAGTGGGTGCGGCTGAAAATAGTGAGCCTGTACTTTCATCCTTCTGCTCACAGTAGGTTTCCCACCAGTCCTTGATGTGGGGGGCTACTTTTAGAAGAGCGAAAACAATCTTTTCCCGACTTGAAAATTCATGAACAGAAAAATACCCATCTAGCAGATTTAACCATTTATCTACGGCATCTGCGTCTATTTGACCCTCGAAGATGGGGATTTCAAAATTAACTTGTACCTTAAACGGTGTGGCGTTTCCAGAGTAGCTGTTGGAAGCCAATGTGTCGCCTCTAGGTAGCCGTTGAAGGATCTGGGCAAAGTTGTCCATCATCGCGTTCCTTTGTCGCTCGAGGGCTTCTTCGAGCAAGATTTTGATAGGATCTCCTGCCCCCTCATTTTTCTTCTCATCCGCCATGGGAGGTCGTCGAGATTTGCGAGGCTGGTCTTGTAAAGGTTCGACCAGTTCAATCCCTAACTCCTTATATCCCGACCTCGTTGGGGACATGCAAAGAAAAACAGAGAAAAAGCAAACCGCTCTGATACCACTGATCTGGATTTAAACAGGAATGCAACAAATTACAGAGATAACCATAAACACAGATATGCAGCAGAAATAATACTTCATTTCATTACTGTAAAATACTGAAATATGTTTACAACCAGCAATGGAAATAAACCAGCTAGGGCGATGGTAGCTTATCTCTGAGAAGAGATGTGGCGGCTACATGCCTCTGAACTGTTCTAAAACTGTGTTACAATGAGGCTCGAAGGCCTATTTATTGTTGAGAAATAATGGAAAACCCTTCACATTCCAAAACCTAACCTTAGAAGATGAAACGCCAAATTGCGGGCCCTGTTTTTGGGTAAGTTGGTACATCAACTTCCCGGGGTCGCGAATTGGTCGTATTATCTCCGTTTGACTCACATGATAGCCCCTTGGAAAGATATTTCCGAGGACTATGACGGAAAAGACGATTTTTTAGAAGAAAAATGGTTGGCGGTAGATTTCCCAAAAAACGTCGTTTAGGGCCTCAAAACGGCTCCGGAAGTTTAGGACCCGAAAAACTGCTAAAAATAGTAAACTACGCTATAATTAAGGAAACTGAAAAATTGAAAGGGACAGTTGTGGGGGCCAGATGGGATAGGTGGGTGGCCACCAAAATCCACCTGTATCATTCCTCCCCCCTTAGGAAGCAATGGTCCCCATTGTGTTGAGTTCCTCCTTGAGATGAGGAAGCTTCTGCTGAGCTGGGTCTCTGGTGAGCTGTTTTGCAATCTCTGATGTGTCCAGAAATGGTGGGAAGCATGGTCGACGACGGTCCACATTGAACACTTGGTGCAAGTGAAGGAATGGAGGAATGCTATGCTTCCAAGCATTGTTTCCCGTAACCTTGGTACTAGTGTAAGAACCATGTCGGAGTGGTCTGAGTTTCTGATGGGTTCTGGTAAGGCATTCTTTCTGCAGAGGTAACCAAACTTTGTTGCCCACCTGAAACTTGTGTGGTACCCCTGTGGGTGAGGAGAAGTTGTTCCTGTGTTCTGTCATGACCATATCCCTTTGCTGCTGCTGCTGTGTGGAGGAATCCTTTGCGGGGGTCATGGATGTAGCAATGATCTTCCCCTTACTTTGGGAGCGAACCAGATAGAAAATGAATTTCCTAGTCTGGGAGATGAGCTTGCTTCCTTTCTTAGCAGTGATCAAAGAGGTGGAGGTAGGTGGGGCTACCTCTGGTATCCTATATAATGAATTATCCAAAGAAATAATGACAGCGCGAGGCCTTGACTCATACACAACATGTCGCCTCCACAAGTATGGCTGGCCTAATAGTACATCGCAAACATCGAGAGGTGTAACATCACACAATACTTCGTATGTGAAGGGCTTGATGCTGTAGGGAAGGCGGCACTGCTGGCGAACTTTGAGATCTCGTCCTTCATGAAGCCACCCGATACTGTACGGCTGTGGGTGTGGTGTAGTCGGTAGGCCCAACCGCTTCACGACCTCTGCTGAAATAACGTTCTTTTGGCTGCCACTGTCGACAATGAATTGTAGTGGTGAACCCTTCAACCACATCCGTGAGTGGAAAAGACACTCCCCTTCGTCTGGGTCTTCGGGCTCATTCTTCTGGATCTTGGCAGTGGCAACAGTGGCACTGGGATCTGCATCAATGATTTGCTTCCCTTTGCCATTCCCCTTGTCAGGTTCTGGCTCAGGCTCGAAACATGCATCTAATTCGGAAGCCTTCAACTCGGCCACCAGTGACTGCTTGGTCCGGCACTCACTTGTGTTATGAGTGGGACTCTTGTGGAACTCACACCACTTTCTTGTGTCCTTCTTCGGCTTCGTGGTGTTGTTCTTTTCTTGCGGCTTCGACGGGTTGTCTTGAGTCACCCCGCCTTGGCTTTGTCCTTTGGGCTTCGGATTTGTAGATCCAAAGTCTCGCTTCTTCTGTTTGAACTTTTTCTCGATTTTAACAGCGTATCGGTATGCTGTGCTGAGTGAGGAGATGTTCAAGAACTCCATTTCTTCCTGGATGTATCTGTGTAGGCAGCCGCGGTATTTGAGTACCAGATGTAGCTCATAATCTTTGATACCCAGCTGTGTGCGAAGGGTATGAAAAATGTTTGTGAACTCCGGTACATCTTGGTCTCATCCCTGTCACAATGTGGTCCATTTGATGTATTTGTCCTCATAGCTTTTGACAGGGTAGTACTGCTCCTTGATGGCATCTCGAAAGTCATTCCAAGTGGGTGCGGCTGAAAATAGTGAGCCTGTACTTTCATCCTTCTGCTCGCCAGTCCTTGATGTGGGGGGCTACTTTTAGAAGAGCGAAAACAATCTTTTCCCGACTTGAAAATTCATGAACAGAAAAATACCCATCTAGCAGATTTAACCATTTATCTACGGCATCTGCGTCTATTTGACCCTCGAAGATGGGGATTTCAAAATTAACTTGTACCTTAAACGGTGTGGCGTTTCCAGAGTAGCTGTTGGAAGCCAATGTGTCGCGTCTGGGTAGCCCCTGAAGGATCTGGGCAAAGTTGTCCATCATCGTGTTCCTTTGTCGTTCAAGGGCTTCTTCGAGCAAGATTTTGATAGGATCTCCTGCCCCCTCATTTTTCTTCTCATCCGCTGTGGGAGGTCGTCGAGATTTGTGAGGCTGGTCTTG
The DNA here is from genome assembly GCA_031772625.1 of Pinus tabuliformis. Taxonomy (NCBI): domain Eukaryota; kingdom Viridiplantae; phylum Streptophyta; class Pinopsida; order Pinales; family Pinaceae; genus Pinus; species Pinus tabuliformis. The sequence goes on along the minus strand of CM062811.1, from coordinate 1,125,730,803 downwards.
CAAAGGTTTGACCAGTTCAATCCCTAACTGCTTATATCCCGACCTCGTTGGGGACATGCAAAGAAAAACAGAGAAAAAGCAATCCGCTCTGATACCACTGATCCGGATTTAAACAGGAATGCAACAAATTACGGAGATAACCATAAACACAGATATGCAGCAGAAATAATACTTTATTTCATTACTGTAAAATACTGAAATATGTTTACAACCAGAAATGGAAATAAACCAGCTAGGGCGATGGTAGCTTATCTCTGAGAAGAGAAGTGGCGGCTACATGCCTCTGAACTATTCTAAAACTGTGTTACAATGAGGCTCGAAGGCCTATTTATTGTTGAGAAATAATGGAAAACCCTTCACATTCCAAAACCTAACCCTAGAAGATGAAACGCCAAATTGTGGGCCCTGTTTTTGGGTAAGTTGGTACATCAACTTCCCGGGGTCATGAATTGGTTGTATTATCTCTGTTTGACGCACATGATAGCCCATTGGAAAGATCTTTCCGAGGACTATGACGGAAAAGACGGTTTTTTGGAAGAAAAATGGTTGGTGGTAGATTTCCCAAAAAACGTCGTTTAGGGCCTCAAAACGGCTCCAGAAGTTTAGGACCCGAAAAACTGCTAAAAATAGTAAACTGCGCTATAATTAAGGAAACTGAAAAATTGAAGGGACAAATTGTGGGGGCCAGATGGGATAGGTGGGTGGCCACCAACATCCACCTAGATCAGAAGGTGACCTGTTGACCAGGTAACATGCAGTATCCACTGCCTCTGCCCAGAATTCCTGTCCTAACCCGGCACCACTGAGCATGCTTCTTGCCCTTTCCATCAATGTCTTATTCATTCTTTCTGCAACTCCATTTTGCTGAGGTGTATATGGAGTAGTCTTCTATCGTGCTATACCACACTTCTTACAGAATTCTTCAAATTCCTTGCTGCAAAACTCTCCACCATTATCTGTCCTCAGCACCTTTATCTTCTTCTCTGTCTGATTTTCCACGAGAGCCTTAAATTCTTTAAACCTGTCAAAGGCTTCAGATTTCTTCTTAAGGAAATATATCCATGTATTCCTTGAGAGGTCAGCTATAAATGATACATAGTACACAAACTTACCCAGTGATGGAACCTTCACAGGTCTAAACAAATCACTGTGCACAAGTTCTAATATCTATTTCGCCCTCTTACTACCAGAGGGGAAAGTCACCCGATTCTACTTCCTGTATACACAATTTTCATAGAAATCAAAATCCAGAGAGAAATTACTCATACCTTCTACCATACCTTTAACATGAAGTATTCGAAGGCCCTTCTATCCACTATGTCCAAGCCTTTGATGCCACAAAATGGTCTTCTCTCTAGAGACCACTAGATTTTCTACTCCACTTTTAGGAACCACAGCACTGTTGCACCCATCAATAACAATGCTACCTTGCAGCTTGTACAGAGTTCCAACTCAAACTCCCTGCATCAATACCACTTCTCCCCGAACCATTTTGTAGGTATCCTCCTCGAACACTGTTTTTACACCTACATCATCCAACTTGCTTACAAAAATCAGATTTCTGGCTAATGCAGGAATATGTAGAACACCTGGAAGTGTTCTAACCCTTCCACCTTGCAACTTCAACTTTACTTTTCCGCGACCAACGATTCTAGCCTTCCTATCATCCCCTAAGAAGACATGACCACCATCGTATTTCTCATACTCGCAGAACCACTCTCTATGTGGAGTGAAGTGAAAGGATGCACCAGAGTCAGTCAACCATGCCTCATGATCTACATGTGTACTTGAAGAAGCCAAGTACACATCCCCACCTTCATCTAAGGTGGTTTTAGCCTCTGCAGAAGGAGCATCATCAGATCCCTTTCCTTTGTCAGGAGATTTTGATTTACAGTCCCTTTTGAAGTGCCCTTCCTTTCCACATTTCCAGCACACCACCTTTACAGGTTTTCCTGGAGATTTAGATCTCCCTCTAGATTTAGATCTCCCACTTAATGACTTGTTTTGTTTCTGTTCTGGGACCGTCCTCGTACAGACAAGGCATCACCATTTTGTCTCTCCATATTTTTTCATCTCATCTCCTTCGTCAGCAAGGATGAGACTATTTCATCAAAATGCAAGGCAGTTGCATTGCTACCTTTTGCAATGACCAGACTGTCCCACGAATCTGGTAGAGAACACAACAAACTGATGCACTTATCTTCATCTGAAATTTTAATATCAACAAATGCTAACTGACTTACCACAATATTAAATGCATTCAGATGCTCTGTCACCAAGTCTCCATCTTTCATCCTCAGGTTATACAGCTTTTTCCGCAGGAACAGTTTATTCACCAGAGACTTAGATTGGTACAAAGTCCCTAGCTTGTCCCACAAAGCCTTCGTCGTAGCTTCCCTTGATACATTCAACAATACTAAATCTGAGACACACAATCGTATTGTGCTCTTTGCCTTCTGATCCAACTTCCTCTCTTCTTCATCAGACACTCCTGTTGGTTTAGTACCCGGATCTACCGTGATCCACTGGTCTTTATCCACCAACAGATCCTCCATCTTGAGTTTCCACAACTCAAAACTCTGACCATTAAATTTCTCGATCTCTATCTTTCCACTGCTCACCATCTTCTTTCACCACCAGAATTGATCTTGCAGATCTCCCACTGAACAGGGTCTACCACAGGCCTGAGCGAAACCCCTCAGCAACAAAGGCATCCCCTTGAAGCCAAAATAGCTCTGATTCCAAATGTAGGTTTTAACCCCTAGAGAAATTACCTGCATACGAATTCTAAAACACAAAAAATAAACAATGCGAGATCATAACACATAAAACACATATACACAAAAATTTTCCCCTAGATCCCAAAACCGGGACTACCAGCTTGATTTTTCATTATGTTCCTTTCAATGTTATAATACATATTTATACATGCCGAAGCATCCAATACCACGGACCGAAAACCATCGCGTCCAAAAACATGTGCGAAAATCATGCACAGAACCATAGGTGGGTCCACCCAACCTAACATAGGGTCCAAAACCAAAATTTTCCGGGGCGCTGCCTCGGACCCCATAAAGTGGGGTTACGGGTACACCTCAAACCCCATGTGACCCTCCCCCTCTAACCCTTAGTTAACTAAGTGGGCTAGTCGTGGAAAGAATATAACACAACCCAACATGATGTACCAAGCGTGGGATGCTTATTTGAGACTGTACAATGCTCACTCGAGCCTGCACACATGAGACTCTCGCTCAAATGTCTCAAAACCTTTTAGTTGGCCAATGTTCACCCCATCCTCAATAACACAACTGAAAAATGTTGTTTTTACATCCATCTGGTGGATCTTCCACCCCATCTACGTAGCCAGTGAAAGAATTGATCTAATGGATGATTACCTTGCTATAGGAGAAAAGGTATCGTCATAGTCAATTCCCTCAATGCGAGAGTATCCCTTCACCAGAAATCTAGCCTTATACTTCTCTATGTTTCCATCTCCTACATGCTTAACCTTAAAGATCCATCCCGAACCCACAACTAATTTATCTGTCAGTCTTGGGACCACTTCGCACACACTGTTCTTTACAATGGATTCATATTTCTCCACCATTGCATCAACCCATACAGGTTGCTCTATTGCTTCCTAGAAATAGGATGCTTAGTCTCTACAAGTTCAGTCATTAGATGCATGTAGCCAGTGTATTGATCAAGTGACCTTCTCTTCCTGTGAAAATTGAGGGAGATCCCACATTCTCCCTCACATCCTGCACAAGTCTACCAGCTTCCATGGTTCTTTTTCTACCTTCTCTGGATGGTTATGATTGAGTGGATGTCTCCACTTTCTTCTCCTCGATTTGTGGCTGGTCCACAACTTCTTGAGGCTCCTCCTACAAGTGCAGAGGTAGGCTTTGGTCATGTAACATAGCTCTCATAGCTCCCATAATGCTACGATTCTTTCTCTTAGCCACCACATTCTGTTGTGGGTTGTGGGGTGTTGTCATCTCTCCTCGAATGCCTTATTTCACACATGAATTTTTGAATTCATTTGAAACGTACTCACCTCCATTATTGCTCCTAATGGCCTTCACCTTCTTACCGGTTTCTTTCTCAACCAAAGCATTAGATTCTATGAACTTGGAGAATGTAACATCTTTCTTCTGCGTGAAGAATATCCAACACTTCCTTGAGAATTCATCAATAAAAATGACAAAATATTTGTGTTTGGCAGTGGAGGCTATTTAGAAAGGTCCACATACATCAGAGTGGATCCTTTCCAAGACTGCATGTTCTTTTTTGTCTCGATCATTGAATGTTGATTTTGTGTACTTCCCCAAGGTTCATCCTTTGCATACATCGTGCTCCTCAAGTGCTCCTTTAGGGAGACCAGTGGTTATTTGCTGCATAATCTTCAAGGCACCATGATGCAAATGGCCAAGTCTCCTATGCCAAATTTCATTGACATCATGGCCCTGCATTTTCTTTGCTTTAGTACTTAATGAAGCATAATCTTGCACATCTAGCTTATACTAGTCTTCACCCGAAATTTGATCTGCTTCACCTGTCCTGTGGCTATGTGTCTCATGAATTCCTTTCCTTTAGTGAAGATCACATCATAGCCATGGTGTTCCAAAAGTACAACATAGATGAGATTCTTCTTTAGGCCCATAATGAAAATGAAATCCTTGAGTCTAAGAGAGGATCCTAACTCCCTCTAAAAGGTGACTGTGCCAATCTTGATTGCATTGTACCTTCCGTTGTCCCCCATATCGATGTGCATTTGGAGATATTTTTCCTCTTTTTCACTGAAAACATCTCTACACCCTTTCATGCGGAACTATGCACCTGAGTACAAGTACCACACTCTCCCCATCACTATGCTTGCCATGCATGCGATAAGGGTGAAGTCAAGCTCAAACTCTCAAGCCAAATCTTAGCTTGCTACCCCTCCTAAGGTCTTCTTGCTTGACCTTTTGTGAGGAAACTTCGTGGAATAATGCCAGAATTCATGACAATTGAAGCATTTAATTTTGGACAAATCTTTCTTCTTGCCCCCTTGGCTGGACTCTAGTTTGGTTTGAGATTTATTCCCTTTTCCATTCTTTCCCTTTCCAAATAATGCAAATTTTTCTTCATCCTTGCCCCTGGATGAAGTCCCATCTCAGGTATTCCACCTTATTTACTCTTGTATGAAATTAGACCATAAGCGTTCCCAATTTGGTAATTTATCCCTCCCATTCACCGAATATTGGTAGCTATGCCAGCTCTTGGTAAGGCCTAGAAGGGCTAGGATTACCAAGTCATCGTCTAAAACAGTAACACCAACTCGTGCAATCTCATCACCAACTTGTGTGAACATTCTCAGATACTACTAATGTCATTCTTCTGCATCTTGTTATTTCAAATTTTATCATTAATTGCTAATTTCCTATGGTCACTGCTATTCTTGAATAGATATGTCAGTGCCTCCCATATTGCATAAGGAGTTTATTTCCCATGGATATTTGTGACAATGTGGTCTCGCACTCCCTCCAATATTATTCTCCTTGCCTTGGCTACATCTTTCTTCCTGTTGGGTGTGACCCAACTTGGTCTAGTTTTGGTGAAAGAATTCGCATTTTGAGGAGCGGAGTGTGCAAAGTTCTATTAGCTGCACAATGTCTAGGGGCTTCGGGGTGGGTCGAAGCCCCTCATTTTGTAACAGGTATCAGGGTTTTAGTTCATTGTTTTGTAAGTCCATGTTATGTGGACCATGGTTGTTGTAGCAATGCAATGTATTTAAGAACATGTAATGCTTTGTCGAAGAAAATAATTAGATCACATCATAGAGAGAGCACAATGATCGAGTCTTTTGTTCTATGTTTTTGGTTTTGTTGTAGTAGCTACAATCACCCTCCAAAATTTTGGCCTGCACCCAATTTCGGAGCCTCCCTTGAGAGTTTTAGTTGATGACTACACACACTCGGGTTCACTCCATGAGCTCATGTGAGTCTTAGCATTCCCCTTGCTTGTTCATTCCACCCAAGCTTTTACATGTTGATGTCAATGTCATGCTTGCAACCATGTTTTGGTCATGCTCAATTTTTTTTCTTCATGTGTACATGTTATGTTCACTATGAAAACATATGTCACACTCACACACAGAGTCACATTCACTGTCACACAAGCATCGTCACGGTTGATCAATGATCAATCACGAGTGTCGTGCTTGTCACTTGCACCATCGGTCAGTCATGTCGAACATGTGTGTTTGGTTTCTTTTAGTCATCGTGTCGTCAAGTCATGTTGGTGTGTGTTTGTAAGATCACATTTGCATCTTTCACTCATTCACACACTTAGTTAATTTGCTTAGTTCTAACGACCGGACTTCCCTCTGACAGCGAACCATCACCTGGCCATCGACTCGATCAACTGTCACCCATAACAATGCAGAAGCACCAAGCAAGTCTTTCCAATATGCATTGATCACAAGCAACTCAATCAACTTTCATGCTGGTCACCTAGAGAGTCACACCCGAAAATCACCCCGGGACTAGCTCCCCTAAAAAATTGTGCAGCTTCTACTGCCAAGCTCCCAGCAGGTGACTGCCTATTCCCCTTGGGAATTGTGTAGTTTCTGCTGCCAGTGACCCAACATCCAACTACTAGTTCCCTCTGGGAATTGCGTAGTTTTCACTGACAGGCTCCTAGCTAGTTCCTCCAAAAAACTATGCAATTTCTGCCTACTGATCCTCCATGCAGCCCGACCTGTTGCCCCAGAAAATTGTGCAAATTTTGCCTTCAAGCTCCTACTGCCCTCTCATTCTGGAAAATGTGTAGATTCTGTATGCCTTGCCTTCCTGCAGCCTAGATTGTCCCTCCCAAAATTTGCGCAGTTTTTCCTTCCAACCGAGCCAGACCTTGTGGATAGTCACTGTTGAATTGGATTGCCCATCTTCATCACCTAATGACTTTTGCACAGTTTTCTTCAGCAGTGCCCGAAGCCATCATCCTGCCTTGCAGCCTTGCTACCTCTCCCGATCACCTGCATCTGAAATGATCATGTATCATGGTAGAGTAGGATGTTTTTGGATTTGATGTCATCTTGTGATGAATGAATGCAGACATAGGTACACTGACAAACATGGCATGAAAATGAACGGGATGAATGAAGGGAGCACATGCAGAAGGATAGGTTCACCAATGGACGAATGAACAATGCATGAGAAGATATGTTCTCGTGAATGGACGATCATGCAAAGATGTGTTCGCGGACGGATGGATAAGAAAACATGAAAGATGTGCTCATGGATGGATAAATGGAGGAACATTCACCTTTCACGAATAGATGAGCTTGTCAAGCCTTCCAACATACAAGCAAGGAGAAACGTGCCAAAGCAACATCAAGCGAACCAACGACCATCGAAGACTCAATGCACTTTTCCATGCGAAGGTGAAGCTGTGATACACCATGAAGACACCCATCACCCAACATCATTGTAGCTTGTCATGCACTCCAACAACAACATGAATGTACCAGCACTGTCATGTCAAGTCATGTCATGAGTCATGTTGTCCACATCTCCACTGTGGGCCATATTGTCAAATCAATGTAATGTAACGTGGAAGTCCAAGAGACCCATTTGTTGTACAAAGAGTCATGTAAAGTCAAAAATTCATGGAAGTCAAACAGTCATGAGGGTAGTCGAACAACCGCAAGGGTCAGTTTCACCCTTGGCTATAAATACCCCCTCATTTGTACATGGAAATGACTTTTCACCTCAGCTCCTCCCACATATCCAAGAGAGTCTGTAATATTTTCTTTGAGGAGTAAGTAGTGGCTCCAACACCCCACGCTCAGGGTTAGTGATGTATGGTGTAACGATGTATCTTGGAACTTTCACTTAATTTAGAAGCTTGCTAATAGGCCAGCACATTTTCTCACATGTATTGTAACTGTTGTAAGACTAATCTTGAACACTTGTAATGCATGTTGCTTTAACTTGCGTTGAACACTTTAACTTATTTCACTTGTTGTAATACATAATAGGTTAATGAAAATGTGTTTTACATGTTAACGTTGTCTCGCCCATGGTGGCTACCCTCCTAGACAACAAACAAACCTTTCACATAAAACTTGTTGTAACAACTGTTACACTCATGCGGACTCATCCGCTGAGTGTTGTACGTGTTATCTTACCTTATGTGTTGTGACTGCCGCATCCGTGTGGACTGCTCCTCCGGAAGCTGTGCACGTCCTGTTGTGTTGTGTGTTCCTAGCCAAGTTGGGACTTCATCCCAACCAACTTGGGACTCACTCCCACCCTCTCCCTTTATAGTGAAAGAACCATTGACACAAGTACACTTGCATTCACCAGGCACATGAACATCACTTCTCAAAGACAAAGCAGACCACTCTCCTGTGCTGACAAGCAAGAGTTGAGGAAAATCCTTAAGACAATGACAACTGGGCCATCATACCAGATAGGAATCCCACACCAAATGGTGTGAGGTCTAGTTGGGACTTCATACCGGTGTGATACCCTGAATGTTGGCAGGTCCTGCACCGTCAACATTTCTGGCCTTAGAAGGAGGGTAGCCAGTTGTATATGGCTAAATATCCCCTCACACTCATTCATCAACCATTTGGTCAAGGCAGTAACTCACACCCGCTCTCACCTACATGTGACTCTGCAATTGGTTACTCCTCACCTCCCAGGATTGGACATGAGATTCCATATCACCAACTTCGCTCTGTCCGTCCCATCACTTGCCAGTTCGTGAAAGTAGTTAGAATGATTCCAGGCATACAACATCTTCCATACGCATCAAGGAAGTCAAAATCCACTCCCACATGAGTTGTTGTATCATTTGTGGAAAAAGAAGTCCTTGCCACACTTGAAGGTATGGCAGAAACTATTGAAGATGGAGAGGAACCTCCGGTCTTCCGGTAAGGTGAACAAGACACTCTTGTGATCTTTAGATTAGACTCTAGTACAGGAGGTGGGGGGGAAGGTAGCAAGGGAGGCAGAGGTGGAGACGAACCAACAGACTCAGAGCCGGAACCATCAGACTCTGAAAGAGAGGAAGAGGACGACGAAGAAGAAGATATGGCTGACCCAAATCTTGAATGGATGACTCAGGGACCGTTGGATCTCCCGACTATTCTGCACAAGATGCCAAAGCGAGCGAAGATAATGAACATCAAGTTCGACCTTGACAGCACGGTGAAGGCAGAAGACCACTTGGAAAACTTCTAGCTACAATTGCAGACCCTTGAGGTACGGTATGACGACGTAGCATGTAGATTGTTCCCATGTACCTTGGATGGTTGGGTAGCTGCATGGTATCACAACCTTCCACCGAACTCTATACAAAACTAGGGTGCATTCAAATGCATGTTCCTTGAGAAGTTCACTGATGGAAAGACCCCAACCATGCTACTCAAAAAGTTTGGAAGCCTCAAGATGGAGGGAAAAGAGAAAGTGAAAGATTTCAATAAGATGTTTACACACATATTGAAAAAGTTTGCAGCGGACACTAAACCTCATGACTACATCACTATTGACTACTACACATCCGCATTGCCAACTAGCATTGCGCAGTTCATCAAGCCAGTTGCAAAACCAACACTCTTAGAAAACTGTGAAGAGGCTATTGTTGTTGAGAAAGACCCGTGCTCGATTGAAGTCATCAAGGATGACAAATCAACAAAGGAATCTAAGGATGCAAGTAGGAAGTCCCAAACAATGGCAAGTAAGGGTAGAGACAAGGAAGCAACCAATATTGAGACCCTCACTCGCCTTGTCAATATCTTGACCACTGAAGTGTCCAAACTCAAACAATGGAGAACAGACACATTCACCAGCAATCATCCGCCCGAGTAGAGACATGCAAGTAGCTCATTAAGAAACAATTAGTTCACTTCAAAAATAGCGTAGAAGCTTGTGTTCCAGCTCAAGCAGGGTACAAATCCTAAGTTCTGTTCTTTCCACAAAGAACATCACCCTGAAAACTCTTGTTCGGACTAGAAGTGAGTCACAAGCAGTTTTTGGAGTTATACACTCGATGCAGAAAGCAATATGTAGGAGCAGCTAGAAGACACTGATGATGACGAAGAGGTTGCACCCGATGAGCCATCAAGCTCTTGGCATGTGGTGAACATGTATCAGTGCTCGCAGGCAATGCCAAAGATGAATACTGAGGAGAAACCCCAAAAGAAAATTGACCATTACAATCTTAGGAGTAAAGGGGCTCCCCTACACTTGGGGAAATGCAAGAGAAGATTAGACTGCTAATGAGGAAGGTTGATCCACTAGCTACCCCAAAGAAGAAAACAAAAAGCAAGTCTGGGAAGACAGTGGTAGACAAAGGCACATCCATGAGCAGCAAGCTACAAAACACTCCGCTGGACAACACCAACGCCCGTTCTACCCCGACACCTCGGTGAGTCTACCACCTCTGGACTATAACATTGTGGATGACATGAAGAAAAATCAAGCAAACATCAGTTTGTTGAATTTGGCTAAGATCCAGAGTCAGCAAGATATCCTTCTGCGTGCATTGGGATAGACAACAATAAACAACACAACCTCTACTAGTAAGGGAGCAAGCACACCTCCCGGATCACTTTCCATTGTGCTCAATACATTGCAGATGGAAGAAGCAAACTCAGGTTGCCCTCCATTCATGCTATCTTTTGAAATTTTCAACTGCAATGTTCACAACTATTTGGTTGATTCTGGCACGACAGCCAACGTCACGCCGCTTTCCATTGCTAAAAGGTTCAATGCACAATGGAGTGAGACATCCACATGAATCATCCAACTTGATTGAACATCCGTACCAGCCATTGGTGAACTGCGAGACGTGATTATCTGAATATCTCATGATGGTCGAGTCCACCAATGCATCAACATAATGGTTGTGGACATCCCGGAAGCATATGGTCTGCTACTCAACAGCAATTGGTCCAACAAGCTAGACGAATATTTTGCTACAGACTGGTCTCACATGTGGCTTCCATGCAAGGGAAAGTGAAACCAAATCTAGGTAGTGTCCGAGAGGTACATGAAACATAATGTCACTCCCCTAAATGTTGAGAATGAACCGTTGGCCTTCGCAGAATTCATGTTTGGCAACTGCCTCCTTGAGAAAACATTGGGGTGTTATCCTGCACGGCCAACCCCAACCCCACTAGATGCATAGTTGGGACTCCTTCCTTCCCCAACTGATGGTAACGAAACTTGTACAACACATTGTACTAATAGTAGCAGTAGTAGCAGCAATAGTAGTAACAATAGTACTAGCACATCAAGTGGTCTGTGTACAAATGAGTTGTGAACCATGTACTTTGACGGATCTAAGACATAGGATGGCTTAGGAGCTAGGTGTGTTTGTATTGACCCTTACAACAGGAAGCATCTAGCTTCAAGTCGCTTGGAGTTCGAGTGCACGAACAACATAGCCAAGTATGTAGCAATCGTGTTGGGCTTGCAAAAATCCATCAGCCTCAATGTGGTCATACTCAAAGTGGTAGGTGATTAAAAGATAGTGGTATGATAGGTATGTAACACCATTCATTGTTTATCACCGCATCTCAAAATTTACCAACAAGAGGTATGACGAATAATCTCAAACTTCCAAGCATTTAATATCATTTTTGTACCAAGTACACGTAATGCAGCTACCAATGCATTGGAAAATGCAGCTTTGAGAATGTCACCGATTAGGGATATATTTATTATTGAAATTTTGTACAAACCATCTATCCCAGACAACATAACTAGCTTATGCGTGTTTAATGATGATCAACAGATATTGCATTTCATGGCCAATTCTGACGTCTTCAAAGATGCAGCGATAGATGATTACGAGCATGAGCGCTCTTTGCAAGCAGAAACTAGTAACAAGAAAGGCCACCTTATCACAAAAGGTGTGGCAACATTGGAAAAGCTTTATGACTTGCAAGAATGTTTTTGAGGGCCAAGGAACAACAAGACCCACAATTCCACCATGAGGCACGAACTGATAAAGCTAGGAACAGAAAAATATCTGAAGTTTGTAAATCTTGGTACGTGTTGTACACAAATATAGCGGCAGGCCTTTTTCCGCTTGTTAAAATAATACCGAGATGTGTTCATGTGGAGATATGATGATCTGAAAATGTTGGGTTGTGTTATATTCTTTCCATGACTAGCCCACATAGTTAACCGGGGGGTTAGAGGGGCCAGAGCCCCCCCTTCGTTGTGCTGATTGCATAGCGGGGGGGTCACAGGGGGTTTCAGGGGTGCAGGTAACCCCACTCTATGGGGTCCAGGGCAGCGCCCCGAAAAAATTTGGTTTTGGAATCTATGTTAGGTTGGGCGGACCCACCTATGGTTTTGTGCATGATTTTCGTACATGTTTTTGGATGTGATGGTTTTTGATCCATAATTTTGGATGCGATGGTTTTTAGTCCATGGTATTGGATGCTTCAGCATGTATAAATATGTATTATACCATTGAAAGGAACATAATGAAAAATCAAGATGGTAGTCCTGGTTTTGGGATCCAGGGAAATCTCTGTGTATATGTGTTATGCTCTTGCATTGTTTATTTTATGTGTTTTAGAATTCGTACATAGGTAATTTATGTACGGGGTTAAAACCTACATTTGGTATCAGAGCTGTTTTGGATTCAAGGGGACGCCTTTGTTGCTGAGGGGTTTCGCTCGGGCTTGTGGTAGACCCTATTCAATGAGAGATCTGTGAGACTAATTCTGGTGGTGAAAGAAGATGGCAAGCAGTGGAAAGATAGAGATCGAGAAGTTTAATGGTTAGAGTTTTGAGTTGTGGAAACTCAATATGGAGGATCTGTTGGTGGATAAAGATCAGTGGATTGCGGTAGATCCGGGTACTGAACCAACGGGTGTGTCTGATGAAGAATGGAAGAAGTTGGATCGGAAGGCAAAGAGCACAATACGATTGTCTGTCTTAGATTCAGTATTGCTAAATGTATCAAGCGAAGCTACGAAAAAGGCTTTGTGGGACAAGTTAGATACTTTGTACCAATCTAAGTCTTTGGTGAATATACTGTTCTTGCGGAAAAAGATTTATAACCTAAGGATGAAAGATGGAGACTTGGTGATAGAGCATCTGAACACATTTAATACTGTGGTAAGTCAGTCAGCATCTATTGATATTAAAATTTTAGATGAAGATAAGTGCATTAGTTTGTTGTGTTCTCTACCAGATTTGTGGGATAGTCTAGTTATTACAATAGGTAGCAATGCAACTGCCTTGTAGTTTGATGAAATAGTCTCATCCTTGCTAACGGAGGAGATGAGACGGAAAAATATGGAGAGCCAGAATGGTGATGCCTTGTTTGTATGAGGATGGTCCTAGAACAGAAACAAAAATAAGTCATCGAGTGGGAGATCTAAATCTAGAGGGAGATCTAAATCTCCAGGAAAACCTGTAAAGGTGGTGTGTTGGAAATGCGGAAAGGAAGGGCACTACAAAAGGGACTGTAAATTTGAAGCTCCTGATAAAAGAAAGGGATCTGATGATGCTCCTTCTGTAGAGGCAAAAACCACCTCAGATGAAGGTGGGGATGTGTACTTGGCTTCTTCAAGTACACATGTAGATCATGAGGCATGGTTGATTGACTCAAGTGCATCCTTTCACTTCACTCCCCATAGAGAGTGGTTCTGTGAGTATGAGAAATATGATGGTGGTGATGTCTTCTTAGGGGATGATAGGAAGGCTAGAATCGTTGGTCACGGAAAAGTAAAGTTGAAGTTGCAAGGTGGAAGGGTTAGAACACTTCTTGGTGTTCTGCATATTCCTGCATTGGCCAGAAATCTAATTTTTGTAAGCAAGTTGGATGATGCAGGTGTAAAAACAGTGTTCGAGAAGGATACCTATAAGATGGTTCAGGGAGCACTGGTATTGATGCAGGGAGTTCGGATGGGAACTTTGTACAAGCTGTAAGGTAGCATGGTTGTTGATGGGTGCAACAGTTCTGTGGTTCCGGAAAGTGAAGCAGAAAATCTAGTGGTCTTTGGGGAGGACCATGTTATGGCATCAAAGGCTTAGACACATTGGAGAGAAGGGCCTTCGAATAGTTCATGGTAAAGGTATGGTAGAAGGTATGAGTAATAGCTCTCTGGGTTTTGATTTCTGTGAAAATTTTGTATATGGGAAGCAGAATAAGGTGAGTTTCCCCTCTAGTGGTAAGAGGGCAAAACATATATTAGAGCTTGTGCATAGTGATGTGTTTGGACCTATGAAGGTTCCATCACTGGGTAAGTCTGTGTACTATGTATCATTTATAGATGAATTCTCAAGGAATACATGGACATATTTCCTTAAGAAGAAATCTGAAATCTTTGACAGGTTTAAAGAATTCAAGGCTCTGGTGGAAAACCAAATAGAGAAGAAGATAACGGTGCTGAGGACAGATAAAGGTGGAGAGTTTTGCAGTAAGGAATTTGAAGAATTATGTAAGAAGTGTGGTATAGCAGGACAGAAGACTAATCCATATTCACCTCAACAAATGGAGTTGTAGAAAGGATGAACAAGACGTTGATGGAAAGGGAAAGAAGCATGCTCAGTGGCGCTGGGTTAGGACAAGAATTATGGGCAGAGGCGGTGGAGACAGCATGCTACTTGGTCAACAGATCACCTCATCAGCATTGGGGGATAAAACTCCACAAGAGGTATGGACTAGTAAGAAACTCTCTCTTTCACATCTGAGGGTATTTTGATGTGATGCATATGTACATGTTCCAAAGGATAAACGAACCAAGTTGGATAGTAAATCTGAAAAGTGCATCTTTATTGGGTATAAGGATGGTTTAAAGTGTTATAAGCTTTGGAACCTAGTAACAAGGAAGGTTGTGTACAACCGAGATGTGGTGTTCAAAGAGGTGAAAGATGTTATTAAACATGAAGTCCAACCAGAGGAACCTGAGAAGATAGAGTTCGAGCTAAAGGAGGAAGAATTAGACTCTACAGCAGAGGAGGAATCAGAAGATGAAGAGCCACAAACTCCGGGTGTGAGAAGATCAATTCGAGAAAGAAGGCAACTAGAAAGGTATAGTCCATCTGCTTTCTCTTCAAATTTTGCTTTATCTATTACTAATGATGATCCCATAATTGTGAAGGAAGCAGTAGATTCAGAGGATGGAAAACTCTGGAAAGAGGCCATGGTTGATGAAATGGCATCTTTGCACAAAAACGAGGCTTGGGATCTGGTGGAGTTGTCGGCTGGAAGGAAACCCATTGGAAAAAAATGGCTGTTCAAGAAGAAGACAAATGCAGAAGGAAAGGTGGAGAAATACAAAGCTCGGTTGGTAGCAAAAGGTTATTCCCTAGTGTCGGGAATTGATTTTGGTGATATTTTTTCTCCTCTTGCCAAGGTAGCTTCTATTAGATTACTTTTATCTGTTGTTGTTGCTTTTGATTTTGAGGTAGAACAGATGGATTTGAAGACAACATTTCTTCATGGGGATCTAGAAGAGGAGATCTACATGAAGCAACCTGAAGGCTTTACAGTGAAGGGTAAGAAAGAACTGGTATGCAAATTAAAGAATTCTCTGTATGGGTTAAAAAAATCACCAAGGATGTGGTATTAGAAATTTGATACATTTATACGGGGACTTGGCTTCACCAGAAGCAAAGTATATCACTATGTGTATTTTAAATTAATTGGTGACCGTGTTATTTATCTGGTCTTGTATGTGGATGATATGTGTTCGTTGGAAAGGACAAAGAAATTATCCAAGATTTGAAGACCCAATTGTCCTCCAAATTCAACATGAAAGATCTTGGTGCTACAAACTATATTTTGGGCATGGAAATTAAAAGAGATCAGGCAAAGAGGAAGCTCTGGTTAAACCAGAGGAGGTATGTCGAGACAATATTGCACAGATTTAATATGCGGGATAGTAAACCGGTGAAGGTTCCTATTCCTGTAGGGGTAAAGTTATTTGCTGAACAATGTCCCAAGACACAAGAAGAGGAAGAGGACATGTCCCGTGTTCCATATGTAAGTGCAGTTGGTAGCCTGATGTATGCAATGGTTTGTACTAGACCAACCATTGCACATGAAGTGGGAGTATTGAGCAGGTTTATGTCAAAACTAGGAAAGGAGCATTAGATAGCAGTGAAGTGGGTTTTCAGGTAATTGCGTGGCACTAGTGATTATGGTTTGTGCTACCAAGGAAGACCAGGATTGGACATAGTGTTGGATATTCATGGCTTTGTTGATGTAGACTGGGCTGGAGATTTGGATCAGAGAAGATCTACAAGTGGGTATGTGTTTAAATTATTTGGAGGTGTAAGTCAGTTGGATGAGTAAGAAGAAATATGTAGTGGCACTATCAACTACAGAGGCAGAATACATGGCAGCCACTCATGTAAGCAAGGAATCACTTTGGTTGCAAAGATTATGTTCAAGAATGGGGTTAGTACAGGGAGCTATAAGGATAGAATGTGACAGCCAAAGTACAATTTTCTTGGCAAAGAACCCTTCATATCATTCAAAGACAAAGCACATTGATGTTCAGTATCACTTTGTGAGGGATATGATAGAAGACAAAAAGGTGTTGCTGGTAAAGGTGGACACTTTGAAGAATACTGCAGATGAATTGACAAAATCTGTGAGCTTTGAGAAGTTCTCTTGGTGTATAGAAACAATGGGCATTGCAAGGCTGGATAAATGACTAAGCTCTTTTGTGGCCCCCTATGGAAAGAAAACAACAAGTGGGAGAATGTTGGGTTGTGTTATATTCTTTCCACGTCTAGCCCACATAGTTAACTGGGGGGTTAGAGGGGGGGCAGAGCCCCCCCTTTGTTGTGCCGATTGCATAGCGGGGGGGGGGGAGGGGGGTCACAGGGGGTTTGAGGGTTGCAGGTAACCCCACTCTATGGGGTCTGGGGCAGCGCCTCAGAAAATTTTGGTTTTGGAATCTATGTTAGGTTGGGTGGACCCACCTATGGTTTTGTGCATGATTTTCGCACATGTTTTTGGATGCGATGGTTTTCGGTGCATGGTATTGGATGCTTCGGCATGTATAAATATGTATTATAACATTGAAAGGAACATAATGAAAAATCAAGCTGGTAGTCCTGGTTTTGGGATCCAGGGGAAATCTCAGTGTATATGTGTTTTATGTGTTATGCTCTCGCATTGTTTATTTTATGTATTTTAGAATTCGTATCCAGGAAATTTCTATATGGGGTTAAAATTGACAGAAAACTTATAACACGCGGATCATCAAACATATCATTCCAGTCAAAGAAGGGTTCAAGCCATATCAACAGAAGCTGAGGAAAGTACATCCGTCACTTGAAACCCTCATACAAAAAGAGCTTACTAAGTTGTTGGATGCATGGATCATAGACAAAGTTCGCCATTCTACATGGGTCTCCATCCTTGTTCTTGTACAGAAGATGTTCGGGGAAATTCTGTTGGAAATACTGAGAGTTGGGGGTGAATCAATATTTCTTTTCAACTCTTATTTTACCAGTTAAAAAATTTATATTTAGAACACAAGATGAACAACAAGAATAAATGATTTTATTAATATAACCTTTGCAATAAAATAGATACAATATATATATGGTTCCAATCTGTTGCGAAGCACCAACTTGGACTTTTGTGAGGCTCCAACCTCCAGAGAACCAGCTTTGTTTTGTCCAGGCACCAACCTCAAGGGCTCCAACCCTCTGCCAGTTTACAGCTTCACTGTAGTCTCCATGCTACAACATCAATGACAACTAGTCTTCATACGAAGGAGTCTTTACAACTCTTCATACTATCCACATAGAGTCTGCAAAAAGTTATCTCATGATGATATCAAATAGCCATCATGATCTCCAATGATGTCTCCACCCAACTTTAGTGTGTCTACAATTAACTGCACTAAGCTCTGCACAAGAATCAACTCTTAGTTTTAGGCCTTTGTTCTCACTGTCACTGTAAATGCTTTAGGTGTGAGTGCTTCTCACTGTTCTAGCTATCTCTTACTTCCCATAAAACAAATTCACATACGCTTCAATGTTGTTGCTGGTTGCTGTTCCCTTCAAGCTATGTTAGATGAAACTTTATTTATCCCTTCACATAACTGTTCTTCATGTTGCGTTATGTACCTGATTAACCCAACACTGGTCTAAGCTTTTCAAAGGTGAATCCAATCAACATAGTTGCTCGTGCTTCGGCTTCCTCTTATCCTGATGGACCTTTGGCTTTCTCCTGTCCTGTTGGACCTTCAGCTTCCTCCTGTCCTGCTGGACCTACTGCTTCATCCTTTCTTCCAGTTCACCAACAACCACTCATAAAGGAAATTCTGTGTTTTCTTATACTAATACGCTTAACCTTTGGCTTCCCTTTCGCTCGCTTGAACTTCCGCTTCCTCTATGCTTGCTCAATCTTTTGGCTTCCTCCTTTGTGTTAGTGTCTGTATCTTCATCCCTCCATCAGTGATAAAATTCTCTTTTTGCATGCATTTTAGACATCCCATCCGATCAGCTGCATTCCATTAGGTCATGGATCAACTGATGGTAGTGGTTCATTATCAAATTTCCCTCATGGTCTTTACCTGTTGGCCTATTTTCACAAGTTCAAGTCATTTACAGTCATTTTTTGTCATTACATTTGCAAAAGCCATTTTTAGGGTTTTAGGTCTCATTAGGTCTAGGGTTTGTCACCATAGTCATGGAAAAGCTCAATAAGGGTTAGCATGCACATGAGGAGGTCAAATAAGTTCATAAGATAGCAGGCACATGAGGAGGTCAAATAAGTTCATAAGATCAAAATTTCAATGATATTATGTTCAATAAGTGAGTTTTTCCTCAAAACCTTGTTTTGAGGTAAAATAGAGTTTTATTTTCTATGTATAAAATTTTATGTAATTTTAATTTTTTCCTATATGTAATAAGTTTAGAGCTACTGCCCTTGGTTACCTTGCCAACTCTAGCTTCTGCAAGAAACAAAAACATCAATGCATCAATTCATCCAGTAAAGTTCAATTCATGAGTCAAACTGCAAAATGAAAAATAGAGCTTTTAAAAGCAAAGTGAAAGAGACTTTAGAAAAGTGGGTTTGTAAATAAAAAATTAAAACCAAGGGGTATAAAAGGTCTTCTTTGTGTTTAAAGTCTTCATTTTGTGCAAAGAGAGTGAGCCAAAGGAGAAAATTGGGTGGCTCTATGAATCTGGGCACCGACGCTACATACCTGCCTGGCGCTACGCATCTGGCGCAGGTTTTGAACTAGAATTTGGTCGGGTTCTACGCATAGAAAGTGCGCTATGCACCTGGGAGGCAGCGCTACACATCTATTGGTTGAGCTCCAAAACAAATTTTATCGCCCTCCTCTGCCTCCAAATGCACAAGTAACCTCTTGACAAGTAAGTAAAGCCTCACATCTGGTCTAGCAAGGGATTTTTTCATCTTTGGTGGTGATTTATGTGTCTAAAAAACAAACCCTAGCTGTCACTAAAATTGTCTTGCCAAAGTTGCATAGGGTTTTGTTTTCTGCTGTTAATTCCCCTTTGATTATCTTCCACACCCCATTCCCTTCCCTTGCCACTAAATTTCCCTAAATCCCTTCCTCTTTCCCCCTCCCAAAATCATTGGCACTCACTCCCTATTACCAAACCATAAACCCTATACATTCCCAAAACCCTAATCCCATTTCCTATCCCCTCATTACATTCCCTCCACCATCAAAACCCTCATTTATATTCATACAATCAGTCAATGCCATTTCCCAAAAGGAAAAATAGCAGTCACCCTATTCACCCTCATACCTTATAAAAATCTCTTCATACTCATCATTTTTCACTCCAAATTTGCAAGTATGGAGACAGACTCAGCATATGAAAGGGATGATGAAACTGTCAGTGATTCTTCCCAAGAGGCTCATGCACCAAGAAAACCACATAAAGGAGGAAAACATATCTGGGAGGAGCCCAACACTCTTACAGAGTTACTTGCTTGCCCTCTTGCAGTAGCCTGTTTTAAACATCAGTCTTGTTACCAGTTTTGTGAAATGGTGGAGAGGGTGCAATATCACCATGAGCTTGCTAGGTTATTTGTTCTTCATCTTCACAATGGCTAGGTGAACCTAGCTGGTGTCTCTTTCACCTTGACACCTAAAACCATAGCAATAGCAACAGGCATACCTAATGTGGGTGAACAGTGGAATAAGGAGTAGCAAGTGGGCAGAGAGCACTATGAGCCTTACATCAAGGCTACTTATCAGAGGCAAATCAGTAGGGTCCTTCCTTTCAAATTCTTGCAAGATACTTATGCTCCAATCATGAAACTCATCATCAAATATTTCATCTGTGAGGGAAGGTTTTCCTGTCTATATACATACCATGTCAGATTGCTAATGCATTTCACAAGAGTGAGGATGATGAATCTTCCATACTTTATATGCTGGAATATTGAGAAAATGGCTCATTATGTGCAAAGGAAACCTCTTCCTCAGTAGTTCAGTAGCATTTACCATTTCTCATTGATTAAAATTGTTGTTTTGCATCAGCTAAGCTTTCTGAATATTTCATGGGATACTTTCATTGCACATGAGGTATTCAAAAGTCCTCAGGTGACTCCATCAGTGCTTCATGAGGAAGGAGGGCCTTCAAACCAGCCAGATGTTCATGAGATTGAACCTATAGGTGTGCCAGTGTTTGTCACTTATGAGAAATGCATGAGGAGACTGTTTTCAGCTGCCAAACAAGTATTATCTCCACCAGGCGTGGAAGGGGTCTCGTTCTCTTCACTAGATAAGAGGCAAATGCTATCTTCACCCGGGGTGAAAGGGGCTTTGCCTTCTTCTTCAGCAGAGCAGGTACAGGACAAAGGAAAGAAACCATTGCATGATGAAGGGCCTTCTGAAGGCCAAGACAGGGATTTCATTTTGATTGAGGAAGAGGACACTGATTTGGGCTCCCAAAGCTCAAAGCTCAAGGATGAGATCATCAAGGAGAAAGAAGCTGAGATCCAAAGCCTATCACTTGACCTTGAGAGGGCTAAATGGATCATTAATTACCTTGAGCAACAGAACAAGCAATTGGAGGATAAACAAATAGTCATGGAGCTGCAAAACATAAGGGAAAACCGACAATTGGCAAAGATAAGGAAAATCAAGCTAACTTCACTAGAGCAAGAAATAGAGGCTGATCGAGAATCATGGTTGGAAAGAGTGAATATCCACCTTGAGAAGATGCTAGACAAGCCTAATAAGGAGAAGAAAATGTTGTGCCACATGGCTTATCACTATTTGGCCCGGAACAAAATTTGCAAGACAAGGATAAGAAGCCTAAAAGCCAAGTTAAGGAGAGCCTTGAAAGTAAAAAAAGAGCAAGACAAGCTCAAGATCTTGGCTGAAGCATCATTGGCTCAACATAGCACATAAAGAGGATCACTCATGACAAATTTCAAGAAATTTGGTGAAGTTTTTGTCATTTTTGAATTTTTGAGGCAAAAAACAGGTTTTTCCGGCAGATGTGTAGCGCCACCGGCGCTATGCTTTTGATGGAGGCATCTTCTTGCAAAATGGATTACATATTTGGAATTAGCATGAAAAAGTATGCATGCTCAGAAATGACTGGGAAGTTTTGACAAGTTTTAGGTCTCCAAAAGGGCAAAAAACACCCAAAAAATTCCCTCTCTACCACTTTTTTGCCACACAGGAAGTAGTCTTGGGAGATTGCATTTTTGGAGGGGCAAATGAACTCCAAATCAAAAAATTCAAGTTGTCCCAGAAAATAGACTCACCAAGATTTCCAATGAGCTATTCTAAACTTGATTTGGACTTTAGGAAGTCTTCAAAAACTGCCTTGGAAAAAGCGCTACGCATAGAATCAGCGGTGCTACGCATAGGAGAAAATTTTGCCAATTTTGCTCAAAACTCAAAATTTTCGCGTAGTTTTCTATCAGTTTGACTTTTTCTCTCTCATGGTCAAATTCATGATGTAAATTGATGTAGATTGATGTACTTTGATGTAAAAATGATGAAAATTGTCTTAAGGAGGTAGATACATCAGTTTTAGGTGGTTTTGAATTGAATGAATCAGTTTCCATAGTTTTAGAGGCACGCTGTTCCACTGCCTATTTTTCAGTTCCTAGTTTAGATCTTGTTGAAACAGCTCCTTGACTCATGGATTCGACCCCTAATGGCTAGCATAGGTTATTTTATGCCTATATCTTGTACTTTCTTAGTCATTTGTCAAGGTTGGACTCTTGGGGATGCATTGAGCTACTTTTTACATCACTTCTGCAGTTTGGCAAGGAAATAAACTAGGGTTTTGCAACATTTTGTGGGATTCTTGTGGTAATGTGATTTAGCATTTTTTTCTTCTCTGTAATTCAGTTGATCTTATGTCTATGTGTGCCATAATCTCTCTCTTTCTGCATAACTAAATGAATCAAGTTTGAAAGGTTGGATTCATTGGTGTTTCAGTGCTCTACCTTAGGGTTTATTTAGTTCTACATGTTTTCTACTATTTGAAGAGGACTCATGACACTTGCATGCCCTCTCCAGCTCCTCACCAGTCTTTAAACTCACCATTACATTCATTTCAAAGTGCTAAAACACTTACCTACCTTGCCCCACATAAACCTCTGCAAATTTGTGTTAATTTCCTGGACCCAACGCTGCCTTCCCCATCTGATCCAGCAACCAACCATTAAAATCAATCAAATTCTTTTGAGCAAGAATACCTAGCCTAAAATCAGTTTTTATATCAATCATCTCAAGCCTTCCTTGATAAATTTTCATTGAGATTGACAAGGAGAGAGCCCTCTCCTGACCTGGTAGGGCTAGCTACCAGGTTAAGCATGGTTTTATGTTACCCTAGACTTGCCTTTCTTAGTCTGAGGTAGATTTAGGCCCTAACACTTTGATCGCTTGATCTTTAGCTTCCCGATCTCTGGCTTCCTCTGTCTCTTCCTGTTCACCAATGCTCACAGGACACGTTAATTCAGAAGAGAGGTCGAATTACAATAGAGTTACATATTAAAAAATATCAAAGAGGCCCTTTTTAATATTCATCCCTTTTAATATTCATACCATAGACTTCATTATTTATGGAGGATTTCATAGGAGAGGCTGTACCAAAACGGAGGTCCCACATGCCACATCACTATCTCAATTGCAATCGGCGGTCCGGCAGTGACAACCCTTATGATTTGCGTGACTTCCCCGATACTTGGACGTGATATTACATAAAGGTATATTTTATGGAGCTATCGGGTCCGCGTTCATAAATCGTCAGGTGCACACATCAAAGACATCTCCGCAGCATTTTCTGATCTCTGATCTCTGATCAGCCCTTCACTTCTGCGACTAGCAATTAAATCCCGACCGTCGATCTGGCACTCGATCCGATGGTTGTCGCTTAGCCTGATCACCAACCAGTCTACTCGATCTCCACCGTTGATCTCCTTCCATCAGATCAACGGTTGATGCCTTTTCCTGATCAATCAACTTACACGACACTTTGTGACTGTTGATCTGGATCCGCTTGATCTGACGTTCCAAAACGATTTTGGGTGAGACACAAGCACGGAGAATACTCACCAGATAAAACGGGTTTTCTCTCTCCTTGACTACTACGTGCCGAATGGTTAATGGAATCGGGTGACTACCCTTCAATACAGCTTACAATTTTTTTCTGCTCGAAATACCACTTATGGTTTTGAGAAACCACCTCTTCGCTGATTATCTTCCACGATCTTCCACCATGCGATGACTGTTGATCTATGAGATCCAACGGATCCTATGCACTCTCCATCTGTTCCTCCTTAACTTAATATCGCTTGCTTTTGATGGACTCTGTGTTAAAAGCATGGTTTCTGCCACACTCTGTTTAACACAAGACATTCATATATCGATTCATTCACTTAATATTGGATTTCCATCGATCCAGTCAGTGGGAATACAAATAAATACCCGGTTAATTGTTGAACATGGATACACAGAGTAACGAGAGTCCACACTAGGCACGAGTCTTGCCCTCTCGGCTCAATTACAACAATAAATTGACCTTTGTCTCAAACCCCCTCTAACAATCAACCTCTCGCTTCTCACTCAAAACCTAATCATCTCAACTCCCTTGACTTTCTGCTCTTCTCTGGTCTGATATGGCTCCTTTGTTAACTCCTCTGATACTCTGCAGTTCTTCTTTTGCATCTATTACATGCGATACTCCTGATATGGCTCCTCCTCAATCTCACGCTCTTACACTAACTTGGATTTTATGTGGCTTCCGATACCATTCCAATACCTCTTCTATGCTTTGATAGCTCTACTCTGATAGCTACTATGACTTCCGATATTCTCTCCAATGGCTTGACTATCTTGGCTTTCCTCTGGTTTCTCCTCATGGCTTTTTACTCCTATTTATTCACGGATCTACTCTACTTCTCCTTGGCTTCATATCATCATTTAGTATCCTAGAATATTGTCATATTGACATACTCCTGTTGCTTCATGGATCTTCTCTACTTGGCTTCACATCATTGTTTACTGTCCAGAATATTGCCATATTGACATTAATGACAACCTAGATTAACAATTTCCCCCTTTGTTATTGATGGCAATATTCTTCTTCTCTCCCCCTTTGACATCAATGGAAAAGGAGTGCATAAGGAATCCCCCTGTCAAACTGCTACTCTTCTTCATGAATAGTAGATCTTCATGAGTCTGTTACTCCCCCTGTCATAGTGCTCTTCTTTTTACTCAAGATAGAAGGATTGTTGTAACTAGCACATTATCCCCTCTTCATGTCTCAGAACTACTTTATCATGGCTTCAACAATGCTTCAGTTTTGTTAGATGCTGCCAACTGCTCTTGCTTCATACTTCATTCCTAGATGTATCTGTTTGTGTGAAGGTTGCCTTATTTATGTGCATAATTTACCTGTTCTCACATTCAATCACTGAGTCGAGACATAAACTTCTGTAATAAAAACAACATGGTTATTTGCACTATTTCTCTAGTATTAGATGACATTCTCTGTTGTTCCAATTTATACTTAGAGATCAAGTGGAAAACATCTTCAACACTAGTCCAAAGAACAGTTAAGAGATCAAGTTCTTCAATGGAGTGCTCTTGGGAAATGATATTTATCAATGAATGATTGTTAATATAGCTCAACAAGGATTTCATAAGGACCCTTTCACTAATAGATTTTGCAATAATGATCAAGAATCACAGTCTCCTCCTAACTATATGCATCATCTCTTTTGGCAAAATCTTCCTATCAGATGCTCATATTGTCGAAGATCAGGTCAACAACATGTGTTGTTGGCTGGAGAGTTCAAGGGATTTTCAGATTGTATTTGCTTCCTTCTCCATACTTCTGTAACTTTATTCTTTTGCATGGTTCTAGCTTGTGTAAGAGCCCAGTTTAAGTTACAATCACATGCCATATGACCAATGTTATGACACTTGAAGCATTCTACATTGTTCATGAATAAGAATTCATGATTTCTTCTTGAAAAATTGTTCCTTGGAGATTGTTGGGGACCATAATATCTATCTTTATGATATGGTTTGGGACCATAACATCTATCTTTATGGTATGCTTTAAAATCTTTTTCCATGTGACCAAAGTTTGTACAAGAATAACAATAACAAAGAAATAAACTTTGGTACTTGGGAGATGGAGATTTCCTTGATGTACTTCTGAAGTCTTTCTGACTTGAGATCCTTTGATGATAACCATTGCTTTTAGCATCCTTGACATTATCTACATTTATTCTTGGAGCATGATTTCTTCCATTTTTGCCTTGATTTTTCTCCTTTCCTTTGCTGGAACTAGGAGCATCACCATTTCTTTTTGGCTTCTTCACATCCCTTTTGTTTGAAGCATTATCATTCTTGTTTGAGGATTCACCTACATACCCGAGACCTGATTTATCAAATGGACATCTTTGATGGTTGAGCATGTCATCCAAGGCTTGAGAGCTCTTCAAGGTTTTGTCCATCCCTTCAACCTTTTTCCTGAGGAAGACAATCTCTTCTTCCAATCTTTCATAATCATTATTCTTCTTAGCAAGTTGTTTCTCAGTTTCTTCCTTGATATGAGCAGCTTCATTTGCTTCTATTTTAAGGGAGATGATATCTGACTTCATTTTGAAGATTTCTTCATTTTCCTTTGCTAGACTACTCTCCATTTCTTTCTTGATCCTTGTAGCTTTACATGTTTCGGCCTTGAGAAGTTTGATGTTAGATTTTAATTTGAAGATTTCTTCATCCTTTGATTTTAGTTGACATATCATGGTGTTTCTCTCCTTTTCTGCTTCATCGAACTGTTCTTCTATGATTGCCAATGTTTCCATTGTCTTCTCAGCTCCTTGTGCTTACCTCTTAAGTTCCTTGTTTTCCTTTTTCAAATTGATAATCTCTTCCACGACAGCCGTAAGTTGAGTGAGGAGATCTTCTACAAAATCTTTTTCATTCTCTTCATCTTCTAGGTATTCTTTAGCCTTGATGTCATCATTCTCATTTTCAGCTTCTATGATGGGTTCTGGATTTTGTTCTTGGTTTCCATCATCTTCTTGACTGATGGTCATGGTCAATGCTCCTTTTGAGTGAAGGTCATGAAGTTTGTCCCATATACCCTTTGCTGACGAACATTTTCTTAAGTTGTTCTTTATATAATCAGGTAGCCCATTCAAGATTGTCTTCATTGCTTTCGCATTATACTCCTTGGATTGTCTGTCCATCATGATGAAGAACCACTGCATATGCTTCGTCCCCCACCCAACAGTTCGCACATTTCTTGTACAACAAGAACTGGGTGAATGACGTGCGAATTGGATGACAGGCTTGCAAGAGTATGATCTTGAAATCAAGCTAGTGCACACAATAAAAGGACATGGGTGATGCAGGCTTGCAGCTAAAGCATTACACGATCCAGAGAATGAAGAAGAGCTCCCCAGTTGGGAGCAGGATATTGAGATGTATGATATAAGGTGAGCAACACCCACTGAAGATGGAACCTCTTGGTATGCAGATGTTTGCGAGTACCTCGAGTACGACACCATACCCTCTCACTTTTCCATCAGAAAGAAGAGGGAATTGTGCCTAAAAGCCTTAACATATTAGTTGGTGCATGAAGTTCTTTACAAAAAGCACAGTAATGGAGTTTTTCTTAGGTGCCTAGAGGCAAATGAATCAAAGAAGGTACTTCAAGATCTGCATGACAGACCTTTTGGGGGTCACTTTGCGGGAAATACCACTGCGCACAAAGTGATGTGAGTTGGTTTCTACTAGCTCACATTATTCAAGCATGCACATTCTTATGCCCACAAGTGCCTGGTTTATCAGTGATGCGCCGACGAAACACGAAGATCAACAGCTCCACTGCATCCCATTGCATTGACCGAACCATTCCAACAGTGGAGCCTAGACATCACTAGGTAAATTTTCCCTCGTTCGTTAAAGCAACACCACTACATGCTAACAACAACTGACAACACATGGTGGACAAAAGCAGTTCCGCTCAAACAAGTGAACGACTAGGAGGTCATCAGCTTCCTCCAGCAGAACATCATCTCATGCTTCGGCTTTCTGGCATCACTTGTTTTTGATAATGCAACTTATTTTTCATCTTTTAAGCTCTATGACTGTGCATTACATAATAGTATTGTGTTAAAGCATTCATATAACTATTACCCAGAAGGAAATGGTCTAGTAGAGTCCACGAATAAAAACCTCATCCATATAATCAAGAAGACTGTTTTCTCTAAGCAGCGCAACTGCCATACCGCCCTGACGAATTCATTATGGGCTGACCGTGTAACACCCAAGCTCTCTCTGAATACCTCACTGTACTTCCTGGTTTATGGTAGATGCCATCCTTCCACCAAATATCTACTTGCCTGCACTTCAGCTTTCCCAAGAATCCTAAGGCAAGCCTTGCCAGCTAGTTCAACGTAGGATGGATGCTCTCCATAAGCTTCAGGAAGAAAGGATGAAAGAAAAAGAAAAATTCACACTCCACCAGAACCGTAGGAAGAGGTGGTTTGATAAGAAGTTAGCAAGGAAAGCTAACTTCGATGTTAGTGACCTAGTTCTGAAATGGGATAAGCCCCATGAAGACAAAGGCAAACATATGAAGTTCCAGTCCTTGTGGATTGGTTCGTACGTAGTCCACGAGAAGCTTGGCCCCCACACATATCATTTGAAATCACTTGATGGGAGGATTGACAACCTTCCTATCAATGGCCAAGATCTCAAGCTTTACTTTCAGTAGGTCGGGCCGTGCCCATGCCATGTACATAGTCTTCTTACTGCTTGTTGTTTTCATCTTGTTTTCTTTGCTTACTATCTTTGTTTTTACTTTGTTTGTTTTTATTATTATTTTTGTTTACATTTGTTTTGTTTGCTTGGTATATTACTATTTTTCTTTCCATAAATAAGTGCCGCCAACTACTACGTTCTAGATTTTGAATAAGAGTATGTGGCTGAAATTGAAGAGACTCGTGACACTGCATCACTTGGCTAGTCTTGTGTCCGTCTTCTCTGTGCTTGGTTATAACCTTCGGTCGATGAAGTCTTGATGGAAAATATGAACCATCTGCAAGGGAATTTTGGTCCACACTAGGAATCCCCATGCCTATACTCAACCTTCTTTTCTATGTGTTCAAGCTCATCCAATTAATAGAAACGAAGAAGGGGAAATCTAAATGAGAAAACCTATGTCAGAGGTATTGCATGCTTCTTTGAAAGAACAACCTCTTCTACTCTCAATAAGTCGGGATCCCTCTTCTGCCCCAAAAATAAATAAGTGCCTATGCACAGTCCTCTTGAAAAATACAAAGGTGAAAGAAGAGAAAGGATTCCTACGCAGAGAGGTGAAGCATGCAACTCCACTGGGGTATTAACCTGGCTCGCTGGTAGTGGAGTATTGTGTGTGTTCTTGTGTGACTCCACCGGGGTCATTTCCAGGCTTGTTGGCAGCAAAGAAACACTAGAGTTGGAAACTTATACTCTAAAAATATTCAACTCGTGAGCTAAGATACCCTTCCTAGATTCGAAACAATGTGATCAAGTTGAACTTTTGATTGTGTTTGACTAAGTTCGCAAAAGGTGAACCACATATTTCCATGGGGTAAGTGGGGAAGCTGAAGTAACCTACACAATGTTTCAATACTGCCTAAAATACCAAGGCCCTCTGCTATCAATGAACCAAAATAGAGAAGATGGGGTTCTACCAGTGTGTCGCTAAGCTTTGTAGTGGCTACAACCACCCTCCAAAATTTTGGCCTGCACCCAATTTCGGAGCCTCCCTTGAGAGTTTCACTTGATGACTACACACACTCGGATTCACTCTGTGAGCTCATGTGAGTCTTAGCACTCCTCTTTCTTGTTCATTCCAGCTAATATTTTGCATATCGATGTTAATTTCATGCTTGCAACCATGTTCTGGTCATGCCGAAGGTCTTCGCTTCGCGTGTACATGTTAACTTCAGTATGGAAACATCTACCGCACTCACACACAGAGTCATATTCACTGTCACGTAAGCATCATCATGGTCAACCAATGATCAATCACGAGTGTCACGCTTGTCGCTTGCACCGTCAGTCAGTCATGTCGAATATGTGTGTCTGGTTGGTTTGGGTCGTTGCGTCGTCAAGTCATGTTGGTGTGTGTTTGGAAGATTACATTTGCATCTTTCACTCGTTCTCACAATTAGTCAATTTTCTTAGTTTTGACGACCGAAATTCCCTCTGACAACCGAACCATCACCCTGCCATCGAATCGATCGAATGTCACCTAGAACAATGTAGAAGCACCAAGCAAGTCTTTCCAAGCTACGTTGATCGCAAGTAATTCAATCAACTTTCATGCTGGCCACCTAGAGAGTCGAACCCAGTAGTCACCCCATGACTGACTTCCCTAAAAAATTGCTTAGTTTCTGCTGCCAAGCTCCCAACAGTTGACTGCCTGTTCCCCTTGGGAATTGCATAGTTTCTACTTCTAGTCACCCACTAGCAAATTACTAGTTCCCTCTGGGAATGGCGAAGTTTTGGCCTACCAATCTCCCAGCCAGTTCCTCCAAAAAACTGCACAATTTCCTGTTGATCCTCCATGCAACCCAACTTGTTACCCCAGAAAATTGCACAAATTTTTCCTTCCATCTCCTGCTGCCCACTCGTTCCGTAAAATGTGCAGATTCTATCTACCTTGCCTTCCTGCAGCCTGAACTATTGTCCCAAAATTTGCTCAATTTGTGCTTCCAGTTGAGCTAGACCTCGTGGACAGTCATTGTTGACTTGGATTTCCCATCTTCATCACCCAATGACCCTTGCACAGTTTTCGTTAGT
The DNA here is from genome assembly GCA_031772625.1 of Pinus tabuliformis. Classification (NCBI taxonomy): domain Eukaryota; kingdom Viridiplantae; phylum Streptophyta; class Pinopsida; order Pinales; family Pinaceae; genus Pinus; species Pinus tabuliformis. Next base: position 1,125,700,493 of record CM062811.1, on the reverse strand, counting down.
AGTTCCTGGAGCCATCAGCTTGCCTCGCAACCTTGCTACCTCTCCCAGTCACCTGCATCGAAATGATCATGTGTCACGGTAGAATAGAAGGTTTTTCGATATAATGTCATCTCATCATGAATGACTGCAGGCACAAGTACACTAACAAACATGGCGTGATGACGAACGAGATGAATGAAGGGAGCACATGCAGAAGGACAGGTTCACCAATGGACGAACAAATGATGCATGAGAAGGGATGTGCTCACGAATGGATGATCATGAAAAGATGTGCTCGCGGACGGACGAATGAGAAAACATGCAAGATGTGCTCGTGCACGGATGAACAAACAAACATGCACCTTTCATGAACAGATGACCCTGTCAAGCCTTCCAACATACAAGCAAGGAGGAACGTGCCAAAGCAACATCAAGCGAACCAATGACCATCGAAGAATATGCGCACTTTAACACGCAGAGGTGAAGCTGTAATACACCATGAAGACACCCATCACCCAGCATCACTGCAGCTCGACATGCACTCCAACAGTAACATGAATGTACCAACACTGTCATGTTGTCCACATATCCACTGTGGGCCATGTTGTCAAATCAATGTAATGTAACGTGGAGGTCCAAGAGACCCACTTTTTGTACAAAGAGTCATGTAAATTCGAAAAGTCATGGAAGTCAAACAATCATGAGGGTAGTCTAACGACCACAAGGGTCAGTTTCACCCTTGACTATAAATACCCCCTCATTTGTACATGGAAAGGAATTTTCACCTTAGCTCCTCCCACATAGCCAAGAGAGTCTGTAATCTTTTCTTTGAGGAGTATGTAGTGGCTCCAACACCTTGAGCTAGGGTTAGTGATGTATGTTGTAACAATGTGCCTTGGAACTTTCGCTTAATTCAGAAGCCTGCTAATAGACAAGCACACTTTCTCACATGTATTGTAACTGTTGTAAGACTAATATTGAACACTTGTAATGCATGTTGCTTTAACTTGCGTTGAACACTTGAACTTATTTCACTTGTTGTAATACATAATATGTTAATGAAAATGTGTTGTACATGTTGTTAATGTTGTCTCACCCATGGTGGCTACCGTCCCAGAAAAAAGAAAAACGTTTCACATAAAACTTGTTGTAACAATCGTTACACTTGTGCAGACTCATCTGTTGAGTGTTTTACGTGTTATCTTACCTTATGTGTTGTGACCGCTGCATCTGTGTGGACTTCTCCTCTAGAATCTTTTCACATCCTGTTGTGTTGTGTGTTCCTAGCTGAGTTGGGACTTCATCCCAACCAACTTGGGACTCACTCCCACCCTCTCCCTTTAAAGTGAAAGAACCATTGACACAAGTACACTAGCATTCATTAGGAAAGCGAAAATCACTTCTTGAAGACAATGCAAACCACTCTCGTGTGCTGACAAGAAAGAGTTGAGGAAAATCCTTAAGACAATGGAAACCGGGACATCATACCAGATGGGACTCCCACACGAAACAGTGTGAAATCTAGTTGGGACTTCATACAGGGGTGATCCCCTAAATGTTGGCAGATCTAGCACCGTCAATAGATCTTAAGGAAAGGCTTCATAGCTGAGTGTGGGTAGGCCTTAGAAGAGTCTACAACTAAGTGCAAAGACTACCTGCAACTGGGTTCGTAGGTTGAGAAGTTGCATGTACTAAAAGATATATCTTAATAAATAAGTAGAAGTTTTGGCGAAGCCTTTTTTATCTGTATCTGCTATTTGTGTTCTATATGTGTCATGCGGAAAGAGTCGTTAGTGCGGACACAACCGACCTCCCTAGAAGCAAAAGCTTTCTAGTGACAAACAAGACAAATAAATCCTACCTTTCTCTAAACATGCATTGCAAATACAAGTAATCAGGGGATCTTTAACATACCTTTAGTCCAACGCTGTGTAGTAGTCCAGCCTCGCCGATCCGGATGAGCTCCTCCTTCTCTTCGAAACCTGCATTCACTAACAAGCCAAAAGATTAAATAGCACCTGATAAACTCATAAAACAATACATATCCATCATACAGACCAAGGAGTATATGAAACAAACCATGAATAACAATCTGTTGAGAAAAATAAGTTCATTTGCATTAAAAGGTAACAAAAGGAACCATTACAACCTGAGCCTTGGTGTTGTGCAAGTCCCTCCTAGGGTCTAGCAAGAGTTTTCCTTTACTTTGATCAGCTCACCCACTCTCAAATAAGGCTAGGAAAGGATGGGAATCTCTCCTCTCAAGCTTTACAAGGGAGTCCTAATTCCAACAGCATATATCCTTAGGAATGTTCAGCTTTCAACCTCTCTTCCCTTTGGCCCAATGCCTGTATTTATAGTGCTCTAGAGGAAGTTAATTAGTTCCACCATGAATGGGATAAGCCCCTCTTTCAATGGGATAGCTCCCCTCTTCATGGGATAAGTTCCTCTTTCTTTGGGTACATGAACCATCTGGAGGCGCTTCATACACGTCAAACAAACTTCTAGAATGCTCTAGAAATGACCACAAGTAACTTTTTTAAGATGAAACTCGCGCCTTTTGACCTTTACAGGGGTACGCACCCACCCCTTGTTGTTGGGAAAAGTATCCAATACGGAATGACCCTATCCCACTCTAAGGGTGATAGTTCCTTAGCAACAATCAAAGCAAAGCTATTTGAGATTACTTCTTTATGAGATGTAAAAGAGGGGAGAAAGAGATCCACTAACCGATGTCTTTCGCTAATGATTGATCCAATCTTCTCTCCTTGCCGCTTGCCCCCAGCTCCTTGCTCTTTCACTGGCCCAGCTACACCAAGATCCTGCAAAATGGAAAGAGAGGGAAACTACAAGAAGCATACATTCATAATTGATTCAAGGATTAGAATAAATCAAATACACAAGTATAACAACACACCATTGAGACACATGCATATAGAAGAACCTCAAATGCTTTATTAATGGAAGAAGTAAGGTTCAGGAAGTGATACAACCATAAAAGGCCCAATCCAGCATCACCTTCCCAGCAGAAAGAAATCTCCTCTTCACCTCCTTCAAAGCATATCACCCAATAGTTCTAAACTCAAACCAACAGCAATTCTTTACATTCACAAGATTCCAGCCTCCCTAGACCTCATGAGAGAGATCTATATATAGGAGTTTTGGAGAAAGGATGAGTCAGCTTGAGGCTGGCATGAAGCTGACTAGTGTCCTCTCCCACTTCAGTCATTCTTCAGTTCTTGAGTCCACTTGGAGGTTCTTGCTTCCACTTGGAGATCTAGACCCTCTTACTCATCACCAGTCGAATTCCCTGATCCAAGTGTCATTTTGGAAGCTTCCTGGGCATTGACACCTTGAGGAATGACTGTGCCACATGTCCAAACTCGCCCAGCGCAGGTAGCCTTCTTTGCAGTTGACATTCAACGCAGGTAGACAGTGGAGCACTTGACATTCAGCGCAGATGCTCAGTGGAGCAGTTGACATGATCCAGAATTGCCTTGTTTTTGAGTGTTTTCAGGTGGAGAACTGTTATTCAGTGCTGTGGTTTGCTGACCTTGTTCCTCTAGGGGTAGGAACAACATGTTTAGGGACTTTGGATCCCTTAGATTATGGACATTTCATGCTTCATGCTGTAAGGCACAAAAATGTCTATAACAGTTGCCCCCTAAAGTATGAGGTCGTTTATCGGGTGAAATGCTTTATCAGGAGGATCCGAAGTTCATTCAATCGCTGAGAGGTGACCTGTAATAAGATACAATACAATACATTATTTTTCATACTGCTTTCATGATCTAGCTGAGGCGGGCATTCCCATGCTCAGCTTTATAAATACATTTTTCTGTACATAGAACAGACGATCGTCTGATGGTAGACTGATAATTCTCTGCTGAAATTATCATCCTTTGAGTAGGATGATCATCTGCTGCACATGTCAATGTCTTTATTTCCTGAATATATATCGCAGCCCAGATGGATGAAACTAGATCCGGGGTCTTCAAACTCGTTCGATCTTCACTCTAAGTACAAGTCGATCCATGTGAGAATTGCGCTGAAGTCGAACATGGAAAGACATCGCTTGATTACCGGTCAATGGCGTAAACCGTTAACAAGCGCGAGAGGAATCACCGATAATGATAATGACCCTCAAGGTACTGCAGTACAATTCACGTGTGTGAATAAAGGACTTGGCGTCGAACACCATGCAAAATCTTCTGGTCGAAGGTCATTGATGTATACCTGTCGCCGGAAGTGAGAAACTTGCCATTGAGGTATGCAAGCTCCAAAGTACTGAAGGGGTTGTTCCTAGATCAACTCCTTGGATAATGAGCTGATGTCGACAAGGAGCGATCCGTCAAAGGATGGCCTTAATGAATCCCACATCAGTGACACGGAACGGAGCTAATGATTTTAATGGAGGTGAAAACAATCTGTGAAATATGATTCAGGGTGGCGGTCATGAAAGGATGAAAGATGATGTATGGCAGTGGATGGGACACAGTTGACTCTCTCTGAACAACATCTCTTGAACATATAACGACACTGATGCGATGGATCGGTAGCATTACCCCAAATGTGGATGGTTTGGCGAGACCATGGTGATGAGACCGGTGAATGAAACAACCCAACCCGATGTGGTACGGAGGAAAAGTGTCATGTTCAAGAGCAACTTGCTACCATTCAAGCTTTGAGGTTCTCCCAATTTTTCCCCAGTCATTTCTGACCAGTACCTCTTTATTTTTGTCAAGCTTGAGGAGGATAACATATGCTTGTTCTATAACCTGCCCTTCGGGCAAGCCCATCGCCATGTTTTAACGAGCCTAGCGATAGGGAAACTCGTTCTCATCTAAAGACAAGTTTGTCGCTATTTAATCATTTTAACGAGTCTAACGACAAGGAAAACTCGGTCCTTTTCATTTTTAGAGAGTCTGAAAAGGTACATAAAGTTAACTCCACAATTCCTTTTTCGTCATCTAATCCCTTAAGTCCAAAAAAGTATAAAACAATACAGAAGGGATGAGTTTTCGATAACTTTAACGAGCTGAATAAAACAAGCGCTCGACCTTTTTGTGCAATAATCCCTCAGGTCCAAAAAGATTAAAATCTAGAGGAGGGATAGCTCTTCCGGTCATTTTAACGAGCTGGAAGGCCAAAACTCGGCAAACTTTTCATATTTTACGAGTCAGTTGAAAAGAGCTCAAAGAAGACTCGTCTTTTGAGGAACGAGTGATAAACAGGGATAGCAACTGATTCCAGGTACAGGTTGGAATTTTCCAATCACGGCAGTGTCATAAGGATGGCTAGGTGAAATCACTCTTCGCAGCTGTTCCTCAAAATGGGTAAACAATCATATGGAGGTGAACGATCGGCCACATGAAATATGGAGGTGGCAGGTGCAAACACGACCAAGGTTTTTATGGCTGATAAATTTACGATCACAACGGTTATTTACTGGGATAGGTTCATTTTTTAGATAAAAATGAGCTTAAAATCTGGAGGAAACATTGCTCACTGCTTTTATTTATTTTTTAACGAGCATGAAGACCGCGTTAAAACTGCTCGGATCTTGCGTTTATTTTTTAACGAGCATGAACTTTATGCTAAAACTGCTCGTATTACCAGTCATAAGATAAGAAATGTCCCCTGTGAGATCTCTATTTTTTAAGGAGTTTCATCTTCACTAAGCTTTACTCCATATCCTTTCTTTATGCAAGTTCGGAAACGGTTAACACAAAAAATAGATAAATAACCGCTCTTAGCTTGCACTCCAAAAGGTTTGCATGCCCCCAGGTATAAAATACAATTTCAAGGCTGCCCCTCCTCCTTCTCACCTCTGTTTTTCTTTGGGTGTTCACAGCTACTTGTCGTCTTGCTAGTCTAATGTTAACGATACTTGTCTTCTCGTTATTTTTAACGGGTCTTATGCGATACTTGTCTTCTCGTCAGCCCAACTTTTAACAGATCTTTCGCAAGATCGCAAGAGAACAGCTACTTGCGACAAGAGAGCAGCTACTTGCGACAAGAGAGCAGCTACTTGCGACAAGAGAAGAACACTACTCAAAGACAAAACATTGGTGTTATTGAGGGAGGCTTACCTCTTTCTGGTTACCCAAAGATTGTCTCGTTAATCTTTCAAACAAAACACTTCCTCGGCAATGCCTACCGAAATAGACAAGGGTGAATGACTGGTGCCAAACATGTAACCTTGACAAAAGAATCCTATTCCAGAACAACCCCTCTTCCATCCACGGACGGGGTACGGACTAGTCATATTCTCTCGCGGAAATTCTACCTTATACCCAGGGTTTTTTCTGCCCGAAGCAGACCAGGATGCATGCCCCCTGGGTTCCAGTCCCATCTTTCCGAATCACTCACACTCATCGGGAAGGAGGACTGGGGGTGGAGACATTTCTTGATTGAATAGACCATTTAGGGTTGGTATGTGACTATTTGCGATGCGTGATCCCAGAAATGAAAGTTGGTCTACGAGCTTGACCATTCTTCCTTCGTGTGGAAAACACATTACTCTAAAGAGTGAGGAGACTATTGCTCCCATGCAATATATATAGTCTCGTCCAAGGAGTAGGTTATAATCCAAGGGTCCTTGAACGACCATCACGTTCATTTGAACGACCTTCCCTTTCAATGTAATAGGCACATTGGGGAGGATCCCTAATGGTCGACTGGTTCCTTTATCAAAACCCGAGAGATTTCTTATCTCAAGCAAAAGCGCCGGGGAACCCAGTGCTTTCCAAGCAATAGAGGAAAGGATACTCACAGATGCCCCTTCATCAATGATAGTTCCAGCCATTACCATTCTGTATATTTGGACCATGATTCTGAATGGTATACTGGCTGGCAACCGGGGTCTGCCTAGTTGGTTCCAATCAAAGGACACAACCAGGTTGCTTGGTGGTGGGACCGAATACACGGCCGGATATGACCCTGATGATGTTCCTTCCTGCGATAAAGGAATGGGCGCATTGCCCTGATGCTTGCCAGAGTCGTGTTGATGAAAAGAATCTGGATGGTGTCATCCTTATTCTCTTCAGTGAGGGTGTCATTTGAAGATGAACCTTCAGTGACGGTGTCATTTGAAGATGAAACTTCTGAAGGGAGAACCGGGTCAACTGCCGTTTCGACCTTTGGACTTTCGTCCGGTCTGGATTCAGTAGGTTCATTTTCAATGACTGACGCTTCAGCTGACCACTTGAGCGGGCCAGCTGTATTTTCAACCAACGAAGGACTTGGCACGAGTTTTTTGTATCCAGGAGGAAGTCTCAACGGTGAAACCGGACGATCTTCCAAAACTCTCTTCGCTTCGTCTAAGAAGGGACAACGTGGATGGCGTGATCGCCTTCACACAGTCTGCAGGGGGATCTTGTTCCCTCTTTTTGTCTTGAACCTTCACTTTCACTGGTTGATGGTAAGCATTCAACATGGCTATCAGAGGTTGATGCTCCCGAATTGTGCAAACGAGGGGACCAGTCCCTTAGTATCCGGGGAATACAGGGACAATCTCTATGGAAGTGGTCTCCTCTACATATGACACATGGTGATTTAGGCCCGATCTGTGCTGTGTGTGGATTTTTGTCAGATGTCTTTTGCTTGCCCCCAGTCGCCTTAGGCTCCTTCTTCTTCTTCTCTCTCTTCTTCTTCTCCTTCTTCTCCATGGGAGCTTGGCTTTTGCCGGCTCTACCTTGCGAAGATGAAGGATTGGAGGAAGAGTTATAGGAAGTAGAAGGCTGGTGGGCAGCTCTAGACTGATCTAACTGTTGACTCGACTGTTCAGGAACCATGGTGTTCTGAACTACATTGGTTGAGAATAGCCAAATTGGCAGGCCAATTGTCAGTCCTGGAAGCGACAATGTGGCCATGTGGGGCGCACCAACTTCTCCCCAAGAGGAGAAAGGACTAGGATTTCCATCATTAGGAATTCCTTGGTTGGTGCGTTCCATGATTCTCAACCTACAGATCAACGCAGGAATAGGAGGTGATTATGTTCCGTTTAAAATAAATTTTATAACGACGCTTTAGACACAACTTGCTTTTTCACTTTTTAAGAGTCGAGAAAAAGCTAAAGATGACTCTAGTCTCCTTCGACGTTTTAACGAGCCCGAAGTGACAAATGCTCGGATGGACTTTTTCAGTTATAGAGTTTGAAAAAGGCCAAAAGAAACTACTCTGGAGTTCTAGGCAGAGGGTGTGCCAAACTTTTCGCAAAACCACAGAATACGTTTTACGGTACGGGTGGTCGATCTTCGTGAATGCTGTGTTCACTGGATTGCGATCAGTAGGGCGGCCGACACGGCTTCCTATGGATAAAGGCTTTGTTCCTATAGGGGTCTCCCAATATATACGCGACGGTACGTGGGAGCACAAGTCCGTATTGATACTTATCGCTTCACCGTGGAGGAATCACCCAACCACTCAACGCTAAGATATCACGTTTAACGGCGCCGGAACACGTCTCTAGCTTAGACCTCTATGTGTTTGCGTTATGTTTCAAAGCGTTGTTATGTAAATTCAATTTATTTTAGGTTGATCTTGTTTAGCAGTTTGCCTTTATGGATCACCACGAGATGTATGGTACAACTCCTAAATGCAGTCTAAAGATGAGAAGCAAGCTTTTTCAATCTTTTCAACTTATGAAAATCTTAACTACTGAGGGAAAAGAAAGACATCATCTTTTCACACAGATCATAGAGCACACACTAATGCACTTTTTCCTAAATCAACATGCAAGCTGTCAAAATGCACATGCACAATGCAGGTATTTCTTTTCTCTTTCTTAATGTTGATGTACTACAAAAAGAAAGCTGTTGTATAACTTTGAATTCAATTTCAAGTGAAAGCAAACAAGCTTTTGTCCAAAATCAAAAGACACCTTAAGATTTACTTGTTTCAACACTAGAAATACATAAATTCAAACCATATGACGAAAGCAAAAGCTCAATCAGCTATGAACAACAAACAAACTAACTCTTAAGATCAAAACGACACTTATCACAGGTCTAGATCTAAGAGGTCACAGCAAGACTAGTTCACTTTCGTTATGGGAAACTGCAAATGATATAAGAAATACACAAAGAACAAATACAGTTTCTTTATACAACCGAGGCGGAATAGTGGCAAAGAAAGGTGGTTTCAGATAGGTACATTGACTGATAACAGGCAGCAAAAACAGGGATGAAAACAGGGCAATAGAAAGCAGAGAACCCCAGTTGCACAAGGCCACACTGGTTCAGCGCAGGTAGAACACTGTCAGTTTGACATTCAGCGTAGGTAGCCCCTTCGGGACCTGCGATGAAATGCAGACTGCCTTCACAGTGCCTGCAATGAAGAGAGAAACTCTCGTTTTTCTCAGGTTCTGGGTCACAGATTGCTCAAAAATCAACAGTTTTTGGCCAAATCAAAGCTATCAATCAAATACACACTAAAGGATGAAAAGGAGGATGAAAAGCTATCACTAAGAGCTGTTCAGAGTCCTTGTGGATCAGCTCTTCAAATCATAAACATGCCCAGAAACTGAGCTAGAGTAGCTGCCCTCTACTTTGCATTTGAAAGATCCAAATGCAGTTCGATTCGGTACTCCCTGTGTTTAGGAAATGAATAGCAAAAACACAAACAACCAACAAGATACGATCCCCAGCAGAGTCGCCAATTTGTTGTTGGGAAAAGTATCCAATACGGAATGACCCTATCCCACTCTAAGGGTGATAGTTCCTTAGCAACAATCAAAGCAAAGCTATTTGAGATTACTTCTTTATGAGATGTAAAAGAGGGGAGAAAGAGATCCACTAACCGATGTCTTTCGCTAATGATTGATCCAATCTTCTCTCCTTGCCGCTTGCCCCCAGCTCCTTGCTCTTTCACTGGCCCAGCTACACCAAGATCCTGCAAAATGGCAAGAGAGGGAAACTACAAGAAGCATACATTCATAATTGATTCAAGGATTAGAATAAATCAAATACACAAGTATAACAACACACCATTGAGACACATGCATATAGAAGAACCTCAAATGCTTTATTAATGGAAGAAGTAAGGTTCAGGAAGTGATACAACCATAAAAGGCCCAATCCAGCATCACCTTCCCAGCAGAAAGAAATCTCCTCTTCACCTCCTTCAAAGCATATCACCCAATAGTTCTAAACTCAAACCAACAGCAATTCTTTACATTCACAAGATTCCAGCCTCCCTAGACCTCATGAGAGAGATCTATATATAGGAGTTTTGGAGAAAGGATGAGTCAGCTTGAGGCTGGCATGAAGTTGACTAGTGTCCTCTCCCACTTCAGTCATTCTTCAGTTCTTGAGTCCACTTGGAGGTTCTTGCTTCCACTTGGAGATCTAGACCCTCTTACTCATCACCAGTCGAATTCCCTGATCCAAGTGTCATTTTGGAAGCTTCCTGGGCATTGACACCTTGAGGAATGACTGTGCCACATGTCCAAACTCGCCTAGCAGAGGTAGCCTTCTTTGCAGTTGACATTCAACACAGGTAGACAGTGGAGCACTTGACATTCAGCGCAGATGCTCAGTGGAGCAGTTGACATGATCCAGAATTGCCTTGTTTTTGAGTGTTTTTAGGTGGAGAACTGTTATTCAGTGCTGTGGTTTGCTGACCTTATTCCTCTAGGGGTAGGAACAACATGTTTAGGGACTTTGGATCCCTTAGATTATGGACATTTCATGCTTCATGCTGTAAGGCACAAAAATGTCTATAACACCCCTTTACATACAGAGCGTACAAGTACGCAGGTATTGTGAACTTGGGTTGCGTACACGCAGGTAAGGCTAAGAGAAACTGCGTACCAGAGATAATTGACTTTAAATGACTTTTCTCTCTTTCTTGAAGTTTGACATGAAGATCAGAGGCATGAGACTTGCCAAGGAGGATAGTATGACAGTGGATGGAGCCATACTAACTGCAAATAGTCATGGTGACATTTTTTAGTGTAACAGATTGCCCCCTAAAGTGCGAAGCCTGTAGTAGATTAGGGTTTTATATGATCTAGGAAGGGTGAAGTACTTTATCATTTCAAGGAGTATCTTGCGAAGAGCCCGGTCAGAACCTGCAAATATTCAACACAAAATACATAAATAAGATGATATCATCGCTGAGGTAGGCATTCCCATACTCAGATTGAAAACTTTAACTAACAATCTAACTACTGCTCTGATACAAGAATGATTTTGCAGTACATTACAATCATAGAATTTTGTAGACACAGTATGGACGCAGCCATCTGTTTATATTTAGTCTATTGTATAATGAATACAAAACTCCTCGCAGCCTGGATGGTGGAAACTAGATCCAGGGTCTTCATTTCTACTTCCCGAACAGGTACGATTCTATCCATGCGAATAAATGAGTTGATGTTGAACATGGTAGAAACCACTTGATTACCAGTCAATGATGTAAACTGTTAACAAGCGTGAGAGAGACCACCAGTGATGTCAATGGTTCTCAAAGTACCCAGTACAATCCATGAGATGTGAATGAATGAGTTGATGTCGAACATTTCACGGAATCCTTCGATCGAAAGTCAATGATGTAAATCGTCGTCAAAGGCGAGAAACCTGCCATTGATGCATGTAGACTTCAAGGTACTAACGATTCCTAGGTCATCTTTCTAGATAATGTGCTGATGTCGATAGAAAGCGACCTGTTGCAGGCAAGCGCACAACATGAAATCATAGATCAAGTTGAAGAAATGTAGCTGTAAGGACTGACTCAGGGATGGTCAAGATGGATGACAGGTATTTTGCAGATGAATGTTTATTGCAGAGACCTCTTGAACACATAACGACACTACAGATGGCTTGGCGACATTTGACCCAAAGTTAATACCCGGCTAAAAACTTCCAATGTGGTTTGATCAACTGTGAGGCAAAGGATTTCCCAACCCAGGTGAATGAAAAGTGTCGTGTTCAAGAGTGGTAATAAGGCTTCTTCTGAGACAAAGGATAACAAATGGGCTCATTTTTCTCTCTCTTCCCCCACCATTTCTGGCAAGTACCTCTTTATTTTTTACAAGCTTGAGGAGGATAACATATGCTTGATTATAAGCTCATCCTTCGGATGAGTCCAACTTAGTTTTGATTCGAACCCTAAGAAGGAGTGGTCCGTTCCTGTTTGTAATCGAACAGGTCCTTTACTGTGAAATTTTAACGAGTCCAGTAGAGGAGAAACTCGGCGTTTTTCAATTTTAGAGAGTCTGAAAAACCTTAAGAAGACTCCAGGTTGAACTTTTTCGTAAAGTTGTGTCTCCCAAGCCCGAAAAAGTATAAAATAATACTTGAGAGAACCGCTTAGTCTTGCGACCAAGGAGTACTTTCATAAGCGATCAAGGACACGTCGTTTTATTTCCATATCGAGTTTGAAACGACAAAAACCCGACAATCTTTTCCTGTTTTTACGGTCAGAAAAGAGCTATAAGGGGACCGTCTTTTAATTCCGTTTTAGCGAGTGTAAAAGAAATGCTCGGCGATCTTTTCATGTTTTAGGAGTCAGAAAAGGGCTTAAAAGATGACTCTGAGTTTTCACTTTTTCGTAAGTTTTAACGAGTTCGAAAAAATGATAAAAATGTACTCATGGTTTTCATTTTTTCATAAGTTTTAATGAGTTCGAAAAAATGATAAAAATGTACTCATATGGCCGACTTTCAATTTAATTTACGAGCAAGAAAAGACGGAAAGAACTCGGCATTTTCATTTGTTTTACGAGAATGAAAAATAGCAAAATAATCTGGGGATTTTCATGAGTTTAACGAGTCTTGAAAATAACTGAAATTGACTCGAGATAAGTTTCATTTTTACAAAAGCTTGAAACAGAGAAAAACTATGCTTCAGAGTAGTTTCATTTTTTCAACAAGCTTGAAATAGAGAGAAAATTGTGCTTGATGCCCCCTAAGCGCAACTGCTAGAGCGCATGCCCCCCCAGCTTCATTTCATTCAACTAAGTACAAGCTGGATGGAATGAAGGTTCATGTACGAGATCATTTGAAAGACTCGACCTAAAACTTCTAAGAAAATTATGCAAAAAACTGAAATAACTAACCTAAATATACAAACTCAAACTCTCGATCAAACTCTCGACTCAATTAGAGGAGGATTTGTTTCATTTTTTAACGAGCTTGACACAGGAAAAGAACTATGCTTGGATTCGGTTTCATGTTTATGCAAGCTTGAAACGAAAAACTATGCTTGTTATAAGTTCACATGCCCCCAGCATAATGATGCAAAACGAGGTACATGCCCCCCAAGCTTCATTGCATTCAATGAGGTGGATGGAATGAAGCTTTACTTTCAAGATTTTGGAAAGAATTGTGGGAGTTGTTTCATTTTTTAGTGAGGTTGACACAGGAAAAGAACTATCCTCAAAACCCTTGTTTCATTTTTTAAACGAGCTTGACACAAGATAAGGAACTATGCTCATAACTACTCTCTACAATCTACCTAACAAAAAACTCTACTCTAAAAACCTTGATTCATTTTTTAACGAGCTTGACACAAGACAAGGAACTATGCTCTAAAATCCTTGATTCATTTTTTAATGAGCTTGACACAAGACAAGGAACTATGCTCATGACTACTCTCTACAATCTACCTACTTAATCTACCCTTGTTTCATTTTTTAACGAGCTTGACACAAGACAAGGAACTATGCTCAAAAAGTTCGGATGCCCCTAGTATAATGATGCAAAGCGAGGTACATGCCCCCCAGGCTTCATTGCATTCAACCAGATGGATGGAATGAAGGTTTTCTTTCAATATTTAACTTGAAAAGGGAGTTGTTTCATTTTTAAGGAGGTTGACACAAGAAAAGAACTATCCTCATATCTGATTCATTTTTTAACGAGGTTGACTCAGCAACAGGAACTATCCTCAAAATCCTACTTTCTACAATCTACCTACATATCCTAAAATCTACCTGATTCATTTTTTAAGGAGGTTGACTCAGTAAAAGAACTATCCTCATGCTAGCCTGTTTCATTTTTTAACGAGGTTGATACAGGAAAAAACTATCCTCGTACACATTGATTCATTTTTTAACGAGGTTGACACAGTAAAAGGAACTTTCCTCACCCAACTGATTCATTTTTTAACGAGGTCGACACAGTAAAAGGAACTTTCCTCGTACACACTGATTCATTTTTTAACGAGGTCGACACAGTAAAAGGAACTTTCCTCGTGGCAGCCTGTTTCATTTTTTAACGAGGTTGGCACAGGAAAAGGAACTATCCTCGCACTCACTGATTCATTTTTTAACGAGGTCGACACAGTAAAAGGAACTTTCCTCGTACTCACTGATTCATTTTTTAACGAGGTCGACACAGTAAAAGGAACTTTCCTCGTACTCACTGATTCATTTTTTAACGAGGTCGACACAGTAAAAGGAACTTTCCTCGTAGCATCCAGTTTCATTTTTTAACGAGGTTGAGACGGGAACAAACTATCCTCACACACTGATCATGGCTTCCAACTGGAAGAAAGACATGTCAATGGACACACCTTGATCATGGCTTCCAAGAGGTCTTCATCAGAAGGAAGAATACTTCTCTGGAAGGAACACATGTCAAGGGACTCAAAAGGGATAAGAACATCGTGTTCAAGTAATCCCATAGAGTTTTCCATGTCAATTACCGGATCTAAATCAATGGAAGATGAGCAAACAGTGGGAGGCTCACGTACATCGGTAACTGAAAACATGGGACCAGTTGCCACATAATTAACCCGTGGCAGGGTAGATAGCACTTTAGAATCAGGAACATTTAGGGGTGTCATATTATTGGTAGTTGAAACAAGACTAGGGAATGAAAGTTGGTCTACAGTCACAATACTGCCATTGTGAGGGAAAGACATCATGCGAAAGAGTGTCGATACGACAACTTTCATTGCATAAACATAGTCTCGCCCAAGGAGTAAATTGAAATCCAAGGGACCTCGAACTACCATAAGATCAATACAGACAATTTTACCTTCCAAGGTAATAGAAAACTTAGGAAGGATACCTAAAGGTTCACTAATGGTTCTGTTAAAAGATTTCAGATTCTGCGTAATAGGCGCAAGCTGAGGGGAACCCAAAGCTTTCCAAACAGTTGAGGATAAAATACTAATAGAAGCACCTTCATCTACCTGAGTCCGATGTATGTCCCTACTACCAGCCTTGACAATGATTTGGAAAGGGATGGAGGAAGGAAGACGAGGTTCTGTCAGTCTATTCCAATCAAAGGAAAAGACCTCAGTGCTTGGAGGGGGTTCTGTAGAAACAGATGAAATGCCCCCCGGCATAGAAGAATCTGATGTAACAAGAAGAACCTGAGCGGTATGAAGTTCACTTTCTAAAGGGAAAGTGGGATCGACCGAATGTGAAATTGAATCGACCACTTGATCAACTAATGGATCATCAACCTGAGTGACATGAGTTTCACTCTCCAATGGCAGAGTGTGATCGACCGTACTTGAATTTAGATCAATCACTCCGTCAGTTGACGGTAGGTTGGGAGAAAGTTTATGGTAACCAGTTGGAAATTCTTGCTGTGGAACAGTAAGGCTTTCCAACAATGTTGAGGCTTCATCCATGTGAGGGAAAATGTGAGTTTGATGACTCCCTTTGCATAACTTACAAGGAAACCTAACTTTACCCTTTTTCCCAGGAACCTGACTATCACTGGTTGATGGATCAATGGAAAGTTGATGAGGTTTTTCTGACCATACTTCCAAGACCTTTGGAATACCAGGACAATGAACAAGGAAGTGGTCACCCTTACATAGCCTGCAAGGGTATTTGGGTTTACGATGCATGTCGGAGTTTTCCTCAACACAACTAACACTTACAGTCGTGGTTGGTTGGTTGACTTCTTTATTATCCTGCTTCTTCTTCTTCTTCTTCTTCTTCCCTTTCTTCTTCTTCTTAGCCTCCTGGTTACTAGCATCAAGGCTTTTACCAGGCGAAGAGGAAGAAATGGAGGAAGAAAAATTAGGCGAAGAAGGTAAAGGGTCAACAGAAGGTTGGTGATGTTGATATGGTAAACTCTGTTGAGGTGAAGCATCCGGTTGAGATGGAACAATTGG
Organism: Pinus tabuliformis; assembly: GCA_031772625.1. NCBI lineage: Eukaryota > Viridiplantae > Streptophyta > Pinopsida > Pinales > Pinaceae > Pinus > Pinus tabuliformis. The sequence goes on along the minus strand of CM062811.1, from coordinate 1,125,684,435 downwards.
AGTATTTTGGGCCAACGAAGTTGAAAATAACCATAGCGGTAAACCTATTGTAAATCCAGGTAATGACAAAGTAGCCATATAAGGAGGACCAACATTTCCAAAGTAAGGAAAAGTACTAGGATTCTCATTAGGAGGGGTTCCTAGGTTGGTAAATTCCGGAACATTTGCCATTATATTCAACTTCAGTGAATTTTATTAACAATTTATAACTAAAATTAACAATTCACAATTCACACCTAACAATTAAAATTCACAATTCACACCTATGGTCTCTAAAAGTAAAAACAAACAAATTAACACGCGCTATCAAATCTAGGAGTCAAACCATACACAAACAGTAACCTTCTAGACCGAAAACACTAGTTGGGGATGAAATCCAACATCGCCGAATTCAGCACAGAAGTGGCGGGCGGAACAGTTACCCCGACAACCTGCTTAATGAATAGACTGGACCAAGTTCCTCCACTTTAACCGTCTCGAGTGAAGTGAACCCCCCAGAAAATCCAAGTGAGTCTAGCCGACGTCTGCTCTAGGTACAGTGGGATCTTCCCTCCACCGTCACCTCGGGTATAATCCTAAAGATAATGGTCACTAAGGTTACCAACAGCAACAAATATACCTGGGGGAGCAGTCTACGACCCGATAGCACGCAAGGGCAGAGTAACAAGCTCAATCCCCTTGCCGGCTGCTTGACAATAATCCAAGGTTTACCGACAAGTGACCCCAGGCTCCTCAACAATAATCCGAAGTTTACCGTTTGTAGTACGTGCGTATCTGGCGTCTTTCCCAATGAAGGAGGATTGATCCCCTCACTGGTTCGGACACGATCTCGTGCTTCTCCTTTAAGAGGAGCTTTCCCAGAGCATAAATGTAACAGCTGGATTTATCCTACCACAAGATGAGCTACTTGTTTGGTTTTACTGTCTTGGAGAGTTAATTACTCTCCTACTCCAAGACACTAGCCTAAGCTATGTTGGTGTATCAGAGCCCTAGAAAATAAAAATATTACTAGATGAATTTTAATTAAGCGTTGTGTTATTAAGGCTGTTTTTACTCAAATGGGTAAATGGATATGAAACCAATGGTGTTATGACCTGACTCAACTGAATGCAATTGAATATGATAATGTAATCTTTTCAATTCGATGAATCCTAACTAAAGTAAGGAGAGAGTTTCCATTCACTTCCAACAATGCATAAATTGATCACTAAGAGAAAATATAAAATTCTAATGCAATTCTTTCAAAGAAAAACTAATGCAAATCAATTCCAAATGCAAATCAATTCCAAACCATTTTTTTTTTTTATGTAAATTCAAATCAAAGAAAGCTGATCTAAATCTACGATTAATTTTTCAGAATGTAAACTATGCAATTGTAATCTAAGCACAATTCACTTGAAAAGTATGCAAATGTAATCTATGCACATTTTTCATTCATATTCTGAAAATGAGAATTCTAATTATGAAAATGTGATCTATGCAAGAGAATTCTCAAACACAAGATGATTCTAATGTAATCTAAGAACCAATCAAGTGCAAGTCGAGAAAATTGGGTGAGAGTTCCAAAGATCAAAAAATAAAAACACTCAAAGGCGATTAACACTCATACACAATTTAGCCCCCCCCCGGCGAATGAGGGGGAATTTTTTTTTGCAAAAACAAAAGCAAAAAGATGCAAAATTGTGAAAAGACTGAGTCAAACCTCCAAGTAATGACCAAAGGAAATCAAATTAAGAATTTCTCAAGAAAGAGACTCAAAACACCCAATTGATGAAAGCTTAAAGCAGGAATGCTAATGAAACAAGCTTAGGTGAAGATTTATGGCAGGAAACTAGTGGATCTGGGCAGAAAAAACAAATGAAAAACAAAATCTAAGAGGCAAAAAGGAAAAAGTTGAAATTTTCTCAAATTTGACAGGGGTACGCAGGTGACCTGTTTGCACAGGTGCGGGTACGCTCTGTGCACAAAGCTGCAGTGCGTACAGGTACGCACTGTGCCTAACTCAGAGGCTGCGTACTGCTGGCAAAACTAAGAAAAATTAAAATCTAATTTAACCCTAAGCTATTCCACCCAAATACACAGTCAGACAGCCAAAAACCAGAAAGCAATCGACTTTTCTCAGATCAAAATATCAAATCAAAAAGAACTCAAACACATTCATGGATTCCCCAGTATGTTCGCCATTTTGTCATGTGGAAAGAGTCGTTAGTGCGGACACAACCGACCTCCCTAGAAGCAAAAGCTTTCTAGTGACAAACAAGACAAATAAATCCTACCTTTCTCTAAACATGCATTGCAAATACAAGTAATCAGGGGATCTTTTACATACCTTTAGTCCAACGCTGTGTAGTAGTCCAGCCTCGCCGATCCGGATGAGCTCCTCCTTCTCTTCGAAACCTGCATTCACTAACAAGCCAAAAGATTAAATAGCACCTGATAAACTCATAAAACAATACATATCCATCATACAGACCAAGGAGTATATGAAACAAACCATGAATAACAATCTGTTGAGAAAAATAAGTTCATTTGCATTAAAAGGTAAAAAAAGGAACCATTACAACCTGAGCCTTGGTGTTGTGCAAGTCCCTCCTAGGGTCCAGCAAGAGTTTTCCTTTACTTTGATCAGCTCACCCACTCTCAAATAAGGCTAGGAAAGGATGGGAATCTCTCCTCTCAAGCTTTACAAGGGAGTCCTAATTCCAGCAGCATCTACCCTTAGGAATGTTCAGCTTTCAACCTCTCCTCCCTTTGGCCCAATTCCTGTATTTATAGTGCTCTAGAGGAAGTTAATTAGTTCCACCATGAATGGGATAAGCCCCTCTTTCAATGGGATACTCCCCTCTTCATGGGATAAGTTCCTCTTTCTTTGGGTACATGAACCATCTGGAGGCGCTTCATACACGTCAAACAAACTTCTAGAATGCTCTAGAAATGACCACAAGTAACTTTTTTAAGATGAAACTCGCGCCTTTTGACCTTTACAGGGGTACGCACCCACCCGTTTACATACAGAGCGTACAAGTACGCAGGTATTGTGAACTTGGGTTGCGTACACGCAGGTAAGGCTAAGAGAAACTGCGTACTAGAGATAATTGACTTTAAATGACTTTTCTCTCTTTCTTAAAGTTTGACATGAAGATCAGAGGCATGAGACTTGCGAAGGAGGATAGTATGACAGTGGATGGAGCCATACTAACTGCAAATAGTCATGGTGACATTTTTTAGTGTAACAGATTCCGGAAAGAGTCAGTCCTTACAACAACATTTCTTCAACTTGAACAATGATTTCGTGTTGTGGGCTTGCCTGCAACGGGTTGCTTTCTATCGACAACAACACATTATCTAGAGAGATGACTTAGAAATCGTCAGTACCTTGAAGTCTGCATGCATCAATGGCAGGTTTCTCGCCTTTGACGACAGTTTACATCATTGACTTTCGATCAAGGGATTCCGTGACGTGTTCGACATCAACCCATTCATTCACATTTCATGGATTGTACTGGGTACTTTGAGAACCATTGACATCACTGGTGGTCTCTCTCACACTTGTTAATAGTTTACATCATCGACTGGTAATCAAGTGGTTTCTACCATGTTCGACATCAACTCATTTATTCGCATGGATAGAATCGTACCAATTCAGGAAGTAGAGATGAAAACCTGGATCTAGTTTCCACCATCCAGGCTACGAGGAGTTTCCCCAGTGGAGTCGCCATTTTGTCATGCGGAAAGAGTCGTTAGTGCAGACACAACTGACCTCCCTAGAAGCAAAAGCTTTCTAGTGACAAACAAGACAAATAAATCCTACCTTTCTCTAAACATGCATTGCAAATACAAGTAATCAGGGGATCTTTAACATACCTTTAGCCCAACGCTGTGTAGTAGTCCAGCCTCGCTGATCCAGATGAGCTCCTCCTTCTCTTCGAAACCTGCATTCACTAACAAGCCAAAAGATTAAATAGCACCTGATAAACTCATAAAAAAATACATATCCATCATACAGACCAAGGAGTATATGAAACAAACCATGAATAACAATCTGTTGAGAAAAATAAGTTCATTTCCATTAAAAGGTAACAAAAGGAACCATTACAACCTGAGCCTTGGTGTTGTGCAAGTCCCTCCTAGGGTCCAGCAAGAGTTTTCCTTTACTTTGATCAGCTCACCCACTCTCAAATAAGGCTAGGAAAGGATGGGAATCTCTCCTCTCAAGCTTTACAAGGGAGTCCTAATTCCAGCAGCATCTACCCTTAGGAATGTTCAGCTTTCAACCTCTCCTCCCTTTGGCCCAATGCCTGTATTTATAGTGCTCTAGAGGAAGTTAATTAGTTCCACCATGAATGGGATAAGCCCCTCTTTCAATGGGATAGCTCCCCTCTTCATGGGATAAGTTACTCTTTCTTTGGGTACATGAACCATCTGGAGGCGCTTCATACACATCAAACAAACTTCTAGAATGCTCTAGAAATGACCACAAGTAACTTTTTTAAGATGAAACTCGCGCCTTTTGACCTTTACAGGGGTACGCACCCACCCCTTTACATATAGAGCGTACAAGTACGTAGGTATTGTGAACTTGGGTTGCGTACACGCAGGTAAGGCTAAGAGAAACTGCATACCAGAGATAATTGACTTTAAATGGCTTTTCTCTCTTTCTTGAAGTTTGACATGAAGATCAGAGGCATGAGACTTGCCAAGGAGGATAGTATGACAGTGGATGGAGCCATACTAACTGCAAATAGTCATGGTGACATTTTTTAGTGTAACAATCTGTTTATGTGAAGTAATTACAAGTAATTTGTATGTTAGAACAATAATTAAATTACAGAAAAGAAAAGTTAAGAGCCACTCCGTGCAGTCCCTCAAGGTTGTAGAAACCTGGTTTTGCAATCACCCATAGCCACCTCAAGTGAGACTTCGACCTTCTTTTGGGTCATTGCCAAAAGGGACGATGTCTGAGGGTTTTTTGGTGCAAAGTACACGCCAAACCTGGGTCAAGCCCAATGGAGCCAAAAAATGGTTTTGCTGCCTGGACCGGGATCAGTTTGAGGGATGTGGATGTGGCATCCATCAAAGAAGGAAATACAAGATTGGGTAGATAAAAATGAACTAGGATTCATAGTTTAAGAAAATAGAAATTTGCGATTGTTGACTAAAGCCTGGTTGCAGAAGTATCTCTTTACAAAACAACACGAGATCTTCTTCGTGATGTTTGCTAGTGAACTATATGAATGGGTGTCAAATTTGACTGAGCATAAGACTTGTTTAAAAAATGATGAGCCTACCGCGTCGAGCCCTGAATTGATACAACGACTCAAGAATACTAACCACAGTATCTCAAGAGCGGTTGATTTTCAGATTGACAGTATCTGGGGAGGATTTATCAATGAGTTTGCAATAGACAAGACTGTATCTTACAATTAAGATGAACGAAGTTTTTTCAAGGGTCCACGAGGTAAGTTCCCAAATTATTTGAAGTTGTGGATTAAAATTATTTTGTGTCAAAAGTTACATTAATGTTTGGAGGAAGAGGGAATAAGTCTCAACCAAGACCAGTGTCTACATGAAGTGGAAAGTGATATAGAGTAGAACACGAACCAAAGAAATTTATTGATACTGACTATAGTACCTTGTTAGGTGGGTTTGAGAGTGAATAAGAAGGAAGTAACCCTGCAACCCTGTAGTATTCCCCCTCCCATCCTGAAGGTGCATCGAAGTTAAGAGTTGAGAAAAATTAGGGCATCTTTGGGATTCCCCATCCATCTACTCCCCTTACCCCCCATCCCCTCCCCCTCCTCGTAACCCCCCTAGAATAAAAATGGTCGATGACATTAAGCTACCTATCTTTAGAGGACTTGGGTTAGAGGATCCTGAGCAGTTCTGGTTTATAACTAATTCAATATGGAAAGAAAGAGATATCACTGATGAAGATGTAAAGGAGGCGCAATTCATCACAATGTTGTGAGAAAGATTGCTGGCATGGTAGATGAAGTATTTTGTGACTAATCAAGCTACTTCGTTGGATGATATTAAGAAAGCACGTTTATCAGAATTCAAGAAGCTGAAATTAGAATCATAGTGAATTACAAAGTTGAAGGAAATCAAACAGATGGCTATTGAGTCTGTGTGAGAGTTGGATCAATGCTTCAAGGTGTTAATGGGACAGGTAAGCTTTAACATACCCCAAAAAAACATAAAGAATGGTTTATAGTTGCGCTACTACCACATATCAGGTTACCCTTGATGCCGCAAAAGATATCGACTCAAGTTGAAGCATTGGAGATTGCAATGAAGCTGGAAGCCTCGCTAATCAAAGATACTCATGCAAGACTACAGAAAATTCAGAGTTATCTAGCAAATTTGATCTTGGAATTTCAAGATCTTAAGAAAAGTAAAGAAACCAGGTCAGAAGAGTGGTGTACAAAATACAAAGCGAAGGGCCACTATAAGGATCAATGCCATGTGTTCAAAGACTACTTGGCTAGTGGAGCACCTAATCCAGTAAACCCAGGATCAAGTTTGTGGTGTGATATTTGTAGAATGAGAGGCCAACAACACTCTGAAGATTGCTATATATTAGAGAAGTATGTGCAAACCCTAAAGAAGCTATTTTGCAACTTTTGTAAATCAATAGGCCATGATGATAGAAACTTTCAAAGTTATGACTTGATGTTGGAGCACACTACTAATGCTTATAGACAACAAGTTGAAGGACATACATGCGAGGAGCCATGCTAGCATGCTGGTTGAGGAGTTTTCCAAGGATGAGGAGGAGGAGGAGGAGGAGGAGGAGCTGGTCGAGGATGTGACGAGATTATATGTTATAACTATGGACAGGGAGGAAACTTTGCAAGAGTTTGTTAGAACCCTACTACAACCTGTAGCTACTGCAAATCTTTTGATCACGTTTTATAAGAATGTCCCATCCTTATCGCAAAGATGCAGGAGAAAAGGAACCATCAGCCCACAACAAATATTGAAATGATAACTACTAAGCCAAGGGAGGATGAACCACGAATCAACATCGTAACAAGGAGTGGAGTTGCGATGGGAGATGATAAAGGTAAGAAGAAAGCAGAAGAGACATGAGTAAGAAAGATAACAAAGAAGGTCCCTAGGTTTAGTGTCCAAAAGGAAAAATAAATGCTCATGGGAGTTAAATGAAGCTTCATGTATGCTGGGGCTTCAACATCTAGTGTGCAACCGAAGTTAATGCCAAAGAAGGACTGCGACAAAGTGTCTACTCCGACGTAAGATTTAGATCCAAGTATTTTGAAGTCACTTTTACAAACTTGCATGAAGTTGTTGAGGAATCATAGGTCTGTCGAAGGACTCTAGGAGTTGATAGACTCATGCGCTGATAAGGAGGTATTGCAAAGCGATATGTGCACAATGAATAATTTACATCAGCACAAGAAGAGAATGTGGAAGGGAATGAGATTAAGTACGCAAATTGGGGAATATGATATGGATAAGGTAATCCTAGATTTAGGATCTGATTCCAATGTGTTACCTAAGAAAAATTGGGAATTAATGGGAAGACTGAAGTTGCAATGGTCATCGATATAGTTGAGGATGGCCAACCAACAAAATATTGTCCCTATGGGAAGGTAACCTGGCATCATAGTAGACATCGAAGGGGTTCGAAACATTACAGACTTTGAAGTGATTGAAATTGTCGATGATAGAAACCCTTATCTGGCTCTTCTTTGATTGGATTGGGCCTTTGATAATTTGGTGAGAATTGATTTGAAGAAGAGACAAATGGTATTCGAAAAAGACGATACGAGGGTAATTGTCCCTTTAGACCCCTTAGAAGGAGTACACTATATAGAGTGTTTCCAGGATGAGTATTGCTAGGCAGATGTTGAGAACATTTATCAGATAATAGCTAAGGAGGAATATTGGATTAATCCCATTGAAGATGGAAAATTGGGCTGGAGACATTTCTTGTACTTCAAATTCCGAGGAAGAACTTGAAAATTGGCAGAACATGTTATATGAAGTCTCTACCAGAAAATCACTTCATTGCAAAACTTCTGAGGTATGTGATTTGCTTTATTATGATGGGATCAAAGGTGTAAGTCTATTTATTGTTAAATATGAAAGAGAAATACCAGAAGAACAAAGGTTGCAAGCTTTGGATGTAGCCCTGAAGGCTACACCCGCTAGACGGTGGTGTACTCATAAAAGAAATATAGTAGATTGGCAACAATATCAAAGATTAACATGGATTAGGTTTGGCTAAATCGAAACAGAAATAGAAGTAAAGTATGATGGTAAGGTTGATCCCTAGGAGCATATTCATCGCTACACTTTGGTTTGGAAAGAAAATCCAGAATAAGAGTGGGTACATGGGTTTATCCACATACTACAAACGATTCCTATGAATTGGTATATTGAAATAGAACTGCGACATGGAACTGTGAACTAGACAAATTTGGTTGAAGGATTCTGTTGTGCTATTCAACAACGCCCCATTTATTAATAGTAGTATTTAATATTACATTAATAAATGGGGACCCTTTAAAAAATCCCTCCAAACATAAACTTAGCATTTAGGAATTTTTCTTATTCAATTTTGGAATAAAGCAAGATATCAATCACACCCCTTTTTCAAAAGAACTACTAAATGCTTTCCTTCCCACATATCGCATGATTAAGCATCATAAAAAACATTGCTAACCCACCAAATCTAGTGAAAAACGATTAAAAGAGGACTCTACGCTTTATACCTTGAAACTATCATATTTTTGACATAAACTATGTGCTAAATCTCTTCTCTTCAAAAACAAGTCTTGCATTGCATATCACTGTTTATGAAGAGCCCGACTTAAAAGGTTATCTCAAAACAAGAGAAATGAAAAATTACGATGGCATCATAACCTTTATCACATTACATTTTGATCATTTAAAAGAGTACCACAAACTTACCATCAGTGGATATTACGAAATGTGATCAAGACCTGGACCCACTCCTTCAATACATCACAAACAAATGTTTAGGTCCACTGCCTATTAAAAAAGGTCTTTACATAGGAAAAACCTGACAAGTAGCTATGTTTTGAGGAAATAAATGAGCGACTTGCATCTTGCATCTCGCAAAAAACGTAAGGCAAGGAAAGAAAAGTGAAAAGGCACAATGTGATATTGTGATCTGTGATATTGCTTCCCAAATTGAAAAATCGACATTATCGAAATTCAAAGGCTCGCTACCCTAGAAGCTTTCTTTCTGACTTACAATGCAAACATTTATGAGCATTAAAGCTAAGGGATAATGAAGCATTAGTGGGCATTTAGCAAGAGTTAACTGCATTTATGTGTGGAAAGCCACTTAACCTGATATGATATCTTCTTACGTGCATTCGAATAAAACTCCTTTTATCACCTTTACAAGTTATCTGCATTATTTCATTTCATGTTCATTGTCATCTTTGTTTATCCGATAGCTGTTGTTCTTCACTTTCAGGGAAAATCCACAGAGCAAATTGTTGGGAGAAATGGTGAAGAAAGGCAAGGCAGTCATCTCTGAGAAGTCATAAATGACTCCTCTATTTACAAATACTACATGCAACAGAGAGGGAGGAACCTCTTCGTGAGAAGCCATGTATAATATACTGGAAGAAGAGCAACCAAGGATTCTGGAAGTGAAGGTTACAGTTGATGGACGTGATTCCTTAGACGCCTCCATGTTTCAGACAACATGCTCATTTTTGCATTGCATAGTTGTGCATCCAAATAATCCCTTATACAGTCATGGTTAAATGGGTTATTGATGAAGCTGACATCTCAGACAGAGAATTCAAGATAAGAAGCTAGGAGGTTATGAGATCTTTTACCCCAGACAACCTGCAGCTTATGTACCACCTACCAGAGCCACAAGTCATCTACAACAAGCAGTTCATTGAGAAGTTTTCCAAAGAGAATGAGGACCCAATAGAGTGCACCCAGACCTGGTCAAATAATGAGGGAAAAATCAAGAAAGACAAGAACTGTATGTACTCTACTGTGTCTATTTGTCCCCATCATAGTTTTGCAGTGGCCAAGCTATGTAGAATATTTGGCAAACCTAATAGTATTAAATTCTCCCCAGAATGGTTGCCATTAATAGATGTAGCCGTAAATGCAACTATAATGAATTGGGCACAAATTTTGTCTGATAATTTAGCAAGAACAATAATGGAGTATAGAAGGAAAAGAAGTGTTGCTTTGAGGGTCTACCCTCCATTTTTTATGAGCGCCTATGTAATGGATGAAATTTGTTTTGGTTGGAAATTTCCTGTCATGGGATGGAAGTGGACTATCCAAAGTCCACTTCCCATTCACATATACCATAAAGACAGGTGGGAATCTCACTTTCAACCACATTTTTACAAAATTTGTCATGGCGTTATGCTCCTTATCCACAAACGGCTTTATAACCGAGAGGCCCGTAAGTTTTCCAAATAAGCCAAGGTAGATCTCCTCCCAGTGGCTAGATGGTTTGGGGAGGAAAGATTTATGTATATTAGGTTATTTGGCAGCATCACCTCCCCCCATGTCCTCCCATACAATGTTCCAGAAAAACTGATGGCTAGAGAGATAGCCTATCAAACAGCTAGTGAGTGAGGGATGAGCAAAACATTAAAGGAAGCAAAAAATTCCATTTGGCCTACATTCCCTTTACACTGTGGAGCATCACCTCCCCCCATGTCCTCCCATACTATGTTCCAGAAAAACTGATGGCTAGAGAGATAGCCTATCAAACAGCTAGTGAGGGAGGGATGAGCAAAACATTAAAGGAAGCAAAAAATTCCATTTGGCCTACATTCCCTTTACAGTGTGGAGCATTTGCATTGCACGACTTGGCGCATGCATTTAAATAAGTAGAGATTATGTTATCTCTGTAATTACCTAAATTCCCTAGAAGGCAATATGACCCATTCGGCACTGTCAAATATTTTACCACCATGGTAAAAATAAAAGTATTCAGTAATGAGGAAGATGCATTTGATGACATCTTTTTGCAGAAGAACACCTTCACAGAGGTGAAGCATATGGCACAATTACTTTTTGACCATGAAGATCTTGAAACCTTTTACGAGTACAGAGAAAGGAGGCTAACAAAGGTCCCATTGGACCAATTATTGATTGAACCAATAAGGGAGCCTACTCCTAGTGTAAGTCTAGAAGGAGATTCCAAAGAAAATTCTAAAACTGATTCTGGAGCAGAATCCCAAGAGAAATCTACTAGGGAGTCAGAGAAGTCATCACAAAATGGGAAAAGCAGAAGCAGGGAGTCAGAAAAAGATACAACCCAATCTACAAAAAAGATAGCTGAGCAAACTTTAGCTAGCAAACAGGCTGAAATCCATTCCACCTCCACCCAGCCAATAAAACCCCTAGTGATTGATTTAGAGGAAGAATGGGACAACTTTAATAAAAGGCTCCATATAGAGGAACAAATGCCAGAGTTGCAAACTCCACAATAGAAAACAACTCAAGAAATTATAGCAGAAGAGATTGTAAATACTCAAGAGGTAGGGCACATCCTTGTTACTCCCACCTATGAAATTGTTTTGAGAATTGAGGAGATTCCCCCTCTAGATGTGTTTTATAGCCCACAACACAAAGTAGTTGTTAAAAGACAAAGGAAGAAAAGGAAGTTGGATTCTACTACTGTTACTGTTAACCTTGTTGGCAAATGGCCCAAAAAATGGATCCAAAAATGTTTTTTAAAGTCTCCATAAGCCAACATAATCATGCAAATGTACCCAAATATGCTCTTGAAGGCTTCGAAATTACCTAATGATCATTCAAAAAATCCCAACAGTCGCATGCCAAGAACCCTTATCATGGAAGAAATGCACTATCGGAGGGAAGAAACACATAAAAAATAGTGAAAAAGCACATATCAGAGGCTTAAACAGAGATGCATAGTAGCCGCTAGATCTGTCCGATCAACGGTCGAGATCTAAGCAAAAAATCGCAATTGGCACTGCAGAGAGGGCGACTTAAAGGAGGGGCACAAGATACCACTGATTAGCTATCTCCGATGATGGGATCAGCGGGTCGCATCGGTAGATCGCTATCGGGGATTACTATGAGCGCTAACCATGGACCTTTGGCTCGGGCGATATGCGATTGCGATCAGATCGCATCGCTGTATCGCAGCGGAACAACACTAAGGGGTGGGGCCTATGCACAGGCATATGTGCGACCCGATAACCGGACCCGAATGTTATGTACACATTATTGCATTAATTTTTGAAATCCCACAAAGCCCAGTTTCAATGCATTTTTGTGTGTTTACGTGGTTTAAATGAAATACAAAGGAACCTTGGGGTAGTGCGATAGCGATGAAACCCAGACCCAATGGGTTTCCGGAATGAAATTGTATATTATTTCAAGTCCGCTGAAGCTTTTTTTCATGTTTTTTCAGTGTTTTTCACGTATTTCCAAATACAAAGGGAACCATGGAATAAGCCAAATGCGACTTGCGATAGCGATGAAACCCAGACCCGATGGGATTCAAAATGAAATCATATATTATTTCAAGTCCGGAGGGAGCCATTTTCAATGTATTTTTGTGTTTTCGTTGTTTAAATGAAATACAAAGGGAACCATAGAATCGGTTGGGTGCGACATGCGATAGCGAGCCCAAGGGTGGACCCGATGGATGAATAAACCATTTTTGAGGAATTTTGAAGTCCAAAATACACAGAGAAGGTGGGAATTTATAGTATTGCATCTTTTCTCAATTCATAATAGAAAGCAGTCATTGTCCTCATTTTAAAGGGATTTCATAGGCTCGAAGAGCCATTCCACCACAAAGCAGAGGCCAAATAAACCCAAAGCGATCGTGGAGCCACAACAGGACACAACCAGAACAAACAGAATGATTGTGGGGCATCTCTGGCATGAGAGAGCTTCCAGACAGCACAACAAACTACCCAAAATATTTGAATGCAGTTATTCTTTTGTCAGATGAAGAAATCTCCGAGCCATGCTTGCCCAGTCAGAGATCAAACAGTTAAACAAGACAAAGGGATAGATTAAGACCTCTCAAGACTCAGAAGACTCAACAACATTGTAAAGAGATATAAATATTTGAAAGAAAAATGTAATAGAGGTTTAACTTTTGGAGATTATTCCTAGTCTGTTCCTCCAAGCTTCTCATCTTCATTCTTCCAATATAAGATTCTTTTGCTATTATATGCTCAATGTCCATTTTCTCCGTTGTTCTATGCTTGCACTTGAATAGGTTATTCATGTTTTCTGTTGTGTCTAATGCCAGATAACTGTCATCTTATCTTTGCATTGATAAAATAGATTTGCAAGTCTCATTTACTTCCTATAAGCTGGCCATTCATATGTGTTTATGTATGCAATCTGCTGGTACAGTCAGTGTTCTCCATCTATCCATTGAATCTATAAATTATTGAGCATTAGTGGTCTAAATCCTTGTATTTTTGAGGGTGTTCATGCATGTCTTGAGTGAGAATAGAGTTGAAATGGTTATCTGGCTTGATCCAATCCATCATTCGTTCCAATAGTTCAGAGAATGATATTGAAGATTATATGTTACCAGGCATCTCCTAGCTGCAACCTAGGAGAGTTTCCTGGAGTGATAACATAATTGGCGTCGCTGCCAGGAGAAGAAACTGAAGCTCAACTTCCTTGGGAAACGACATGGATCCAACTTTGATGATAGACAAAGTCTGGGTACTTTTTTGGCTGTGATCATCTATCTGGCGACTCTACTGGAAGCTGAACCTCTTGGCGACTCCACTTCATAGTTCTAGCTCAGTTTGTGAGGCATACTTGGAGAAATCCTCAGAAGCTACAAGCTGACCCAGTACATGAGCCTGAAAAAATCATCAAAGAGAGAAAGGTATTGTAGAAAGGAGCATCAGGTTCAGGTAAACCTAAACAATCTCCTATATCTCTTCAAGAAAGGCTTGTAATAGAATACATACATGTTGAGAGTATAGCATCTAATACTAGCAGTGAAGAAAAACTCTCAGAGATTCATAAAGCTCCTTATTCTTTAGGTTCTCCTTTTATTGTAAGCCTAAAGGAAACCTCACCTGCTATCCATCATACTCGTTTAGTCTTATCAGTCACTCCTCAGCCCTCTATCATTCAGACTGCCAATACTATTTTAGCCACCACAGCTATGGCGGGTCCACAAGCACCCACCAAAATGGAAAGAATCATAGCTGCTAGGTATGGACCTCTAATACTGCCCACTCCTTTGAATGTCGTGCCTACTGGAGAATATCTTAAATATAGGCCTAAGTTCACTAGGACTGAAGGTGTTACTGTTGAAGAACATCTTGAGTCATTCTATAGCTATGCTAATAACTTGGACATTAGTGAAGATGATGTGTGGATGAGAGTCTTTGTCCAAAGCCTAGATGGAGAGGCTAGAAAATGGTTCAGAGAACTAACCCCAAGATCTATAGCAGATATTGAGGCTTTAGATGATGCATTCCTAAAGCATTCGGGTGACAAGAAAGATATCCTCTACTACCACACTGAGTTTGGGAACTTAAAGAGGGAAAATGGTGAGTTGCTATCTGATTTTAATAAGAGGTTTAACCGTATGTACAGAAAGATACCAGCTGAAGTAAAACCCACTACTACCTCTGCTAAACTCACCTATGCCAGTTCTTTTGATTCTGACTTCTGCCTACTGTTGAGGGAGAGGCAATGTGCTACTTTGGCTGACATGCAGGATGCAGCCTTGGAAGAGGAATCAAACATCATGGCTACAAGAAGCTCAAGGGAAATGTTGATAGAAGAAGACAGAGGCGCAAGTCTTCATCATCCTCTGATCCTAAGATAGATAAAATGACCAAAATGATCGAGTCATTAGCATCTGAAATCTCCAAATTAAAGGTTGAGCAACACCCTGGGAAAGGGAGAGTTCCTAATACCTTTGCTCTTAGAAATCCAAATCCAAATCCATATAGAAGAACTAATGAGCAGTTGTAGATTTTGCAAAGAAGAAAAGATGGCAATGAAGATCAAAGGGTGAAGGCCCATTTTCAAAATGCAGTCATGGAAGAAGAGCAGTTTGAAGAAGATGATGAGATCCATTGTCTAGAAGACAAAGGCAATGCTTCCTTTTTGACCTTAGCTACTTATGAAAAGTCATTGTTCAATGACCAGATCAGCCAAGAATGGGATGGTGAAGCTGTTCTACAAACTGAAGATCAGCAAAGATATAATCTGAGGTCAAAGATAAATAATGCCAAGGAAGCTCCTATTCAAAGAGTTGTTGTCCCTGTAGTACAACAAGCTAATAAGAAAAAACAACTGACAATTGATCCCATCATCCTCAAAGCTCTAGCTCATGAGGTAAGAGGCCTTGACAAGTCTCCTTCTCCTTTCAGTTTTCAATCAGAAATTCAAAAGCTAAGAATACCTATGCCTCTGATTGAACTAGTGAAGAATGAGTCCTTCAAAAGATCCATCCTTGAGGCCCTTGAGCCTAAAGCCATCCAAGCCTCCACTGACTATGTAAATCTGCAAGATGACAAGCCAGCTATTATTCTCAGCCCAATGATTGAAAATTGTGAAGATAGCCTCCCATCATTCTATGTATATCTGAATATTCATGAAACAATCCTTCACAACTGCCTTTTGGACACTGCAGCCAGCCATAATCTAATGCCCAAGGCTATCATGGATGAGTTGGATCTTGACATCACCAAGCCTTATCATGACCTGTTTTCTTTTGACTCTAGAAAAGTGAAATGTTTGGGATTAATCTAGGACCTAGTCATCACTTTGTCTCAGCTGCCCATGAAAAGCATGATGATGGATATTGTGGTAGCAGATGTACCCCCCAAGTTTGGCATGTTACTTTCCAAAGGTTGGATCAGGAGATTAGGTGGATCATTACAAAATGATTTGTCCTATGCTATTGTCCCAGTTTTTGGAGGGGAGAGCAAGAGATTATATAGAGAAGCTTAGTTGGCATATATCATCAGTGATGAAAGGAATCCCACTAATCATCCCATCTATGCTGCTGACACTGATTTTGGAGCATGTATTCTTCATATTGAAGAATCCCAGTTGGCCTCCATGCAACTTAAAAAACAAGTTTGCTAGATCACTGTGGAAGAAGGCCCACAAATTTGGGACATGTTCTTTGATGGGGCTTGCTCTAAGGAAGCTGCAGGGGCAGGTTTAGTCCTTATTTCACCCACACAGGAATACATTCATTTATCTTTCAAATTAACCTTTCAGGTCACAAACAACATAGTAGAGTATGAAGCTTTGATTCTAGGCTTAAGCATTGTTAAAGAAATGGGCATCAATGGCCTGAAAGTGTTTGGAGATGCAGACCTCATTATTCAATAGGTAAATAAAACTTTCCAAGCAAAGCATCCAAGGTTGAAAGCATATAGAGATGAGGTATGGAGGTTCAAGGATTCTTTTCATAATTTCAACATTTCTTATATTCCGAGAATGAAGAACCAGCTTGCCGACTCCCTTGTTGTGTCTACTAGCACGTTTATTCCTCCTTTGCCTCCTAAATTGACATATGAAGTTCAGGTAAAATATAGACCGTCTCTGCCTAGCAATGTCAAATATTGGAGATTTTTTGAAGACGATGAGGAAATTAACAAGTTTTTACAAGTCGTTGAGGAATTTGCTGAAACACACATCGACCAAGAAAATGAAACCATGGAAGAATGCAGCCAGTCCAAGTTAAAAAACAAGATTGGCTGAGGAAGCATTGTCCAGCTGCCTAGTAATCATATAACAAAGGGATTGGTGCATCTAGAGAAATTTTTTGATGATAACGATGTGTCTTATAAGCCCGCCACAACAGAAAATGAGTTTGCTATTCATAAAAACAATATAGGAAGCCGAGCCCATCCGAAATACATAAATCTGTCCACTCATCTATCCTTTACCCATAATTCTGAGTATTGCACCCTCATGAAACAATTCGTTGATATTTTTTCCTGGAAATACAATGATCTTAAAACTTATGATACAAACATCATATAGCATAATATTCCATTGGAAAAGAATACCACCCCTTTTAAGCAGAAGTTAAGACCTATCAACTATCTCTTATTGCCTTTGATGGAGAAAGAGATCAAGAAGCTGTTGGATGCCAAAATCATAGTTCCCCTAAGGTATTCAAAGTGGATAGCTAACCTTGTGGTAGTAAGAAAGAAAAATGGAGAAATCAGGCTTTGTGTTGACTTTAGAAATCTGAACAAGTGCTCTAAAAAAGATTACTACCCCCTGCCTAAGATGGGACACTTGCTACAAAGAGTTTTAGGGGCTAGAGTCATGTCTTTCCTAGATGGATTTCAGGTTACAATCAGGTTGCTGTACATCCATAAGATCAGGAAAAGACCGCCTTCACTACTCCTTGGGGCACTTTCATGTACTCCAGGATGACTTTTGGGCTGATGAATGTTGGGGCTACTTTTCAGAGGGCCATGGACATAGCTTTTGTGGGAGAGAAGGACAGGTTTGTCCTTATTTATCTTGATGACATAACAATCTCCTCTAGCAGCCACAAAGACCATTTACAACATTTGAAGAAGGTCTTCCTAAAGTACAGACAGTTTGGAATTTCAGTGAACACAAAGAAGTCACAGTTTGCTCTAGAAGAAGGCAAACTTATGGGACATATTGTTTCTGCTGAAGGTGTGAAGATTGATCCAGCAAGGGTTCAAGCCATTCAGACATTGTCCATACCAAGGTCAAAAAGGGACATTCAATCCTTCCTGGGTAAGATTAACTTTGTAAGGAGGTTCATTCCAAACTTTGCAAAGCTAGTAAAGCACATCACTTCCATGTTGAAGAAAGGATCGGAAATAAGATGGACAGATGCTTCAAGAAGCACTTTTGAAACAATCAAGCAAGCTATCATGGAAGCTCCCACTCTAATCAGCCCAGATTACACTAATGAGTTTTGTATCTTCTCTTTTTCCTCTTATGATACACTTGCAACAATTCTCTTGCAGAAAAATGATGAAGGCATAGAGCTCCCCATGGCTTTTTTCAGCAAAACTCTAAGGGATGCTGAACTAAGGTATGACCTTATTGAAAAACAAGCTTATGCTCTCATAAAATCTTGAAAGGCATTCAGAATTTATATTTTGCATTCCAAAGTAGTTGCATATGTACCTTCAGCATTAGTAAAAGATGTCTTAACTCAACCAGATGTTGATGGAAATAAATCTAAATGGATTGCAAAATTCATAGAGTTTAACATAGAGGTGAAGCCCACTAAGCTTGTCAAAGGCCATGTCTTGTCTAAACTTATGGCTGAAGAAAATTGCAGCCTGTTAGACATAAATTGCATGGGTCTAAATTCAGATGATGAGCAGACAGAGGGAGTAGCAGAAGAACAAAAGCAGAATTAGTCTTTGGCTAAAATTCTTGCCACCTGTGATGGTATTCCAACATAGTTCATTTTTTGCAAAAGCTAGAAGTCCCTCCAGGGCTTAGCTCAAGTCAAGCCTAGGCCATTAAACTCATATCAATGAAATTCTGCATAAACAAAAATCTACTTTATTGGAAAGACCCATAAGGAATCCTCTTGAGATGTTTAGATAAAGAACAATCTGTGGAAGTCATACAACAGTTCCATTCTAGCATCTGTGGAGGGAATCATTATTGGAAAACCACCGCCCACAAAATCCCGAGGGCTGGGTACTATTGGTCTACTCTGTTCTTTGATGTGTTTTCTTTTGTGAAATATTGTGACAAGTGTCAGAGGTTTGTAGGAAGACAACAACTAAAATATCTGCCTTGAAGCCAGTACATGTCAATGGTCCCTTCCAGCAATGGGGCTTGGACTTTATAGTGAGATCAACCCACATTCCAGTGGCAAACATAAATGGATCTTAGTAGCCACTGATTATTTCACCAAGTTGATTGAGGCTATACCCACTGAGAATGCCAATCATCAAGTTGTCATAAAGTTCTTGAATGAGAATATTTTCACTAGATTTTGTTGCCCAACCAAACTAGTCACTGATAATGCAACAACCTTCAAGGTAGAAGAATTGGTGGACATGACTGAATCCATGGGCATTCAAATGGTGCATTCTACCCCATATTATCGTCAAGGAAATGGCCTAGAAGAATCATCTAACAAGAGTCTGGTAAGGGTAATCAAAAAACTATTAGAGGACAACAAAAAGAGTTCGGATTCCAAGCTGAAGTTTGCACTATGGGCTGACAGAGTTACCATCAAAAAGTCCATAGGGAATTCTCCATTTAAACTGGTTTATGGCACTGATTTTGTTTTACCTATCCAGCTGATCCTCCCTATGGCTAAATTATTACAAGAAGAACAAGATGAAGAGAATGACATGGTAAGAAGAATGAATAACCTGGTTGAACTACAACAGATCAGAGAGCAACTGGTTGAGAAGTCAAAAGCTCGTCAGAAGAAAATCAAAGAAACCTTTGACAGGAAGGAAAAAGTGGACAATTTCCAAGTTGGTGACTGGGTGCTTAAATGGGATAAATTTAAAGAAAAGAAAGGTAATCATGGCAATTTTGACTCCTTATGGGTAGGTCCGTTTGTCATCGTTCAAATTCAACAGAACAATACATTCATTCTACACAGTCTGGAAGGAGGAGATACTTTTGGTAGCCCAGTAAATGGGCGGTTCTTGAAACTTTATTTCATTTAAGGATTTAAAGCCTTGTTATTGTAAATATGTTTTTTCTAGCTTTTATTTTTCATTAACAAAATAGACTCCATGCCCAATGAAATACATGGAGGAAGCTTTAATTTTGTTGTTACAAGAAAGGCATCGATCTGAGATTCCTAAAACCTCACCGGGAGGATTTCATCCCTAGAAGGAGCCAGTGTTAACCTTGTTGGAAAATGGCCCAAAAAATGGATCCAAAAATGTTTTTCAAAGTCTCCATAAGCCATCATAATCATGCCAATGTACCCAAATATGCTCTTGAAGGCTTCGAAATTACCTAAGGATCATTCAAAAAATCCCAACAGTCACATGCCAAGAACCCTTAGCATGGCGGAAATGCACTATTAGAGGGCAGAAACACATAAAAAATAGTGAAAAAAGCACATATCAGAGGCCTAAACAGAGATGCACAGCAGCCGCTAGATTTGGCTAATCAATAGCCTAGATCTAAGTGGCAAATTACAATCGGTGCTGCAGAGAGGGCGACTTAAAGGAGGGCCACAAGACACTGCCGATTAGCGATCTTCGATGATGGGATCGGTGAGTCGCATCGGCGGATTGCTATCGGGGATTACTATGAGCGCTAACCATGGACCTTTGGCTCAGGCGATATGCAATTGCAATCAGATTGCATCATTGTATTGCAATGGAACAACACTAAGGGGCGGGGCCTATGCACGGGCATATGTGTGACTCGATAACTGGAACCGATGGTTATGTACATGCTATTGCATTAATTTTTGAAATTCGCCAAAGCCTAGTTTCAATGCATTTTTTTGTGTTTTCATGGTTGAAACGAAATACAAAGGAACCTTGGGGCAGTGCGATAGCAATGAAACTTGGACCCGATGGGTTTTCGGAATGAAATTGTATATTATTTCAAGTCCGTCGAAGACGTTTTTTCATGTTTTTTTAGTGTTTTTCACGTATTTCCAAATACAAAGGGAACCATGGAATAAGTTGAATGCAACTTGCGATAGCGATGAAGCCTAGACCTGATGGGATTCGGAATGAAATCACATATTATTTCAAGTCCGGAGGGAGCCATTTTCAATGTATTTTTGTGTTTTCGTTGTTTAAACGAAATACAAAGGGAACCATAGAACAGGCCAAGTGTGACATGCGATAGCGACCCCAAGGGCAGACCCGATGGATGAATAAACCATTTTTGAGGACTTTTGAAGTCCAAAATACACAGAGAAGGCGGGAATTTACAGTATTGCATCATTTCTTTATTCATAATAGAAAGCAGTCTCTGTCCACATTTTAAAGGGATTTCATAGGCCCAAAGAGCCATTCTACCACAAAGCAGAGGATGAATCAACCCAAAGCGATCGTGGAGCCATAGCACGACACAGCCAAAATAAACAGAATGATTGTGGGGCATCTCTAGCATGAAAGAGCTCCCAGAAAATATGAAAGAGGCAATAGCTATGGAAAAACACATTCTAGCCGTAGAAACAAAAAATCACATTAAAAGAATGAAAATCTAAGAAAGTGACTTTTACTGATGACTCCAAGAAGAAACCATCAAAGATCCTTTTGATCTTGAAGGGTTACAGAAAGTCCTTAAGACCATGTTTAATGAAATGGTTGATATCAAAAAACAGGTAGCAAAGACTTCCTCTAAGAAATATTTTAGACCATTTAAAAGCAATTCCCCTGTTGATCCTAACCCTCCAAATTCTATATCAAATGCCATATCATATGGAGAGGAGGATGAAGTTTCAACAAATGAAGAAAAAACGGATGATGAAGAAGTGGCAGAGTTACAAGGAATGTGGGATTTTATCCTTCCCAATGAGGAAACTCAAGAAGCATTTCCTGTCGCTACCCGAAGTAAAAACCCTGTTGATTTGTCACAAAAAAATTCAAAGCAGAAGGCTTCAATGCCACCTCCCAAGGAAAAAACAACAAGTAAGAAACCTTCACCAAAATCCACTCAAACTGCTCCTACTCAATTGGATTCTTCACCTTCACCTAAAACTATGATAGTTTCTGATGAAATGGAATATAATATTGTTGATGATATGAAGAAAACTAGGGAAAACATCACCTTTAATGAGCTTAGCAAATTGAAGCATCAATAGAAGCTACTCCTTAAGGAACTCAAAGAAGTACCTACTACGCCGCTTCCTACTGCCGTGATCTCACAAGCCACCCAAGAAATGGGAAGTCCCCCTAGCACCTCTTTAAACAAGATTGACCAACTGACATCACACTAATTGGAGGAATATCTAAACCTCATACTCCTCCATTTATCCCTAATTTTTAAGTCTTTACTAAGAATTTACACAACTTTTTAGTTGATTCAGGGGCTTCATTTAATATCTTACCTTGAACAGTTTGTGCAAAATTGAATTTTCAACCTTAGAAATCTGTTGTATGTATAGTACAGTTAGATTGATCTCAAGTCAAAGTTGTTGGGGAACTTAATCAAATAACCATCATAATTTCATCAAGTCCTAAATTTTTTCAAGTCATTGCCATACTTGTAGCTGATATTACTACGTTCTATGGCTTAATCCTTAGTAGAGACTGGTCAGAAAAACTTCATGGTTATTTTGAAATTGACTGGTCTCACATGTGGCTTCCTTGTAATGGAAAGCCAAATCAAATAAGGGTTAATAGCGAGAAACATCAAAGTACATAATCACAGAGCTAGAAGGAGAAAATGAACCAATTGCGTATAGTAACAATATCATCGCAAACTACTCAGTAGAATCATTTCTAGGAAATTTCAATGCTCAAACTTCACCTTTCTTAGAAAACTCTGTTGTATCTCAAGTCAAATTTTTTTCTCAAACAGACACCTCTAAATGCATAAATTTTGTAGATAAACCTGTAGTTAGCTCTTTATTTTGGAAATTAGTTTTTGATGGATCTAGATCCAATGATGGAGCAGGAGCAGGATGCATATTAGTTAGCCCAGAGGGGGAAAAGACTATGTGAGCATGCAGACTTGACTTTGATTGCACAAACAACACTGTTGAATATGAAGCACTAGTTCAAGGTTTGTATAAGGCAATTGGCCTTAATATCAAATGCCTACAAGTATTTGGAGATTCAGAAATTTTAATAAAACAGGTGAGAAATACCATACATTGTTTGTCAGGACATTTGAAACAGTATTAGTCGTTAGCCAAGACCTGAACTTTCACTTTACAACGTTTAATATTTTCCCTATTCCAAGACTCCAAAATGCTAGTGCCGATCTTCTAGCTAATGTAACTTCCAGCTTATTCCACCAGAGTATTATAGCCCTGATCGATTTTCCATTGAATTGATTTTTAGGCCTTCTATTCCCAATAATATCACCAAGTAGGGAGTCTTTAATTACGATATGGATATCATAAGCTTCCTGACTTTAGAAGGCTCTTATGATTACCAGATATTTGATGAAGACCTGCATGATAACCAAATTAAACAAAAAACAGTTAAATAATGCTATACCAAAATCTGTAGTTAAGTTGGAAGATTTATATGACCTCAAAGATAGATTTAAATGGCCCACCAATTCAAAACTTCAGAGTTCAACTGTGAGGTTTGAATTGATCAATCTTGGGACTGACCTAAAGCCTCAAAATATTAATCTAGGTCTTAGACTTATGTCAGACGAAAAATCAGCCTTTATAGGTTTGTTGAAGAGGTACAAGAATGTCTTCGCATGGAACTATGAAGATCTTAAGACATATGACACCTCTATTATTCAACATACTATTCCCATGACATTTGATGAAAGACCTATTCAACAAAAATAAAGGAAGATCCATCCTAATTTAGAAAGTCAGATTAAATCTGAATTGAATAAACTGTTGAAAGCCAAGATTATTTTTCCTGTCAGACATTCTGGTGGGTCTCCAATCTTGTCCTAGTTAGAAAAAATAACGATGATATTCGGATATGTATAGACTTTCACAACCTCAAAAAATCTTGCCAAAAGGACAATTTTCCATTTCCCCCTATGGAACAGATATTGCAATTAGTTGCAGGCTCATAACTAATGTCTTTCTTGGATGGATTCTAATGTTATAATCAGATCTTAGTACATCCAGATGGCCAACTGAAAACTACATCCAGGACAAAATGGGGCACTTATGCTTATCAAAAGATGCCATTTGGACTGATTAATGTTGGTGCAACTTTCTAGAGAGCCATGGACATAGCCTTCAAAGGTTTAGTAAACAAATTAGTAGTAATCTACTTAGATGATATAACTATATATTCTAGAAAGTGCAGTAATCATCTAAGGGATTTAAAGAAAATCTTTGAACGTTGTCAATGGTATGGGATTTCTCTTAATCCCAAGAAGTATTTTTTTTGTGTTAAGTGAAGGAAAGCTCCTTGGATTCATTGTGTCCAAAGCAGGGATTCATATTGACCCTGACAGAATTAAAGAAATCTCTAATATACATTTATCGCATAACAAAAAATCAATGTAATCTTTCCTAGGTCAGATAAATTTTGTTAAAAGATTTTTCCCTGACTTCTCAAGAATTTGTTTTACCTCTTCAATCCATGATAAATAAAAATTCCCTGTTTAGATGGGGACACTCAGAACATGAAGCTTTTAACTTGATCAAACAAGTAATTATAAACGCCCCATATTAAGCAATGTCAAATTTTTCAAATCATTTCATTTGATATAGTTTCGCTTTCGAGAAATCATATGCAGCCATACTGACACAAGTAAATGAAGAAAAATTTGAAGCCCCAATCTATTTCTTTAGCTCCAATTTGTAGGGAGCTGAATTGAATTACTAATATGTTGAAAAATAAGCTTTTGCTGTTTTCAAATCAATAAAACACTTCAAACCTTTTCTCCTCAAAACCCACACCAAAGTAATAGTACCATTCTCAGTAGTGAGAAATCTGTTAATACAAAAGGATGTAGGTGAGAAAATAGCAAATTAGGTTACAACTCTGCAAGAATATGACATCGAAATCAGACCAGAAAAATTTGTAAAAGGTCAAGGTTTTTGTAGGATGTTGGCAGAAGCATCAAATCTATCAGCATTATAGCATTCAGGTGACGATGTACAAGTCTATGAGGTAAGCCTTAACGAAATTGAATGAAGATATGTTGATATCATATTTTACTTAATAAATGGATATGCCCCAATGCAATTAAATTACACAAATAAAAGGGCCTTGAGATTAAAAGCTAGAGAATATCAAATTGTCAATGATGTGCTATTTAGAATAAATTATGATTCTATTTTACTTAGATGTCTTGAAAAATTTGAGGCAGAGAATGTGTTGCATGAATTTCATGATGGACTAGTTGGTGGTCACTTTGGAGGAGATACTACTGCATATAAAATCCTGCATGCTGGCTATTACTGGCCAACATTATTCAAAGATGCACATAGTTATGTAAGGAGATGTAAAATTTTTCAGACAACTGCTGGAAGACAGAGGAAACCCGCATTACCATTACAACTAGTCAACATTGACCAACCATTCGAGTAATGGGGATTAGACATAATAGGTGAGATCGTTCCTCATTCTTCTAAGCAACATAGATATATCCTTACAACAATTGATTATTTCACCAAATGGGTGGAAGCAATTCCACTCAAGGTAGCTAATTCTGAAAATATTATTGAATTCATAGATTAATTTATCATTACTAGATTTGGCCTGCCATCTGAGTTGATGTTTGATAATGCACCTTATTTTTCAGGCAATTGTATCACTGAATTTTCTCTTAAAATAGGTTTTAAGCTTAAGTACTCTGCTAATTATTATCCACAAGGAAATGGGTTAGCTGAATCCACAAACAAGAATCTCATTAAGATTATTAAACAAACTGTTGACCAAATCCAGAAGAACTGGCATAAGTCTTTGATGTTTTCTCTATGGGTAGATTGAATAACTCAGAAAGCCTCCATTAGCATGTCTCCTTTTAATTTGGTCTATGAGAAAGAAGCTATCTTACCTACAAATGTAGCTATTCCCTCTTTAGCCTTAGTTCAGTTCATTGAAGAAAATCCTTCCTCATCTATGCAAGTTAGACAGTTATAAATCCTTAATCTTAAAGAGGAAAGAGAAAAGGCTAGGATCACACATGCACATCATCAGCAGTTAGACAAAGCTTCCTTTGATTGAAATTCTGTAAGTTCAAAATCTTTTCAACTCGGAGACCTAGTATTGAAATGGGATAAAGTCCATGAAGAGAAAGGTAAGCATACCAAGTTCCAACAAATGTGGCTTGGCCCATTTCAAATTGTGGAACAAATAGGCCCATCAACTTTTCTATTACAAGATTTATCAGGTAAGAGAGAATCTCTACCTGTTAATGGGTAGATTTTAAAGAAATACTTTCCATAGAAGATGATGTTTTCTGTTCACTGTATATTATTGCCTTTAGTTTATTTTTTTAGAAAGAATAATACAAGTTGAAAAACATTTACTTTTGGCTTTACAAATGATATTCTCTTTTTAATTTTGACTTTTCGCTTGTGTAAGTAAAGATTGTTATGAAAGTAATCTTCACACATGAAATATACAGTTAAGTTCTATTGCTTCAAAACTGTCTATTCTCTACCAAAATTATCTGATCTTTGATGAAACTTAGGTTTAGAAAGAAATCTTTCCTTTACATCAGTCAAGAAAAGTATCAATAACAAAGCAAAGTCTCTCTACAGAAAAACATCTTTAAAACTCTACAATTATCATCTAGAAGCTCTTAAGGAGCCAATGATTCCCCCCACCTAATCAGATTTGATTTTTAGAGTGTAATTCTAAAGTATACTTGAACTTAAAGGGTAAGAGGTCTCATCAAGAGTCGAATTACCATGATCATAAAATTATAACTAACTGACGTTACCAATACTGCATATCCAAACAGGGTAATGGCTTGAGATTATATTAATCAAAAGACAAGGGTTCTCATCAAGAGCCACCTTATTTAGTTAAGTTACAAATCAAGTGTATGGCATTGTCAATTTTGGTCACCAAACCAAGACATTGTCCTTTAAGAGATAAAAGATGAAGATTTGAAGGAAGGATGAATTACTTCAGAAAATAAAGAAAGAAATAAGTATACAAACGAGCTTATTTTTAAAATTGCATTTTGACCTAGGTGGGATACTGAATGATTGTTGGTTAAAAGGTAACCCTGTTGAGGCTATGAATGCCTACTGGCAGCAGAGGCTCTACCTATGACAACTGAGTATACCAAAAACTGATCTGAGAAGAGCCTCCATGTTTTTTATCTTTAAAACCAAGTAATGACTAATGTAGAGAAAGTGACTTTCTTATGAGAAAAGAACAATCAAAAGAATGATAGTTAATTAGATGTTGTTTTATTATTATTGAGCAGTATTACTTACTTTATATTCCATGTAATTTTTATTTTCAAAACTATCCTTTATTTTGGAAGTTTTTAGAAATTTCAAAAAACTCTCAGAGATAACTGGTTCTTCCAAGTGAATCACCAATTGTTGGGCTATTCAACAACTCCCCATTCATTAATAGTAGTAGTTAATATTACATTAATAAATGGGGACCGTTTAAAAAATCCCTCCAAACATAAACTTTACATTTAGGCATTTTTCTTATTCAATTTTGGAATAAAGCAAGATATCAATCAAACCCCTTTCTCAAAAGAACTACTAAATTCTTGCCTTCCCGCATATCGCATGATTAAGCATCATAAAAAACATTGCTAACCCACCAAATCTAGTGAAAAATGATTAAAAGAGGACTCTACGCTTTATACCTTGAAACTATCATATTTTTGACATAAGCTAGGTCCTAAATCTCTTCTCTTCAAAAACAAGTCTCACATCGCATATCACTATTTATGAAGAGCCCACCTTAAAAGCTTATCTCAAAACAAGCAAAATGCGAAAATATGATGGCATCATAACCTTTATCGCATCACATTTCGAGCATTTAAAAGAGTACCACAAACTTACCATCTGTCGATATTGCGAAATGCGATCAAGACCTGGACTCACTCCTTCAATGCACGACGAACAAATGTTTAGGTCCGCTACTTATTAAAAGAGGTATTTACATAGGAAAATACTGACAAATAGCTATGTTTTGAGGCAATAAATGAGCGGCTGGCATCTCGCATCTCGCAAAAAATGTAAGGCAAGGTAAGAAAAGCAAAAAGGCACAATGCGATATTGTGATCTGTGATATTGCTTCGCAAATCACATTATTGGTATTATTGCAATTCAAAGGCTCGCCACCCTAGAAGCTATCTTCCTGACTTACGATGCAGACATTTATGAGCATTAAAGCTAAGGGATAACAAAGCATTAGTGGGCATTTAGTAAGAGTTAACTGCATTTATGTGTGAAAAGGAACTTAACATGATATGATATCTTCTTACTTGTGTTTGAATAAAACTCCTTTTATCAGCTTTACAAGTTATCTGCATTATTTCATTTCACATTCATTATCATCTTTGTGTATCCGATAGCTGTTGTTCTTCACTTTCAGGGAAAATCCATAGAGAAAATCATTGGGAGCAATGGTGAAGAAAGGCAAGTCAGTCGTCTCTGAGAAGTAAGAAATGACTCCTCTATTTATGGATACTACATGCAGTAGAGAGGGAAGAACCTCTATGTGGGAAGACATGTATAATATACTGGAAGAAGAGCAACCAAGGATTTTGGAAACGAAGGTTACAGTTGACAGATGTGATTCCTCATACGCCTCCATGTTTGAGACAACATGCTCATTTTTGCATCGCATAGCTATGCGTCCAAAGATAATCCCTTATATGGACATGGTTAAATGGGTTATTGATGAAGTTGACATCTCAGACAATGAATTCAAGACAAGAATCCAAGAGGTTATGTGATCTTTTACCCCAGACAACCTACGGCTTATGTACCACCTACAAGAGCCACAAGTCATCTACAACAAGCATTTCGTCGAGAAGTTTGCCAAAGAGAACGAGGACCCAACAGGTTTCACCCGGACCTGGTCAAATAATGAGGGCAAAATCAAGAAAGACAAGAACGATATGCACTCTACTGTGTCTATTTGTCCCCCTCATAGTTTTGCAGTGGCCATGCTATGTAGACTATTTGGAAAACTCGATATTACTAAATTCTCCCCAGAATGGCTACCATTAATAGATGTAGCCGTAAACGCAACTATAATGAATTGGGCACAAATTTTGTCTGATAATTTAGCAATAACAATAATGGAGTATAGAAGGAAAAGAAGTGTTGCTTCGAGGGTTTACCCTCCATTTTTTATGAGCGCCTATGTAATGGATGCAATTTGTTTTGGTTCAAAATTTCCTGTCATGAGATGGAAGTGGACTATCCAAAATCCACTTCCCATTCTGATATACCATAAAGACATGTGGGAATCTCACTTTCAACCACATTTTTACAAAATTTGTCATGGAGTTATGCTCCCTATCCACAAACGCTTTATAACTGAGAGGCCCCCAAGTTTTCCAAAGAAGCCGAGGTAGATATCTTCCTTGTAGCCAGATGGTTTGGGGAGGAAACATTTATGTATATCAGGGTATTTGGCAGCATCATCTCCCCCCATTTCCTCCCATACTATGTTCCTGACAAACTGATGGCTAGAGAGATAGCCTATCAAACAACTAGTGAGGGAGGGATGAGCAAAACATTAAAGGAAGCAAAAAAGGCCATTTTGCCTACATTCCCTTTACAGTGTGGAGAATTTGCATTGCACGACCTGGGGCATGCATTTAAAGAAGCATAGATTATGTTATCTCTGTAATTTTATAAATTCCCTAGAAGGCAATATGACCCATTCAGCACTATCAAAGACTTTACCACCGTGGTAAAAATAAAAGTATTCAGTAATCACGAAGATGCATTTGATGACTTCTTTTTGCAGAAGAACACATTCACAGAGGTGAAACATATGGCACAATTACTTTTTGACCATGAAGATCTTGAAACCTTTTACGAGTACAGAGAAAGGAGGCTAACAAAGGTCCCATTGGACCAATTATTGATTGAACCAATAAGGGAGCCTACTCCAAGTGTAAGTCTAGAAGGAGATTCCAAAGAAAATTTTAAAACTAATTTTGGAGCAAAATCCCAAGAGAAATCTACCAGGGAGTCAGAGAAGTCATCACAAAATGGGAAAAGTAGAAGCAGGGAGTCGGAAAAATATACATCCCAATCTATGAAAAAGACAGTTGAGCAAACTTCAGCTAGAAAACAGGCTGAAATCCATTCCACCTCCACTCGGCTAATAAAACCCCTAGGGATTGATTTAGAGGAAGAATGGGATAGTTTTAATAAAATGCTCCATACAGAGGAACAAACTCTAGAGTTGCAAAATCGACAACATAAAACAACTCAAGAAATTACAGCATAATAGAATGTAAATAATAAAGAGGTAGAGCACATCCCTATTACTCCCACCTCTGAAATTGTTTTGAGAATTGAGGAGATTCCCCCTCTAGATGTGTTTTATAGCCCACAACACAAAGCAGTTGTTAAAAGACAAAGGAAGAAAAGGAAGTTGGATTCTACAACTGTTACTACCCCTGATAATGAACCGATGGATGTTTTCTGGAAAGACTCACCCATCGACCCATCCGCCAACCTTACTAGACTGTCACAATTTGCAGGTGCCTATGCTACAGCGACCATCGACAAAGAAACAGAGGTGCAAATGTTGCTTAAGGAAAAAGAAGATAAAATTCTGTCGCTTGAACAACAACTACAACAAGCAAAATCTGACCAGCAAGTAGAGACACAGTTAGCTAAGCTTCAACAAGAGTTCGAGCAGATGCAAATAAAACATCAAGCCAGCTTAGTAGAGAAGGAAACACAAATACAAGGAATAACTGATCTACATAAAGATGATCCAAAAATTGATCAGTTTATTACTGAAGTGCTCGGCCTTAACTCCCAGCTGATGCACCAAAAAGAACTATTATGCCATAAGATTTCGCAATGGAATTCTTATTGCGAAACAAGCGACAAATTGACAAGTCAAGTCGTGGAAATGAGACTCGAATATGATGAAATATTGAAAAAGGTCTCCGACTTCATCACTTGGTAGAATTCAGAAGATGGGAGAAAAGCAAACTTGCCTAAACTGGAGGAGTCACACAAAGAAATCTTATTTGCAAAATGGGATTCTCGACTTAAAGAAGCATAAAAGGCAATAACAGATGTAGCAATAGCAACAAACAATGTTATCGAAAATATTAATGAAAATTTACATAGTGCCAACCTTGTGGGAGAGTCCATTCTGGTTTTTCTTCCTAATGTAAAAGAGCCTGAGCTACAGTGGAGACATGTAACAAAAGAAAAAGCAAAAGCAATTATGCAAACGACCAGATTAAACTAGGAAGCATATTGGCGACATTTAGTGAAACCTCACAGCCAGTGGATGACCCTGCGATGCCTAACCACTTCTACGGAGAAAATGGTTCCACCACTGACCAATGTTGTGTTCATTGGGTAGTTGAAACCTGAAATTGGCCAACCGAGACAGGTCAAACCCATGATGGGCATTTGAGATCTAAAGGATCAAATGAAAAATAGTTAGCCACCATGCTCATTTCTATTTTTGTTTTATTTTTCATAATTTGAGGAAGGTCATTTAAACCCCCTCAACTATTTTTGTAATAATCTATTTTTAGTTTTATAGTTTAGTATTTAAACCCCTCTCATGCATTTAGAGAGGGGTCTAGAAATTTTATTAGAAACAATCTTCAAAACATGCACTTTTGTCCCTTTGAGGAAGTTCTAGTGAAATTAATGGAACAAGATTTTTTTTTTTTTTTTAATCTTATTTGGCATCTTCTATTGAAATTGCACTTTTGTACTCTTAGATGGTGTTGGATGGATTGAAAGTAGATCAATATTGCTGAAGTACATGAGTAGGACGTATTATAAATGATACTTTTATCTCGTAATTCTTTTTAATTATGTATCAAGCAATAATTTCTCTTCAAGTTGTTTATGTATGAAATTTTGAATCTTGGTTAGCATTATTGCACTTCAATATGATGATGGCCTATATTTTATGCTGAATACATGAATAATTTCTTATGCGATATATCTTTCACAATCGTTTCAAATAAATTTTTATATGGAATGATTATTGTTAAACGATTTCATTTCTCATTGCAATTGAATGATTTTTATTACCAATTGCTTCAATTGCTTTTGGACATTATTGTAGATCATGTACTTCAAATTATTCCCAGGTATAGTCATAGTTATATAGTGTTTAAATTAGGATAAAATGCACTTGATTATTAGTTTAGATTAGATTACTTTTAGCTTAAACATTACTCCAAAATGTCTTGAATCACCCCATAAGCACTATTATAAATTAGATTGGGAAACTGGTCCCATTATCCCCAATCGGAGCCACTACACCAAACGAAAAAGGAGCTACCAACCAAGGTCTGGACCCGGTGGTTTTCCACCATGTTGAAATAATAATTTTTGAGGCTTCAACAAGTTCATGCTAACACTCAATTTTGAAGATGATTGCCTGTGTATAGATTCAACTCTTCAGGTAATCATAGCAAAGGTTTTTGAGAATGAAGCTCCATTAACTTGGCAACATGATTGGGTTGCTCAGTTACAAAATGCATTGAAATGTTATAATATCAATGTCGAAGAAGATGAAGATTCGTACAATATTGATGTACCAGAATCAAAAGGACATCGCGAAGTTGTTGGACCAGAGCTAGAGATACCGGATATAACACAGGCATTAAAAACACAAAAAGGGAATATTGGGACAAAGGAATACCCGAATTTCTCAACGATTAGAGACTGTTAGCACGCATATATAGTTAGTAAAATCACGAAGCTACTACATGAATACTAGCATCTATTGCCTACAAACTTTTCAGAAATTAATGGCATATTAGGGGACCTAGAAGTTATGAGGATCCCTCTGAAACCTGACACGAAGCCTATGAAGCAAAGACCCTACAGGTTGAATCCAAAATATAAGGAAAAGATGAAGGAAGAATTAGAAAAAATGCTAACAGCAAGGATATCGAGCCTGTTGAAGAGTCTAAATGGGTAAGTCACATGATAGTTTAGGAAAAGAATACACTGGCATATACATAATCACTACAACTGATTATTTGATGAGGTTGGCCTAGGCACAACCAATGAAGGATTACAGCACAAATACCACTATGAAGTTCATTTTTCAATACATTCTGTCTAGATTTGGGTGTCTGAAGATATTAATGAGTGACCGAGGCTCACATTTCTTGAATTAGACTATTGAGGCATTGCTTGAAGAGTTTCAAGTACACCATCAGAAAATTACCCGATGTCACCCTTAAGTAAATGGTATAGTCAAAGCTTTCAATAAAATTCTGGAGAATGCACT
Organism: Pinus tabuliformis; assembly: GCA_031772625.1. NCBI lineage: Eukaryota > Viridiplantae > Streptophyta > Pinopsida > Pinales > Pinaceae > Pinus > Pinus tabuliformis. The sequence goes on along the minus strand of CM062811.1, from coordinate 1,125,651,403 downwards.
CACAAAAGTGTGTAATGTGAACATAAATGACTAGGATCTAAAGATTCCAGCAGTGTTGTGGGCATATAGGACAACATGCAAGAAATTGTCAGGTCATACACGTTTTAGGTTGGTATATGGACAAGAAGACGTCATGCCTATGGAGTACATTGTGCCCAGTTTAAGAATTGCAGCCTTCACATACATGGAATATTTCGATATAATGGAGGAGAGGATGAAACAATTGCTTTCTTTGAAAGAGGAAAGGTTTCTAGTAGGTTTTCATTAGCAAGTACAAAAAACAAGGGAGAAATCCTAGCTCGAAAGACACATCAAGCAAAACACATTCTAGGAAGGAGATCTTGTACTCTTATATGATAGAAAATTCGTGAAGTTCCCAGGAAAATTTAAGACACATTGGTTAGGACCGTATATCATTAAAAATATATTTGATGGTGGCCCAGTTTAGCTCGTGAAGTTAAATGGTCAGTTGATTCCAGGATGAGTGAATGGTAGTGGACTGAAGGTATACATGGATGACTCTGTCTCTAGAGCTTCGCACTGAAAGACAAAAGGATAAGAGTCTTAGTGTCACCTGCAGTTAAAAGTGGGCACTGAAATATTAACTACTCCGCAGAAGGGGACTTTGCCGAAGACAGCTACTGTGCGATATTCAGGGGTATGTCAAATTCAGAAAGGACCGTGTCAAAGGAGGATTAAAGCGCGATATTCAGAAGTATGATGAAGTCTGAAAGAATTGAGATGGAGGGTAGGTTACTGCACGATTATTGAAGATAACTCGAAAAATATGATTGTAGGAAGGAAAACGTTGTCATTAAAAGGAATTTATTATTAAAAGGCGCGGGAGAGATGCATTTATGAAGCACAGATGGTCAGATCTAGTGCCATACCTACATTAAATGAACAAGATCTAAGCTAATCATGAGGTTTGAAATTCAAATTCTCTATAAAATATATGTCCCGCTCCACATTTTACACTTTGCTATATGGAGAATTTAGTTTGAGAATTTTCAATCAAGAGTGAGTCAAGTGTATTTCTGAGTTAAGCTTTAAAGAAATTTCTCAAGCATGTGTAGAGAAAGGGCTAGCAGGAGTCATGGAAGCCTAGGCTGGAGCACTAAATGTACCCCTGTCCCCAAGGCGCATGAGGTCATTGCAAAAACAAGTAGTTACAGAAGAAAAACCAAAGAAAACACCCGAAAAGAGGACAACCGAAGCCTTTTGAGGAGAGCTAAGAACATCCCCAAGGAAGAAGACAACAAAAGAGCAGTGGACGAAGACTAAGCAAGATAAGAAACATAAGGACAAGGCAAAGAATCCAGTACAATAGGAAGAACTAGAGGAAATCCATGACAACGAGGAGGAAGCCAAGATGCCTTAGATGGAGACAGAGGATGCATAAATTCCCTCTATGATGCTACCATATTTACCACCAAGGAAACTTGGTGCAAAGCTGGTTAAGGACCTGAAAGACACAAAGTTCAAAACTTTCACACCACTGCTACTAGAAAAAGTTCCATTTGAAGGTGAAGTGCTGGGGAAAACTGCAATTAAAAATTGAGGATTGGGACTTAAATGACATAAGTACATATCTGGAGTTCGAGCCGAGCAAGTACGTACACTAGGTCTATTATCTAGAGAGCAGAATTATGAGGTTGGACCCACACTAATGGGCTACAGGATTGCAGAGAACAGGCTTGCTAAACATGTTATACGTGCCACACTTCTGTAGAAGCACATCCAACACAGCCTGTGTTCGACAATTACTTGTATTTTTGCATGACGGATGCCTCTGGTTGATGAAGAGAATCCTGATTGACGAGATGTTGTTAAGAAGAATTACTGGGTTTCCCTACCAAGGGAAGGACCTCGCCGAAGAGTTCGTCAGCAAAAATGAAGACAAGGCAATGGAACAAACCATGAAGGATAAGTTTGGGATTATCAAGAAGTCATGTAGTTACGATATCAACTCTATCAATGACCAAGGGGTGTGCTTCGCTGCACACATTTTATCAATAAAAATAATGAGGAAATGTAGAGAAAATGAAGTCCCTGCTGTCGTGGTTTCTTTGGCTGTGCAGTTTCAGTGATGGGGTTTAGCTCAATTGGGTCGGGGACTTATGCAACAAATTTTTGAAGGATTGTTGCGAGGCATAAGAGGAAGGAAAAAAATTTCATTATGCATGGTTGATTTTGATCATCTCTCTGTTAGCATGGAAGGAGCCGGAGGACTCACAATTTACGCCAGTTGAAAAAAATGTATGTGAAGCCGTGCAATAAGCCTCACTGTGGCATACCAAGGAGACGTTGCGCACGCGCTGGAGCACATATTTTTATTTGTGCTATTTGAAATGGATTTTCACATGGTGGTGAACTAGTATCCTGTGTTATCACCTAGATTGTAAGAGCAGTATCACAACATCACAACATTCAAGGAAAAATTTCACAGAGTATACATCAAGGCTCAGAAGGATCCAATGGAGACATGGCACGCTCTGCCATATTTGGTCATTGAAGATGACCTGATCGCAATAATACAACAATGGTTAGTCAAATGGATGATGCCAACCATAGACAACATCGAAGTAGCGGGGGGCACCACACAACATTCAGGTCCAAGTGGGACAGACAAAGGAAAATAAGCAGAGGAACCAGATCCAGAGACAACATAGGATACCCAGGACCCCCTCAGTGATGTAGATTCAATAGAGGAATCACCATTCATCATAAAAAGAGGGTAGCTACAGTAACTATGTCAGGCGAACGAAAGAAACAGAAGGTGAGGAAATCTAAGGGTGCAATACTGCTTGTCCTCACTGATGGGGACATCGACGAGATTGGAGAAAATGTCTAAGAAGTAACAACAGAGACCTGTAACACAGTCGATGATTGCTCTACATATCGTGACCGTCGGATTGTAAGTTACAAAATGTACAACGATAAAGAAACACACTTTACCTAACTCTATACCTAACTCTATACTAGACCAAGTTGAACTTAACTATTTCCTATGTGTCGGAATATCCTAACAAAGGCATCATGAAGTTAAAGGTACTGGCGCAGACAACCAGACAATCAACATAGATAGGTCAGCTACTACTGCCAAAGCGACGGATAGAGCCAACAATTGGATTGAGGATTTTGCATATACTAGGTGGACCGTTACAGTTTGAATCCACCAAGGATAGAGAGCGAGAAATAGGGTGGGGCTGTATTAACATGAACATCTCCACACTTCCAACTTAGGTATTACACAAGTTCCATCAAAGTATTATAGATGAACTGAAGGAGCGAGAACAATGCACTTCGTTGTTAAGCATTTAGGTGGAAAAGGATAGAGCTTTAATGAAGAAGGAGCTCTATCAATTGATCAAAGAAAGGGGTGAAGCATGCTAAAAATATCAACAACTAGAGGAAGCCATTGCAAAAACTTTTAGTTAAGTTCTGGACACATAGGTCCGTGAAGAAGAATCGCCAGCAAAGAAGGTCACAAAGCTCAGACTCACGATAAAAGAGTCAAAGAACAATCTTGCAAAAGTAAAGTTTGAATATGAAGTGAAGATTTCTGAGCTGAAAATAAGGCTGCAACCAATCACACCACCAGCAGTACGTGAGCAATTGGAGGGATCTAAAAATTGTAGTGAAAGGCATCTCCAAGATAGTGGAAAATTGTGGAAAGTTACTAGATGAGACTATACAGATTTGGACCTCACTGCAGAAGGATCCAAACATTCAAAGGATTTAAGATGAGCTATAGGTGAAGCAGAAGTGGCAGGAAGATATCCTGGTAATTGCGAAGACCCTACTAGTCTCGTAGAGGCTCGCCAACATCATTGAAGGAAAGAATCTACAGAAATAGATTGAAGATCTTCAGAGGAAAGCATAGATTTTGATAGAGAGGATTTAGTTGGGGTAGGATGAGGCTATCCAGCTTTTGCAAGCAGTAGATGAAAGGCCTAGGGAGCTATGACAGAGGGAGAAATAAGTTCCACAAAAGATTGCTAGACCAACCCACGGGGGCTTCACTCAATGAAACTTTGACATATCATGTGCGTTCGTGGCATATTAAACAATACCCTTAATTTGACTACATATTGGAAAATGCCTCTAAAAATCACATTATTTAATCCCCTACCAATATAAACCCAATACACCTTCCCAATTTAAAAACCCCTACTTTCACTAGATATTGTAGGTATCCATTTTTTCATTAACATTTTTTATACCCCTTTATATTTTTCCATTAACTTTGGGCTCCATTTTTTATACCTGCCAATATAAAAACCCTCTACCCACTATATATCTCCCAATATATTGTGATTTTTTCCTCAATAAATATCCCCCAATATGAACCCACGTGGTATGGTATTGCTCTCTTAGTGAAGCCCCCGTGGACCAACCACAGAGGTATTGCTGGAAGAAGTGCACCGAGAGGAAAAGTAGGTAGCAGAAATAGTCTAGCAGTATGACGTCGTCTACAATGACATCGTAGCAAAGATCAAGGGCACTGCAGTTGAGTGAATAGGGACAAGTCCCATTTGATTGTTGGGGGCCTATTAGGCGCAAACCAACTTAGTCTAGTTCTTGTCAAAGACTCCACATTTGATTGTTGGGGGCCTATTAGGTGCAACCCAACTTAGTCTATTTTTGTCAAAGACTCCACATTTTTAGGGGAGAAGTGCATGGAGTGTGCAGAGTTTTATTGACCGCGCAATGTCTAGGGGCTTCAGAGTGGGTTGAAGCCCCTCATTTTGTAATGGGTATTGAGGTTTTAGTTCATTTTTTTGTAACTTCATGGTATGCAGACCATGATTTTTGTAGAAATGTAATGTTCTTAAACACATGTAGTCCTTTGTCAAAGAAAATAATTAGATCATATCATAGAGAGAAAACAAGTGATCGAGTCTTTTATTTTGTGTTATGGGTCTTAAGGAAAGGTTCTGTAGTTGATTGTGTGAAGGCCCTGGAAGAGTCTGCAATTGAGTGTGCAGACCACCTGTAGTTGGGTACGTAGGTCGAGAAGTTGCATGTATTGAAAGATCTATTTTAATAAAAAGGAAGAAGTATTGATGAAGCCTTTTGTATCTCTATCTGTTATTTGCATTCTCTCTATTTATGCGAAGTAATTGCAAGTAAATGGTATGTTAGCGCAACTGTTATTTTTTGCAATGTGCTTATATTAAAATGACTGTGACAAAGTCTATAGTTAGAATACAATACGTAGTAATGTTATGAATGTTAGAAGGATAATTAAAGTACAAAAAAATGAAGTTAAGAGCCACTTCGCGCAGTCCCTCAAGGTTGCAGAAACTTACTTCTGTAATCACCCATAGCCACCTGAGGCTTTTGTTGGTGTGAAGTACAAGCCAAACCTAGGTCAAGCTCAACTGAGCTAACACTTCCATTAGGCTAGGCTATGTGCATCAGATGCTTGTGATTTTGCAACATCTGTCATGATGTATTCTAGTAATCCATTGTCAACCAATACTACCTCCATGCGATCCTACCATACAATTAAATTAGAGTGTCCTTACAAGGAATACTCTAATCTCAACCCATTGAAGGTCATATTCCCAACTCTATAGAGATATTGCTACACTGAACTGCAAAATTGATTCTCCTCAGAAACAACTTCGGAATTCCTGTTCTAATGTGAATCTTTCTTTGATACCATGTAGATATTATGGTGTATATTTGCACTTCTCATGAACTTTTAATCAAAATCACAAGACACAAAGCTACTCTACTTCTCTATAGAATTTGATTCACAATTTAGAACATGAATCGTACCCATGCAATGAGAAATAACACACATGCACACAATATGTTTCTAGGGTAAAGCAATTTGCTAAAAACCCCTTTTCCTTCTTGTGTTAATATGATGGATATGTATCACAATTGATTTTCTCAACTAAGGACAACCTGCAAGTGAATAGCCTATCTCTTTTCTCACTCAAAAGTTCTGACCCAAACTTAGTTAATTTCAACCTCTGTTTGAGCCCCTATTTCCTTGTGAAATTCGTTGAGAAATTGGGCCTTTACTATTTAAAAATTTCCTCAAATTGATTACGCAATTCCCAAGGTTGATCATTTGACTACATGCAACACTTGTACACTCAAGACTAGTCTATAGTTGATGTTACACTATCTTGGAATCTCCACCACAACTGGGGAACTCAAATTCTTTTCATGCACTAGCTATTTTGGCTGATTGATCAGTTAACTAGATGATCACTGAGTTAAACTGAAGTCTCACTACACAAATGACCTTCCACTAATTCCTCCAACAATTGGAACTAGTTTAACTAAAAACAACTTGAAATAATTAACCTTTATTGATACAAATTATCAATCACACATGCTTAACTGAATTCTAACTCCTCTAAATCAAATTTACTAAGTAAACTAGGTGACACAAGCCATGTCACACAAGTTAACTGCATCCAAGTTGTTTGCTAATGTGGAAATTCGAATTTTATCAATTTTATCAAGGAAAAATCAAATTGAAAATTTCTTGTTGCATTTTTCAACAGGAACCTATTATTCCATTTGTTGTTAAAGTTGGGAAATTTTAAAATTGAATTGCTAATCCATCAATTCAACCTCCACCCATTTCCCATGATTCAAATCCTATTGATGAGAACTTGGAAGGGTTTAGCAATTACACAAAGCAACCTCTACCGTATATGTCTCATGATTCCTTGTTTCATGATCCACTTAATCAACCTACTTCAACTTTTAATGATGTTAAACCCGTTGTTTCAAGCAATAAGTTAGTTGCATTTCATAGGTAGAGGGGAAAAGTGTTGGATACATATTCCATATTTCTTCCCTCTTTCAAGATGGAAATCTTGCATTTTTAGCTGATCACCAATCTTGTGATCTTTCTAACCTGACAAATGATTTCAAATCCTTCATTCAATTTAAGAATTTGGAAAACCATCACCATGACATCCTTGTTTCATTAACACATGTGGTGATGGATATCCAAGTACATCTAATGATAAATTTTCTTCTTTTGAAGGCTTAGCGTTATGAAGCATTGATTCAAAGCCCTTTTCTCATAGCTTGCAATCTTAATTTGTGCGATGGGAGTCTCTTTCATTTCAGAATGATTATGGATTTTCTTTAAGAAATGAATCTTTAGATATGAAATCTGAAGAAACAAGTTGTCATGCTCTTGAATATTTGGTATACCCTATTGAAGAAAAGAAAGAACAATCTAAATGTTGCATTGGTATGCCTGTCTTCGATCATTATGATGATGAAGATAATATCATGGGACATAACATGCATGTTGATTCATTGTTTTTACAAGTTCAATTTGATTTTACAACTGGTGTTTTCTGCTCGAGTCTTTTCATTTTTCCTCACCTTTAGCACACTACTCATTTTATCCAGACATGCGAGATAAGTTTATTACACCAACAATCTCTCTAAATCCTTTAAATATTTATTCGGCTGGTAATGGTCGCAATCAGGTACATGTATAGGTGGTCTTATGATCAAATGATGAAAAGATTGAATCTATTATTCATGAGATTATGTTCATTTATAAATATTTCATATTTCAAGGGGAATATGTTACAACTATGAACGATCAAAGGAGTTTTCTGATTGATGCATCTCAATTTTCCATCCATTAAGAATTTGATATGTTTAATCTTGAGTATGATAAAACCAGTGGCATTAAAATTATTTTCACTGATACATCTAATGACAGTGGTGCATATCTTCCTATTTATTTTTCTAAGCCATCGAAATTCAATGATCAGCCATCAGACAATTCATAGATTAGTCAAGAAGTTGAGGCACTTTAGTCCATATTGATGGTTATGTTAGGTTCTCGCAATCCTGTTGATATATCTGAACTACATTTGATCCATACTTTCACACATAATTATTTCTTTAATATCTATCAACTGGTTGTCAGTTCTTAAGGGACTTTCGATATTTTCAAGTTCATCATCACGGTATTCAAGATAACATTTCTGATCAGATAAAAGAATCTTGTTTTGTTAATATTTAATCATGTGAATCCCTTCTATTGCACTCATGATTTGGGAGCATATCTTTTACAGATATACACATATTCAAAGCCTGTTATTATAATTGTCAAGAAGAAAGTCATTTTCAATTGGAATATTCCTCCATGTCAAACACATTCAAGATTGGTCACCTTCATATCACTTTTGTTCATGTCATAGATATAATCATCTTTTTCACACAATCTCTCTTCTTGAGTGATGGTAAATGATTGAGTCATTCGACGAATCAAGACCCTTGTGTTAATATGAATACCTGGTGTTATTTAGCCCTTGTTTCCTATCTCTCACTAGCCTGGTATCTTAATTGGTTTCTTGAATTTGGGATGTCAGTGATTTTTTTGAATACCTTAAGCTTTCAAATTGCTAGCATGATTTCTAATCAGATACAAAGGGAATAAATGGAGAATAGAGGATATTATAGTCACCAATCTGATCACGATGCTAGTGATAAAAACTATCTCTCAATCCATCATTGTCCCACTAGAAAATATGATGATAGTTTTCTTACCTTGGTTGATTTTGTTGAACCAAGTGATCTTCATGGTTCATCATTTCACTGTTTAGATCCTTTTCAGATAGTTGATACACTTCAATGTGAGATGATGGTTATGTTTGGTTCTCACCATCTTGACAAAGTTTTTATATTTTTTGATTGGCATCAAGGTTTTCAAGTTGATTATTTTAAATATCAAGATCCAACCGTTGAATGGTTAGAGAAATATTACATCGCAATCTCCATCACAAATAGAAAGTTTCTATCTTTGTTGATGTCTACCAAAACTGAAAAAATGAATGAATGTACTTCCATAAAAAACCTTCAAGGTTTGTATGATTGTCATTTCAAGCAATAAAGTAAAGCTTGAAACTTTAAAATTTAGTAAGTATGGCACACATTTATGTTCAGAAGAAAGACCTTCGATTCACTGTGCAAGTTTTTCAAGTTGTAGTCTTTTGTTGTGCCCGATGATTTATACTGCTTTTAATTGCTTATATCTTTGTGATTGCAGATCAGGAGAAATTATGGTGGCTACATTGGAAATTCCATTACACTTAGCTCTAAACTTATAGCCTATTAGGTCAGGAGCAGGCTTAGGTGCATTAGTCCCCTAGTTGCATTGCATGACTGTTGCATTTTACTTTGCACTAGTCATTTTCATTTGTTTGTTTCTTTTGTTTGTCTTCCATGATTCTTTTTAGTTAAGATTCGATTTTTCTCTACTTTTTTTGTTTTGTTTTGTTATGTCTTATCTTTATGTAGACTCTGTGTGAAAATTCTCTCACTTGGCTCAAAATATAATGTGGAAAAGTTTGAAAAGGGAAATTGTGGTGACGAAAAATGCCTGGCTTATATGTTATCCTCTTATCTATCTTGGGTTTACATATCTTTAAATTCAATTATGTCTAAATGGAAAATATGATCCATTCAAAGATAAAGCATTTGGTCGAACCATAAAGCCCATATCTATTCTACGATCTTCATTCCTTGAATCAATGTTGTAATTAAATGGTATCCCCCTTGATGATCCAATTGAGTAGAAGAAGCGAAGGGGAAAATTAATAACGAGAAAACCAATACTAGAGGTATATATAACCTTTTATAAAGGAAAAACCTCTTTTTCTCTCAATAAGTCAATATCCCTCTTCTAGCCCATGAAATAATAAGTGTTGAAGCATATTTCTCTAAAGAAATAAATAAAGGGTGAAATAAGATAAAGGCTTCCTATGCAGAGAGGTGAAGCAAGTAACTTCGTTGGGGTACTGTGCAGGCTCACTGGAAGGGAATCAATACTTGTGTTTCTATAATGACTCCATCGAGGTACTATCTAGGCCTGCTGGTAGTGGAACAACACTAGAGATGGAAACTAAGAATCTAATTATCTTAAACTCGCAATTTATATTACCCTTCCTGTGAATTGAAATAGTTGTGATCTTGCAATATTTATGAATGCGTTTAGCCAAGAAAAGGAATGTAAGAGACTATATCCATAACCAGGTCAAATGGGGGAGGCAAGGTAATTCACGCGATGAATCAATACCTCTTGAAAGACTAAAACCTTATACTTTAGGATAAAACATGAATACATAAGACGAAGTTCTACTAGTGTGTTGCCAAATGTTGACATCGTCATCAAGACCCTCCAAACATTTTCCTACACATGAATTTTGGAGCCTATTGAGGATCTAACGATCTATTTGCTTCATGATTAATGAATGTTATGCCATGTCTTTAAATATTTTTCTAAGTTTTTGAGTGTCGAAGTTACCTGCATACATATGTTCAGTCTGTAATAGGTTCATGAGAACATTATTTCATGCAAGCTTGCACACATGTAACACATTCCATCAAGATAGTTCATGTGCAATGTTCAACCTATGATAACAATTAGTGCGCACTTTCAAGTGACACTCTCTCACTTTTGGTTGTGATTGTACTTCTATTTTGGTGATTTTTTCCAACTGTCACTTTTCCGCACCTTTGCTTTCACAAGTGTCATTTTCATGTTTATGACTGTCTCTTTTCCTTTCCTCCACTTTAATAAGTTTCATTTTCATGTTATATTCACTCTCGCATGTGTCACTTTCGATGTCATTTTCATTTCATAAGTGTCATCGCAAATGTCGTCTTTTGGTATGGAAAGCGTCACATATTGCATAAGCATAGTTATGGTTCATTTCAAGGGGTAAATTTGGTGCCAGTGAGAATTTTTTATTATATAGATATGTGTTACACTCATTCCAAAATTTTTATGCACTGTCACACACGTGTCGTTACAGTTGTCACAAAGTGTATCTCAAAGTGTCACATAAGGATGAAGTTGTCGTATTGTCATCGCATTGAGAGGATTATGTTGTTCATGTGTTATGAGTGATCAATTTTGTGTCATTGATTGTTCTAAGTTTATGATAATGATAAAGTCTTATCCCTATTCACTTTGACCTCATTGATCCCACACTTAGCCAAATTATGGAAACTTCCTGCTCGAGCAACCATCCTTCACTCAACCCTCCCAAAATTCACATTGCACGGTCTTAGCCCTTAAGCTCAGTGCTTGGCCCTTGAAAATATGTAATGTAGAGTTCCTACCTTCTAGAATTGTGCACTATGTAGTCTTAGTGTTCAACCCTGGCCCATTGAGCTCTATAACTGTGCCTATCAGCCTCAAGCCTACCTCGTTGAGCCCCTCAACTCTGCAGTCACCATGCCCTAAACTTCTTGAATTGCGAACTATGCAGTCTCAAGCCTTAGTCCTTTCTCTTGACCTCTTGAGTTGCACAATTTCACAATACTATTATAGCTCCAAATCTCACTCTTGATGTTTATGATGCTACACTCATGGCCTAGGGAAACCCCTCCTTCCAGAACTGGTCCAAATACTTAAAAAATAGTGTTTTATTCCCTATACGCAACATTGCCCTGAGCTAATCGCGTGTGTACATGGGTTTGTGTATACCCAACCAGTGTATATGTCTTAAAACACTTTAAAAAATTAAATCTCCTTAATTTCAGGTGGAGATCACAGGTTTTGCTTGTTGATTACCTATTAGTGCCCATGGCCCAACTGTTCCCAACGAATTCCCAACTAAAAAACTACTTTGCGAGAAGTATAAAAAGGCTTTAATGGGAAGGCCTAAGGGAGGAGAGAATAGAGAGAAAAATCACTCTGCTGAGATTATCCCTAACCAGGTCTGAAGATCCTTGTGCTTCCAGCACTTCCCCCCATTATAGGAAACTCTTTTTCCTTGAGCTTGGATGTTATTTCACTAGTTGAGATACCTTGGTATGAGTCATGGAAGGAGTTTGTTGAAGGCTTGAGATTGGACAGACCCGAAGGATGGTTCCGCTTGGAGCTAGTGAGAGGAAGACTCAGGTGAAATCATTCCTTACTATATTTTAGTTATCTGCAATAAAGAAACACTTGTCCCATTCATGAAATTAATCTTCTTCATGCTTATGATGTTCATGTTATGATTTGCATATGAATAGCTGTTTCAATTGTATAACTAACTACCTTTCAATATGCTATGAAGTTGATTTATTTATGATGCTTGGTCCATATATTGCTATGCTTCTTTGAATTGGTTGTTTTGTAGGTTAAAGGTTCGAAAGGAACTCCAAGAGGGTTTGGACCCTGGCTGGAGCTACCCGAACGAAGGACCCCCAGGTGCACCTCTCTTCATGTAGTTTGCTTATATTAGTATCATGAGTGTGTGGAATGTTTGTTTTTCATTGAAGATAACCCCCGCTCTGCTAGGGTATTGACCCAAGACCCTAGGGGACTTTGTCCCTCAACAGAATTGGCGACTCCACTGGGGACAACACTATTGTTGTTCCTAGTTGGGGTTAATTTAAGCCAATCAGGGCTCAACCTTTGATTTTCTTACTATGACTGAGTTGTCTGTTCCTATAAGAACTTGGACATTAAGTCTGAACATTTTCTTTAGACCCCCTTTTTTCTTTTTTCTTGTGAACTGTTGTATACGCATCTTTGCCAGGTTGCAGAGGTGTATGTACGCAAGTTTCCCCATATGAACCCGCGTATACGCAGGTTTCTTTGGGTTTAATCGTATATACACACAGCTGTGCATTGACACAGTTGCTTATACCCTAATTTCCAAGATTTTTGCAAATCTTTCTTGTTCAATAAATTTGTTTGCTGGTCTAAGTGTTTTCTGAGCAGTCAGGTTTGGTTGTCAGTCTTGTAGAAATTTTAAATAATTTAACACATATTCACAGAGATTATCCTGATCATACAATTATAAGCGGAACATGTATAATACATAATCTCCTCTACGTTGATCATCAATTTACAGAAGCAGAAACATTCACAGGCACACATAGAAGCATCAATCAAACTCATTAACACAGTATGTATCCCGGGGAAAGCATCTCGCTAAAAACCCCAAACTATTTGTATATTATATTGATTGAATCATGTAACAATACACAACATAATACTTCTCACAAGTATCTCCACCTGTTACACACAATACAACTCAGATCTGATCTCCAAATCTATTCCACTGCTTGCCTGCCTCCACTGCTCAATACCTGCTCAAGAACTGATGAGAATGGCTTCCCAAACTCGTATTTCACCTCAAAATAGTCACTCACACTTTGTTGGACGTAAGAAAAGGCTACAATACTGGGAAAATACGTGAGCAAACTCATTGGCATACTCAATCCCTTGATTGTGCAAGATCTGGTGCACAACTATAGTCACAACTGATAGCAATCTGATTCTCTACCACCTATCCCTGTTGAACTGAACATGCACTGACATGCAACTGAGTTAACTGATGTATTCATTAGTTGTATTATGAGTTAATAACTTGTGAATTAATTAATAACTAATTCACCCAACTCATCTCTAGTCTATTTGCCAGTTAGACTAAATACAACCAGTTTAACAAAGCTAAACTGAACACAACTCCATCAACTCCACAATCAACTCCACCAAACTCAACTGATTGAGTTCTAACTGAAGTCATGCATGCAACAACTCAACTGACTCATAAGAAAAGCATATTTCCTTCTGATAGCTGCATGTGCCACCTCTGTAGCTCAAACTGAAGTGCTCCAAGAGAATAAGATTAAGTTTATAGTCCAAATATTATTGTGAGATAATAATATTTGACTTTTCTATTTTTGACAGCCAGTCTAAAAATAGACTTTGATCACTCACACTGTGATCACTCACACTTTCATCAAAAATAGAAGTCCATCTATTTTTTCCCAACTTGATCAATCATCCATAAACAACAACCTGCAATCCATAGACATGATCCATATGTCTAAAAATAGACATAGTCTAAAAATAGACTTGCGCCAAAAATAGCCTGTGGGCCCACTTAGTGAAGGCGACTCTTTTCACTAAGCTCCATCATCTTGTTGCAATCTCAACACTCCCTCTCGACAAGATATGGATTATCAGCAACCCCTATCCTGCCTCGGTGGTACTCGAATTTGCTCCTGGTGAGAGCCTTCGTCAGAATATCAGCATCCTGATCCTCCATTGGAATGTACGAAAGTAACATGATCCTCCGCTGCACACAATCTCTGATATGATGGTACCTGATGTGCTTGGACCCAAACAACCTGACCAGGATCATCCTCATCCACATAGATCTCTGCTTCCTGCTGTACCAAGAAACTGCTGTCGATCCAATACTAAAGACCCCTCCTGATGTGCTCTTTCTGTCCGTTGGGTTCCCTGCCCAATCTGCATCCGTGAAGCCACATAGCTTCACCTCATCCTCCTGTCTGTACCACAAACCATATCCCGATGTGCCTCTCAAGTAGCGCAATACATGCTTGCCCGCCTTCCAGAAGAGCTTGGTAGGCTTAACCATAGCTTGTGAAAGCTGGTTAACTGCATAGCATATATCAGGTCGTGTATTGACCAAATACATCAGCGACCCCACCAACTATCAATAAACAGTGGCATCCACTTCTTCTCCCGAAGTGGCATCCTCCTTCCTCCAACCTCCAGGAAGAGGAGTATCAACAGGCTTGCAGCCATGCATGTTGAACTTCTCCAGTATCTCCCGAGCATACTTGCCCTGAGAAACAAACAGTCCACCACTGTGCTGCCATATTTCCAATCCCAGGAAATAGTGAAGGAGGCCCAAATCCTTCATCTCAAACTCTGTAGCAAGATCCTTCTTGCATGACAGTATCAACAGCTCATCACCCGCTAGAATCAAATCATCAACATACAATACAATGATAAGCAACTTACCCTCCACCACAATCTGGTATAGGTTCGGATCCGCCTCGCTCTTGGAGAATCCAAGTCCTGTGAAATAGCTGTCTATCCGTGTGTACCAAGCACGTGGTGCTTGCTTCAACCCATACAGCGCTCTCTTGAGCCTGCACACATGCGACTCGCTGTTGAAGACTTCAAAGCCTTCGGGTTGCTCAATGTACACCTCCTCCTCAATGACTCCATTGAGGAACGCAGTCTTCACATCCATCTGATGAATGTGCCATCCCATCTGCGCTGAGAGAGCAAGAATCGTCCATATGGAAGAATACCTTGCGACAGGTGCAAAGGTCTCCTCATAATCGATCCCCTCAATTTGTGAAAAGCCTCGGGCAACAAATCTTGCCTTGTACTTCTCCACACTCCCGTCAGCTGCCTACTTAACTTTGTAGATCCATCTCGAACCCACCACTGATTTCCCTTCCGGTCTAGGAACAATCTCCCATGCACTGTTTCTGACAATAGAATCATACTCTTCCACCATGGCGTCTACCCATGCGGGATCCTCCACAGCTTCCTTGAAAGAGGATGGCTCAGTCACAACACACTTGCTCATAAGAGCCATGTATCCAGTGTACCGATCAGGTGACTGTCTCTGCCTGCATTGGGCTGTAGGTAGTCCTACAACTTTCTCTGCATCTTGAGCCAGTCGCTCAGCTTCTGTCAAGCGCTTTTGCCCTCTGATGGTTGGCGCTGCATGAGTGGTCTCTTCCACTCCATGAACCTCGTCGTGTGGCTGATCCACGTCCTGAAGCTCATCCTTAGGAACTAATAGCTCCTCATCTGCATGCAAGTGTAGCTCCCTCTCAAGCGAACACCTCATGGCTTTCTCCTCCTGAAATTTTATATCCCGTCGCACAACAGTTTTACCACTGCCTGGCAAATACACACGATAGTTGTGGGGTGTATCAGTGTACCCCACAAATATCCCAACCTCTGCGGTCGGCTCCAACTTCTTCCTGGCATCCTTCGTCACATGTATGTAAACGTTAGCACCAAAAATCCTCAAATGAGAAAGATCAGGCTTCTTACCAGAATAAGTCTCCTCAGGTGTACTCATGCCAAGTATCCTATGAGGACAACGGTTCTGCACATAAACTGCTATATTGCATGCTTCTGCCCACAAGTGAAGGGGTAGGCCCTGATCATGCAACATTGCCCGTGCAACACCCACAATCGTTTTGTTCTTCCGCTCAGCTACCCCGTTCTGCTGTGGGTTATGGGGAGCTATGTGCTCTCTACGAATCCCTTCTGTTTTGCAGAAATCCTTGAACTCGTCCGAGATGTATTCACCACCATTATCGCTCCTAAGAGCCTTCACCTTCTTCCCCAACTCCTTCTCGACCAGTGCTTTGAATTCACAGAACTTTGAATATGTCTCGCTCTTCTTCTGCATGAAGAAGATCCAGCACTTACGAGAGAAATCATCAACAAAAATCACATAATACCTGTGTTTTGCTGTCGAAGCAACTGAGAAAGGTCCACACACGTCTGTGTGAATTCTCTCAAGGATCGTCGTGGCGCGACTATCCTTCTCGTGAAAGGTGTCTTTCACAAACTTCCCCAAAGTACACCCCTTGCACTGATCTGACTGCGCAAGTGTGCCTTTAGGAAGCCCTGTAGTGATCTGCTGCAGTATCTTCAAGGCTCCATGGTGAAGGTGACCCAATCTCCTGTGCCACAACTCGCCATCATCCCAGCTCACCAATCCTTCTGCCTTGCCTGCCATTGCTGCGCATCCATCTACATGCAACTGATAAAGGTTCCTCACTCGAACCCCTATCTTCCGGGTCTCACCAGTTGTCTTGCTGCGCAGGAAGGCCTTTCCCTCGCTGAAAGCAACATCATACCCCTTGTCTTCTAACATCGCCACTGAGATGAGATTCTTCTTCAATCCTGGAACATGCATGACTTCCTTCAATACAAAGGGTTTACCAGACTCCCTCTCAAAGGAAATGGTACCGATACCAGTCGCACTGTATCTACCATCATCGCCCATCTCGATGTGCACTCCTAGATCTTTGTCCTCCAGATCAGAGAACAAATCTCTATCTCCCGTCATGTGAAAAGATGCACCACTGTCCAAGAACCACACTGATCCCATCACACTTGAAACCAAGCATGCGATCAATGAAAAATCAAGCTCAAACTGAGAGGCTAAGGCCTCTCCCCCTGCAGATCCAGCAGCTTGCTTGTTCTTCTTCTTCTGCGGACAATTTGTGGCATAGTGTCCGTGCTGGTGACAGTGAAAACACTTCACCTTGGACATATCCTGCTTCTTGCCTTTCGCACTGGAATGAGAAGCTTTCTTGTTCTTCCCCTTCTTTGCTTTGGCACCCAAAGCGCAATTCTCTTCATCAGATACCTTTGATGAAGATCCATTCTCACCTTTATTGTTACTGAGTTTATCCTTGAGCGCCAGGTCGCTCTTGCTTTGGAATAACATTCGCAATCTGTTGAAAGACATTTCAACAACACTGCTGCAAATTCGAATTCCACCAACAACCAACTCAACCGCCTCCGATCTAGAATTCGTGAGAACAAAAATATTTCTCGTACAGAGATTGACTGTATGGGCTTTTACCGGATATTTCACCTTCCAAAGGAAGGATGAATCCAGAGGCTACCTGGCCCGATTACAGACTCTGCCTGAAGAAATAGAATGTAAACACTTCCTGAATAGTAGATCTGATGATCAACAGCTTTGATACCATGTAGAAATTTTTTCTACAATTATCTAGCTCGCTCCGATACCATGTAGAAATTTTGAATAATTTAACACATATTCACAGAGATTATCCTGATCATACAATTATAAGCGGAGAATGTATAATACATAATCTCCTCTACGTTGATCATCAATTTACAAAAGCAGAAACATTCACAGGCACACATAGAAGCATCAATCAAACTCATTAACACAGTATGTATCCCGGGGAAAGCATCTCGCTAAAAACCCCACACTATTTGTATATTATATTGATTGAATCATGTAACAATACACAGCATAATACTTCTCACAAGTATCTCCACCTGTTACACACAATACAGCTCAGATCTGATCTCCAAATCTATTCCACTGCTTGCCTGCCTCCATTGCTCAATACCTGCTCAAGAACTGATGAGAATGGCTTCCCAAACTCGTATTTCACCTCAAAATAGTCACTCACACTTTGTTGGACGTAAGCAAAGGCTACAATACTGGGCAAATACGTGAGCAAACTCATTGGCATACTCAATCCCTTGATTGTGCAAGATCTGGTGCACAACTATAGTCACAACTGATAGCAATCTGATTCTCTACCACCTGTCCCTGTTGAACTGAACATGCACTGACATGCAACTGAGTTAACTGATGTATTCATTAGTTGTATTATGAGTTAATAACTTGTGAATTAATTAATAACTAATTCACCCAACTCATCTCTAGTCTATTTTCCAGTTAGACTAAATACAACCAGTTTAACAAAGCTAAACTGAACACAACTCCATCAACTCCACAATCAACTCCACCAAACTCAACTGATTGAGTTCTAACTGAAGTCATGCATGCAACAACTCAACTGACTCATAAGAAAAGTGTATTTCCTTCTGACAGCTGCATGTGCCACCTCTGTAGCTCAAACTGAAGTGCTCCAAGAGAATAAGATTAAGTTTATAGTCCAAATATTATTGTGAGATAATAATATTTGACTTTTCTATTTTTGACAGCCAGTCTAAAAATAGACTTTGATCACTCACACTGTGATCACTCACACTTTCATCAAAAATAAAAGTCCATCTATTTTTTCCCAACTTGATCAATCATCCATAAACAACAACCTGCAATCCATAGACATGATCCATATGTCTAAAAATAGACATAGTCTAAAAATAGATTTGCGCCAAAAATAGCCTGCGGGCCCACTTAGTGAAGGCGACTCTTTTCACTAAGCTCCATCATCTTGTTGCAATCTCAACAAGTCTCTGTTTTTACAACAAGTTTTTGGTTTCGAATTCTCTCTGTTTGTGGAAAGTTTTGGTCTTGTTTTGCTTTTTTGCAAGTGTCATATTTTTTGTTCAAGCACACAAGATTTCTCTCTGAGAATCTTGGCTGTTTTGGATCTTCCAGAGCAGAAAGATTGGTTTCAATCTTTGTGGCGAGATTTATCTTTGTGACCTTCTTGCTTCATGTCAAAACTGCATCTTGTGACCATTTTCTTTTCTTGCTTTTTGAAAGTTGTTGAGTTACGATTTTGAGAGTTGTCTTTCTTGATCTTTTGATCATTGTCACCAAGCTCTTTTTTCTTCTTTTTGGTTGTTGAGAGCATCTTGAAACACCTATTTTGTTGAGTTTTCACCCATTTTGAGTTGATAACTTGCAAAGTTTTTTGGTTGCTTATTCTCCGGTCTCAAAGTTTTCAATAGTATTTGGAGCACTTTTGAAAAGTCATTTTTGTTTTTGCTTTTGAAGAAAACTTCTTGAAAACTTGGTTTTTTCTTTCTTTGGCCTTGTTTTGATTTAGTTTCTTTTTTGCAAGTGAAAGTGCATTTTTGTTTGTCTTGTGATTTTCTTTTAGTGTTTGGACAAAAATGAGCATTAGCAACTTATATTCTATCTAAACATCTTAAGTGGCTAATTAGAATTGATAAGCAAGTTACTTTCATTCTTTGATTTAGAGTAGTCTTAAGTTTTGCATCAGCATATACTTATTGCATTAGGATAAACTTGTGCATCTTTTAGGGCATCCATAGTTTTGTTAATTTTTGTGAGTGTGAAGCTTGAGTAAAAGAAAGAAAAGAAAAATTTATTGCTTTCTTAGAAGTTCCTTAGAACCTAGTAGAAATTTCTTTCATCGAAGAACGAAACGAGTGCATTTGCATATAGTTTGTTTTTAATTAATTTCTTTTGCGTCAAAAAACACCACAAGTTTCATTTCTACTTATCCCTTGTCTTAAGAACAACCCATTTAAAAACAAGCGCGAATTAAAATATACTAGAACTTTTTTTATGTATTTTCAATTTAGACATACCAACAAGTTTTAGGATATTTTAGGGCCTTGGATTAGGTGTGTGGAGAGAAAACTCTCCAAGGCCATTTTAAACTGTCAAACATAGAAGTTTGAATAGCGAGTGAAAATCCAATAGTGTTAGGGAGACCAAGAAAGCTCCGGATCTAGGAGTTAAGCACGAGGGTTTTTGAAGATAAGGAAGAGAGATATCCCCTCTCCTACTTGTCGGATCTTACCTCAAGGCTGTTCTGCCTGGCTTCTGACACGAGTTGGTAACCTTAGTTGCTTCTCATAGGGATCTACACAGGTGGTTGTGGAGGGGAATCCCGTGGCACCTGAGGTCGACGTTGTATCACTCTCAATGGTACTTTTGGAGGGCACCCTTGCAAAGCTTGGGGGCTTGCACCAGCACAAGCTGTTGTTAGGAGGTCAGCGTAACTTCCTCTGTTACCTTCGCTGGTAGGACTGGGCCATCATTATCACAAACTATCTTCGGAAGGCCCCTTACTTCACTTTCATGTATTTTGGTGTCCAGTCCTCATCACTCGGAGTGGAAATACTTGAAAGGTTTGACTTGCTAACATCCTTTAGGGACATTTTAGTGTGTGCTATGTGCTCTTAGTTGGCCTAGCTTTCATTCTTTCTTGAGTCTTTAATTAGATTTTAATAAAAAATTCAAAGTGGCTGACCGATCACCTAGACGGTCTTGAAGACTTCGTGGTCTTTCACCACCAAATTTAGAGCCTTCTCCTAGAAGGCGCAGAGGTAATACTTCCATTAGGTCTCATCCCGTGGCAGCTGATGCATTGGGGATTGATCCTCTCCCCAAAGGCATTAGTGTTCAGGATAGGCTTGGTACTTCCGCAGAACTAGAAAAGAACACCCCAGTTCTTTCTCAAGTTCTCTTTCAATCAGAAGATAACATTGAGGTAGAAGAACTCCCAGAGTCATTAGAAGCTCTGAATTCTCCTCTACCTTCTAGTCATCTAGACGTGTTACAATACTTTACGACTCTGACGCATAGATCGTCAAGTCTAGGTCATATTACGTGCTTACCTTCCATGACCACCACTGGAAGCATGGCTTCTACCACAAGTGCTACAACCATGCAGAATCCAACATCAGTACAAGGGGGAGGAACTATTTCCATCCCTTATACATCTTTATTTGGGTATTTTGCTAGCACATCCATAGTTGGGTCTACCTCCATTCCTTCTATGAGTGGAAATTCCCAAGCCAATGCATCTGGTTTTGGATTTTTCCCGTTTGGCACCCATTCATAGGGTATTCTGTCAGTTCAATTTAGTGCCTCCACATCCATGACGGTTGGGTCGGCTTCATTTCAAGGTTTTCCTTTTGGAAGTGGTCATATACCACATTCCAACCCAACGATAGGATCTATGCCTTTTTCTTCTACAGGACAAGGCAACAATCCCTTTCAGGGTTGGACTAACCATGCGGTTAGTGGCATAGGAACTAGGAATCCATTTTTTGGCCAACAAGGGAATATGTTGTACTCCATAGTTAGTTCGTTTCGAAGAAAAGATAGAAAAGATAGATCAACGCCTTAGAATTCAGCCTCTTCGAGGGGGCAACCTCCTTTACATTACATAAATGAACAATTCTATGATGATACAAATGAAAAAACCTCCTTTCTATATATAGGAGTCCAAGGAGTCACAATATAATCCAGCTGACCTAACAATAATAATATAAAGCCACAAAAATAACAATAGATGGATTCTATGGGGCACAGAAATAATAATATGGGGGTAATAGGGGCACAACAATATAAATAAGGGGTATAACTACAATAGTAATGGGGTAATCACTAGTATTATAGGGACCCAACATGCCCCTCTCCTTCAAAAAAGTGTTGTCCTCAACGCTTGAGTAGTTCTGGATACTTCTGCATAAAATTCTCATCCTCCCATGTGGAATCTTCAGCGGATAAGTTCTTCCACTTGATAAGATACTCTGAAATTGATCGATTTCGTAGCTGTCGAGTTCTTATTTCTGTGACTGCTTCCGGTTCCAATATAATTTTTCCTTCCTCGTCAAGTTCTGGCAATATTGTTTGAACTGTGAGCTTGTCGCCTATAACCTTCTTTAAACATGAAACATGGAAAACTGGGTGCAATCGAGAAGCTGCAGGAAGCTCCAATTTGTATGCCATAGTACCAATCTTTTCCAACACCTTGTACGGACCATAATACTTTGGTGATAATTTATTATCCTTCTTAGCTTGCTTTAGGGACATTTGCTTATATGGTTGTAGCCGTAGGAATACCCAATCACCTACATCAAAACTTCTTTCACTGCGATGTTGATCTGCCTGTTGTTTCATTCTATTTTGTGCCAACATGAGGTTATCCTTTAAGAGTTGGAGGACTTGTTGTTGATGTTCGATGTGATGTTCCACTTCTTGAACCTTAGAATTTTCTCTTAAATATGATGTGATTGATGGTGGTTGGTACCCATAAAGTGCCATAAATGGGGTCATTTTTGTTGCTGTATGGAAGGAAGTGTTATACCACCATTCAGCCAGAGGCAACCATTTGACCCATTGTGTCTGTTTATCAGATACAAAGCAACGAAGATATCCTTCCAAACATTTGTTTACTATCTCAGTTTGCCCATCAGATTGAGGATGATAAGATGAGCTATGAGCTAACTGAGTACCTAGACAAGAAAATAATTTTGTCCAAAAATTTCCAGTGAAAATGGGATCTCTGTCACTTACAATAATCTTTGGGTTTCCATGTAGCTTTTGAACTGTTTCCATAAATGCAGTAGAAACTGTACTGGCTTTAAATGGATGTGATAATGCACAAAAGTGTGCATACTTGGTAAGTCTGTCAACTACCACCATGATGACACTCTTTCCCTCAGACTTGGGTAAACCTGTGATAAAATCCATTGAAACCTCCTCCCAACGTTGGCTTGGAATGGATAAAGGTTGTAATAGACCCGGTGTCTTAATTGTTTCAACTTTATTTTGTTGGCAAACCAAACATTCCACCACAAACTTTTGAATATCTGATTTAAGGCCATCCCAAAAAAATTCCTTCTTAACCTTGTGGTAAGTTTTTAAAAATCCTGAGTGCCCTCCTAAGGGAGAAGTGTGCAATTCCATAAGAATCTTTTGTTTTAGCTGGGAATTCTTACAGAGGTATAAGCGATCTTTGTACCATAACGAATCATTTTGCCAGCTAAATGTATCAGAAGTACTGGAATCTTGTTGTAGCTTTCGAATAAGTGCCCACACTTCTTCGTCATTCTTCCATTCCTCCTTTGCTTCATTTATCCAATCTGGTTGGATAATAGAAATGGCACACAACAATGCTTCCATATCCTCATCCTTTCTTGAGAGTGCATCTGCCACCACATTTTGCTTCCCTTTTTTGTAGATGATTTCAAAGTCATAACCCAACATCTTTGTGACCCACTTTTGTTGCTCTTCAGAGGATAATCTTTGTTCTAAAAAGTATTTAAGGCTATCATGATCCGTTTTTACCTTGAAGTGTCTTCCCATTAGGTAGGGTCGCCATTTCTTAAGTGCATGGAGTATTGCCAACATTTCCTTCTCATAAATAGCTTTTCTTAAAAACTTTCCCTTGATTGGACGACTTTCAAAAGCAATGGGTCTTTCATCTTGCATTAGAACAGCACCAATTCCATTTCCTGAAGCATCACATTCCACAATAAAGGTTTTTGTGAAGTCCGGTGTAGCTAAGACCGGTGCTTGGCACATTGCCTCTTTAAGATGTTTAAAGGCCTTTGTTGCTTCCGGAGTCCATGAAAATGAATCTTTCTTCAATAATGTTGTTAGAGGTGCTGCTATTCTCCCATAATTCTTAACAAACTTGCGATAATACCCTGTCAACCCAAGAAATCCTCGCAGATGCTTTATGGATGTGGGGATTTTCCATTCCTTAATGGCTTTAATTTTGCTAGGGTCTACCTTAACTCCTTCATGAGATACAATATGACCCAAATATTCCACCTCCTGGACTCCAAAGAAACATTTGGATCTTTTTGCATATAATTGTTTCTCCTCCAATAGTTGTAGCACCTTGTCAACATGTTCAACATGATCCTTCCAAGACTTGCTGTAGATTAGTATATCATCAAAAAATACTAACACAAATTTTCTAAGGAATGGTTTGAAAATTGAATTCATCAAACCTTGAAATGTTGAAGGTGCATTGGTAAGGCCAAAAGGCATGACCAAAAATTCATAATGACCCTCATGAGTTCTAAATGCCGTTTTCGGAATGTCTTCAATCTTCATTCTGATTTGATGATATCCCGAACGAAGATCCAACTTGGTGAAGTAAATTGATCCATGCAATTCATCCAGTAATTCATCAATGACAGGAATGGGGAACTTATCTTTAATAGTGAGCTTGTTGAGCTCCCTATAATCTGGACACATGCGCCATGATCCATCCTTCTTGTGCACCAATACTACTGGAGCTGAGAAAGAACTTTGACTCGGTTGAATTATACCAGCCTCTAGCATTTCTGCAACCATACGTTCAATTTCACTTTTTTGGACATATGGATATCTGTACGGCCTGATGTTTGGAGGAACACTTCCTGGAATCAGATGAATAGCATGATCATGATCACGCATAGGTGGGAGACCTTTGGGAGTCTCAAATACCTTGGAATGATTGTCCAGGACTTTTTGGAGATCTGGAGAAATAGATGATTCCAATGTGGAAACATCTAGCGAACATAATTGTGCAATTACACCTCTTTGCTCCTTTTTTAGAAGCTTTGTCATGCCATTAGAGCTGATTATCTTTCCTG
The DNA here is from genome assembly GCA_031772625.1 of Pinus tabuliformis. Taxonomy (NCBI): domain Eukaryota; kingdom Viridiplantae; phylum Streptophyta; class Pinopsida; order Pinales; family Pinaceae; genus Pinus; species Pinus tabuliformis. The sequence goes on along the minus strand of CM062811.1, from coordinate 1,125,626,781 downwards.
GTTTCCCTGCAATACCCCTTAATTCAACTTCCTTTCCTTCCACAGAAAATTTCATGAAAAGTTCTTGAAAATTAAAAGCTATTGTACCCAAGGATTGTAGCCATTGGACTCCTAGTACAACATCAGCACCTCCCATTGGAATGGAAAGCATTGGGCTAGTCAATACATATTCTCCCATGGATAGCTTGATATTATGGCACTTTCCAGAACAATTTATTGTTCCTCCATTTGCAATCATCACTTGACACTCTGGTGCTGGATATAGGAAGCAATTCAATTCTTTTGCTACCCTACAATGAATAAAATTGTGGGTGCTTCCTGAATCAATCAACACTATTACCTTTTTCTTCTTGATTTGTCCTTCTATCTTGATGGTTTGAGGAGTGGTAATTCCCGCCAATGCATTACAAGATATGGTCGGATTTATTTGTTCTTCATCTAGGCTTTGTTCCTGGAATATATTCTCTTCTTTTGACCTTTCTTGCTCCTTTTCTTCTTCCTCTTCACAATCTATGTAGAATAATTTCTTCTCAGCACACTTATGACCTTTTGTGTATTTGCTATCACAATTGTAACAAAGCCCTTTTGCTCTTTTTTCTTCCAATTGTTGTGGTGTCAACCTTGTAGGTTGTGGAAGACTATGGGCAACAACACTTCCGTCTTTATAGTTGTGAATGGTATGCTTCCTAGTTGCCATAATTTTGCTTTCCATTTTTCTTGCTAACCTGAATGCCTTCTCTAATGAATCAGGTTCCCAAAGGCGCACATCATGTTGGATATTATCCTTTAAAGACCCTATGAACACATCAATCCTATGCTCCTCTGGAATATCTTTTACCCTTATGTTCAATTTTTGGAACTCCTCAATGTGCTCCATTATTGAACCCTTTTGTTTGAGACTTATCAATTGGCTAAAAAAAGTGTTGCTTTTTGTATCCTCATAATGTGCTATCAATTCTTCCGTAAAAATTGCCCAAGTGATAAATTGTTTACGAGAACAAAGCCATTGATACCATACAAACTGATTTGGTTCCAAATATAAAGTTGCCATACGTACCTTTTGTGTGTTTTGCACATTATTGAGATCGAAGAATTGCTCCATCTGTAATATCCATGTGGCGGGATCCTTGCCATCAAACTTCCTCATATCGATTTTTGGAATGTGGTGATTCTTCGATCCAACATTAGCGTCTATGGAATCATGATTAACATTTCTTTTGTTCTCATCATGAGTTTCCTTTACTACCTTTTCACCATTAGTAAGTATTTCTTGTAGAAAATTAGTCAAATCTGTCTTCAATTCTGCCATGCCTGTCTTCAAATTTGTGTTCAAATCTATCTTCAAATTATCCATCTTAGCTTCCATGCCATTCATCTTAGCTTCCACGCCATTTATCTTAGCTTCCACGCCATTTATCTTAGCATCTGTTAACTTTTGTGAGCGTGACATTTGTTGCACTTGTTCTTGTAATTTTGATATATCATGTAGCATTTCTTCCTCTTCTTCATGAGTCATGCTAGAGCTTTTAGGTTCCTTACTAGGTGTTTGCATTTTCTTTCCTCGGGGCATCAGTTACCGATAATAATGCTCTACTATGCCCTTTGAATTCCTTCAAAATAAATTTTCAAACCAAGCTTAAGCAAAAATTTAAAAAAATCTACACACCTTTTTTCACTTTGTAGGAGCTCGATATTGCCTCTGATGTATCTCTGTACTTTCCAGTCATCTAGTTCTGAACTTGTGACCTGTAGTAGCTCTCTGTGTCCTCTTTCCAATTCCACAAGCTTGACCCAAATTGGATTCTCCAAGGAAGAGTTATGCGAAATCTCCCACAGTGACTTGATTATAGACTAGTTCAGTAGAGCTAACTTGTACGACGTGCCGCGAGTCACTGTTTCAACCTTTGGATCTAAACAACACCCACAAGAAACTACAGTCTATCCTCTTTCTATACCTTTTACGAAATTTAAATCTGATCCTCAGAGAGAAAGTTATGACGATTTTCCCCAGGTCACCTGTTTTGAATGTAATTTAGGAGTCTGCAAAAAGACCAACTTCCTTAGATCATATCTCCGAAAATATCGCGTGAAAAGCTCTGAAATTTGGACCCCAGGTTCAGCGCCAATTCTTCTCAAATGGGTTTTTTTTGCGACTTCTGAAACGTCACAGAAAAAAAGTTATTGCGAAAATGCCACGATGACCTGTTTGGAGCAGCGAAACCCTAGAATCCAAAGCTCTGATACCAAATGTTATGAACCAGCTCAAGAAAAGATAGAAAAGATAGATCAACGCCTTAGAATTCAGCCTCTTCGAGGGGGAAACCTCCTTTACATTACATAAATGAACAATTTTTGGATGATACAAATGAAAAAACCTCCTTTCTATATATAGGAGTCCAAGGAGTCACAATATAATCCAGCCGACCTAACAATAATAATATAAAGCCACAAAAATAACAATAGAGGGATTCTATGGGGCACAGAAATAATAATATGGGGGTAATAGGGGCACAACAATATAAATAAGGGGTATAACTACAATAGTAATGGGGTAATCACTAGTATTATAGGGACCCAACATATTCTTCCCTTAGCTTTGGCTTGGAATCCTTATCAGGGGTTATCAACTCCTTATAATCCTTTAGGAGGGAGCTTTGTTGGTTATGGAGATTTTTCGGCTGAAGTTGGTCAAACTCTAAGTTTTGCTAGATCACAAGGTTTGCCTTTTGGTTCAGCTAGTTCTCCTAGTTACTTCGGGTAGCCTGGTGCCTTCCAAAATCCAGGCCAATATTTTCAGAACTTTGGGAATCCCGCCTAGTCTGGGTGGAACCCCCAAGGTCCTCGTAGGCTTCCTTTTCTAGTAACGTTGAATTTACCAGATCTCACGAAATTAACAAATGATCCAATCAAATACAATATAGCCTGGCCTCTAGTCCCAAACAAACTCCCTTCGAACATTCCAAAGTTCGAGGGAAGGGTGGTGAAGACCGAGTGACCATGTAACCACATTCCATTTGTGGTGCTCATCAAACTCCCTCATCGATGACTTGGTTAGGTTGAGACATTTTCAACGCACCTTAACTGGCAATGCGGCCAAGTGGCATATAGAGTTGCCAGGGGGCGGCTTTACATATTTCATTGATTTGGCTAACATTTTCCTAAATCATTTCCAGTTGCATGTCCGTTATGATGCCAGAACTGAACTTCTAGCCAATTTTTGCTAGGACACGACAACTCACATTTCTGATCATATTCAGGAATGGAGACGGAGAAAGAGGCTCATTAAAGCTGAAATTCCTCCTGAATACTGTCTCGAATGGTTTTTGAAATCCTTGCAACTAGAGATCTCTAAGGATGTCTCTCTCTCTGGAGTCTATTCTGAAGAGCAAGCTATTTTTAGGGCCCAACAGTTAGAATTGATTTACTCTCAGTCTGGGATTCTACAAAAAATCTTGCCTAATGCTCCAGGGACTAAGGTTGATATAGCAAAGTCGAAACCAGGTCCCCACGCGGATGGTATCATTGGATCCATATACACAAATGCAGTGAACCTATTGAGCCATTTGCAGTAGCTATCTTTACAAACTGCTCCTACCAACCAGGTCACATTGTCTAACCCTTCGTCTTCTCAACCCTCTTCTGTTAATACCGTCCAATCTTCCAACCCCAAAGGAAATCAAAATTTCAATGGGAAAAAGAAAGGACGAGGTAAGAAAAAGAGTCAAGATGGGAAGACTAGCACAAATAAACCTGGCAATAATGCTGGTGGTGGTGGTGGAAATGAGTCTAGAAAGAAAGTCAAGTTTCCATGCAAGCTATGTAGTGGAGACCATTTAACTCATCTCTGCCCAAAAATTCAAGATGCTTAGCGCTTGTTAGAGCAGCAAGGGACTTCTAATTCTCAAGCTATGTTAACCATACCTTTTCCCCAAGGGCAGCAGATGCTTGCTGGTGCAAGTTCAAATCCTGGTACCTCTGCTGGGGGCAACCAGGAAGGGGAGAAATCATCAAACGTTTTCATGACGGGTTCTAACATCCATGTGCCCACTCGGTCATGTGATTACGGTGAAACTGAAACATCCAAGGACAAAAATTCTCTCAGAACTACCAACCTTCATATTGAGTGACCCTCTATCAAGAATATTCCACAGATACCGAAAGGTTTTGCTAAATGCACGACTATCAATCCTAATGCTAGGGCCGCCCAGAGTTACTCCATTGTTGAGGATCTGGCTCAGAGTCCATGCGCTATGTCCACTTTAGAGGTTCTCCAGTCATGTACAGCTCAACGAAGTACTTTTCTTTCGGCAATAGGGGCAGTTGATCCAAATAACTCTTTCGTGCTCACTTTCGACATGCTTAATGTCAAAAAGCGACTCCCTCATCACATGGCTTTTCAAATAAAGTCTACATACCAGAAAATTAACATTTTTCAAACCGTTATTGATGAAGGAGCTTCCATGTGCATCATGTCGATGTCATGCTGGAAGGCCATTGGATAACCTTCAGCTGTTCCTTCACCTACCCTCCTGACAGCATTTGACAGGCATTCTCATAAGCCGCATGGGATTATCCTGTTCTTTCCCATATGTGTTGGGGGAAAGGTCGTTAATATAGAAGTAGAAGTCATTGATGCTAACCTAGATTACAATCTCCTCTTAGGAAGGAACTGGGTATATGAAATGGATGCCATTGTTTTGATTCTGTTTCGTGTCATTTGCTTTCCTCATGAGGGGAAAATTGTTAAGGTTGATCAATTGGACTATTCTCTAGTTGATCGTTGAGCAACTTCGAACTCTACTATTCCCTTAATGGATAAACCTTGTCCGCCTACTAATAATCTGGGAGTTGCGATGTATTCTTCATTGATGGGTACATTTGATTTTCCTTTCTCTTGACCTCTTGAGTTGCACAACTGCACAATCCCTGAACCAATCTCCTAGTCCAGTACCCAGTTCCAGCTTTGTCAGTGATTTTTATGAAGCATATTAGACTAGTAGTATTTAAAAAAATGTCATCTTGTCATGAGTGGATTTTAGTTGCAAGTATTATATCTTGTTATGACAGGATGATGATGAATGAGATGAAGAATGAGACCATACTAGAAGACACCTCTGTAGTTGAAAAGACAAGTTGATCTTTGAATAGGAAGAAGAAGAGACATTGGATTCCAATAGAAGATCAAAGATCATGATCACATGAAGAATCCATATCAATCAACCACTTGGAGGATGGATATAAATCACTAGCAAGATCCATCATGAAGCTGCAAAGAAAGGAATAAAAGGATCATCTTAGCAATGCCACATCATCATGAAGTTCCATGTCATCATTGTCAAGAGTCATCTCAAGAGTCACATGTGTCATAATGTATTGCCACATCATTTGTGGAATGTAATTATGTAATTCTCCAAAATGAGAAAATGTAAAATATGTGGAGGACCAAGGGTACCATGTGGAATATGAAGAGTCACTATTGAATTCTAAAGTCATATAAAATCTCAAAGGTCATGTAGGAATTCGAAAAGTCATCGTAAAAGCTCAAGGGTCATGAGGGAAGTGAAGAATCACATGGGAGGTGAAGAGTCACCCAATTTGTTATAAATACACCCTCATAACTCAAGAAAAGAGACTTTTGGGACTTGAAATTTCACCTTGGCTTCTCTAGCATTGGCATAGAAGAGGATATTTCTTTCGAGAAGAAAGTGGTGACTTAATGTTCCACTATTGGAGCTAGTGTGGTAGTATTGTACTTGTATATCTTGGAACTTCCACTTAATATATGAATCTTGATGAGGCAACACATTTTCATGCATGTCTCATGAATATCATAGGATTATTATTTAGATGTTTTTTGTATGTGTTTAGTTCATATGTACTAATAAAATTGAACTACTATAGTGGATTTGATATTCTTGTTGAAAGTGTGTTTTATTTTGTTTTATGATCGTGGTGGGCTTGTGAACTACTTTATAGACTAAGTTATGATCCTCTTATGCTCTTCTGTGTCTCTTTTAGGATGGTACCATTACTTTTCATCTAGAGGCTCACTCTCTTTCTACCTATAGTGAAAGTACCTTGTATACATCACAATTGTATGCCTCACAGTGTCAACTTACTTGCTTGTTTCAAATAATGTTTGTATACTACTCTTATGTTAATAATAGTAGCCAAGGAAAATCCATAAGGATAATGGAAATCAACTGTATTGCTGGTTGGGTCTCCTTCTCCAAAAAATGTGAGGTCTAATTGGGACTTCACATTGGGGAGACCCCTTTGGTTGACAGATTTCCAGAACTGTCAATAGGTTGCCAACAAAAAGTGACATCGTAGTCTAGCTTATTGCTGAAATTTTCACTCCTCTCTTAGGAAAAAGGAGCTTCTCACCTGAGGCATGCAAGAACAATGAGTGATAAGAGATCTAGAATAGTGGTGAAGAAGTTTTAAGCATTATATTATACATTCATTCTAAAAATTACAATAACCAGCACAACAGAGACCATGTAGATTAAAAATTCATAGCTAAACAGAATAAAATAACCATGAAAAGATAATTAAAATTTTAAAGGGGATGCATAATAATCAACCATCAAGTTGCAAATCATTCCCGCAACAAATCTTTTATTCATTGGCAAATCATTACACCAGAAAATCACGCATGCTACAAGATATTAATACTATAGATTGCATTCCATTACAGGAACATAACAAAACTTGAGAGAAAGAAAAGACTCAGACTCTAACGAGTTTTTACACAATGAATAACTAACAAAACTTCAAATCTTCAACTAAATATCACTCAATTCTACAACTAACAACAACCTTATTTGTTCATTTTTGGCCATTTTTATAGATCACACTCGCTTGATCTAGTCTAACATGCAACTGCCTTGATCCCAATCTTGATTAGGTCCACTTTGATGAGTTTTGTTGCCTTTTTCCTTATCATATTTGATACTTTCAAAACCTGTCATGTGTTTCCTTCTTTTACGACTTCTCAAATCCTAAAATAAATAAATTTTAACTTTTCTTCAATTCCTGATTTCTGGTATCCGCTTTAGGAAATTCTGGCCACTTCTTCTCCACAACCTATTTTCCAAAATATATTTCAAACAAATGAAGGACCCAATAGGTCCTGAGCACAGACTATTGACTCGCCCTCGAGTCAATTTTCTATTGTCACATTTGATCTTATCTGCAGTTGTATTTCTTCGCCTACTGCTTCACTTGTTTATGTTGCTGATTCTCCTTCAAACGAAGGACCCAACTCTGGCACATCACATAACACATCATTATAGAAACTAGTATATCCATTAATGGTATCATTCCAAGTATCCAAAATGGTTGTGACATTCGCGAAAAATTCCTCAATAGCCTTTGCAGTAGGCTCAACAGGTTGAGATTGAAAGACTTCATATAACTGACTGTTAGCTATAACATTAAGGCTCACAGAGTTGACGCAACAGACGAAGATCTTGTAAGACATGCTTAGTAGCATATGATGCTTTTATCTGGTGGATCTAGGCATCCAATGTATTGTCTTGTGCGAGGATACTTTTCTGGTGATCCAAATTAGGTGTATACATCGCTTGATCAATTATTTTCTTCACAATCTCACAAAGAAGGTACACCAGATGATTCTTCTTGGCGAGCACACCACACCAGTTTGAAACTTAACTAATTTTTTTCTAGGAATCATCCATGACTTGCTTGAGAGAATCTCTGACTAATAATGGTGTGGAAATTTCCCTAGTAATCTATTACAGATACTGCATGGAAGGGTTTGGAAGTGCTTGACAGAATTTGAAGACAATACCTTTCAATTATTGATTCACTACAACCAGTTTGTGACAAGCAGAATTAACATATTCACAACATTTGGTGGGGGAGAATACAAAGATGTATTCTGGTGGTTAAGGAAAAAATTCACCAATGGTGGGCCACATATTCTAAAACTTAGATCCCAAATATGAAATTTGTTTCTCCAATTGTACTTTATCTTCGCGCAACTGGTCTTGCTCAGTTGTGACCAAAGCAAGTTATTATTTTTGCTTCTCACAAATGGTTGAAAGCTCATTATATTTGGACTTAGTAGTAGTGACATGGTCTTCTAACTGAGTAGTAGAAGCCTAAATGAATTGAAACAAGTGGGATGTTGACCAACATTGGAGATCATCAACGGAAAGAGTATATGATGTTGGAAATTGAGCTTGCATGGGTTTTCCACTGGTAAACAAAATTTTTGAGTGGATTCCTATTATTGAATATGTTCCTTCCAAATTTACATGTGGAGTTTGGCAAGAATTGGCCTCGATAGTAGTGGAACAATATCTTTTCGTTGGGAAACCAAGGAAAGAAATTCATGACTATTTTTTGAGTCACTAGTGAACATAACAACTTGTTCAACAGAGAGAACTAGGGTAGGTTCAATTGGAGGGACAAGTAATGATGAAACAGGGTGTGTTATAATGTCTTCCACTAGCCTTTGTGTTGGGTTGGAAGATTTAGGGAAGATGATAGGGTTGACTAAAACAGATTCAATTTCCAGGTCAGTAGTGTCACCAAGGGTGGTATCAGGGTCATGTTAGTCGAAGATAGTTTCTTTCGAATTAGTGTGGTGTGAATAATTATAATAATGAGAATTAAAGGGATTTTGCCTTTCTTTAGTGACATGAGTGGATTCATGGGTGTCAGAAGCACCTTCACTAGTAAGATCAATGACACTAGAGGATTTAGGCTTGGGACTTTTATGGTGCGACCTAGGGCAAAATGCAGCTGGACTTGTAGACATGGGAAGGGTTTCAGTGATGGTAGGGGGAGAAACATAAACAAGATTAATAATGAATATGGGTTTATTAGAGTATACCATAGAACCTACCTCAGGAATAGTGTTGTAGACATATGAGATGCACTCCTCAGCTTTCTTCAGCAATGACTGGAGGTCCTACTCAAAGTATGTTGCATGTTTCTTGGAGGATGATAGAGTGCCATTCCTAGTACTATGCGACATCCTTCCCTTGAAAGAATAGATGCATTCACCCTCCATCGCCATAGCTTGGAACCCTGGCTATGAAATTACTTATGTATGGAATGCCTCATCACTGAGATAGAAGCGAAATTTCCACATAGAGAAGGTTGTTAGATTCACAATATGAGGGTGGAAATAAGAGTTTTTGTGACTGATACCAAACCATATATGGTGAGTATATATGTTGAGCAAGGAAAGTGGAAACTTGGATATATGGCATGTGACCTCGACCATATTATTTTACCATTTTGAAAATTCTTGTTCATTATTTGAATGAGTGGAAGTCCTCCAAGGAGCATATGCAGAAGCGTAGGGCTCACCATCCGTGACTTCAACAAAGTCTCTTCCTTCTGGGGGGCACCATTTCATCATTTCTAATAGGATCACCAAATAGCCAAAAATAAAATATGTAGAGTGCTTATGAACATCCTCACATGCCCCAAAGAGCTCATTCAACATGAAACTTGACCAGTTGAGTTGTACACCATTGTTACAGACCTCTATGACAGATATGGCATCCAATGAACATTCCCCTTTGGTGTAATGCTACATATGATTACCTACAATTATATGGCAGGAAAATTTGATATGTTCATTATTTATCAAATTGATTGTGGTGGTTTTCTTTTGTTATGGGCTACCAAAGACACCTTCTTTACAGTTGGTTGTTCCATGCAAAGAATATATGGATAGAATTGGTTGTTGATAGTGTACGAACATGAGTAAACAAAGAACTATAAATGGTTAAAATAATGCAAACATAAACATAAATGAAAAACTAATAATAAACACATAAGAAATGCTTGTTGAAGCAAACATGTCAACAAAGTAATGGAAAAGGGCTCTCTTTATTGACAATTGAATTTAGAAGAGATATAATAGATGAATACTAAAACCTTGAAGAGAATGATTTGAGAAATGATCTTCAAAATCCTCAACAAGGAGGTTACTTTCCTCAATATTTTTGCAAGATTATTCTCTCTCTCAAAGAAGTATGAAGATTCTCTCAATGGTGAAATCCTCTTCCCACTAGAAGGCTGGAATGCTAAGGAGTAATTTTGCCAGCATAACAATGCTCTACTTCTTCTTGTTTTCGGTTCGCCAATGGCATATTTGTATAGAATTTTTAATTTTTCTTCCCTCTCTTGGTCCATTAATGATAAAATGACTTATGAGTATGACAAGAGGATCCCTTAGGGGATGCATATCCTCAGATTGGCTTGACATCAGTTGTCCTTGACTAGAACATGTCAGGGAACCCCATATTCAAAGTGTGTGAAGTGGTCCCAGACTGCAGAGTCAGATATTTGTTTGAACTCGAGACTATCAAAGGAAAATCCATGTGGTTGCTTATTCTAGCCTTTAACTGGGCCACACGAGTAAATTTAATAATTGAAACTTTTTGAGAAATTTTGATTTTTGTACTTCATGATGTTTTTAGCTGGAAAGTATTCACCTGTATGCTCTGTTCGACGACTTTGGGTTCCATATGGATTGTACAAATGTGTGTATTATTTTTTTTGTGTTAATAATTCCCCCTTGATGTATGAGGTTAGGAGAAAATGTATAGTCGAAATACATCACGTTTTTGAGTGTTGACTAAGAGTCTGATCAACTTCTTGAGAGAGAAACTAACTTTCTATGGAGATGAGTAGGGAAAAACCTTCACTGAGGATGAAATATAACCATGCTCTGAAGAATTTCTGATAAAAAGGTGTCTATACGAGGTGGGCATGTCCCATGCTTTTTATGATGACTAGTGACTGACTATTCCAATCATACAGGAAATATTCCTGTCAGGCCAGCATTGTGGTGGATGAAAAGATGATGGCTAATGATGATAATGGCTTATGTCCTCAAGGACACTTCTAAAAAATAGATTGAACAAGGTTCCCCCAAGCATAAAAAAGTGAAGCACTGGTGAGTGAGGTGATCAGGGATGCATGGGTCTTCAACTGTGGGTACCTCACATGCATCATAATGTAAGCATTGTTGGATGAGGTGGTAATCAATGCATGGGTCTTTGAGTAAATGAGAGAATTGCAATGCTCACAACATATGATACTATTATGACATGAAAAGCTTATGGTGGTGTCAAATTTCAGGGAGGCTGATGACATTGATGGGTGATAGTGATTCCCATTGTGCCACCTGAGGATATCCCATAGAGGGGGGAAGCACCCAAGGTACTGCTTCGATCCTAGAAGATGGGTGTTCAAGTTGACAGGGAAGAAGCGCCACCTGCCTGAAATGTTAATTTGGGGAATCAAGATGAAGGATAAATATGGATGTAATATGATGGCTCATTAAGCCATGATAATGAAAGCTGATGATATGAATGGATATGGACAACTACCCGAGGTTGGAGCTGTAATGTGAGTGGTGGCAGCGAAAGCAATTATTCTTGGGGGAATGTCCCTAAAGTTAGTAGGACATCGAGGGTAGGTATAAGTATGTTCTTACTGGAGTAATGAGTGATCAATGAATGGTGTGGTGGTAAGTGAGCTCCAACCAAGGGTGAATAGGGGCTACCGTCAGGTATAAGACATGAAAACACGGGTGGGAACCCTTTCCCTAAAATAAAAAAATTATACACTTTACAAAAGAATATAAATGTGATTTGGGATGTACATACATGGAGACAGGTGCCTTATGATAATCATGACCTATGAAATGATGTAGGTAGGGTTTTTTGCTGAGGGTGGGGGACTAATTTAATGGTCTCGGTGTCAGGTAGATAGGTAGGTAAAATGATAGAAATGGGCCATGTCGTATGGAGGGATGGTAGACCAAATCTAGAATATAGGGGTGCATTCAACTTGATTCAAAAAAACATAAATGGGGCGATTCAGGAGTGCAGTTGGTAAGAAAGAAGTAAAGAAGAGGAGAATGAGGCTAATCTTCAAGACATGAAAATGGGATGCCTCCGGGGACTAAATGAATGATCATGAATCCCAATAGTGTGTGGGGATCTATAAAAAGGGGTGATCCATGAATGGGAAGATAATATCGATTGACATGGAGATTTACCATGTGCAAAGGGAGGTGGTGGTAAACGTGGTCGAGATGATAGACCCTATGGTTCATTTTAGAGAAATGATGTCAGAATATGCAAAGCTTTATTGGAAGCCTATCATGCTGGGTGGAGGATGATACCTTAACTATGGACAACCACTGAGGCACTGATTCTAATGGGAAATTGCGATATACTTGCAACTTCGACAAATGATACCCTAAGTGAAAAAATCTTCATGAAAATGTATATAAGATGAAATATTTTAAACAAGATGAATTGAGGAACATGGGAAAGCACACTCGAAGGGGTACTCTGAACGTGAGTTGGGCCAAAAAATGAGTCTGAGAGTGAAATGGAATGGGGGGTACCATGATGAGGATGATGTCGTCCTAACCCTTATGTCGTTGACGATTTTGAAAATGGGGGTCATGGGCTCCTAGACTGGGCTCTGGAAGATGACAAAGAGGGCAAAATAAGGAAAATTGGGCCATATTCCACCTCATTTGTATTTCTAGATTTGGAGTACAGAGCTAGGTTCGAGAGTTGTTTTCTACTATAGGAGTCAACTTTTGCACTAGGGAAGTGCATAAGGGAAGCCGGGTAAAAGGACTCAACTTCAACTTTGTGATTTTGGTAGGTTATAGTAGATAGGTCGTACAAGATGGCCTGTATGGGCCATATTCCACCTCTTTTATATTTTCTAATTTGGTGTGTAGAGCTAGGTTCAAGAGTTTTTTTCTACCATAACAGTCAACCTGTGCACTAGGGAAGTGCACGAGGGTAGCCGGGTAAGAGGACTCAACTTCAAATTTGTGATTTTGGTAGGTTACGGTAGATAGGTTGTAGTGATGATCCACGCGGGAGACTATGAAACAACCACGATGTCCTTGCAGGTTGAGGGGATACATGTGTGTAATTGGCATGACTGTGGAGAAAAGAATTGTGGGGTCTTCTATGTAATGACCCTGTGGATTTTGTGTTTACATACATGCAAGTGGTGCGACTATTCAAGAAATAATGGCATGTATTGTGCGTCTGTGAGAGAAATAGACACGCGTCCATGGGGCGGAAGTCCCCGCGACTGTAAGGCTATCAAACACATTGATTTCATGTCTATATGGATGAATGACACATGGTACCACACATTTGTCAGGGAGATAGACATGCAACTACAAACCTATTATTAAGACATGTGTGTGTGCTAAAAGAAAGATAATATTCAAGCCTATGTAGCTAATTATTGGTTTTTATTCATCCTTTTTGGTAGGATGGGGATGACATGGAGAGAGTATGATTGGGATCCCATCTAGATAGAAATGGCTGGTTACGCTCATGTGAGCATGACACTAGCTAGATGAGGGTTATAAGAACCCCTTTCTTAGGTCGCAGGATGAGTTCTTGCATTTTGTGATATAGATATGGGAACTAGATCGAGAGGTGTTTCTAGATCTAGGGTAGAGACTTGACATTCACTGTTGTAGTGGATGTCTAGTTTGTTATAGGGTTGGTGCCTCATGGAGACATACTATCGATGCAGATTTTGCATGGTGGGGTGGACCTACAACTGTGGGTGGGGATCCTTTGTGGGCCCAATGCTATTGATCAAGGATGTGTCTCGATTAAGAACGTTTTGGATTTAGCTGAGCGAGCTACTTTAGTGATGATTGTGTGCCTGACTTGGTCAACCTCCCCTCACTGTGTTTCTAGATTACAAATTGCTGTCATTCTAAGATTTCAGGAGGGTCACTTCTATGACTGGGCAATATTTTTATACATGGGGATGATAACATAGATTACGCAGGTGTGTAGAGGGAAGTTGCAGAGCTTTTGTTATGCCATCATACTTTGCAACATCCTCTATGAGAGGATTGTGATGTTGCGTCCTATACTAGCAGTTCCTCCACGGCCTTAGAGAGATCCACAGATATAGTGGTAGGCCCCTGGGATGCCTTGTGTAGGCTGGGGCAAGGTGGAGCGATAATGGAACCCCACAATAGAGGGTTGGTTTATGTCCAACCCTCAGATGATTCTAGAGTACCCCTACGGTGGCGTGGATTTCAGGGGAGATCCAAATATGGGATTACCCCCTAGTGATGCTAGGGGTCCAACATGTATGTGATTTGTATGTTATGCCTTTGTGCTTACTTTTTATGTATTTATGATGCATATTATGACTATGCTGATATTGTGTATGTTCGCTTGTAGATGTGGGTCCTTCTAGAAGTCCATTGGTCTACTTGGTGGGAAACGATCCTCGTCGATTGGTATAGCTGGTGCAACATATGTACCACGGTGGTAGAGAGATGACAGGGTGTAGGAGGACCCTATGAGACTAGCTCAGCATCATCGCATTGAGATAGGTGGTCGCTCTAGAGAGGGAGGTAGCTCATCTGACTAGGAAAGGTTGTGTGAGCATGCTGAGGCTACAAAGGCTCATGCTAGAGATGTTGAGGATGCTTGGGATCATGTGACTACCTTACTCCATGAGATTCCTTAGGAGGGTTGGGCAAGGCTAGGGGAGGAAAATGTGGAAAGGGTGATCGCTTGTGATAGAGCATGACACCCTATTATTTTTCGTCTTGTGATGGAAGTGGCGTCTGCTTGTCCTATACTGGCTCCGTCACTAGATGAGGCCTGGGGCCTCAGGTAGGGGGTGTAAGGGATGTTGGGCCTCAACCCTAGATGTACTTTTTGATGTATGTACTAGAGAAACCACTCATTATGAGGATGCTCCCGTTTTTTATGACTTATTTTTTTTGGCTCATGCCAACAAATGTATATTTTTTGTACACATTATATATATATATATATATATATATATATATATATATATATATATATATAGATAGATCTATATATATTTATTTATTTATTTATATACAATATGGGGATTTTTTTGGCTCTCATGATGTGTTTTTATGTGCATGCTTCTATACATGTGATGTATCTCTACATTTATTTGATGGATATGGTGCTCATGATTTATGTGTCTTGATGATGATATATATGTGATGCATCATAGTCTAGGATATGATTAGCTATGTATTTAGATATACAATTTTGATCTCTTGGTATATGTGAAAATGTTATATGATCAAAACTATGAGCCAACCTTTGTGCATGTAGGTATTTCCAAAAAAGGCATGGATCACGACTTTGAAGGTTTTGTTCAACTATGATATAACAAGATGGGAATAAAGGAACACATGTAGGTGATTGATACCTAGATGGGAGGCATCGACTAAGAGGCCTATCATGACATCATACTCCGCTTGATTATTTGTGGCTTACTAGATACATATCCTGTTGTGGTGAAAGGTTGTCTGGTCAAGAGAGTATATAGCCTAGGTTGCTATAGTAAGGTTTTGTGAACATCAAGAAGCACCATCATCAAACCTGATATGATAGGTTGGTGGATGATCCATCCACGACACATGATGAGAGAGTGTTTTTAGTGTACATTTGCGATGAGGTGGTCATCATAAAAATAATTCGTGGTGCATGCATTTATATTCTAGGTCTGATTTGAATGTTATGGATGGAATATTTTGAGGTAGAGTCCATTGACATGATAGTTGAGGCAAGTCCCATCCAGATCTGCTAATATGTATGCCCCATTGAGGAGACAATGTTTAATAATGTATGGGACCTTCCATAATGTCTCGAACTTCCCTGGTCCTAAGGCTTCTTTGGAAAAATTGAAGCGAAGGAATAAATCCCATTTGGTGAATGATCAAAGGGTAACATTGCAGTTGAAAGAGGATTTAGTCCAATTTTTGTGTGCTTCATTATGCTAGAGAGACTCTCGCCGACTTTTGTTGACGTGTTCTAGCTGCACCAACCTTTTCTCTAATCTATCAAATAGAAGCTCGATATGATCTCACACTCGATGGGGAGAAAAACTTTGACCCCATAGAGTAATTAGAAGGGTGTGAATCCAGTAGATGCTTTGATTGTGATGCAGTACGCCCATAAGGTTGAAAACACCATGTGGTGCCAATTGGTTTTATGGTTTTTCACCATACGTTGCAACATTGTTTTGAGAATTTTGTTGACAACTTCTACTTGGTTGTTGGACTAAGGGTAGTATGGAGAAACAACCTCATGAGAGAAACCAAGGTGTTAGGATAACTTCTGAAATATCTCATTCTTGAAATGTTTTCCATGATTGGAGACCAACTCCTTGGGAACACCTAACCGTGTTATAATGTGGTTAAAGGAAAACCGTGCAAAAACATTGATGGTGTTATTATATGTGGGCATGGTATTTTCCCATTTGGTGAAGTATTTCATGGTGATCAAAATGTACTTATGACCGCTTGAAGATGTGGGGTTGTAGGTCATGAAGTTTATGCCATATTTGTAGAAGGGGCTAGTGACGATGGTTGGGTTTAGGGGAGATGATGGAGCTCGCACCTTATGAGTGTACCTTTCAAACTGCTCCAATATCTTAACTACTTGAACATAGTCATGGAATAGGGTGGGCTAGAAATAACAGGCATAAAGTATTTTCTCAGCGGTGGCCATCCCTGAGAGGTGGCCGCCATAAACTCTGCTATGGAAATCATTCGGTACCTTCCCATCTTGTTCATGAGTAAGGCATCAACGAAGGATGGTGTCGATGCCTTGATGATAGAGGATGTTCCCCATAAGGAGGTAATGAGGGTCTTGATGGTGAATGCACCTCCGGTCATCTTGAGTAAGTTGATGTTTGAAATTTTGAGTTCATAGAAAGAGGAGGATCTTTCCATACCAAGGGTCATTTGTTGATACAAAGAATAGATGTTCGTCAGGGAAAAAATCATTAACAGGGGACCCTTAAGTCTCTATAGGGAGGTCAGTGATGAACTCAACAAGGATAAGCACCTTCTTTCTCTTGGGGGAGGTAAACTGTAGAGTGAATTCCTACATGATAACTACCCATTGAGCTTACTTGTGGTTCATCATATGATGAGTAACCAAATATCTCATGGGGTTGATATTTGATATTAAGTTTATGGTCTATAAGATGATAAAATGAAGAAGCTTTTGTACAGAGTGTACTAAGGCTAAGGCTATATTTTCAGCTAGCTCATACTTCAAGGTAGGCCCTGAGAGGTTCTTGCTGATTTAATAGATTACGTGTTCTCCATAATTAGGTCCTTCTTGGACTAATACCCTAGTGATGGCTACATCAGATGTTGGTAGGTAAAGGGTATAGTCCTTATTGTGGTCATGGGGGATAATAAATGGAGCTTGAGATAATGCATCTTTTAGGGCTTCAAATGATTTATGTGGCTACTCATCCTAGAGGAAGGGAATATCCTAATGAAGAAGGTGAAAGAATCCATGCACACAAGTAGCATAGTCAAGACCAAAGTGGCATAAGAAGTTGCCCTTACCCTACAAGCTATGCAACTAAAGTTTTTATGGGTGGTATTTCCCCAATGGCTTGGACTTTGAGAGGGTCGACTCTAATACCTTGCTGGGAAATAATGAATCCTGGTAGTCTTCTTTCATTGATGCAGAATAAATACTTGAGAGGGTTTAAGCTTAGGTTATATTTTCAACATCTCTCAAACACTAGGCAGAGATCCTTCAAATGATCTGTGTGATTTTTGGACCGTATGGTGAGGTCGTCCAAATAGGTGAGGATGAGATGAGCCATATTTTGAAAGATATAATTCATGGCCCACTGGAAGGTGGCACTTGTATTTTTAAGACCAAAGGGAATGAAATGGTATGGAAATTTGCCCCATGGGGTTGGTAAGGTTTTTTAATACTAATCCATATGGTGAATATGAATCTAATCATACCCAGAGAACCCATGCATGAAGGATAATGCTTCATGACTGGCACAATCATCAATAACTTGGCCGATGAATGGTGTAGGGTAGTTTTCCTTGGGGCAACATTTGGTCAGATCTCAAAAATAAATATAAACGCGAATGGTGCCCTATTTTTTCATGACGGGTATAGGGTTGGAAACCCAAGAAGTGTAAGTGATAGGATAAATGAAATCAACTTTGTGGATCTTGTCAATTTCCTACTTGATTTCTTCTGCTTTATAAGGATGGAGCTGGCGTTGCTTTTGCCTAATGGGGTGGGCATTAGTCCATGTGTCAATATGGTGTTCCACGATGGTGAGACTGATGCGTGGAATTTCAGAGTAAGCCCATGCAAGGATATCGCTATATTCTTGGAACAAGGTTGTGTATGAGGCCACCTCCTCTAGGGAGCATGTTGTCCCCAGCGAGATATCTTCAATGATGCAAGGTTTGTTTAAAATATCAACTTTAATGGTTGGTTAGATATTTGACATGTTCCCCTCCTTGAATGCATCTAGTGTCGAGATGGGATTTTTTAAACCAATCTACCTATCCTGGTGGTAGGAAATCCTTTGATTCTATTGTATAAATGTCATGACTTGGTGCACCAATAGGAGCAAATGATTTTTTGGGTAAAAAGAATGAACGATGATGCATGGTGTCCCATGGACATTCGCGTTCCATCATGGCCTCTATAATATCTTCGTTTGAGTGAAAAATATTATCTAATGTTGAAATGGTTTGTGCAAGGCAGTGAGGGTGGAGTTCGGGCCTAATTGTACTTGTAGACAAGCATGAATATGATTCAGTAGTTGATGTTGTAGAACCTAGAAAAGTTGTCAATGTGCATATGGGATGGGTCTACATCGTCGGTGATGGTATCCCCATTGTGCTGGTTTTAGTAGTCTCTGTTAGAGCCTAGATCGACCTTAGGCTGAAGGGAGGCAATCTTAGGATAACCACAAACCACGCTTAACCTGGTAGCTAGCCCTACTAGGTCGGGAGAGGGCTCTCTCCTTGTCAATCTCAATTAAGATATTGGCAATTAGGGCTTGAGATGATTAAATTTAATGTAGATTTTAGGCTAGGTATAGTAGCTCAAGGTTTCTGGTTTGATTTTTAGGTTTTGGTTGTTGGATCAATTGGAGAAGGCAGATTGGGTCCGGGAAATCAACTCAGGGATACAGTCATGTTCTCTAGGGTGAGGTAGACAAGGGTTTATGTACTAGAAATTGGATGAGATGGTAGATTTAATATTGTTGAGGAGTTGAGGAGGGCATGTAGAAACCATGAATCCTTTTAAAACTATTGAAAACATAGAAAACCAAATGCATTCCCAAGACAAAGAACTGTAACTTAGTGTATTTTGCCTATTCACCATGATTCATTTAGTTTAGAAGGGAAAGAGAGATTTGGATACATATAAAACATAACAAAAACTCATTACAAAGAAGAAACAATACATAAATTCAATGTCACAAGAATCCCACAAAAATAGCTGCAAAACTTGGTTTTATTCCTTGCCAAATTGCTGATACAAGTATACAATGAGTGCACCACTTCCAAAAGAGTCCAACCTTTACAAATGACTGAGAAAAGAGATCATATAGACCTCAAAAGCATATAAGCTATCCATCAGAGGTAAAATCCATGAGTCGAGGAATTGTTTTAACAACATCTAAACTAGGAACAAGAAAATAGGCAGTGGAACAACTTGCCTCTAAAACTAAGGAAACTGATACATTCAGTTCAAAACCACTTTTGATTTGATGTATCTACCCCATCAAGTGTTTTCCATCAATATTTACATCATATTACATCATTTACCATGCAAAATTTACCAAGAAAAGAAGAAGAAGTCAATTGTTGAAGAAACTAGGCGAAATTTGACTTTTAGGCAAAATTGACAAAAATTTGCTTGATGCGCAGTGCCTTGAGCCTGATGCGCAGCACTGCTTCAAGGTTGCTTTTGGAGGCCTTCCACTCATCCACATCAGGCCCAACATAGCTTGTTGGAAAGCTCTACCTATCTAGTTTCTGGAACACTTTGAATTTTCTGATTTGGAGTTGATTTTCCCCTTCAAAAATGAATTCTCCCAAGACTGCTTCCTGTGGGTCTAAAAAGTGGCAGAGGACATTGTTTGAGTGTTTTTTGCCCTTTTGGTGACCAAGATCTTCTCCAAAATTGATGAAAATTTCTGGGTTTGCATATTTTTTGATGCTGAATCCAAATCTATAAGCCATTTGTCAAGAGGATGCACCAATTCAATGCGCAGTGCCCGTGGCACTGCACATCCATCAGAATTTCTTATGTTGGATAATTCAAAAATTTGAAATTGACAAAATTGTTTCAAAATTTGCTTGGTTTTGGCTCAAAGCTACTTCATGGGTTGCTTTGTTGGGCTAGTGTGACATCAAGCAAAATTTTGAGCTTTTCATCCTTCTTTTTTCCTTTTAAGGCCCTCCTTAATCTTGCCTTAAGGTGCTTGATCCTTATGTTCCATATCCTATTCTGGGTCAAATAATGGTGGGCCATATGACTTAGCATCTTATTGTCTCTATTTGTTTTATTTAGAATCCCCTCAAGGTGAATGTTAACTCTTTCAAGCCATATTTCTCTATCATGCTCCACTTCTTGTTCAATAGGAGTCAAGGGAATTGGATGCTCTTTGTTGCTTTGCCTTTGAATTTTTAGCATCTCTAACTCCATTTGGCTTTGTTTACCCTCTAACTACTTATTCTCCTACTCTAGGTAATTGATAATATATCTAGCTCTAGCCAACTTATCATTTTACATGTGAATATGAGCCTCTTTCTCTTTAAAAAGCATGCTTTGATCTAATGATGGGCTTTCAAGATCAATTACCTGAGTGTGATGAGGTGGCACATCATCATCATGCTTCTCAAGTTGAAACTCCCTCTCAACATCATCATCAAGCTTTTCTCTCGGGACCTTTCTTTTCCCTTTGTCTACCTGCCGCAAATTCCTTTCCCTAGAGCTATCACTTAGGGTGTCCTCCTCAAAATCAGAGTCACTGTCTCTTTCCATGCTTGTCTCTGTGGGATGATGTGGTGATGATATGGTGAATAATGGATAATAGGTGGGAACAAAAAGGTGAGTATGAAGAGATTTTGTAAATGGAACAATAGTAATGAGATGAGGTATTTGGGGAGCTAGGGTTTTGATGTATGAGGGACTTAGGGTTTGATAAAGGGGATTAGTTTCTTAGGGAAAATAGGGAAAGGGAAAATAGAATCAAGGGGTAGTTTTAGTGCGATGAAGTTGGGAAAAGGGACAAGGGATTGTGGTTTTGTAATGATGTGAAATAGAGTATAGAGGCAAACTAGGGTTTAACCTTTGGGAAGTAAAAATCATGAACCAAACATGAAAAACCCTATTTAAGCTTAGGATGTATTGACACTTACTTGTTACGAGGTGAATGCAGAAAAAGAGTTGATGGAGGATGAATTTAGGTGAATTAGAACCTTGGCAGCTCAATGCGCAGCGTGGTCCACCCAATGCGCAGCGCTGGCCTGATGCACAGTGCCAGTGTATTTTAATGAAGGAGAAAAGTGACTGATGTGCAACGCCCTTCTGATGCATAGCGCCATGCTCCCAATGCGCAGCGTCAGGCAAAATTGCACCAAATTTCGATTTTTCTTCCCTTTTTGCTCACCCTTCCTTAAAAATGTGATTTTAGCTCTCCACTTGACCTTTCTTACAATGAAATGACTTTCTATCATGATTTTGCTTTATATACCTTACACTTTAATCTTTCTTCATTTCAAACCCACTTTTCTAAAGTCTTGGTAACTTTTTCAAAAACTATGTTTTTCAGTTTGAAGTTTGACTCTTTTTCTTGGCAATTTGATGGACTGATGTCTTGATACTTTTGCTTTTGCAGTGGCAGGAATTGGCATGGTGACCAGATATAGCTGCTGAGTGCTCATTACATACAAAAATAATTGAATTTACATGAAAATCATTAGAATAGAAAAATACTCTGAGATTTATTGAGCATATCAGAAGTAAACTTATGACTTTATGAACCTTCATGTGCCTGCTGACCTCTTTATTTGAGCATGATTGACAAACCCTAAGACCTAATGGGACTAAACCCTAGGACTAGTTTTTATACATGAAATGAAACAGGATGACTGTGAATGACTAAAAAAATTGTGTAAACAGGTCAACAGGTGGATGTCATGAGGGAAACTGACATGAAACCACTACCATTAGTTGATCCATGACCTAATGGAATGCAGCTAATCGAATAAGACACCTAATATGCATGCAAAAGAGCAATTTGATCACCTATGTAAGTGTAAAGACACTGACACTAACAATCTCGACACCAAAAAATGATGAGAAGACAACAAAAATTAGGGTTCCTACGGAAGAGGAAATGAATTGTATGCGATGTTTCATATCATCAGCATTAGGTGGTGGTAGAATATTCATAATGGAAGATTGATAATGAGTGGTAGGAAGTTCCCACAACCATGTTGGCATCCTGGGATCCAAAGCATATTCCTCCATGTGAGGTTGGTGTTCAAGGATATGGTGAACTTGTGGGTGCCGAATCCTAAGATGTCTAAATGTTTGTAACAGAGGACATGTCTCAAAAATATTAGAGTTGTTGGTGCAAACATTGCATGCAGAACTAGTGCTAACATGATAAATGGTGTGGGTGTCAGTATTTCCCATAGTGTGAGATGACGATGTGTTATTGGTGTCATGATATGGGGAACTTCTAGATTTTGGCCACCTCCAGATCTTAGTATTGGTGTTTTGTGTTTTCCTAATGCCAAATTATCTCAATTCTTCTCTTGCTACTTGAAAAGGTGGAAGGTATTGGAAATTTCACGTATGATGTGCCTGGGAGTAGATATGATAATGATTTTGTGAGCATTTAGCTTATTTTGAGTGAGTAGGTCAAGGAATATGGACTAACAAGTGAAAGGCGTCTCTAATCTTGCCCAATTCATAGCATTAATTAACCATATGGTTGGGTTTGTTGCATATGGTACATGTGTTGGGAGGTTTTGACAATACTGCCTGAGGTTATTTTTCCATCCTTCTAGATCTTGACAGAGGGCAGGAGGTAACATGGTGATGGGTGCCCCGATGAATCGTAGGTGGTGCTTTTTCCTCAAACATGCATAAGATTTTCCTAGATCCGTCATCCCTCTCTTGTTTAGTGTCATTTGGAGATTGGGTATCTATTTGGAAAAATGCTAAGTTATCAGTAATGAATGGGTACATAAAAACCAATGTTTCATGGAATTAGGGAAGGGTTGGGAAAATTGAGTATGATGGTTTTGCGTACAAATGTGGAAACTATTATGTTTGCACTTGGATATGTTTCCAGGGTTGCTTTGGGGGGTTGGGTATCATTTCCTAAGTGCTCATAACTCGGGAATTTGGTTACCCAGATGCTCCAGTTCATCAAATAAGGCACATCCGAAGGTTGGTTGAGGTGTCACAAATTTTGGTTGCCTCCTTGTATGGTAGGAGGTTGCGTGACCATGGGTGTAAGGGGAATATGAGCATGAAGTTTATTCCTAAAAACACAAAAGATGGTTTTAGATCCATAATCTACCACTGGTGTGGTGGGAAGTGACGGAGCCATGATATTGGCTTGAGTAAGTGCACTCAATGCATCTCGATATTGACGGATTTCAGGGCAATGATGAGTGTAATGGCCATACTCTGTGCATACAGTGCATGCATGGTTAATGTGCAATGACTTATTGCATGCTGGGGTGGCCTTCTCGACAACAAGTGGAGGTGGGGTCATTAGCATTTTTAGGGCATGCAAAAGAGATTTTAACTCCTCTAACTTAGGGCACATATTGGTAGGGTACCCAACTACTTTACACAAAGCATAGGGTTGATGTAACCTGGATGAGGAGGACTTTCAGGCTCCCCACTTCTTGCCTTTTTTATTATTCCTCTTGCTAGCACTCACTGGTGTCGATGTAGGCGTTACTCCTTTTGGGGTGGTTTCCAGAGGAGGGGCTACAGGAATGATTCTTGTTAAGGTGATACCTGAGTTTTCCAACATGGCCTGAGTGGCCAGATACTAGAGTGGTATTGTGAGAGCCATATTTGGAAGCATGAGTGTTTCCATGACTTTGTGCAAGACGAAACTAGATGGAGGGTATAAGAAGGGTGTTTGGGTGATAGTATATGGTAGGAATGTAGAATGAATAATTACAATAGTAGTGGTGACTAGAACGAGTTCCTGACTTTGGGGGTTGTTTGATGAACTCATCATGCACACTAAAGCTCCTGTGCCTACAAGAATGGTCTCTAGAAAAGGGGAGTCTCTAGGGTATGTATTGAGGAGTGTTGATGGTTTAAATTTTCCAGGATTGAATTCAGTGAAGGTTGTGATCAACTCAAGAGAAGATCCTACGAAATGTAGCACACCATCAGGCGTGGCGGATATCGTCTTCTCATAGTATGTTCATTGATCAACTATAACAATTTTCCCATCATGAGGGAACATAATCATCTTGAATACAGAATATGCCACTGTAGTCATTGCATACATGTAACTTTAGCCAAGAAGGATATTATAATCCAACTATGCATCTAGGACTTCTATGTCAATGAGCATAGTTTTACCGACAAGTTGCACCAACACATCTTGGAATAGGCCTAAGGGGGCAAAATGGAACCCATCATATGCTCTGAAAGACATGTCAGATGGTTTGAGTTTAGGAGATCCAAGTTTTTGCAAAACTACTTTTTACATAATACATGTAGATGACCCTTCATCAATTATGCTGTGGTGGATGTTGATATTCCAGATTGTGAACATAATTGGAAGGTAACTATTGATGGAATATGCGAGGAAACATTATCCAAGTCAAAAGCCATTAAAAGAGAATTGTAAGGGTTGATGTAGGAATTCCTTGTAGATTCAAATTGAAGATTGTAATGTGCTAAAACAATTGACTTGAATCTACTCTACTCGTTAGCAGAAACAATAAATGATTGATGAAGTCACAAAGAATATAAGAGAAAGAATTAAATCACACATAACACAATGATTTTATGGGGAAAGAAACAACTAAAAATATCTTCTATCTATATATTGCATTAATAAGAAAATATGATAAGATTACAATGCTTTGAACAAGCCTGAGCAACCTGTACACTATATCTATCTATCTCACTACTTCCTAGACAAGCTCAAGCCAACACTTAGCCAATTTATTGCTTACCCAAGTCCCTATTTCCTTTCCCTCACAAGCTCCATGCACAAAATTGTGCTTCCTATTGCTTGGTCTCACCAACTCGTGCTCACCAAAACGATGATTAAACTTGTGCCTTCTTTCCTCCTTTTAAAGGAAATTCAAATGGTTAAAATTAGTGAGTTTTCTAATTAAAGAATGATTTATTTTAGGCCTTCTTCTGATTGCATGCACCATCTATTTAATTTAGATGATTTTACAACTAATAGTACACTGTCCCTGAACTCTAATCTCAACTAGCTCTTTCTTTGATCTGACATGCATGAGTTAATTATGAGTGAATCTTCAGTTTACTTGTTGACTAGTGTTGGTTACACCCCACTACTACAGGTTACATCCTACTACTAGATCTCCCACTAATTCCTCCATCAGTTGGAACTAGTTTAAATGAATTTAAATCCATTAAATTGAATTTAAATCCACTAAATTGAATTAAATAATTACTACTCAAAAGAACTCAACCTGGGCCCCTAAAACTTAGGAACCACTCTACATGACTCTAGATAGGCTCCCAACTTGAATTAACTGAGTTAACTAAGTGAAATTAACTTAACTATTATAAGTTGCTATGAGAATTATAATTACGATTTAATTCCCAATTTAATTCAAGGACAAATTAAATTAGGATTTTTATTGATGCTATTTTTAACATTTCTTGTTCCTATTTTCAACACTCCCTCTCAACAAGAAAGGAATTAAAATCTCTCTCGATCTATTACCTTTGGAATGTTCTGCATGCAACTGTTGTCATTGTTGTTGTTGCTACTACAACATATGCAACCAAAAAACATCCAAACAAAAACTGAATCAACTATGTCTGCAACTGTCTATTAGGAAAATTTTGCTGCTACTGACTTTGCTAATGAGCCTCCTACTCTGCTGTCAACTCTTCTCTGCACTTCCTTAATATCTAAATGACATTGATCCCCCTTCTACTAAATATTGTGGGCCCTCATAACAAGGTAATGATCCATGCAAACAAAAAAACACCTTAATGGACCTTGCCCAAATTTCTGCACTCTTGGGACTATGGTTTCATATCGCCCCACCTGACACCTAGAGGTATGGCTGCATGTGCTCCCTCTTCCCACTTGGCTCTAAATTTCTCCCTATTGGAGGTATCTACTTGAGTGGATGTCTCTACTCAGTCTCCTCTCTGCTTCTTCAATTGTCACTGCTCCACAACTTGCTGAGGTTGCATGTGCGGCTGCATGTTGAGAGTTAATTCATGCTCTGTCTCAACCACCAAGTCTCTAACCTTTTCCTTGCTCCTCAAGGCTTTGTATGCATCTTGTAATAGTGCATACAATTTCTTGACTCACACATCGATCTATTTCACTTGTCCCATGGTGATGTGTCTAAGGAAAAAATTTCCTTTGCTAAATATCACATCGTAGCCACGGTCTTCTAATATCTGGACATAAACAAGATTCTTCCTTAGTCCTGGAACATACATAGCATATGCGATTCTCAGAGGGGAGACAGAATCCCTTTAAAAAGTAACCGTATTGATGTCGATCATGTTATAGCCCCCATCAACTCCAAACTCTATGTTTTTTCTTGAGGTCTTTCTCCTTGAAGGCACCACTGTCGAGATACCACATGATTCCCATTATAGTGCTTGCCATGCATGCAATCAGAGTGAAATCAATTTTGAATTGTGAAATGAGAGCTTCACTTGATTACTCTACTATAGGCTCCTTGCTTGCTTTCTTCTATCGCAATTTCATGGCATAGTGCCTGAACTCGTGACAGTGCAAACACTTGATGTTTGAAAATTCCTTCTTGCCAACCTCCTCTCCTTGGGAATTATTTCCCTTTGATTTATTTTCTTGGCTAACTAATGCAAATTCCTCTTCCACTTCTTTGGATGAGGTCCCATCTTTTGTGTTCCACCAAATCTCTTATTCTACCAAGTCAGACAACAACCACTCCCACTCTGGAAGCTTCTCCCTCCCATTAACTGATTCTTGATGGTTATGCCATCTCTTGGGAAGGCCTATAAGTGTTAGGCTCGCCATATCATCTTCAAAAAATATAACACTGACACTTCCAAGCTCATCCCGTCATTGGGTTAACTTGGTCAATTACTCTGGGATTGTCTCCCTTCTCCATCTTGATCTTTCTGAGCTTGTTCTTCAGTGCCAGCTTCCTGTGGTCACTGCTATTTTGAAATAGGTTTGTCAAGGCCTTTTGCATTGCAAATGGATTTTTCTTACCGTGGAGGTTTGAGACAATATTACCTCAAACTCCATTTAGGATAATCCTTCTCGCCTTTTCCATAAACATTCTCCACTTTGCCAGATCGTGAGAATCATTTGGCTTAGGAATATATTTGTCTATGAATTCCTTAATCCCATTGTCTTCCAACATTGCCTCCATCCTATCCTTCCAAGAAGTATAGTTTGAACTACCCTCAAGGGAATATTAGATTCTCAATCCATAGAATGACATCCTACTGTCTTTGAATTATGATACTACAAATTCAATTTCTCCTACAAAAGACAAACTCGTATTCTCCTCTTCTATAGTTATTTTAGCTTTGATATCATGTAGAAATTCCTTGTAGATTCATACTGCATATTGTAATGTGCTAAAAAATATTGACTTGAATCTACTCTAGTCATTAGCAAAAACAATAAACGATTGATGAAATCACGAAGCATATAAGAGAAAGAATTCAATCACACATAACACAATGATTTTCTGGGGAAGGTAAAAACTAAAAACCCCTACTATCTGTATATTTCATTAATAAAAAAAATATGATAAGATTACAATGATTTTATCAAGCTCGAGCAACCTCTACACTATCTCTATTTATCTCACTACTTCCTAAACAAGCTCAAGAAAATACTTATCCAATTTATTTCTTCCCAATGTCCCTATTTCCTTGCCCTCACAAGACTCATGCACAAATGTGTGCTTCCTATTACATGGTCTCACCAAATCGTGCTCACCAAAACAATGATTAAACTTGTGCCTTCATTCCTCCTCTTAAAGGCAATTCGAATGGTTAAAATTAGTGAGTTTTCTATGTTGGCATTATGACACAGGTTTTGCGCTATGACACAGGTGTTGTCCTTGATGGCAACTCACTGAGATGACAGATCACAGTTCAAGATCACAGAATGAAGGAAAAAGAGGTATATGCAGGTTCCCCTTAACCAAACTGCATATACACACGGGTTCGTCGGCCAAAAGGCATGTATGCTTACACACGCACTTTCATGCAAGGAAAGGCGCGTACATGTTGGATAACTTGGTTTTGGTCTGTGGTATTTGGTCCATGGTATTGTGATCCATGGTATTGGTCCAAGGTATCTTGTCCGACGTGTTGACCCCAGGTATTTGGTCCAAGGTATTGGTTCTAAGTGGTTTTGGACCATGGTATTGAGTAAGGCCTAAGACTATAAAAGGAGGAGGAGATCATTAGGCAAAGGTACTCAAGAATTGAATATCTAATGAAGAGTGAGATCTAGAATATTGGTCATTGGGTGATGGTGCATAGCTGGATCTGAATCAAGGAGGAACTTGAGCGCTTGAAGAAGGATAAGTTCTATTGATGGGTCAAGATATTAAGGCTTGAAGAGAAGTATATTTGTGTATTTTTTGATCTTTTATTTGAATAATTGACACATGTCATAATATGTAAATCTGATGATCTGGGTATAACTGATGTTTGAATAGTGGTAAAGGTTAAATCATCTTTTACAGATATCTACGTAGGTTCAGTATAGCAAAGGCACATATACATGCTGGTTTGACATTTCAAAACTACATATACGCAGGTCCGCCTTGAGAAAAGTTTGTATGCACGCAGGTTTGACACATTGAAGTAGCGTACACCTCATAAAATATGTTTTAGCTACTTCTGTTTACTGTTGTAGTGTTCTGGGTTCTGGTTACTATTACTGTGTTCTGGTTACAACATTCAGAAAAGTGATTGTTTGATTCAGTTTTGTTTGGTGGAAAGGAGATTGGTTGATGCAGATATATTTGATGTTTGATTGATGTTATTGATGGATCAAGTCTGAAAATTAATGAAATGTGGTCCCTGGAAGAAAAGAGAAGGTATTATCCCTTATCTTTACTATTTATTTATTTGATTTTTTCTAACTAAATATCCCTTTAATATATTTTCATAACCCTTAGTATATTTATAATATAAGGGTTGGTCCGTTAGTTAACTACTTTCCTTTTAGTTTTACTTATTAAATAAAAATAACAATTATAATTATTATATATATATATATATATATATATATATATATATATATATATATATATAGATATATATATATATATATATATATATAAACTGCATATACACAGGTCTGCCTTGAGAAAAGTGTGTATGCACGCAGGTTTGACACATTGAAGTAGCGTACACCTCATAAAATATGTTTTAGCTACTTCTGTTTACTGTTGTAGTGTTCTGGGTTCTGGTTACTGTTACTGTGTTCTGGTTACAACATTCAGAAAAGTGATTGTTTGATTCAGTTTTGGTTGGTGGAAAGGAGATTGGTTGATGCAGATATATTTGATGTTTGATTGATGTTATTGATGGATCCAGTCTGAAAATTAATGAAACGTGGTCCCTGGAAGAAAAGAGAAGGTATTATCCCTTATCTTTACTATTTATTTATTTGATTTTTTCTAACTAAATATCCCTTTAATATATTTTCATAACCCTTAGTATATTTATAATATAAGGGTTGGTCCGTTAGTTAACTAATTTCCTTTTAGTTTTACTTATTAAATAAAAATAACAATTATAATTATTTTATAGATATATATCTATATATATATCTATATATCTATATATATATATATATATATATATATATATATATATATATATATATATATATATATATATATATATAATTTTACACCTAATATAACTAAATTTGACTGTCGTCCTATGTCAACTTTTTGGCCCAGCTAACCGTTGGTGGCTCTGCTCTAACTATTTAACATGCAAAGCTGGATGTGTTTTTTCAACTTGTCCTGACGATGAACCACACTGGTTGGTTCGAAACGCGTTGACAAATGGTTTCTCATGTGATTTTCGCCGAAAAATCTATCATAAACTTGTTATGGATCACAGAAGCCTCAACTCTACAATTGAGTCCCTGCACGGAAAAGCCATTGCAATGAAAGTCCATCAATTTGAGCGGGCACGCTTGCAGGTTTCAAGGTTGAAGACAGATCTAGCTTTCCTTAAACGATGCAGAGACTCCTCCATCATCCCTGTCTTTGCTCAAATTAACCATCGCCTTAATACTCCCCAAAACCATCAGGTTTTCCTCAAGGCGAGCTTGGCATTATTAAGAATAGAAATCAGCAGGGTCGGAAGGTCCTTGAATCGGGTTTCTTGGTTTCTATCAGATTTGCATCTGGATCTTGGGAACTTATTTTCAGCCTCCCTTTGGGCCAGAATAGATGCATGTTCGGCTCTGAAATCCCTTTGGTTAGAGGAGATTCGAAAGCTGAATCAGGCTTCTAAGTTTCAAAGGCTAGCTGGTAAGTCTAATAGAGCGGTGGATGAAGTCTACCGTAGCCGTGTCTCATCGGATCAAGTGTCAGCGCTGAAGAATTGGCTATCTGAGTGCTCAGGTGGGGTCTCTGGTTCCCCTGCTCCGGAGGTCTCAACTCCCTCTGTTGTAACAGGTACAGTGCCTTCAGATCTGCATTCACCTGTATTGGTTGCTGAGTGCTTTAATCGTTGTCACCTCCGCGCAGTAGGAGACAGAACTGCCCTTGTCCCCCGCAGATCTGTGTGGGCTGATAGGGTGAAGGATCCAGTGATTGATGGATCCAATCCTGTCTCGGCGGTTTCGCATTTGGCTGTTGTGGGATCTGTTTTAATAAGCGCAGATGAAGAGCGAGCTTCCCATACCTTCTGTGGTTCTGATTCAGCTGCTCTTGTGGACTTTCCCAGTGCCGATGTGGTGAGGGACCATTGTATGGTTTCTACGGGTTCTCCTCCTGTCGCCAGCCCTCTGCATTGTAACGATGGTTGATGAGCCCCAAGTTTTGGTAACATTTTGGGCTCATTTGGCCTACTTACCTTGCTCAACCCTTCATTTTTTATCACTTATGCATCATTTCTTAGTATATTCATGTTATTTGTAGGAAGGAGGGCAGTCATTATGCCTATGTGGCTAATACATGTTTATTTCAGGTTTTTTTGACATTAAATGGAGCAAAACCACGCAGATGGAGGCAAGGAGACAGCCAAGGTGGCATTGCGGTTTTGTAGGAAGGTTGTCCACAGCCTTGAATGACCTTCCTCGTGATCTCTACCCCAACTCCGAGCTCCAACAGCTATCACCACCGAGCTAGAAGGCAGCCAACGGATTCTAAGGGAACAACAGTTTACTTTTAGTTGGACAGCCAAGCCCCACTAATTTAGGAGGCCAGCTTGGCCCTCATAATGTATAAATATTGAGGCTGTAGCCTTCGATGGGAGCTTTTGAAAACTTTGTTATTTATCCTAGACTACGAGCTGATAGCTCTGTTTTTGCTTTTTGTAAGCCATTTTTGGCATGTTGTTAGACTTTTGACCATGATCATTTAATAAAAGGCAGGCAGATTTGAGTTCAATTCTTAGTTCTTAGAGGAGCTATAGCTCTTAGGTTTGGGCCCAACCTGAGAGCAATAGGCCTCCTTTCTTGTATTGTTACTTGTCTTTCCTTTCAGCATTTCATTTCTTTACCTTTACATGCACTTGGAAAACATAGTTTGCTGATTCGAATTTCTTGATGTGATTAAGTAGGTTAGTTTTATGGATAAAGTGCTTTCATCAGTTTAGATTAGAGTAGGAGGATTAGAATTCATCAGAGTTCCAAGAAAAGGTTGATTGTACACTCACTTCCACCTCTGTTTAGAGATTGGGAGTGTAGACCGTGCCAACCACCAAAAAATGCAGTTTTACATGTTCATGCAAGCTTTAAAGTAATAATTTTAGTTGCAGAAGTGTCCATGCGTTTATATCTTGAGAAATAACTCCTTGTTTCAGCACCATGCATGATTTCTCTCTTAACTTACATTGTTGTTCTTTGGTTTCAATAAAACAGTTAGAATAGGTTGATGAATTCTCGGTTTTGTGCAAGACAGAGGTGATTTGTTTCATTTACACTGCGCAGCACCACTCTATCATTCCCTTATCCTTCTGAGGCGTGCCTAAGCCATCTCCTTACCTCCCAGTTCGATCATTTGCCTCCACACTCTTCTATTATCCACGTTGTTTTATCTTTTCGGCCTTCCATTGCCTCTACCCTTCTATCGACCAACCAGCTTTACACACCCCCTCTCCATCTCATCTCTCTGTCCATAAGCCATCACAAGCTCCCCTCTCATCCTACCCATCCACCCATACAGCTCATTCACCCATCCATCACCCAAAACTCTGATTGCAGAACATCCTGTAGAAGTTAACAGACTTCCTATAGAAATCCCGAGCTTCCTGTAGGATCCCCTGCAGACATCCTGTAGAAGCTTGCAAACACGGTTGCTAGGCATCTGAAGGTTGTGAACTTCTGTGGAATGATGTTAGGGATCCTCTGCACCCTCTCAGAGTCCTCCTGACCTTTTCCAAGCCTTCCTCCCCTTGAACTACCCCTGCACAGTCAAGACCCAGTAAGAAGCACACTCATAATAACTCCAACCACTTGAGCAAAAATACAAAAACATGTTCTCTTCAGATGAAATTAGTTTAGACTCATGCATCTCATCTCACTAGAAGTAATGGCATCATTTTTAGAAGTTGCATTCCCACCATTGCATCGTAAGGATTAAGCTGGTCAAATTAGGGTTTACTAGGGTTTCCATGTTTTGTTGGCTTTCAGTTCATTATTGCAAAGTAGGTTAATTTCCTTTGAGATAGCTTTCATTCATCACTTAAAAAGCTTCTTTTGAGAGCATATAGAAGTTGGCTTCAGCCCTAGCAGACTTGTGCCAGCTGACCAAGTGACAGCTGTGACAAGAGCTAGTACTTGTGCATACAACACCGTCGCTTCCAAGTTTGTTACGAACTACCGGGTTGATAAAATTAGAGAAGGAAGCTCCAGGAGTTGTAGCATTATTGCTACAATACTGGAGCCCACCATTCTTTTTGGCGCCGTTGCCGGGGAAGCGTCAGAGTATTAGTAATTGTTGGTTTTCTTCTATTTTCCTACTCTCGCCTTCTGCCAAGTAGTTTATTTCTTTTCCATTCTGCAAAAGTAGCATAGACATTTCCTGTTTTCATAGATTAGCATTTCAATTCCGCAATTTCAATTTTGCAAGCATAGATTAGCATTTCAATTCTGCAAGCGTAAACTAGCATTTCCATTCCTGCAATTCCATTTGAGCAAAGTAGATTAGTTCTTTCCTGCTTTCATTTCAATTCTGCATTTTCATTTCAGCAAGATAGTTAGTTGTAGATCAATCTGTTTCGGTTTTTGTAGGTACCAAAGAAAAAACAAAAGCAATCAAAAAAGTCTTTCCATTTCATGCCTCGTAGGAATCGAGATAAAACAGGCAAATTCTTACCCAACACCCCCACCACATCACTGAGTCACCCTTCTCTCTTCTTCGGTGACAGTGATCCAGAAGAACCTATAGGTGAACCTCCTGAGATATACGAAGATTCTATAGCAGAAGAAGAATTAGAGACCATCCCATCTGAAGCTATGGCTGACAATAGGGGAGAAGATGAGAGAATAGAAGGTGCCTTCCCCATCCGAGAAACCAATGGAGACATGAAAATGAAGAACATTAGCTCCTTCGCTTTACCTCACTTCCATGGAATGACTACTGAAGATCCTGATACCTTCCTGTTTGAGTTTGCTGTCCTTTGTCGAACCTATGACTATACTGAAGATGAGCAGAAGCTGAAACTCTTCCCTTCAACTCTTAAGGATGCAGCATTACGCTGGTTCATGGGCTTACCTGGGAATAGTATCACCACTTGGGCTGAGATGCAGCAAGCTTTCAATACCAAGTACCGGGACTACTGTAGGTCCAAGGAAACCAAGGGAGAAATCTTTCAGATGACCATGGGAAATGATGAGTCCTTAGAGGATTATGAGGAAAGGTTCCAACTTAGCTATAAACGGGCCAGGTGCACACTTGACCCTGAATCCCTCAAGTTGGTCCTGCTCCGAGGAGTCCTTGAAGACCTCTTAGATACCCTTCACATGTTAGCTGGAGGAGATATTTACCAACTGCCTTATGAGGACATCAAGACTGTGTTTAGAAACCACTCTAGGGCAGCCCGGAAACGAGGTAGAGGAAACCTCCTCTCAGCTGGTATTCCTTTCTCCAAACATGAGTTTTCAAATCAATTAGAAGATCTCAAGAGTGAGGTGAGACAGACCATTGCCATGCAACTTGACACATTCAGGATCCAGCAGAAGAAGGAAGAAGCTGAGAGGGCCTTGGCTATCTTCTGCCCTAGATGTACAAGGATACACCCTAAGAACAAATGCCCATTACATTCGGTTGAAGTGTGTTTCGTTTGTGAGGAGGACCATCCCACAAATCAATGTCCAACCTTACCTGGGCTTAAAGTCATGTACCAAGGGACAGAAGCCCCCACTGAACCTCTCTATTTCCTCAACCAAAGGAGGTCACAAGGACCTAGACCTTACCAGCAGGGGATGCAAGGGGCACCCCAAGCTTATTACAGCCCCAACCAATCTACTCCTATGCCTTCCTAGGGTCCCCCTGCTCATCCTTCCTGGTCTATGCCTCCTCCATGGTCTTATCTACCTCAGTACCCTACTCAGCCCACTACCCATTCATATAACTCACATGCCCAGCCACAGCCTCAGTGGAATGCACCTCAGTCGGGGTGGAGGCCCCAGTACAACACTCCTCCCGCCATTTTGCCTCCACCACCAGTTCAACCTCAACCATTACCTCTTGCTCCTCCAAGGCAACCTCAAATGCCTGCTCAACCGAACCTGAACCCCAACAATAGACAGGCCCAACAGGTATACACTGGGGAAACATCATGCCCTACCTATGCTGTGGAGATCCAGGAGATCAATCTTCGATCTGGAAAGACTCTTCCGGATTTCCAACCTCCTCCCCCAGAGGACGAGGAAGACCAATAGGAAAGTGAACCAAAGGCTATTCCACCCTTTCCTGAGAGACTAACAGCCACCACACAACCCAACCCAGAGGAGGATGAGCTTCTAGGAGAGCTCAAGCAGTTGTGTGTGAAAATTCCACTTCTCCAAGCCATCAAGGATGTGCCAATATACAACAAACTAGTTAAGGAAAAGTGTTTCAAACACCCAGGCAGGCGAAGGAGAGATGCTTCAACCATCAATGTCATAGGACAACTGTCTGACCTTATGCTAGGACAAGTCATCTGCCCAAAGTACCTAGATCCTGGGAGTCCTGTAGTAGATGTCCACATCAATGGCACCATCATACCTCACACCTTGATTGATCTGGGGGCTACCATTAATGTGATGACCAGGGATACCATGCTCAAACTCAACCTTCAGGGTTCCTTGAGGAAGACCTTGACAGTCCTACAACTAGCAGATCGCTCCACCGTGACTCCCGAAGGGATTGTGGAGGATTTCTTGGTCTCTGTTGACTCTTGGGAATACCCTGCAGATTTCTTGGTTCTGCAACCAAAGGCAAAGCTTACTGGATACCCTCTTATTTTGGGAAGGCCTTGGTTAGCCACTGCAGATGCTTACATAAGTTGCCGTGCAGGAAACATGACCATCAAGAATGGTCCTATGTCCAAGCAGTTAGTCCTATACCCTCCTGCCCAACCCTCCTTAAAGCATGACTTACCACTTTGGTTAGAAGAAGGAGAAGAGGATGAGGTGTACTCAGCACCTTTGTGTACCCTAGACACCACTAGGGGAGACCCCCAAACCGAGGATGATTTGATTGAGACCTTGATCCAGAATCCCCCTCCCAGTGCACTATCCTTAGAGAAATTGGTGGAGGATGCCCAAGCCAGCACCTTAGCGGATCTTTGTGCAACCAACCCTGTCACTCCCAGAGTCAAGAATGTGGAGTTCGGCCCTAAGAGAATGTTAAAGATCAGCTCCTCCCTATCTCCTTCCCAGGAAAAGGAGCTGTGTAGCCTGTTGGCCAGTCATCTAGATGCTTTTGCTTGGAGCTATAAGGAGATGAAAGGAGTCCATCCTTCGGTCTGTACCCATCACATATACATCAAAGAGGATTTTAAACCGGTTAGGCAACCCCAGAGGAGAATGAATCCAGCCCTTAAGGACATTGTCAAGGAAGAATTGCAAAAACTGTTGGATGCCGGATTCATTTATCCCATCTCAGATAGTGAATGGGTGTCCCCTCTGGTGTTGGTTCCCAAGAAAAATGGGAAGTGGAGAATCTGTGTGGACTACCGAGAACTGAACAAAGCTACCAAGAAAGACCATTTCCCTCTACCTTTCATAGATCAAGTGTTGGATGGACTGGCAGGAGAGAAGTTCTTCTCTTTCCTAGATGGGTTTAGTGGGTACAACCAAATCCAAATCAGCCCGGAAGACCAAGATAAGACCACCTTCACTTGTCCTTGGGGTACCTTTGCCTACCGAGTTCTTCCCTTTGGGCTATGCAATGCTCCTGCTACCTTCCAGAGAGCTGTCTTGAGCATCTTCTCGGAGCTGGTCCATGATGCAGTGGAAATCTATATGGATGACTTCACTCCTTATGGGTCCAACTTCCAGGAAGCATTGTCCAATCTAGGAAAAGTCCTAACCAAATGCATTGAGATGAACCTATCCCTTAGTCCTGAAAAATGTGAATTCTTGATGACTGAAGGGACCGTGCTAGGCCATACCATTTCTTGCCAAGGGTTACAAGTGGATCCTAACAAAATTGCTCTCATCAAGAGGGTTCCACCTCCCCAAAAGGTAAGGGATGTTCGGAGTTTCTTAGGATTAGTAGGGTATTACAGGAGATTCATTAAAGACTTCAGCAAGCTAGCCTCGCCATTGTTTGGCCTGTTGGCAAAAGATGTGGAGTTTAAATGGACTGACGATTGTTAGAGGTCTTTGAATGAATTAAAGGACAAGTTGGTGTCGGCCCCAATCTTGAGAGGTCCAAAATGGGCCCTACCTTTCCACATCCACACTGATGCCTCGAACAAAGCCATAGGGGCAGCTTTAGGACAAGTTGAACAAAAACTTCCATATGCCATTTACTTTGTTAGCAAAAACTTATCCAAAGCTGAACTGAATTACACTGTAACCGAGAAAGAATTCTTGGCTGTGGTCCGTGCACTGAACAAGTTCCGACATTATATCACTGGCTATCAAACCTTTGTACATACGGATCATGCTGCAATTAGATATTTAATGAATAAACCATATGTGAATGCTCGTATTATTAGATGGTTACTTTTGTTGCAGCAGTTTGATTTGACCATTGTTGACAAACCAGTTAAAGAAAATTTTGTTGCTGACTTTTTATCTAGATTGGATTTGTCTGTAGATGAGGATGGAACAGTGGATGACCAGATGCCTGATGAACATCTGTTTGCTATCTCAGTACTCTCTCCATGGTTTGCTGATATAGCAAACTACCTTGTTTCAGCACAGTTCCCTCCGCACCTATCTTCAAGAGAGAAGAGCAGAATCATCAGAAAAAGTGCCTCATTTACTTGGATCGGGGGCAACCTGTTCAAGCTTGGCCCTGATCAGATCTTAAGGCGTTGTGTAAGGGAGGAGGAAGTCTTTGATATCCTCCTCACCTGTCATGATGGGCCTTGTGGAGGACATTTTGCAGCAAAGAGGACTGCCTTCAAAATCCTGCAGGCAGGCTACTATTGGCCCACACTTCATCAAGATGTCAGAAGGTATATCATCCAATGTGACCGATGCCAAAGAATGGGGAAACCAACTCAAAGGGATGAGATGCCTCTCCAACCTCAAGTGACTCTTGAGCCATTTGAGAAGTGGGGTATGGACTTTGTGGGTCCAATCAACCCTCCTTCGAGGCAAAGGTCTTACATCATTGTGTGCACTGACTACCTGACAAAGTGGGCAGAAACTAAGGCAATCAAAGCAGCAACAGAAGAAAAGGTGGCCGAGTTCTTAAGAGAGAACATCTTCTACAAATTTGGCTACCCAAGAGAGCTGGTCACCAATCAAGGGAGCTAGTTCACATCCAACTTAATTGAAGACCTACTAGCTCATCACAAAATCAAGCATAGGACCTCCACCCCCTATCATCCACAGGGAAATGGGCAAGTGGAAGTCACCAATAGAGCATTGGAAGGGATTTTGACTAAGGTGGTGAGCAGTAGTAGGAAAGATTGGGCAGATCGCCTGGTTGAGGCCACATGGGCTTACAACACCACCTGGAAGACCACCACCGGCTTCACACCTTATGAGCTGGTCTATGGGAAGAAAGCTTTGCTGTCCATTGAATTTGAATACAACACTCTGAGGATGGCAGCTCAGCTGGACCTAGATCTCAGCCATGCACAACAAGAAAGGTTACTGCAGCTGAATGGACTGGACGAGCACCGAATGCAGGCCCTCCTTCACTCAGAAGTGGTTCAACTTCAGAGAAAGGTGTGGCATGACCAACACCTCAATGACAAGCAATTCCAGCCAGGAGATTGGGCATTGTTGTATGACTCCAGGTACAAAGATTTCAAGGGGAAGCTGAGAACCAGATGGCTGGGACCATATGCAGTGGAAAAATGTCATGACAATGGATCTTTTCTTATTCGGACCATTGATGAGGAGTCCATCCCCATGCTTGTCAATGGGCATCGACTGAAGATCTACAGGAAACCTCTCTCAGGAAAAGAGTTCATCAAAACTATGGAGAAATCAGTGTTGGTCATAGAGAAGGGTTCTGCCTCTGCTTTGGGCATACCCTGAAAGATAAAAAATAAATAAAAAAAAATAAATAAATAAAAATAAATAAATAAATAAAGATCCTTGGGGAAAACCTTTCTAAGGCTCCCAAGGCAGGTGGTAGGGGTGAAAACCTCATTGAGGCGCCCCTATTGTCTTTCAAAAGAAAAAAAAAAGAAAAAAAAGAGAGAAATTTGAAAAAGATCCTTAATTGAAAACCTCTCTGAGGCGCTTAAGGCAGATGGCAAGGGTGAAAACCTCATTGAGGCGCCCCTGCTATCTTTCAAAAAAAAGAAAAAAAAAAAAAAGAGAAAAAAGAAAAAACAATAAGCAAAAAAGACAGGGACAACAAGTTTATAATGTGGACATGCATGCAGGTTGCAGGTGTTCTATGAAGGAGAGGAGGTCTCTCAACTCAAAGTCAAGGATCCTTATCATGCTGCCAGGGGACCTCACCAGCACCTCCTCCAAGAATACTCATCCTCTCCAAGGTATGGGCACGATTTCATCACAGCTTAAGTCTTCTACAGGAAGATGCAGACTTTCTACAGGAAGGTGCAGACTTTCTACAGGAAGGTGCAAACCTTCTACAGGAAGTTCTGTATTTCTACAGGAAACTTCCTGTAGAAGTTCGGGACAGCCTAGAATTCATTGTATGAGGAGATCTAACGACCAAGGATCAGTTTGGACGCATGCAAGCTACCAGTTTCGCCCTCACACACTACTGTCACCTCTTTCTACCACCCCTGTCGACATGCAATGAAGATACCTGCACCATCAAGGCAGATCATTGAGTTATCAAGAGAAAGCAATTTTTTAAAATGAACAAACGCCGAGATGCCATACCATATCCATCCCAGCTATCCATGAGCTCATTAGAGCATGATCGTGGGGCCACCGTCTTCACCGTGCAGCATGCACCCGAGGAGGAAAAACTGCTACAGGACATCCTACAGGAGTCCCGTAGCAGTTAAGCCAACTAGAGTGCACACCATTCCACCGCCTGCAACATGCAAGGATCACGCGGGCGCATGCAGCCGCAGCATCAAGTTCATCGTCAGCGGCCTGTAAAGAGGAACCTCCGAACCTGTGCAATCACGCAGCAGCAAACAAATCGACTCATCATCGTCCAAAAGCCTGAAGAATCATGTCGCGGCCGCACAGGTAAGTGCCTCGACCCTTTCTTCCGTCGAATTGCATGAATTTTACTTTGGAATGTTTGCGAAGTGTAAAGTGAATGGGTTGAGCGGTCGTATGGCCATTCGACTGGCCACGTCGACCAGTCAGTGGTCTAGTCGGATGTTTGAACGGTGGTCATGGCAAAAAGGAACGAGCAGTGCACACGTGAGAGCCATCCAGTCGGGAAAAACGAGTTTTAACAGAAGTGACGGCGGCGGATCTGCGGGGAATGATGCGGCAGTAAGGGAACTCGCAGACGAATGATGGAGTGACGTCGTCCAACGGTCCGGCAGGGACAGCTCACCCCCGCGCGGATTTCGCCGAATTCAAATCTAATCGGCTAGATTGCCACCCCACGCATTTATCATTAACCGTTTGAAAGTCGAATGCTCATCCGGATCCATCTGCAGCTCGACACTCCAAGTCTTTGGCAGTTCGAACGCCTGTTAAGCAGCACAGAGGGTGCAGACCCACTGCAGTATCCTCCGAAATTCGCGCGCTGCTTCTACAGGAAAGCTGTTTCTACAGGAAATTGGGTTCCTCACGTCAAAAGGTGGCGGATTAACAAGGTAAGCCTGAACCTTCCATGCAATTGGTTTTGAGGGTGGCAGAATCGACGTCTACAGTCTGGTCGTGAGAAATTTTGCAAATAGTGTCTGCTGTTGCATGAATTACAGGATGTGAGTTATAGTTAATCCCTGTTAAGGTCATCGGGAGATAAGCTTTGTGAATTGTATGCGTGGCAGAGGCGTAATTCTACGCTCTGTCTCAGTTAGCCAATTTTCTTCCGCACCCGCCACCTCCAGTTAACGTCGCTGGTTTTTCACCATGCCGGGTGGGTTCATCAGAAGGGAACCAACCGACTCCACAAAGCTAAGAGAAAATCCTGAGGTGGTGGAGCTCTTCACGCGAGCGCAATGGATATCATTCTGTGACAAATTGCAGGGCTATGACGACGAGGTGGCAGAGGAGTTTTTGCAAGCTCTGAGGCCGAAATCCAAAACATTGGCCACCATCAACTTCAGGGGTTTGAGTCTCAGACTCACCCCACAATTTATCAGCCAAGTTACTGAGCTCCCAATGGGATTACCATGGGATAAAGAAGAAAGGAAATTGGGCCAACAGGCTAAGAAAGAGTTCTTTCCACCAGAGGAGGAATTCTCAGAAGATAAAAATGGGGTTCGTAGAACAAGTTTACTGCCACTGTGGAGTGAAGTTAGCCTTCAGATTATGAAGTACATCACCTGCGAAGGCTATTTTAGCATTGTATATGGGTACCATTTTCGGTTACTCACGGAATTAAGGCACCAGATGGACCTACCTGTAGAAAACAAACTCAGTCTCCCCTACTTTCTACTACAGTCTCTGATTGAGTGTGCCACCAAGTTGAAAGAAGGCACACCAGACCAGGTAGCCCACCATGGACTCATCAAACTCCTCGTGGAG
Source organism: Pinus tabuliformis (assembly GCA_031772625.1). Taxonomy (NCBI): domain Eukaryota; kingdom Viridiplantae; phylum Streptophyta; class Pinopsida; order Pinales; family Pinaceae; genus Pinus; species Pinus tabuliformis. Next base: position 1,125,585,186 of record CM062811.1, on the reverse strand, counting down.
GATGCGCTCCACACATACAAGGTTCCTCTCTCATGGGAAGCCTTCAGAAATTTGACGAAGGATGGTGATATAAAGATGATGACCAAAGAGCTCGGTTCATCTAGCAGTGAGGAGAAAGATTCAGTGCCTGCAGGGAAGAAAGACAAAGGCCAGAAGACCACGACCACGGAGCAGAAGAAAGAGCAAAAGAAGAAACAAGAGAAAAAGGGTGCCAAAGAGAAGGATGACACACCCATTTTGACGACAAGAGAGAAAAGATTGCAAAGCAGAGTGGACAAGGCTGAGAAGGTCCACATCAGCAAAAGTGCCTCGACAGCAACCGCAACCAAGTCAAAAAGTAAAACTCATGCAGCAAAACAAACCAAAGCGGTGACACCTATTTCTACAGGAAAATCGAAACCGGCTTCTACAGGAAGCCCGAAATTAACTGAAAAAGGGTCTTCTACAGGAAGCCCGAAATTAACTAAAACAGGGTCTTCTACAGGAAGCCCTGAAAAAGTGAAACCCAAGGAGAAGAAAGTTGACATTCTTGCAAGGGAGGCAACAGCTGTGCTGGCCGCCCTCAGCACACCTCCTAAGCCAAAGGAGAAGAGAAAGAGGGAGACCCCTCTATATTTTAAAGCTAGAAGAAGTGTGAGAATAAAGACGGGCAAGCCACAGCCTCCGTCCAGCAGCCCAATCATTATCGAAGATGCCCCTACTTCACCCAAGGAGAGGTCCCCCTCGAGGATATCAGTCACCTATGAGAGGGGGAGCCCGAAGAAAACTACTTGGAAAGAAAGGTTAGACCAATTGACTACAAAAGCTTGGCTACAGGATGCTGAGGATGCTCTACAGGAAACCTTAGCCAGGCTTAAAGAAACTGAGAGAATGGAAGGAGAAGCACCCTCATCACCACCGAGGGAGGGCGAAGTAGAGCCACTAAAAGAAGTGGAGAAAGAGCATATACCAGAGCCCAGCCCTCAGCCAAGTCTGAGTTCATATTACAACTTTTTAGAGGCTGGCAAAATTATACCTCAGAAATTTACTGTGCCACTGTTTTTTGCATTGGAGGAAGAAAGAGTCCGTACACACACGTGGATGAAAATAGCCAAGTCAAAGGGTGTGGCGGACATAGGTCCCTTGCAGGAGCAGCTCAAGGAGGCCAGAAGTGAATTGTCCATGGCTAAACACGTGGCAAATTGCCAACGAGTGTTCCTACAGGAGGAAAACCAAAAGCTGAGATTGCAGCTACAGGAGCTGAGGACAAGGATAGCTACACCCTCCAATGACACCACAACAGAACAGCAAGGCAAAAAAGAACTGCACACCAGTCTTGGGGAGCCAACCACACATCTACAGGAAGTAGAACAGCAAGCACAAATTGAGGTGCAAGCTCTCAGACAACAGCTGCAGCAGAAAGAGGCACAATTGGCCTGCATGGCTAGTTGGGCCATGGATACTATCCAATGCAGACAGCCGGCCAAATCCTATGGCCTGTACTTGAAATACCAATGGCTGCAATTTCAAATCAATACCTTGGCGCAAAGAGGTATCTCTCAGCTCCAAGACCTGCAGCAATTCACTGAAGTATGCAGCATCAGCTCATCAGAGGATAAGGCCAAATTAGCGGAGTTCTACCTCCATAATTTGGCCCTGCCTAATGTAGTTTCATGGGATCCCAATACGGCCTTGGGAGATATGCAATTAATGGCATTTTCCTCATGGCTGAACCATGAGGACAAAAGAGCAGCAGAAGCCAAAGCGGTCATGAACCGAGAGCTGAATGAGCCATTGCTCATCAAACCAGAACCAGGGGATCCAGTTGCACTAATCTCGGCACACCAACATTTGTCCACTGACCCTCAAGCTTCATTGAGATATATGGATCAACATGCCCAAGCCATAGCTCATTTTGAGGACATGGAGAGACTGTTAGGAGACAACGCTGTCCAAGCATGCACCCGTAGATGGAATACATTGGCCCACAGTCTGAAAATCCGAGAGTATCATACCCCAACTCGGATGAGGGAAGCTCTGGTACGGGTGGCCCTCTATAAGAAATCCATGCAAAACCTTCAGGCGAGCTGGATTGGCCTTAAGCTAAGCCCACCACTGCTGCTAGGATTGATGGAAGGCAGCACAGAGAAAGATGATAATGAACAGTGGGAAGAGGTGAACAGAAGGGCTGGGTTCCATATCAGCAAGGATGACACTACTACAGAGGCTTGGGATGTAAGGGTGGCAGTAAAGGCAATGAAGGATGAAGAGCTGGACTAGTTGCTCAAGGATGAGCAAATATTTTAGCTGGGGGGTGATGATGAGCCCCAAATTTTGGTAACATTTTGGGCTCATTTGGCCTACTTACCTTGCTCAACCCTTCATTTTTTATCACTTATGCATCATTTCTTAGTATATTCATGTTATTTGTAGGAAGGAGGGCAGTCATTATGCCTATGTGGCTAATACATGTTTATTTCAGGTTTTTTTGACATTAAATGGAGCAAAACTACGCAGATGGAGGCAAGGAGACAGCCAAGGTGGCATTGCAGTTTTGTAGGAAGGTTGTCCACAGCCTTGAATGACCTTCCTCGTGATCTCCACCCCAACTCCGAGCTCCAACAGCTATCACCACCGAGCTAGAAGGCAGCCAACGGATTCTAAGGGAACATCAGTTTACTTTTAGTTGGACAGCCAAGCCCCACTAATTTAGGAGGCCAGCTTGGCCCTCATAATGTATAAATATTGAGGTTGTAGCCTTCGATGGGAGCTTTTGAAAACATTGTTATTTATCCTAGACTACGAGCTGATAGCTCTGTTTTTGCTTTTTGTAAGCCATTTTTGGCATGTTGTTAGACTTTTGACCATGATCATTTAATAAAAGGCAGGCAGATTTGAGTTCAATTCTGAGTTCTTAGAGGAGCTATAGCTCTCAGGTTTAGGCCCAACTTGAGAGCAATAGGCCTCCTTTCTTGTATTGTTACTTGTCTTTCCTTTCAGCATTTCATTTCTTTGCCTTTACATGCACTTGGAAAACACAGTTTGCTGATTCGAATTTCTTGATGTGATTAAGTAGGTTAGTTTAATGGATAAAGTGCTTTCAGCAGTTTAGATTAGAGTAGGAGGATTAGAATTCATTAGAGTTCCAAGAAAAGGTTGATTGTACACTCACTTCCACCTCTGTTTAGAGATTGGGAGTGTAGACCGTGCCAACCACCAAAAAACGCAGTTTTACATGTTCATGCAAGCTTTAAAGTAATAATTTTAGTTGCAAAAGTGTCCATGCATTTAGATCTTGAGCAATAACTCCTTGTTTCAGCACCATGCACGATTTCTCTCTTAACTTACATTGTTGTTCTTTGGTTTCAATACAATAGTTAGAATAGGTTGATGAATTCTTGGTTTTGTGCAAGACAGAGGTGATTTGTTTCATTTACACTGCGCAGCACCACTCTATCATTCCCTTATCCTTTTGAGGCGTGCCTAAGCCATCTCCTTACCTCCCAGTTTGATCATTTGCCTCCCCACTCTTCTATTATCCACGTTGTTTTATCTTTTCGGCCTTCCATTGCCTCTACCCTTCTATCGACCAACCAGCTTTACACACCCCCTCTCCATCTCATCTCTCTGTCCATAAGCCATCACAAGCTCCCCTCTCATCCTACCCATCCACCCATACAGCTCATTCACCCATCCATCACCCAAAACTCCGATTGCAGAACATCCTGTAGAAGTTAACAGACTTCCTGTAGAAATCCCGAGCTTCCTGTAGGATCCCCTGCAGACATCCTGTAGAAGCTTGCAAACACGGTTGCCAGGCATCTAAAGGTTGTGAACTTCTGTGGAATGATGTTAGGGATCCTCTGGACCCTCTCAGAGTCCTCCTGACCTTTTCCAAGCCTTCCTCCCCTTGAACTACCCCTGCACAGTCAAGACCCAGTAAGAAGCACACTCATAATAACTCCAACCACTTGAGCAAAAATACAAAAACATGTTCTCTTCAGATGAAAGTAGTTTAGACTCATGCATCTCATCTCACTAGAAGTAATGGCATCATTTTTGGAAGTTGCATTCCCACCATTGAATTGTAGGGATTAAGATGGTCAAATTAGGGTTTACTAGGGTTTCCATGTTTTGTTGGCTTTCAGTTCATTCTTGCAAAGTAGGTTAATTTCCTTTGAGATAGCTTTCGTTCATCACTTAAAAAGCTTCTTCTGAGAGCATATAGAAGTTTGCTTGAGCCCTAGCGGACTTGTGCCAGCTGACCAAGTGACAGCTGCGACAAGAGCTAGTACTTGTGCATACAGCACCGTCGCTTCCAAGCTTGTTACGAACTACCGGGTTGATAAAATTAGAGAAGGAAGCTCCAGGAGTTGTAGCATTATTGCTACAATACTGGAGCCCACCAATGGTCCTATTTTTAATATGATTGCGGCTGTCAGTGAATCGCTTCCTGTTCAGTCGTTCGTTGTGCTGTCACCAGAGTCCGGACCAGAGGTAAGGAATTCCGATCCATTGGTTCTTTCTGCTGTTTCACATAACGTCTCTTCTTCCGGTTGTTCCTCAAGTCCAGGAGGCGGTGATGTGCTTGGCGGTCAGTGTTCGTTCCCCTCTCCCGGCCCTGATTCGTTTGCGTGTAACAATGTTAATAATTCTAATATCAATTATAGTATTGACATCGTTAGGAATTGTAATAGTGATAATTGTTTGAATTGTATTAATAAATATAGTAATAGGGACAATAATTTTAATAATAGTTATAATTTTGATAAGGTTTTTAATGGGTATAATAATATTAATTTTAATTATGATAATAATAACCTGGTTGATATTAATAATAATATTTACAATAATAGTAATAATTTTAATGATATTAATAATATATCTATTAATAATAATTATAGGAATAATAATAATATTAGTAATAATAATAGTATGGTGGTTGAGATTAGCAAGGTTAGTAATAATTTTGGTTCCAGTAGTAATATTAATAATTCTAGCAGAGGAGATAATAATCCTAGTATTAGTAATATTCTCCCTTCCTCTCATAGCAAAGTGATCAATCTTTCCAGTTTCTCTTTTCCCCCGTCCGTTTTTAAAGTTTTGGGTAAAGGGCTAAATTTTGCCTTAGCCCCTAAGAAGATCCCGATGGATGATATCATTTGAGACATAGAATTTGGGATCAGAGGTTTACCTGATAGGATCAAGGATACTATTAGGCAAGACTGTGCGGTTGTCTTAAGAAAGGCTAAGCCCCCTAAGAGCAACCTTAGCAAGGAAGAATCAGCAGCCCTCAGATCCTTAAACCAGAACAAAGATATCATTGTTCTTAAGGCAGACAAGGGTGGTGCTGATGTCATCCTTAACAGGGTTGATTACCGCCGCAAAATGTTGGATCATCTTCATAATAGTGGTAGCTACAAAAAGCTTCCCAAGAATCCTTTAAAGAAGGTTGCTAGGAATGTGGCTCTTGCCATTAAATCTATTAGTTCAGTGAGTTCCCTTCACCATAAACTCATTGAAAGCAACCCTATCACTCCAAGAATGTATGGTCTCCCCAAAATTCATAAGGAAGGAGCTCCCTTAAGGCCCATCGTCAACACCATTGGAGGTCCTACCTACCTTCTTGCTAAGTATCTTGCGTCAAAGCTTAAGCCCTTAGTTGGTCGTACGGAGTCCTTCGTTAAAGACTCTGCTTCCTTTATTGATGAACTCAAGGACATTAAGCTTGACCCTAGGGACATTCTTGTGAGCTTTGATGTAGTGTCCCTGTTTACTTGCATTCGTATTATGGAGGCCTTGGAAGTGATCAACCGCTTAATTGACCCTGACACTGCCAGGTTAGTTGAGATTTGCCTCACTTCCACCTTTTTCTGTTTCGAGGGGGAGTTCTTCGAGCAAACCTGTGGTGTCGCCATGGGTTCCCCCCTGTCCCCTGTTGTTGCTAATCTTTTTATGGAAGATTTTGAGTCCAAGGCTCTGAATTCTTCCCGTCTCTTGCCTAAGCTCTGGAAAAGGTATGTGGATGACACTAATGTCATTTGGTCTAACTAATAATACCTTTCATCTAACTAATAATACCTGTTTTAATTATTTTTATATATTTATAGTTTGTTGGTATTTTTATTTTTATTTTTATTATTATTATTATTATTTATTTTTATTTTTATTTTTATTTATTTATTTATTTACTGGAATTTATTTATTTACTTATTTTTATTTTATTTATTTATTATTATTTTTAATTATTTTTTTACATATTTTACATATTTTTTTATTTATTTATTTAATTAATTTTATTTTTATTTATTTTTTGTTCTTTATTATTTATTTGTTTTATTTATTTACTAACTGGATTTGTTTTCTCTTGTTCTAAATTATTTATTTATTAATACTAACTAAATAACCCGCTAATATTTTACATAACCCATTAATATATTTACAATATAAGGGATGGTAAGATATATAACTTCTTTTGGTTTTAAGTAATAAATAATGATACCAATTATAATTATTTTATTCGTTTTTATTTATTTATTTTTTGTTTTTATCTATACTATTTATTTTTTTTTTATTTTTTCTAACTAAATATCCCTTTAATATATTTTCATAACCCTTAATAGATTTATAATATAAGGGTTGGTCTGTTAGTTAACTACTTTCCTTTTAGTTTTAATTATTAAATAAAAGTAACAATTATAATTATTTTTATATATATATATATATATATATATATATATATAAATATATATATATTATAATATATATATATATATAATATATATATATAATATTATATATATATATCTATATATATATATATATAATTTTACACCTAATATAACTAAATTTGACCGTCGTCCTATGTCAACGTTTTGGCCCAGCTAACCGTTGGTGGCTCTGCTCTAACTATTTAACATGCGAAGCTGGATCTGATTTTTCGACTTGTCCTGACGATGAACCACACTGGTTGGTTCGAAACGAGTCGACAAATGGTTTCTCATGTGATTTTAGCCAAAAAATCTATCATAAACTTGTTATGGATCACAGAAGCCTCAACTCTACAATTGAATCCCTGCACGGAAAAGCCATTGCAATGAAAGTCCATCAATTTGAGCGGGCACACTTGCAGGTTTCAAGGTTGAAGACAGATCTAGCTTTCCTTAAACGATGCAGAGACTCCTCCATCATCCATGTCTTTGCCCGGATTAACCATCGCCTTAATACTCCCCAAAACCATCAGGTTTTCCTCAAGGCGAGCTTGGCGTTATTAAGAATAGAAATCAGCAGGGTCAGAAGGTCCTTGAATCGGGTTTCTCAGTTTCTATTAGATTTGCATCTGGATCTTGGGAACTTATTTTCAGCCTCCCTTTGGGCCAGAATAGATGCATGCTCGGCTCTGAAATCCCTTCGGTTCGAGGAGATTCGAAAGCTGAATCAGGCTTCTAAGTTTCAAAGGCTAGCTGGTAAGTCTAATAGAGCGGTGGATGAAGTCTACCGTAGCCGTGTCTCATCGGATCAAGTGTCAGCGCTGAAGAATTGGCTATCTGAGTGCTCAGGTGGGGTCTCTGGTTCCCCTGCTCCGGAGGTCTCAGCTCCCTCTGTTGTAATAGGTCCAGTGCCTTTAGATCTGCGTTCACCTATATTGGTTGCTGAGTGTTTTGATCGTTGTCACCTCCGCGCAGTAGGAGACAGAACTGCCCTTGTCCCCCGCGGATCTGTGTGGGCTGATAAGGTGAAGGATCTAGTGATTGATGGATCCAATCCTGTCTCGGCGGTTTCGCATTTGGCTGTTGTGGGATCTGTTTTAACAAGCGCAGATGAAGAGCGAGCTTCCCATACCTTCTGCGGTTCTGATTTAGCTGCTCTTGTGGACTTTCCCAGTGCCAACGCGGTGAGGGACCACTGTATGGTTTCTGCGGGCTCTCCTCCTGTCGCTAGCCCTCTGCATTGTAACGATGGTCCTGTTTTTAATATGATTGCGGCTGTCAGTGAATCGCTTCCTGTTCAGTCGTTCGTTGTGCCGTCTCCAGAGTCCGGACCAGAGGTAAGGAATTCCGATCCGTTGGTTCTTTCTGCTGTTTCGCATAACGTCTCTTCTTCCGGTTGTTCCTCAGGTCCAGGAGGCGGTGATGTGCTTGGCGGTCAATGTTCGTTCCCCTCTCCCGGCCCTGATTCGTTTGCGTGTAACAATGTCAATAATTCTAATATCAATTATAGTATTGACGTCGTTAGGAATTGTAATAGTGATAATTGTTTGAATTGTATTAATAAATATAGTAATAGGGACAATAATTTTAATAATAGTTATAATTTTGATAAGGTTTTTAATGGGTATAATAATATTAATTTTAATTATGATAATAATAACTTGGTTGATATTAATAATAATATTTACAATAATAGTAATAATTTTAATGATATTAATAATATATTTATTAATAATAATTATAGGAATAATAATAATATTAGTAGTAATAATAGTATGGTGGTTGAGATTAGCAAGGTTAGTAATAATTTTGGTTCCAGTAGTAATATTAATAATTCTAGCAGAGGAAATAATAATCCTAGTATTAGTAATATTCTCCCTTCCTCTCATAGCAAAGTGATCAATCTTTCCAGTTTCTCTTTTCCCCCGTCCGTTTTTAAAGTTTTGGGTAAAGGGCTAAGTTTTGCCTTAGCCCCTAAGAAGATCCCGGTGGATGATATCATTTGTGACATAGAATTTGGGATCAGAGGTTTACCTGATAGGATCAAGGATACTATTAGGCAAGACTGTGCGGTTGTCTTAAGAAAGGCTAAGCCCCCTAAGAGCAACCTTAGCAAGGAAGAATCAGCAGCCCTCAGATCCTTAAACCAGAACAAAGATATCATTGTTCTTAAGGCAGACAAGGGTGGTGCTGCTGTCATCCTTAACAGGGTTGATTACCGCCGCAAAATGTTGGATCATCTTCATAATAGTGGTAGCTACAAAAGCTTCCCAATCCTTTAAAGAAGGTTGCTAGGAATGTGGCTCTTGCCATTAAATCTATTAGTTCAGTGAGTTCCCTTCACCATAAACTCATTGAAAGCAACCCTATCACTCCAAGAATCTATGGTCTCCCCAAAATTCATAAGGAAGGAGCTCCCTTAAGGCCCATCGTCAACACCATTGGAGGTCCTACCTACCTTCTTGCTAAGTATCTTGCGTCAAAGCTTAAGCCCTTAGTTGGTCGTACGGAGTCCTTCGTTAAAGACTCTGCTTCCTTTATTGATGAACTCAAGGACATTAAGCTTGACCCTAGGGACATTCTTGTGAGCTTTGATGTAGTGTCCCTGTTTACTTGCATTCCTATTATGGAGGCCTTGGAAGTGATCAACCGCTTAACTGACCCTGACACTGCCAGGTTAGTTGAGATTTGCCTCACTTCCACCTTTTTCTGTTTCGAGGGGGAGTTCTTCGAGCAAACCTGTGGTGTCGCCATGGGTTCCCCCCTGTCCCCTGTTGTTGCTAATCTTTTTATGGAAGATTTTGAGTCCAAGGCTCTGAATTCTTCCCGTCTCTTGCCTAAGCTCTGAAAAGGTATGTGGATGACACTAATGTCATTTGGTCTCATGGCTAAAAGGAATTAGATCTTTTCTTCGAGCATCTCAACAATCAATCCTCTGCTATTAAGTTCACTATGGAGCAGGAAGTTGATGGGTGCCTCCCATTCCTTGATATTCTTATTTCGAAGAATAGTGATGGTTCACTCGACCATCAGGTTTTTCGGAAGAAAACGCATACTGAGCAGTATCTTCATGCCAGTTCCCACCATTTCCTGGCTCAAAAGATGGGTGTTCTCAATACCCTTGCTACTCGGGCCCTAAGGATCTCGGATAAGAAGAGTTTTGAGAAAGAAAAATCCCATCTCCTTGATGTCTTTGTTGAGAATGGTTATAGTAGATTCTTGGGTCAGAATGCTTTCCGTAAAGCCGCCAAGAATTCTCTGACCAAAAGGGAACCGAAGGAATGGATTCCAGGTGTCCATCTTCCGTATGTTCAGGGGACCACTGATAAGGTTGCTAGGATTCTCAGGATGCATAGTGTCCCAGTGACCTTTAGGCCCCTTAACACCATTCGTTCGTCCCTCAGATCAGTAAAGGATCCTATTGACCCCAAAGATATGAAAGGGGTTTATATTATCCCTTGCTCCTGTGGGACCCCCTATATTGGTGAGACTGGTCGCTCCATTAATCAAAGGATAAGTGAGGATGCTGCTGACCTTAAGCATAGAAGAGATAAGTCTTCCGCTTTAGCTGAGCATGTAGAAAAAACCAATCATCATGTTTGCATTGACGAGGCTAGTGTTATTGCTAAGGTTTCGCATTTCCGTCATCGGAAATTTAGGGAAGCTCTTGAGATTGAAAAGAGACCAAGCAATCTCAATAGAGATGATGGTTGGAAAATTAGTAGGTGCTGGGTCCCAGCACTCTCTTCTTAGTTGTTTTTCTTGTCTCTTATTTTATTACTATTTTTATGTTTATTATATATATATATATATATATATATATATATATAAATTTATTTCTTTTATTTATTTTTATTTATTTATTGATTTTTTATCAAATGAAAATTTTTATTTTTATTTTTTATTTATTTATTTTACTTAATTTTTATTTCACGTTCTAGTTTATTTATCAATTCTATCTTTCTTTCATCTTAATAACCCATTAATATATTATAAGGTATGGTCCTTTATTATTATACCTTTCATCTAACTAATAATACCTGTTTTAATTATTTTTATATATTTATAGTTTGTTGGTATTATTATTATTATTATTATTATTATTATTATTATTTTTATTTTTATTTTTATTTATTTATTTATTTACTTATTTTTATTTTTTTATTTATTATTTTTTTTAATTATTTTTTTATTTATTATTTTTTTACATATTTTACATATTTTTTTTTTATTTATTTAATTAATTAATTTTATTTTTATTTATTTTTTGTTCTTTATTATTTATTTGTTTGATTATTTGTTTTATTTATTTACTAACTGGATTTGTTTTCTCTTGTTCTAAATTATTTATTTATTAATACTAACTAAATAACCCGTTAATATTTTACATAACCCATTAATATATTTACAATATAAGGGATGGTAAGATATATAACTTCTTTTGGTTTTAAGTAATAAATAATGATACCAATTATAATTATTTTATTCGTTTTTATTTATTTATTTTTTGTTTTTATCTTTACTATTTATTTATTTGATTTTTTCTAACTAAATATCCCTTTAATATATTTTCATAACCCTTAATATATTTATAATATAAGGGTTGGTCCGTTAGTTAACTACTTTCCTTTTAGTTTTAATTATTAAATAAAAGTAACAATTATAATTATTATATATATATATATATATAATTTTACACCTAATATAACTAAATTTGACCGTCGTCCTATGTCAACTTTTTGGCCCAGCTAACCGTTGGTAGCTCTGCTCTAACTATTTAACATGCGAAGCTGGATCTGTTTTTTCAACTTGTCGTGACGATGAACCACACTGGTTGGTTCGAAACGCGTCGACAAATGGTTTCTCATGTGATTTTAGCCAAAAAATCTATCATAAACTTGTTATGGATCACAGAAGCCTCAACTCTACAATTGAATCCCTGCACGGAAAAGCCATTGCAATGAAAGTCCATCAATTTGAGCGGGCACGCTTGCAGGTTTCAAGGTTGAAGACAGATCTAGCTTTCCTTAAACGATGCAGAGACTCCTCCATCATCCATGTCTTTGCCCGGATTAACCATCGCCTTAATACTCCAAAACCATCAGGTTTTCCTCAAGGCGAGCTTGGCGTTATTAAGAATAGAAATCAGCAGGGTCAGAAGGTCCTTGAATTGGGTTTCTCGGTTTCTATTAGATTTGCATCTGGATCTTGGGAACTTATTTTCAGCCTCCCTTTGGGCCAGAATAGATGCATGCTCGGCTCTGAAATCCCTTCGGTTAGAGGAGATTCGAAAGCTGAATCAGGCTTCTAAGTTTCAAAGGCTAGCTGGTAAGTCTAATAGAGCGGTGGATGAAGTCTACCGTAGCCGTGTCTCATCGGATCAAGTGTCAGCGCTGAAGAATTGGCTATCTGAGTGCTTAGGTGGGGTCTCTGGTTCCCCTGCTTCGGAGGTCTCAGCTCCCTCTGTTGTAACAGGTCGAGTGCCTTCAGATCTGTGTTCACCTGTATTGGTTGCTGAGTGCTTTGATCGTTGTCACCTCCGCGCAGTAGGAGACAGAACTGCCCTTGTCCCCCGCGGATCTGTGTGGGCTGATAAGGTGAAGGATCCAGTGATTGATGGATCCAATCCTGTCTCGGCGGTTTCGCATTTGGCTGTTGTGGGATCTGTTTTAACAAGCGCAGATGAAGAGCGAGCTTCCCATACCTTCTGCGGTTCTGATTCAGCTGCTCTTGTGGACTTTCCCAGTGCCGACGCGGTGAGGGACCACTGTATGGTTTCTGCGGGCTCTCCTCCTGTCGCCAGCCCTCTGCATTGTAACGATGGTCTTGTTTTTAATATGATTGCGGTTGTCAATGAATTGCTTCGTGTTTAGTCGTTTGTTGTGCCGTCTCCAGAGTCCGGAACAGAGGTAAGGAATTCCGATCCGTTGGTTCTTTCTGCTGTTTCGCATAATCGTCTCTTCTTCCGGTTGTTCCTTAGGTCCAGGAGGCGGTGATGTGCTTGGTGGTCAGTGTTCGTTCCCCTCTCCCGGCCTTGATTCGTTTGCGTGTAACAATGTTAATAATTCTAATATCAATTATAGTATTGACGTCATTAGGAATTGTAATAGTGATAATTGTTTGAATTGTATTAATAAATATAGTAATAGGGACAATAATTTTAATAATAGTTATAATTTTGATAAGGTTTTTAATGGGTATAATAATATTAATTTTAATTATGATAATAATAACTTGGTTGATATTAATAATAATACTTACAATAATAGTAATAATTTTAATGATATTAATAATATATTTATTAATAATAATTATAGGAATAATAATAATATTAGTATTAATAATAGTATGGTGGTTGAGATTAGCAAGGTTAGTAATAATTTTGGTTCCAGTAGTAATATTAATAATTCTAGCAGAGGAAATAATAATCCTAGTATTAGTAATATTCTCCCTTCCTCTCATAGCAAAGTGATCAATCTTTCCAGTTTCTCTTTTCCCCGTCCGTTTTTAAAGTTTTGGGTAAAGGGCTAAATTTTGCCTTGGCCCCTAAGAAGATCCCAGTGGATGATATCATTTCTGACATAGAATTTGGGATCAGAGGTTTACCTGATAGGATCAAGGATACTATTAGAAAAGACTGTGCGGTTGTCTTAAGAAAGGCTAAGCCCCCTAAGAGCAACCTTAGCAAGGAAGAATCAGCAGCCCTCAGATCCTTAAACCAGAACAAAGATATCATTGTTCTTAAGGCAGACAAGGGTGGTGCTACTGTCATCCTTAACAGGGTTGATTACTGCCCCAAAATGTTGGATCATCTTCATAATAGAGGTAGCTACAAAAGGCTTCCCAAGAATCCTTTAAAGAAGGTTGCTAGGAATGTGGTTCTTGCCATTAAATCTATTAGTTCAGTGAGTTCCCTTCACCATAAACTCATTGAAAGCAACCCTATCACTCCAAGAATCTATGGTATCCCCAAAATTCATAAGGAATGAGCTCCCTTAAGGCCCATCGTCAACACCATTGGAGGTCCTACCTACCTTCTTGCTAAGTATCTTGCGTCAAAGCTTAAGCCCTTAGTTGGTCGTACGGAGTCCTTCGTTAAAGACTCTGCTTCCTTTATTGATGAACTCAAGGACATTAAGCTTGACCCTGGGGACATTCTTGTGAGCTTTGATGTAGTGTCCCTGTTTACTTGCATTCCTATTATGGAGGCCTTGGAAGTGATCAACCGCTTAACTGACCCTGACACTGCTAGGTTAGTTGACATTTGCCTCACTTCCACCTTTTTCTGTTTCGAGGCGGAGTTCTTCGAGCAAACCTGTGGTGTCGCCATGGGTTCCCCTTTCCCCTGTCCCTGTTGTTGCTAATCTTTTTATGGAAGATTTTGTGTCCAAGGCTCTGAATTCTTCCCGTCTCTTGCCTAAGCTCTGGAAAAGGTATGTGGATGACACTAATGTCATTTGGTCTCATGGCCAAAAGGAATTAGATCTTTTCTACGAGCATCTCAACAATCAATCCTCTGCCATTAAGTTCACTATGGAGCAGGAAGTTGATGGGTGCTTCCCATTCCTTGATATGCTTATTTCGAAGAATAGTGATGGTTCCCTCGCCCATCAGGTTTCTCTAAAGAAAACGCATACTAAGCAGTATCTTCATGCCAGTTCCCACCATTTCCCGGCTCAAAAGATGGGTGTTCTCAATACCCTTGCTACTCGGGCCCTAAGGATCACGGATAAGAAGAGTTTTGAGAAAGAAAAATCCCATCTCCTTGATGTCTTTGTTGAGAATGGTTATAGTAGATTCTTGGGTCAGAAGGCTTTCCGTAAAGCCGCCAAGAATTCTCTGACCAAAAGGGAACCGAAGGAATGGATTCCAGGTGTCCATCTTCTGTATGTTCAGGGGACCACTGATAAGGTTGCTAGGATTCTTAGGATGCATAGTGTCGCAGTGACCTTTAGGCCCCTTAACACCATTCGTTCGTCCCTCAGATCAGTAAAGGATCCTATTGACCCCAAAGATATGAAAGGGGTTTATATTATCCCTTGCTCCTGTGGGACCCCCTATATTGGTGAGACTGGTCGCTCCATTAATCATAGGATAAGTGAGCATGTTGCTGACCTTAAGCATAGAAGAGCTAAGTCTTCCGCTTTAGCTGAGCACGTAGAAAAAACCAATCATAATGTTTGCATTGAGGAGGCTAGTGTTATTGCTAAGGTTTCGCATTTCCGTCATCGGAAATTTAGGGAAGTTCTTGAGATTGAAAAGAGACCAAGCAATCTCAATAGAGATGATGGTTGGAAAATTAGTAGGTGCTGGGTCCCAGCACTCTCTTCTTAGTTGTTTTTTTTGTCTCTTATTTATATTATATTTTTATGTTTATTATATATATATATATATAATAATTTATTTCTTTTATTTATTTATTTATTTTTTATCAAATGAAAATTTTTATTTTTATTTTTTATTTATTTATTTATTTATTTTACTTAATTTTTATTTCACATTCTAGTTTATTTATCAATTCTATCTTTCTTTCATCTTAATAACCCATTAATATATTATAAGGTATGGTCCTTTATTATTATACCTTTCATCTAACTAATAATACCTGTTTTAATTATTTTTATATATTTATAGTTTGTTGGTATTTTTATTTTTATTATTATTATTTTTTTTTCTCGGTAAAAAACTAATTCTATTAAGAAAACATATGGTACAATGCGGGATTACAACCAGGAGAAACAAGAACATAGGCAGCCGGAAAGGATTGGTTGTCCACCTCGGCTCCTAAGAGAGGAAGAGTAGAGAAACAATGCTGAACAAGAAGAAACAGAAGGAACAGAGGAGCAGGAACAGAGCAGAGGAATCTACCCATCATGTGCGGAATCCACTATTCTGCATTTTTTCCCTTTCTTTGTGCCAACTTTGACCCACGCAGGGGGTTTTGCTGAGCTGGCGTGATTTGCAAGCTGAGATGCGCCGACGGAGATGTTCCTTGTCCGAGTCCGAGGATGAGGTTTCATGGTTCCTTTTCTGAGAGGCTGGTGTGACGGACGCAACTGTTGGATCTGCCAAGGACGGATCCGGTTCCGGCGCTACTGCCTCACCTTCCTTGATCTCTTCCTCCTCATCTGAGCTGGAATCAAAATCATCCATGGGAGGAGGATCATGAGGCTTCCAGCTTTTGGATTTCTGCTTAGTGTTGGCTTTCTTCTTTGGGCTGGCATCGTGGGACAAGAACTCTGAAGGTGGCCTGTAAGATGGCAGTTGCGGCATCGGAAGGCTGTGTTCTCGTAGTCCAAAGTCTGAGTCCAGTGGAAATCTCCTATTTTGAGATTGATCTGGTCCGGGAGACCTTTGCTGATGTCTATTTCTACACATATCCTGGCATAAGTGTATAAGCCCTTTTCCCCTCTATAGACGTCTGTGTCTAAAAGGCTGCCTAGAGTGTTGCCGATACCTTGAAGTACCGCAAAATGCCAAAGATTTGCTGGGAGGTTTGGAAGTCTGACCCAGATGGGAAGTTTGGTGATGACTGCTGTGGATGGATCGAACTCTTGGAACCAAGGAGTGAGGAATAAGCCAGCAGTACCCCAAAACCATGGGCCACCAGTTAAGGCTTTTTGATAATCCATATCAAAGGCAAACACTACGATAAAAAATCCTTTTGAGCATAACAGAACTTTGCAGTTATTGGTCCAGTTAGAGTGGATCCATTGGTAGAGGTCTGCTGTGCGGGGCCATAGCCCATTAAACCTGCATATAAGGCCATGGTCCTCAAAATGTTGGGTTTGCTCATCCAGCGATGGATGCTTTATTTCTATGGAGGGGGTTTCCTCCAGTTTGTCCACCAGGAAAGGCTTAGGAGCTTGAGCAGGTGGATCTGTTTTCTTTGGAATCTTAGCATGGACAGCATCCTTGTAAGAAAAAGCCTTCGCTGAGGATGACTGTCCTGCAGCACCTCCTCTTAAAACGCAGGATGAGTTCTATGGAGGAATTTCTCTGAATGCTGTAAAAAGACAGGGGTTGAGATCCTCAAGCTGTTTACCTGCGTGGAGAAGTCGATATGCTGCAGAGGGAGTCCCCAACTTGATTTCCAGAGCCTGCTTGAGGTCTAGCACTAGATCCGTCGCTCTTACCCATTGTAGCATGGTTTGCCGCTAAGGAGTCTGATTTGAATCTGGAATGATGGGAAGATTCTGTATGCCTTTTTCCCCATCCGAGCTGTGGAGAGGGTGGGCCGATGTCCTGATATGTTTTCGAATCCTGTATTTGTCTCAGGAGCAGGGCAGCGTTCTTCTATTTGGTGTCGTCCCTTCCTTTCTGGAGGCCGTGGTCAGAGGAAAAGCTGAAGATCTACAAGATCTTTCTTATCCGTTGCTCCCTCACTCAGAAGGGGGTGGAAAATGCAGGCGTGGATGCAGAGGGACGGGTTCCAGGCTTTTCTTGAGATCTCTGCAAAGAGGTTTGCAGGCCTTTTTTGATCTGCGTCCCCAGTAATCATGGCGAGGGTATCATGTGTGCCTGCCTCTACATGATAAACCTTAGATCTTTGCCCATGTCGCTCCAAACCTTTCACTGCCTGAACAATCCGTGACCCAGCTGCGCCGTGGGGCCTGGAGATAACAGTGCTGGGGTTCGAGCCAGTGATCACGGCCAGATCATGATGCGGATCTGCTGCAAAGAGACAGCCCTTTGGTCTTTGCCCCGATCCAGAAGGGCAAGCTAAAAATCTCTCTCAGAGTCTTCCTTGCTTGGACGTGCAGCTCTCCTGCAGCTCACGGTTGTAAGATCTGGAAAAACATGCCATGCCTATCCGCCCCTGAGCCTTGTGAGTTATGCCGCGATCTGAAGCCTTTCCAGGACATTTCTTTTGGTCTGAGAAGGAGACCAGGACCCTGTTTTGAAACAAATCTGGTAAGCATTTTGTCAAACACTTGCCCCTCATCCTTAGTGGTTCCAGATTGAAGAGGTTTTCGAGGTTGGTAGTGGATATCCAAACTCCAAAGGGCCCCTACTCTCCATTTCCTTTCTCTGTGAGCCCTGATGGTTGCAGCAACAACATGGGCAGTAATAGTCGGAACTGATAAGTTTTGAAAGCGTAGGTCTGCCCTTATGCGCGGGATGGCTCTGCCCACGGACTCGCCTGCCCCTTCTGTCTTCACCCTCAACGATGCAAAGGTCATCAGGGGTTCCCCGCCTTGATCCGCAAAGGTTATCGTCATAATCTCCTTCAAGCCTGCAAGAGCCTGAAAGTTAAAAGTATCGGCGTACAGAGAGGAAGCTTGCGGCATCCACCAAACGACGCCGTTGAAAACACTTCGATGGCCATTCGACCAGTCAGCAGAGCTTCTAGGGCGGGGAGGGGCCGACAGGCCTTGGATCTTCGGAAAGCAGAGCGGATGCCATGAGTGAGGGTTTTGTCGCAGAGCTCCGAATCTTCCCCAAACCAACTTTTCATTTTTATTATTATTATATTATTATTATTTATTTTTATTTTTATTTTTATTTATTTATTTATATACTGGAATTTATTTATTTATTTATTTACTTATTTTTATTTTTTTTATTTATTATTATTTTTAATTATTTTTTTACATATTTTACATATTTATTTATTTATTTATTTAATTAATTTTATTTTTATTTATTTTTTGTTCTTTATTATTTATTTGTTTTATTTATTTACTAACTGGATTTGTTTTCTCTTGTTCTAAATTATTTATTTATTAATACTAACTAAATAACCCGCTAATATTTTACATAACCCATTAATATATTTACAATATAAGGGATGGTAAGATATATAACTTCTTTTGGTTTTAAGTAATAAATAATGATACCAATTATAATTATTTTATTCGTTTTTATTTATTTATTTTTTGTTTTTATCTATACTATTTATTTATTTGATTTTTTCTAACTAAATATCCCTTTAATATATTTTCATAACCCTTAATAGATTTATAATATAAGGGTTGGTCTGTTAGTTAACTACTTTCCTTTTAGTTTTAATTATTAAATAAAAGTAACAATTATAATTATTTATATATATATATATATATATATATATATATATATATATATATATATATATATATATATATCTATATATATATATATATATATAATTTTACACCTAATATAACTAAATTTGACCGTCGTCCTATGTCAACTTTTTGGCCCAGCTAACCGTTGGTGGCTCTGCTCTAACTATTTAACATGCGAAGCTGGATCTGTTTTTTCAACTTGTCCTGACGATGAACCACATTGGTTGGTTCGAAACGAGTCGACAAATGGTTTCTCATGTGATTTTAGCCAAAAAATCTATCATAAACTTGTTATGGATCACAGAAGCCTCAACTCTACAATTGAATCCCTGCACGGAAAAGCCATTGCAATGAAAGTCCATCAATTTGAGCGGGCACACTTGCAGGTTTCAAGGTTGAAGACAGATCTAGCTTTCCTTAAACGATGCAGAGACTCCTCCATCATCCATGTCTTTGCCCGGATTAACCATCGCCTTAATACTCCCCAAAACCATCAGGTTTTCCTCAAGGCGAGCTTGGCGTTATTAAGAATAGAAATCAGCAGGGTCAGAAGGTCCTTGAATCGGGTTTCTCAGTTTCTATTAGATTTGCATCTGGATCTTGGGAACTTATTTTCAGCCTCCCTTTGGGCCAGAATAGATGCATGCTCGGCTCTGAAATCCCTTCGGTTCGAGGAGATTCGAAAGCTGAATCAGGCTTCTAAGTTTCAAAGGCTAGCTGGTAAGTCTAATAGAGCGGTGGATGAAGTCTACCATAGCCGTGTCTCATCGGATCAAGTGTCAGCGCTGAAGAATTGGCTATCTGAGTGCTCAGGTGGGGTCTCTGGTTCCCCTGCTCCGGAGGTCTCAGCTCCCTCTGTTGTAACAGGTCCAGTGCTTTAGATCTGCGTTCACCTATATTGGTTGCTGAGTGTTTTGATCGTTGTCACCTCCGCGCAGTAGGAGACAGAACTGCCCTTGTCCCCCGCGGATCTGTGTGGGCTGATAAGGTGAAGGATCTAGTGATTGATGGATCCAATCCTGTCTCGGCGGTTTCGCATTTGGCTGTTGTGGGATCTGTTTTAACAAGCGCAGATGAAGAGCGAGCTTCCCATACCTTCTGCGGTTCTGATTCAGCTGCTCTTGTGGACTTTCCCAGTGCCAACGCGGTGAGGGACCACTGTATGGTTTCTGCGCGCTCTCCTCCTGTCGCTAGCCCTCTGCATTGTAACGATGGTCCTGTTTTTAATATGATTGCGGCTGTCAGTGAATCGCTTCCTGTTCAGTCGTTCGTTGTGCCGTCTCCAGAGTCCGGACCAGAGGTAAGGAATTCCGATCCGTTGGTTCTTTCTGTTGTTTCGCATAACGTCTCTTCTTTCGGTTGTTCCTCAGGTCCAGGAGGCGGTGATGTGCTTGGCGGTCAATGTTCGTTCCCCTCTCCCGGCCCTGATTCGTTTGCGTGTAACAATGTCAATAATTCTAATATCAATTATAGTATTGACGTCGTTAAGAATTGTAATAGTGATAATTGTTTGAATTGTATTAATAAATATAGTAATAGGGACAATAATTTTAATAATAGTTATAATTTTGATAAGGTTTTTAATGGGTATAATAATATTAATTTTAATTATGATAATAATAACTTGGTTGATATTAATAATAATATTTACAATAATAGTAATAATTTTAATGATATTAATAATATATTTATTAATAATAATTATAGGAATAATAATAATATTAGTAGTAATAATAGTATGGTGGTTGAGATTAGCAAGGTTAGTAATAATTTTGGTTCCAGTAGTAATATTAATAATTCTAGCAGAGGAAATAATAATCCTAGTATTAGTAATATTCTCCCTTCCTCTCATAGCAAAGTGATCAATCTTTCCAGTTTCTCTTTTCCCCCGTCCGTTTTTAAAGTTTTGGGTAAAGGGCTAAATTTTGCCTTAGCCCCTAAGAAGATCCCGGTGGATGATATCATTTGTGACATAGAATTTGGGATCAGAGGTTTACCTGATAGGATCAAGGATACTATTATGCAAGACTGTGCGGTTGTCTTAAGAAAGGCTAAGCCCCCTAAGAGCAACCTTAGCAAGGAAGAATTAGCAGCCCTCAGATCCTTAAACCAGAACAAAGATATCATTGTTCTTAAGGCAGACAAGGGTGGTGCTGCTGTCATCCTTAACAGGGTTGATTACCGCCACAAAATGTTGGATCATCTTCATAATAGTGGTAGCTACAAAAAGCTTCCCAAGAATCCTTTAAAGAAGGTTGCTAGGAATGTGGCTCTTGCCATTAAATCTATTAGTTCAGTGAGTTCCCTTCACCATAAACTCATTGAAAGCGACCCTATCACTCCAAGAATGTATGGTCTCCCAAAAATTCATAAGGAAGGAGCTCCCTTAAGGCCCATCGTCAACACCATTGGAGGTCCTACCTACCTTCTTGCTAGGTATCTTGCGTCAAAGCTTAAGCCCTTAGTTGGTCGTACGGAGTCCTTCGTTAAAGACTCTGCTTCCTTTATTGATGAACTCAAGGACATTAAGCTTGACCCTGGGGACATTCTTGTGAGCTTTGATGTAGTGTCCCTGTTTACTTGCATTCGTATTATGGAGGCCTTGGAAGTGATCAACCGCTTAACTGACCCTGACACTGCCAGGTTAGTTGAGATTTGCCTCACTTCCACCTTTTTCTGTTTCAAGGGGGAGTTCTTCGAGCAAACCTGTGGTGTCGCCATAGGTTCCCCCCTGTCCCCTGTTGTTGCTAATCTTTTTATGGAAGATTTTGAGTCCAAGGCTCTGAATTCTTCCCGTCTCTTGCCTAAGCTCTGGAAAAGGTATGTGGATGACACTAATGTCATTTGGTCTCATGGCCAAAAGGAATTAGATCTTTTCTTCGAGCATCTCAACAATCAATCCTCTGCCATTAAGTTCACTATGGAGCAGGAAGTTGATGGGTGCCTCCCATTCCTTGATATTCTTATTTCGAAGAATAGTGATGGTTCCCTCGCCCATCAGGTTTTTCGGAAGAAAATGCATACTGAGCAGTATCTTCATGCCAGTTCCCACCATTTCCCGGCTCAAAAGATGGGTGTTCTCAATACCCTTGCTACTCGGGCCCTAAGGATCTCGGATAAGAAGAGTTTTGAGAAAGAAAAATCCCATCTCCTTGATGTCTTTGTTGAGAATGGTTATAGTAGATTCTTGGGTCAGAAGGCTTTCCGTAAAGCCGCCAAGAATTCTCTGACC
The DNA here is from genome assembly GCA_031772625.1 of Pinus tabuliformis. Classification (NCBI taxonomy): domain Eukaryota; kingdom Viridiplantae; phylum Streptophyta; class Pinopsida; order Pinales; family Pinaceae; genus Pinus; species Pinus tabuliformis. The sequence goes on along the minus strand of CM062811.1, from coordinate 1,125,563,218 downwards.
AAAAGGGAACCGAAGGAACGGATTCCAGGTGTCCATCTTCCGTATGTTCAGGGGACCACTTGTAGGAATTTACAGGGTAAGTTCCTCAGAAAGAACACCAAAAGGACACCGCTCACAACCAGATCACAGATCAATACACTAGTATTTTTGACGTGGTTAAAACCCTCAAAGAGGGAAACAGTCCACGGCCTACGCCAACGTGGCTACTACAGGCAATTTATTAATCAAAGAATGAAAATTTACATAAGCTTCTCTCATGCACGGATTACCCGAACAATGACCCTCCATGCGCTTTAAATAGAACTCATGGACCAATCGGGTGTCAAGCCACGGATCAAGTGTCGGTAATACCGAGGAGAGAGTGAACCATCGGATCACTACATATCGTGACCGTCGGATTGTAAGTTACAAAATGTACAACGGTAAAGAAACACACTTTACCTAACTCTATACCTAACTCTACACTAGACCAATTTGAACTTAACTATATCCTATGTGTCGGAATATCCTAACATCCCCCCTTAAGAACAACTTGGGATAGGATTGAAGGATTTACAAATATGACACAATAGGAGAAGGAAGGAGGCACTAGAGCCTATCCCCCCTTAGTCACAACTTCCTGAACTCCAAGCATATATCGAAGTTTAGTGAACTTCTCCTCTGTGAGAGCCTTTGTGAAGATGTCTGCAACCTGATCATCTATTGAACAATATTGCACTTCAAGAACATGGTCATGAATGAGCTTTCTGATGAAGTGCATGTGTAGTTCAATGTGTTTGCTGCGCTGATGCTGGACTGGATCTTTGCATAGCTGAATGGCACTTTAATTATCACACCAAAGTGTGGTTGGATGCTGCTGCTCAAAGCCAAACTCTGATAGGATCTGACGAAGCCACAAGGCTTCCTTACTAGCTTCCACGGCACCACGATACTCTGCTTCTGCTGACGAAAGAGAAATGGCAGCCTGTTTCTTACAAGCCCATGTAATAGGTCCTGAACCAAGAGTGAAGACATAACTGGCAGTAGACTTCCGATCATCAGGGTCACCAGCCCAATCAGAATCAGTGAAACCAACTAATAGAGGAGCTGCTTTGGCACTGTAATGAATCCCAAACTATAATGTACCTCGAACATAACGAAGTAATATTTTAGCTGCTTTCCAATGACTTTCACGGGGGTTTTGCATAAAACGAGCAACAAGGCCAACAACAAAGGAAAGGTCAGGACGAGTATGGGTTAAATACAAGAGTTTTCCTACAAGTTGACGGTATAAGGTAGCATCAACTTCAGGAGAAGTACAAGAGACTGAAAGTTTGACTCCAGACTGAAAGGGAGAAGGGGTTGGCTTACAGTCTTCCATGTGAAAATGACGAAGAATATCACAAGCATACTTGGACTGGGAAAGGAAAATACCCTCCTTGGATTGCAAGACTTGAAGACCGAGAAAATAGTGTAAGTGTCCTAAGTCTGTCATTTCAAATTTCTTTTTAAGGCTGGACTTCACATGGTTTATAAGGTTGGGATCACTACCAGTAAGAATAAGATCATCAACATAAAGAACAAGGATGATAAGAGAGTTGCCCACTTTCTTGGTGTAGACAGTATTGTCAGAATAACACCTAGAAAAGCCAGATTCTAAAAGAAAGCTATCCATTTTGGCATACCAAGCCCGAGGAGCTTGCTTGAGACCATAAAGGGATTTCTTAAGTCGACAAACAAGACTGGAGTTTGTTTGTATGAAGCCAATGGGTTGTTCCATATAGATTTCTTCCTGCAAGTCCCCATGCAAGAAGACAGATTTAACATCCATCTGATGGACTTCCCATTTTAAAGAGGCAGCAAGGGAAAGAACAAGGCGGATAGAGTTCATTTTGGCAATAGGGGAGAAGGTTTCAGTGTAGTCAATGCCTTCAACCTGTGAAAAGCCCTTAGCAACAAGACGAGCTTTATGTTTATCAACTTTCCCATCTGGTCCATACTTGGTTCTGTAAACCCATTTACATCTAACAAGTTTGCATCCCTTTGGTAGAGGAACAAGATCCCATGTATCATTTGCCAACAATGAATGATATTCTTCATTCATAGCTGCTTCCCAATGTGGATGGCCTGAAGCTTCTGCAAAAGTGTCAGGATCATGATTTACTGGAGCTTGAGCCAGTAAAGAAGAGGCTCTTTCAAACTGAGAACGTGTACGTCGCTGATCTGTAGGATCACCGGCAAGATCACCTGCTGCATCCCGAGTAGCACGGACCCATCTTGGAAGTTGAGGATCCTGAGAAGGTGGGGGAGGATTATCATCCTCACTTTCATCATCTGAAGAAGAAATGTTTTCAAAAGTAGAAGAGATAGGAAGAGGTGGCACATCCGCCGGACTAGGCTCGCAGGCCGATTTATTTTCATCAAATTTTACATCTCTTCTAATGATAACATTTTTGGACTTAAATGGAATAAGTCTATAACCTTTTACATCTTCAGAATATCCAACAAAAGTACATTTCTCACTCTTAGGTTCTAAAGTTTTGTGCTTTTCATCTGGAATATGGGCCCATGCTTCACTTCCAAAAACACGAAAGTGACTTACATCTGGTTTAATGGAACTCCAAGCTTCTTCTGGAGTGATATTCTGTAGAACCTTAGTAGGAGTGCGATTTATTATATAGTTTGCACAATTAATTGCTTCGGCCCAAAAACTAAGACTGAGTCCTTTAGATTGCAGCATACAATTAGCCATTTCCTTTAAGGTGCGATTTTTCCTTTCAGCTACACCATTTTGTTGTGGAGTGTATGGAACAGTATGTTGCATTTGAATTCCATTTTCGGTGAAAAAGTTGATGAATGTTTTTTTAACATATTCTCCACCATTATCAGTTCTTAGCTTAAGAATTTGATGTCCAGATTGTTTTTCAACAAAGGCTTTGAAGGCCAAAAATGTGTTAAATACTTCGCTCTTGAGTTTTAAGAAGTATACCCAAGTGCGTCTGGAGAAATCATCAATGAAAGTTAAGAAATACTTGCAGCCAGAGAATGAAGCAACAGGAAGTGGACCACATAAATCACTGTGCACAAGCTGTAAAGGGGCTGAGGCGTGCCAAGAGGCACGTTTTTCAAAACTGTCCCGATGATGTTTTCTGAGTACACATCCGGAACAAACACCATCTCTGCAAGATACCATAGGAAGACCTGTCACCATATTTTCTTTACATAGATGCTGAAGGGAGCGATAGTTTAAGTGACCAAATCGCTCATGCCAAAGTTTGCTCACTTCATCATTATGAGCAACAA